>CM070500.1:58484596-59757708 GCA_036346375.1 Guadua angustifolia
TCTCATAACACTCCCCCTTGGTCGAATACCGCGTAATGCATATGTCTCGTTAAAAACTCCACTCAAAAACCCAAAGGGAAAAAGGAGATGGAGAAAAGAGTACATCGACTCGCATGCTATGTTGCACTAGTTGCCTCATTAAAACCTTTATGTGAGAAAACTTCAGAAAACTCACAAAGGAAAAAGAGTACAACTTATTACCTTCGTGGTTTTATTAGGATCTTCAGGATCGCAATAAGGGTTATGGTTCAAGGGTTTTCTCCCCCTGAACTCTGCATCTCTCTAAGTCTTCTCATTCCAATGCCTTTAACATATCTTTGAAATGTGGATTTAGGCAAGGACTTAGTGAATAAATCTGCAAGATTTTCACATGATTTAGTTTGTAAGATTTTTATCTCACCACTCTTCTGGAGTTCGTGAGGATAAAATAACTTAGGAGCAATATGCTTCGTGATGTTGCTCTTTACATAACCCAATTGCATTTGTGCAACACAATCAGAATTATCTTCATGGATAATTGTGGGGGTATCGACGGCGTTAAGGCCATATGACTTCTGGATATGGCCAATCACACGTCGCAACCAAACACATTCACGTGAGGCTTCATATAGGGCTATAATCTCTGAGTGGTTGGTAGAAGTAGCTACAAGTGTCTGTTTACAAGACCGCCAGGAAACAGCTGTACCACCGCAGAGAAACACAAAACCAGTCTGAGATTTGGCACTGTGGGGATCAGACAGATAGCCAGCATCCGTATATCCCACCATGGTCAAGTCTTGGTTTTTCTGGAAAAAACAACCCAAGATCTTGAGTACCTTGGAGATATCTCGAGTACGATCTTTACACCAAATTTCAATGTCTTCGGTTGAGTGAACTATATCTTGCTAGCAAATTTATCGCGAATGCAATATCGTGCCTTGTGCGTTCAAGAAGGTACATGAGTGCTCCAATAGCACTTAAATATGGGACTTCGGTCCTAAGACTTCCTCATCTTCCATCCTCGATGCGAAAGAGTCTTTATCCACTTCAAGGGATCTTACGACCATGGGGGTTTTCAAGGGATGTGATTTATCCATATTAAACTTTTCTAATACCTTCCGGGTATAGGACGACTGGTGAACAAGAATTCCTTCTGGGAGATGCTCTAGCTGCAGGCCTAAGCAAAATTTAGTTTTACCCAAATCTTTCATCTCAAACTCCGTCGTGAGGTAAGCATTCGCTTCCTTTATCTCCTCTGTGGTTTCGATGATATTCAGATCATCAACATACACTGAGATGATACAGGATCCATTCTGGGATTTCTTTATGAACACACAGGGACAACCATCATTATTGGAGTATCCTTTCTTCAAGAGGAACTCACTAAGCCGGTTATACCACATTCTTCCCGACTGTTTTAATCCCTATAGCGATCTCTGCAGTTTGACACTATACATGTTGCGATTATTAGGATCCAGGACTTTTACTCCTTCAGGGACTTTCATATAAATGTCCGAATCCAGTGACCCATATAAATATGCGGTCACCACATCCATCAACTGCATTTTTTAAATTTAAGCCTGCTTCCATTGATATTAGATATCGGAACATTATTCCACTCATCACAGGAGAATGGGTTTCATCGTAATTGATGCCGGGTTTCTGCGTGAACCCTTGTGCTACAAGCCTCGCTTTTTATATCTCACCACCTGGGTATTTTCATTTCTCTTCTGGATGAAAAACCCATTTGATCCTGCAGGGAATCACTTTAGGAAGTATTCAGTCAACAGGACCAGAAATTTTCCTCTTATTAAGCGAGCGCTGCCTCAATTGCTTCTTTTGTTTGACCCTATCTGAGCGCTTCTGGCACTCTGCCATGGACTTTGGATCTGGATCCAATTTTTAGCAATTTTAGAGGCAAATATATGTCGACAATTGTAGTCTTTTCTTTTATTTATTTCTCCTGCATCACTTCGGGGATATATCTATATAAATTTCATCCAGCTCCTCGTGATTTCCCACAACGACGGAGTCTGGGTGTTCCAACTTCCCCAGCGTGGAATTGTGCGCGCAAATATATGCTGAGTTATCATCTTCAGGATGGATCACTTCAGGGATGTTACCATCTTCAGGATGGCTCACTTCAGGGATTTTCTCAACATCAGGTTGAGCTTCTTCCACTATTATGGGTAGTGTTCTCATTTGTTCGGTTCTCTACTTCTGCAGACATCTCCGCGGAATTGAGTCCCGTACACCTGGAGGCCTCCCCCTCTTCTTATCATGAGGGTCAAGAATAGGTTCAATATCCTTCTAGGGTATCTCCACTCTTTCAGGTGCATATACTTCAGGTATATGAGATCTTTCACTCCCTTATGACCAGTGAAGGTATTTGGCAGATTATTAGCTTATTTATTACAGATTTATTATCCTTGAACTTCAAGTTCGGTCTTTCTAGTGCGTGAGTCTAAGGACTAGGCATTTCAGATGTGGTACTTATCTCCCCCTAATGCCGAAAAATGTCCTTAGTATAATCAGTGTACCGAGCCATGTACAGATCCCCTGTCATAGGCTCTTGGTATTTTAATACATGACGGAGATTCATAACCTACATGGATCCTCAACTGCTGGTGAGGTCCTATGGTTGTACGCTGTGGTGGAGAGATTGGCATGTATACAACACAGCCAGATTTTCGCAGATGGGAAATACTTAATTCTTTTCCACGCACTATTTGCAACGGGGAAATTTAATAATATGCAGTTGGTCTGAGTTGAATTATTACCGCAGTATGCAGCACTGCGTGGCCCCAACAACTAGTGGGAATCCAATTATTTTGCAAGAGCGGCCAAACAATATGATAAGTTTTGTTCTTTTAATATAATGACTCTACAAGGCCATTATAAGTGTGGACATGAGGTACAAGATGCTCTACATTAATTTTCAAAGCCTTATAATAATCATTAAATGCTTTGAGATAAACTCGCCAGCATTACCTATTCAAAATGGACTTGATCCTTTCTTCTGGAAAGTAGACTCTTAACTTAATAATTTGGACAATTAATTTTGGTAAAAGCATGGTCCCTAGTAGATAAGAGACTTACATAGGACCATCTAGTAGAAACATCTATTAGTACCATAAAATTTCTTAGAAAGGGTCCGACAGGGGTTGAACAGGTCCACAGACATCACTTTGAATTTTCTCCAGGAAATTCAGTGATTCCTCTCTAACTTTTTAGGTAAGAAGATCTAAGAATGAGCTTTTCTTTAGCACAACTAGGGCATAAGAGAACTTCGGCTCTAGAAAAATCTTTATGCTATGGCCAGCAGAATTATAATTATACTTCTCATAATATTCAACTCAAGATAACCCAGTCGATTTGCCAGATCTTAATATTCCTGGGTTTTTATCACAACACAAACTTCAGGTTTTATATATGCATAATATAACTCGGAGGAGAATGAATAAAGCCTTTTAACCACACGTTAATTACACCCATTAAGCTTAGTCATGAGTAGGTATTCTGTACCATTCTCATTCTTTGTCTCCGTAAGGAAACGATTCAGACCAATGTTTTTTTAAACCTTAAAAGAGTACGACGGGACTCAGGGTATAATATGGCATTCTTCTAGTGCCAACTATGAGAGTATCGCTTCTAGCGATAGTCATAATAATTTCAATTCACTTAGTGTGGCATAACTGTCTTTGTCAGCGTACTCTGCGCTGGGGTACCCTCTTCGCCGCACAAAAGCAGTCAACACGGCGGTCAACATGCTAGACCCACGTGGCGCTCGGCGGCGGTGGGCGAAGTACGCCTCGCCGCCCGGGCGAAGCCGTCCACGTGGCGCCCGGCGAGCAAGTGGCGAAACACGCCTGCCGCCCGGGCGAGCCGCCCACGTGGCGCCGGCGGCGGTGGGCGAAGACTGCTTCGCCGGGCGAAGCGGTCCGTGGCGCCGGGGCGAGTGGCGAAGACGCCGCCGCCGGCGAAGCGGTCCACGGGCGCCCGGCGAAAGTGGCGAAGACGCCGCCACGGGCCGTGGCGGTCCACGGGGCTCCGGCGGCAGTGGCGAAGACGCCGCCGCCGGGCGAAGCGGTCCACGTGGCTCCCGGCGGCAGTGGGGCGAAGCACACTGCCGCCCGGCGAAGGTCCACGTGGCGCTTCGGCGGCGGGCGAAGCACGCTTCGCCGCCGGCGATCCCACGTGGCGCCCGGCGGCAGGTGGGCGAAGACGCCGCCGCCCGGCGAAAGGCCCATGTGGCGCCCGGCGGCGGTGGGCGACGCACGCCTGTTCGCCCGCCGCGCGAAGGTGGTGCGAGGTGGCTTCACCTCGAAGGCTCTTCCTCTCGTCAGATGCTTCGGCAACAGACAGCGGTGTCGAACTTCAACTGCAAGGATTTACGCTACAAGCCCATTCCTCGACGCCTCACCAACTCACAAGAAAAGGTCGCATCCCGGGCGATCGGGCTTACATCGTCGCATTTAATGAGGTCAAGGAACGGGACAGCACGGGAAGGGGTAATAAATGTATGAAGATAAGCATGATGACCCTCCTGGTACCGCTTTACTGCCTCGGCCTATATAAGGGCCCTCGGGTGCATGGGGAAAGGGGTCGAAGGTGGAGGAGGAAAGAACGAGCAAGCAAGAGCTCCGTAGCATAGTCTAAGAGAGAACCTGTAACCTGAGAGCTTTGTACTGGCTTTGCACACTCTATAAGCAATCTAGCAGAAGTAAAGGTTATTGCAGAGGCAAAGGGGCTCGAACTCAGGTAAAATCTTTGGGTCATCCCTAGTTCATAGACGCCGGAATCCTCTGCGTGGGAGCCTCTAGGTTTTCACCTCTAGGTTTAGCTACCGCCAAGACGCCCTTCTTCCAACCAAACACAGTCAGAGACTCAAGACTGTCGGGCGGAATACGCCGATAGGCGCGCCAGTAGGGGGCTAGTGGTTGGCTTTTCCGCGAACTCCCGGCGGACTTGGCGTTCATGATTCGTATAAGCTCGTGCATCAAAAGATGGCGATCCTCAAGACCGAGATATCGCGGGCGGCGGCGACCAATCGCCTCCGGCCCTCACGCCGGTCGAGGACCGCCTTGCCCCCCTCATGATAGAGGCGCCTGCTCCTCGAAGCGATGGAGCGGCCGTCGTCGCCGCAGTCGCCATGGAAGCGCCACCGCCGTAACTTGCACGCCGCCGTTCGTGCTCTTGGACCACCCCCAGAGAGTTCGCGGAGATTCTCACCACTCGTGGTCGCTGAAGCATCTTGGCCTCGTGGATGCGCCCAACTCGGGTAGGGCTCCCGACGCCACCAGTATCGACCGCATTTTGACGCCTAAAGGCGCATGCAGAGCGCTCTCGAGCGTCAAGCCGCCCTAACGAAAAGGGCCTCGCCAGGAGGCCGGAAGAAGGGCGCAATCTGGTCCCGTTCCTCGAGGAACCGTGGGGACCTCCGCCTCACCTTGATGAGAGCCAGCGGCAACAGTGATGACCTCATGATGCGCTGCCGCCACCGGACCAAGCCCCGCCACTGTGAAGGGTGGCGGTGACGATGAGAGTCCCCCATGGCTCTCATCCTCGGAACCGGAGGAAGTTCCTCCTCCGCTCTCTGAGTCGGGCCTCGCGCCCCATGAACGGTCTCCTGACCGGCCCTCGATGAGCTCGGCTCCTCTACTGGCGTCGGTGCGAGGCCTTCTCCCGGCGTGCGCCCGCGTGGCATGGCGACAGTTCGCCCGGCCATAGAAAATATGACGGCACCATCAACCCGGAGGAGTTCCTCCAAATCTACACGATGATGGTGCGGGCAGCTGGCGGATCTGAAAAGGTCATGGCCAACTACCTCCCAACAGCCTTGACGGGTTCTGCCCGCTCCTGGCTGCTAAATCTCCCCCGAGGGTTGGTGCACTCGTGGGGAAAGTTATCTTGACATCTTTGTCGCTAATTTTCGAGGCTCCTTAGCGGCCGGTGTGGAGGATGACCTCCACGCCCTGGAACAAGAGAAGGGGGAGTCGCTTCGCGACTTTATCCGGCGGTTCTGCCACTGCCGCAACACAATCCCCCACATCTCCGAGCAATCGGTCGTCGCCATTTCGGGGAGGGTGTACGCGACGCGAAGATGAAGGAGAAGATGGCCACCAGTACCATCGGCTTCACCTCCGAAGCTCTTTTCCCTCGCACATAAGTGTGCGCGGCCGCGAGGCGAGGGCGATTAGCCCCAAGGGTGGCTAAGGCAAGGACGAGGCCGAGACCTCGAAGGTTCGCCATCTGCAGCAAGAAGGCGCTGAAGCCGAGGCGGGGAGACCAGGCGAGTCCCGCCACCGAAAGCGACGACGAAGAGGATCCCGCGCCTCGAGCGCAACCGCCATGATCGGCCGTGATGATCGCCATGCGAAGCGGCGCGACGACCGTCGTGGCCGGGCGTGAACGACGCCGCGTGATCGGCGTGATGACCACCACGGTCGTGGGAACGACCGCCGCAATCAAAAGGAGGGCGAGCCCTACTGCCCAATACATAAAACCAATACCCACGACCTAGACAGCTGTCGGGTCGTGGACAAGATGGTGGAGAAGCGGCTCAAGGAACGCCGCCCCGACGATGATCAAGATGAAGATCCCCCGCTGGCCTTCCAGCAGGCCGATCATGTGGTGGCCTATATCCATGGTGGTTCGTCCACCTTCCCCTCCAACGCCGCTTACAAACGGCTGAAGAGGGAAGTGTGTGCCACCACATCAAGCTCGGTGGGTCGGATCTTTGAAGTGGTGCGAGCAACGCCACCTTCATCGGTGACCATCGAGGGCGCCAACGGCTGGGGGCATCTCCGGTCGTAGTGTTGCCCACCGTTCGAACGCAAGGCTAACCCGTCTGGTGGGCGGAGGGAGTTCTATCAACCTCTGTCCTCCTCGGTGTTCTGGCGCCAGATCCCGCGCGCAGGATCTGCGCCACTCTGCTTTCTGGTAGCCCCAGAGGTCTGGTTTGATGCCCCTGTCGTGTGCATCTCCCGTCACCTTCGGGAGAGAGACAACTATCGCACCGAGTTGGTGGATTTTGAGGTCGCCGACTGACCTCCCTATAATGCCATACTCGTGCCGCCGTTGGCCCGATTCATGGCGGCCACCCACTGCGCGACGTGGTGGTGAAGATTCCGGCCCGCGGCCCCATTGTGATCGGTGGATAAGGCCGAGGCCTTGCGCTTTCAAGGTTGCGCAGACTGGCGGGTGCCACTGCGTTAGCGCCCAGACGCCACTTCTCGAGAGCCCTCAGGCTCGGACCGCGCCTCACCCGGCTCACGGTGAGGTTAAGGTGGTCGCCTGAGTCTTGGCGAACCCCAAAGATCGTCAACATTGGCGCCAACCTCGGCGCCAAATAGGAAGACGCGCTCGCCACCTTCCTCCGCCTAACTCCGACGTGTTCGCTGGCAACCGTCTCGACATGACTGGGTCCCCAGTGAGGTGATCGAGCATCGATTAGCGACGCCCCGAGGCGTCCCGTCCGTGAAGATCCGAGGCGGCGCCCGGCGCCAAGATGCCATTCGAGAGGAGGTAGAGAAGCATTGAGCGAGGATTGTCCGGAGGTCTCTCATTCTCGAGTGGCTCGCCAACCTCATGCTTCGCCAAGAAGTCCAACGGAAATGGCGATGTGTGTCGACTTCACCGACCTCAACAAGGCTTGCCCGAAGGACCCTTACCCCCTGCCGTGGGTCGATCTCATTGTTGACTCCACGACCGGGTGCGAATTGCTGTGCTTCCTGGATGCGTACTCCGGATACCACCAGATTAGCATGACACTTGAAGATGAAGAAAAGACGGCATTTGTAACCCCTACGGTGTCTCTTGTTATGTAAGAATGGCTTTTGGTTTAAAAATGCTGGTTCCACTTACCAACGTGCCATGCATTACCTTTCGCCCCGGATAGGGCTAAATCTTGAGGTTTATGTTGATGATTTAGTTGTGAAGATCAAAAAGAGTGAAGAACTGATCCAAGACACGAGGAAACATTTGCTAACCTCCTAAGAATTATCTGAAGCTCAACCCAGAGAAATGCGTGTTCGTGTGCCCTCCGCAAGCTATTGGGCTTCTGGTGTCCACCGGGCATTGAAGCTAACCACGACAAGATATCGCCATCGAGCACATGAAGCCAGCCGCATGACTCAAGCAAGTTCAATGCCCGGCGGTTGTCCGCCTCCTGGGCGGTTCATTGCGGTTGGGAGAGAAAAGCTTGCCCTTGTTTAAATCTATAAGAAGACAAACCACTTTGAGTGGATCAAGAAGCCTGTATATGCGTTTGAAGAGTTGAAGCAGTACCTCTCCTCTCCCCGGTCTTGGTTTCCCAGCCACGGAGAGCCGCTGCTCTCAGACATAGCCACCACCCCGAGGTGGTGGCCGCAGTCTTGATGCGAGAGAGAAGGCGCCCAGAGGCCGGTGTACTACATCGACAAGGTGTTCACATGAGGCAGAGACCCGTGCCAGCAGCTCGAAGATGTCAGACGCAATCTGGTGGCGCCCAGAAGCTGCGCCATTATTTCAAGGCGGAGATTACCGTGGTCACAGCCTTACCTCCGCGAGAGATCCTCCATAACCGAGAAGCTGAGGGCCGGATTGCAAAATGGGCGGTGGAACTGGGGGAATTCAACCTAAAATTCGTACCCCGCACCGCCATCAAAAGTCAGAAGCTGGCGGAGTTCGTTGCTGAGTGGACTCCCGCCGCTCCGGAAGCTGAAGATACTCCCACGCCTTCTCCCTGGACCTTATTCTTCGATGGTTCCTTCAGTTGAGGGCGCGGGCCGGGTCGCCTGGTCTCCCGGCCGGGCGTCCTCCGATGTGTGGTCGCCCTCGAGTTCAAGGCCACGAACAACGTGGCCGAGTACGAGGGCCTACTGGCAGGGTTGCGCATCGCTTCGGCATTGGGCATTCGGCGTCTCCAAGTCAAGGGAGACTCCCTGCTGGTCATCAATCAAGCGCGGAAGGAGTTCCAATGTTCTGACCCCACCATGGCGGCGTACCTGGCGGAGGTCCGAAGAATGGAGCGTCATTTTGAAGGTTTGGGATATATCCATGTCCCCCGACGCGACAATCACCTTGCGGACGGGCTTTCGCAGCTTGCGTCCTCAAGGGCTTCCGTTCCGGTCGGAGTCTTCGAGGAAAGGCTGTCGCGACCGTCCATCGCGGCCCCCGGTTGAGTGGGGGCGATGGTGTCATTTATCCGGACCCCGATTGGCGAGGGATGACGGCAAGGCCGTTCGCGGCCTCCGGCTCGAGTGGGGACAGTGGCGCCATTGCCATGACCTCCGGCCCGGGGAGACAACAGGTTCGGCCCGGTCCGGGAGGGAAGATGGCGGTGCTGCCAAGGCAGCGCTAGGGGAAACGCTCGGCCCAGCAGAGTACCCGGGCGAGCACCGAGTGGTCGCCACGCTTGGCCAGGAAAATCAGTGGATGGATCCTATCCTAGCCTTCCTGCGTGACCAAGTGATCCCCGACGATGATGCCTCAGCTGAGAAGATTGCACGTAAGGCCAAGTGCTATACCCTGGTAGGTGGGGACCTATATCGCCAGCGAGAACGGAGTTCTCTTGAAGTGCATCACTGGGGAAGAGGGAGCACCGCTCTCGATATCCATGGGGCGTGTCGGGAGCCATATGTCCGTGCCGGACGCCGGTCCGGAAAGCGTTCGCCAAGGATTCTATTGGCCCATCGCCTCCGGGATGCTTGTGAGCTGGTGAGGACATGCGAAGCTTGTTAGTTCTTCGCCAGGCAAATCCACCGACCAGCCCAGGCTCTGCAAACTATCCCGCTCTCGTGGCCGTTTGCGGTCTGGGGGCTGGACATCCTGGGTCCGTTCCCGCGGGCCACAAGGGGCTTCACCCACCTCTTCGTCGCCATCGACAAATTCACGAAGTGGGTTGAGGCCGAGGCGGTACGCGCCATCACGGCCGCCGCCGCCATCAAGTTTATGCACGGGATCTTCGCCCGCTTCGGAGTCGCCAATCGCATTATCACCGATAACGGGACCCAATTCACCAGTGCGGCTTTTCTGGAATTCTGCGATGAAATGGGCACCAAGGTATGCTTTGCTTCGGTGGCCCATCCCATGAGCAACGGGCAAGCGGAGCGCGCCAACGCGCTGGTGCTGAAGGGCCTCAAGACGAGAGCGTTTGATCGGCTTCACAAGAGGGGCGCGCGGTGGACGGAAGAGCACCGGCAGATCTGTGGTCGCCTCGCACCACGCCCAACAGGCCACGGCGAGACGCCTTTCTTCTTAGTGTACGGGCGGAGGTCTCCCCTCCGAGTCGCCGGTTCCTCCGCGGTCTCGATGTTCAACGAAGAAGACCAGGGAGGATCTCCGCGGAAGACGCCAACCTTCGGAGGAAGTGCGGGATCGTCTTTGCTCTCGCGCCGCCCGCTTCCAAAGAAAGTCTCGAGCGGTACCACGCCACCCGGTCTCTGAGAGAACATCGGCGAGAGGCGACTGGTCTTGCGCAAATTCGAGGCCTTGCCGGGTTGCACAAACTGTCTCCCCGATGGAAGGGCCCCTTCAAGGTGGTTTCAGTATCTCGGCTCGGGGCGGCCAGGTTGGCCACTGAGGACGGCGAAGAACTGACGAATTCCTATAACATAGAGTTGTTGCGGAAATTCTACCCATGAGGGAATTGTAAGTATCCCGCTGATCGCCCTGGTCAGCTATGAGGTAAGACTCTCCCTTGGCTGGTTGGCGGCTTCTGGCGGTTAGTAAGGTTGTTGCCTAAAAGGCTTTCAATTTACCATTGTTGTCCCTTTCTTTGCCCATAGAAGCAAGTTCTTTTTGCATGAATGTCGCTGGTTCCGTATGTTGGCTAATTCCTTGATGATCCGTAAGAGCCACCTGGTGCTTGTGTCCGACAAGGACGGGCGACCAGGGGGCGGGCTAGATGCGGTACTCAAACGCGGCTCGCACGCCTCGGGTTGGCTCCCTGAAGCACTGCTGGTTGTCACCGCGAGCATCGTTAGTCTAGTACCCCTCCTGGAAGCCCGCTGCTTTGACGCACAGCACCATGGTTCGATTTCCGAGAAATTGCAAGGACTTAGAAATCAAAAAGGAACCGGGGCTCATTCCATGCGGGGACCTATATCGTTCGGATTTATCTTGCATATGCCCACTCATTCTGTTAGTAGCTATGCACCAAGGCATGGAGTCACCGACTTATTGCATGAAGTCTCCAAGCTTCTTCGTGGTCGCCCCAAGCCTCTTCGTGGTCGCCCAGGAGCTCGGGGGCTGGTCGCCCTAAGCTCCTTCGTGGTCGCCCGAATCTTCTTCGTGGTCGCCCAAGTGATTGGGGGCTGCTCGCCCCGAGTCTCTCCGTGGCCGCCCAGACGCTTGGGGGCTAGTCGCCCAATGATATAAAAAGCAAGATAAGTGCCTCATACCGCATGTCTGACCATTTCCTTATGTGCATGCGCTAAGATGGGTCAAGTTACGCGTGATTGTCACAAGTACCAAAATTAACGCCCTCATGATACAAGGAAGTGTGCTAAAAGCGTTAACGTTAGTAGCGACCAGCGGCCGAGTGCAAGTTATCGTGGTACTCAAACACGGCTCAGACGCCTCGGGTTGGCTCTCTGAAGCACATTGGTTGTCACCGTCGAGTGCCGCTGGTCTAAAAACACTTCCGGAAACTTGTTGCCTCACCACGCTATGCTGCGGCACGTTTTCAGGCGATCATCAGGGTCCGAGTTCCAGAAGAGTTTGAACCAAGTGACAATCCCACGCAAAAACCAAACGCTGAGACCAAGCTGCGTCTAGTGTTTCCTATCGAACTCAAGGTCGTTTTTTACCTAAGTCCCGCGTGACTTGTGTGATTCTTACTTGTGTTTGCAGCAAACGCGCGTAATTACTGGCGGAACTCAGGGATGCTGCCCTAACCTAAGCGTTCCTCAGTCATTCCAGCTAAGTTAAAAGGCTGGCCGCTTAACGGTTTAACCTAACAAACTTGATCACACAAAATGAAAGAACCGGCAAAATAGCGTCAAACCCGGAAATGTCTGATCTGCTAAGTACCATTTAAGTGTTTGTACATGTAGGTAGGTCAAATAGAAAAAAAAGAGAAAAGCAAAATGAACCAAGAAGCTGCCAGGCCCTTCACTCCTCGTCGCCGATGTCGATGTCGCCGCCTAAATCGCCTTCCACGGCCAACGGGTGGAGACATCCATGGCGGTTGCTCAACTTGCAAAGATCCCGGCCACGTGCTTTCGGCCGCACAGACTCGCCTCCGCCGCGCGTGTCTCCCTCAATGCGGTCGTCACCGCTGTTGCCAAGGGATCGAGGGCGTCGCTGGTAGCCCAAAGAGCGGCGTATAGGTCGCGGTCATGATCGCGACCTCGACCTTCCCCGTGGAGCGAGCGGCTAGGGCTTCCGGCGATCCGAGCGCCTCGCGGCTGGTTGGTCGCGTGGGCGAATGCGTATCTGAGTCCTCGGCCAGGCGCTCAGTACACCACCCCTAAGGGCTCCAGCACCTCTTCGTATACTGAAGGCCTTCTTGAGCATGACAGACGGAGTTGCGCCACAGCAGAAGGACTCCACCTCCGAGGTCTTGGCGCGCCTCCGCCGCCTGCGCCCGATCTTGACCCTTCCATTGCGTCGCATGGCGGCGGCATCGGTTCTCTCTTGCGCCAATGTCGTCTCCGCCGTGGTCCGCCCTCATTGCTCCTGCGCATTCGCTTCTCACCGACGCTTAATCGCCGGGCGATATCGCCCCGTGTTCGGTGGTCGCTGCGGCAAGGCTGCCAGGCTTGCGGTAAGTCGCGAGCAGCGAAAAGAGCTCGACGTGGCGTTCGGTGGGGCTATGGTGGCTCGGTGCGAGGCTCCGGAGGCGCCTGGCGCTGGGTCACCTGCCCCGCCCTCTCTGTGGCGTGATCGGGTATCTGGCGGGGCAACGGTAACCGGCGCTGGTGGCGTTTTCGCCCTTGGCGCGTCCTGAGGGGCCACCCTTGGCGGTGCCCTCAAGCTGAGGCCGGCCATTGGGAGTGTGAGGCCACCTTGTTGGATAGTGGCCTGGGCTCCCATAGCCGATGAAGTTGGCGCCGCGGCCGTTGAGGCCAGCGCCGGAGGAGGTATCGGAGCTGGCGCCACGGGAGGCGCCGGCGCCGGAGGAGGAGATGTCGGGGCGGGCGCTGCGGGAGGCGGCGCCACCGGCGATGAAGTCGAGATTGGGGCGGCTTGTGTGGCCGCCCCCTGTGAAGAATCCGCCACGACGGGGCTCGTGTCGGCGAAAGTTTGGCCCGCGTCCACGCGGGCCCTCTTGGGATCCGGACCCGTGGTGTCTGGGGCAAGCGATCGTTTACTGCTGCCCGATCGTGGCGAAGCCATGTCCTCGATCACCACGGCATGCGGCTGCACCACGGCAGTCCGTGGAGTCCATTGGCGGGAGCAGCCTTACGACCCTTAGGCGCTCCGTGTGCTCCAGATTAGCGGCGGTGGGCGCCGTCGAAAAAAGTGTCGGTTGGAACCGGCCAGATCGAGACGGCGAGCCACTGCCTCGACTCGCTCCTCCAAGTTCCCGCGCTGGCAATGGACAAAAGTAGTTCTTTGGTGGGTAGGAGACCACAAAAGGAGCATGTGCACAAGAAAAAGTTAAAGAAAGACGAAGACTCACGTCCGACCCGGCGTCGCGTCGCGTCGTCGCCGCCAGATATCGCCATGCGAAGCGACGCGTGGCGAAGAGGGCTGATCCTTCGCCCCGAAGTCCCTGCCATTAGCCCTCAGACGATCCGGCTTCCATAATCGGAGGACGCGGTCGCCATTGCGCGAGTTCGCCGTCTCCTCGACCGAGAGTTCCGGTCCTCGATAGCCTCCATTTTGCCGGCACGCGTTCAAAGCGTCAACGCCCGCTGTCATCCTTGACGACTGACCATTCATTGCGCCATGATTTCAGGGCTGGACCGGGCCGAAGGTGATGTAGGGAGGCCATCCTGCCCCGCATGCAGAGTAGTAACTCCCCACTACCTCATTGTTTGCGAGGCGCAGAGAAAGAAGTAGCGGAAGAGTGGAAGATTCGGCATCACCCCATGAACATTTCACGAGGTGTGCGAAGATGGAAAGAAAGATAATGGAGTTGGGGGTGAGGTGAAGGTGGTGGATCTCGTAGAAGTGAAGGATCGTGAGGAAGAACTTCTGGAAAATGGCGGAACCAGGCCCGCCATCATGGCTAAGTGTGGAGAAGGATTTCATCGGAAGGCACCGCATGTGTGGAGGTCCCCGCCCTTGGGATCAAGGAAGGTGCCCTCCGGCGCCAGGATGGCCATTCTACCCACCGTGTGGGAGTCCGCGGTGGAGGCTGGGAATGTAGGCGCCATAAGGAAGACAAAGGCTTTTTGAGCAAGGAGATTGAAGAAGTAGAAGTTGGGGTGCGCAAGGAAGAAGAAGGCGTAAAACCGTTTGATACAGATGAACCTATCTATATATGCGCCCCTGCACCGACGGTTCACGAAGAGACAAGATCGTGCGTCGCCTCGGGTCCCGAGAAAAATCTGCAGATATGCGGGAGGGGAACCGAGGCGGTCGTACCCTCATGAGTGGTGGCCCCACCCAAGAGCACGCTAAGCATTTAATGAAGGTTCTAAAGTAAGCTTTGGTACGCGCTCGGTGGCAGGGACTCTTGTCGGCAAGATCTGCTACTGGGTACCCTCTTCGCCGCAAAAGATCAACACGGCGGTCAACATGCAGACCCACGTGGCCTTTCGGCGGCAGGTGGCGAAGACGCCTTCGCCGCCGGGCGAAGCGATCACGTGGCGCCGGGAAAGCGGGCGAAGCACGCCTCGCCGCCCGGCGAGCGGTCCGTGGCGCCGGGGAAGCGAGTGGCGAGCACGCCTGCTGCTTCGCCCGCGGCGGTCCACGTGGCGCCCGGCGGAGGTGGCGGCTCACGCCGCTTCGCCGGCGGCGGTCCACGTGGCGCCCGGCGGCGGTGGGCGAAGACGCCACTCGCCGCCGGGCGAAGCGGTCCACGTGGCGCCCGGCGAGCGCAGTGGGCGAAGACGCCGCCGCTCGCTGAAGCGGTCCACGTGGCGCCCGGCGGCGGTGGGCGAAGACGCCTCGCCGCCCGGCGAAGCGGTCACGGGCGCCCGGCGGCGGTGGGCGGCACGCTTCGCCGCTTCGCCGCAAAGGCGAAGGTGGTGCGAGGTGGCTTCACCTCGGCTCCTTCCGTCAGATTGCTTCGGGCAACAGATAGGCGTGTCGAACACATCAACGCAAGGATTTACGCTATAAGCCCATTCCTCGACGCCTCACCAACCAACAAGAAAGGTCGCATCCCGGGCGGACCGTGAAGCCATGCATCGGCATTTAATGAGGTCAAGGAACGGGACAGACGGAAGGGTAATAAATGTATGAAGATAAGCATGATGACCTCCTTGGTACTGCTTACTAGCTCGGCCTATATAAGGGCCCTCGGGTGCATGGGGAAAGGGGGTCCAAGGTGCAGGAGGAAAGAACGAGCAAGCAAGAGCTCCGTAGCATAGTCTAAGAGAGAACCTGTAACCTGAGAGCTTTGTACTGGCTTTGCACACTCTATAAGCAATCTAGCAGGAAGTAAGGTCATATTGCAGAGACAAAGGGGCTGAACTCAGGTAAAATCTTTGGGTCATCCCTAGTTCATAGACGCCGGAATTCTCCGCGTGGGAGTCTCTAGGGTTTTCACCCTCTAGGTTTAGCTAGCCGCGAAGACGCCCTCCTTCCGAACCAAACCCGGCTCAGAGACTCAAGACTGTCGGGAATATCTGGCAAGCAGTCTTCTAAATGATTTTCTCCTCTTTTATCGGATTATACTTTGTTCTATATTAGAAATATGATTTATCAATCAAACAATTGTTGTATCAGGAACAAATAATATAGAACAAACATAGCACAATCAAACAAATATCTAGGAAATATCAATTTATTCAATTTTGAATAATAATCGCTCAACAGGAGCATAGACCAAATGTTCATTCAGGAACTAGGCTAAACTGATAAGGAGATTTAAAAGGAGTATGTGACATCGACTAGCAAAGTGAATGAATACTTAGGAGAATAATCCAGGTCTCCATATAAATCATTTATATCGTCCTCCTGGGACCTTTCTTTATTCTTCTGGAATACTTTTAGCTCATCCCTAACGAAAACATCCTCCTCCATGGGATATTCGGTCTTCAGGTCCGTATGGAGATGGTGCCTCAGGGAGAGTAGGAGCACCAGCTTCAGGCTGGAAAATTGTGGCTCCAAGGGATCGGGCTGTCAAGTTAATCTTGGCATTCATTGCCCAAGTAGTTGCTGTCATTCAGGACAAGTTCAACAAATTCTTTCTTTGCGATGTCAGACATATCCTATATGCAAACAAAATAGGGATTTTACTTCAGGTAAAATATTATTTTGCATGCTTATCATTGAATCTGTAAAGTCTGGTCTATATCTATTCAGTAGATAATTATCACAGATTTTTCAGGATTTTCCTAGCATTTTGTAATTTTCTGCTAATTATTAAGCAATTTCCAGAATTACTAATTAACAGAGGGATAAAGTTCAATGTGAAATAATCCTTGCATGATACTAATTACATCTTATGTGGCTCTTATTGGTTGGGCATGAAATCATGTAATGAATGCCTCCGTCAACATAATTCTTGGCCAGGTCAATCCGCCTAGAGGGCTCACATGAGGGAGGGAGCACTTTTCGATTTCGGGTGCCAATTAAAAAACCTAGCCTCATGTGTGTTTTCCTTAGACACCAATTGTCATGTATCCGGTCATTCAAAATAGAAATCAAAAACCCCAACCACTTATGCCCTCAAGCTCAAAACCGTTTTGATAGCTTGATTATTTCCATGATTTTCTAGCATTTCTGTTAATTACTAAGCAATTTTCGGAATTACTTAATAACAGGAAATAAATTTCAGCACATATGAACATGGCATAAAGCAAGAAAATAAACCCAGAGCATAAAACTTCCAAATGATATAAAATCTCAATTTTCCAAAATTTACGGAAGTCCATAACCTAGAAAAGCTAATGTAACATCCCAAAATTTGGGTTTTCAAAAAATTTATATTTAATTTAGTTTTCCAAAATTTTACATCAATCTTATTTGATTAAAGAAGCTTAATTTAGAATTTTCTAAATCTAAAACAATTTAATGAGCCTTCTATGTGCATCAAGTAATTTAAAATTTAGTTTTTACAAGCGTTCTTTGTATCTTAGGGAATTTTCCAAATTTGAGATTTGCTATAAATTAATTAAAAATTATTAATTTAAACATTTGGATGTTAATTGGATTCTCATTGGATTTTTAATTTGAATTATTAATTGTTCGGGCAATTCTATATCCAAATTCCAATTCAAACATTTCCTTTGAAATTCCATTTAAATCCAAAATTTGGATTTCCCTCGGTGTTCTATTTAACCTGGCCTCCATATCCTTTCGAAATAGGAGTTCAATCTTTTTCCGTCCGCAAAGTCAGAATTTCCAATTCCGGTCCTTATTCAAAATTTCACCCGAGTTCCAAAATACTCCAAAAATCTTAAAATTCATATAATTAGGTTCCAAATATTCAAAAATGATTTTGGAAATTTTTCCAAGATTTATAGAATCCCTTTGTTATTTTATCTCTCGCGGTCTTTCGTTAAATTCAGTATATTCGTCCTGGAATTTTCTAAATTCCAAAACTCATCTAAATTCAGTGAAACCAATTTTATTGGGTTCCAAATAATCTCTAGTATTTTTATGAATTTTTCTAAGATTTTTAGATCATTTTTGCTATTTTATTCCTCGCGCTTTGTCCCTCCATTCTTCCGACCAATGGGAAAGCGACACGTGTCCATTCCCCGTTCGTCTTCAACCTCCCGCAGCAGCTACTGTTCACGCGAAGAGCTCCAACGCTGGCTCCAATTTCCAACCCCCATATCTCTTAGCATACTGCACCAAATCGCGTGAAATCTGAAGCATCGCGACCGCGTCATGATGGGGAACAAGTTCCAAGTCGTTGCCCGTCCTGAATTCGCGCGTAGCAGCGGCAATTACGCGTTAAAGGCAATTCATTGCTCGGCCCATATCTCGAGCTTCTCTCCACTTCCCGAGGCGTGCGAGTACTCAAAATGTGCGTATGGACGTCCTCTATCCCGTGCTCATCTTGTCCTGCTGATTCCATGCCGTTTCCCCTCCCAAAACTCAAGAAAACCCGACGCCGGCGTCCTCCAAAGACACCGGCGAGCCATCTTTTGCTCCGGTGAGTTTCCGGGTAATTCGACCGCGTCACTTTGTGCCTTTTGCTTCCATGATCACAACCATTCAACAAGATTTCATTTTCGTTGCAGTTCCGGTCTTTAATTTGAAGATTGTTCGTCATCGCCCGTTCGTCGTTCATCGTCGATTTCTTGCGAATCGGTAATTCCCAATCCAATTCCTTGCGTATATATACTCATTCCATCATGTTCTTTCAATTGCGCTCACCAATTTTGCAAAATCTCGCGAAATAGAAGTTTCCCCACATCTTGCTCACCTAGTGCACTGTTCATCTCCATTGATGCCGGCCAAAAGCTTGTGCCACCGCCTCAGGAGACCTCTCCGGCCATCCCTAGCATGCGCATAAGCTCCGGCCACTCCCACCGTGATCCAACCCCACCTCACCGGCCACCGCCTGCTCACCACCGTCCCGTTCGCCGCAAAGCGACCATAGCCATCAGGAGCACGCCGCCTCGGCCACTCCGTCCGTGCCGAGTCTCCTATCGGCTTCCCGGACCCCGCCCCTCATGCACCCTCTCGCGGGTCTCCTGCGCCTCCTCGCCGGCGAGCCGTCCGGCCTCGCCGCTGCCTTTGCAGGTCCCACAAGACCACGCCAAAGTCACCGCCGCCCTTGCCGCCGTCGCCACCACCTCCCATCGTCGCTTCCATTTTTGTGTACGCCGTCGTCTGTCGTGGGTCTCAATCGCCGCGCCAATAGGAAGATCCAAGTTACGTGTTGCCATGGGAGAGGACTGGAGGTAGAAGAAGGCTTGGAAGAGGATGACAGGAGGACCCCACCACTCATAGAGACAAGAAACTCTAAAAGAAATCAGTAAAAAGAAGATGTCAAGAATATTCTTTCGTTTTGAATTTTTCAATCTGTGCAAACTTCAAACATTTTTATCTTGTCATCCTAACTCCAATCAAGTGATTCAAATTGCTAAATTCATCTAAATTCATCCTCTATCTGCCAAGATTTTTATTATAATTTTTAGTTTTTGTTTATTTTATTTTATTCAATTGTATCTCGGTTATTTAAATCGTTGCTCTTTTGCGTGTCTGCTTTCCTCGAGCACCCATTCGCCAAAGACAAATTTGCCATGTAGTTGCTATGTCATGACCTCGCGCCCTATCCTTCAGATGGTTGCCACCTTGTAATCTCATATGCGTTCGTCATCGCTTCACCTTCATCGTTAACGTTTACGCCAACGCTCCATCGTTAATGTTCTATCGTTAACGTTCCATCGCTAACGCCCGCCATTAACGCCCCATCGTTAACATTCCACCGCTAACGTTTCGCCGTTAACCTCCCGCCGTTAACGCCTTACTCTCATCGCAGCGCGCATTCAAGTAAAGGCCCTAGTGCGATGTCATCATCTTTTCTATCGCCTTGAAGTGATCTAGCCCTATCACCTTGAGCATAACCCGTCTTCTTATCATCGCCGTCTTGTCATCATCGAGCCTTTTCATCGATGTATGGTGAACTCTTATCAAATCGCGGTGGATGTCGACCCGCTTGTTCTTGTCTCATCTATGAAAATCTAATCGCCATTGATTGGGAAATCATTCATGGACTTGGTTGATACACCATTGCCCATATGTCCATATCTGCCCAATCGAGCTAATTTATCTCGAAGGATATTCCCTGGAATATACTCCGTTCTTTCATGATTATCAGTCGTAACCTTCTCGATAAATCTTCTGAAAGCCTGTTCTCTTTCATTCGATCTTCGATCAAATTCAATCCCTTTCATTCAGTACCAATCTAATCTTAATTTGGAGTTTATTTGAATTGCCTTTTGAGAATTGTTGTATTTGTGCTTCTTTGTCGTTAGACGCGTCGCCCAGAAGTTACCCGAAGTAGCTGAAGGACGAGGAAGTCGAAGCATTCGATTGAAGAGCCAAAGGTTGAGGAAATCGAAGGTCAATTAAAAAGAGTAAAGAGCAGTTTATAGCAAGTGTCAGGCAAGTTGTGCTTTGATCATATTGCTCCCAGTTTTACAAATTTACTTTGATTCAAATTATTGCATGCTAGTTCAAGATTAAAATGATTTAAATTAATTTAGGAATTAGTTATTCAACCCAATTGCTAAATATCACCTTGCCATGATGATTTGTATGCCATAATTCATTTGTCACCCTAAGATGGTTGATTATTAGTTGGTTGTTATTACTTGCCAACGTGGGTTGGTTAGACCGTGTATAATTGCTTAGCCATACCACGCAACTCATGTCTTCTGAAAATAAAAGGATAATACTGATTAATGGATTATGAAATGTGTTTGTGAAATGGTGTGACGTGTTGCCACACGATGATGTTGATATGTGGAACCAGAGTGGTTCTACATAGATGTTGAGTTGTTGTTGGCATTGTGTTGCGCAATAATCAACTGGGGTGGTAAAATGTTTTAGACCGAGGCAAGTGGCAAGAGTGGCATTGGATATGTCACTTTGGTATTTGGTGGTGCTGTTGGTGAACTATGTGATGGTTTTGTTGGTGAATTGTTGGGGTAGTCTTGCCTTGGTCACCCTAAGGACTTCACCTTGCAAGCCTTTGAACTGAGTCACTCGTACAACCACATATCTCGTATGGGACGGACCTAGTTTAGTAGGATTCGATATCTCACCTTTGATACCTCGGGGTGGCGATCACCCGGGGTGATCAGATGGGGAGCGTGCACGTGCTACGGCTTGATACCCATCCAACGGTGTTCGTCGGTCCTATACTTTGGCTCAGTGTGAGGGAAGTGATAGTGAAGGCAACCCGGAGAGGTTCCTAGGTTGAGATAGAAGTTTCTGAAAGGCTTTGTTATGATCGCTCATTCGCATACTCTTGTATGGCGATTCTACCGACGTGATGAGTTGATTGTATCTTGTGGGTAAAGTGTACAACCTCTGCAGAGTGTAAAAACTATTCGAATAGCCGAGTCCGCGGTACTGGACAATGCTCGGGGATTACAGTCAAGGGTTAGATTTTGATAAAAATGAGATTGGGAATGTGGACAATGTGATATGGAAATTGGTTAAGAGTGAGAAATGCTTTACTTGAGAATGATTACGAAATTTATTATGGATATTACTTGTTTTACTGCTTTTCAATCTATTTATGATATTCATTTGGAAATGCTGCTTTATTGCAAAAGAACCATTCAGCCATTCCTTTGGAATAAGCCATGCATGTAGTAATAGAATTGCATTCTGTGCACGACTTGTTGAGTACGATTGTGTACTCACCCTTGCTATAACAAAATATCACCAGTTGAGCAGAAGCCATTGTCTTCGAAGAAGGAGAAGTTCTGCAAGAAGGCGAATATCTAGGAGTTGAACCTTGTCAAATGCCTATGGTATTTTGATGGGATTCACCGACGTTCTTCGTTCCTCTATTGTTCGTTTTACTCTGAGTTGAAGCCATCTAGGCTTCACAATTGTAAGTTGACCTTAAGGTTGTTCAACTTTGTTATATTAAAGATGAATACTTTATTTATTATTCATTGTGTATGTTTGTGATATTCATCTTTGTTAACTGTGGGCACTAGCGACTGATCCTGGGACTAGTGCTGAGAAAACACGAGGGTTTCCGGATTGTGAAATTCGGGTCCCGACAAGACATGGTATCAGAGCATACTGACTGTAGGTCTTGACCCTAGATAGTTTGGCCGTTCTTTAGGAACTTCAAAATTATTTTCTAAAGAGAAAATTTAACTTGAAGAATAACAAGTTCTTGACTTATCTTATTCTTCCATTCCTTTCCCCTTTTGCTGAAATTTCTATCTTTCCCCGCCGATTTAAGTTGAAAATCTTACCTCAGTTGTCTTGAATAGATAACGATGTTTCACACTTTAGGAGAAAGCACGAGTGCCGCTTAGAACACGAAGATCGTGAAGACAGGAATCGTCAAGCTCAAGGAAAGAGTGCCAATGAAGTATTCCAGGAAGTAGAAGAACCAGTGCCGATGAAGTGTTCAAGAAATTCGAAGAATCAGTGCTTGAATAGCTGTTGAGACTCATGGGTGAGAGTCGCGTCTGTCTAAGTTAAGAGTGTTACCCTTTCTAGACGTTAGACTTGTGTGCTTAGGATAATTTGGTTTTCTGTTTGCTGAGTTTGCAGTATGTGTTGCATGGCCCTTAGGCTTTTGTGAGCAACCATACCAAGTTGTAAATAATGATCATATAATTTGAGGTTTTGGGTTAAACCTAATCCCCGTAATAGTTCTTGAATACTTATCTATGCTTTTCCCTCTTGCCTAATTAACCTTGGTCAGTCAACAAATGGAGGAGTTTTCCAATGACAGCCTTGGCAGTATTCTTGAAGCAGTCCAAGTCAGTTCAGATGTTTCCGCCAATATCAGTGTTAGAGCTGATGTTGACCAAAAGCAATCTCCAGTTCCACCGGTTGAAAATTCAACAGTGCGTTCTCAATGCAAGTTTGCAAAGTTCATAGAAACCAAGCCACCCATTTTTGAAGAATTTGCCTACCTGCAAGGTACAGAAACCTGGATTCAAGTCATGGAGAAGAAGCTATCTTCCATACAATGTGATGATAAAGATAAGATTATATATGCCACCAGTCAGTTAGAAGGTGCAGCATTAGCTTGGTGGAAAAACTACCGTGCCATCTATGGTAATGATCAGACTACCACTTGGAAGGAATTCACTACTGCGTTTCGTGAGTTTCATGCTCCGTTGGAAGATACAACCAATTCAGAGGAATATGCAACCCCTGCATACCACAACCAATTTGGACGTTGTTCTTTAAAGTGTTGCCAACCAAGCAAGTCAGAAGATCGTGCATGTACCCGTTGTGGAGTCATAGGACATACCTCGGACGAGCATCATATCAATTGTTCCAGTTGTGAAGGGAACCATCCTCTTGGAGAATGTCCGAATAATAAGATTACATGTTTTATTTGTGAAAGCCAAGATCATTGCCCAAGCCAGTGTGCTATGTATTCGGTGTTGACCTCTGCAATGCAACGTCAACGAGAAAATTTTCGAGCCATTGTGGTTCAAGAGTTAGCAAAGAAAGGCATGTTGTCATCTACCCATGCCTTGTCACAGGAACAATTAAAGGAAAAATACCAAGAATCTAGCAATCCACCTCAGAAAAGAAGCAAGTCAATGACATCAGGAAGTTGTTTTCTTTGTGGTAAACAAGGTCACTATGTCAGACAATGATGACGAGTCGATTGCAGATCGGATCGGGCGATCAATCGCCGTAGTAGTCGTTCGTTCGGCGTCGACGATCCTCCTTGCGGTAGAGATTCGTGCTGATAACGTGTTGTAAAACGTCGAAGAACGCCAACGATTGTCTACTCGAATCAACAACACGCATGCACAAATACGCGAATCAAGAATCGAGAACACACAAAATATAGGGTAGAAATCTCTCTCTTTATTTATGCAATCGTTTACAATAAGGGCCGGGACACCGATATATATAGCGGCGTGAGGAGAGAGTTTGGATTCGACCACACCATGAAAAGATAGAGTCCTAACTATATTTGGTTTAGGTTTCCTTATCTCATAACAAATCCCACGCACGAAAACCACAGTCTTTGAGTGAAAACCCCAAGTGGTTTTTGGAGAAAACTGAGCCGGTTGGAAAAATATGGGAAAAAATCCAAAAAAATGGAAAAAAATTGCAAATAAATGTTGTAAAATTTGTAAAAATACAAGGAAGGCTAAAATTGAGTAAAAATATAATAAATATATAAATAAGATATGTGAAAACATGAAAAAAAATCCAGTATTATCTCTCCTAAATATGGAGAAATTTCGATATGACCTTTACTATATTTTAGATAATTGGAAGTTGTAAATTAGGCATTTAGTAATAATATGTCAATAAATAATCTTTTATTGCAATACTACAATCACACAAGTGCAAAAATAGGTATTTACATAATCACATAGTGATATCATTCGCAATTTCACTACCATTCACTTGTCAATAACATTCAAATATCAATACCATTCACATTTAGATACTTTTCATTTAAAGTTGCAAGGTCGGTATATCTTCGTTGTCCTTCTCACACAAATGCTATATTGAACCAGCATGGACGCTATGTTAGTATAATATCAAGTTGCAATAAAATGAAACATGTAAACGAAACATTACCTTTAAGGCTACGAGTAGTATTGTTGCATGTGTACTTGGTTGGCCACGTTGTATTCCTCAGTGGACATCAAAGCCAATTCTCGTGTAGCTAACAACTCCGCCTTGTAATCGTGCCAGTTTTGCCCCGTCCATTTTCTTGTCATTTGCTATTGTTGATATAATATGGCATAAAACTCAGGGTCGTACCACTCGTAAACCCATTGGGTGGGAGATTGTGCATGAGCATCGGAGATAGCGTAGTTGTAGATGTCATATGAGCTATAGCTCTCTTGCGTCTCGACAACACCATAGGAGCTAGAGCTATCCTGTGATGCGCAACTATCCTATGGTGCACTCTTTCCCTTTCCCTTCCCATTAGTAGTCATCCTCTGTGATTGAGGAGCTCCATTGTCTCTATCCTATGTTGCATGAGTGTATTGTGACTCCCATGTAAATATGAGGGGTTGATGCTCTTCTGATTGGTGTGTGGCAAGTATGGGGGTATTATCACTGCCGTTTATGTCTGTCTTCGAGCTGCTATCATTGGACTTTTGGTATGGTAGGCTTCGACAATCCCCACTCTCAGTGGAGTCATCACTCCCTGCATGATGAGGCTCATCTGCAGGTTGCCTCCCCTTTTTCATGGAGGATATTATTCTTTTTGTTGCATCCCTTCTCGAGACTGACTGGTGCTTCCTCTTCTCTATATGAGTGTCCCCGACTGTTTTGTCTGCCCATTCGGGGATATTTTTAGCCATAGTGTCCTTTCTTAACTCAGCAGGGTGAATCGGATCTATAACAAGTTGTGATGGAAGAGGAGTGCCACTCTCTGTATCCTCCTCATCAAGTAATGGGTCATAGTTGGATCTTTCTTTGTCTATCCACTGTCGGATCGGGTTTGCATTATCGTATAGTATTAGCTCCATAAGCCGTTCTGCGGCTTGAATTTGAAGCCGAAGGTTGTATTTGACGTACACCAGGTTATGTAGCTTCTTGTATAACAGGCGGTTGCGGATTTTTGTGTGGATAAATTCAAATATACTCCAGTTGCGCAGAGTTTATAACACATACTTCACAACAGATCGAAGATTACCCCACTAGTCCAAACTTGAGAGACAGCCACACACATACCTCCCCTCGGTGGTATCAATAAAGCGACAGTTTATAAATTCTTCGGCAGCCATCCATTGTATGAACTTGTCTTTGCGTTGAAAGAAACTATCCAAAAATATATAGTTAATGCCAAAATGAGTTGCATTCCTTTGACCAACTCACCTCCAATGTACTTCTTTATCATATCATGTATCTTAGAATAGTTGTATATCCATCAAGAGATTTTTTTGCACTCTCAATGACTAAGGCATGATCTGGGAACTCTCCAATCTCCTTCAATATCAAATTAATGGTGTGGGCCACACAAGGCTGCCACACGATGTTGTGGTGCTACCGTACGATGAGTTTGTATGCCTTCTTATAGTTTGCACCATTATCCGTGATGATCTACATCATATTTGTCAGACCCACCTCGTTGACCACTGAATATATTTTCTGTGTGACCAAACAAAACCACGTACAACAACTACGTTGTGTATACGTTAATTCAACTTCAGAAGAGTACAAACAAAACCAATTACCTTCTGCAAGTACAAGGCATCCTGAGAGACGCCGGTAGCATCGACGGATTTATGGAAGAACATGATGTTGCAATAAAACATGAAATTTATTATACTCATGCATGTCGGTCCTATCCACGAATCACACATGATTGTTACTCCATAGGTAGGCTATTGTTGCATGAACTTTGCGAATCTTTCCTTAATTTCTGCTTCATTGGTGTCTAAATATTTTTTATCTATATTTCGGCCACTCAGGGATGGGATACCCTCTCCTACAAATGAAACATAAATATTAGCTATGATCGACGTACAACTGAGCGAATATTTTAAATCTCACTTACTGTATTTTTGTGTTTCCCTCATGGCGCTAACAAAGTACGAATTATCTGCTTTCCGTTCTGCGATCCCAGCACTGTGTCCACTAATGAGTGTCAATCCTTAGTTGTATGGACTCGCAGGCTGAACCAATGATGAGCAACCTATTTCTTCGTTACCAATAAGCGGGAGCAAAACTTGTCTGTTCTAGTTAGTGTCAATACTATGGAACCTCCCAATTATGAATGCTGGTCTTACCTCTCTAGCTAGTAATGTCAAAGTAAGTCACCTCATACCTTGAGCAAGAAATTTTTGACGAGAAATTGCACTATGTTAGCATTTGCACATACCCGTTTTGATTATTTATCTGAAGTTATGGTTATGCAACCACCATTGCGATATTCAGTACCTCATAACTAATCTATATTTTTATGTTCAACAAATATTTATCTATTGTGAATTCGTGATGAATTTATTCTGCATATTGAGATCCCAATTGAACTGCCACATAAAAATCACCTTTTTTTTTCTTCCTGGGCAACAAACATGAATACATGATATTTAAGTAATCCTTTTACTATTTTAATCAAATCTAAAAACAGTCATCAAATGAAGCTTGACAACAAACATGAATACATGCACTAAATAAAGCTGAACAAAGTGCATCATGCAGTACTCATATTTCGTGATTACTTCGAAAACCGACATTACCTCGAAAAACCGTAAAAACACGCGATTTTTGGGACTTACCGAGCGAAAACCGCTACTTGGCCGGCGATTTAACGGCGCGTGATGGCGGGATCTAGGCGGCGACGTCTCCCTCTGCACCGGATAGGAGTGGGGAAAGTGAGGTCACATTTGGATTATGGAACCAGCTTACGGGAGTGTTGGGTGGAGGCAGTGGAATTTGTTGCCTCCCAGCGGGCTAGCCGACTGGGGTTGGTTGCCTGATAGCCCACAAGCACGAATGTGGCATGGCCTGTTCAGCCCATAGGCCGCTTTTTGTTTTTGCTTTTTCTATATTCAAGATTTTGAATGGCTGAAAAACGTGTCTAAAATTCATTTTTTCAAAAAAAAAACACCAGAGGTCATCAAACAATTAATACTAATTTTAGGATTTTTTTGATAAATTTTTCTAAATTTTCCAAAAAAATTGAATTTTAATACCACCAATAAACCAGCCGGTTTGTATTCCCGAGCCGTCGCGGTCCGTTGGTTTTGTGAACTCTAATCGTCATCCCCACTCTTGCGCTAGCCACATGGGCAGCTTACCGCCGCCTCGTTACCAGCTCAGCACACTGCATGTCTTACCCTTCCCAACGTCTTCGTCTCTTAACATAAAAAAACAAAATTATACATCAAAAAGTTTCAACTCGGCGAAATTCAACTAAAAAAATTCAAAACAGAAGATTTTAACTTGAAAATTTTCAAATTGGAAGATTTTACCTTGAAAAAATCCAACTCACATCCGAGAAAAATCTAACTAGATTACGACGAAATCAACTCAAATCGGAGGAAGTTCATATTGAAGAAAAAAAGCAACTCGTTTTCTTCAAACAACCCTTTACCGGGTGATGGCGGCAAGGTGAGCATCATCTTTCACGAGAGCTCTGACGACGACGGCTGCTCTAACTTTGTTGGCGGCAGTGGTTATGCAACATGAGCTTCTAGGTTGAAAGATGCAAAGATCTCAGAGGGAGAAGAGTGAGGGGGTGAGAATGAGAAATAGGGATGGTAATCAAGTGGGTACTTTTGGGTACGATTGTCATCTACTCAAATTCAAAACTCGAAACCATACCGTCCACTTAAACCCACTAAGGGCCTGTTTGTTTCAGCTTTGGATTCTCTAAAAGCTGATTTTGGATTGTGGTTGTAGAGAAGCTGATTCTCTGAAAGCTAGAATCCAAAAGCACATATGAAGTGGATTATGGATTCTAGTGTATATGGGTGAGCTGGATTGTGAGAATCAAATTATAGAATCAGGCAACGTATCCTGTGCACACAGGGCTTTCCGTGCACACACCGTACACACCAACTAACAAGAGTCATGAAAAATTCTAAAAAAAATTGTAGATGTACTTCATAGATTACTCTACCAATGTATGAAGTTTCAAGATCAAATTCATTATATGTTGAGAGTTAGAAAAAAGAGAAAATTCTGACAAATTTAAACTATTTAAACTTGTCAGAATTTTATCTTTTTTGTAACTCTTGATATATAATGAATTTGAACCTACAATTTTATACATAGGTAGAGTAATCTATGAAGTACATCTACAATTTTTTCAGAATTTTTCATGACTCTCGTTAGTTGGTGTGCACGGTGTGTACACGGGAAGCCTGTGTGCACATGATACGTTGCCATAGAATCATGCTATTTGTTTCTGATTCTTTTTTTGGGGCCAGAATCCAGAATCAAAAACTAAAACAAACAGGACTTATCGGGTATAGATCTGTACCCATACTCAAACTCAATAGGTACCCAATACCCAATGGATACCTATGGGTAGCAGGCTGTGCTGAAAACAGACAGTTTACATGGGCTATAGGTGACCAATGATATTTTAGTTTATTTCATTTAATCAATACATCATAATGGCCTATAGGTGACCCATGATGCTATAAGTTCAAGTGAGTACATATAAGATATTTGATGGCAAATACTACACCATTCTATAGTGTTTTTATAGAAACAAATGTATTTTTATAGATATTGTATTTGGTTTCGATGAACAAGATGATAAGCATTAGAGTAAAATGTGGGACAGTGATATGTAAGCTCATTCAATGACTAAGATAAGATAGAAAACTCAATTGATCTGTATTTAACTCAGTCATATAGCACACACTTAACACTTATGACTACGGTAATAGCAGAAATGCCAACATATAATAGAGTATCGTCTAAAAGAAAGAACATGATATATACAGAATAAATTTAGAGCATATCAAACAAATTCAGAACATGATATATGCTCAACAAGTTTCTGAACGTAGTATTGCTTTTTAAAGCCTTATGTGTGTTTCAACATCTCATTTAGGTAATTACAGTTTCAATTTTCTAATATATATCTTATAAAAAATAGAGTCTACATGTTATAGGATACCTATCGGGTACCCATGGGTACAAATTGACACCCACACCTATCCTGTGTCCTTATCCGGTACCCAACCCCGAAAACCCATGAGTTTGAAGTGATACCCGTGCCCACTCTTATTGGGTCGAGTACACACGGATACCCAAATCCATGGGTAAAATTGCCATCCCTAATGAGAAACACGAAGGGGCCGTACCGCCCTTTGTCGCTTCGCACCTGTTTGCACCGAAATTTGGCAACTATGGTCAAATTGTCAGGCTAAGAATAGGTAGATGTTTTGGCCGATATCAGATAAGGAAAGGAAAATTCAAATATGGATAGTGATGATATTGGTCTAAATATGGGATCTATCCGAGTAAAAGCCGATACAGATCATAGTAGACAACGTGTTGGAGATGGATATGATCGGTCGATGTGATATAAAATAGGTTCGGGGGCAAGCGAGAAGAAAACACAATCAAATCAATCATCTCGCATCACTTTTATTTTTCTGTCGACTAGGAGTAGTTTTGTAATTTAGACTTTTCCTGTAATTCGACTTTGATTAATAAAGTTGCGCATCGCCGATTGTTAATCATTTTCGATTACGCCAATCTGGTTTGATTTTTTTCCGATCTGGTTGCACATGGTCTTTTTGGGGAAGATCTACCTCTTATCATCTAATTAGCCCTAATCAGCTAATTAGATTTATCATTACCTTAGATCTTATCGACCTTTGGCTATTTAGATCTTTTGCCAATTGTAATTTAATATCGGCTTTGAGCATATTTTATATTCATCTTACTGATTACAGGATCAAATCAGTTGGCACATTTCAAATCTTTAAATCTAACGTTGTCGCATGTGTTGTAGCCGATATACCCTTCTTCATTTTTTTTTTCACGCCAACAGCACCCCATTGCCCTCCACGCGCCCCCTTTGCAGTAACCCCACTAGCACACCTCATATCCTATTCGTCTACATGTCATGCATGAAGCCTTCTCTTTGGGAAGGCGTCAAGAGCTGTTAACCATAAATTAGTGATTGCGCTAATCTTTCACCACTTCAACAATATGGACCATTTTGCACGTCTCTTGCGCTAATATTTCGCCACCTCAACAATATGGACCATTTTTACTTCTCTAGTCTCTTATGTATTTGATGAGACCGAATACTGCACTAGGGCTGTGTTTGGAATGCGGGAGTTTCATATAGGATTCTTAAGGGAATTATATTGTTTTCATGTAGACAATTGCCATATTCTATGAAATTTCTATGTTCCAAATTGGCAGTCACAAGATCGCAATGGTAGCAAATGTTGGTGTTTTCTTAAAGAAAATAGAAAATGTTACAAGGTTTGCTACGGTGCAAAATAAATCTAGAACGTTTATCCCACGGTTTAGACTGACAACTTAGGTTGATGCCTAATCTTGGACGTTCATCTGAAGATTCTGGACCAGTCATTGTCTCGTACTCTCATGGACATGGAATCATCGAAGATCAAATAGGCTGCTGCTGCTGGCCTGCTGCCCTGGCCGCCGGATGATCCGAGGACTGAACCGCCGACTCGTCCTCACCTTGTCCGGCCCCAATCCGCTACCCCGCCGCGGCCTCGCGGCCAACGCGGCGCTGCAGTGGCTGGAGGACGAGCTCACCTCGCTCGCCCTCCCCAGGGTCGACTCTTTCGCGTGCGCCAGGCTCCTGCAGGGCTGCATCGCGCGCGGCGACGCCCGCGGCGGCCGCGCCGTGCATGGACACGTCGTGCGGCGCGGCGGCGTGGAGCGGCTTGACCTCTTCTGTGCCAACATCCTGCTCAATCTCTACGCGAAGCTCGGGCCCCTCGCCGGCGCGCGCAGGGTGTTCGACGGAATGCCGGAGCGGAACATGGTGTCCTTCGTCACTTTCGTCCAGGGCCACGCGCAGCGTGGAGAGTTTTGGGAGTCCATAGCGCTGTTTCGGAGGCTTCAGACGGAGGGGCACGAGGTGAACCAGTTCGTGCTCACCACGGTGCTAAAGCTGGTTGTTGCCATGGACGCGCCCTGGCTTGCCCAGAGTGTGCATGCCTGCGCGTGCAAGCTGGGTTATGAACGGAACGCCTTTATTGGATCAGCACTAATCGATGCCTACTCCCTGTGCGGGGTTGTCAGTGATGCAAGGCGTGTGTTTGATGGGATCGCAGGTAAGGATGTTGTTGCTTGGACTGCGATGGTTTCTTGCTATTCTGAAAATAGCTATCCAGAGAACGCGCTTCAGGTTTTCTCCAAGATGAGGGTGGCGGGTTCTAAGCCTAACCCATTTGCGCTTACCAGTGTTCTCAAGGCTGCGGTTTGCTTGTCGTCAGTTGTGCTAGGCAAGGGTATCCATGGTTGCTCAGTAAAAACACTTTATGATGCTGAGCCTCATGTTTGTGGTGCTTTGCTTGATATGTATGCCAAATGCGGGGACATTGAGGATGCCCGCTTGGCTTTCGAGATGGTTCCCCATGATGATGTGGTACTTTGGAGTTTTATGATATCCCGGTATGCACAGAGCAATCAGAATGAGCAGGCATTTGATCTGTTCCTCAGAATGATGCGGTCTTCTGTGGTGCCAAATGAATTTAGTTTGTCTAGTATTCTGCAAGCTTGCGCTAATATGGCCCTCTTGGATCTAGGCAAGCAAATTCATAACCATGCTATAAAGATTGGTCATGAGTCTGAGCTATTTGTTGGAAATGCACTAATGGATCTCTATGCCAAGTGCAACGACATAGAAAGCTCACTTGAGGTCTTCTCGTCTTTACGGGATGCTAATGAGGTTAGTTGGAACACAATTATTGTTGGTTACAGCCAGTCTGGTTTGGGAGAAGATGCTTTGAGTGTATTCCAGGAGATGCATGCTGCTCGAATGCCTTTGACTCAAGTTACATACTCCAGTGTGCTCCGGGCTTGCGCGAGCACAGCATTCATCAAACATACTGGTCAGGTTCACTGTTTGATCGAGAAATCCACATTCAACAAAGACACTGTTGTAAGCAATTCACTGATTGATACATATGCTAAGTGCGGATGCATCAGGGATGCTCACAAAATATTTGGAAGTCTGAAAGAGTGTGATGTAATTTCATGGAATGCCATAATCTCAGGATATGCTCTTCATGGACATGCTGCAGATGCCCTAGAACTTTTTGATAGGATGAATAAGAGCAGTATTAAAGCCAATGATATCACCTTTGTTGCTCTCCTGTCTGTCTGCAGTAGCACAGGTTTAGTGAGTCAAGGGCTCTCTCTGTTTGATTCTATGAGGATTGATCATGCCATCAAACCATCTATGGAGCATTACACTTGCATTGTTAGGCTTCTAGGACGTGCTGGCCGTCTACATGATGCTCTAAAGTTTATTGGAGATATCCCCTCAGCACCATCTGCTATGGTTTGGCGTGCATTGCTTAGCTCTTGTATAGTCCATAAGAATGTGGCTCTGGGAAGATTTTCTGCAGAGAAGATACTTGAGATTGAACCACAAGACGAGACAACCTATGTCTTACTATCAAATATGTATGCTGCAGCTGGAAGTTTGGATCAAGTTGCTCTTTTGAGGAAATCAATGAGGAACATAGGCATAAGGAAGGTGCCTGGTCTTAGTTGGGTGGAAATCAAGGGTGAAGTTCATTCCTTTTCAGTGGGATCAGCAGACCATCCAGATATGCGGGTCATAAATGCAATGCTGGAATGGCTAAACCTGAAGTGCAGTAGGGAAGGTTATGTTCCTGACATTAATGTAGTGTTGCATGACGTGGATGAGGAACAAAAGGCTCGCATGCTGTGGGTGCATAGTGAGAGGCTGGCTTTAGCATATGGCCTTATAGTGACACCTTCTGGGCATCCGATACGTATAATGAAGAACTTGCGTTCTTGCTTCGACTGCCATACCATATTTAAGGTGGTATCTGAAATAGTTCAACGGGAAATCATCATGAGGGACATCAATCGCTTTCATCATTTTGAGGACGGAGCATGCTCCTGTGGTGACTATTGGTGATGATCTGTTGTTCATTGATGTATTGAAGAAGCTTTACATAGGTTGGCATCTTCTATATACTTCCGGTTGCACAGTTTTCTAGAACAGCTTACTGCCATGACAAAACTTCAAGGTACACATACATATTCAATTGTTCTGGACAAAACAGTTACGAAGATTATTGAATTTTCCATTGGTTTGTTCAGCTCTACCATGTACTAGGTAGACTGAATTAAAGTGCTATACATCATCTCTCCATAGCGCATCTATAACCATTCTCATGTTAACAGTACAGAGGCATTAAATCTTAATTTTGCTGGGAGCCTAAACATGGTAATGTGCATCAATGGAACCTTCAATTGTTTGGTTTTTCGGTGTTCTAGATTGGCACCTACTTGGGGTGAAGATTTGGAACTTTGTGCGCTCCACAGCCCAAGCCACGTGAATCTTTTTGCTGCTTGGATCTCACACACACAAGGTGTCTATTCCTCTCATTAATGAATGGGCAGAGCTTTTGCCATCCATCTCATACATGCAAGGTGCCATTGCGATGCCAATAACACTTCTGGCATATATTTCTCATATGCGTGAATTCCTGGAACCTTTTGTATATGCACCCTTTTGGTGCAATCCGGACGGTTTGGGCACCAAAATAATATGAAAAATTCAAAACATTAACAATGTATTCTATAGAGTATTGTAGCACCCTTTATGATTTCACCTTCAAACTAAAAGTGTGTTAAAAGATACAAAAAAGACAAGTTTGCTGTGAATAGTAACATTTGTCTTTCTCTTTCCTCTTTCTTTTGATTTATCATCTGTCAGAAATTTTTCATTGTTGTTACTCTTAATACATAATTAATTTAAACCTGAAATTTCATACATAAGTAGAGCAAATGAGAAGTACATTGCCAAATCTGTTTTAGGATTTTTCATGTTGATTTGGTTCCCCTATTCACTGGGTTGCACAGGTTTCATCTTAAAGATGGGTTGCACTGCACTAGATATGTTGCCATAATTGTTTTGCTAAGATACATAACTGCGAACATTTGTTTGGCAGAGTGGAGAGAGTTATGTTGCCAGGCACTGGATCACAGCCTCACACGGTAGGGGGAAATGGGCAGATTGTCTACCAACGTGGGATAGGTTTCTTAGGTTGGTAGGAGATTGATGTTGTAAGAATTAGTGCCCTGAAAGGTCAGAAAACTTTCTTCCCAGTAAGTTTTTGGGAGTTTTTATCTCATCCAATTAAACTTTTGCAACAATTTTACAGAATTAAAAGGAAACTTTCAAAATTTAAATTCAATTGTCACTCTTCCAATTTTTGGAAAAAGAGAGACCTTACCGGAATTTTTTTTTGCAACCAGTGGTAACTGTCAGGTTATTGCAGGATTTCACACTGTACTTGTAACTGATCGGAAATCAGATCCTTGTGAAAAAAAAAATATACCAGACAGGTATTAGCCCAAAGGAGAACTGACCTACATGTACTACCTCTGTCAACTTTTAAGTTTTTTTATGAGAAATGTGTACTTTTAAACTATGAATAGGTGTTTCGCAAAATGTCAAGGTGATAGGCGAGTTCCATACAGTTTACTAAATAAATAAATGAAATCACATACTTCTACAATGCCATTGCATGCTTATGCTTTATTTTGCTTGTGTCGAAACACTTGAGCTTTGTTCATATGGTGGTTTTGCATGTTGTTTTATTGTTATCTACATGCTTAGAACCATACCTTTTTATATTATACCAGACTATAACATTTGTTTGAAAGTAGGAAAAGTGAAAGCTCAAGAAAGTCTGATTGCGTTGATATATGTTTGAAGAACTCAAAGAGCCGTTCGCAGGGTTCTGCTTTTCTTTCAGATTGCAATGTAGTATTGACATTATAACTCCATTTTAAATATGCCATTTGATGTGTGAGGGATGTGAGCAGAGGTTGTAGTGGTGGGTGATGGGTGGAGGGGGCGGAGGTATCTTCGGCATGGTGGTGCTGTGGTGAAGGCTAATGAGCAGCGCCTGCGGCGGCGCTGGTTGCAGGGGAAGATAAGACCTCTGTGCGATTGTTCTGTAATTCTATAATTCTTCCAACCAAGCGCATGGGCATCAGTCAAGTAGCAGTAGCAGGCATGAGTACCTGATACTGTTCTAGCACAAGCACCCATTCATTCACTCTCATTTCATCGATTCCCATACAAGCACTTGAATCTGTTCCTGACCCTTGCAAGCAAGAACCAAGAGGCATAAACTTATATTCCATACAAAATTTTAGGACAGATAGTAGGAAATCTCATTTTTTATACACAAACCATCCAGTACATGCAGGCATCACGCATCTGTTACATTCAAGCTTCAAGAGTACAAAAATCAAGAATACATCCATTAGTTACATTCAAGCATACGCACCAGCCCTTTCATGCACAATACAGGTCAAGATATGGGGTGCCTAATCTTCATAACATAGGATCAATGATAACGTTAGATCTATCGACTCAGATGAACACCATGGCGCCAACCACTATCTCAATATAACAACATGCGATAAATGAATCTATCCAAAAACACACTTGTGATCCATATCTACTCAACCATGCAAGAGTATATGCATGGTTCCTACAAACACATGAAGACTTCGCAAGAAGAAAGGTATTTCCAAGAAAATTGCCTAATTTTCAAATTGTAGCACGTAGCATAAACCTGAAAATAAGTAATATTAGCTATCTTAAAAATAATGTAGTTGGAGTTTATGATAGAGAACAACACAAATGTATAAAAGACTAAAACAGTGTGCAACCTAGCCTAGGGCCAGCCAATGTGGGTCCTACCCTTTTGAACTTTATATCTAACTCAAATTTTTAATCTAATTCGACCAATCTGGAAACTGATACTTATCAGCCAATTTAAAGATAGAAGAAAGCCAATTCTCACTGTCTCGTAATGGAGTGAAATGGAGATAATGTTCCAAGCTTTCAAACAAGTACAAAAATACCATAATCTGTGTATGTATGTGAGAATTATGGCCTTTTTAGTTCTGACTATTTAGCATTCTGAATTGCGTTCTTTTGTTCTCCAAATCTAATTCAGTTTTTTTTCTTTATTTCTTTTCTTCTCTTGGCCAAATTGGGCTGCGCCATGCCTCCCTTGCACCGTAGCTGAGTGGGCTTGCTTCCCACTTGCCCATGCCTTCGAGTGCTCCTGTGTGTTTTCCAATACTAGTAATGCTCATATTGTCTTCTTTTAGTGCTCGTCCTCCCCCACCTCTCACTAGATACACCATATTCCAGCACCTTCAAATTTGAGCACACAAAGAATTTGCAGAAAGAAACATTCAATTCTGATTTGAAGTTAGGTTATAGTCAGTTAAAAGCAAAGCAACATTTTGAGCTAGTTTCTTAGCACGTGATCATGTTATTACTCTCTGAAACATGTTTGGAGCCTCATCATAAACACTAGAAGAAGATGGTGAAGATGATGTTAGTGTAGTTGATGTCGGTGTAGTTGAAGGAATTCCCTCATCATCCTCCCTCTCTTGAAAAGGAGTTGTCATCAACTCTCTATCCTGTGCTCCAAAGAAAGGAAATAAATTTGAAACATTAAAAGTAGCACATACAGTGTAGTCATCTCCTGAAAGTTCAATCTTGTAAGTATTGTTATTAATCTTATGAAGAAACATGAATATACCATCTCCTCTAGGCATCAATTTAGACTTCCTCTTTTCTAGAAAGCATTCTTTCCTCAAGTGAATCCAAACCAAGTTACCTATCTCAAAACCAGTTTCTTTTTAGACTTGTTGGCTCTATCAGCATAAGAACGTGTCTTCTTTTTAATTACTTCTTTAGTGGTTACATGAAGCTTTTTAACAATATCAATATGTTTATAAGTATCCATATTTGTACGTTCTTGTAAAAGAAGTGGTAACAAATCAAGTGGTATGATCAGTTTAAAATCATACACCACCTCAGAATGACAAAGTTGAGTAGTAGAATGCACCACTTTATTATATGCAAACTCCACGTATGGAAAGCAATCTTTTCACTCTTTTAAATTCATTTTGATCATTGTCCTCTAGAGTATAGACAATGTGCGATTCACAACTTCAATTTGTCCATTAGTTTGTGGGTGACATGTTGTAGAAAATAGCAACTACGTTCCTAGTTTTGCCCACAATGTCTTTCAAAAGTAACTCATGAATTTGACGTCATGATCTGAAATGATGGTTAGTAGAACTCCATGCAATCTCACAATTTTCCTAAAGAATAAATCAGTTACATGTGAAACATCATCACTCTTATGACAAGGAATAAAATAAGCCATCTTAGAAAATCTATTCACTACCACAAAAACAGAATCTCTCCTCTCTTAGTTTTAGGTAACCCGAAAGGAACGAGTTGGCCTAGAGGGGGGTGAATAGGCAACTTTGCAATTTTTTTTTTTACTCTTAATCACGGATTAACCTTTTCTTGATCTGAAAGCGGAACTAATACAAAGAAATAATCAATACAACAAAGATAGCAATCTCGAGAGATAGGAAATAATGAAAATGACAAAGAGACAAAAGAATTATCCCGAGGTTGAGCACTCCTCCTAATCCTCGTTGAAGCACTTCTCCAAGTATTGCTTCTCCCACTGACTAGTCATGATAGCTTGGGAACACACTCGGGTAGCTCTTTCACTACTCCAATGAGGTGAGCTCCAAACCTTTCACAATCAAGAGTAGCCTTCCACAATCCTTCTTCCGGGCCAGTGTCTAACTCTTCCACTTCCTCCAAGTCATCTAGGATCACAATGATCCAAGAGTAATAAACTTCTCACAAGCTCGTCTCTTGGTTTACACTCTAAATTCACACAGACTAGACACACTTGGAGCTTAACCACTTAGAAGAAAGTTGATTTTGAGAAACCGAGAGAAAACCTCCTTCTTTGAGAAAATGAGAGCTTTGAATGCTAAAATGTGAAGGAGTTCAAAAGTTCTGTGGTAGATAGCACGACCAATGTTTATATACTCAATTTTGAGAAAAGTAGCCGTTGTACCTACCACAAGAACTGCTTAAGCGATGTCGGATATAAAAATGAGGTAAAACACGTTTCTGACGGACCAAAATGCATTTTAGCGATCTTGAACAAGTGTATCACGGACCAATTTAGCAAGCTCGGGACCTTGAGTGTATGGCGGACCGAAAAATAGGTCCGTCATAGATAAACAATGGTTGAGTTTCGAACCTTCTTTAAGACATGTGTATCTTGACCGAAAGTTAGGTCCGCCGTAGTTGTAAGATTCTGAAACCTTTTCTTCGCTGAATTCATATGTACGCCGGACCAAAAATTAGGTCCGCCGTAGATGGGTTGAGCTTGAACTGCTATAGATAAGTGTATAGCGGACTGAAAAAATATGGTCCGTCAAAAACAAGGTTTGATAAAGATGAAATCTTATGATCAGTAGCTAAGAATGATTTTTGATCGAAGACTTTTTAGACAAAAGATTTTTGAAATAGATATTTGGTCTAAAAAGGTTTTTGAGATACTTTTTATTTAATCACTGAGAGATGATATAATTTTGAAATAAAATATAGCAGTAAAAAAGAATGCAATTCAGATAGCGAGATATCGAGGCTAATTTGATTTATCTTGACCTAAAGTTAGGTCCGTCATAGATGGGCAAAGCTGGAATTTCAGACCCCTTCTCAAGACATGTGTATGGCGGACTGAAAATTAGGTCCGCCGTAGTTGTCCGATACTGAGACTTTGGATTTTGCAACGGCCTCATTTATGCCGGACCAAAAGTTAGGTCCGCCATAGATGTGACAGAGAGAATATGCTTTGAAGTAACTTCAAAACATTGCAATGACTAAAGATATGAAACCATAAAGTTTTGGTCATTGAAATGTGAAGTATTTTGACAAAATATAACAGAGTAATTTTGGTTCAAGTTTTAGATTGAACTAAGAAAGTTTTAGCTCAAGTCGCCTAGAGTAATATTTTCTTAATGAACCAAGACACCAACTTGTGCTAAGTCCTCTTGATAGAACAAATGATAGTAACAAAAGAACTTAATCGCTAGACTTGAACCAACTCCCAAGTCCTAAAATAAAGATAATAAACCTTAGTCTTGTTTGTCCAAGATGTTCCATCCATGATATCAAGATGAGAGTATTATTAACTTGGTCATCAACACCAAAACTAATAAACAAAATAAAATCGAGAAATTGAGGGGCCTAGATGCTATCAATCTCCCTTTTGGTGATTGATGACAACATACCTTTTAAGTTAATAATATCTCGCTTATTCGCAAAACAAGGTTAGCTTGACATGGTATACACATATGAGGATGCTCCCCCTCAACAGATGCAAGTTCTGAACAGATGAAATAAATGAATTATTTTTAGGACTATATTAGATCCTTAAAACTTTCATTATCAAGAAATTTCATAAATGGCATTCATCGGATCATATAAGGATAAAACACTGTAATCACAGTCAGAGTAGGAATGAAAGTCCAACACCCACATTTAGTATAACAGATATACTCATAGTATATTTAATAAGATACTTCTCGAATCTAAGCATTTAACTAACTACTAACTTCTCCCCCTTTGGCATTAATCAACAAAAAGGAACGACTCTCTATGTGCCTTGAAAAGGTTCCTAAGAGTTTGACAGAGGAGACATTTTCTTTACTTCTTCTTCTTTTTCTGGCTGTTGTGGATCTGATCGACTGGATGCTTGTGCCATCGCTTGTTCATGCCAGCTGGGATAATCTGGATCTCCAGGTTGAAGGACCAAGTGATGAAAGTCATGATGAAGCTGGTCCACGGAATTTTGTAGCTGATCCACTGTCAAGTATAGGTCTTGTAGGTCTATGTGATGTTGTCCAGCAAATTGTCCAAACTCATAAAAGTCATTTTCAGTGTTTTCCTGAAAATATGCTAGATCATGACTGAGCTTCAACCGTTGACTATCTGCTGATACACGAGCAGCTTCAACTTGATTTCGCAAATGCTTGTGATGGGTATCCAGCTTCAGATTCATGTCATATAACCTGTCCCTGATCAGGTTCTGATTTGTGCCAAGCTGGGTGACCCAGTTCTTTATATTTCCAAATCTAGCATAAGTATCATTTCTGAATTTTAGCTGCTCCTCATATTGTTTTCTCATTTGTTCCTGAGTTTGCTCATTATACTGCTGAAAAGCTCTCATCTGTTCTTCATGCCTTTGAGTGGCCTTTTCTTGAAATTCCCGTTGATCAGCATAATATTGTTGTTCAAAAGATGTGAACCATGGGGGCTGAGCATCAGTGAACACATCGGGCACACCTTTTTCTGGTTCATGATTGGGTTCTTGGTGCATTTGCTCATGATATGAATGAAAAGTCTGATGTGTATAGTCAAACAAATTTTCCCATCCAGGAAAGGTGTTTCTGACATCATGCTCGTGGTGTGCTGCATAGGATGGATTCAATAAATCAATATTTTGAGGAATCCTGGATCCACCAGCTTCATAATCATGTGTACCAGCTCCAAAACTCTGATCTTGCATGAACTGAGCTGCTGCTGCTAGTTCTTGCAGATAATGAATTTGCTGTTCTTCATACAGAGGCTGAGCAGCTGAGTCTGACATGATGTTAGCGGCACTATCAGCCATAAGATTCTCATTCCCACTCTTGCTCTTGCTGACAGGATTATTACTAGGCTGTCTTTCATTTTTACTTATGTATACACTGTGAGCACTAGATTCCTTTTCATTTCCAATTTGGTTTCTTCTTGAATCTTGATGAGCTTGGGCAGATTGTCTAAGACTTTGGCTAGCATGAATGGAAGCCTCTAGGTTTTCATGAAAACTTCCATGACTGACATTTAAGCTGCCATGTGACATATGACCTTCACTTCCACTATTGTGGCATTGAATATGTTCACTTGAGGTATTCTGATCATATCTGTCCTCAGATTCTTCATCTGACTCCTCACTGTCTGATGAACCATATTCCAAAACAACTTCATTAGTGCTCAAAGTGTCAATTTCAGGAACTAATTCTGTGTTTTCTGAAGATGATTCACTGCTTGGCTCATAAGAGCTGTCCTCAGATGATTCATTTTCCACTACATTTTTACCACAATTCTTTCCAGATGTGATGTGACTTGCTTTCTATTTTTTCTTTCAAAGGTCGTGTGCATCTTGTATTATAACAGACCTTGAGGTCAGTCTTGACAGAGAAATACTAGGTCTTGCATTTGACAATTTCTCGCTTTTGCCCTTCATTTTATCAACGATTTTTCGATTAACCCTCTTTTGTCGATTGCTAGAACTCATTGCGGTAGCTCGGTCTCGATCAAACACTCAAAGCCGAACCTTCACAGGACACACAAACCGCGCTTAGAACAAAAACAATAATCTAGAATTTGAGAACTAGGTCTAGGGTTTTAGCGAGATAATAGGAAAGGGGTTTTAGGGCAATCTTCTTGAGATGGCGTAATGTTCTTCGCGAGAAATCAGACGAGCACCGTGCGTAAATCCGATTAGGAACTCCGCTTTGAAAGAAGAGGAAATTCTTCCGTTTCGTGAGAAGAGCGCAAGAACATACGAATAGAGTTTTTCTTTGAAGAGAAATCATGCGGCAGTGATGTCGGCCAAAGGTTTTGAGAATCTTGATACCTTGGCGCCATTAAAGTGGGTAGTTGAGGAGTCAAGACTCAAGAAGAAGTGGCGGGACCCAATTTAGGGTTCAAACTTAGGATCCCGAAAACAAGGGTAGGTTTAGCAACAGATAAGTCCTAAAGCAATAGTTAAGATTTTGAATTTGATTTTTTTTTTTAAAAAAGATAAGAAGTAAAAGATTTTTATAAAACAGAATGAATTTATTTTGAATTTTAGATAAGTGACAGGAAACGATATATTTTGTATGACAGACTGTTTCATGACTTTAAGTGTGCAGAGAACATACTTTATTTGCACTGATAGATATTTGAGACTTCACATTTATCACGGACCCAAAAAAAAAAATTCGGTCCGTGGTATATGAACACTCCTGAAGAATCTCAAGATCTAGAAATCTTTGTGAATGACGGACTGAACTTTTAGGTCCGTCATGCACAAGCTTTTCAAGACAAGCACTTATCAAATGCAAATACATTATGTTACAGCACCGAGATTTAAAATTTGTCATAACAGTATGTCTTTGGGGTATTGAAATTTAGAGACATAGCTAAGATAAGATTAAAAGCACAAGAAAGACTCAAGTTTGGCGTATGCAAATTTTGGAAATGTTTGAGCAGATTTTCATATAAGTCTTAGTATTAACAATTAAGACTTGGATGAAATACTCCAGTGCTAAAACTAAGATTTTTGAAATTGAAAGCTGACAAGATTTTCAAAAGACTTTTTAGCAGAATTTCTATTTATAAGTGTGAGTATTACAAGGAAATCATTTTGACCTAATCAGCACTGTTGAATTTATGTATTCACACAAAGGTATCAAGAAGTTGCATAACAGGCAATCTTGCTCCCCCTTAATGTGACATCATCAAACAATATTTGAATAATCAATTATATTCAATTCATTTCTTAATTTTGAAAATCTTGCCTCATCAAGAGGTTTAGTAAAAATATCGCCCAACCGATCCTCGCCTCGACATGACTAAGCACAATGTCTCCTTTAGCAACATGATCACGAATGAAGTGATGTCTAATTTCAATGTGCTTAGTTCTAGAATGTTGGACTGGGTTGTTTGCTATTTTCTTCGCACTTTCATTATCACACAACAGAGGCACATTACTAAATTTGATTCCAAAATCCGTAAATGTTTGTTTGATGAACAGAATTTGAGCACAAAGAACTTCTCAGCTATATATTCAGCTTCGCGCTTGAAAGTGCTACTGAGTTTTGCTTTTAGAACACCAAGAAACCAAAGATCTACCAAGCAAATGACATCCCCGTAGTACTTTATGATCGATCTTGCAACCGCATAGTCGAGAATCGAGTAGCCGAGAAGCTCAAAAGAAGCACCTTTGGGGTACCAAAGACCAATACTAGAAGTAAATTTAAGATATCTAAATATTCTTTTCACAAAGACTTAAGTGAACTTCTTTAGAGCAACTTGAAATCTAGCACACATGCATACACTAAACATGATATCGGGCCTAGATCTTGTCAAATATAATAATGAACCAATCATAGACCTAAATGCTTTTGGTCAATGGACTTACCTCCCACATCTTGATCAAGATGTGTATTTGCGTACCATGGGAGTATTTATTGGCTTGCATTCTACCATTTTGAAGCGTTTAAGAAGGTCCTTGATATATTTTTCTTGTGAGATGAAGGTTCCTTTCTTCACTTGTTTGATTTGAAATCCAAGAAAGAATGTTAGCTCTCCTATCATTGACATCTCGAATTCCTCGCCATCATATCACCAAAATCTTTGCAGAGAGAATCATTAGTACAACCAAAAATGATATCATCTACATAAATTTGGCAAATCATTAATGTTCCATTGATGTCTTTTAAAAACAATGTTGGATCAACCTTCCCAATTTTGAAGTTCTTATTTATCAAAAAGTCTCTAAGGCGTTCATACTAAGCTCTAGGAGCTTGTTTTAGGCCATATAGAGCTTTAGATAATTTGAAGACATGATTAGGCATATTTGAATTTTCAAAACCAGGTGGTTGTTCAACATAAACAGTTTCATCAATAAAACCATTAAGAAATGCACTTTTTACATCCATTTGAAAAAGAGTGATATTAAAATGAGTAGCAAAGGCAAGAAGGAACCGAATAGCTTCTAGGCGTGCCACCGGAGCATAAGTCTCTCCATAATCAAGTCCTTCCACTTGTGTGAAACCCTGAGCTACCAATCTTGCCTTGTTTCTTATTACTACTCCATTTTCATCTTGTTTATTTCTGAACACCCATTTTGTGCCAATGACATTGTGATCCTTAGGCCGTTCAGTAAGACTCCAGACTTTGTTTCTTTCGGTTGTTGAGTTCTTCTTCCATAGCAATGATCCAATCAGCATCTTCTAGAGCTTCTTCAACTGTTTTTGGTTCAACACAAGAAACAAACGAGTAATGTTCACAAAAAGAAGCTTGTCTAGAACGAGTTTGAACACCCTTACTTATTTCTCCAATGATTAAGTCCGAAGGGTGATCTTTTGCTATGGTATGATGACTCTTGATCAAAGTGGGTCTTTCTTGTTCCTTTTCATCATCTTCTTCAAGAGATCCATCTTGTGGTACCAATGATTGAGTAGGTGGTTGTTCTTGATCTTCTTTGGGCTTGATCTCTCCGATCTCCATTTTCTTCATGGCTTGTGCTAATCCTTCTTCACCTACATCATCTAAATTCTCATGCTCACCTTGTGAGCCATTAGATTCATCAAATTTTACATCATAGGTTTCTTCTACTAAGCCAGTTGAATTATTAAACACTCTATAAGCTTTTGATTTAGAAGAATAACCTAACATGATACCAAAGATCACACCTAGTTTGAAATTTTCCCAAATGAGTTCTCTTTTATATATATATACTTTGCAACCAAAAACTCTAAAGTATGAAATATTAGGTCTTCTACCAACCAACAATTCATAAGGAGTTTTCTTGAGTAATTTATGAAGATAAAGTCTATTGACAACATGGCAAGCGATATTAATGGCTTCACCAAAAGCATCAAGTATTATATTCATCTAGCATTGACCTAGCCATTTCAATTAATGTTCTATTCTTTCTTTCAACTACACCATTTTGTTGAGGAGTGTAAGTAGCGCATAGTTCATGCTTAATTCCTAGTTCATCACAAGATTCAATAATGTTTGTATTGACAAATTCAGATCCATTGTCACTTCTAATCTTCTTGATGGGACAGTCAAATTCATTTTGAGCCCTTTTTGCAAAAGTTTTGAAGATTTTTCCAACTTCACTTTTGTTAGGCAAAAAGAATACCCAAGTAAATCTGGAAAATCATCAACAATGACTAAACAAGATGAGTTACCACCTATGTGGCATATGAAGTAGGGCCAAAACATCCATATGCAGCAGCTCAAGTGGTCTAGAGGTGGACATGATGCTTTTGGATGGATGAGAATTTGCTACTTGCTTGCCTCGCTGACAAGCAACATGCAAAGCCTATTCTTTTCAAATTTCACATCTTTCAGTCCAACCACTAGCTCATTTTTGAAAAGCTTTTAAGATTAGACATACCTACATGCCCAAGTCGTCATGCCAAATCCATCCAAGAGATACTTTGGCCAAGACAAGTTGAAATGCATGAGGAGTTAGATTTGAAATTAACTAAATAAAGATTTTGAAATCTAAAACCTTTAAAAATAAGCTTTTCATTTTGTCGAACAACTTTGTTACCCCATCAATCGAAAAGTTACAATGAAATCCAAGATCACATAGTTGAGCTACAGATAAAAGATTGAAATTTAATGAATCAACTAGGAGTACATTATCAATAGAGTGATCATTGAAATAGCAATCTTACCAAGCCCTTTTACCTTTCTTTTCTTTGTTATCACCAAATGTGATTTTGTGACTTGGATCACTCTCACTTTCAATTGATTTGAACATTTTTGAAGTTCTGTTATGTCTTGGGTGCATCCACTGTCTATCACCCAATGCCGCCACCACTTTTGTAGTTTACATCAAAGTCATTTCTTGATTTTAGGTACCCAAATACTTTTGGGTCCTTTAATGTTAGTATCAATCATTTTTGGCCTAAAAGGGTTTAATAACATAGTCTTGGGAACCCAAATAGCCTTAAGTTTCTTATCAAGATTAGAAGGACCAACATACTTAACATTCATGTTGCCTCTAAAATTCTTAAATAACATGTAATGAGCATCTACCATACATTTTCTCATCAATTTTAGCATAAGGAGTACCGCAAGAAAACAATTTCTAGATTCATGATTAGAATTATGACAAGAATAACAATGAGAGCTTTTCTTGACAAAATCTGGTTGACCTTGTTTAAACCATTTTTCTTGAGCAAGTGGTTAGGTTGGTAACCTAAACCCTTCTTACCCAAGTTAGGTCTTTGTTCAACTAGAATTTTGTCAAGAGTAGCACTACCCAAAAAGCATTTTTCCGCACCTTTATCAAATCGGCTATCTTTGTTTTTAACTCTTCATTTTCAGATTTAAGTTCTTTAGCAGGAAGCATATTTGCGTTTTCATCACAAGTACTAGGCTTAACCGGAAACGAGTTTTCACTTCCTAACAAGTCACGAGTTAATAGATATATCGTTGATGACAATATGATTAGACTTGTTTGCAATCATCTCAATTTCAATTTCTAATTCACAATACTTATCCTTCAAATCCTCATGATTTTTAATAAGTAGAGCATGATTAGTGACAAGATCATCATATAATTTTAAAGTCTCAAAGATGCTCATGAGTAAGCTTATCATGATTGTCGCTAGTGACTTAAGGTCACTAGTTAAGCCAAAGAATAGTCTTTTTAAGACTTCTAGTTGAAGTTGTCTTAGCATGCAAAGCACTATTTAATTCTTCAACTATTTCAACTAGCTCATCATAAGTAGGCGAGTCATCGACCTCTTCCTCATCTGCTCGCCATCGATTACGTGGAAAATGAGGGTGGTGGAGGAGTTGACTCATCCAAAGCAAGTCCAACTAGTCCTTTTGATCTTGAGTTTTCATCATCCCACGATGATTCTTCACTTGAGCTTTCTTCATCGGACCCATTCTCCTATGTGAGCTTCTCCTTTACCTTTCCTTGAGAATTTCTTGAAATAACCTTTCTTGTAGTACTTCTTCTTGGATCCGCATGAGTTATCTCATCATCTTCATCCTCCTTTCCTTTATACTTGTTCTTCCTTTTATTTTTGTTTGGGCACCGAGCAGCAATATGTCCTTTCTCATTACATTCAAAACAAATAATGTTAGTGAAAGGATTTTTCTTTGAGTAAGAGTTTGGCTTTCCTTTGTCTTTGAAGTTCACTCTTCTCATAATTCTATTTGCTCTCCTCATCCCAGCCGCTTAGCTTCTTCACATCCTCATCACCACAATCACTTGACTCATCATCACTCTCATCTGATGAGTCTTGCACAGCTTCCTTTGCTTTGAGAGCAATGGACTTCTTCTTAGGTGCATCATCTTGACCAAGGTGAGCTCGTGAGTGAAATCTTCCCAAGTAGTTCGGTGGGAGTAAGCCTCTTGAGATCACCACTATTTGATAGGTAAGTGATCAAGCTATGATAAGCTCGGGGAAGAACTCTTATCATCTTCCTGCAAACCTCAACATCAGAAATTTTAGTCCCTAGGCCTTTGAGCTCATTGATAATAGGATTAAGCCTAGTAAACATATCATTCGCATTTTCTTGAGGAAGCATTTTAAATTGATCAAATTTCTCTCTAATGACATAATATCTTTCTTCTTTAACATCAGAAGTTCCTTCATGAATATCTTGAAGGGTTGTCCATATATCATAAGCAGAAGTTAAATTACTAACTCTATCAAACACTTCCAAGCTAAGACAAGAAAAATAGCATTCCTAGCTTGAGCATCATATCGCATATTCTCGAATCTCACCAGGTGGGTTCACCATATGTAGTTTGTTCTTCTGTATGATACGTGGAAGCGAGGCTTTTCAGAACCCTCCAAACATCATACCCAATACTTCTAGATAACATTTCATCCTAATTTTCCATGAAGCATAATTAGTACCATCAAACACAGTACTCTACCTATACTAACAAAGGCAGAACCATTTCCCTCGGCCATTTACCAAAGCAATTTAAGCTTTCAAAGGTAAACCTAGCTCTGATACCACTTGAAAGGAACGAGTTGGCCTAGAGGGGGGGGTGAATAGGCAACTTTTGCAATTTTTTTTTACTCTTAATCACGGATTAACCTTTTTACTGATACAGCAGCGGAACTAATACAAAGAAATAATCAATACAACAGTGATAGCAATCTCAGAGATAGGAAATAATGAAAATGACAGTGAGACAAAAGAATTATCCCGAGGTTCAGAGCACTCCTCCTAATCCTCGTTGAAGCACTTCTCTCAAGTATTGCTTCTCCTGCCTAATCGCAGAGCTTGGGAACACACTGGAGTAGCTCTTTCACTACTCCAAAGGAGGTGAGCTCCAAACCTTTCACAATCAAGAGTAGCCTTCCACAATCCTTCTTACGGGCAGGTCTAACTCTTCCACTTCCTCCAAGTCGCCTAGGATCACAATGATCCAAGAGTAATAAACTTCTCACAAGCTCTGTCTCTTGGTTTACACTCTAAATTCACACACTAGACACACTTGGAGCTTAACCACTTAGAAGAAAGTTGATTTTGAGAAACCAGAGAAAACCGACTCCTTCTTTGAGAAAATGAGAGCTTTGAATGCTAAAATGTGAAGGAGTTCAAAAGTTCGTGGTAGATAGCATGTACCAATGTTTATATACTCAATTTTGAGAAAAGTAGCTAGTTGTACCTACCACAAGAAAGTGCTGTAACGTGTCGATATAAAAATGAGGTAAAACACGCTTATGACGGACCAAAAATGCATTTTTAGCGATCTTGAACAAGTGTATCACGGACCAATTTAGCAAGCTCAGGGACCTTGAGTGTATGGCGGACCGAAAATAGGTCCGTCATAGATAGGCAATGGTTGAGTTTCGAACCTTCTTTAAGACATGTATGCTTGGACGAAAGTTAGGTCCGCCGAGTTGTAAGATTCTCAAACCTTTTCTTCATGAATTCATATGTACGCCGGACCAAAAATTAGGTCCGGCCAGATGGGTTGAGCTTGAACTGCTATAGATAAGTGTATAGCGGATTTGAAAAAAAATATGGTCCGTCAAAAACAAGGTTTGATAAAGATGAAATCTTATGATCAGAGCTAAGAATGATTTTTGATCAAGACTTTTTAGACAAAAGATTTTTGAAATAGATATTTGGTCTAAAAAGGTTTTTGAGATACTTTTATTTAATCACCGAGAGATGATATAATTTTGAAATAAAATATAGCGATAAAAAAAGAATGCAATTCAGATAGCGAGAATATCGTGAGGCTAATTTGAATTTATGCCGACCTAAAGTTAGGTCCGCTCATAGATGGGCAAAGCTGGAATTTCAGACCCCTTCTCAAGACATGTGTATGGCGGACTGAAAATTAGGTCCGCCGTAGTTGTCCGATACTGAGACTTTGGATTTTGCAACGGCCTCATTTATGCCGGACCAAAAGTTAGGTCCGCCATAGATGTGACAGAGAGAATATGCTGAAGTAACTTCAAAACATTGCAACAGACTAAAGATATGAAACCATAAAGTTTTGGTCTGTTGAAATGTGAAGTATTTTTGACAAAATATAACAGAGTAATTTTGGTTCAAGTTTTAGATTGAACTAAGAAAGTTTTAGCTCCAAGCTGCCTAGAGTAATATTTTCTTAATGAACCAAGACACCAACTTGTGCTAAGTCCCTCTTGATAGAACAGCTGATAGTAACAAAAGAACTTAACTGCTAGACTTGAACCAACTCCCAAGTCCTAAAATAAAGATAATAAACCTTAGTCTTGTTTGTCCAGTATGTTCCATCCATGATATCAGTATGAGAGTATTATTAACTTGGTCATCAACACCAAAACTAATAAACAAAATAAAATCAGAAATTGAGGGGGCCTAGATGCTATCATAACCCTAAAGCAAAATCCATGCTAATGTCTTCCTAGGGAGCTCTAGGACCACGAAGAGGAGTATACAAACCATGTCGATTTCCTTAGATTTAGCTTTGTGGCATGTAACATATCATTGTACAAATCGTTTGACATCGCGCCTCATCTTAAACCAATAAAAGTTATCATTTAGCATCATGAGTGTCTTTCCTCTCCCAAAATGTCCCATTAATCAAGCTGCATGAGATTCTTGTGATAACAACAAACAAATGAACGAATTGGGAACACAAAGCTTGTTAGCACGAAACAAAAAACCACCATGAATTTGAAACTTATCCCATTCTTTACCTTCTTGACAATTAGAGTATGGTGCTGAAAATTCATTATCATGGGCATACAAATTTGTCAAACTCTCTAATCCACGAACTTTGATTTCTAATTGAGTTAAAAACACATATTTCCTAGAAAGAGCATCATCAACAACATTTTCTTTTCCTTTCTTATATTTAACAACATAAGGGAAAGTTTCGATGAATTCCATTCACTTAGCATGTCTACAATTTAGATTAGCTTGGCCTTGCAAATACTTTAAAGACTCCCGATCAGAATGAATAAAAATTCTTTACGCTAAAGATAATGTTGCCATGTTTCAAGCACTTTAACAAAAGTATACATTTCTTTATTATAAACATGATAGGTTAATTGAGTTCCTCCCAATTTCTCACTAAAGTATGCCACCGGTTTTTCTTCTTGCATTAAAACACCACCAATACCAATTCCACTAGCATCATATTCAATGTCAAAAGTCTTAGTGAAGTATGGTAAAACAAGCAATGGTGCTTTAGTTAAGTATTTCTTAAGTTCATTGAAAGCATGTTCTTACGCTTCACCCTAAGTAAATACAATGCCCATTTTAGTCAATTCATTCAATAGGGGCAGTAATGGTACTAAAATCTTTAACGTAGTGATGATAAAAAGCGATAAAAAGCAAGACTATGAAAGCTTCTAACTTAACTCACATTTATAGGAGTAGATCAATTCTTAATTGCATCAATTCTAGATTCATCTACTTATATACCACATCCAGAAACTACATAGCCTAAGAACACTTTGGTCTTGTTTGGCTGAGCTCCAATCCCAGTTTCACCTCAAATCTGGAGCTTGTAGGCTAAAATAAAGTGAATTAAGTTTATAATTTTAGTCTAAAATGTAAACAAGATGACCCACCTAAACACTCTTAGGCCCTGTTTGGCAGAGCTCCAAATTCCAGCTCCACCTCAGATCTGAAGCTTGTAGGTTAAATAAAGTGAATTAAGTTTATAGTTTTAGTCTAAAATGTAAACAAGATGACCCACCTAAACACTCTTAATGTACGTACAACTCTAGCTCTACGGATCTGGTGAAGTTAGGAATACCCAACTCCACTAGATCCACAGATCTGGTGGAGCTGGAGCTGTGCCAAACACAATCTTAATGTACATACAGCTCCAATTCCATAAATTTCTAGAGCTAGAAATACTCTACTCCACCAACCCTATAAATTTTGGTGGAGGTGGAGCTGTACCAAACACCCCCTTTATCTCAATAGAAAGTGCATCTCAAAATTAGCATAAAGTTTCTCATGTCGAAGTACACTAAAAACTTGTCGAATATGTTCATTGTATTCATTAAACGTTTTGCTATAGATCAATGTCATCAAAGTATACAACAACAAATCTTCCAATAAAAGCTCTTAAAATATGATTCATTAAACGCATGAATATGTTAGGTACATTAGTTAGCCCAAAAGGTATAACTTGTTAAGGTATATATTGCCTTGTATAGGTATTATCTTATATAGGTTTTCCTTTTGTATCTACTTGTACATCTATATATTCTGGCCTATTGGCCTTATAATGAATATAAGTTATAAGTGCTATTTATAACATGGTATCAGAGCAAAGGTTCAAAACCTAGTTCCAAGATTTGTCAAGCACTGCTAGTGCCTCCCCTGGAGGAGCAATCTCCGCTCCTAGGGGGCGACCACCTTGTAATTGTGCTGGATTTGGGCGTCCTACTGCTGGGAAGCTTTGTCGTCATCAGATCCGTCCCCTTGAGCTTGAGCAACGTTGGATCTAGTCACCTCTCGCCGTCTTGCACTAGATCTCGCTCAGCCTCGTGTCGCCACCCCGCTCGGATCTACTATGCTCAAGCTCCGCTGCCGGCCACCCATGCTCTATTTAGCCTAGATCCGTGCTCCCCAACATGGCTCTACCGGGCGACTTGCTCACAAACATCCTTCGCCACCACCACCGGCGCTGTCCGCGCTCCCATCGTCGTAGCCCGTCTGCCTCGTGCTGCATGGCCAAAATGCCCCCTGCCTCCTCTGCGCCGTGGCGGTCAGTGAGGCCTCATCGATGCCCCGGTGCCACAGAGGCTGGTGCTATACATGAACCCTAGGTGCTACCTCTGCGATGGGCTCAAGGAGAAGCTCCACGTTGCCTTCCTGCTGGCAGGCACACCCTGCTCCCTTGCTTCCCTTGAGCTCAAGGAGAGGGCCACCACGACAGATCCAAAGTGGGAGCGGTTGTATCGCTACGAGATTCAGTACTTGCCAAGGTGCTTCTTGACGGCTCTCGGTTGGTTTCGACTCTTGGCTCCTTTTGGTTGGGCTTGCTCATTTTCCTCCGTTTCAGATTAGCTCAGCTTGGCTCTTTTGATCACCTCTCCGGCTTGACTCATGCTCTTCTGATTGGCTCTTCGATTTCTGGCTCTTGGCTCGGCTCTAGGCTCTTCGGCTACTCCGTTTTCTATGGCTTTGGCTTTTTTTAGCTTTTTGGTTGTAGATATTTTCAAGCTTTTGCCGATGGCTATCGCTAGCACTTTATAGTTCATTATTTCAAATATGCAAAAATATTTAGATTTTAATCAATATATATATATATATATATATATATATATATATATATATATATATATATATATATACACACACACACACATACATATACTTTCATACAATAAATATGCTTAAGAACTTAAAATATAAATAAATAGAATAGTATAACTAAATATTAAATCTTGCGTATAATCCTAAAATATCCCTAAGGTCAAAATCATATTAGTCGACAAAAAGATCTAATTTGAATTAAGTTCATGAAAGACTTATTTTTCATATATATATATAAATATATAAACTATCGCAAATAAAAGCAAAAAGATGCAAAGCCAGTTTCAAGACACTTCTAGGGTTGTAACCTACTAATGCTAGAAAAATGGTTGCAGGATCATGAAAAGTTCAGCCGTAAATCTAAAACGAAGTCTGACCCTTTATAATGTAGACTTCAAAAATATATATAAGGTTAGGCAATTAATAAAACATCTCGGATAAACACTAATGCTAATAGAATTAGCCTAGAAATGCTCCTTAAGGCAAGACTAACCTATTCTGTAGAAATCATTCTAATTAAAAATGCTTTGCATCTGAATCCTATTAAAAACATAAGCCTGTGTATTATAAACCCTAAAATCCATAATATAAATAAATAAACTTAAGTAATAAGAAATTAGTAATTAAAATATTTGTATCACGAGAACCCTCTCTAAACCATGAACTTATGGCCTATTTGCATTTAGACCTCATATATGTCTATTATTAAATAATAATACCTCGTAACTCATTTAGGCCTAATCATGCGTAGCCCTTGGAAGCAAACGCCACAAAAATCAATGTCTAAATCTATATAGTCTTGAGACCTCATCTCTATGCTAATAATTGAACTTGAATCTCTGAGGGATCGAGATGGCGATCAGAGGAGGATGAATGATCTCAAGTGGAAATTTTCCTTCCCTCAACAAAGATTCAACCAAGCCCTCACAAGAAGCAATCAAAAAGAGCAATTAAACTTGTTCTAGCCAGTGCTACCACTGCTAGGGCCGTTAGCATCGGGGGTAGTGATACCTCTCCTAGGCCGGTAGAACTGGGCCTCAAGAATAGCAGATGAACTCAACATGAACTCAAAAGTAAAAATGATGTAACTTTTGATTGGCTAGTCCAAAATACATGAAACTTTGTCTGCACCTTCATATGGAAGTCAAGAACCTATTCCATCCTTGAATCCAAGAGATTGAAGTCAAAGTTCAAATCTTTTTCAAATTGAAGGAAGAATGCACCAAGTGAGAGCAAAAACTAAAAACTTGATCTTGGATTTGTTCGTGTGGTTTTGATGATCAAGATGATTTTGGATAGCCTCCCACACATCAAAGCAAACAAGAGCATAAGTCAAGAACACCAAAAACCTAATTTTCTAAGAATAATCCTCTAAAGAGCAAAAGATCAGTTTTTTGTAAGGAAGAACACAAGATTTGTCTAGATGATTGGGATATGATCTGAAGAAGATTCATTCATCAATCATACATCCTTGGTATAACAAGCACAAGCAAGGGATATGATCTGAAGAAGATTTATCCATCATCATACATCCTCGGTGTAACAAGCAAGCAAGTATAAGGAAGAGAGGCAAATCCAAATGCGCGAAAAGTAAATTATAAGAAAGTAACTGTGGAATTTAAATGCTGAATTAAAGACATAATGTAAATGCTCAAAATAAATTGAGACTTAAGGGACTTAAACTTTCATTTATGGAAGGGGGGTTTACAAAACCACACAACAAAGTGGGCAAAACTCAAAGGAGCACAAGAACCTCTAAAACCTTTTAAGAGGGGAGAGCTATCCCTACCCCTCTATTTATACTACTCTTAAGCTATCCTCCACCTTTATATGAGTTCCTTCAATCTTAATGAACATATCAAGGGCTAGGATTGACTCACTCACACAGCTATATATGCACTAACTCGAAACCCAACAACCATACTGGGTTTTTGTATGCTTTTCAAAGCACATTAATTAGACATGCTACTTTATCACCTAGACCACGATCCAACGGCCCTACTTTATCCGAGTAGCTCCAAGTTAGCATTTTATCCATTTCTTGTCTTCTATGTTTGCAACAACTATGTTGTAGGATCGAGGATGCGCCTAGAGGGGGGGGTGAATAGGCGTTTATAAAATTTATCGCTCACTAATTCAATTTGCTCTAATCAACCCCTTATGTCAAAACTTAATTAAAGATATATATGCGGAAGCGATAATCTAGGTTTTGACAATTAACGCCTAAATCAACTAGGCTCACTAGTGCACTAACTAAATTATGTCTCTACACTAGAATTGCTAAATTGAATAATCAATTAATACTAAGCAATTCTAATACATTCAAGCAATTGATCAATATACAATTATTAAAATGCTTGAATATAAATGAGACAAGAGAAAACCGATATTTTTCCGTGGTGTTCGGAGACTTGCCGGTCTCCCCTAGTCCACGTTGAGGCAAGCCCAAACCCTTGGACTGGCTCCCACTCGAACACCCGCCTCGATTCACTAGTCGTGGTTTTTCACGCTTTCGCGTAGGCTCAACCCGAACCTTCACAAACTTCGCCGGGGCTTCTCACAACCTTGAGAGCTCCGCAAGCCGACGCCACGCTGCCTCTAGGAGTCGGCAACCTCCAAGAGTAACAAGCTGCTCCTTACTTGAACTTCACCGAGCACAACACATGCGCTCCCGGTGATCACCTAGTGCAACACATGCACCTAGGCCTCCCTCAAATGCAACACATGCACAAGAGGCTCTTAAACCACTTCCTAATTGCAACACATGCAATTAGTCTCACTCTTAGCTCAAGAATCAACTTGAGGAGATGCAACACATGCAAACCACCTCTACACAACTCACACAAGAGCTAAGACCCTTCACAAGTGCAGCAACACCTGCCCCAAGCCCCCCATGGGGTCTATTTATAACCCCACAAAGAAAACTAGCCGTTTGGGGGCAAAACAGGAAAAAACTCGACAAGCCCGGTCCGACCGGACTCAGGCCGGTCCAACCGGCCCTCACAGGGCAACGGTCGAAAAATCGACCGTTACATGGCCGGTGTGACCGCAAAAATCCCGATCCGACCGCTCATCCGGTGTGACCGGAGGTCCTCCGGTCGCACCGCCCTCAAATGAGAAAGAAAACACACCTTTTGGAAAAATCGCACCGGAGGGAGCCCGGTCGCACCGGGGGTCCGGTCGCACCGGAGGATGCCCGGTCGCACCGGAGGTCCGGTCACATCGGAGGAAGTTCGGTCATACCACTGGACCAGCCACAAAAACATTCATAACTTTTTACTCCGAACTCCAATTTAGGTGATCTTTGATTCTATACGAAGCTTATCATGAGGGCTACAATCTCCACCCATTTTCAAGATTTAAGCAACCATAGATATTTTTAAATATCACCAAAACCAAACTCTAATGTAGTCATTCAAGTCTAAAATATGATTTTTCGAAATCTCTCAAATAGACTTGATCAAAAGCATGACTACAAGCTATAAAGAGTCACTAGCATCAAATATTGAGCCATGATAATCAACTCATGATCAAAATAACTTTTGCAAAACACATTTGCAAATAACCCGAAAAGCTATAAGATCAATCCTCTAGCCATGTAAGGATCAACACATGATCCCGACACTTTGCAAAACACATTTGCAAATGCCAACACATACTCTAGGATTGAAACCCATAACCTCTAGCTTATTTGCAAACCACTTTTGCAAATAACAAAGCAACATTTTGCAAAAACACATTTTGCAAACACAAACCATAAACTTTACTTAGCCTTTGTGATGATCAACACATGATCCAGTCACAAGCTAAAACACAATGCATGAGCTCTCACCTTTTGCAACACATGCAAAACTTAGCCCCAAGTAACCACTTGTTTTTAGAAAGATTGTTTTGTAAATGAAAACAAAAACATGAAGCTTCAACATTTGCAACACATGCAAAAGTGAACTTCACGCGAAAGCCAACACATATTGCTTATCCTATTTGCAACACATGCAAATCAAAGCATTATGCGAAAACCAAATGCATATGCTCTTCCTCTTTGCAACACATACAAATCAGAGCATAAACCAACAACAACCAAACATAAGCTTAACCCATTCGTAACACATGTCAAATAGTTAACTCTTATGCAAAAACCAAATCCAAATGATTTGAGCTCGAGTAAACGCAGGATCGAGATCATCAACACATGATGAAGCTCAAGCTAGGAGACAACCCCTCTTAATAGTACGGCGATAAAAACTAGACTCAAAGACTACAAAGTCCTTAGCCTATCTAGTTATACCTTCGCACAAGACGCAAGCAAACCCCTTTGGGGTCTTTATGATCTTCACTTATACTCCCCCGGGATCATCACTCGACTCCTCTTTATCTTCGGGATCCACTCTTGACGCTCATCACCTCATAATGCCGTCCTTGTCCCGTTTTCATTCATCCTTGGACTTAACCTAACTCAAACATAACTCATGAAACTTATTAGTCCAAGATGCATGGTTGTCCCAATTATCTCTTGCACTCTATTAACACATAACGGATGCCTTTAGATCAATTGAGCACAACCTAAAACAATTTGAATGATTTAAGTGTGTCTCAAGTACAATAATGCAACACATGCTTCATTATACTTAAGAACTATTCATTTGTCCTTAATTAATCACGGAACACCATCAACACATGATGAAATGTTCTTTAATGATTAATAGGACAAATGAACTCAATTTAAATTATCATTTAAATTTATATGAGTATATATTAACTACACAAGTTTTCATATACTCATGTTGATGAAAAGTAATGATCCATTATGTGTAGGCTATATGGAATTGATCGTCACTCTAAGTCATCAACTATAGAATAAACCCCACATGTATATGTGCATAAATATGATTGACTTGGATATAATATATACATATTCAATTTGATCACATTGGAGTATATCCTATATTACCATGAGTATACTATGACTAGGCAATTCAAATATATACTCAAGGATTTAGTTCCTTTGTCTTGATCCTTATATGTGTCAATAAGAATTAGATCAATACAAAGAGACTTTCAAGTTAAACTACAAACTCCCCCTAAGTATGTGCATCCATGTAATATATGGATTGGGAAACATGATGCACATTTTGTGGTTAATATAATTGGGACATTCATATTTTAACTTGAATCCAAAGTATGTAATTAATACTAGAAAGAATATGCATACATACTTTGGGTTTTCCATTTTTTCATCCAAATATGAGACTGCTAAATATATGCTCAATAAAACATGTTAGTCTCATAAAGATTAGGTTTGTCATTAAACATAGATTAAACATTAATTAACATCAATCACCAAAACCAAAGGCTCTTGAACTTACATATGTCTCTGATCATCTTCTGGTGATCCTCAACCGTTTGGAGCTCTGGCGCACCTCGCTTAGTCCTGGTCATCCTCTGCCTCACCATGACATAGCATTGTCATCCTGCAACCATCAAGGATAAGAAAAATCCATCACATAGCAATATCCAAAAAGATATTCAATAAACATATCAAAATCACAAAATAAATACATTCTTGCTCATAACGCCCAGTGCTACAGCCCTCGGAGTTGGTAGCACTACCCCACATAAATTCCCTCAAATTAGCTCTCTGGAAAAATCACACCACACTGAGGGCTGGTGCTATCGCCCTGTAGGGGCCGATGCTACCGACCTCAAATTATGGTTTTATTGAAAAAGTTTCATATAAAATAAATTTTATTTGATGCATAGTAAAAATGAAAAATAGAATAGAACAAAAAGAACAATCTAGATTGCCAGAATTATAAGAATTTTTATGAACAAGTTTTTAACCTGAAAATTTTACAAGATAAGAAAAATTATATCTGGAATTTAATGAAAAATTTTCAAAATTTTTTAAAGTGAAGTGTCCCCTCCATAAATGACTTAATTCCGTGTCTGATTAAGACTCAGTTCAGAGTTGCCTTTTTATTTCACTGCCATGCGGGCCTAACCATTAACTACATCCACATGTCAGCACTCAAATCTTACAGCCTTCTTCTCCAGCCATTGCTTTACCCATTGCCAGGTGGTCTCGACCCCATCTGTCAGTAGCTTCCCCAAGCTGAACAATGCTTGCCCCTGCTGTTCTTCCTCTACCCTAGCAATTAATGAACTAGACTCGGAATCACTACCATGGCAAGTCGTTGTAGGATCGATATATATTAAACTAGCAATCAGAGGGGGGTGAATGATTGCGCGGAAGCTAAAATTAAATTTTTGCTAAATTTTGAAACACCCCAATTAACTGATTCGGATTCGACAAAAACAGAATAATGCACATCCACTAAAACAGTGATTCTCGAAGATCTAACCGTTAGATCGAAGTGAAATTTTAAATGTATAAACTAGACTTAATTTGCAAGCTAACTCAACAAAAATCAGTTCGATCGGAGTTACAGATCTAAAGTTATTTTCTTCGCCATTTTGCTGAAACACACACCAGATCAAATAAAAACAGATTGACACACGTTCACTAAAATAATAATTCCCGAAGATCTAACCGTTAGATTGATGTGAAAGTTTAACTGTAGAAACTAGATTCAATTTCCAAATTAACACAATAAAAATCAACTCGATCGGATCTACGGATTGAAAGATATTACCATCACAATTTTACTGAATCAGTAAATGACGAAAATTGACGATCAAGGCGAGACGAACCAATCAGTAATGTGTTCCTTGAGCAACGGACCAATCCTTCACTACGGATCAATCTCCGGAGAAAGAACCAAATACCACGGATCAATCATGCGCAGTCTTCAAGTGCAATCTTCAAATCGCTAGAAGGATGATCTTGGACAGGACGTCGTATGCATGCAGCCTGGAGCCTTTTTGTGATCAGTGGCCAGAACGTCCGAACATTAGGCAATTTCCTTTCCTAGTCACGCATGCATGCGCCGGCCGGTCCTCAGTCGCCACTCGCCAGGAGGTTTCTAGTCGCCGTATGTTGCATGCAAGAACTAACAGGCCGCCGCCGCAAGAACTCACGCCACCAGGACCTCCAGACTTGCGCTAAGAAAAGAAATTCTTCAGCCAGGACGCAGCTTCTAGTCGATCGAATGCATGCTCCAGGAAACAAAACTCATGCAAAAAGCTAATGGCCGCAAGTTGTCGCCCAGTTTTTTAGTCGCTAGGAAAAACGGCTGAAGCCGCCACCACAAAAAGCTTGCATGAAAAACGGCTGAGGCTACAGCCGCCGCAAAAACAATCAATTCATTGATTAGGTTTCCCAGGGTTTTTATACAACTCAAAACCCTAACACATGTATGCATATCCACCTGGCCCAATACACATGGCCCAATATATGCATACAACCCAAAATTCACACATGCACGCGTACGGCCCGCCTGCCGCATTCACGTGACTAACCAGCCTTCGTGTGCACCGTTCTCTAGCCCGAACGTCCCGCATGACATCCTCGACCACCGGGACCTCGATTCCTCCTCGAACCTAGTCCCGAACCTCGGTTCCTCCATGAACCTAGTTCGGTCCGTCTTCGACCACGTTAAGCCTCAAGCAACACTGCACACCTAATAAACAACAACCAGTCCGAGCACAAGTCCACGACTTGACTCAAGGTTAATCCATGCAACCACTCACACGAGTGCATTGCATCAAGCAAAACCATCATGCTATCACCAAAGATAATAATCATATCAACATAGCATATGCACAAGCACCACACATGCTATAACCAAAATCACTTTACAATGCCAATTTCACCATTCAACCAATTTTTCATCACATGATCTCACAATCTCCCCTTGATGAAAACATTGGCAACACCATTTGAAGCGAACATTGGCATTCACCTCACAATGGCAACACCATTTTTAAAAGAAGTAAAGTGACCAAAAGAAGAAGAACAAAAATCTCCCTTATCTAAAAAGAAATCTCCCCTATCATAAAGAAAGACTCCCCTATGGAAAGAAGAAATGTGTGTGTGAATGTGCAATGTGTGACAAAAATTTCTCCTTTGACTCCAAAATTTTTCCCCTTGACAATGGGTTCATCAAGAATGCAAAAGAGAGCAAAAGAAAACTTCTCTCCTTTTATGTTTGTTGTTTTCCTTTTTTTATATACTGAGCATTATAAGTTATGCACAAATGTAACAAATTCATCACCAAGCCATGCTAACAAAAGTACTTGCACCCTCAAATCTACACATAAACAATGTAGAGTAAGCATAACTAGAAATCAAGTACTATTAACGATTTGTTGCATGGCATGATCTCTCTTTCTCAACAATCTTAAAACCTGAAAACATTGAATTTTTGTGCACTTTATTTGTGCTTTGAAAAACTGATTCATTACTTTGATTGCAACAATAACAATTGCAAGGAATTACATGCACCATCAGCCTTACTTTTCAACCATGCCAAGCAATCACAAGCTTAAGGTTTCATGGTTTTACCATACACAACCTCTTCCAAGTTCATATCAAAGTGCAATGATAAGGGCCTCGTAAAGAAGAAGTGCGATAGTACATAACCTTGTTCTTGCATTTATCAACAATCACTCTTTTAGCTTTAGCACTTAACTTTCATATTTAGCACTTTTTGAGCAGGATTAAGATAGCCAAGAAAGTTCAACCATGACAAGATTTAATTCAAGTTGTCATTCCATTTAAAAAGTCATGACATAAACTACACCATATATGTATAAACAGAAAGTTGCAAAAGACCTTGTAGCATAAACATGGCTTCAAATGACATATGTGTATGAACTACAATGCTCAGTACCTTTTTATTGTTTTTCATTTTTTTGTTTTTCATTTAAGAAACACACAAAATAAAAAGCATGTTACACAATATTACAACAACTTCAAAAACTCCCCCTCAAAACAACCATCTTTAAAAAACTTCTATAGAATATCACTTGAAGAGATTAAATTGAAAACAAAAAATTTGAAAGAACAAACCTCCCCAAAAACAACCGAAAGAGACTTTCACCAAAAAGCATTAACTCCCCCTCAAATGGATAACCAATGAAATCAACAGAGAGGAGATGATGATATACATGTGCTTGAGTTATCATGATATGTTCGGTTAAGAATAAGCATGAATCATAACAAAAATTCTAAGCATGAAAGGCATGATATAAGATATAACAATATTGAACATGCTAGGGGATACAAATGAGCATATGAACAATCTTTTCATCTTATGCCACAATTAAATATCTGTGAATGTAAAAGACATGAGTGTGTAAAAATAGCTCACAAAGAAGATGAAGAATTATTGCACGTGCTTCTTGAAAACTATCTCAAGGGTGAGAACCATCCAAGTCTTGACCCCATCTTGCAAAAGACCAAGATCCACTAAGCTACGTTCTCCAACCCAATCTGAAAAACCTACATAGCACGAGAAGATGTCGAGGCCTCGTCTGATGGGGTTAGAAATAAAGCATTTGGGAATCCAAAGATCGAGACACACACGACAGTAAACACAACACAGTATGCTTGTTCACAAAATCAGATTGCCCTTTCTCGTGTTTCTTGTAACAAAAGGTGTTTGCACCACCCTAGGTACAAAATGAGGAGTGAAATGTGCCTTCCTGAAATTAGACCTAGCCTTAGCCTTTTCTTTCTTTTCTTTGTTTGGCTAGCCTAAAGCAAAAATCTACTAAAGTGTCCATCTCTACCATAATGAGTGCAAGTGTACTTAACATGATATTTATCTTTAGAAATGTAGTAGCATTTGCATTCACCAAAGTAGAAGATAACACACCAAAGACTTGAAAACAGTTTTCTTAGGCTCATTAACAATTTCAAATTTTCCACTTTCAAGTGCCTTCTACAACAGTTGGAGCATGTGATTTATAATGAGCATAAGAATCAAAACCTAAACCTTTGTGATGAGTCTTGACTTTTGATTGATCCAAAATCATGTTTAGGTTTTTCTTTCTGAAGTGAACCGTTCTAAAGATTTTTCCAAGTAATCAACCTTTAGAAAGAGTTAAGCAGGTTATTACATGGAACGTCCACTTTTCCTTTCGCTGCGACAAGTTGAGCATGAAAGAACCTCATGTGTGAGCAAATCATTGATCATTTGAGAAACTCTACCATTAGCATCATTCAACTTCAATTCAAGTGTGGAGCATTTAGAACATGGAATTGAATCATGCAAATCAACAGTAGAACAACTAGCATGTTTAACAAGTTTCTCATTTTTCTTATTTTCAGCATTAACTTGCTCTAACAAGATAACATGTTCTTTCCTAAGCAAAGTAAGCTCATTGTAAATTAAGTCACATGATTTGCAAGCATCATCATCAGGAATCAAAGATTTAAGTCTAGCAATTTCAGCATTCAAAGATTCCACAAGAACATCATGTTTCTTAATTTTCTTGTCGCGTTTGTCAAGCAATTTTCCAAGACGAACAATGACAATAGTTAATTCATCGTGAAGGTTCTACCTCATTGCAATCGCTGTCATGATCGTCCTCGGTGTAGCTTTCATCACTCCTAGCCATGAGACACAACCCTGTCAATTCATGCTTGCTTGGAGTCATGTGTCATCTTCAACTTGCTCTCGGAATCCACATCGCTCAAATTGACTTGTTCAAGAGCGGAAAGGACCCGATGGACAACTTTATGGTTGATGAAGCTCTTCTTCTTTCTATCACTTGGAGAACTTCTTCTTCTCTTTTCTTTTGTCATTGTCCTTCTCCTCCTTGATGCTTTACACTGTAAGTTTAGGACAATTTGAGCGAATGTGGTTGAGATCACCACACTCATACATCTTGGAGGGCCACCACCAACTCTCTTCCTCATTCTCACATTCTGCAAAGCTTTATTAAAATGAAAAGAGAGTAGTGCCAAGTCTTCTTCAGAAAATTCTTCAATCTGTTCATCGATTAGTGAAAACACGAAAGACAAAGCAAAACTTGAAGAAGCATTATTCTGAGACATGCTACATTGAGAGGTCAATGCAATTGATTTATGATCATTCTTCCTAGCAAGAACATCCAATTCATGAGTTTTTAATTTAGAGAAAAGAACATCTCAAGTAAGTGTGCTCATGACAGATTGATTCTCTAATGGATGTAACTTTCATCTCCCAAATTGACATGTCTAGTGCACCAAGCAATTGTCTAGCATTAGCAAAGATCATCAAAACTAACTCCAACAAAGACGCAAATTGCTAAGAATTTTATTAAAGCGTGCAAAGAAATCATCTAGCGACTCACGGGTTTCATCTCAAATCGCATATATTCTTTCTTATATATATCCCGATTTAACCTCTTTGACAGTGTTAGAACCCTCATGATAATCACAAAGAGATTTCCATACCTCATATGCAGACTTGAGATTGATCACGCTATCAAAATCGCTTCTTCCCAATCCTTGGATGATCAAATTCCGTGCTCTGTTGCTTTGCTTCAACTTTGTGCTTGATTGGTTTCATTAACTTGATCATTCTCGGGAACTTGATATGGCTTGTACACCTTCTCCCAAATTGCAAAGCCTTAAGCTTGAATGTGCGCCTCCATCTTCGCTTTCCAAAACTGAAAATCAACACCATCGAAAACACAAGGTTTTGTCGAATACCTATCCATCGCTATGGTTTCTAATCACCTATTAAGAATAATTAGAAAAACCTTGCTCTGATACCACTTGTAGGATCGATATATATTAAACTAGCAATCAGAGGGGGGTGAATGATTGCGCGGAAGCTAAAATCAATTTTTTGCTAATTTTTGAAACACCCCAATTAACTGATTCGGATTCGACAAAAACAGAATAATGCAGATCCACTAAAATAGTAATTCTCGAAGATCTAACCGTTAGATCGAAGTGAAATTTTAACTGTATAAACTAGATTTAATTTGCAAGCTAACTCAACAAAAATCAGTTCGATCGGAGTTACAGATCTAAAGTTATTTTCTTCGCCATTTTGCTGAAACACACACCAGATCAAATAAAAACAGATTGACACATGTTCACTAAAATAATAATTCCCTAAGATCTAACCGTTAGATTGATGTGAAATTTTAACTGTAGAAACTAGATTCAATTTACAAATTAACACAATAAAAATCAACTCGATCGGATCTACGGATTGAAAGATATTACCTTCACAATTTTACTGAATCAGTAAATGACGAAAATTGACGATCAAGGCAGAGACGAACCAATCTGTAATGTGTTCCCTTGAGCAACGGACCAATCCTTCACTACGGATCAATCTCCAGAGAAAGAACCAAATACCACGGATCAATCATGCGCAGTCTTCAAGTGCAATCTTCAAATCGCTAGAAGGATGATCTTGGACAGGACGTCGTATGCATGCAGCCTGGAGCCTTTTTGTGATCAGTGGCCAGAACGTCCGAACATTAGGCAATTTCCTTTCCTAGTCACGCATGCATGCGCCGGCCGGTCTTCAGTCGCCACTCGCCAGGAGGTTTCTAGTCGCCGTATGTTGCATGCAAGAACTAACAGGCCGCCGCCGCAAGAACTCACGCCACCAGGACCTCCAGACTTGCGCTAAGAAAAGAAATTCTTCGGCCAGGACGCAACTTCTAGTCGATCGAATGCATGCTCTAGGAAACAAAACTCATGCAAAAAGCTAATGGCCGCAAGTTGTCGCCCAGTTTTTTAGTCGCTAGGAAAAACGGCTGAAGCCGCCACCACAAAAAGCTTGCATGAAAAACGGCTGAGGCTACAGCCGCCGCAAAAACAATCAATTCATTGATTAGGTTTCCCAGGGTTTTTATACAACTCAAAACCCTAACACATGTATGCATATCCACCTGGCCCAATACACATGGCCCAATATATGCATACAACCCAAAATTCACACATGCACGCCAGCGTCGCCCGCTGCCGCATTCACGTGACTAACCAGCCTTCGTGTGCACCGTTCTCTCAGCCCGAACGTCCCGCGTGACATCCTCGACCACGGGACCTCGATTCCTCCTCGAACCTAGTCCCGAACCTCGGTTCCTCCATGAACCTAGTTCGGTCCGTCTTCGACCACGTTAAGCCTCAAGCAACACTCGCACACGAATAAACAACAACCGGTCCGAGCACAAGTCCACGACTTGACTCAAGGTTAATCCATGCAACCACTCACACGAGTGCATTGCATCAAGCAAAACCATCATGCTATCACCAGCATAATAATCATATCAACATAGCACATGCACAAGCACCACACATGCTATAACCAAAATCACTTTACAATGCCAATTTCACCATTCAACCAATTTTTCATCACATGATCTCACAGTCGTCAGCCACACTACCCCAAGTCTAGTCTACCTCTTCCCCACGCCAATGCGGCAGCACCTCACCTCTTCCCATCATTTGCCACGGCGACTAGTGTGGGCTCAGATCATTTGCCACGGCAGGAGTTCTCCACGCCGACCCTGGCCCTTTCTTCCTCAGCGCACAGCTACTGACTCATCTTGCCGTTTCTTGCCACAATAGTCAAACTCCTTTGCTTTCTTTGCCGTGGCAATCAAAAGCTAGAGGAGATCACTGCCACAGCAGAACACCATCTTGAAAAATTTCCAGGTGACGTCGTGTGAATTGAGCTCAGTTCTTGCGGCGCCATTTATTTCCGTTCTATTGCCTAGAACCTAGCTCACCTGAACAGGCTAGCCTTGCCAAAACATCGCCGTGGCAACTGGTGCGCAATGTATTTCCTGTCACGGCACACCTCACACACAGGAACTTGGCGCAGGGAAAGTGATCGCATTACCATGCCTGCCTGTGTCTCGCTGCTCTTGACTCCACTGCTTAGCACCAGTGCTTGGCCGAACTCTCTGGCCCATCCTCACAGCTCTGCATCGCCTTCTCCCCTCCATAACTCTAGTCAAAACACTGAGCCTTGAACTCTCGCGCCTCAATGAAAGACAAGACCGGCGCCATACTCTGCCATTTCCTTGCTATGACATAATTTCGCGTCTAAGCCAATGCCATCGCAATCCCGTGCCTTCCCATTCAAACCCTGTGCCGCCAACCTTCATTCCCTCACAGAAGCCCAATTCACTCCAAGACCTTCCTGGCCGCAATTGCCCGAAAATACAGAGAGAAAAGGGGAAACTTGATTTTGGCACTACAATAATAAAACTCCCAAATTCCTTGTGCATAGCCCATTCTAATAAACCCCTGAGCTCACCTCACGGTTTGATTTCAGTTCAATCACCGAAAACCCACAGCCAGGGCTCATCTTCGTTCTCAAGGCCAGCGCACGATGGTGGAGTTCCCCGGCTGTTCTCTGACCAAACCAGGTAGAAAAATGGGTTGAAATGGATTCACTAATGCTTTTTGCCTGGCCAATTCAAGCTCAACCATCTTTCCCCAGGCTTCCCAGGTCCTACTCTAGATCATTCGGCTATCGCCCAGGTCCGGCTGACCCTTCTCCACCGCCGGCGAAGCTCGCAGCCATTCCTCTGTTTTTCTCTCACTACCCAACTGGCCCATATTGTCCACCAGTGCGCCTGATTCAACAGCAAAACAGGTGAAGGCATTTTCTAAGTATGAAGGCATATTTTTTTTTTCACCCATTTACTAAACCTGCACTATTCACACATTAATATCTTTTGCAATTTTAGTCCAATTCTAATAAAATAAATTTCTAAATTCATCTAAAATCATGTAGTTTCAGAATATACAGAAATATTTAATTTTTGAGGCGTAGTTGATTTTTTAAAATTAAAAACACCAGAACCATCTTAAAACCATAAACTTATTTCCTATAAGGAGTAACTTTCATTTTGACCTCATATACGTCCATTGTTAAATAATAATACCTCGTAACTCATTTAAGACTAATCATGCGTAGCCCTTGAAAGCAAACACCATAAAAAATCAACATTTAAATCTACTATAGTCTTGAGACCTCACCTTTATGCTAGTAATTGAACTTGAATATCATTCTTATCAAAAGTGAAGCCAGCCTCGATTGGAAACCTAAATAAAACCTAACATGTTATATAGTGACTTAATTCTATTAATTCAAATAATTCTACCATCTTGAATTTGAAGTTATAAATATATAAAATACATAAATTTAGCCTCTTGAATTCGTAAAACAAGAATAGATAATCTGTAGAAGGAATCGTATCGTCGCTTAACCTAAAGCTGCTAGTAGTATGTATGTATGTATGTATGTATATATATGTATGTATGTATGTATGTATGTATGAGATCAACAAAAATGCCAGTACATTAAATTATACAACCCTAACTCTAAACCACACCTGTTTTCTATAGCAAGTTCCTATTTGATTTTTCATCTGATTTCTTTTTGCCCTTATTAAAAGTTTGTTATTTGTTATATTTATGTTAAACAACATGTAGAACCTGACGTCACTAACTCTGTTGTCGACAATGCCAATTGTGACCTTGGCTTCATTGTAAGCAACAATCAAGCAAGGCAAGCACCCCCTTTCATCATATTGATCTCAATGTTTTAATTTTTATTTTGTTTTATTAAATCTATTTATACATGCGTGTATTTTCCATAAATTTACTATATTATGGTTCTATTAGGTACGCCTGCTATCTCATGGAACGTCCTTGATAAGTATTGACTTGTGAACCTTGGTAAACCTAGAATAAGGTTAGATAATACATAATGTCATCGCTTGATGAACGACATTTATGCTTGCCTGAGAGTGGTGATATCTTTTTTAGGGGAACTCCAGCATATGAGATAGTAAGTTATTTGGATATAGTCCAGCTGCACCCTCATGTAGCCCTTCACCAAAGGGTTACTATGCACCGTATTAGTCTCGTTGCATGGAAATGCAACACCATGTCCAGCCTCAACGGAAAATCCGTCTTCCATCATGACAAGCTGACATTTGGTAGGCTCCTACAAGAAGTACGCAACTTGATCGAAAACATTATGAAAGATCATGTGCAGCTCCACTCTTGATGGTGATGAGTTATTAACATTATTTAAGTATGTGGTGCTTAGGTTTGAGGTTGATTTGAAGTCTATTTCGAAATTTAAAGTAATTTGAGAAATACCCAAAATTTGTGGTGCTACCACCCCTGAGATTAGTAGCACCACCCCCTGGTGCTACCAGCATGAGGGCAGTAGCACTGGCCTTCAAGGTGGAGTGATTTTTCCAAAGAGCATGTTTTTGTGATTTTTTATGTGGGGCGGTGCTACTAGCCCTGAGAGTGGTAACACTAGCCAATATGAGTGAGAATGCATTAAAATTATGATTTTGGGAGTATAATTGAATATCTTTTTGGAAATTGCTATGTGTTGGGTTTTTCTTGTCTTTGATGGTCGCAGGACGGTAGTGATAGGTCATGGTGAGGTGGAAGATGACCAGAACTAGGCGAGGTGTGTTGGAGGTCCAAATGGTCGAGGATCACTAAAAGATGATCAGAGACATAGTCATTGCAAACCTAGAAGACAAGGAATGGATGAGATGAAAACTTAAGCTACTCGAATCAAGAAAGGCTATTGGATCACGGTCTAGGTGATAGAGTAGCGGGTCTAGTTAGTATGCTTTAAAAAGCATGCGAAAACCCAATATGGTTTTTGGGTTTCGGGCTAGCCCATATATGGCTATGTGAGTGAGTCAATTCTAGCCCTTTTGAAAGACCATGTAGAGGTCTACCTATGTGTATGATGAGTTATTGATATTGTTCAAGCAAGTAATGTTTGGGTTTGAGGGAGATTTGAGGTTTAAATCCAAATTTGAAGCATTTTGAGTGTTGACTAGCAAAGGCGGTGCTACCGGTCTACCATGGGCTGTAGCACCGAGCCTGTGGCCGGCATGAAAATTCCAGAGAGGGTGATTTCTGTTTCGGCATTGGGTGGTACTGTTGGCCTGGGGGCGATAGCACTGGCCTTAGGCCGATGTGAAAATTCCAAAGAGGTGCTTTCTAAGGGATGATCATCGGGCGATGTTACCGGCTATGGTAGCCTGATGCTATAAAATAGTAGCACCGGCCCTTATGAGTGGAATTTTAGAGAGAATGTTTTCCTGGTTTTGACTGTAGGGCAGTGCTACCGGCCTAGGGGTAGTAGCACCGGCCCTTATGAGTGGAATTAGATATATTTACTAATTTTGTGATGATTATTGCATATCTTTTTGGACATTGCTATGTGAAGGATTTTTCTTGTCTTTGATGGTTGTAGGATGTCAGGTTTGGATCATGGTGAGGCAGAGGATGACTGGGACTAAGCAAAGAGCATCGGAGGTCCAGACGATCATGGATCGCCAGAAGATGATTGGAGACAGAGTAGGTGCAAGCTTAGAAGATAAGGAAAGGAAAAGATGCTAGCTAGATGCTGCATGGATCGAGGGTCGTCAGATCGTGGTCTAGTTGATAGGATAGCGGGTCATGTGCTTTGAAAACCATACAAGAAAACATGATTTGTTTGGTAGGTTTTGGGTTAGCCCTTGCATAGCTGTGTGAGTGGATCAATCTTAGCCCTTGATGGAGTGCCTTAGGGTTGAGGGACTCATCCAAGAGTGGTAGATGGCCCAAGAGTAGTATAAATAAAGTGGTAGGGTTAGCCTTCCCACACTTGAAGGTTTTTAGATTTTTGTTGCTCCTTTGAGTTTTGCGTACCTTGTAGTAAGGCTTTGTAAAACTCCCTTCCAAGAAATCCAAAACACATTTCCCTTATGCTTGAATTTACTTTTCGTGTTTACATTACACATTAAATTCAGTAATTTACTTTCAAGTATTTAAATTCCAAACTTATATTTTTGCAATTTACTTATACATAATCTGGATTTGCTTCCCCTCCTTCTACATACTATTGCTTCTTATTTTGAAGAATCATCGCATTTTTTGCAAGAGACCGATCTTGTGTTCTTGAGTGATTCATTCTTGTAGATCGTGTTTACGGAGATTTTGACTTGAGTTCTTGCTTACTGTGACAAGTAGGAGGTTAGCCAAGATTATTTTGATCATCAAAACCCCATGAGTAAGTCAAAGATCAAGTTCTTGTGTTTTGCTTGAACTCGGTATGTTTTCTCTTCCCAGTCAAAAAAGTCAGAATTTTGAAGTCAATCCTTGCGATTGAAGGTTGGAATAAGTTCCTAACATCCATAAGATCACATCTACCAAGTTGCATGAGTTTGTGTCTAGCCAATCAAAAGTTGCATCAATTCGGCTTTTGAGTTTGTGTTGTTTTTACTCTTCCACATATCTTAAGCGGTCTCTAGAGCCATGGTGATGAACAAGTATACCACTAAGCATCTCATCTTTCATGGAGTTAATTTTCCTTTCTGAAAGTCGACAATGGTGTTGTACATCATTGTCCAGGGCTTCCTGATTTGGTAGTAGGTGAAGTTCCCATATGAGGTTCCTACTAATGAAAACATCACGGCTGGGAATATGGTTAATGTTGAGGCTAACTCTAAGGCAAGGAACATTCTCATATAGAGCCTTAGCTGTAGTGCGTACGATAGGATCTCACCTACGAATCGCTCACTAGATCTGGGTGACCCTCGATACTTACCATGTGGGCACTACCCAGATCAAGATGGTGAGACAGGATCAATAAAAGTGTGACTACAACAAATTTAAACAACACGCTTGTGAGACCCTTGATAAGTGCTTTGGTTACTTTACAAGGATTTTGAGCGATCTCCTTGTAGTTGGTTGCACAAACCCTGACTCGAAGAATGCTCGACACTTTTTAACCGCACTTGATTTTCGGGTTTGGGAGATGAAGGTGACCACCATCAAGGACATCACAGACTTATCGACCTTGACTCTTAATGGGCTTTACTCCCGGTTCAAGACTCATGAGATCGGTGTTGTCTCTTGTAAGACAAAGTCACAGTTGATGGCCTTGGTTACCGATCCCATTGGATTCTCTTTTGAGACTTCAGTTGGTTTCTCTCTTTCCGCCCTTTGCAAACTAAGCAATGAATAGCTGGAAAAATTTCCAGAAAGTGAGCTTACCTTGAAAGACCACAACTTTTCTCATGCCTACAAAAAGGGTGAGGAAGAGAAAGAGAGGTGGCATCATCACCTGCTTCGAGTGTGGTGGTCTCAACCACATTTTGGCAAATTGCCCCAAGCAAAAGAAGGGTAAGAATGACACTGATGGTTCAGGAAAGAACATAAACACCAATAAGAATGACGACAAGGAGTCTCCAGTTCGCAACCCGGCGTGTGAAAAGAAGTATCGTAACTTCTCGAAGAACAAGAAGTCCTTTTACTGCGTTCTCACTACACTCGATGACATCAACCTCTCTGACACGGGATATGTTTCAAACAAGGTTATGACAACTTCACCGAGATATGTTTCATGGAAGACGCCAACGGCATCAGCGATTCTGAGCTCTATAGTGACTTGGACGAGATACCCTCATATGACCAGCTCAATGAAACTTTCTGCAAATTAGGGAAAATTCATGTTAGGGCTAAAGCTAGGTGTATGGAGCTAGCGAAGGTTTTTGGTGTTCTTGACTTGTGTTCTTACTTGCTTTGACATGTGGGAGGCTATTCAGGATCATCTTGATCATCAAAAACCTACGAGCAAGTCCAAGATCAAGTCTTTGGTTTTTTGCTCTCACTTGGTGCATCCTTTCTTTGATTCGAAAGGTCGGAACTTTGACATCAATCTCTTAGTTGAAAATTGAAATAGGTTCCTGACCTCCATACGAAGGTGCATACCAAGTTTCATGTGTTTTGGACCAGCCGATCAAAAGTTGCATCATTTTTGCTTTTGAGTTTGTGTTGAGTTCTTTATTGATTTTTGAGGCCCGGTGCTACCGCCCCCTACCCGGTGCTACCGGCCCCGCTGTGGTAGCACTGGGCATAGAGGGTGAATTGCTCCTTTTCAATCAATTCTTGTGAGGGCTTGGTTGAATCTTTTTAAGGGAAGGAAAATTTTAATTTAAGTTCATTCACCCCCTTCCTTGTTTTGATCGCCATCTCAGTCCTTCGCATTGTTTAGCTTACTCCCGTTCCCTTAAGTCAAAAACAATTATTACCTTCACCTGGAGACCAACATGATCATTTTTGAAGCACAACTGCTAGGGTGGGGCACATTCTTTTTTACGAGAGGCGGGGCTATCTGACTCTGACTCGGGGAGATCATCGCTATCATCACAACCCTTGGGCACTCCTCATGTGCCATCATCTCCTCCCTCATTATGTCATTGAGGTGCTTCACATGTGCTTCCCATGGATCTTGATTTGGCATTGGTAGCGTCGTCGTCTTAGAAGAATGACCTCTTCGTATGCCCCAACCTGCGGCAAGCACCCATCCCTTATGTTTGGGCTTCCCAATCGTTGAAGTCAGGATGTTCTTCGACCCTTCGCTCTGAAAGGTTCCCCTGCTCTTTCTACTGGATTACCTCCTTTAGCATAAAGAAGCAAATATAAATTAGTGCTAAAATACAATGGGAAGGATCAACTGCAATGTACAAAGTTAGATGTTTTATAATGGTGGAGACGATCCGCACGGTTGTGGGGTCTGGAACTACAAGCCAACCATCAGATGTTTTCTTCATCCTCAATAACCCAGTCGTGTGTACGCTCCTCACATATGTAGGAGTAAGGCATCAATGTCTCAGAGCGAGCACATTCCTCGGCTAGTCATGTCCACTCTATCTTTTTCCCTTCATAGCCGACAGAACCAAGGTGGTGTGCATGTGTGTTCTACCTCTAGATAGCGACGTTCTTCTCTATCAGCTCCTCCGCCTTGGGTGTACGTTTCTTCCTTGTGAACTCCTCCCAAACATCGTGAGTCACAAATGGATATCTCTCGAAGAGAGTACGGCCTTTTAGTACGTACTCACCATGCATAATAACCCTGAAGTTCCTCAAAGATACACCCATTCTCTTCAAGGTGTACCGTCTCACATTGCTTTTATCTTCCTCTGGTATAATCTTTTCCCCTTTAACTTCGTTCCACAGTTGATTCTTCTACTCAATGCTGACTTCTTTCCTCCAGTCCTTAATTGTGATTGGCAGCACTCTCTCCCTCACCAATTAGCTGAGAAAAGATCGGTAACACCCCTTATACTTAGGAGGACTCGTGCAAACCCTCGTGGCATCAAAGTGGAGAACCTACAACATTGTCCTTATGGCCCCTTTATTTGGTCCTCAGTCCTTCTCACCTTACTCGGCCCCTTAACATTTGTCACCTTACTCAGCCCCTAAGCATCACCTTCTATTCTGTCTAGTGATGAGCTAGTGCTCTCTCTTTGCGATATTTTGAATATATATATCAAACCTAAACTTAATAAGAGAAAGCAATTCATATATTTGACATGATCATATATTTCATATGAGAGAAAACAATTCATAACTATTATATCGAATTGACTATGAATCATATAAATTAATATATTAATGGATAATTCATAGCATATTATTTTACTAGCATATTGTAGTAAATTAACAAATTAATGGACGATCTTAAAGAAATGTCTATCTATTGATCTATCTATTGATCGACTAAGTATGTACTAACAATGACTCCTAATATCTAATTAGATTAGGTCCTAATTTCATTCAAAGATATGTAGTTCAGACAAGTTTCTAAGCTATTATAACTCTAGAGAAAATTTCAGCAGCATCTTCCCGCTGTTCTCCAAATACATGTCTCGATAACATATCAAGAGAGTGTGTATTCAGAAAACACTAGGAAGATGCTGCCGAAATTTTTTCTAGAGTTGTACAATATTGTAGGAACTTTCCCAAACGACATATCCTCAAAATTGTCCAAAAAATGTGAACACTTCAAGAGTGTTTTTTTTATAAATATGCTATTTTAGTATATTTATAAACAAGCACCTTTGAACGGGGTACGTAGGTTACGCAACCTAAACTCTAATATTCATCATATTACGGCAACAATAATTTCAGATTAACACAGGAGTACTAATAAGAAAAATGGATATGTATCAAATAAAGGGTGTGAAATCTGGTAAGATACACACAATTTTAGTGCAACCTAAACTCTCTTTGTGACATATCAAATTATCTAGTGCGAAATTGAAGGGATTTGAAAAAATGCTCACCTTTTAAAGAAAACCACAAATGATGGAAAATTGAGGGGAAATCTCCTTAAGCTAAGACTTTAACTTTACCCTCTTAACACCCATCCTCGAGGATTTCATAATTTCTCACCCAAATATTACTTCCAACTAGAGTATGTTGTATTTTTGGGGTGACAGTTTTGTTGTCTCTAGAACAACAATAGAGGAGAGATCAGCCCGAAGTTATATAACCTATTGAGGCTCATCATAATCGGTTCTTACCTAAGAACTGATTGTGATGATTCCCCACCATATTATTACTCTTGTCGAATAATTTGTTATATTCGATTTTTTTCGAAAAGTTGGGAACTAACTTAGATGAAGCAATAGTGTTGTACCATTCCGTAGTAGTGTCTCTCTGAGGTGGATGGATCAGAATTTTAGGCATCATAGATGAGGTCAAGGTCTAATGAATCTGTCCAGCACTCACTTGTTCCACTCAGTCTTTATCGTGCACGAACGAGACAAGAAAAATACAATGAACAGGTGGAAAATGCAATGAACATGTGAAAAATGCCACAAAAATCAAGACAAGAAGAAAACACCAATTTAAAAGGGAAGCATCGGGGGCAGAACGGAGGGGCCCCCAGCAACCCAAAAAATTTTGAAAGCCCAACTACTACTAATACAAGACTAGGCCGGTCAAAACTCAAAAGCCCAAGTGCTATAGCTCTCCCACTCCTAGTCATCACTCACTAGACATCTAGACTCCAAAGACCGGACCCGCTCCCCATGTGGTCGTTCCTCCCTCCCTATTCCCAATTCCAAGCCCTAAATCCCTAAGCACTAGGTACACGTGACGCGGCCGTCGAACACCTCCTCCTCCTCAGCTCCTCCTATCACAACCGTTCATCTGCTCGACTACTCATCTAGCACCTGACGCCTTCAAGCAACTATCGACGTGGACAAGAACTGAAGAACAAAAAGCACCCAAGGTTTGTGACACCAATCCCCTTTTGCATCTTCGAATTTTTCAATTGATACTCGCTAGACTAATTCTAGTAAACTCTCTGATCTACAGTATCTGACCAATTTCCTGGATCAATCGATTGAGTAGAAGCAAAATAGCCAAAAAGGAAAGACTAAAATGACATGAGCTTAAATCTACGCCATATATAAAGCCTTTTTAAAGATACTTGGCCATGAGCTCTAGTATTTCATTAAAGAGGAGGGAACAACAGCCGAGCTACAAACACGTGCGCGCGCACACACACACTCCCACACAAACATGCACGCACTCGGCTTTGCGATCGCTCGTGTCGATCGGCGCTTGGAAGCGGGTAGGCTGTGATGAGGATATCACTTCTTTGGGTACACACAACACTTTTTCACAAGATGCTAGGCAAGGACTTATGACAAGAGCATGTGCACAATAATTGAATTATCAGGTGAGCTCATTTCTAGGAGTTCATAATTTTCTTATTAAGGATGAATTGCTACCTAAGTCACGCAATGTTATTCTACACACGAACCACGGTGAGGGGAGCACCACTACTACTACCACAACAAAGTTTAGGCTGACTCTGCTTCAGTTCCAATCCAATTCAAAATCAACCTGACAACCCGGATTTAAAATGATCATAACTTTCACATACAGAGTTTGTTGGAAGTATGCAAGTACTTGATTAAAAGCTTGCGATGAGATCTTTCCAATGGATTTGGTTCCACCATCAAATTCATTATCTACATGTCACAATCGTCAAAGAGAGATGCTACATCAGTTTTACCCATTGAGCTTTGATCCATATAATAGGAAGGCTTAGGAGGGACGCCTAGTAGGAGTCCATATCCATGTCCACCTCCTGGCTGCACCTCATTTAGATGCTTGTTTAAGTTAGCCAAGCTCCCTCATAAGACTCTGGTTTTGTTTAGCATAGTTTTTCTTAGTGAAATTATTTGGTATTCTCTTTGACTAGATCAACAGTAATATTGTCCTTCGGAACCCCATGTCAATATTTCAATTATATTTGCAATTTCAAATTGCTTTTGCTTTGTTCTTACTTGTTTTTCGATTGCTTGCAGGAATTGATCTTTGTGATTAAGTCAATCGGGTTTTGGTACGGTTGATAACAATTCAGAGTTTAGTTCAGCGATTATTTGGTGTCGAACGTGTTTAGATCGGTAGCTTAGATCGTAAGGGTCATCTCTACAAACCAAGAGTTATCTATCTCACAAAATATCAAACTTCTATTAGTCTTATCATGCTGTGTGCACCCCAGCGCACCGAGCAAATCAAGCAAGGCTCGGCTCTCAATATAAAGCCTTAAATATATGCGATGTGATGATTGGAAAATTGATTTGTGATCTCTTATTTGTGAACGTAGAAAGAGCAACGGTGAATATGAACAGGAATGTCAATTGTCCGGTGTTAAGTGTACACTTTCATTATAAATTTTCTAGTTCACTGGGAAGCATAAGCAGTGCGAGGGCTCCTGTTGCGGATCAAGCTAAACGACGGCGATGTGCGGAGAAAGAAGGCGATGCTCCCAAATCCAAATTACTCCGGTGACGCATAAAATCTTCTTCAGCGGGAACTAGCAAGTTACAACGATACCAAAGAAGAACATTATATTTGGGAGAGATCCCCAAAACAAATAAACACAGAACGAGCTTGCTCGAAACAAAAGCTCGGGAGGCCTCGACTGTCATGTCCCTTGGCCGTCGACGAGGAGAAGTCGCCGTGGCGTGAGACGAAGCTCTCGAAGCAGGAGGAAGTCCCGTGGCCGCCGGCGGAGCTTGCCGTGACGTGAGACAATGCGTGGAGAAGAAGAACATGAAGGAAAGGGGAAAATCTGGTTCTCAGTCTTTTTTCCTTCGCTGCCTTGGTTGATACATGGCTTCCTCTTATACCTCTCTCCTACCTGTCCAGTGGGTTCCACCATCCATAGACTAAACCTTTAGCACATATGTGACATTACCGCCCCCTCGAGAATTTGCTTGTCCTCAAGCAATAGAATTCCGGGGTCCCATTGTATATAAAGCCAAATTTCAAGTATCGTTGATTTGTCATCCTTCCCTATCATTGAATCATGTCTGATACCATCATCAGTTCCCATGGCTACAGGCAACCATCTTGTAGAAGCATTTCTTCCAATGTACTCTTCATGATAGAGTTCCTCTTGTGTCAATGCTTGTGCAATCCCTGCAGCTATACCAGACTTTGATGGGAACAAACTTCTGTCGCCTGCACTCTGAATCACCAGCGGGGAGCTCTCATAACACCTACTGTATATCTCCACCACATTGTCACTTCCTCTCAATCTTCCCAGTGGAGAATCTTTTGGGAGCTCTTGAAGGCCCACTTGGCACCCAGTACTTTCAATCACACCGGCATCGCGAAGAACATTTCCTCTCAAAGATGCTGCCTTGACTCTTTCTTCAATGCTTTTATCAAGTTGTACTAATCCACTTTCAAGGAAGTCCTTCGTGGACATTGTGCCAGGTCCAAATTCATTAGGATATAAACTTTCAACATTGATATTCTCCATGCTGATCTGTTGCCCCAGAAGCCTAGCAAGGATCAATGCCTTTCTAGCCACATCCATCCCACCGAGATCATCACGTGGATCCGGTTCAGATAACCAGAGACTTGGCCATTTTACAGCCTTCATCGAATCTCTTTCCACCCTCCACTCACTCATCACGTATCCAAGTGTACCGCCGATCGCCAACAATACGAGAAACCGGATCTCCAGATGCAATAAGACGGGTTACAAAAGCTATTACAGCAAACTCGCTCCAACAATAGATTCAAATCTTATCGGCGATGTTGGAGACCAACTTTTCAAAATCCACATAAGCACAGTAAGAGGTTTCTTGTTTGCCAATACGACACAAAGATCCATGATCCATAACACCCTTTAGCGATCAACAAGATCATAAGTTGCGTAACAATCGACTAGTACCAAACTGTTGTTCTTCCAAGCACGAGAGCGATGTCGATGACTTTTCCCTAGCCTCGGAATAATTGAATAGCCGACAATGCCACGAAAGCAAGCGAGGAAGAAAGGGCGAGCCGGGACTTGGCCGCCAGAGAGTCGGTGAGGAGCGCGTCATCGAGGCCGTTGGAGCGGACGTCATCAGCGACGAGCAGAGAGGCGCTGTCGGCGACGACCACTACCCGAATGGCGATGCCCTGGTCGGCGTGGAGCGGTCGGCAGGAGACGATGTGGCGAAGGAGGTACCGGCCGACGCCAAGATCCGAGGAGCACCCCGGGGCAGACCGACTACCGCGCCACGGTGGCATTTGCACCTTCGATTCGTCCGTGACCGGAGGCGAGTGGAGAGCGAGTCGGAAAGGGAAGTTGAGGCCTTGAGCTTCAGGCTGGTGTTGTTGGGTGCAGCCTTCTTGGTCGGCGACGCGGGTGGAAGTTCGCCATCGGCAAGCGGTGGAAAGTCGCGGGGCAGGAAGGTGGACCCGACGGCGTCGGAGTCAGCTGCGGCACGGAAGGCTGGCGAGACCGTAGAGGCGCGGTAGGCCTCGCACGGCGAAGTGCGGAAGATCGCCGTCGAGAGAAGCTCCTTCGGCAAGCCCGTGATCTCGCAGCTGTCCGTCGTCTCTATCAATTCCCCCGCATCACACAAGGTATACTCCTCATCCCATACCACATCCTGAAGAGGCCATTCGTCGAACACCTTGAATGCATCACCCTTTGTCTCGTCTCTCCAGTTGCTGCTCCCCTCCTGGTTGCTCTCGCCGCTGATCTGGAGGATGTTGCCGTCCTCCACCTCGACCTTCACCTCCTCCTTCTTCAGCCCCGGCATGTCCGCCTTGAACACGTGCGCCTCGAGCATCTCCTTCCAGTCGATGCGCGCGCTGCTGCCGTAGCCGAAGGGGGAGCCCTCGAAGGGGTCCCAGAGGTCGAGGGAGAAGGAGTCGAACAAGTTGCTGCAGCGGATCAGCGACATGGTCGATCGGATCGGCGGTGATTCGGCTTGTGTTGAACGAATCGAAGCTTTGATACCAAATGTCATGTCCCTTGGCCGTCGACGAGGAGAAGTCGCCGTGGCGTGAGACGAAGCTCTCGAAGCAGGAGGAAGTCCCGTGGTCGCCGGCGGAGCTTGCCGTGACGTGAGACAATGCGTGGAGAAGAAGAACAGGAAGGAAAGGGGAAAATCTGGTTCTCAGTCTTTTTTTCTTCGCTGGCTTGGTTGATACATGGCTTCCTCTTATACCTCTCTCCCACCTGGGTTCCACCATCCATAGACTAAACGTTTAGCACATGTGTGACATCGACGCCATCACAAGGGGTGGAGCTCCGACCGGGTCTCGCCGGAGGCCGGCGCAGAGAGAGGGAGGGGGCTGGACAGCGTGCCTCCGGTGGTGGGCTCCCAGGCGGCTATTTCCCGCCACCAGCTCAGCGGTTCTCCGTCACACATGCCCAACACCGGCGCCCCTCTCGCCGTCTTCCTCGTCGCGTCCCTCAAGTCCGCCGCGCGCTTCCGCCACGGCGAGCAGCTCCACGCGCTCGCTGCAAAGTCGGGCCTCCTCATCTCCAACCCCTTTGTCCGCAACTCCCTCCTCGCCTTCTACTCCCGGCTTCCCTCCTCCCTCGGCCTCGGCCTTGCCCACCACCTGTTCGATGAAATCCCCGCGCCAATGCTCGACGCCACCGCCCATAACACCCTCCTTGCCGCCCACTCCCGCGCGGGCCGCCTCGACTGCGTACAGCGAATGCTCCTGGAGATGCCTCGGACCAAGAGGGACACCGTCTCGTACACCACCGTCGTGACAGCGCTCGCGCGCGCCGGCCACGCGGAGCGCGCCGTGGACGTGTTCCGGGGCATGCTCACCGAGACCGTTCCGCCCAACGAGGTGACTCTAGTGGGCGTTCTCACGGCGTTGGCCCGTCTGGGGGCGCCGGAGCCGGTGTGCGCGGCGCATGGGGTTGCCATGCGGCGCGGGCTTGAAAGGTTCGTCATTGTGGCCACCAACCTGGTCCATGCATATGCGGCAGTGACACAGGTTGGTTCCGCCCGCTCCGTGTTTGAGTCGATGCTGGACAAGAACACGGTAACATGGAATGCGATGCTTAATGGCTATGTGAAGGCAGGAATGATTGACATGGCTGCTGAGATGTTTTGGAGGATCCCCGAGAGGGATGTGGTCTCTTGGTTGACGATAATAGATGGATATATCCGTGCAGATTGCATATCGGAGGCTCTCAGGGCGTATGTTGCCATGATGGGCGAGGTGGGAGCGAGGAGTAACGAAACGCTGCTTGTTGATTTAGAAAAGGCGTGTGCTCGGCATACTGCTGTTTTAGAAGGGCAACAGCTCCACACAGTCATTCTGAAGTATGGCTTTGATGCCCATGCATTTGTACAAGCGACCCTGATCCATTTCTATGGGTCTTGTGGTCTTCCTGATCTTTCCCAGATGCAATTCAAATTATCAGACAAGTCACACATAGCATCTTGGAACGCCCTCATGGCTGGTCTACTACGAAGGAACCTAATGCTTGAAGCAAGTCAGCTGTTTGATGACATGCCTGAGAGGGACACTATTTCATGGAGTACTTTGATATCTGGGTATGCACAGAGTGGACATTCAAACATGGCTTTGCAGCTATTCTGTTCAATGCTTGATGCTGGTGTTGAACCGAGTGAGATCACCTTGGTGAGTGCTCTATCTGCAATTGCTGATTCTGGCACATTGGTGCAAGGGAGATGGATCCATGAGTACATAATCAACAGATCACTCCATCTTACTGATAACCTGAGTGCTGGGCTGATTGATATGTACGCCAAGTGTGGTAGCATTGCTGATGCAGTTCAGTTATTCAGTCATGTTAAACGAAAGTCATCTTCTGTGTCTCCTTGGAATGCTATGATCTGTAGTTTAGCTATCCATGGTCATGCACACGTGTCACTTGAACTGTTCTCACAATTGCAAATCACTAATATCAGGCCTAACTCAGTCACTTACATTGGTGTCTTAAATGCATGCTGTCATGCTGGAATGGTAGCCGAAGGTAAGCACCATTTTGAGTCCATGAGGAGGGAGTACGGAATCCAACCAACAATTAAACACTATGGTTGCATGGTTGATCTTCTTGGTCGAGCTGGGTACTTGGAAGAGGCAGAACAGCTGATTGAGATGATGCCGATGAAAGCAGATGTGATAATATGGGGCAGCGTTCTTGCGTCTGCAAGGACACAAGGAAATGTAGCCTTAGGAGAAAAAGCTGCGGAAGAATTGGCAAAGCTCGATCCAAGCCATGGAGCATCAAAAGTAGCCTTGTCTAACATCTATGCCAATGCTGGTCGTTGGAGCAATGTGTCAGTAGTGAGGAAGGAACTCCAGGATGAGAATTTGGAGAGGCTAGCTGGAAGCAGTGGAATTGTACCATAATATGTGATGGCATATCTTCATGGCAAAATTAGCTGTGGAACATCGCAAATTGGTGGCATTAGTTGTAGGACACTCCCAATTTGTGGCTCACCATTTTGCAATGTCCCACAGCCAATTTTGCCTATCTTCATTTAGCTCTTTTGGTGTGAACAGCTCTTCTATTCGGCAACTTATGATAACAAGTATTTTCTTTTCTTTGATTATTCATTCTGTTTGCCAAAAATGTGGTGGTCATTTTTGCTCTTGTAAACTAAAGAAGCTCCAAAAATGACGCAGCTTCAGAGGGAGGAGGACAGGAATGACAAGATGATCTGTTGACTCAGGTGCCACCCAACCGCAAGTGTGTCAACTGCAGCCTTGTGGTAATCCCCTACGCCTAATTATTTCATTATGCAGAGTGGTGCATTTATGTTGTTGCACTTGGTGGATTGGTGCATGGGTAGATGTGGAATTGGTTTGTTAATTTGAATGCTCATACCTGGGATTTATGAATCTATGGTCCTTGGTGTGGATTTTTGGTTCACCCGATTCTTTAACTTCCGAAACCACGTGTTGCTTACTTTTATTATGAGTTTCTTTGCTTAAAAATTCCTTTCTTTGTGCTTAGTAAGTGTTGGCCGCTCTGACATGTGGCCATTTTTGTGGTTTGCAGAAAAAATGGTTATGGAGGTATAGACTTTACATTTGTCATTCTGCTAGATTATCTTATTTTATGTTTCCAGATCTTCTTCACATTCTATGTTCTCCTGGTTGCAGATGTTTAATTCTGAGGTTTGGCTAGAGGTTGGCTTCGTCTGTGCCTGAGAGCTAGTTTGCTTGCATCTTCGCTTGAGCTCCTCTGGTTATTTCTGAGGTTACCACGTTTAGGTTTCTGGTCATTGAAAGTAAAATTCTTTTTTCGGCGTGAGTTAGGCGTCATTGGAGCAAACCTATTTTTCTTTACTGTCCGTTCTCTGTAGTTTCGTGCAAAGGCAGGTGTTAGTTTTCTTCCTTAATCTACTAGAACAAAATAGCCTTTCTTCCAAGCACTACTACATTTGGATAAATGAAACTTATATAAAGTACTCTGTTTGGAGCTTGAACTGCCTTTGACAGCCAGCTTTTCAAGGCTTCAAGTCAGTTTTGTATCTTTTTTATATCTGGGTTGTGCAAATGCAGGCCAAGTATATATGCATGCCCATTGTTTTTTTACGTGGTTGTTATTGCAATGCATCGCATATTGCAGTGGACTGAATCCTTGGTTCGCAGAAATACAGGTGAAAGCTCTAAAAGGGCCTGATGATGCATGGTAAGGGCTGCAGCAACAGCGGTTCGCAGGTGATTGACATGACATTCTTTTGCATCACATATTGAATATGAACTATAATTTTGAAGGGATGCACACATTACATTTGGAACTAGATTCACAACTTTCTAAATGCCAAAAGTTGTTATTAGTAGATAAGCTACAGTTTTGTTGTTTGTTACCTTCAATCTGCAAATATGTTTGTGACTTATGTGCATCAAGTTGAAATTTTGATCATTTATTATGTCGTGATGTCATTATAAAAGCTCCCCAGATGTACATTTTGCAGCAGCTTTCTTCATTGCTAGAACCAATTTTCCAAAGAGCTGTGAGTTAAAGAACTTATTCGCTGTTGGACTTTCTTTGGGTAGAGCTCATAAGCAGCATCTTTATTGTTGAATCTTTGAAGTGGTTCATTATCTTTATTGTTGAATCTTTGAAGTGGTTCATTCTTGTTTAGTTTTTATTTATGATTTATATTCCACTTTTCCTTTCTTACAGGTTGTACCTATTATTGCTCCCAAGTTCACATGAAATTTACCTTTTTCCCCTCAAAACTTCTGGTTTCAGCCTTAGTGAACTATGCTTTTCGTATTTTGTTGCATAAGTGCCAATTGTGTCCGATGAGGATATTACTTCCTTAGATACATACAACTCCACAAGGTACTAGGTGAGGACCTATAACAAGAGAACGTGCACAACAGTTGAATTATTGGGTGAGCTCGTGTTGACACCAAAAACGTAAAGTAGGGTTTTTTTATTTGCAACACACCGGACGAACACCGGGTTCGAGAATTGCGGGCGTGCGAGCCGATTTGACCCTTGTAATCGGCAAGGTGGACGACAACAAAATTTAGCGTCTGACAAAGAAGACGCATCAGACTCAAAACCACCGCCAATCTCTCGATGAAGATAGCCGATGGTGCAGGTAGACGATCTATCAACTACGCAACTGGTCACGCAATTAATAGATCGGGATAAATAGACTATCGGCTTAACGAGACGCTGCCGATAGAAAGAGAGGTGGAACCTAACTCCTCCGCAGACGGCGTGCGCAACAATACCGCCGAGAGATAGTATTCGATGCCGACGGCGAGAAGATCGAATCAACCGAGGCGCTTCTCTCCAAATGGGTGTTATACAGAGATCAATCTCGGCGATCGCGCAACTCGATTGATCAAAGAGTATTACGATGAAAGATTACAAGCTAAATTGGCTACTCCTAATTGACAGAAAGTAAAGGAAAAGTAGATGCGTGTTTGTGGGTTGGCTCTGGGCGCCTTTTCTCCTTGTCTCTGGATGTCTTATATAGCCTCTAGCCGTCCAGAGTCCTGATAGAATACGTTTGACAAGTAGTATCCATATCGGCCTCTCCTTTCCAAATATGATGAGCAGTATCCGTGTCGGTCTCTTCTTTTCCAAATCTGATGAGCAGTATCCATGTCGGTCTCTCTCTTCCAAACAGATTCTCCGAGATATTCCTAAGTTACATTCTTTCCATGTTTCGTTGACCCGGGACTTACCGATATTGACCATACTTGCCAAATTTGGGTGCAAACATATGCTCCCCGGTTTTTGTGACATGAGAATCATGTTGCAAAAATCATATCGGCTTTTGCCCATCTGCTATGGACTCACTTCTTCTCGGCGTTCCTTGTTGATTTCACGCTTCTTTCGGGTCTTCAATCTTTGCAACCTTCGCTTTTGAGACTTTGTTAGACCCATAGGACACCAGCGAGGATTGGGCTCTATCAACTTGCTTTTACTTATCAATGTACGCGGTCTATCATTAGCCGATGTGACCTTCACTTTGCACCATTTGCCGATTTTTGGATGTCCTTCGGCATTTGCGATTCTCGCGGCTTGGCTCATACTTGGCCTTTATTTGCTTTTGGCCAACTAATACTTTCAAATATGGTGTTTCCTCAAGCTCAGTATGAGTGTCGCTTTCATTCTTTGCCTCGAGGAACCGATCAGATCAATATGATGAGAATTCGTTGTCAAAGTCGGCTTATCTTTAGAGCTTGATTCTGAAGTTTGCTTGCAGCTCTCTTGCTTCCTGGCGTCGGCTTGTCGATTAGCTTCACGCTGTTGTTGATTCTTTGCACGTTGTAGCCGACGCTTCTGTGTTTTGCTTAATCCAGCTGGGCACCATTGTGGTTTGGCTTCTATTGGCTTTCTATTTGCTTTCTCCACATCACGAGTGCATCGTCTTTCAGTGATTCTACCCTTTGATATGCACATCGGCTTTTTGGAGCTTATATTAGCTGATGTATTTTGTTGGAACCTTGAATGAGCACCTTGACGAGGATGGAGATGAGACATCGGACAATCATAAGCCATTGGAAGCCTTAAATGTCGCTCCCAGCAAAACTGGAAAAAAGGACACTCCCAATGAGCCCTTTCTTCATCCACATGTCGGATCTTCATATGTGATTGTTTATGTCTTCTAGTATCTGGGACATATGACTCCTTTATCAATCGACTTGAAGCCGATTGCTTAACTGCTCCAAAACTTCGACTTTGGCGTGCTAGCGATTCCTCTTTCTTCCGATGCTATCGGCTTTGTGAAGTGAAGTACCGATGGTAACTTTGCGCAGTGTCAATGGAAGATCACCGCAAGAGGTTTCAACATCTGCATCCTCGCCATCGATGTCGAGCTATCAACATGAAACGCCTCGCGCTCGTAATCGTAAAATATGTCTTCATCGAATCGGCTTCTTTATGATTGTGTAGTATGGCATCATAGCAACGATCCTCGCTTCTTTGATTTCTTCAATCGATCATATAATGCCGACATCGGCTTTGTAGTTAGAGAATCCAATCGTACCGATCAAGATCACTAATTCCAAGCTGCTCCCCGAGGATACTACCTTAATCGGCTTGGCCGATACAGGAATCATCATTGGCTTAACTCCACTTTGAGCTGTAGCTGATGAAAAAATTAATAATGTAGAAGATTGTAGATGATACATCCAAACCTTCATGATCTGGGCAACCGATATCTCAAAAGATCCTTTCTTGCCGATTGATAGGATCGGTCATCACTAACATCAGTTTCATAGATGAATCTAACAATGATGGGTCCGTCGGCCTTTTGGCCGATATTTGCCCTTTGCCGCATGATTCATCCACTTGCCCCCCGAGTGCTTGAGGGTTTTGATCGGCCAAATTTATCAATTCAGATTGCAATGCAAAATCCTGATCATTATCGTACCTTTCTGGAGTTAATCCTGGTTCTTTTGTAGTTTTTTGTCTCCAAAAGTATGCTTCTAGATCCCTTTGTAATACCTCCCCGACTTTCTGGAATATATCCTTCAACTGATCTTCAATTGGAATATGATCTTAAGGCTCACAACCTTGCCAACCTTGCCTTGTTGATACGATTGGTGGCACATACGTAAGAATCGCCTTTGGGCACAGATCTCTATGATTCAACAAATGATGATTGTAGATTTGCCCTTGCATGCTTTGGTATGTATTTATCGGCCGAGGAATAGCCTGAAGTCCATAATATTGTCGATTTTGACCATAGAGACTAGCCCAGCATTGATCTTGATGTATATGGCGTATTGATTTTGATAATTCATAGTGATCACTGGTAGGCCTCGATGCGTGAGATCGCCGCAGTCGCATGGGCACATGATAGATAGATTGATTCATACTGAAAAATAACAGATCTTACCGGGTTTGATCTCACGTGGTCCCACCGGGCGTGCCAAAAATGTGTTGACACCAAAAACGTGAAGTAGGGTTTTTTTATTTGCAACACACCGGACGAACACCGGGTTCGAGAATTGCGGGCATGCCAGCCGATTTGACCCTCGTAATCGGCAAGGTGGACGTACAACAAAATCAACGTCTGACAAAGTTTATCAGATTAAAACCACCGCCAATCTCATCGATGAAGATAGCCGATGTTGCAGGTAGACGATCTATCAATTACACAACTGGTCACGCAATTAATAGATCGGGATAAATAGACTATCGGCTTAACGAGACGTCAAGCCGATAGAAAGAGAGGTGGAACCTAACTCCTCCGTTGAGCGGCGATGCGCAAGAATACCGCCGAGAGATAGTATTCGATGTCGACGCGCGAGAAGATCGAATCAACCGAGGCGCTTCTCTCCGTGAGGTGTTATAGCAGCGAGATCAATCTCGGCGATCGCAACTCGATTGATCAAAGAGTATTACAGATGAAAGATTACAAGCTAAATTGGCTACTCTAATTGACAGAAAGTAAAGGAAAAGTAGATCGTGTTTGTGGGTTGGCTCTGGCGCCTTTTCTCCTTGTCTCTGGATGTCTTATATAGCCTCTAGCCGACCGAGTCCCGATAGAATACGCTTTGACAAGTAGTATCCATATCGGCCTCTCCTCTCCAAATATGATGAGCAAGATCCGTGTCGGTCTCTTCTTTTCCAAATCGATGAGCGATATCCATGTCGGTCTCTCCTTCCAAACAGATTCTCCGAGATATTCCTAAGTTACATTCTTTCCATGTTTCGTTGACCCGGGACTTACCGATGTTGACCATACTTGCCAAATTTGGGTGCAAACAGCTCGTTTCTAGCCGTTCATAATTTTCTTATTGAGGATAGATTGATTTCTAAGTCATGCGATGTTATTTTACTCAGGAACCATGGTAAGGGGAGCAACACTAATACTACAACAAGTCTAGGCTGACTCTACATCAATTTCAGTCCAGTTCGTAATCAGCTTGACAACTTTGAATTAAAACGATCACAACTTTCACATACATAGTCTATTGGATGTGTGCAACTATTTGATTGAAAACTTATGAGACCTTTCCATTGGAACTGGCCCCACCTTCAAATTCGTTTTCTACACGCCACAATTGTCAAAGAGATGTGTTGTGCCACGTTTGCCAATTGGATTTCGACCCATATAATAGGAAAGCCCAGGAGGAGTCTATGTCCGTATCAACCTCCTGGCTGCACCTCCTTTTTTTATTCATCGTTTTCCTTGGTGAAATTATTTGGTATTCTCTTGTTTGGCTAATCAATAGTAATACCATGCTTCGAAACCCTGCAACAATACTTCAATTATATTTGCAATTTCATATTACTTTTGCTTTGTTCTTGTTTATTTTTCGGTTGCTTGCAGGAATTGATCTTCGTGATTTGGTTAATTGGGTTTTGGCATGATTGATAACAATTCGGAGTTTGGTTTAGTGATTGTTTGGCGTCGGTCATATTCTGATCGGTAGCCTAGATTGTGAGGGTCGTTTTTACTAATTGAGAGTTATCCATATCATAGAAAGATCGGGCCTCCATAAGCCTCATCAAGTGGTATCAGAAGTTTTCGTTGATCGATGAGAATTTACAGTTTTCTAGCAGTAAATTCGTTTTTATTCACTTAGAGTCCATAAAATTACCACAAAAAACTTACCTAACCTGAACCCTTTGAGCATTTGCTTTTTTTTTCCTTGCATCTTTGAATTGCATGTTGCATCGTCATGCCTAATTGCTACTCTTAGTGTCTAAATTGGTCTAGCTTTGCTTGCTGATATTTATCTAGGTTTGTGTTGTCGCCAATTTTGGTCGTTGAGAGTCCTTCTGTTGCGTCTAGAAAAGAAAGTCATCGATTCGGTTGCATTCTGTTTGGATAGAGATCAATTCGGACTTCCTTTTTTGTAAGTCCGGATTTAAACAAATCGAGTCGGTTGTTTCTCCCCTTTCCGAGTTGTAAACAAACTCATTTGACTCCAAGGTAAGTCAATCTCCACTTTGCCCAATCCAATCTGCCTTCTGTCGACCGAAACCAAGTTTGGAAAGTAGCATCCATGCGACTGCCAGTAAAATAACCATAACTTTTGCATACAGAATCTGTTTTCGATGCACGAGTACTTGTTTTAAAGAGGACGACGAGACTCATTTCCAAAAAAAAACATAGGCCTTTAGTCTTGTGCATGTTTTTGACCTCAAATTCGGCCTTTATGACCGAGTTCTGGCCCCGAAAGTTTTCTGTCATGTTTTTGTCATCATCTATTTAGCGGTTTCTCTTGTTCTCAAAGATGCTATTTTTATTTTCTATCCTTAGTTGAAGTTGGAGGAGCACTTTCGAGTTGTAAAAAAATAAAAAAAGGAAAAAATAGAAAGCTAAAATTGTTGAGAAGTGCTTCCTGTTGTTGAAATAGCTCCTTCTTTGACAGTTCCTTATGAAGGTCACTTGTGTTCGATCCTAGTAGTACCCTTCTAAGCTTTTATACCTAGTTCTGATCTTGTTTAGGGCTAACAAATTGTTACTAGTACTTTGAACTTCTTTTCAACTTTGCAATTTTCGGATTGAATTACTTACTAATCCTGCCACATATTTAAGCTTGTCTAAGCTCTACCTTCTACTAACCAAACCTATATCATTCTCCTTACAATCGCTTTGCCAAGTTTTAGCTACGTTTATCACGAACCAGCCGTTGATTGCAACACCTATTTTGCATTATAAAAACTTGCAAAAATTTGGTAAGGGCTTGAGCATGTGTGATATTAAACCACCAGACCTAGTAGTTGATAGGGGCATATACTTGTGAATTGTTTCTTATCTTCTACTAACAATGACAGGTTCATTAATCATACCATCGAGGATGCACCTCTCACGTCGCAAATGAAGGGAATCATATGATATTTTTCACGCATGCTGAATCAACATTCAAAGCATTTTAAGGGGGTTCTAGATCACATCAATGATGAGCTTACTGTGTTTGCACACGCATAGGGCAACTAGAGAGAGCTCCACCACCTGCTGCCCTTGTTGTTGCGCCCGTTACTACTGGCATACCACAGCAACTTGGAGAAGGGGCGGCCGTTAAGGGGGAAAACGCGTAGTTTTTCTAACTCTCCTATGAAAGAGCTCGTGCTCACAACTTAGGTGCATGTCGGGACCCGAATTCGCAATCTGGAAACCCTCTGTGTTTTCAGCACTAGTCCCAGGATCAGTAGCTAGTGTCCACAGTTAACAAAGATGAATATCACAATCATACACAGCGGATTAATAAATAAAGAATTCATCTTTTAATATAATATGTTGAACAATCTTAAGGTCAACTTACAATTGTGAAGCCTAGATGGCTTCAACTCAGAGTAAAATGAACAGCAGCGAAACGAAGAACATCGGTGAATCCCATCAAAATACCACAGGCATTTGACAAGGTTCATCTCTTAGATATTCGCCTTCTTGCAGAACTTCTCCTTCTTCGAAGACAAAGACTTCTCCTCAACTGGTGATGTTTCGTTAAAGCAATGGTGAGTACACAACCTTACTCAACAAGTCGTGCATAGAATGCAATTCTATTACTACATGCATGGCTTATTCCAAAAGAATGGTTGAAGGGTTCTTTTGCAAGAAAGCAGCATTCACAAATAATCATAATAGATAGAAAAGCAGTAAAACAATAATACTCATAATAAATTTCGTAATCATTCTCAAGTAAAGCATTTCTCATCCTTAACCAATTTCCATATCACATTGTCCACATTCCCAACCTCATTTTTATCAAAATCTAACCCTTGACTGTAATCCCCGAGCAATGTCCAATACCGTGGACACGACTATTTAAATAGTTTTTACACTCTGCAGAGGTTATACACTTTACCCACAAGATATAATCAACTTACCACGTCATCCGTGAATCGCCATACAATAGTTTGCGAATGAGTGATCATAACAAAACCTTTCCAAAGATCCGTCTAAACCCAGTACTGCCCGCTAAGGTTTCAACACTGGTGGGACTGGTTACCACATCCAGAGCCCCCCTCTTGCGCCTGTGAGTTTTACTACCCGCACACTCGGGACTCACTCCACCACGACATTACCGAAGAATAGATTTCACAATTTACTCAGTTAGGTCCGTCCCATTCTGGAACTTGTGGTTGTATGAATGACTCAGGTCAAAGGCTCGCAAGGTTAAGTCCTTAGTTGATCGAGGCAAGACTAACCAAAAGTTCATCACATCAACATGTCATAAAACAAAATGCGACCGCCCAATTGCCACTCTTAGCCCACCAGAAACAATCTAAAACCAAATGTGACCGCTCAATTGCCACTCTTGACCCACCAGAAACAATCTAAAACCAAATGCGACCGCCCAATTGCCACTCTTGGCCCACCAGAAACAATCTTGCCACTTGTCTCAGTCTAAATCACTTTCCCACCCCAGTCCTTTACCATGCACCACGTGCCATCATCAACTCAATAACACATGTCTCATTCTCAAAAACATGTTCCATATCTCATTAAGTCAATATTAACTTTAATTTTCCAAAATCATGACAAATCTACGTGGCAGGGCTAAGCACACTACATACGGTCTAATTAACCCATGTTGGCAAATTATTAATGTCCAACTATTAATCCACAATCTAGGGTGACAAATGAATCATGGCAAACAAATAATAGAGACAAGGTGGCAATAACAAGTAGGTTGATTATCTAATCCCAAATTAATTGAAATCAGTATATTTCAAACTAGCATGCAATAATTTCAAGTGAAGTAATTTTAAAATATGGGATCAATATGGTCAAAGCACAACTTGTCTGGCCCTTGCAATTTATATTATTCTTTACTCTTTATCTTCGATCCTTAATCCTCGATTTTCAATCTCCGCTTGCTTGATCCTTAGCTCCTTCGAGCGACTTCCGGCAACGCGTCTAACGATAAACAAGCACAAATACCACAAAACTCAAAAAGCAAATCAAGTAAACTCCAAATTAAAAACGAATAGCATTGGGCACAACGGCTTAGATGAAATTAGGAACTTGAATGGATTAGATCGATGATTAGACAAAATAGAACGGCTTTCGGAAAATACACCGAAGAGAAAGATTAATAACTGAGAAAGATGGAATGATATTCCGAAAAATATTTCTTCCAAAGTTATTATTTTGATTGGATAGCGGATGACATATGGACTCTCGATCTATAGATCGGGTCCACGATGATACGTTAGTTCGCCATGAACTAAGCAGATGCTCGAGGTTGACTTTTGTTGATCGAATGGCACAATCAACCAAAAGGAAGATAGACTGATAGGCTAGGTCTGGCACAAGAATATGACATATGGCTAATGGTCTATCGACCAAGACCACAAATGAATTCTAGGTTAATGGCAGATTAGATTTTCAAAGATAAGACAAGGACGGATGGAATCGACATCCACTACGGTTCGATCCGGAGGTTAGTCTTATATCGAGGACGGAACTCGACGACGACGAGGCGGTGATGACAGGAATACGAGGCTGAACTCAACGTGATGGGTTAGATCACAATAAGGCGATAGAAAAAGGTAAAGACATCACATTAGGGCTTCCGCTTGTATGCACCCATGCGATAACAGCGATACAATGAGAGCAAATCGTTAACGGTGGAGTGTTAACGGTGGAACGTTAATGGTGGAACGTTAACGGCGAACGTTAACGGCGAGCGTTAACGGTGGAATGTTAACGATGAATATGAAGCGTTAACAGCGGAACGATTCAAGGATGGATACACTTGACATAGGGTAGATCGGTAGGGTTGGCTCTACGATTAAAGGTTACCAAGGATGGCGAACCGAAACGCGCACCGATACGAAGGACTAGGCCAAAAGACGACGAGTAGATTCTAGAATATGGTTTTGACAGCAACCGGGGATCAAATGAACTTCACCTATGAGCAAAACAGTGAATAATGATCTACTGGACACAATGACATGGCCACGACAAACCAAAATGGTTGGCGACACAAGACGACACACGGCGGTGGCAAAAAGGCGACGGTAACGAATATTAAAATTTTAGGAGGACGGAACAGCAAAGGAAAAGTGAGCACCACATAGAACGTGGCGACACGAACTCAACGGTATAGTCGGATTTGGCGGCAACCCAATGGATTGATCACAAACTGCCGATTAACGGCTCCCGGAGCTAATAGATCAAACGATCATAACTATTAAAGTACTACACGAAACCTAACCAAATTTTATGGAGAGCTATCTGAGAATATTTGGCACAAAGTGACGCGAACGGATATGATTTTTACCTTCTGGATCAACGGGGAACGCGCGACGAAGATTTCTGTTGTTTGCAACGCAGTCTGATCGGAGAAAAGAATTTTCTGCGAAGAATCACAAGGTCAAAACCATGGGTTAGGGTGAGCACCGTGTAGGGGACATCAAGGGGAGTCTACCATAAAAATTTCACGGCCAAACTCGCAGAAACGAGGGAGAACGGGCTCCGGCAAGATTTGATCTTTGGGCGGCCATAACTTTTGATCCAGTGGATGAAATTGCACCAAATTTGGATGGAAGACAGAGGGTACCTTGAGGCACGACTTGACGTAGACGGATCTTGAAAAGAGTCGACGAGTTGACGGGGAACGCGACGCCAAAAGCAGCCGACGTGGGCGGCGCGCGAGAAGCGATCTTGGCGGCTTGCCGCTCTGCTTGGCATCTTCCAAAACTGTTTTATAGGGTGTTTCAAAAATCATGGGGTGCTCCACAAAAAATTTGAGGATGAACGGAGATCGGGAGCGCCTGGTAGAGCTCGCCGAAGTTCTCACCGGAGTTGGGGAAGAAGGCTTGCCGAGGGAGATCCGTTGCGATTCTGATACTGATCTTTGGGTATGATGTGGGGAATGTGGAGAGGCGTCTAGGGTTCAATTTTCAGATACAAAGGAGCGGCAGATCAACGGGAAAAGCTCGCCGGAGTTGGGAAAGAAATCGGTGGCCGGAGGTGCTCCGTTAGGTATTTTCAAAATCTGATTTTATTGAAGGTAGAGGACAGCAAGAGGAAGCTCTGGTAAAAATTTCAGATCGAAAGAAGTTCGGGAGTGACCAGGAGAGCTCGTCGAAGTTTTCATCCTTTTGCATCCTTTTGCATTTCTCATCAAACTGTGCATCTGATATAAGATCCGTTCACGTCACCATGTGCAAGAGGTGTAATGGATCTTGGGGGATATGGTGTGGGAGTTTTAGGTAGTGGAGAATATGCGGGGATTGTGGAGGGCCATGACCTTCTGATAAGGATATGCTCATGTATAGTATTGGAACATGACGTACCTAGCGGGAGGTGAGGGAGGACGGGCACCAAAACGAGACGACATGAATATTAGTAGTAATGGGAAACACATAAAAACACTCAAAGGCATGGACCATGGCAATTCAATGCAACCCATGTGGCCCATGGATGGCCAATGAGCCCATCTATCCCCTTCGTTATATGCCATCAAAGAAGAAAAGAAGGAAGTAAGACAAAGAAAGGAGAATAAGGAAAGGAACCTTCCATATGTGCCATCAAAGAAGAAAGGAAAGAAGCAAGAAAAAAGGAAGGAGAAAATTCAACCATCTTCAAACAAGGGAAGAGATCACTGTAGCATGGAAAGATGAGTACTTTACATGAAAACTACCCATGCAGTTAGTGTTCATACATACTGTTCATGTCTAAATCACTGTTCATATCCAAGTATTGTTCATGCCCCCTCTCATATGTATATATGTGTACTCCCTCCATTGTAAAGACAACCACGAATTTTCAGATTAAAGATAAATTCTTGATTTTATGGCTTGTGCTCTAATGCCCCCATTAGAATAGGGAGTTCCAATCTGAAATTATCACGGTTGTTCTTGCAACTTCTTCGGGGTGATTGCAAGGAAGTGTATGTCTACTTTCGCGTGGTCAAGTAGACAAGGATCAAAGCGTGTTCTTAGGCGAATTCATTGTATTGTATGTTACCATATCAAGATGATGGTTGGTGCTAGTGTTCATCAGAGTTTATGGATCTGAGTTATCATATTCGTCATTACAAGATCGGGCCACCCCCTTATCACCTTCGGCATTTCAAGGGAATCTTCAGAACTTAGGTATGTAACATCCCAAAATTTGAGTTTTGGAATGTTTAAATTTGAAAATGAACCATTTGCATTTTTCTTGAATTAATCAAACTTTAATTTTAATTTTTCATTAATGAAAGGATTTAATTTGACTAAACTATTCATCAAACAAAAGATTTCCAGTAGTAGTAGGGTTCAGTATGCTTGAAGGAATTTTTTGTACTTTTTGGGTTTTTTCTAAATTTGTTTGCTATTTATTTGAATTTATTTTAATTTTTTTGAAATTCTAGTCATTATTTAATTCAAAAAACATTTTTTTATTTCAAAATTCTTCATGGGCTGAAACCCTGCTTTTGGCCCATTTCCACGACCGGCTCCATAGCCACCTTTCCCGGCCCGCTTCTCAGGCGTTCACTCGCCCTGTAACCCAGTCGGCCCAGCCAGCCCGCGCACCACTACCGTCGGATCCGTTCCACATGTGTTGCCCAGATGCAGCCGCGTTGCGCGCCACCACCGTCGCTTGAAACCCTAACTGTGTCGGCTCCTCGTCCACGCCGTTTTCGGTGTTCGTGCCATGCATGCCTCCCTAAGCCTATTTAAGGTGCCGACATACCCCGCACGAGATCTCCGCTCTACGCTACCTCTTTCTCCCTAGCTCTTGTTGCCTGAGACACCATCATCTTCATGCACGGGCTCGTCGAAGTTGCTTCACCGCAGCTGAAGCTTTCCGCTGCCTTAATCTCCTCCATTGGACCCTCTCCGCCACAGCCGTGAGTCTCTTTGTGTTGCTCGCGACGCCCTCTTCCTGATTTGCGCAAAGCTGAGTTAGATCCGATTGAGTTTTGCCGAAGCTTGCATCGTCTTCCTCAGCTCCAGTAGGTCGCGTCGCTGCTCTCGCCGTCATTCGTTGTCGAGGGACCCTGGCCGTCTGATCAGCGGTAGGTGCATCGAATCTAGCCACGTCGCCATCGCTACATCTGTCTCTCCACCATCTGATCCAACCATGCTGCTAGATGCGTGACACGTGGCTAGTGCATGTTAGCACTTGCATTAGCGTCCACACATGCACCGTCAGTCAGCCCTAGCACTGACGCAAGCGCCACATCAACTGTGCGTTGGGTGCACAGTGAACCAAGCATTATGCTATAGACCCAGTCCACCGAAACCCTAGCTAACATTAGTATTGTGAAATAAACTAAGTTTTCCTTTAGAAAAATAATTCCAAAAAATATTTCTGTTTCTTTTCTCTGAATTTAATCTTTCGGAGGCCCGTTCACTCTCATACGAACTTCGATTAAGGCAATTCAAGTTTCTAATATTTTTTTTAAAATCAAGCTCTACCCTCCAGAACCATTTATTTTTAATTTTGAACTTGTTTGGGTCTCTGTTTAGTATTTATTTGGATTCATTGTTTTCTTTTCTAGTAGATGCTAATCCCGAGGGAGAGAATGGAGAATTCAAAGACCAAGACTCAGCACTAGATTAGCAAGACAAGTCATATCCTTTGATCATATGTTTGCAAAGTAATTTATTTTATACAAATGCATGCTATTCGTGTATCAATGATTATCCTATGAAAATAGCTATATACCTAGTTGACATTATGCCACCTTGATTATTGGAAAGCCACGTATCCATTGTTAACCCTAGGTTGGGACATTATTAGTTGGATATGATCATATTACTAACAATAGGTTATCGTAGCTATGCTTAGTTGTACATTGGGATCTATATCACATGTGAATTAATGTTAATCTTGATTTAATGAGATATTGAATCGTGGCCATTAGCCACTGTTGTAAAATTTGTTACACCACGGTAGGGTTTGCCAATGGTCTTAGTTGAAGAAAATGTTTTCCCTCGGGAAAGTGATCATGCAGTAAAGGGGGTGCGTGCTGTTAGCGCATTGGGATGTGGATGTCTTGCTGGAGACAAGTTAAGGACTTAATCTTGTACGCCACTGAACCGGGCCTAATCGTGCAACCACAAGTCTAGTATGGGACAAACCTAGTTGATAAATTTGCAATGTCTAATTTTGAGTATTGCCAATTGGTGGTGTGGGTTCCAGGATGGACGGGTAGATTCACATGGCTCAAGACGGGGCCTTGAGGGGCGAAACCTTAGTGGATAGTACCGAGTTCAGACAGTGCATTAAAAAGGCTTTATCGTAATCTCTCTGTCAACACACCAATGGAAGTATGTTAATATCTTGGCAACAGGAAATGATCATGTCTTGTGGGTAAGGCAGTACAACATCTGCGGAGTGCAAAACTATATGAATAGTCGTATCCACAGTCATGGACATGCCTGAAAATTTCACACGAAGTATAGAGTGTTTCATAACATGTGGGAATGTGGAATTATTGGGATGTGAACAGGGTGTTCACTGTTGTTTTATTATCTAAAGTTATATTGTTGAATTTAGTGGTTTGATAATTATTTTGGATGGAATAGGGTGATGCCTCGCCATTCTATACATGTTGTCTACCATTGATTTACCAGTTATTTATTATCTTTTTCATAAATGTGCTTTCAATCTATTTATTGTATTCTAATTCAAGTTATTGCTTTCTGCAAATGAACCATATGGCTATCCTTTGTCAAGCCTTGTATGAATATATTGTATCATTTTCCTACAGCTTGTTGAGAACTTTTTATATTGACGGCTTTATGCCTTTGTTGATCAATTGGTGAGAAAGGACTAGGAAATAATAAATATCATGAGGAGGAATACTATGAAGACTATGTGGACTAGGAAGGCGTTTCGTCAAACGATTGCCTATGGAGACTACGTGGACACTAGGAATACGTTTCCCTAGACGATTGCCTGTGGTATGTCGAATGGCCTAAGTTATTTTCTTTTCCACTGCAGTGGTTTATTTATTTGTTAAGCCTATAAGGCATAGTTGTATGAAACTTGACCATAAGGTCATTTTCTTTATTTAATAATAATTTGCTTCTTATTAGTTAATTCGTTTTATAGAATGATATTTCATCTATGTTGTGACTGTGTGCACTAGCATGATCCTGGACTAGTACAGTATACACAGAGGGTTTCAGATTTATTATACACATCCAATGGATGTTGTTGTGCTAAATATCATATGCAGAGGAGCAACAAAACATATGATATATACATATACCATCCATACACATTGTCCTCTTTGTTTAGTACACTTTCAGCTCACTAGAAGACAAGGCAAAAGTTCAGGATGGCTTTTCTTGAAGAAAGGGAGGATGATGTGGATATGCTCGTAGATAGAGTTGGAACAAGGTGTTCCCAGTGGTAGGTGAGGGAGGACGGATACCGAAAGGATATGACATGAATATCACTAACACTGGGAATCCCACAGGAGAACTCAGAGGTGTGGCCAAAGCCAACTCCATGTGGGCCAAACAGCCCATACATGGCCCATAAGCCCTTCTCTCTATCTCCTTCCATATATGCCATCAAAGAAGAAAGGAAGGAAACATGAAAGAAGGAAGGAGAAAGAAGAAAAGAAGGAGAAGGAGAAAATTCAACCAACTTCAAACAAAGGAAGAGATCACTATGATATGGAGAGAAGAGATTGTTTCCAACTAGATAAGCACTCCATATGGGAAATTTTTATCTGATTACTGTAGCACATGCACTGTTCACATGCTCATATCCGAGTACTATTCATCACAGATGCTATTCATGTCCCCTCTCGTATGTGTATATATATGTGTACTATCTCCATTGTAAGTGTTGGTGTACTTTGCACCGGGGTACCCTCTTTGCCGTAAGAGTATCAGGCCCAAGAAGCGGCCTAGCCCAGTTTAGCGAGAAGCCCACGGGCCTCGGCGGCGACAACAAGGCGATGATGCTCGCACACCGAGCGAAGCGTTTACGGGCGCTCGGCGGCGATCGGCGATCACGCCACTTTCGGCGAAGGCGGCCACGTGGCGCTTGGCGGCGGCCGAAGCGATCACGCTGCGCTCACGGACGAGAAGCCCACGCGCCTCGTTAGCAATCACGATTACGCTTTCGCCGCGAAGCGAAATTTATGTGGCGCTGGCGGCATGGGCGATTACGCCGCCATCGCGAAGCGGCCGCGTGGCGCTTTAGCGGCGGCCGGGCGATTATGCCTCGCCGCCAAAGAAAGCCCACGCTACCGGCGAAAACTGGCGATTATGCTCGCTCGCGGGGCGAAGCGCCCACGGGCCCGGCGGCGACTGGCGATTATACCGCTTTCGTCGGCCGCGGCGGGGGCAACAAGCGGGCGGTGGCGTTCGGGCCTTTGTCGAGCCACAAAGGCGACTAAAAGAATGGGGAAGGCTTCTCGAAAGTTTCCCTCCGCACCTCGTGTCGTCATTACATTGCGAAGGTTCACTTTACGACACGACGACAGCTCATTCCTCTGACGCCTCTTACCAACCCGTCGTAGGGGCGTCTTGTCCCGGGCAAGGCCTCTCACCGACATTAAATGAGGTTCGAAGGACAAGGCCACGGAGGCGTGCTTAATAAATGAGTCGTGGGTCGACGTAGAGGCTGGATTGATGGATGTAATTAATGTGTTGTAGATAAGTATAGAGCCACCTTCTCTCCTGCCTAGGCTGTCTCGTCTATATAAGGGCGCCTGGGCATGAAGAAGGGGGCCGGTCGGCTAGAGCAGAAAGCATACACGGAAGAACACCCTTGTAAACATTTCCCCATTTTCTCAAACGAAGAACCAGCAGGACGTAGGGCTATTACCCACACCAGGGCTCGAACTCGGTAAACCGTTGTATCCACTCAAATTGTTGATTCCTAATCCATCGTCGAGAGACATTAGGGTTTCCAACCACGAAGATGCCCTCTACCGAATCATATTTTCCGTCTAGGGAGTAGACACCCCGTTTACAGAATCTTGTCAGGCGAAATACGCCGACAGGGGCGCACCTGGTAGGGGGATAGAGGTTGGCTCATCCAGCCATCTCTCTGGCCGATTTTGGCCCTCCGTCCGAAAGGACCTTTCATCTGGTGATGGCGGGTTCGCACTCGCAACGACAAGATGTGGCGGAGGCTAGCAGCACCCAGAATACGTCCCAGCGCTCTCGCCGGACGAGGGATCGCCTCACGCCGCCACCGCAGAAGGGCGGTGGTGCCCCCACGGCAGTGGCCGAGCTTCCAGTTCGGTGTCGGCTAGCCATGGAGGCCGCCACTCTGGCTCAGAACCTGCATGCGGTCTGTCTCCTTCTGGACCACCCTCTGGTGGAACTTGCAGGAGACACCACGGCCACCCCATGGCTGTGGGATATTGCGGGCCTCGTTGACGCGGCTCAGGTCCGCGTAGGTATGCCCGACCGGTCTGAGACCGCTGGTTCCCCTCGACCCAAGGTGCCCGCAGAGCGCACCGAAGCTTCCAGCCGCCCTAGCAGGAAGCGCTCTGGCCAGGCGGGCCAGAGTAAGGGAAAGGGCATGCAAGAAGGTCCCAGCTCCGCGAGGAGTCGTGAGGACCTGAGGTCTCATCTGGAGCACGAGCGCCGGTCGCGCGGCGGTGATCTGCGTGATCGCCTGCAGCGTCGCCGCGCTTGTGACAGACGGATGGTCCCTAGGGGTGAGAGTTCTCGCGACTCTCACCTTCAGAGCGAGGAAGAGGTTCGTTCCTCCGACTCTTTGGGGAGTCGCAGTCCTCCCTCCCCAGCACGGTTTCCTGGCCGGGGTCAGGGCGGATGGCAGGACCCCCTTACGGCGTTGGATGCTAGGCGTTCTCTCGACGGCTGCGCCGTGTGGGGTGGCTCGAAAGGTTTCGCCCGGCCTCCATCGAGAAGTATGATGGCACCACCAACCCGGAGGAGTTCCTCCAGGTCTACACCACCGTGGTGCGTGCCTCTCGCGGGTCTGGAAAGGCCATGGCCAACTACTTCCCAATGGCCTTGACAGGGTTCGCCCGGTCCTGGCTGTTGAACCTCCCGCGAGGATCGGTGCACTCGTGGGAGGAGTTGTGCGGCCTCTTTATCGCCAACTTTCAAGGCTCATTCGCACAGCCGGGCGTGGAGGACGATCTCCATGCCTCGAGCAGGAAAGAGGGGAGTCGTTGCATAACTTTATTCGACGATTCTGCCACTGTCGCAACACGATTCCCTGGATTTCCGAGAAGTCGGTTGTCATCGCCTTTCGAAGAGGCGTTCGTGACCACAAGATGCGGGAAAAGATGGTGACCCGCGACATCGCCACCACCTCCGAACTCTTCTCCCTGGCACATAAGTGCACACGGGCGGCAGAGGCTCGGGGGCCGACACCAGCGCCACGCGAGGGCGCGGCGGGGATGAAGCCGGGACTTCGAAGGGCTCCGGTCATGCAAGCAAGAGGACGTGGAAGTGTGAGGTGATCGAGACCAGGCGGGTCCTGGCCGCTGAGCGCGAGCTTGAAGATGCCCGGCCGCCGAAGCGTGACAGCCGTGACCGGCGAGATAACCGCCGCGAGCAGCGGGATGACCACCGAGGCCGGCACGGCAACCACCGCGGTCGGGGAAACGACCGCTGTGGGGAGGACGGCCCAACCGTTGTTGCCCGCCACGCTGGAGATAGATGCAATGCCGCCGATCGCACCCCGGAAAAGCTCGCCCAATCGAGTACCCGGGTGATCACCGTGTGATCGCCACTCTTGGCCGGGAAGGCCAGTGGATGGACCCCATCTTAGCCTTCCTGCGAGACCGAGAGGTCCCCGACGATGACGCTTCTGCTGAAAGGATAGCACGAAAGGCCAGGTGCTACACCCTAGTGGGCGGGGACCTATACCGCCGAAGCAAAAATGGAATTCTCCTAAAGTGCGTCACTCGGAAAGAGGGGAGTGCCCTGCTCTCTGATATCCATGGAGACATGTGCGGGAGCCATATGTCTGACCGGACGCTTGTCGGCAAAGCGTTCCGCCAAGGATTTTATTGGCCTACTGCCCTCCAGGATGCTTGCGAGCTGGTGAAGAGGTGCGAAGCATGCCAATTCTTCACCAGGCAGACTCATCGACCAACCCAAGCTCTACAAACCATCCTGCTCTCTTGGCCGTTCATGGTCTAGGGGCTGGATATCCTGGGTCTGTTCCCGCGGGCCACAGGGGGCTTCACACACCTGTTCGTTGCCATTGACAAGTTCACCAAGTGGGTTGAAGCCAAAGAAGTGCGTGCCATCACGGCTTCCGCTGCCATCAAGTTCATCCACGGGATCTTCACCCGCTTTGGAGTCGCCAATTGTATCATCACCAACAACGACACTCAATTCACCAGCGTGGCCTTCTTGGAGTTCTGCGAAGAGATGGGTACCAAGGTGTGCTTTGCCTCGGTGGCCCATCCCAAGAGCAATGGTCAAGCTGAGCATGCCAACACGCTGATATTGAGAGGCTTGAAGACTAGAGCATTTGACCGGCTTCATAAGCGGGGGGCGCGGTGGACGGAAGAGCTCCCGGCTGTGTTGTGGTCGTTTCGGACCACACCTAGTCGGGCAACTGGCGAAACACCCTTCTTCCTGGTCTACGGCGCCGAAGCTGTCCTCCTATCTGAGCTGTCATTCGGATCGCCACGTGTCTTGGCGTTCAGCGAGGAAGGACAAGAAGATCACCGTGGGGAAGACGTCAACCTTCTCGAGGAGGTGCACGACCGGGCAGCCTTACGCGCCACCCGATACCAACAAAGCCTCAGGTGGTACCATGCCGCCCGGGTCTCTGAGAGAACACCGGCGCTTAAACCCGGTTTTATGAGAGTCCAGACGATACCGCTCCACAAACCGCTCTCGATGGGAGGCCCTTTAAAGTGGTCTCGGATGTCGACCAGGCGGTCCGGCTATATCGAGGATGATCAAGAGTTGGCCAACTCCTTCAACGTGGAGTTGTTGCAAAAATTTTACCCCTAAAAGTCAGAAGTTCCCAAAGGATTCGCCACCGGCCGCGTGTGAACTTTCCCGGCCGGTCGGCACCATGGTTGTTAGCAAAGTTATTTATCTTAAGAGCTTCTGCTTTATTCCCTTTTGCTTGTCCCCTGGCGGGAAAGCTTGCGCGGAAATGTCATGTGCCCTAATGGTTTGGCCGTTCTTTGCTGATCCGTGGTGACACCCGGCCTTCGTGTCGTGCCCAGACGGGCGACCAGGAGCGCGAACCTGGCACGGTGACTCAAACGCGGCCCGCACACCTCGGTTCAGCTCAACGAAGCACCGACGGCTTTCTCCGTGAGCACCGCATAAGCCCAATACCCCTCCTGGGAACCTGCTCCCATATCACGCAGAGCTGTGGGCTAATTCTGAATCACAGGAGCCTAAGTTTCCAAGCAAGGGACCATGGCATACCCGCGCAGGACCTTACGTCCTTTAATATGTTTTCTGCATGTTTTGTGCAATGCCTACCTATGCTTTCAGTGGCTATGCACAACCGCAAATAAAGTGCTACCGCGCTTGTAACTCCAAAGAATGAGGTAACCCGTGGCGGTGGGCGGCAGTGGGCGACCACGCCTTACCCGCGGCGAAAGCTGCAGGGCCCTGTGCAAGCGGGCAAACGATTAAGCCCTGCTCGCCTAGCGATATGCCCACGTGAAGGTTTGGCGGGTAGGTAGGCGACCACGCCCTGCCCACCTGGCGAACAAGAGGCGACCACGCCCTGCTCACCAAAACATTGGCCTTTGTGATCGGTAAGGAGCTGGTCGCCCAATGGCCAATGGCAAAGATGAGTTGTTTGCTTTAACAGTACCAACTTATTTTTCACACTTGTACCCTGATGGGTTGAAGTATGCGTGGTTGTCACTAGCTCTTATAACCTAATGGCTCCTTGCTGATAAACGGGAATGCCCAGCGTTTGTGTCGCAAGAATGCATGACTAGGAGTGCGAGTGTGGCACGGTGACTCAAACGCGGCCCGTACACCCGGGTTAACTCCATGTAGTCCCGCTGGCTGTCTCCGCGAGCACCACAAGCCCAGTACCGCTCCTGTAAGCTCATCTCCTTATTGCGCAATGCTGCGGTAAGGTTCTAAGAGATCACAGGAATATAAGTTCCAAAAGGATAGGAGTCAGTGATACCCTTGCGCAGTAACTTAAGACTTCGCTTGTCTATACTTTCCATCCTTTGCATGATCCCTGTTTGCATTATTGCAACCACTCACATAATGCCTAAGTATCGACCTAACCTGAGTGTTTAGGTCTGCGTCATGACGAGGCTGGGGGCTGATTGCCCAAAAATTGAGTTGAAGCAAGCATACTCAAAATGCGAACAGACGAACATGCCCAGGTGAAACCAAAATATGCCAACTTCATTTACAATTGCTAATATTGTTTTGGCATACAAAAAGCAGGAACAAAAGAAAATCAAACACAAAAGAGGCAGCCCGGGTCATCAGTCGCCGTTGACGACTTCGATGCCCCCGTCATCATCTTCGGCCTCCGGCTCTCCTGCCACCGCGCCAAGATCCGGGGCTTCCGCCGCCATCATGTTGACAACGTGCTCCGCAGCCTCCTGCACGTGTGTCAATGCCTGGGCCTCGTCTCCCTCAATGCCGTCTTTAACGGTCATTGGGTTGAAGGCGGCGTCGCGGCTGGCGTAGCAAGCAAGCACGAAGGTGGCGGTGACTCAGCCACTTGTCGCCCTTCCCGACGGGCGAGCAGCCATGGCGGTCGGCGAGCGAGAGAGCGATCGGCAACCGGGTGGTGCGATGGGCGATCTTGATCGCCGTGGGCTCAAGTGGCTCCCGAAGATCCACCCCGAGCGGCGCCAAGACCCGCGCCATGCGCCGGTATGATGACCGGAGCATGGTCGCGATGTTGTGCAGCGTCCTCCACTGCTTCTCCGCTGCCTCCCTCCGCGCTACCTCGGCCTCCTGTGCCCTGGCAAGCAAGGCCGCCTCGGAGGCCCTCTCTTGGGTCACCAAGCCTCGCCCTCTCCAAACCCTCGAGTGTCTCCACTTGTCAGGTCAAATGAACTTCATACTGGGTGGTTGTCGTGAGGAGGCACTCGTGGCTCTGAGTGCTTGCACGATCTCGGCGTCTGGCGTGTGTCGGGCAAAATGGCGGCGGGGCGATCAAAGCGGATGAGCGGAAGTCTTGGTCCCAAGAATATCGAGCCCAAAGCCTTTTGGAGCTACCAGTCGCTTCTTAGAGTGCCCATTACCGCTGTTACCTGCAGACGCTTTCGCGTGGGCGGGGGGCTTGGACGATCCGCCCTTGGAGGTGATTTGAAGTCGGAAGGTAGTCACCATCGTGAGCCCGCCGGCGACACGATGGCGATCAGACTCGCGCCATTGGAGTTGGCGCCGGTGGAATTGGCGCCGATGGAGATGGCGCCGCAGAAATCGGAACCAGTGTCGGTGCAGCCGGCTCAAAAGAAGGGGCGGTGGGCATCGCCGCCCCAGAAGAAGACGTTGCCGCCTCGGGTGCGCTCGGTGGAGTTGCGAAAGTGGCGACAGCAGAAGCTGGGCTCCCGGTGCAGACCCTCTTTGGGTCCGCGTCAGGAGCGTCCAGAGCGATGGGCCGCTGTTTATGCTCCGTCGGCCCCGAGTACGATCCTCGATCGTCAGGGCCGCGGTTAGCACCACGGGCGGATCGGTGGAGTCCATCACCGGGAAGGATTGTATGATCTGAAGGCGCTCTGCGGAACCCAGATCACAAGCGCCGAAGGCGTCCGGAATTTAAGCCGCTTTAAGGCATCGGTGGGATCAACACGGATAACCACCGGGAGAGGGCAGCACCGCTTAGGTTCCCCTCGCCTAGCACCAGAAGAAGACAGGAGCATTAGATAACGAGGACCACGAAGAAAAGTATGCATTCAAGAAGAAGGGTAAGAAGACTTCTCGCCAGTGCGTGCAGCGTCATGTCGCTGCCCCTTGTGTATCGCCATGCATAAGCGGATTTGACGCAGGGGCTGATCCTCCGAGAAATGAAGTTTCGGACTACCAGCGCCCCAATCAAGCCGGTGCCCCACAGCCGATCGATGGGGGACACCATTGCCAGGAGCTTTGCCGTCTCCTCGACGGGTGAGCTCTAGCTCTCGCGGGCTACCGCCCGCGCATAGGGTACTCCAAGAAGGTCGACCCTGCTGTCGTCGCCGACATAGAGCCAGTTGCCCCGCCAGTTTTTCCAGTTGGAGCGTGGCTGAAAAGGAATGTAGTGGGGGGCCGACCCGTCGTGAAGGCGGAAGTGGCAGCTTCCTGCGACCCTGTTGTCGGGGGTGATGCGGCAGGTGAAAAAGTAGCGAAAGAGGGGGAGATTGGGCATTACCCCCACGAACATCTCACAGAGGTAAGCGAAGGTGGAGAGGAGGACGATGGAGTTGGGGGAGAGATGGAGATGGTGAATCTCGTAGAATTGAAGGACGGTGAGGAAGAACTCAGAGAATGGCGGCACCAAGCCCGCCATAAGCCCCCAGGTGAAGACAACAATCTCCCTTGGTTCGCAGTTTGGCACGGCGGTCCCGTGGCGAGGATGAAGGGAACCCCCGGTTGCCATCCCAGTGGCGAAGTCCATTTGGCGTTGGCCGGCGGTGGAAGGAAGAAGGGACTGCACCATTGTAGCAGAAGCGAAGTCTTTCAAGCAAAGAAGGCGAAAAGGCAAAGAGCGAAGTGTGAAGAAAACTAGAAGGCGTGAATTGTTGCGTGGGGGCGTGCATATATATAGACCCCCCGCAAAGACGGTTCGCGAGTAAGTAGAAGGCACGGCGTTTCGGGTCCCAAGAAAAATCGGCAGAAGTGGGGAGGACCGAAACGGTTGCAGAGATGGTGGGCCCATCCAGGAATGCACTGGCATTAAATAAGGTCTGAAAAGCAGCTGGCGTGCGTTCGGGGCCAGATTACTTCTCTTGTCGGTGTACTGCTTGCCGCACCGGTACCCTCTCGCCAGAAGAGTAGCGAGCCCAAGAAGCGGCTCGCCGGTTTGGCGAGAAACCCACGCGTCCCCTAACGAAAGACTGGCGATCACGCTGCGTTTACGGGCGAAGCGTTTACGTGGCGCCTGGCGGCGCCGGCGATTACACCGCCGCCAAAGCGAGAAACCCACATGGCCTTTAGCGAGCGACTGGTGATCACACCTTACTCATTGGCGAAGGCCCACGTGGCACTGGCGGCGGCGGGCGATCACGCCGTGCTCACGGACGAAAGCCCACGCGTTTGGCGAAAGCGACTGGCGATGACGCCGCCATCGGGCGAGGGTTCACGGACGCTGGCGGCGGCCGGGCGAAAGCACGCCGCTTAACGGACGAAAGCCCACGCGCCTCGCGAAAGCGACTGGCGATCACGCCGCCTGCCAGCGAAAGCCCACGCAGCTTTAGCGAGCGACTGGCGATCACACTCGCCTTTCGCCGGCGGCGGCGTGGCGACTGGCGGGTGGTCGGGCGTTGCCCCCTTGTCAGGCCACAAAGGCGACCAAAAGAATGGGGGAAGGCTTCGTCTCAAAGTTTCCCTCCCCTGGCACCTCATGTCAGGGTTATTAATTGCGAAGGGTTTAGCTTTCGACACGACGACAGCTCATTCCTCTGACGCCTCTTACCAACCCGTCGTAGGGGCGTCTTGTCCCGGGCGGACCGGGCGAGGCCTCTCACCGACATTAAATGAGGTTCGAAGGACAAGGCCACGTAGGCGTGCTTAATAAATGAGTCGTGGGTCGACGTGGAGGCCGGATTGATGGATGTAATTAATGTGTTTTAGATAAGTATAGCGCCACCTTCTCTCCTGCCCAGGCCGTCTCGTCTATATAAGGGCGCCCTGGGGCATGAGAAGGGGGCCGGTCGGCTAGAGCAGAAAGCATACACGGAAGAACACCCTTGTAAACATTTCCCCATTTTCTCAAACGAAGAACCAGCAGGACGTAGGGCTATTATCCACACCGGGGGCCTGAACCTGGGTAAACCGCTGTGTCCATCAGCTTGCTGATTCTCGGAATCTATCGTCGAGAGACATTAGGGTTTCCATCCACGAAGATGCCCTCTACCGAACCATATTTTCCATCCAGGGAGTAGACACCCCATTTACGGAATCTTGTCCGGTGAAATACGCCGACAGTAAGAGAAACCACGAATTTTTAGATTAAAAATATACTCTTGATTCTGTGGCTTGTGCTCCACTGCCCCTATTAGAATAGGGAGTTCCAATCTGAAATTATCACTATTGTTCTTGCAACTTCTTCGGGATGATTGCAAGGAAACGTGCTTCTACTTTTGCATGGTCAAGTAGGCGAGGATCGAAGCATGTTCTTGGGCGAATTCACATGTCATAGATTGCCGTATTGAGATGGTGGTTGGCGCCAATATTCGTCACGGTTCACGGGTCTGAGTTATCATATTTGTCATTGAAAGATCGGGCCACCCCAACCCCCCCCCCGTCGACATGGTATAAACTCTCGATTGATGTTTCTCATGCTGATGCTATAGTTGAGTGAACTGGTGATTGTATTGGTGGTAGATGGGATAGATCGATAGCACTAGGAAGGTGTTTAGTAGGTATCAATTTTTGGTAATTTGTGCTTTCTATCTTTGGGGTTCGTTTTGGAGCATATATAGTCTGTTTCACTGCTAGTCCAAATTATGAAAAGTGTAGATAATTTTCTAAAGCTTCTATAGAGTACAATTTCTTTGAATTTGATTAAATAGTTATAAAGTAATGGCTAGACAAAGACTCATTTGCATGGAATGTTGTTATTGAATGCAATTGTGATACTTTGCTTATTAGATCTAGATGATGATTGAATTAAATTATGTCCATAACTAGAGAAAGCTAGATAATTGGACATAAATTCCAAAGATGCTATGGTTTTCTATATTTGGTGTTGCATAAAAAATAGATGCAAAATTGATAAGCCTGTTGTCCAGTAATGCAACAAAACAACCTATGGGGCTAGAAATAAGTGGTTACATGGATTAATCTAAACTTGTGGCCAACTAAAAAAGTGTAGGAAACATTGTGTAGTTTTCATAACTTATATGGTTTTATATGTTTGGGCTCCTAAGCTAGGAGTTATGGTCATCCTACCGTTAGGACAACAAAGGGGAGTTGTCCGGCGGGAGGAAAAATTAGCTCCAGTGTTGTGCGTAGGAGCATATTATATGATTTATATTATGTACTGTTATGGCAAGCTATTGAGTTGGGATTTCCTATGGTAGGAGGTATGACTTTGGGTTTAGCTTCAACCTCACGTCATTCCATCTCTCGTGGGTAAAAAAATAGGTGCACAGTAGAATGATGACTTGATTGTTAACTCTTGTTGTTCATATTGACAATTTATTTGCTATGTTGTTTTACACTATTATTTTTACTTACTATGGAAATTATATGATGATGAACTTAATGGTGACGATGATAAATGTTGAAAAATCATTTCATTTGCTGCGACAACTCGAATTCCTTCTCGACGTCAACTAATTCTACAATCGCATCTGCGTTGCTTCCTGATCTTCATCAAGCCTAGTTATAAGTTGTCTGTGTAGTTGATCGGCTCTATTATATTCAATTCTTGAGCATATTTCAAAGTACAATGTGTTGCCTGTTAATTTATGCATCTCTTGTCTTTCGTAATATTTTCCTCATAATAAAATCTAAAATTAAAATATTGTGCATATTTTGAGAATATATCCTTTCTTTGTGTGTATGGCTTCTTGGATCCGGATTGTAATTTCCTCTTACTTAATTTGATTCTTGCATTCTTGGTAGGATTCTTGAATTCTTGTCAAATGGACACTTGGAATGTGATATGCTGTTGGTGTGGATGGATGCAGATGTACTGGTTTGGTCTGACCATGCACTTCAAATTGACATGGGTCAAGAAGCGGCCCCTCCATGGCCGGGATAATTCAAGTCCTTAAGGCTGGACAATCTCAAAAAGTCACCTTTAGTGGCAGAAGGAGAACGACAACACCAAGGAGCTCCTTTTTTTCCCTGGTTCGATGCCTGCTACGTTGACAGGGAAAAATGCAAGGTGATAGAACCTTTTAGTTTTTTATGGTATAGTTTTAGTACAGAATTAAATTGATCTTGGTGTCAACAATCCATTGGCATGATTGTCCTGGCAGTGCATTAGTAAACCGTTTATGTTACATGCTGTATCTAATGTCTCTGTAGTTCAGAGAGTGAAGTGTACAGTGCTGCTTTGTCTAGAATGTGGGCGGGCACGAGAAGATGGTATTTGGTTGGCAGTAAATTGGGCGCTCAAGTGGCCAGTGGAGAGTGAGAGCTTGATAGTACAAATATTGGATAATTCCAGCGTTCTCTATACCAAGGTAGTCTACTTTTGTAACATCCCAAATTTTGCATTCTCTTGAATTTAATATGCCTTTTATATTTTTATGGATTTTCCAGATTTAATTTAAATTATTTTGTATTTATGAAAATAAGCCTCTCGCTATCTTTTAATTGTTTAATGGAAAAGTGTTAATAATTGTGGAGTATATGGACTCCGGGTATCAGCATGGCGGGCCATGAGGACCACCCAAGCGGGGGTGGGCCGAGCCGAGTGCATGGAGATGGGTATAACCTGCACTGCCACTGCCGTGCGCAACAAGGAAACCCTGAAGATAGTAACCAACCTTGATTAGGTAGGATACGATTGTAATCCTGATAGTTAGCATGTTCGGCAGATAAGGATAGAGATAGAATCTCTATCTTGTAACCGATCAGGACTCTTCCTTATAATTGCACCCCTCTATTATATAAAGGGGGGCAGGGAAACATCAAGATCAGATTATCAACAATAAGATAGACTCTTATAATCCCAGAGCACACGACTAGGGTATTATCTCCTTCGCGAGAGCCTGAACCTGTATAAATCCCGTGTCTTTCGCTACCTTCGAGTTTGGATCTAGCGCCTAGCCCCGTATTCATTATTACCAATAATAAACGTCAACAGTTGGCGCGCCAGGTAGGGGACCCGTGAAGATCAATCTCATCAAGCTCAATGGTGACAATCGGCGGAATCGCCGCCACCTTCGCTCCTGCCCAGGTTTTCTATTTTGGGAGCCTAGACTTCATCGCCGATGACCTCGGCAAGCTTGCTCTCTCGGACATGGATTAGATCCGATCTAAGAAGGGCTCCATTGCTTCTTCATTCAGACTTCAGTTCGGGTCGGGGAACACCCCGGCCATCTACTTGCAAGTAGTAAGCCGGGGGCTTTCTTCCCGAGTGGTAGGTGTCATTAGCAGCACCCCACTCGGATTTGGAGATCAGATTGATCTATCTCTTTCTTGCTCTTCTGACTCGAAAGCCGAGTCAGAGAGCAGCGTAGGAAGTTGCCAGGGTTTCCATGGCATCTATGTGATCGAAGACCTGTGGACTGAGTCCCAGCGCCAAAAGGATGCCGCAGATGCCGCGGAGGCAGAACTCCTTCGTCGTGATGCCCAAGAAGCGCGTGTGAAGGCTCTCCAGGCTCGAGGCCGCAATGTCAATGAGGACATTCTGCAGGCAAAAATGGGGGTCAATCAGTTTTCCATACGCCGCAGCAGAATATCATCGCCTCCAAGACGCTACTCGACACCCTGGAACCAATGCTCAGGCAAGACAGTCCGGCTGCCCCGATTGTAGCCCAAGTTAAGACCATGGTGACGGCGGCAGCGATCTAGCACAACTAGGAAGATCCAGCGGAGAAGACATACTCCCGCTCTCACGTGGCCACTCAGACTGCCAGCAGTCATACCGCTCGCAGTCGGTCCTCGTGCAGTCGTCGTGAGCTTCGTCATGGCGAGGATGCCCACTGCAGCCTCAATCGCGAACTCCGCTTGGATCTTAACGCTAAGCGGTGTGAGCGGGAAGATGATGAATGGCACCGGCGTGAGGACGACTATGAGCGTTTCGAAATCGATCATGGTGGCCGGGACGACTGTGACGACCGGCGCGGTAACCGTGACGATCGCAGGGATCACCACCATCGAGTCAAAATGCCACCATGTCGATCTTTGCACCGGCGCAATGATGGACCCATTGATGGGGTCCGCGCTTTCACCCCTCGGCTCCGCCAAGTGGTCTGGCCCGAAGGTTTCAACCCTAAGGGAAATATCAAATTCGACGGGGAGAGGGACATAGAGGCTTGGCTGCAGGTTTACACCCTCGCAATCAAGGTGGTCGGAGGTGACCACAATGTGATGGCGAATTACTTGCCAGTCACGCTCTCCCCATCGACCCAAACTTGGCTCACGGGACATCCAGAGAATTCGATAGATTCCTGGGGAGATCTCTGTGAGCAATTCATCGCAAGAACACGATTCAGGATGTCTCGGAAGCGGTCGTCATAGCGGCTTTCTAGAAAGGAGTCAGCGATGCCGACTTGGTCAAGAAGATGTCCTGGAAGCCGCTGACTATGGTAAAGGAGATGTTCACTTTAGCGGACCGCTACGCCATGCTCTCGGATGCACTAGCCGAACGTTAGGATGATCGTCCACGGCAGAAGGACAAGAAAGATCACGTCGAGTCCTCCAAACATAAGGACAAGAAGCAGAAGGGCGAGAAGTTGGTCACGGTAGTTGAACGCGGTCAGCCTCGAGCACTGCGGACGGGTTATTATGACAAGGTAATGGATACGATTTGTCCTTTCCATCCCAAGGGGAAATATGCAACCAAGGGTTGCTTCACCTTGAGAAGGTTCGTGCGAGAAAGCAAAAAGCGATCAGACCCAGACAAAGGTGAGGACAACAAGAAGTAGGACCCCCCTGAAGATGAAGATTACCAGACGACGAGCGTGTGCTCAACTACATATTCGGGGCTCGGCTACATATGAGTCCAAGTGGAAGCAAAAGCTTACCGCTTGGGAGGTCAATGCAATTATGCCGACGACCCCCTAGTACCTAAGGTGGTCCGAGGTTCCTATCACATTTGACCGCTCAGCTCACCCTGACCATATTCCCTATCCAGGTAGATATCCTCTAGTCCTAGTCCCTGTTATTCGCAGCGTCAAGCTCAAGAGGGTGCTAGTTGACGGAGGGAGCGAACTTAACGTTCTTTTCTCCAAGACCTTCGACGACATGAAGATCCCTCGCTCGGAGCTAAAGCGTGGCTCATCGCCGTTCCATGGGGTAATCCCCGGGACCTCGGCAATGGCACTCGAGTAGATCACCCTGCCTGTCACGTTCGGGACCAAGGAGAATTACCGGACGGAATACCTGAATTTCAAAGTGGCTGATTTTGAGACGGCATACCATGCCATCTTGGGAAGGCCAGGCCTGGCCAGATTCATGGCTGTGCCACATTACACGTATCTTGCACTAAAGATGCTAGGGCTAAAAGGCATTATCACGGTTCGTGGTGATGTCAAGTAGTCCTTCATGTGCGATAGAGAGAACTGCGACATGGCTGAGATGCGATCTGGCGACCAATAAGCGATCTGGCGACAAAGAGAGCACTTGGGCAACGATGAAAGCACTTGGCGACTGGTTTGAGCACTTGACGACGAAGAGAGCACTTGGGCGACCAGTTTGGGCACTTGGGCGACCAGTAGAGCACTTGGGCGACCAGTTTGGGCAAGCAGGCGAGCAGTCGGGCGACCAGGCGAGTAGATTGGCGACTAGTTAACAAAAATATAAATTCCTAGAGATCCCACTGTTGGATGGATATGAAGTTTTAACTAACAAAACTAGACTCAAATCCACAACTAACACAAAAGGAATCAGGTCGATCGGATCTACGGATCTAAAGTTATGACCTTCGCAATTTAACTGAAATAATTTGCGATCTAACAATGATGGACCAAACTCAATCAAGATTACCCAACGATCCCACCATTGGATTGATATGAAATTTTAACTGTAGAAATTAGATTCAATTACAAATCTAACACAATAAGAATCAAACCAATCGGATCTACGGATCAAGAGATATTACTATCGCAAGATGGATGAATCAAATAATAACGAAAACGAGAAATATTGCGACTGATATGATTTCATCCATACATGCATGGCAAGACTTCTAGGTGCTAGTCTCTTGATTTGATTCCTTACGCATCCTTCTAGTTGCCTCACAAGGAGCAAACAAAATCACCGCAATGCATAGCTGCCAAAGAGCAGAATGAAAATCGCCAGCCGTTGGAGACGCAAGAAGGATTTTTATTTTTGATCTGGTTACAGTACTCAAACAAAAGAGTACAACCGTAAAATCTTGCTCACAAATAAATAGGGGACACCTCCCCCTATTTATACAGAGCAATCCTAATGAGATTGAATACAACTCTACTTCCAACAAGGAAAGAGTTTGTATACATCTCAACTTGGCCCAACATGACCAAAAACAACTCCTACACGTGTGTACAGCCCACATGCCACACTCACGTGACTAACCAGCCTCCATGTGCATGTTCTCTAGCCCGAACGTCCCGTATGACATCCTTGACCACCAAGACCTCGGTTCCTCCCTGAACCTAGTCCGAAACCTCAGTTCCTCCGTGAACCTAGTTCCGGTCCCGTCATCGACCACGTTCGCCCTCAAGCATCACCTGCACATGAATAAACAAGAAGCAGATCCGAACACAAGTCCACGACTTGACTTAAGGTCAATCCATGCAACCACTCACACGAGCGCATTGCATCAAGCAAAAACAATATCAAAGTGAATCCATGCAACTACTCACACGAGCGCGTTGCATCAAGCAAAACCATTATCATGCTATCACAAGCATATAAAATAATCATCTCAGACAGCATATGCACAAGCACCACACATGCTATGATCGCAACCACTTTGCAATGCCAATTTTATCATTCAGCCAATTTTTCAGCACATGATTTCACAATCTCCCCCTTGATGAAAACAATGGCAACACCATTTAGAACTGAACATTGGCATTCACCTCACAATAAAAGTTTTAAGAAATTTTATTTTAAAACAAAAAACAAAGTTAAAATTCTCCCCCTAAAAAGAAGAAATAATCTCGCCCTAAAAAGAAGAAACCAAAATGTGTATAATACCGCAAATGGGGTTTCCAAGGTTTTTGGTCGGGATTGATTTTTGTCGTTTCTCAGTTTTAACTTTCTTCTCAGAAAGTCCTGAATTTTGTCGATTGCTTATCGGAGTGGGTGTTTTCTTCGTGCCATTTAGTTTTGCGGCAAGTTGTCTATCCCGACATTTGTCGTTTCGCGCTAAGAATTTAATTAGTTGGTTCGCGCTAGTGGTAAAAGTTGGATTTGGTTTTAGGAGGGGTTTTTGGGAATTTTCCCTCCCTCACCTAATCTCTCTCTCTCTTCAATTGAGTGGCTGAAATTTCTTGGAGTCTTTATTTTCCTCAGCCATTTTTCCCTGGCCGACAGCCTTGGGCTCTGGCGTCCATGGCGATTCCTCCCTGGTGCCTTCCTCCTGCCTCTCCTTGGCCAGTAGTAGCAAAGAAGCAACAGAGCGAAGAATCGAAAGCGGCGACAAGCGGCCTAGCAGTCTGGCTGCCTCCTGCGCCTCGGCCTTGGCCGACCTTGCTTCTCACGGTGGCCGGCGGCGGGCTGCCCTCTCCCCTCCGGCGTCCTCCTCCTCCGGCGACCCCTCCTCCGGCGACCCTCTCCGGCCTAGCATCCTCCCCACCTCCCCCTTTCCTCCATGAGCAAGACTTGAGGTGAAAACCCTAGCAATTTGGGGATTTTATTTCTTGCATGCAAGGTGTTTGTGCTATTGCCTAGCTAGGATTCATGATTTTGAGATGTTGGAGGTTGGAGAATGGAGAGATTAGAGTGACTTGGGATTTCTGGTTCGAGCAGATTTTTGTCCCTTGTTAGAGCTGCTGTTTGAAAATTCTACCAGCGTTTCCTGGGGGTTTGGCTATAACGAAAGTTGTAGATAATTGAATTATCTGTCAATAGAGACCGAAATCAACAAGTTTCGTTCAGCCGTTTGAAAGTTATGGTTATTTTACCGCGTGCTGTCCAGAGCGAAGTATTTTTGCGGCTGTCTGCTGTTCGTCGCAAATCTGGGAATAATCGGTGCTTTTCCCGGTCGGTCGGCTATAGAAAAAGTTGTAGATAATCGAATTACCTTTCAATGAAGTCCAGAATCGCTAAATTTCGTTCAGCCGTTTGAAAGTTATGCCCGTTTTACCAAGTGCTGCCCTGGGTTGGCAGATTTCTGTTTTCGGGTTTTAGGAGTAGGTTGTGAAGCCAACTTAGTTATGAGTCTTGCGTTGAATTGTGGGTGTGTTTTTTAGTGGATTATATCCATGTGCAGGTGGTGTGACCCCGGGGGTGGCAATCTCGTCTCGCCACACCGTCTCGAGAAGTTGAAGGCAAGTGTATTGTCTTTGGTTGTGGCTTGGGTGGCCATTTGGTTTTGCAAGCATATAATTATCTATGTGTTTTTTTAATATTTTCATGTTTGATTTTGCTTGCGATGTGATGAATGGGAATGGTTAAATTGGTTATGCTATCGTTCAAACCTAGATTATATGAAGTGCATCAATGGTTGTTTGTTTGTTATGTGTGTTGATTGACGAATCATATGCCTTGTCAATATGCCATGTGTTACATTTTATATAGAGAACATATCCTGTGCAACCAGAGAGTTGGTGAAACTATGGTGCAACCCAACTAGAAAAATTTTCAAAAAATTTTGAAAAAAATCATGGATGTACATCTCAGCTTACCCCATCTACATATAAAATTTCATGATCAAATTCGTCCTGTGTTAGAAGTTACAAAAAGACAAAGTTGATCATGAATAGTAACTATATCGCTCATGATCAAGTTTGTCTTTTTATTACTCTTAGCACAGGACGAATTTGATCATGAAATTTTATATGTAGATGTTGAGATGTACATCCATGATTTTTTTCAGAATTTTTTGAAACTTTTTCTAGTTGGGTTGCACCGTGGTTTCACCAGCCTGTCTGATTGCACAGGATATTTTTTCTTTTATATATGCCTTGATGATGCTCCCTAGTATGATTAGGCTAATGGGAACATAGAAGATATAAGATTGGCGTTATGAAAATAGCTCGAATTGTGGTCATGATATGCAATTGTGGCGGTTATGTGAGTGTTGCTGATATTTGTGACCTTATGGATATGAAAGTTGAGAATGGCCTTTTTCATATATGTGTTTATGAAAAGTGCATCTTTGGAGTGAATGCTTTTTGGGTTGTTTGTTGGACCCCGTACAATCGCCAAATGGATATATTGATATATCACACGTTCATAAGATTGCTTACTACTATGAGAGGTGAACGTGAATAATAAAGTTGTGAGGTTGGATTAATAGGAGAAGTTGATTTGCTATCTTGAAAATTAATTATGTCTTTGGTGCGAGTGTTAATGACAGATTGACCATGTTGATGAGATTTGTTGAGAATATGGATACGAGTGTTGAGAATGTGATTTGAATGTTGGGAATTGTAATTTATGGATGTGAGAAGTGGTTGATGTTTATGTAGTTGGCTATGGCTATGCAAATGTGAGAACTGAATGTAGATTGCAAATTTGGTTATGTTAATTGCATTTGTGCATTCATGATGGAAGAAGCGACCCATTACGATCAGGGCCTCTGTGCTCACATGTAGTGAGCACGAAAGTCCTACCTCGTAGTCTCATATACGTGGTTGTATGGGAGCGAGTCGAGAAGAGTAGGCACCCTCCACCACAGGTGGAAGGGGAATCTTGAGGTGCACACCGACGGTGTGCACTCGGCCATACCCAGGTATGTGCTAAAGAGGAGATGAGCATGCATGATGCATCGTATGCATGGAAATTGTGCAATCTGCATTGCATTGTCAATGATGAATCATGTTTTATGCATTGATTGTGATGTATAGATATGAGATTCTTCTTTTGTGGTGTATGGATATGAATTCTTCTTTTGGTATGGCATATTTGCATCTGCATTGCACTAATAATAATGAATCATGTTTAGTGAGTTGATTGTGAGGTATGGATATGAGATTCTTCTTTTGTATGTTTTGTGTACTTGAGCATAAAGGCAGCAAATAGAAACTGTAAATGGTAAATCGTGGAGCTAATGGCATTTATAGATTGAGGATTAAGTCGTGGACTCATCCAAAGGTGGCTATCGAGGTATGAGTACAGTTTAAATAATTCCTGAGTTGGTTGTGGTATTTGGAATCAGTTTTGGTTCATTTATTTACCAAGTTCAGTCAAGTATTTGAATGTTACTTTTCAAAGTTTTGGCTTTTCGTTGGATTCGATTGCGTTTCTTACTTGTTGCACTTTGCTGAGTCTTGGACTCACGCTTGTTTGCTTCCTGTTCTAGGTACCTTGAAGCTGATTCATCAGGATGGGAGTAGAAGCACGTGCGACTTCGGTCATTATCTCCTTAAATTAATTCATAAAGCTGATCGTACCTAATGTGGTTGTAAAGTGTTGTTTGTTGTGGTGTAATTTATCAATTGCGGTGGATGTGTGATTGATATCTAAGGACCTGCTAGAATGTTTTATCTTGGTTGAATGAATGATATCTATCTTGCTATTGTTCTTTTGATCACGAGTGGATGCCCTCTTTTCTAGAGAGGTTATGTCGAAATTTTGTAAAATTTGGTGGCTTAGTTTTAAGCGGTTTTAGAGTTTAGTTGATTCTGAGACAATTTTGTAGAGATGTCATTGAGTTGATTAGGATTTTGGTAGCATTCGCGGTGCGTTTGGCGCCGGGGTGTTACAATGTGTGTGTGAATGTGCAATATGTTTCCATAAAACTCTAAAATTCTCCCCCTTTGACCAAAATTCTCCAAAAATTCTCCCCCTTTGACAATGGATTCATCAAGAATACAAAAGAGAGAACAAAATTGTTATTTATTTTTAGTTTGTTCTCTGTAACAATTTGATCACCAAGTCATGCTATCAAAAGTACTTGCATCCTCAAATCTACACATAAACAATGTAGAGTAAGCATAACTAGAATCAAGTACTATTAACGATTTTTTTTGCTTGGCATGATCTCCCTTTCTCAATAATCTTAAAACCTGAAAACATTGAATTTTCTGTGCACTTTATTTGTGCTTGAAAAACTGATTCATTAATTGATTGCAACAATAACAATTGCAAGGAATTACATGCACCATCAGCCTTACTTTTCAACCATGCCGAGCAATCACAAGCTTAAGGTTTCATGGTTTCGGTCATACACAACCTCTTCCAAGTTCATATCAAAGTGCAATGATAAGCAGTCTCGTAAAGAGGAATTGCGACAGTACATAACCTTGATCTTGTATTTATCAACAATCACTTTTTGAGCTTTAGCACTTAACTTTCATTTTTGGCACTTTTTGAGCAGGATCAAGATAGCCAAGAAAGTTTAACCATGACAAGATTTAATTCAAGTTGTCATTCCATTTAAATAGTCATGTCATAAACTATACCATATATGCATGAACATGAAGATGCAAAAATCTTGAAACATAAACATGGCTTCAAATGACATATGTGTATGAAATACAATGCTCAGTACTTTTTTATTGTTTTTCATTTTTTTGTTTTTCATTTAAGAAACACAAAATAAAAAGCATGTTACAAAATATTACAAAAATTTCAAAAACTCCCCCTCAAAAATAACCCATCGGATGAACCAACCCAAGTTCTCCCCGAATAAAACCAAAACGAGAAGAAGACAAATGTTTTGTAAAATTGTCTACCAATTGATGTTTAGTATCCACATGATGAAGCACACTATTTTCCTTTTCTACATGATCTCTAAGAAAGTGAAATCTGATCTCAATGTATTTGTTCTAAAATGTTGCACAGGGTTCTTAGCAATGCATTTCGCACTAGTGTTATCACACAACAGAGGAACACTATCCAAATTGACCTCATAGTCTTTAAGTGTAGCTACTATCCAAAGAATTTGAGAACAACAACTAGCAGCAGCCACATATTCAGATTCAGATGTTGATTGTGCAACAGAAGATTGTTTTCTAGATGACCGCAATAAGAGAATTACCCAAGAAATGACCTGAGCTAGATGTATTTTTTCTATCAATTCTACAAGCTCCAAAATCAGCATCAGAGAATGCTCTTAAACTAATGAATGAGGAAGCAGAAAGCCATATGACAAAATCTTGAGTACCATGGAGATACCTGAAAATTCGCTTGACAGCTTATCGATGTGTGAAACACGTGGAGAAGCTTGAAAGCGAGCACACAAGCACACAACAAATTGAATATCCAGCCTTGATGCAGTGAGATATAAAAGTGAACCTATCATACTTCTGTATTCCTTTTGATCAACCATCTCACCATCTTCATCCGGATCAAGTGTGCAAGTACTTCCTACGGGTGTCTTGATCAGCTTGTAGTTTTCCATCCCAAAGCGGCGAAGCAAATCTTTTGTGTACTTACTTTGATGAACAAAAGTACATTCCTTCGTTTGTTTGATTTGCAGTCCCAGAAAGTAAGTTAACTCACCCATCATACTCATCTCAAATTCCTTTCTCATGGTTTCTGAAAACTTAGACACTAAAACATGAGAGGAACCACCAAAGATAATATCAGCAACATAAATCTGAACGAATAGTTGATCATTGCCTTGCTTGAGTAAAAAGAGAGTTTTGTTGACTTTTCCCATTGTAAACCCCTTTTCAAGTAAAAAGGTTTTTAGCCTATCATACCATGCTTTAGGGGCTTGCTTTAAACCATACAAAGCTTTTGACAGTTTGTACACATGATCTAGATACTTAGGATTTTTAAAACTAGGTGGTTGCTTAACATATACCTCCACATTAATATAGCCATTAAGAAAAGCACTTTTCACATCCATTTGATACAATCTAAAACCTTTAGATGCAGCAAATACTAAAAGAATTCTAATGGCTTCAATTCTAGCAACAGGAGCAAAGGTTTCATCAAAATCTAAACCTTCAACTTGAGTAAATCCTTGAGCTACCAATCTAGCTTTATTCTTGACAACAACACCATCCTCACTTTGTTTGTTTTTGAAAACCCATCTAGTTCCAATTATGTTGAAATCAGGAGGTGGTGGAACAAGTTTCCAGACTTTATTACGCGCAAAATTCTCTAATTAAATGCGTGCATGGCATTGATCCAAGATTAAATCGGTTAATGCATGAGATATATCTTTGGGTTCAAAAGAAGCAACAAAAGTAGAGTGAGCATGAGAATCAGAATCAGTAAACCTGGGTCGGGTGACTCTCTCATTCAAATCTCCAATTATTTGTTCAGGTGGATGTCTCTTTTGAATGTGCAAAGGAGCTGTAACTTCAGAAACTTCTCCTTCTCCTTTTTCATTTTCAGCATGTACAGATGATGTTGTGGCTTAAGGATGCTCAGCTGTAGGTGATGTAGTGGTAGGTGACAAAGGTGCTACAGTTGGTTGTGCAATATGAATCAACACTTCATCCTTAACATCATCATCATCATTATCAAGAAAGATACTCTCCCCCTGAACATATGCATCTGTACCTGCATCAATTGGACTAGTGCCAGGACTAGCCTCATCAAAAGTAATTTCACAGGTTTCTACAATTTTGTTAGTCCCTAAAACAAGTTCACGATAGCCACGTGTATGAGTAGGATATCCAAGAAAAATACCATCGGTTGATCTAGCTTCAAATTTATCAAGATTTCTAGATTTCAAGACAAAGGATTTGCATTCAAAAACTCTAAAATGAGATACACTAGGCCTATGACCAGAACGAATCTTATAAGGAGTTTTGTCTAGCTTCGATCTCAAAAACACTCTATTAGAAATATAGCATGCAGTTGAGATTGCTTCAGCCCAAAACTTATTAGGAGTGTGATGTTCATCTAGCATAGTTCTAGCCTTGTCAACCAAGGTTCTGTTCATTCTTTCAACTACACCATTTTGTTGAGGTACTCTTGTTGAAGAAAATTGATGATCAATTCTTTTCTCAACACAAAAGTGATCAAAAGAAGAATTTTTAAACTCAGTACCATTATCACTTTTGATAGCTCTAAGTGCTCCTGGGTGATCAACAGATAATCTAGTAACAAGACTTCTAAAATGACTAAAAGCCTCATCTTTAAATGCCATAAAATAGACCCAAGAGTATCTAGAATAATCATCAACAATAACCAGTACATACCATTTGCCTCCAAAAGATTGAACACGAGAAGGTCCAACCGTGTCAAGATGTAGTAGCAGTCCTAGAGCGTTTGTCATCACCATGGTAAGAGGTGGATATGAACCTGTAGTCATCTTACCATGTCTACAAGAGGAGCATACTAAATCGCTGTCACCCTTAAGCTTATGCAAGCCACGTATCAGGTCTAACCCACTTGCACGAGTAAGATGATCAAAACCAACGTGACCAAGTCTACGGTGCCAAAAGAATAAATCTTTACAAACATTGGCAACTAGACACCTATGCTTAGAAGAAAGCAACACATCAAAATCAGCTTTAAATACTCTTCCAAAGCGTGAAATCCTGAATACAAGATCACCTGAAGCATCTAAAACTTTGCATTCAATTTTCTTGAAACATACTTCGAGATTTTCATCAATCATTTGAGAGACAGAAAGCAAGTTGTATTTCAAGTTCTCAACAAGAGCCACATCCTTGAACATAAACTTGTCATTTACCTTTCTTGTACCTTTTGCCTAGCAAGTGGAAGAAGCATCTTCAAAAGTAACACTTTCAGCACGAGATGCACGAGTGAGGGAGGAGAACCAATTCTTATCATCGGACATGTGGCGTGAGCATCCGGAATCAACTAGCCAAATGTTCTCCTTCCTCGCGCGAGAAGCCTACATAAAAACAGAGAATGTCGAGGCCTCAGTACTGGGGTTAGAAATAAGATGTTTAGAAATCCAGTACTGAGACACACGACGAGTAGGCACAACATGAGAATGCTTGTGTACAAAATCAATTTTGCCTTTTCCCGTGTTTCTTGCAACAAAAGGTGTTTGCATCACCCTAGGCACAAAATGAGGAGTAAAATGTGCCTTCCTGAAATTAGACCTAGTCTTAGTCTTTTCTTTCTTTTGCTGTTTGGCTAGTCTAAAGCAAAAATCTACTAAATATCCATCTCTACCACAATGAGTGCAAGTGTATTTAACATGATGTTTAGCTTTAGAAGCAGAAGCAACATTTGCATTCATCACAGTAGAAGGTAAAACACCAGCAGACTTAAAAACAGTTTTCTTAGGCTCATTGACAATTTCAAAATTTTCACTTTCAAGTGCCTTCACAACAGTGGGAGCATGTGAATTATGATGAGTATAAGAATCAAAACCTAAACCTTTGTTATGAGTGCTGACTTTTGATTGATCCAAAATCATGTTTAGGTTTTTCTTTCCTGTAGTGAAACATTCTAAAGATTTTTCAAATAATCAACCTTTAGAAAGAGTTAAATAATTATTCTGAGGAACGTCCACTTTTCCTTTTTGCTTGCGACAAGTTGAGCATGAAAGAACCTCACAGTGAAGCGAGCATCATCATTTGAGAAACTCTAGCATTTGCATCATGCAACTTCAATTCTAGTGTGTAGCATTTAGAACATTGAGTTGAATCATGCAAATCGATGAGTTGAAACGACTAGTATTTTACATGTTTCTCATTTTCCTTCTTCTCAGCATTAACTTGCTCTAATAAAGTAACATGTTCTTTCCTAAGCAAAGTAAGCTCATTGTAAATCAAGTCACATGATTTGTAGTCATCATCATCAGGAATCAAAGATTTAAGTCTAGCAATTTTAGCATTCAAAGATTCCACAAGAACATCATGTTTCTTAATTTTCTTGTCGCGTTTATCAAGCAATTTACCAAGACGAGCAACAGCAATAGCTAATTCATCGTAAGAAGCTTCTACCTCATTGAAGTCGCTGTCATGATCGTCCTCGGGGAAGCTTTCATCACTTCTGGCCATGAGACACAATCCTGTCAAATCTTGCTTGCTTGGAACCGTTGTGTCATCTTCATTGCTCTCTGAATCCACATTGCTCAAATTGACTAGTTCAAGAGCGGAAAGAACCCGATGGATAACTTTGTGGTTGATGAAGCTCTTCTTCTTTCTATCACTTGGAGAGAACTTCTTCTTCTCTTTTCTTTTGTCATTGTCCTTCTCCTCCCTTGATGCTTTACCTGCAAGTTTAGGACAATTTGAACGGATGTGGTTGAGATCACCACACTCATAGCATCTTGGAGGGCCACCACCAACTCTCTTCCTCATTCTCACATTCTAGAAGGCTTTATTAAAATGAGAAGAGAGTAGTGCCAAGTCTTCTTCAGGAAATTTTTCAATCTGTTTATCGGTTAGTGAGGACAGAGAAGATAAAGCAAAACTTGAAAAAGCATTATTCTGAGACATGCTAAACTGGGAGGTCAAAACAATTGATTTATTATCATTCTTCCTAGCAAGAACATCCAATTCATGAGTTTTTAATTTAGAGAAAAGAACATCTACAGTAAGTTCACTCATGACAGTTGATTCTCTAATGGATGTAACTTTCATCTCCCAAATAGACATATCTAATGCACCAAGCAATTGTCTAGCATTAGTAGCTTCATCAAAGAAAACCCTAACAGCATGTAAATTGCTAAGAATCTTGTTGAATCGTGCAAAGAAATCATCTAGTGACTCACTAGGCTTCATCTCAAATTGCATGTATTCTTTCTTATATATATCTTGACGAACCTCTTTGATAGTATTAGATCCCTCATGATAATCACAAAGAGATTTCCATACCTCATGTGCAGACTTGAGATGGATTACACGGTCGAAGTCACTTCTTCCCAATCCTTGGATGATCAAATTTCGTGCTTTGCTGTTTGCTTCAACATGTGCTTGATTGGTTTCATTGACTTGATCATTCTCAGGAACTTGATATGGCTTGTATACCTTCTCCCAGATTGCAAAGCCCTGAGCTTGAATGTATGTCTCCATCTTCACTTTCCAAAACTGAAAATCAACACCATCGAAAACACAAGGTTTTGTCGAATACCTATCCATCGCTACGATTTCTAATCACCGGTTAAGATTAATTAGAAAAACAAGACTCTGATACCACTTGTAGGATCGAAATATACTAATGTAGCAATCAGAGGGGGGTGAATGATTGCGCGGAAGCTAAAATCAAATTTTTGATAATTTTTGAAACACCCCAATTTAAACTCAAATTACTTGGAAACCAGTTCACGCAGCCGGGAGACCAGTTTACGTAGTTAGGAGACCCGATGAACAAGTTCGGAGACCCGATGAACAGTTAGGTGACCAAGATAGCGATCATGCGACCGATGCGATCTGGATGACGATGAGAGCACTTGGGCGACCAGTTTGGGCGAGCAGGCAAGAAGTCGGGCGACCAGGCGAGCAGATTAGTGACTAGTTCACAAAAATAGAAATGCCTGGAGATCTCACCGTTGGATTGATGTAAAATTTTAACTGAAAAAACTAGACTCAAATCCTCAGCTAACACGAAAAGAATCAGGTCGATCGGATCTACGGATCTAATGTTATGACCTTCGCAAGTTGACTAAAATAATTTGCGATCTAACAATGACGGACCAAATAAGAATCAAACTGATCGAATCTACGGATCAAGAGATATTACCTTCACAAGATGGATGAATCAAATAATGACGAAAACGAGAAATACTGTGACGGATCTGATTTCATGCATACAAGCATGGCAAGACTTCTAGTTGCTAGTCTCTTGATTTGATTCCTTACGCTGCCTTCTAGTTGCCTCACCAGGAGCAAACAAAAACACCGCAATGCACAGTTGCCAAAGAGCAGAACGAAAATCGCTAGTCGCTGGAGACGCAAGAAGGATTTTTATTTTTGATCTGGTTACATTACTCAAACAAAAGAGTACAACCTGAAAATCTTGCTCACAAATAAATAGGGGACACCTCCCCCTATTTATATAGAGCAATCCTAACGAGATTGAATACAACTCTACTTTCAACATGGAAAGAGTTCGTATACATCTCAACTTGGCCCAACATGACCAAAAACAACTCCTGCACGTGTGTATAGCCCACATGCCATACTCACATGAATAACAAGCCTCCATGTGCATGTTCTCTAGCCCGAACGTCCCGCATGACATCCTCGACCACCAAGACCTCGGTTCCTCCCTGAACCTAGTCCCGAACCTCAGTTCCTCCATGAACCTAGTTTCGATCCCGTCAACGACCACGTTCGCCCTCGAGCAATACCTGCACATGAATAAATAAGAAACAGATCCGAGCACAAGTCCACGACTTGACTCAAGGTCAATCCCTGCAACCACTCACACGAGCGCATTGCATCAAGCAAAAACAATATCAAAGTGAATCCATGCAACTACTCACACGAGCGCGTTGCATCAAGCAAAACCATTATCATGCTATCATAAGCATATCAAATAATCATCTCAGACAGCATATGCACAAGCACCACATATGCTATGATCGCAACCACTTTGCAATGCCAATTTTATCATTCAGCCAATTTTTCAGCACATGATTTCACACACACAAGATCGTTCTGACGCTATCAGGGAAGAGATCACTAAACTTTTAGCTGCTGGTTTTATTAAAAAAGTGTATCATCCCGACGGGCTAGCGAACCCAGTTCTTGTTCTCAAAAAGAATAAAAGTTAGCGCATGTTTGTTGATTATGTCAATCTTAATAAGGCTTACCCAAAAGATCCATTCGGGTTGCCTCGCATTGATCTGGTGGTGGATTCAACCGTCAGGTGTGAGCTCCTGAGTTTTCTAGATGCGTACTCGGGGTATCACCAGATCAGGTTGAAAGAGAAAGAATGCATCAAGACCTCGTTCATCACCCCGTTTGGAGCTTTCTGCTATGTCACAATGCCATTCGGGTTGAAAAAGGCTGGCGCAACCTATCAGCGCGCGATTAAGTAGTGTTTTCACACTCAACTCGGACGCAACGTGGAGGCATACGTGGATGATGTCGTTGTCAAATCTCGTATAAAGGAGGACCTCATATTTGATTTGGCTAAGACATTTGAGAGCCTAAGGGCCTATAAATGAAGCTCAACCCCAAGAAGTGTGTTTTTGGAGTCGCTTCGGGAAAGCTACTTGGATTTATCGTGTTTCATCGTACTATCGAGGCAAACACGGAGAAAATCAATACCATCATGAAGATGAAGCCGCCGACTTGCCAGATGGACGTCCAGAAGCTCACAGGATGCATGGTGGCACTCGGCAGATTTATTTCCCGCCTGGGGATGTGGGGGATGCCGTTTTTCAAGCTCCTTAAGAAGCAGGGCGACTTCCAATGGACTCCTGTCGGGGACTGAGAAATCTCTGACAGGTCAACGCGTAGTCAACAGGGCCCCTATCTCGGGGTTGAGCCGCAAAGTCTCTGACCACGACCTAGGCTGCACAACTCCTGCACGACCTCGAGCTTGGGGGCAAGGATTCAACTCCCGCTCGGGGGAGTTTATCCCAGGTTCCAAGACGTGCGTTTACTCGACGGTTACCAACACCTTGAATGCCGGAGTTAAAGGCGATCGTGGGAGGCGGATCTTGGGGCGATTCTGACCCACCTTGATCAAGATCATACCACTACTCCGGGAATCTCTCCCGACCATTTCTGGTAACGGCCGGGAGAGGTATAAAACCCCCTGAGGCAGATTGGTAGGGGGCAAGGCATTCGAAGCAACAAGACAGTAGACACAACAAGCGTAGTATTCATCAGAGCTCGAGTTGTAGAGCAAGCACTTGTACTCAAGCATAGTGAAAATCCTTGCCTTAAGGCAAGACTGGAGTAGAGCTTTTACCTTCACAGGGGCTCGAACCAGTATAAACCTCCGTGTCCTGCTCTTTTTTCCCTTTCCCTGACCAACAAAGTAGCAAACCTATCTCCTCGGTGAACGAAGCTCGTTTTGGGTCCCTCAATCACTCTAACCCCTTTACTCATTTGCGGTCAGGCGATCCCGATCGTCGACAGCTGGCGCCCACCGTGGGGCCCGAAAGCTTCGCTCACCCGAAAGAACAACGCCAAGACCTCAGAAGCATGGCGTGCTCCGTTGAAGGACGTTCGGCAAGTTCAGGCTCGGGCGCAATTCCCGAGCATGGAGACTCTACATCCCTATTTTCACCCTCACTACCACTGCGCGAGCAGTTTGTCTTCATGGCAGATAGCCAAGGCGTGAACACGGAGGCAGATGACCGTGACCCAAAGACACCTGAAGATGCTTGCCGGATGGTTCAGGTTGCCATCAACCAAGCCATAACTGCCCGCGGGCAAGAGGAGCAAGAGAAGACCGGTACCTCGTCCGTGCATCCTGGGCTTCCCCGCTCGGGTGAACGCCTCCGTGCCATTGCTCGGGTTATGACTGATCTTGACCGGGTGAGGTCGGAACTTTTCGACCGAGCTCTCGCTGATGAGCTCGATAGGGCTGCGACCGAGGCCATTCCTCTGTAGCACCAAAGCCGCCACTCTGGGATCCTCTCCCTGAGAAGTGATGATAACTCCTCACGCCGACGTCGGCGCCTTCACCGATCGCCTTCCCGTCAACCGTCCCAGGATTTCACTCGGACTCCTCCGCGTCGTCGCCACCTGGATGCGACTCCGGAGGGTGTTCGGCGTCAGCATGGCTACAGCAGTTCTCCTTCTAGCAGCAGTATGTCTAGAAGTCTTTCACCAGACATCCCGCCAAGGCGCCGCAGGGTTCATGATCACCTGCAGTATCTTCCGGGTGATTCCCACGCTCATCGACATGACCAACGTGGCCAAAGATCCGGCCGCCGAGGTAACCACGACTCCGAGTCTAGCAGCGGTGATCATCTCCCTCGACGTGCTCCTGTTCCAGCTTATGGCTGTTCAGCCTACTCTGACAACCTTCGTCGGGTATGCTGGCTGGCTCGGTTCAAGCCTGCATTGATAGAGCGGTTCGACGGGACAAAGTACCCCGACGAATTTCTATCGATTTATTCGACCGCCATTTTGGCGGCCGGAGGAGATTAGGCCGTAATGGCCAACTACCTCCCAACTGTTCTGGACGGCGCCGCTCGTACCTGGCTCTTCAACCAGAAGACCAGTTCCTTCCGATCGTGGCGCCAGATTCAAAATGCCCTCGCTCCAACTTCCAAAGTTGTTATGAGCAGCCAGGAAGGGAGAAGGACCTGGATCATGTTATCCGGGCAAGAACGAGCCACTCCGTGACTTCGTGCGGCGATTCATCCGCACGAGGAACTGATACCAAACATTTCTGATGAGGCTATGATTAAGGCCTTCAAGTTTGGTACGCGGAGACCTGGAGATCACGACGAGGCTCAGCGTCAACAAGCTGTTTCGCATGGCGGAGAGGTACGCGGATGCAGACGATACAGTTCACTGGAAACGCGACTATGACCAAGGTAAGCTTGGCCTATGCTCGGGAGAGGCTGGTCCGACCAACTCCAGGAATGCCGACCCGGGCCCGATCGCCAAGAAGCGGAAGAGGGATCGCAAGAATGGTGGCGGTCGACCTCGTGTGACCGTCATGGCGAACGGCCAGCGTGAGGTGATGGAGGTGCGGGAACCAGACCAGAAGAGCCGCGACCTCGCCGAGGCCAGCCACGACCTCAATAGGCGCCGCATCGACCCCAGCAGGGGAACCGCCGACCTGGGCCCCAACGAGCCGGCGCTCAATCGCAGGATGCTGGAGGGCATCCCAGGTTTGATGAAGGAAAGTTCTACTTGTTCCATAGGGCTCCAGGTCACGACCTGCGTGATTGTAAGGCTTGGCAGAGCAAGCTGGATGCCTTTTATGATGGGCGTGGAGAGATGCCTGTACTCCCGAAGGAAGGCGAGCAACCCGACAGGGTTAATACCGGGATAGACTTCGAAGACCTCGACTTAGAGTTTCAGCAGGGCGACTGTCGGATTGATGTCATCTTCGGCGGCTCATCAACATATAAATCCCGACGTGAGCTCAAGGCTGCTACGCGCACCGTCTATCAAGCTACCGCCGGGAGGCCCATCGATCAGCCCTGCAGTGGGCTGGGGCCATGATCACTTTTTCAGGGGAAGACGCCCCCCAAGGTATGGCTAAGGACTTAAAAACTACCCTGGTCATGACCCCGACCATCAGTAACACCTTGGTCGGGCACGTCATGATCGATGGGGGCAGCTCCCTCAATCTACTCCAGGCAGGCGTGCTCGACCGGATGCAGATCCCCCGGTCGAAGGTCAAGAATATAGCGGTTTCATTTTTCGGAATCGTTCTTGGGAGTTCAACTACCCCTCTTGGGCAAGTGGTCTTGCCCGTCACCTTCGGGGACTTAGAGAACTTCCGCACTGAGCTGATCACCTTCGAGGTGGTCGAAGGAGATTTCCCGTACAACGCCATCCTTGGGTGACCGGCGTTGATCAAGTTCATGGCGGCCAACCACTACGGCCACCGTTGCATGAAGCTTCCAGGTCCTAATGGCATCATCACGATGTAGGGCGATCTCAAGGGGGCGCGCGGGTGTGAGACCAAGGCCTTAGCTCTCGCCGGCATGTTGCCCTAGCGAGGTCCTAAGGTAACTGCAAAGAGCGCCCGCCAAAAGGCGGCGATGCAGCCTAGTGAGTCGACGAAGGCTGTGCCACTCGAAGATGGCGACTCGACCAGGTGTATTCACATCTCGGCCGAGCTGAGTTCCAAATAGGAACTCGAGCTCGTCACCTTCCTCTGTGCCAACAAGAACATATTAAGCAGGAACCAAAGCAGACATCTTTGGGTGTCGAGGAGGTGGTCGAGCACAGATTGCAAGTGCAACCCGACTGTCGGCCCATACGCCAGAAGCTGCGTCATTTCTCTCCCAAGAAGGTTGCTATAATCAGAGAGAACCTCGACAAACTCCTGAAGGCTAGTTTCATTCGTGAGATCGATTACTCTGAATGGTTGGCTAACCCGGCCATCGTGCAGAAGAAAGGCGGGAAGTGGCGGATGTGCGTCGACCACACGGGCTTAAATTCAGCGTGCCCGAAAGACAATTTTCCCCTTCCAAGCATCGACCAGATCGTCGACTCCACTGCGAATGCCAAGATGTTGAGCTTCCTGGACGCCTATTACGGGTATCGTCAAATCAAGCTGACGGTCGGCGACGAGAGCAAGACATCATTCATCACACCGTTCGGCACATACTGTTACACGACTATGTCGTTTGGTCTCCGAAACACCGGCGCGACATTGCAGCTCCTGTTGACCAAGACGTTCTACCCTCAGATCAGCCGCAACCTTGAGGTCGTGGACGACATCATCGTCAAAAGCTCTTCCAAAGACAATCACGTTCAAGACCTTGAAGAGACCTTCGCCAACCCGAACAAGCATAGGATCAAGCTTAGTCCTAAGAAATGTGTATTTAGCGCTGCTTCAGGAAAAGTGCTCGGCTACATGATCGGGGGCTCGGGGGTCGCTCCGAGCTCAGAGAAGATTGAGGCGATTGAGAAGATGGCTCCCCCAAGCTCGGTAAGGTAGGTACAGTGCCTGACTGGCCGCCCTCAGCCGATTCATCTCAAGGCTCGGTGAGCGTGGGCTACCGTTCTTCAAGGCCTTGCGTAAACAAGGAAATTTTGAGTGGACCCCCGAGGCACAGCAATCCTTCGACGAGCTAAAGGTATACCTTTCAAGTCCACCTTTGCTCACGACTCCGTAGCCAGGCAAAATACTGTTGCTCTACCTCGTGGCCACCACCCAAGCTGTCAGCGCCATCTTGATGGCTGAGCGGGATGCACGGCAGCACCCGATCTACTACGTCAGTGAAGTTTTTCATGGTTCAAAGGAGCGCTACCCCCAGGTCCATAAATTGCTATACGCCCTCCTCATGGCTTCGCGCAAGCTCCGGCATTATTTCCAGGCTCACTCCGTGGTCGTCCCGAGCAACTTCCCGCTCGGGGAGATCCTAAGGAATCCAGAGGCTGGAGGTAGCATCGCCAAGTGGGCCATGGAGCTGGCTGTGTTTGACATCCAGTTTGTGGCACGCACGGCCATCAAGTCCCAGATGATTGCTGACTTTGTGGTCGAACAGACATTGTAGCTAGCTCCCGAGCTCGAGGTCGAGGAGGAGAAAACCTGGATCAAGTACTTTGATGGCTCTAGATCCTTCAAGCTCTCGGGAGCTGGAATCCTTATTCTCACTCCGCAGAGCGATAAGATGAGGTATGTGGTTCATTTCGGATTTTTGGCAACCAATAATGCAGCAGAATACGAAGCTCTCCTGGTGGGACTTCGAGCCTGTAAGGCGCTGGGTGTGCGCCGGTTGATCGTCAAGGGCGACTCCTAGCTTGTCATCAACCAATTCAACAAAGGCTATCAATGCTAAGAGGATTCCATGACCAAATACCTCGCCGAAGTGCGTAAGATGGATAAGTGGTTCCAAAACCTAGAAATCAAGCATGTGCCTAGGATGGACAACTCCAGCGCCGATTTCCTCTCCAAGCTCGGGTCGTCCGACGATGAAATTCCTACGGAAGTCATCCTGGAGACCCTGGTGATGCCTTCAATTTCCGACCAAGAGGTCTCGGTCGTCGTCATTGAAGGTATTCCCTCATGGGCTGAACCAATCCACAACTTTCTGGCATAGGGCGAACTTCCGTCCGACCCCGCTGAAAGGAGCAGGATCAAGCGTCGGGCGGGTTCATACAAGCTCGTTGACGGTAAACTTTATCATCAGAATGTTTCTGGAGTCTTGACAAAATGCATCACCACGGAGGAGGGTAAGTACCTGTTAAACAACATCCACTCAAGTCTCTGTGGAGCGCATTCTTCTTTCAGGACAATGGTTGGAAAGGCCTTCCGCATGGGGTTCTATTGGCCAACGGCGCTTCAGGATGCTCGCGACATCATTTGTGCCTATCGAGGCTGTCAATTCCATGCTCGAAAGTCACAGCAACCTACCTATGCACTCCAGACCATCCCGCTTGCTTGGTCCTTCTCGACTTGGGGGCTGGACATCCTCGGCCCCTTCCCTCAGGCGGTCGGTGGGAAGAAGTTTTTGTTCGTCGCCATTAACACCTTCACCAAGTGGATTGAGGTCGAACCCGTTTCGACCATCACGGCTCGTGCGGCTGTCATGTTTTTCTGCTTGTTCGTGGTCACCAGGTATGCGGTTCCATGCAGAATTATTACTAATAATGGAACACAGTTTACGATGGTGCTCGGGAATATTGCGAACATTGGCACCAAAGTATGTTATGCTTGATAAGCCATCGCAAAGCAATGGAAGCGATAGAAACAGCGCCAGCAGACCAGATTGTTCAAAGGCGTCAAGCGAGAGTATCAAATTAGCTCGAACGACACGGCAAGACCTGGGTGGACGAACTTCCCACCATCTTATGGTCTATTTGTACCACGATCAGCCGAGCAACAGGATCCACGCCCTTCCGACTTGTATTCGGTACCGAAGCCGTCCTGCTTTCAGAGGTCATGCTGGGCTCTGCTAGGGTCAGCTTGGTCGACCAAGTCGACTTCGAGCAAGAACGATCTCTTGACCTTACCCTGGCAAAAGAAGTAAGATGTCGTGCATTACTATGATCAGCGCATTACCTACAAGCTCTTTGCAGACATGCGTCTCGATCGGTATGACCTAGGGAGCTCCTTGTTGGGGACCTAGCCCTAAGACAAATTCAGGGCTCGTCAAACACTAACAAGTTATCCCCACGGTGGGAGGGCCCCTATAGAGTTGTTTTAACAGATCGCACGGGGGCTTACCGGCTAGCGATGCCTGATGGCAGAGAGCTCTCGAGCTCGTGGAGCATTGATCAACTTCATAAATTTTATGTGTAACGCCTTTGTCTTAAACTTCAATAAAGTTTATTGTTCATCGGCTATGTTGGTCTCTGTTTTCTTTTTTTTCTTTCTTTCTTTCGTGTTTCGTACTGAATTCAAATATGAGATTCTTGCTAAATCCGACCTGCATATATGTGCTTTAGATCTTGACTCAAGTGTTGCGAGCTTAAAATTCACCCCCAGGGGTCGAGCTACCTGTAAGCCGAATCTCTTCACATCCCAGTTCCCCCTGCACCAGGGTTCGAACTAACTCCACATTTGGAACCATCGAGCAAGCACGAATCGAGGTCATGATTCGAGGATCTAATCTAAAAACAACCTTAACACTTTCGAGGCTAAATCTCTTCTCATATGCCTGTGTTGTGCTTAGCAGTTCCCCTTGTGGATTTTTTCTCGACCTTGCAGGTCGTGGCTTTTACAGGTTTCTAAACTTGCACCCAAGGCCGGCGTTGCTCGACCTTGGTCCCAACTGGGGCTGGATGAGGGTACACTACCTCAGAGAAAGGCTAAGTTCACGATAAAAAAAAATTTAAACAGAGACGCTAGTTCATTTCGTCAAAATGACTTTCTTTCTTTAATCTTTATCTTACTACCTTCTATTTACAAGTTGCCAGGTCTAACTCTATCTATAGGTCAGCCATGTCGCGGGCAAGTTTTTCTTGCTCGAGCTTGGCAACCTTAGCCCTTAAAGCCGACAGCTCGCCTTGGAGACGAAGAGCTTCACTGACTTTATTGCTATCACTAATCTGAACCGTCTGCTTAATTACCTAAAAGGATTTAGGGAATAGGGAATAGGGAATTAGCATAGGTAAGGAGCAAGAAGCCTAACATAGGGGAGATAGGTTTAACCCAATAATTTAAGCAATCAATATTAGTAACTTGGTATGGCTGCTTATATAAGCCTAAAAAGCTTTGTAACACATACTGCACACTCAGCAATCAATGAAGAACCAATTCGACCTATCCACACAACAACTACCGTCTACATGGGTGACTCTCCTTTCGTAGGGAAACGCGGCTCCCACACATGAGTCTCAACTGGCTACTTGAAGCACTGAGTCTTCTAGTTTTAATACACTTCGTTGATCCGCTCCTCCATGAGCTTGATGATTCTTTCCTTCATGGTCGGTATGGTAGCAGCAGGCACTTGATGACATCTCCTAAAGTGTGGTATATCATTTTCTTCTCAAGATAACTCAGGTAAGATTTTAACTCAATTCAGCAGAGGTAAGAAAAAGAAATTTCAGCAAGGGACAAGGAAGAATTTTTGGTAAGGGCAGAGATAGAAGAATGAGATAAGGAAAGAACACATTATTCTTCTAGGTTGGGTCTTTTATTTTAGAAAATAATTTTGAAGGACCTATAGGGACGACCAACTATCTAAGGCCAAGACCTACAGTCAGTATGCTCTGATACCACCTCTGTAAGGACCCGAATTCACCAATTCGAATCTACTGTGTTTTGCCGCACTAGTCCTAGGATCAATTGCTAGTGCACACAGCTTAACATCGGTAAGCATCATATCATGCACAACGATAAGAATAATAAGACTTTATTCATTGAATATAACTAGTGTACGATCTTATGATCACCTACAATATTTAGCCTCACAAGGCAATAGTAAGACCAATGAGTCAAATGCAGCGGAAAGTAGTAGAAAACGTAGATATCCTATCAGCACACCACAGGCGACTGACAAGGATTGGCCTAGTGACACGCGTCCACCTGAAAGTCCTCCTCCAATAATGACGATGATTCCTCCACTGTTGTTGGTTGTTAAGCAAGGGTGAGTACACCAACACGTACTCAACAAGTTGTGCACAGAATGCATTTCTATTATAACTATATGCAGGCTTATTCCAAAGGAAGGCTTATGGTTCATAAGCAGTAAAGAAGCATTTGAAACACATACATTAATAGATTGAAAAGACAGTAAAACAAATAGTAACAAGTAATAGATTCAGTGATTCTCAAGTAAACCAAGTTTCCATCCTAAATCCAAGTTCCATTATCCATATGGCATCCCGCCATCCCATCCAGTTGTTCATTTTAATTAACTACCCCTTGACTATAATCCCCGAGCTTTGCTCAATACCGTGAGCATGGCTATTCGAATAGATTGTACACTCTACAGAGGTTAAGTTCTTAGTTGACCAAAGCAAGACTAACCAAAAGTTCATCACATCAACATGTCAAAAAACCAAATGCAACCGCCCAATTGCCATTCTTGGCCCACCAAACCAAATGCGACCGCCCAATTGCCACTCTTGGCCCACCAAACCAAATGCAACCGCCCAATTGCCACTCTTGGCTCACCAAACCAAATGCGACCGCCCAATTGCCAGTCTTGGCTCACCAGAAACAATCTTAAAACCAAACGCGACCGCCCAGTTGCCACTCTTGGCCCACCAGAAACAATCTTGCCAAAAATCACTTTTTCCACCCCAGTTGAATACCAAACACCACGTGCTCTTCACAAATCAACATCGTTGCGTGACTCCGCTATCACAACGACTCAATCTCTTTGTGCGACCACACATGGCCCACAAGTTATCATCATTGTTCCATATTCCATTAGTCAAGATTAATAAGTAATATTTCATGAGTATGTGATGACGTGGCATGGCTAAGCATTCTAATCTGATCTAACCATCCATGTTGATTTTCTATTAACCAACTATAATTAACCAACCTAGGGTAACAAGTGGATCATGGCATAGAATTTAACAAGGTAGGATGTAATTCAAGAGGGTATAATATCTAAATCCCAATCTAAGTCAAAATCATTTGTACTCATGAAATAACAAGTGATAAGGTAAACCAACATAGCATGCAATCTAATTTATGGGTGCAACATGATCAAAGCACAACTAGCCTTGCTTAAGCTCCTGGTATTGCTCCGAAGATTTCCCTTGAGATGATAGTTCCTCCTTCGAAACCTCGCTCAACTCAACATCTACGCGAATCGAGAAAAAATAGCAACCAAAACCAAAGAACAAATGAACTCAAAAATTCAAATGAAAGCCACCATTAGAAAGATCTCAATTTTACAAATTTTTAAGAATTTTGAATCACCCAAATCGGAGTTCATATGCAAAAGCTATAGCATTTAGATGTTTTGAAAATAAACTAAACTCTGGAATTAGAAATTCTAAATCTTTCTGAATTATTTTTATAAAGAAAATCCGATTTTTCCTTCCCCGGCTTGTACGATCAAAACGTGGCGAAATCTAGACTGATGAACTCAATCTAACGGTTACGGGTAAATCTACTACGACTCAATAATAAATGTCTGATCTAAATCCAATGGTTGATATTTAATATGAAACGCTTACCGATTCCAAACGTTATGACTTAATCCCGATCGCTCGATGAAGATCCGACGGCTGACGAAGCTTCCGATCGGCGATGGCTGGACCACGTGCGAAAACTCGTCGGACTCGAAGAAGATGATGATCCCGATGGCGATCTCCTTCCCTGGCGATGCTCGGGAACTACGGCGCACGGGGTGCCTTTCGGCGGCAATCCCTCGCGCAATTCCTTCGCACGACCTATGCTGCTCGCTTCCTCTGGCGACGCCAGCGCTCCTTCGCGAAATCCTTCAATCATAGGCGCGACTCACTCAATTGCCTGCTGCTCGTTTTTCCTGGCATCACCTGCGCGCTGCTTAAATAGGACGAAGCGTCCTTTTCCCGCCCGGACGAGGCTCGTGTCCTTGCCAAATTTGGCGCGGCGCGCTAAATTCAAGTCGGCTACGCTTCGAGAACTTCCTTCATTGCCGCCATCAATTCAAATCAGCTCACACGTCGGTCTCCCTTGGGAAGGAGTCCTCAGCCTGGTCTTGGCGCCAATACATCCGATCCGGTGAAGTGTTGCGCTTTTCATGGGAAGAATTCTAGCTTCGCGATGGAAGTCGGTCGCACGTACTTCTCCCGCCAAGCCGGACTTCGAATTCGTGATGGCTTTGGCTGGTGCTAGAGTCCACCGTGTCTACGCTCCTGGAGAAAACGAAAAGATGTCTTTGCGCGTTTGGACTTCGGCGGAGACGCGTGTAGTGGACTTAACTTAATCCGTATCGTCAGTCAAACAATTTCCTAATCCTGTTCAATCAATCCGATTCCTATTCCGATTTAATCCTGGAGAGAAAAAGAAATTTGCCCAAAAATACTTTGAGACCTTCTATACTTAATAAAATATTTTTGGGCAGTCTTTATTTTAAATTTCTTTTATAATTATTATGTTTTTTAACAAAAGCCATATATATATTAACTCAAGAATAATTCAAATAAATCTCAGAAAATCCAATAACTCCAGAAAATTCACAAAAATCATAAATTGAAATAAAACAATATCAAATATTTAGAAGATCAAAAATTGGGATGTTACAAACCTCCCCCCTTAACGGAATCTCGTTCCCGAGATTTAGGGCTGGCTAGAGAATATGTTTGGGAATTCTGCCTTCATATCTTCTTCACGCTCTCAGGTTGCTTCATTCTCAGAGTGATTACTCCATTGAACTCTAAAAAAGCGAGTGGACTTATTTCTGGTCCTGCGCTCCATTACATCCAGAATTTTAACCGGCTGCTCTTTATAAGTCAGATCCTCCTGTAACTCAATTGTCTCTAACGGTGTTTGTTCGGCGGGCACTCTAAGACATTTCTTAAGCTGGGACACATGGAACATATCATGAACTCCAGCTAATGACTAGGGCAACTCCGACTGATACGTAACCTCTCCTCGTGACTCGAAATTTTAAATGGTCCAACATATCTAGGTGCGAGCTTTCCTTTAACGTTGAACCTTTTTACACCTTTCAAGGGAGTAACTTTGAGATACACAAAATCATTAGGTTCGAAACTCAATTCACAACGGCGATTATCGGCATAACTCTTCTGCCTTGACTGTCGGTATGCGAGCGATAACTGTACCGAAATTCAAGCGAGTTATCATTGCTTCATGCAACTTATTCTAAGCCCTCGAGATAAATTGGATATCTCTATTAGACACAATCTTCTTAGGCACCTACGCAGTTATTAAATCCCTGACCGATTTGCCAAATGATCTTTTGAATACGTAGTCTTCAGTGATATGAAATGAGAAATTTTGGTTGATTTAATCAATAATGATTCCTCTGAATTCATACCTTTTAGGGTCCATTTACACTAGGGATCATTTTAATGATTTGCCTCCTATAGGAATCTATAATGATTTGCAACGAACGTTTAGATCTCTAATGCATTGCCTTTATTATTATTATTATTATTATTATTATTATTATTTTATTCACATCACATTGGGTATCATAACCAATAGTTTCGCCCTTCACCTTAGGTCACCAAAACCCTTCCTTAAGATATTGATTTTCTTTGGCACTTCCTGGGTATATCGAATACTTAGAATTATGAGTTTTCTCAAGTATCAATTTCTTAGGATCTTCCTATCCGGCACACTGGTTTAGCATTAAATCCTTATGGTATCCTAATCACTCAAATTTCTACTTTTTGGCTACGCCTTCTTCTTTCCTTAACTTGATTTTGTACTTCATCTACCTTCGAACTTCTTATGTTCTGATCTTCTAATGTTGGTTCTATTTCCAAGACAACTATGAAACCTTGTGGGGCGACCTTTAATTTCAACTTCTTAGATTCTTTACATGCCCTGGTTAACTGATTATTATCAACATATTACCTCGTAACTTAGACGTCGACTACCACCTTAGCCTTACCAGAATACCTATGGGTTCTGACACTAAAATCTTTGATCCTTTCCAGCTATTGTCTTCGTTCCATATTTAGATCTGACTGAGTAAATATAATTTTGACTCCTATGGTTTGTATCTATATTCCACGAGATAGTGACTCCATATTTTCAAAATCGTGTACTACGATAGCTAACTCTAAGTCATGCATAGAGCAATTCTCCTTATGCTGTCTCAATTGCCTTATCGCATGGCAACAACCTTGGTTCACTTCTCAGATTATGTCTAGAAGCATCATCCTTATATATTGAAACTACTCCGCACAGCTAGTAATACTAACACATGCGTTAATGGTAACCGCTCTTTCAACTTCCGAAACCCTTTTCGTTACTCTGGTGTCCATGCATCTCTTTCTCCTTAACAATCGTACAAAAGGTCTAGCTATTGTCGAAAAACCTTCCTATGAACCAGTGGTATTATCTTACCATTTCTAGAACCTTAAATCTAGGTAACGTACCTTGGTTGCTTCCTATGTAACACAACTTCTACCTTGCTTGGTTCAACAATAACTCCTTTAGCTGTCCTTATATGACTAAGGATTTCGACCATTTCACTTCCGGAATTCACACTAGTTTAACATATGACTACTACTCTTGCAATCTTTCTAAATCAATCTAACATGTTCCGCATGATCTTATCTTGTCTTAGGGTATACTAGATTGTCATCAACCATGAATTTATCGATTACTCATAAATATCTTACTTATCATGTTCATTAGATATGCGGGGCATCGGTCAACTCAGGAGATTTAGCCAAAACTTATATCGTTTATGTAGAGAACGCAATCTTAGAAACATCCTTCCCCTGATTCCTAAATTTATGATAGCCTAAGCGAAATTTTGTCCCAAAGAAATTCCAATTCCCTTCTAAACTGTCCAATCATGTTGTCGATCCTGATATTGGATACTTGTTTTTGACCCTTTCCTTATTTAAGCATGATTCGTTGCACTTTTCCGATTTTCTATTTTCTTTTTTTTAGCATTGTCGCTAGGGCTTTGATTAGGGATAGAGTTGGAATTAATTTGAACTAACGCGATGGCTTCCTTTGTGGGCATTTACTGACAAAATGCTCGGGCTTAATGGTAGATATAGCAGATTCCATGGTGATCTTTCTTTCTTGAGCATTTATTGATTAGAACGATATCTTTTACCTAGACACATTTTCTTCAATTGGTTCTCTAGGCAAATTTCTCTCGCAATTTCACCGCTCACTCTTGGCGTTATGTCTTTGGTGAGGTAACTTCGGTATATCCATGGCTATAGGAATTACTTGTTCTCTCGGTGGACATTGACTAGCATAATGGCCTTTTACGTGAAGTTATAACACTTAATCTTTGCTTTTCTTGCGATTCATTATTTCTGATCCACAACACCTCCCTAGTAAAACGATCTTCTTCACCATACAAGGGACCTCATGTGGGTGATTATTGGTTTTCGATTAAGGTCAATAGGTTCGAGGATGGTGCGTACCAAGGTAACATGTGATGTTGCTCATAGGATATTTTCCAATTGGATGACTTCCTTTGCAACTAGAGCAATTGATCGCATGCTCGTTAGTGGTATGTCCTATTTTCCACAATAATGCATACGATTCTCTAAGTTGTTTGGTTGACAGTACTTCTTAGAACAATGTTTAGCTCTAGAACAAACTGCAGGGTAGCGTTCCTCTCAATAATCTCGAGCCAATCCTCGGCTTCTAAAGGTGAGACATTTCCTTAAAATGTTGGTGGATGAGTTCTTTATAAATTCTAATAACCTTGAGTCAACACAGGGATTATTATTAACAGTTCGAGATGCTTTTACTGACATTAGCTTGATTGGTCATATTCTGTATTTGCTTCATCATTGCTTGTATTAACTGAGTCTGATCGGCCAAAAACTCTTTGAAACTCTACGAATCTATCGGTGGTGATGATAAAAAAAACTAATCTATCCTTGGAGTTTCTATTGAGTTGGTTTTCACTTTCACTGACTTTATTGCTATCACTAATCTGAACCGTCTGCTTAATTACCTAAAAGGATTTAGGGAAGAGGGAATTAGGATAGGTAAGGAGCAAGAAGCCTAACATAGGGGAGATAGGTTTAACCCAATAATTTAAGCAATCAATATTAGTAACTTGGTATGGCTGCTTATATAAGCCTAAAAAGCTTTGCAACGCATACTGCACACTCAGCAATCAATGAAGAACCAATTCGACCTATCCACACAACAACTACCGTCTACATGGGTGACTCTCCTTTCGTAGGGAAACGCGGCTCCCACACATGAGTCTGAACTGGCTACTTGAAGCACTGAGTCTTCTAGTTTTAATACACTTTGTTGATCCGCTCCTCCATGAGCTTGATGATTCTTTCCTTCATGGTCGGTATGGTAGCAGCAGACACTTGATGACATCTCTGATGAGGACATCCCAACCAAGGATACAACCGCTGGTTCTTCTTCCCCTACGACCACTACTTCGTCCCCGACCGTCGCTGTTTCGGCTGCTATCTCGTCTACGACGCCTGGAGGGCTTAATCTGGAAGCAAGGCCTTTCCACCCACCTTTGCTGGACCAGCACGTCAATGACATCCACCAAGGACAGCCCACGCGCCAAGGAAGGCCCAACATCAAGCTCAATTCGTCTCCGATTCCAGTTCAGCCATCCAGGAGCAGCAGCACTTCAAACAGACGCCACGGCCACATCCGAACGCCGTTTTCAATGTTCAACTACTCGTTTGAAAGGTATCGAGATCACCTTTCCAAAGGATCTGGCCGTACTTCCAAATTCATCCTGAAGCGATGGGAAATCACAGAACAATCTCACAGGAATTCGTCTCCGAGTCCGGTTCGGCCATCCAGGAGCAGCAGTACTTCAAACGGACATAACTTGGACTCCCGGACTCCGTTTTCAGCGTACGACCACTCGTTTAAAAGCTTAGGAGATAAGCTTTCCAATGGATCTAGCCCCACTGCCAAATTCATCTTGAACCGTCGGGAAACCACAGAACAATCTGACGGGAATTCGTCTCCGAGTCTGGTTCGGCCACCCAGGAGCAGCAGTACTTCAAACGGACATAACTTGGACTCCCGGACTCCGTTTTCGGCGTACGACCACCCGTTTGAAAGCTTAGGAGATAAGCTTTCCAATGGGTCTAGCCCCCTTTCCAAATTCATCTTGAAGCAACGAGAAATCACAGGACAAGATTACGGGACAGAATTACCAGGTGCTGCGTCACCTTCCTTTTGGGCCTATGGCCCAAGTATCTTAGGGTTTTGGTGGCCACCGCTGTTTTGGCTGCCCTACACCTCCTGGCCGCCTATATATATGTGGCTACCACCGTTCTTTTATGCTTAGGTTTTGTTGTGTTTTGGTAGACCCCTTGTGCGTCCTTCCTCGTGTTCGCGTGTGTCGACTAGACCACCCGTGACGAGAAACAGAACCTCACCCATGTATCTTTGAGATTATTGGATTGGAATTGCTCTCACCTTGTTCTTGCATGTTCTCGGTTGCAGCAGGTACAAGGATCGATCGGGTCTTTGATTCGGTTGATCGCCTCGTGTGGTGACGTTGCGATTGCTTGGTTGCTGATCTCGTGGTTAGTAGCCAATCCATCTACTTCGTGTGCTATCAAACCGACGTATCGTTCTCATCAGAAGATCGGGCCGACCCTCGTGCGCATCAAGTGGTATCAGAGCTCAAGGTTGCTCGGTGAGATTTTCCTCTCAATTTCGTTTTTTACCTAGAGTCCAGAAAATTGCCCCACAAAAATAAGATTTGTCCCTCTGTCCAAGCCAATTTGTGCCCTAACTTTTACTTCTTGCTCTTGGTTTGTTGAACCGTCGGTTGCATAATCGTGTTTTTGCTGGTTTTAGAGTCTAGTTCCCTTAGAGTTTCGAGTTCTATTCACGTTTTAAATCAGCGTCGTGTTCTTCGTCGATTCAATTGCGATCGGTTTCGTTAGTAGATTAGATCGGGACTCTCGGTGGTTGCTAGAGTTCAGATTGAGTCGAGTTTGTTTCCTAATCCGTTTCTTAATCCATATTACCCTCTGAGTTTGCCAAAGTAGAATCCGATTCTAAATCGTTGGCGCGGATAAGGAACGACACCAAATCGAGAGGGCAAAAGGCAAGTGCATAATACAAAAGCCGCATAGATCAATTGCAAAACCAAAGTCCATAGTTCGGCTGAATCAAACCGTGCAAGTCTTTCCTTCCAAAGCGAGGCTGCATCAAACGGCACAAGCCTTTCCTTCCATAGCTCGGTTGCTAAATCAGAGTGTGTGTGGTGAGTGTTGCTTGGGAGTCTCCTTTTGAGTCTGTTATTCAGTTTTAGGGCTCCCACAAACAAAAAAAAAGAAAAGAAAAAGAGTGGAGCCCTAGCTGCTTGCTTTGTGTTGTGGTCGTTCTCATTGCGTCTCTGTGGCATCGTTGGTGTTTAGGCTCGCGTCTCTAGCACGGTCTAGCCTAGGACCAGCATTGTACTGATTTTGAACGACTTTTCAGCTTACTTTGGATCAGTGGTACTAGTTCCTCCTTTGCTACATATTATTGCCTATCCAAACTCCACCATCTTCTTACCACACAGGTTCAGGAATTTACAATCGCTTGCCACATCGAGGACTTGTAAGAACTTGGTAGAAGCTTGAGCGTGTGTGAGACTTGCCACTACATAAAACCTAGTAGTTCATAGGAGCTTTCATATCTGTGTGAGTTTCTTTGTTTCTACTAACAATGACAGGACACATCACTAGAGGCCATGAGAAGAAGTGTACTGCAATTGCTCCATCTCCTTCTAGTCATGGATATGAAGAATATGATGAGTTCGATGCTTTTATTGATTTGAAACATTTACAACAAGGTAAGATGAAGGTAAAGGAATACTATAGAGAATTTAAAACCTTGTTAAAACTTAGTGGGTTAAATGAATGTGATGAGGTAATTGAAAATAGATTTTTAATGGATTAAATAAAGAGATTCGGGATATTCTCATTGATGACACATATAATTCTCTTTCACAATTGTTTAAATGTGCCATTAGAGCTGAAAATATGGTACTTGAATCATTGAAAGAATTTTTAGCTTCGTTAGAGACACCATTGTTGCTCCTCCTCTTGTAGCTAACATTTCGCAGAAGGTAAGCATTGCGAGAGAAGAAGAATGAAGACAAGAAAAAGGAGAAAGATGAGAGCATTGTTGCCACATGTGCAAATGAAGTTCAAACCATTGAAATCACACCTACATCAACTGAAGGGGACGTACAAGAACAAGAAGAAGAGATTATCACTTCCGCACATCCGAAATACCCAGCTCTTGTTGTGCATGCGTGTACTTAGCGTCTGCCTGCACGCGATGAACAAACTCAGCGCCATACTATCTTTCGGACAAGGTGTGTGGTGAATGAGCGCGCTGTGCATGTCATTGTTGATGGAGGTAGCTGCAACAACCTTGCTAGTGTGGATATGGTCGAGAAGCTTGGCTTGGCCACAAGTCCACTACAACAACCATACGAGATTGAGTGGCTCAATTCTAATGGTAAGGTTCGAGTAACAAAAACCGTTCAAGTCCCTTTTTTATTGGTTCTTATCATGATCATGTTGTTTGCGATGTTGTACCCATGGATGCTTGTTCTCTTTTCTGGGTAGACCATGGATATTTGATATAGATGCCACACATCATGGTAGGACCAATCGGTACACTTTCATGTTTAAGGAAAGAAAATAATTTGGGAACCAATGACCCCCATGAATTACGTAAGGTTGCTGCACAACATACAAAAAGAAACACGAAAGTAATGATACTAAAAAGAAGAGTGTAGCTAATGATCTAAATCAACCTAAAGCAACAAGTGATAAATCTGATCGTAAATTAAAAGGTGTAATTTTGTTAGCTACCAATGCTACGATATTTGATGACATCACCAAAAGTTTGCAACCATCTGTTTCTTTGTCCCCTGTTGTCACTAACCTTTTGCAGGACAATGAGAAGGAGTCGAGGACGACTCCAATTTAAGAAGGGGAGGATGATGAGGACATCCCAACCAAGGATACAACCGCTGGTTCTTCTTCCCCTACGACCACTACTTCGTCCCCGACCGTCGCTGTTTCGGCTGCTATCTCGTCTACGACGCCTGGAGAGCTTAATCCGGAAGCAAGGCCTTTCCACCCACCTTTGCTGGACCAGCACGTCAATAACATCCACCAAGGACAGCCCACGCGCCAAGGAAGGCCCAACATCAAGCTCAATTCGTCTCCGATTCCAGTTCGGCCATCCAGGAGCAGCAGCACTTCAAACAGACGCCACGGCCACATCCGAACGCCGTTTTCAATGTTCAACCACTCGTTTGAAAGGTATCGAGATCACCTTTCCAAAGGATCTGGCCGTACATCCAAATTCATCCTGAAGCAATGGGAAATCACAGAACAATCTCACAGGAATTCGTCTCCGAGTCCGGTTCGGCCATCCAGGAGCAGCAGTACTTCAAACGGACATAACTTGGACTCCCGGACTCCGTTTTCAGCGTACGACCACCCGTTTAAAAGCTTAGGAGATAAGCTTTCCAATGGATCTAGCCCCACAGCTAAATTCGTCTTGAAGCATCGGGAAACCACAGAACAATCTGACGGGAATTCGTCTCCGAGTCTGGTTCGGCCACCCAGGAGCTGCAGTACTTCAAACGGACATAACTTGGACTCCCGGACTCCGTTTTCGGCGTACGACCACCCGTTTGAAAGCTTAGGAGATAAGCTTTCCAATGGGTCTAGCCCCCTTTCCAAATTCATCTTGAAGCAACGAGAAATCACAGGACAAGATTACGGGACAGAATTACCAGGTGCTGCGTCACCTTCCTTTTGGGCCTATGGCCCAAGTATCTTAGGGTTTTGGTGGCCACCGCTGTTTTGGCTGCCCTACACCTCCTGGCCGCCTATATATATGTGGCTACCACCGTTCTTTTATGCTTAGGTTTTGTTGTGTTTTGGTAGACCCCTTGTGCGTCCCTCCTCTTGTTCGCGTGTGTCGACTAGACCACCCGTGACGAGAAACAGAACCTCACCCATGTATCTTTGAGATTATTGGATTGGAATTGCTCTCACCTTGTTCTTGCATGTTCTCGGTTGCAGCAGGTACAAGGATCGATCGGGTCTTTGATTCGGTTGATCGCCTCGTGTGGTGACGTTGCGATTGCTTGGTTGCTGATCTCGTGGTTAGTAGCCAATCCATCTTCTTCGTGTGCTATCAAACCGACATATCGTTCTCATCAGAAGATCGGGCCGACCCTCGTGCGCATCAATCTCCTAAAGTGTGGTATATCATTTTCTTCTCAAGATAACTCAGGTAAGATTTTAACTCAATTCAGCAGAGGTAAGAAAAAGAAATTTCAGCAAGGGACAAGGAAGAATTTTTGGTAAGGGCAGAGATAGAAGAATGAGATAAGGAAAGAACACATTATTCTTCTAGGTTGGGTCTTTTATTTTAGAAAATATTTTTGAAGGACCTATAAGGACGACCAACTATCTAAGGCCAAGACCTACAGTCAGTATGCTCTGATACCACCTCTGTAAGGACCCGAATTCACCAATTCGAATCCACTGTGTTTTCCCGCACTAGTCCCAGGATCAATCGCTAGTGCACACAGCTTAACATCGGTAAGCATCATATCATGCACAACGATAAGAATAATAGGACTTTATTCATTGAATATAACTAGTGTACGATCTTATGATCACTTACAATATTCAGCCTCACAAGGCAATAGTAAGACCAATGAGTCAAATGCAGCGGAAAGTAGTAGAAAACGTAGATGTCCCATCAGCACACCACAGGCGACTGACAAGGATTGGCCTAGTGACACGCGTCCACCTGAAAGTCCTCCTCCAATAATGACGATGATTCCTCCACTGTTGTTGGTTGTTAAGCAAGGGTGAGTACACCAACACGTACTCAACAAGTTGTGCACAGAATGCATTTCTATTATAACTATATGCAGGCTTATTCCAAAGGAAGGCTTATGGTTCATAAGCAGTAAAGAAGCATTTGAAACACATACATTAATAGATTGAAAAGACAGTAAAACAAATAGTAACAAGTAATAGATTCAGTGATTCTCAAGTAAACCAAGTTTCCATCCTAAATCCAAGTTCCATTATCCATATGGCATCCCGCCATCCCATCCAGTTGTTCATTTTAATTAACTACCCCTTGACTGTAATCCCCGAGCTTTGCTCAATACCGTGAGCACGGCTATTCGAATAGATTGTACACTCTGCAGAGGTTAAGTACTTAGTTGACCAAGGCAAGACTAACCAAAAGTTCATCACATCAACATGTCATAAAACCAAATGCAAACGCCCAATGGCCATTCTTGGCCCACCAAACCAAATGCGACCGCCCAATTGCCACTCTTGGCCCACCAAACGAAATGCAACCGCCCAATTGCCACTCTTGGCCCACCAAACCAAATGCGACCGCCCAATTGCCAGTCTTGGCTCACCAGAAACAATCTTAAAACCAAATGCGACCGCCCAGTTGCCACTCTTGGCCCACCAGAAACAATCTTGCCAAAAATCACTTTTCCCACCCCAGTTGAATACCAAACACCACGTGCTCTTCACAAATCAACATCGTTGCGTGACTCCGCTGTCACAACAACTCAATCTCTTTGTGCGACCACACATGGCCCACAAGTTATCATCATTGTTCTATGTTCCATTAGTCAAGATTAATAAGCAATATTTCATGAGTATGTGATGACGTGGCATGGCTAAGCATTCTAATCTGATCTAACCATCGATGTTGATTTTCTATTAACCAACTATAATTAACTAACCTAGGGTAACAAGTGGATCATGGTATACAATTTAACAAGGTAGGATGTAATTCAAGAGGGTATAATATCTAAATCCCAATCTAAGTCAAAATCATTTGTACTCATGAAATAACAAGTGATAAGGTAAACCAAAATAGCATGCAATCTAATTTATGGGTGCAACATGATCAACGCACAACTTGCCTTGCTTAAGCTCCTGGTATTGCTCCGAAGATTTCCCTTGAGATGATAATTCCTCCTTCGAAACCTCGCTCAACTCAACGTCTACGCGAATCGAGAAAAAATAGCAACCAAAACCAAAGAACAAATGAACTCAAAAATTCAAATAAAAGCCACCATTAGAAAGATGTCAATTTTACAAATTTTTAAGAATTTTGAATCACCCAAATCGGTGTTCATATGCAAAAGCTATGGCATTTAGAAGTTTTGAAAATAAACTAAACTCTGGAATTAGAAATTCTAAATCTTTCCGAATTATTTTTATAAAGAAAATCCAATTTTTCCTTCCCCGGCTTGTACGGTCAAAACGTGGCGAAATCTAGACTGATGAACTCAATCTAACGGTTACGGGTAAATCTACTACGACTCAATAATAACTGTCCGATCTAAATCCAACGGTTGATATTTAATATGAAACGCTTACCGATTCCAAACGTTATGACTTAATCCCGATCGCTCGATGAAGATCCGACGGCTGACGAAGCTTCCGATCGGCGATGGCTGGACAACGTGCGAAAACTCGCCGGACTCGAAGAAGATGATGATCCCGACGGCGATATCCTTCCCTGGCGATGCTCCGGCGGAACTACGGCGCACGGGATGCCTTCGGCGGCAATTCGGCAGCGTGCTCGAAAATCGCCTGACGCTGCTGTCCCTCGCGCGATTCCTCCGCACGACCTCTGCTGCTCGCTTCCTCTGGCGACGCCAGCGCTCCTTCGCAAAATCCTTCAATCGTAGGCGCGACTCGCTCAATTGCCTGCCGCTCGTTTTTCCTGGCGTCACCTGTGCGCTGCTTAAATAGGACGAAGCGTCCTTTTCCCGCCCGGACGAGGCTCCGTGTCCTTGCCAAATTTGGCGCTGGCGCTAGAATTCAAGTCGGCTACGCTACGAGAACTTCCTTCACTGCCGCTACCGAATTCAAATCAGCTCACACGTCTGGTCTCCCGCCCGGAAGGAGTCCCTGCGCGCGCCTGGTCTTCGACGCCAATACATCCGATCCGGCCACGTGTTGCGCACTCGCCGGAAGGAATTCCTAGCTCGCGATGGAAGTCGGTCGCACGTACTTTTCCCGCCAAGCCGGACTTCGAATTCGTGATGGCTTCGGCTGGCGCTAGAGTCCACCGTGTCTACGCTCCTGGAGAAAACGGAAAGATGTCTTTGCGCGTTTGGACTTCGGCGGAGACGCGTGTAGTGGACTTAACTTAATCCGTATCGTCAGTCAAACAATTTCCTAATCCGGTTCAATCAATCCGATTCCTATTCCGATTTAATCCGGAGAGAAAAAAATTTCCAAAAATACTTGAGACCTTCTATACTTAATAAAATATTTTTGGGCAGTCTTTATTTTAAATTTCTTTTATAATTATTATTTTTTAACAAAAGCCATATATATATTAACTCAAGAATAATTCAAATAAATCTCATAAAATACAATAATTCCAAAAAATTCACAAAAATCATAAATTGCAATAAAACAATATCAAATATTTAGAAAATCAAGAATTGGGATGTTACAAACCTCCCCCCCTTAACGCAATCTCGTCCTCGAGATTTAGGGCTGGCTAGAGAATAGGTTTGGGAATTCTGCCTTCATATCTTCTTCACGCTCTCAGGTTGCTTCATTCTCGGAGTGATTACTCCATTGAACTCTAAAAAAGAGAGTGGACTTATTTCTCGTCCTGCGCTCCATTACATCCAAAATTTTAACCGACTGCTCTTTATAAGTCAGATCCTCCTGTAACTCAATTGTCTCTAACGGTGTTTGTTCGGCAGGCACTCTAAGACATTTCTTAAGCTGAGACACATGGAACATATCATGAACTCCAGCTAATGACTAGGGCAACTCCGACTGATACGCAACCTCTCCTCGGCGGCTCAGAATTTTAAATGGTCCAACATATCTAGGTGCGAGCTTTCCTTTAACGTTGAACCTTTTTACACCTTTCAAGGGAGTAACTTTGAGATACACAAAATCATTAGGTTCGAAACTCAATTCACAACGGCGATTATCGGCATAACTCTTCTGCCTTGACTGTCGGTATGTGGGCGATAACTGTACCGAAATTCAAGCGAGTTATCATTGCTTCATGCAACTTATTCTAAGCCCTCGAGATAAATTGGATATCGCTATCAGACACAATCTTCTTAGGCACCTACGTAGTTATTAAATCCCTGACCGATTTGCCAAATGATCTTTTGAATACGTAGTCTTCAGTGATATGAAATGAGAAATTTTGGTTGATTTAATCAATAATGATTCCTCCGAATCATTCCTTTTAGGGTCCATTTACACTAGGGATCATTTTAATGATTTGCCTCCTGTAGGAATCTATAATGATTTGCAACGAACGTTTAGATCTCTAATGCATTGCCTTTATTATTATTATTATTATTATTATTATTATTTTATTCACATCACATTGGATATCATAACCAATAGTTTCGCCCTTCACCTTAGGTCACCAAAACCCTTCCTTAAGATATTGATTTTCTTTGGCACTTCCTGGGTATATCGAATACTTAGAATTATGAGTTTTCTCAAGTATCAATTTCTTAGGATCTTCCTATCCGACACACTGGTTTAGCATTAAATACTTATGGTATCCTAATCACTCAAATTTCTACTTTTTGGCTACGCCTTCTTCTTTCCTTAACTTGATTTTGTACTTCATCTACCTTCGAACTTCTTATGTTCTGATCTTCTAATGTTGGTTCTATTTCCAAGACAACTATGAAACCTTGTGGGACGACCTTTAATTTCAACTTAGATTCTTTACATACCCTGGTTAACTGATTATTATCAACATATTACCTCGTAACTTAGACGTCGACTACCACCTTAGCCTTACCAGAATACCTATGGGTTCTGACACTAAAATCTTTGATCCTTTCCAGCTATTGTCTTCGTTCCATATTTAGATCTGACTGAGTAAATATAATTTTGACTCCTATGGTTTGTATCTATATTCCACGAGATAGTGACTCCATATTTTCAAAATCGTGTACTACGATAGCTAACTCTAAGTCATGCATAGAGCAATTCTCCTTATGCTGTCAAAATTGCCTTATCGCATGGCAACAACCTTGGTTCACTTCTCAGATTATGTCTAGAAGCATCATCCTTATATATTGAAACTACTCCGCACAGCTAGTAATACTAACACATGCGTTAATGGTAACCGCTCTTTCAACTTCCGAAACCCTTTTCGTTACTCTGGTGTCCATGCATCTCTTTCACCTTAACAATCGTACAAAAGGTCTAGCTATTGTCGAAAAACCTTCCTATGAACCAGTGGTATTATCTTACCATTTCTAGAACCTTAAATCTAGGTAACGTACCTTGGTTGCTTCCTATGTAACACAACTTCTACCTTTCTTGGTTCAACAATAACTCCTTTAGCAGTCCTTATATGACTAAGGATTTCGACCATTTCACTTCCGAAATTCACACTAGTTTAACATATGACTACTACTCTTGCAATATTTCTAAATCAATCTAACATGTTCCGCATGATCTTATATTGTCTTAGGGTATACTAGATTGTCATCAACCATGAATTTATCGATTACTCATAAATATCTTACTTATCATGTTCATTAGATATGCGGGGCATCGGTCAACTCAGGAGATTTAGCCAAAACTTATATCGTTTATGTAGAGAACGCAATCTTAGAAACATCCTTCCCCTGATTCCTAAATTTATGATAGCCTAAGCGAAATTTTGTCCCAAAGAAATTCCAATTCCCTTCTAAACTGTCCAATCATGTTGTCGATCCTGATATTGGATACTTGTTTTTGACCCTTTCCTTATTTAAGCATGATTCGTTGCACTTTTCCGATTTTCTATTTTCTTTTTTTTAGCATTGTCGCTAGGGCTTTGATTAGGGATAGAGTTGGAATTAATTTGAACTAACGCGATGGCTTCCTTTGTGGGCATTTACTGACAAAATGCTCGGGCTTAATGGTAGATATAGCAGATTCCATGGTGATCTTTCTTTCTTGAGCATTTATTGATTAGAACAGTATCTTTTACCTAGACACATTTTCTTCAATTGGTTCTCTAGGCAAATTTCTCTCGCAATTTCACCGCTCACTCTTGGCGTTATGTCTTTGGTGAGGTAACCACGGTATATCCATGGCTATAGGAATTACTTGTTCTATCAGTGGACATTGACTAGCATAATGGCCTTTTCTGTGACAGTTAAAACACTTAATGCTGCTTTTCTTGCGATTCATTATTTCCTGATCCACAACACCTCCCCTAGTAAAACGATCTTCTTCACCATACAAGGGACCTACTGTGGGTGATTATTGGTTTTCTGATTAAGGTCAATAGGTTTAGGATGGTGCGTACCAAGGTAACATGTGATGTTGCTCATAGGATATTTTCCAATTGGATGACTTCCTTTGCAACTAGAGCAATTGATCGCATGCTCGTTAGTGGTATGTCCTATTTTCCACAGCGAATGCACGCACGATTCTCTAAGTTGTTTGGTTGACAGTACTTCTTAGAACAATGTTTAGCTCTAGAACAAACTGCAGGGTAGCGTTCCTCTCAATAATCTCGAGCCAATCCTCGGCTTCTAAAGGTGAGACATTTCCTTAAAACGTTGGTGGATGAGTTCTTTATAAATTCTAATAACCTTGAGTCAACACAGGGATTATTATTAACAGTTCGAGATGCTTTTACTGACATTAGCTTGATTGGTCATATTCTGTATTTGCTTCATCATTGCTTGTATTAACTGAGTCTGATCGGCCAAAAACTCTTTGAAACTCTACGAATCTATCGGTGGTGAGGATAAAAAAAAACTAATCCATCCTTGGAGTTTCTATTGAGTTGGTTTTCATTTTCACTGACTTTATTGCCATCACTAATCTGAACCGTCTGCTTAATTACCTAAAAGGATTTAGGGAAGAGGGAATTAGCATAGGTAAGGAGCAAGAAGCCTAACATAGGGGAGATAGGTTTAACCCAATAATTTAAGCAATCAATATTAGTAACTTGGTATGGCTGCTTATATAAGCCTAAAAAGCTTTGCAACGCATACTGCACACTCAACAATCAATGAAGAACCAATTCGACCTATCCACACAACAACTACGTCTACATGGGTGACTCTCCTTTCGTAGGGAAACGCGACTCCCACACATGAGTCTCCACTGGCTACTTGAAGCACTGAGTCTTCTAGTTTTAATACACTTCGTTGATCCGCTCCTCCATGAGCTTGATGATTCTTTCCTTCATGGTCGGTATGGTAGCAACAGGCACTTGATGACATCTCCTAAAGTGTGGTATATCATTTTCTTCTCAAGATAACTCAAATAAGATTTTAACTCAATTCAACAGAGGTAAGAAAAAGAAATTTCAGCAAGGGACAAGGTAGAATTTTTGGTAAGGGCAGAGATAGAAGAATGAGATAAGGAAAGAACACATTATTCTTCTAGGTTGGGTCTTTTATTTTAGAAAATAATTTTGAAGGACCTATAGGGACGACCAACTATCTAAGGCCAAGACCTACAGTCAGTATGCTCTGATACCACCTCTGTAAGGATCCGAATTCACCAATTCGAATCCACTGTGTTTTGCCGCACTAGTCCCAGGATCAATCGCTAGTGCACACAGCTTAACATCGGTAAGCATCATATCATGCACAACGATAAGAATAATAAGACTTTATTCATTGAATATAACTAGTGTACGATCTTATGATCACTTACAATATTCAGCCTCACAAGGCAATAGTAAGATCAATGAGTCAAATCGTGGAAAGTAGTAAGCGTAGATGTCCCATCAAGACACCACGACGGCCGACAAGGATTGGCCTAGTGACACGCGTCCACCTGAAAGTCCTCCTCCAATAATGACGATGATTCCTCCACTGTTGTTGGTTGTTAAGCAAGGGTGAGTACACCAACACGTACTCAACAAGTTGTGCACATAATGCATTTCTATTATAACTATATACAGGCTTATTCCAAAGGAAGGCTTATGGTTCATAAGCAGTAAAGCAGCATTTGAAACACATACATTAATAGATTGAAAAGACAGTAAAACAAATAGTAACAAGTAATAGATTCAGTGATTCTCAAGTAAACCAAGTTTCCATCCTAAATCCAAGTTCCATTATCCATATGGCATCCCGCCATCCCATCCAGTTGTTCAATTTAATTAACTACCCCTTGACTGTAATCCCCGAGCTTTGCTCAATACCGTGAGCACGACTATTCGAATAGATTGTACACTCTGCGGAGGTTAAGTCCTTAGTTGACCAAGGCAAGACTAACCAAAAGTTCATCACATCAACATGTCATAAAACCAAAAGCAACCGCCCAATTGCCATTCTTGGCCCACCAAACCAAATGCGACCGCCCAATTGCCACTCTTGGCCCACCAAACCAAATGCGACCGCCCAATTGTCACTCTTGGCCCACCAAACCAAATGCGACCGCCCAATTGCCAGTCTTGGCCCACCAGAAACAATCTTAAAACCAAATGCGACCGCCCAGTTGCCACTCTTGGCCCACCAGAAACAATCTTGCCAAAAATCACTTTTCCCACCCCAGTTGAATACCAAACACCACGTGCTCTTCACAAATCAACATCGTTGCGTGACTCCACTGTCACAACAACTCAATCTCTTTGTGCGACCACACATGGCCCACAAGTTATCATCATTGTTCTATATTCCATTAGTCAAGATTAATAAGCAATATTTCATGAGTATGTGATGATGTGGCATGGCTAAGCATTCTAATCTGATCTAACCATCCATGTTGATTTTCTATTAACCAACTATAATTAACCAACCTAGGGTAACAAGTGGATTGTAACATCCCAAAATTTGGGTTTTCAAAAATTTATGTTTAAATTAGCTTTTCAAAAATTTTACATCAATCTTATTTGATTAAATAAGTTTAATCTAGAATTTTCTAAAGCTAAACTATTTTTAATGTGCATTTTGTGTGCAGCAAAAATTTAAAATTTAGTTTTTACAATGTTCTTTGTATCTCAGAGAATTTCTCAAATTTGAGATTTGCTAAAAAATTAATTAAAATTATTAAATTAAACATTTGGATGTTAATTGGATTTTTATTTCGAATTATTAATTGTTCGGGCAATTCTATTTCAAAACCTTTCCAAAAGTCTCAACAATTAAAAATATAATTTGGAGTCAAAATAGAAGATTTGGTTTTTCTAAAACTATCTTATTTAATATAAATAAACCTAAGGGAATTTCTGTGAAATTTCCTACATTTATCAAATTATATATTTTCTAAAGCTTTTAAAAGCTTTAACAAAATAAAATATATGTTGATATAAAATAAAATATTTGGTGGAACCAAAATATTTTATTTGATCTAAAATGTCCTAATTAAACTCCCTGATGTTCTTAGAATTTTTTGGGTTGTTTTAGTATTTTCTAAATTAAAAGATATTAAAAACACTATAAAAGTATTTACTGTACATGAATAAAATTATTATTTTATATAATAATATTTTATTTGTGTTACCAAGGCTGTGAGTGACGTTCCAGATTTTTCCCAGATTTTTGAACCGTCGTTTGCTATTTATTTCGATTTTATTGGTTAATTCGGATTAAATAAACAGTAACGCTACATTAATTCCGTACGTTTCCCGAGCAGTTTTCAGTCGTTCCCCGACGATCCGCTGGTCCGATCGCTCTATAAATGGAACCACGGATTCTCTCTTGTATTCTCTTTACAACCCAATTCGAATTTTCTCCATCGGAGTTCTGGATCTCCCTGCGTAAGCCATTCTTTTCAACTCCGACAAAAATTTCGACGAGCTCTCCTGGTCACTCCCCAACTTCATTTGATCTGAAATGTTTACCAGACCTTCCTCTTGCTGTCCTCTACCTCCAGTAAAATCAGATTTTGAAAATATTCACCGGAGCACCTTCGGCCACCGATTTCTTTCCTAGCTCCGGTGAGCTTTTCCCATTGATCCACCGCTCCTTTGTAGCTGAAAATTGAACCCTAGATGCCTCTCCTCATTCCCCACATCATACTCAAATATGAGAAACAGAATCACAACGGATCTCCCTCGGAAAGCCTTCATCCCCAACTCCGGTGAGAACTTCGGCGAGCTCTACCGGGCGCTCCCGAACTTCGTTCATCCCCAAATTTCTTGTGGAGCACGGCCATGATGGTTGAAACACCTCTGTGAAACAGTTTTGGAAGATTCGGAACAGAGCACCGCCGGCGCTCCGAGCAGTCCGCGCCGCCCCCAACGTCGGCCTGTTTTGGCGTCGCGTTCCCCGTCAACTTGTCGACTCTTTTGAAGATCCGTTTGTGTCACGTCGTGCCTCAAGGTGCCCTCTGTCTTCCATCCAAATTTGGTACAATTTCATCCACTGGATCAAAAGTTATGGCCGCCCAAAGATCAAATCTTGCCGGAGCCCGTTCTCCCTCGTTTTTGCGAGTTTGGCCATGAAAATTTTTGTGTAGACTCCTCTTGATATCCCATACATGATGCTCACCCTAACCCACTGTTTTGACCTCATGATTTTGCGCAGAAAATTCTTTTCTCCGATCAAACTGCGTTGCAGACGGTAGAAAACTTCGTCGCGCGTTCCCCGTTGATCCAGAAGGAAAAACTCATATCCGTTTGCGTCACTTTGTGCCAAATATTCCCAGATAGCTCTCTGTAAAATTTGGTTAGGTTTCGTGCAGTACTTTAATAGTTATGATCGTTTGATCTATTAGCTCCGGGAGCCGTTCATCGGCAGTTTGTGATCAATCCGTTGGGTTGCTGCCATATCCGGCAATATCGTTGAGTTCGTGTCGCCGCGTTCTACGTGGTGCTCACTTCCCCTTTGCTGTTGCATCTACCAAAATTATTTTTATTCGTCGGCCGCCGCCTTTTGCCGCCACCGCGCGTCGTCTTGTGCCGCCAATCATCCTAGCCTTTTGTGACCGTGTCACCATGTCCAGTAGGAGGTAATATCTCTGTTTTGTCCATCTATGAAGTTCTGTTAGCCTCTGTTCGTTGTTAAAGCCGTTACCAAAAGATTAGTCGCCGATCTCACCTTTTCTCGTGTTCTTAGTTTTAGCCGTTCCTTTTGCCATGTCGCCATGACAAGTATACCTTGCTGTCCAGAGCCATGTTATTCCGTTGTTGCCACCCAATCGTCGCCCGCATGACATACCACCTTAACCGTTTGCCTAACCGTCATATGCGTGTATGTACAATTGAAAGCCGTAGTATTATATAGCCATGTTGTGACCTAGCCCCATTTTATGCAATGAGATAGCCTCATCACCATATAACGCTTGTGGCCGAACCTACACCCTAACCTAAGACCAGCTCGATGAACCAAGTTCATCGTGGGCCATGTGATCGATTGTGGTACCACTAGTTGGTCAACTACAAGCAATCCTAAATCTAACCGAGTTTTGTGTCATCTCCGATGCCATGTCATCATCGCTGTCATATATCGTATCCTTGTTGTATAGCCGAACCTTATATTAGTATCCTAACCTGAAGATGTGTGTACCACATATGTCAGTCCCTGCCAGACCATCTCCGAGCCATGCTATCGCTCCTATTTATTTATATCATCGTCGCCTCATCACCGACAAGTCTCTTCATTGATGTATGGCTGAATCCAGATCGGATCACACTGAGTGTCGATTCCATCCATCCTTGTCTTATCCCTGAAAATCTAATCTGCCATTAACCCAGAATTCATTCGTGGACTTGGTCGCTAGACCATTGACCATGTGTCATATCCTTGTGCCATATCTAATCTATCAGCTTATCTTTCTTTTATTTGATTGTGTATCTACTTAGTCAACAAAAGTCAACTTCTTGCATCAGCTTAGTTCATCGTGAACTAACATATCTTAATGGACCCGGTCTATAGATCAAGAGCCCATATGTCATGGTCTATCAAATCAAGATAATAACTTCAAAAGAAATATTCTTTGGAATACTATTCTTTCTCTCTTAGTTATCAGTCTTTTCCTTTTCGGTGTATTTTTCTGAAAGCTCATTCTCTTTTGTCTAATCTTTGATCTAATTTATTCAAGTTCCTTAATTCATCTAAGCTATTGTGATCCATTATTATCCGTTCCTAATTTGGAGTTTATTCGAATTGTCTTTTGAGTTGTATTGTATTTGTGTTTCTTTATCGTTAGACGCGTTGTCCGGAAGTCATTTAAAGAAGCTGAAGATCAAGGAAGTAAAGATTGAAGATCGAAGATCCAGAGTCAAAGATAAAGAGTAAAGAGCAATAAAGATAGCAAGGGCCAAGCAAGTTGTGCTTTGACCATTTTGATCCTAAGTTTTGAAAATGTATTTTGATTCAAACTATGCATGCTAATTCAATTAAAAATGGATTTAAATAATTTGGGTGAATTAGCTAATCAACCTATTTGTTATTGCCACCTTGTTGTTAATATTTGTATGCCATGACTCCTTTGATAACCTAAGTTTGGTAATACTAGTTGGTTGATAATATTGTGCCAACACGGGAGGCTAGACCGTGAATAGTTGCTTAGCTTTGCATATACCGTGGATAATCTTTTAAAATACAAAGGTCAATATTGATTAATGGAATATGCAATGTATTTTAAAATGGTGTGATGTGTTGCCACACGATGATGTTGATATATGGAGGCCTGTGTGGTTCCATATGGATGTTGAGTTGTTGTTGGCATGTGTTGCACAATAATCAACATGGGATGGGAAATGATTTCGACTGGGGCAAGTGGACTGAGGCTTCGTGCCAAGTGGGCCTTCGTGGCAATTGGGGGGTTTGAGTGTTGTGAGGGCTGTGTGCCAATTTTTGAGAGAAGGATGTCTTGCCTTGGTTAGTTAAGGACTTCACCTTGCAAGCCTTTGACCTGAGTCTCTCGTACAACCACATGTCTGAATGGGAAGACCTAGTTTAGTAGGATTCTGATATCTCGCCTTTGATACCTCGGGGTGGCAATTACACGGGGGTAACTGTACGGGGGAGCGTGCCTGTGCTTCGGCTTGGTACCCTATCCAACGTTGTTTGTCGGCCCTATACTTCGGCTTTGTGTGAGGGAAGTGATAGTGGAGGCAACACGGAGAGGTTCCTAGGTGGAGATAGAAGTTTCTGAAAGGCTTTGTTATGATCACTCATTCACATATTCTTGTATGGCGATTCACGGCTGACGTGGTGAGTTGATTATATCTTGTGGGTAAAGTGTACAACCTCTGCAGAGTGTAAAAACTATTCGAATAGCCGAGTCCACGGTACTGGACAATGCTCGGGGATTACAGTCAAGGGGTAGTGTTTTGAAAATAAAATGGGGTGGAAGGCTGTGTGCCAGAGTTAATGATGAAAGTTGATTAAGGTCTGTGTGTTCAAAATAATGTAGAAAAACAATTGAGAAACTTATTATACTATTAAAGTTTTGCTGCTTTTAATCTAAATAATAATAATTCAAAATATTGATGCAATGCAAAATAACCAATTGAGCTATTCCTTTGTAACAAGCCATGCATGTAGTAATAGAACTGCATTCTGTGCATGACTTGCTGAGTACGGTGTGTACTCACCCTTGCGGGCAAAATTTTACCAGAAGAAGAGTCTACATCAGCGTGGGAACAGGAGTATACTGGAGGGTCAGAGAACTAGGGAGCAAGCCTCTGTCAGAGTGCCTGTGGCGAAGATGGATCACCATAACGTTTACTTTCCGCTGTTGTTTATCTTTTACTCTGAATAATGTAAGCCCTGCGTGGCAAACTGATGTAAGGTGACCATATGGTCAAACAACTCGTTTATATATATGTTTGAAGTACTTATTTGTTATTCCGCTGTGTATGATTGTGGTACTTTAACCCTGTTAAGCTTTGTGTGCACTAAGCGATCCTCGGACTAGTCGAGAATACCGAGTGTCCGGATTTGCAAATTCGGGGCACGACATGGATCATGGCATACAATTTAACAAGGTAGGATGTAATTCAAGAGGGTATAATATCTAAATCCCAATCTAAGTCAAAATCATTTGTACTCATGAAATAACAAGTGATAAGGTAAACCAAAATAGCATGCAATCTAATTTATGGGTGCAACATGATCAAAGCACAACTTGCCTTGCTTAAGCTCCTGGTATTGCTCCGAAGATTTCCCTTGAGATGATAGTTCCTCTTTCGAAACCTCGCTCAACTCAACGTCTACGCGAATCAGGAAAAAATAGCAACCAAAACCAAAGAACAAATGAACTCAAAAATTCAAATAAAAGCCACCATTAGAAAGATGTCAATTTTACAAATTTTTAAGAATTTTGAATCACCCAAATCGGAGTTCATATGCAAAAGCTATAGCATTTAGAAGTTTTGAAAATAAACTAAACTCTGGAATTAGAAATTCTAAATCTCTCCGAATTATTTTTATAAAGAAAATCCGATTTTTCCTTCCCCGGCATGTACGGTCAAAACGTGGCGAAATATAGACAGATGAACTCAATCTAACGGTTACGGGTAAATCTACTACGACTCAATAATAACTGTCCGATCTAAATCCAACGATTGATATTTAATATGAAACGCTTACCGATTCCAAACGTTATGACTTAATCCCGATCGCTCGATGAAGATCCGGCGGTGACGAAGCTTCCGATCGGCGATGGTCGGACAACGTCTGGCTTCGCGGACTCGAAGAAGATGATGATCCCGACGGCGATATCCTTCCTGGCGATGCTCGGCGAACTACGGCCGCACGGGATGCCTTCGGCGGCAATTCGGCAGCGTGCTCGAAAATCGCCTGACGCTGCTGTCCCTCGCGCGATTCCTCCGCACGACCTCTGCTTCTCGCTTCCTCTGGCGACGCCAGCGCTCCTTCGCGAAATCCTTCAATCGTAGGCGCGACTCGCTCAATTGCCTGCCGCTCATTTTTCCTGGCATCACCTGCGCGCTGCTTAAATAGGACGAAGCGTCCTTTTCCCGCCCGGACGAGGCTCCGTGTCCTTGCCAAATTTGGCGCTGGCGCTAGAATTCAAGTCGGCTACGCTACGAGAACTTCCTTCGCTGCCGCTACTGAATTCAAATCAGCTCACACGTATGGTCTCCCGCCCGGAAGGAGTCCCTGCGCGCGCCTGGTCTTCGACGCCAATACATCCGATCCGGCCACGTGTTGCGCACTCGCCGGAAGGAATTCCTAGCTCGCGATGGATGTCGGTCGCACGTACTTCTCCCCCCAAGCCGGACTTCGAATTCGTGATGGCTTCGGCTGGTGCTAGAGTCCACCGTGTCTACGCTCCTGGAGAAAACGGAAAGATGTCTTCGCGCATCTGGACTTCGGCGGAGACGCGTGTAGTGGACTTAACTTAATCCGTATCGTCAGTCAAACAATTTCCTAATCCGGTTCAATCAATCCGATTCCTATTCCGATTTAATCCCGGAGAGAAAAAGAAATTTCCCCAAAAATACTTCAAGACCTTCTATACTTAATAAAATATTTTTGGGCAGTCTTTATTTTAAATTTCTTTTATAATTATTATTATTTTTTTAACAAAAGCCATATATATATTAACTCAAGAATAATTCAAATAAATCTCAGAAAATCCAATAACTCCAGAAAATTCACAAAAATCATAAATTGCAATAAAACAATATCAAATATTTAGAAAATCAAAAATTGGGATGTTACATAATAGCTGAGGCGTCCTGAGCATCGTCCTCTGCGGTAGCTTGGGCCGGGCTGGCATTGGCTTTGGAGGCCACGGCGTCATCGGCGTCGTCTTTGTCGGCCGTGGGCGAATTCCCATCCTCGACCGAGTCGTCAAGCCCTGCTTGGACTCGCTGACCGCAACCTAGCTTTGGGGGCCCGTTGGAGCACGATTCAAGGCTGCGTGCTGGCTGGGCACCAGCTCGTAGGAGGCTTCTTCCTCCTCCTCGGACTCGGACTCACCCTGGACAACAATCATGGTCAGGATGGGCAAGGGTTGAGCTTGAGCGCTTAGAGTCTGCGACAAGAAAAAACTACTAAGCTAAAGGCCGGAGAGAAACAGTGCAATTGAAGAGATGATGGTGTTCCTGAGTCAATAGCCTCCGCTTCGCAGGGGGCTGGCGAGGACCTCGGCGCCCCGAGGGAGAAGAGGCATCCCTCCTTCGGGTGCCTCGAGATAGAGACCTCGGAGCCCGCAGTGGCTCCAGGTCTTCCGTCGTAGAGGACCTAGGGCCCTGTGGTCGGGACCCTTGGGTCATCTGAGGACTCGAAGTCCTGGCGGCGGCTACAGCTCTTTGCTGCTGCAAGAAGAAAGATAAGTCAAGGAACGAAGAGGCATGAACAAGAGCTTGGGGGCTCAACCATGGGAAAACTTATCGTTGCACGGTTGCCCCATTCGAGGTGTTTTTTCTTTGAATCCCTACCGCCTGCTCCATCCGGGAGTGGCCTCTTGCCCGCCTTCTTGCCCTTGCTCGCCCCGGGCAGCGGTAGCATCCTCGTCGCCGTCTGAAACAACTCTTGGTTGTCCTGCGGGCACATCTAAAGGTCAGGGGAAGCCCCGAGCATACGCAAGCTGAGACTTGACCCAAATTGACTTACCTCGTCGCTCCGGCGTAGCACGTTCTTCGGGACAGGGTCTTCGATGGTGTAGTCGTGCGCTGCCTTCCTGAACATCTCGGTCATCTTGGCCGCGATCTAGGATTCCTTCAGCGCTGCTGGAAAGAAAAAGTCGTAAGAGAAGTCCAAAGATCGAGCTCGAGCGAGCGTCGGAACAGGAACAATTACCAGATGTACCCTCCCGAGTGAGGTCGTCGCGGCCTTTGATCTCGAAGAACGGGTGCACCCTCTTTCGCAGAGGGAACACCCGGCCCCACAAGAAGTCATTGGCGATGGCTTGCCTGGTGAGGCCACGCGTAGCGCAGATATGGATGGCGGCGATGGCCTCTTGGTCGAGCTCGGTCGTCGCCTCAAAGTCTCGCTCTTCTTGGGTGATGGGAGTTCCATCAATGCGCTTGGAAGACCGTCTTCGTCCCTCTTCAAGTAGAACCACCGCTCGGTCCACGGACCAAGGGAGTCCTAAGCACGGATTTGGGGGAAGGACTAGGGGAGTCCTGCTCGCAGCCGGAAGTAGAAGCATCCGACCACTGGGTCCTTCCTAGTGCAGAATAAGGAAAAGAAGCGGAAGAAAAGAGAGGGGGTGGGAAGGATCCCAAGGAACCCCTCGCACAAATGGGAGAAGATGGAAAGGAGGAGGATAGAATTTGGCACCAGATTAATAAGTTCGATCTCGCATTGGGCAAGAACTGCCGCCATGAAGTCGCTCTCCGTCGTTCGCAAGCCGATGAGCATGTAATGCTCGGTGCTGATAAGCTCGTCGTCCTGTGGCTGTGGCTCGGTCTCTCCGCCCGGCAGCCACCACGTCGCTGGATCCAGCAACCCAAGGTTTTCGAGCTCCTTCATTCTCGTCATCGATAAGGAACTCTTTCCGAGCTTGGCCATGGCGGTAGTTTGTGTTTGGTCGGAGGAAGAAGAGGTGACTTGAGTAGAAGGTTGGGAGGTGAAGATTGCAGGAAGGCCGAGAGTCTTTTCAAAGTCGTTGTTGGCTCGGGTTTTATAAGCTCTGTTCGTTGCCGGTTGAAGACTAAGGCACCTCAAAAGGCGTGCTGGTGGCGATTCGGCAAGTGTAATTAAGGATTGAGTGGCGGGATCGAGGCGTTACAGGCGGTTCCGCTGCTCGATCATGTCCGTATCAAGATTCTGAAGTCCAAGGGGTGCCAGGTGTAGCGATGCTGGAACCTTTTTGTTGGTCTTCGCCCGATCTCGACCTTGAGCTCGGGGCGACCAGAAGACCGTCCTCTTCGTCCATATCATGAGGCTCGAGGTCGTCCCAAGTGCCTGACACGACCTTGAGCTTCGGGGGCTAGTTGTCGGGGACTGAGAAATCTCTAACAGGTCAACGCATAGTCAACGAGGCCCTAGCTCAGGGTTGAGCCGCAAAGTCTCCGACCACGACCTAGGCTACGCAACTCCCGCACGACCTCGAGCTTGGGGGCAAGGATTCAACTCCCGCTCGGAGGAGTTTATCCCAGGTTCCAAGACGTGCGTTTACTCCACGGTTACTAAGACCTTGAATGCTAGAGTTAAGGCAGTCGTGGACGGCAGATGAGGATCTTATGACCCACCTTCAGTGCGCATCATACCACTACTCCGGGAATCTCTCCCGACCGTTTCTCGTAACGACCGGGAGAGGTATAAAACCCCCTGAGGTAGATCGGTAGGGGGCAAGGCATGCGAAGCAACAAGACAGTAGACACAACCAGCGTAGTATTCATCAGAGCTCGAGCTGTAGAGCAAGCACTTGTAATCAAGCATAGTGAAAATCCTTGCCTCAGGGCAAGATTGGAGTAGAGCTTTTACCTTCACAGGGGCTCGAACCAGTATAAACCTCTGTGTCCTGCTCTTTTTTCCCTTTCCCCGACCAACAAAGTAGCGAACCTATCTCCTCGGTGAGCGAAGCTCATTTTGGGTCCCTCAATCACTCTAACCCCTTTACTCATTTGTGGTCAGGCGATCCCGATCGTCGACAACTCCCTAGGCACAGCAAGATTTCAAGGATCTCAAGGCATTCTTGACTTCACCTCCAGTATTGGTCTCACCGATGCCCGAGGAACTCCTTTTGCTTTACATAGCAGCAACGACTCACGTAGTCAGTGCTGCAATTATTGTGGAGCGGGAGGAGACAGGACACCTGCAAAGGGTTCAACGCCTAGTTTAGTTCATCAGTGAGGTATTGGGCGAATCCAAGGTACGGTACCCTCTAGTTCAGAACTATTGTATGTCGTACTGCTTACCTCTCGTAAGCTTAAGCACAATTTTCAAGAGCATTTGATTTCGATGGTTACTTCTTTTCCGATTGGAGACATACTCCACAACCAGGAAGCCACCGGGAGGATTGCACAGTGGGCAGTTGAGCTTGGGGCCTTTGAAATCTCCTTCAAGCCGCGAACTGCCATCAAATCTCAAGTACTTGCCGACTTCACCGCCGAGTCGGTTGAACTACAGAATCCCACAGTCATAGAGGAACTCGAGTATTAGACAATATACTTTGATGGTTCCCTCATGCTCAGCGGCGCGGGGCTAGCGTAGTGCTCATCTCTCCAAGAGGGGAACGGCTGAAATACGTTCTTCAAATCCACTTTTCGGCATCAAACAACACTGCCGAGTATGAGGCACTCATCTACGGGCTCCGTATCACCATATCACTTGGTATCCGACGATTGACGGTTCACGGGGACTCACAGCTCATTATCAACCAAGTGTAGAAGGATTGGTCGTGTATCGGTGGCAATATGGCTGCGTATTGCCAGGAGATGCGTAAACTGGAAGACAAATTCGATGGGCTGGAGCTCATCCATGTGCTCCACCAAGATAATGAAGCAGCACACAAGCTCGCAAGATTAGGCTCTAGTCGGGCAACAGTTTCGACTGGCGTATTTGTCGAAGAGCTCCATAAACCTACTATAACCCGATAGCAGGAGTTGAGTAAATCAGAGGACTGGCCAAGGCGGAGGTTTTGGCCATCAACCCTGACTGGACAGTTCCCTATCTGGATTATCTATTGAAGGCGAGCTTCTTGAAGATCGCGTACAGGTAGAGCGCATTACACGCCGAAGCAAAAGCTATGTGGTGGTCGGAGAGGAGCTCTTCCGAAAGAGTACCTCCGACGTACTGAGGCAGCGCATATCAGAACAAGAAGGAAAGAATCTCCTTAAGGAAATCCACTCGGGAATCTACGGGCAATCTCCTTAAGGAAATCCACTCAGGAATCTACGGGCATCATGCAGCATCAAGCACTCTAGTTGGAAAGGTTTATCGTCAAGGTTTCTTCTGGCCAACTGCAGTAACAAATGCGGAAGACATCGTCCGCACATGTGATGGCTGTCAGTTTTTCGCTCAGCAGATTCATGTGCCAGTGCGCAGGAGCTACAGACTATTCCGATCACCTGGCCATTCACTGTTTGGGGGCTTGACATGGTTGGACCCCTGAAGAAGGCCCAGGGTGGTTGCACTCATTTCTTCGTCACCATCGACAAGTTCACGAAGTGGATTGAGGCCAAGCCAGTTGCCACGATCACAGCGGCCAAAGCCAGGGAATTCTTTCAGGAAATTATAGTCAGATTTGGTGTGCTGAATAGGATTATCACCGATAATGGCACTCAATTCAAAAGCAGTGAATTTCAAGACTGGTGTGATGAACTCGGCATCAAAATCTGCTTTGCTTTGAAGCACTGGGCAGGTCAAACAGGCCAATGGCATGATGCTGCAAGGCTTAAAAGCAAGGATATTTGATCATTTCAAACCGTATGCTACGCGATGGGTCAAAGAATTACCTTCGGTACTCTAGGGGCTGAGAACTACCCCTAGCAGGGCAACCGGACAGTCACCATTTTTCCTAGTGTATGGTTCAGAGGCGGTCTTGCCTACCGAGTTGGCATTCGGATCCTCGTGGGTTTGGAATTACAAGGAGACCGAGTTGGAGGAGAACTGGTTAAAAGATCTCGATCGACTGGAGGAGGCTAGGGACGTCGCAGCAATCCAGTCGGCTAAGTACCTTCAGGGTTTGCGTCACTATCACGATCGCAATGTTCGAGGCCATGCTTTCTCTAAAGGATATCTGGTTCTAAGAAAGAATCAAAAAATCGAGCATAAACTCTCCCCAAGCTGGGAAGGCCTGTACATCGTCGATGAGGTGACACGCCCGGGGGCTTATAGACTCAAGTGCGAGGACGTCGTAGTCATCAGCAACACATGGAATATAGAGCAACTACGTCGCTTTTACACTTAAATCTTGGATTCAATCATGTTATTATGAATAAAGTTTTTTCTTAACTTGCTACTTAGTTGATACTCAACTAAGCAGTAAGTCAGGGGTTACACCTAATAGTGTTGCGCATGCACAACCCTTTCTCTGAGTTGTTTTTGCTTCCTTTCACTAACAATTACAAATGAGTCTGAGTACATTAATTCTGAGTAGTGTAGCTCTGACATTATGAAAGGCAAACTCTAGTCACTCAAAATGCGTGCTTGGGAGAAAGAGCCATGAGCTGACTCCCGATGCATGGGGGCTAGACTAGTTGGCAGAGTACTTAAACGAAAAGGGTCAAACCACTCAGATGAATTAAAAATCAAATGCGGGAAAAGGAGTAGATAGCATTAAATTATATACCTAATCCAGTTGGGCATTATGCTCGAGGGAATGTTTTTACATCGTCTACGTTTTACATACACATAATTTCAGGGCAACTAAACCTAAGTGCGACGTGCACATCCCAGTGCTTTGACGATGGCGTCGGCAACCTCGGTGATGGCCGGGACAGCCTCGATCAAGGCGGCGATGGTGGCGACGTCGCGGGTGGTGGCCTCCTGCTCAGCGACCTCGGCTAGAGCAAGGTCGTAATTGGCCCAAAGTTCAGCGAGGAAGTCCTCTTCGTCAGCACGTGCCACCGGTGCATCGTCCCCAAAGTCGAAGACCAGCACCGCCGCTGGAGGTGGAGGTGGCGCTACTTTGTCGGCGGGCGCAGTGGAGCAAGAAGGAGGCGCCATTGGAGACTTCCAAAAGAAATTGAAGATTGCTAGAGAAACAAAGATTTGGAAGCGGGTGATCACTCTTGTAGCGGTGACGCCCTTATATAGCCAGAGCAAAGAGGCCACGAAGGCGCGCTGGTATGGGAATCCGAAACGGTCCTGAAGATGTGATGGGGGGTGAAGATGTGATGGCATGGGAAGCTGAAGTAGCCTCGAAGACGTGCTGGCATGGGAAACCGAACCAGACACCAACAGCGCGCAAGCCTTAATTCGAAGAAAATATCTTGGGACACAACGAAGCATTTACAGCCGACAGTAAATTCCTTGGAAAGTAGGGAAGTAATTACAACCAAGTTTTGCATGCACATTTACGCAGGGCTCAAATCTAGGTTTTCTACTAAGGCAGAAGATGTATCCTTAACTTCATCAAAAAGGGCGGCAACTTGATCATCGTTGACGGTGTAGGCGAAGCCCTCCTTGACAGCTTCGAGATCCATGCAGGGATATAGGGACTTCACGATTGCCAAAGCCTGGCTAGCACTCATGGTCGCCATCTCCCGTGTGTGGGTCCTGAGCCTCTCAAGCACCTCTTTCAGTTGCAAGAGGGCCTCATCCTCACTGCTCGGTCCAGCCTCTCCGGGGTATATGAACTTCACCATTGCCTTAGAGGCCTCACGGTGCTTGGTGTATAACGCGTCCATAGACTTGACCTTCTCACTGAGAATGCCAAAATGTGTCTACATTTTTCTCTTTTATTCCGCAAAGCAAGCCAGATCATCACCAAGGGCACTGCAAGTGTGACGAAGACAAAGCCGAGTTGGGAAACATACCTTCTAGCTCCCGCTCCAATTTTTCCAAGTTGGTCTGAGCCTGGAACTCAGAGTCCTTCAGTTCCCTGAGCTGCTCCTGAGATGCCTTGAGTTCTTCCTGGAGACCCGTGATGGTTGAGTCCCGGGCTGGAGCAAGGGAAAAGAGTTTGAAGACAAGCAATCAAGTTCAGCAATGAGACGATTGAAGAAGCACTTACATCGAAGGGAGCCCACCATGCTCAATTTCTCCTCCTCCAAGGCCTAAACATGTGCCAGAAGCTTTTGCAGCTCAGCTTTGCCCTCATTCCTAACCCGCTCGAGCTCGGCCCTGTTGTCGGTACGGACCCGCTCAAGGTCGGCTTCGTACTCCCACCGTAGCTTGATCTTCGGGAGTACCTCCCAGAGAATTGCGTCCCTTTTCTTGAAACGGTCTCCCAGGACCTGAAGATTACAGGAAGAAGATTAATGAAGACATGCCACTTGCTGCGGACAAAGAGAAGGAAGAGGCTAATAGCTCACCTGGACCAGTCGGGCGCACTCGATAGAGTGCTCATAGAGCTCCCTCCTCACCTTCTCCTCGTCTTCGTCGCCAAAAGCCTCCCATTCACCCTCCTCACCATGAAATATGATTCGCAGCGAAGGCTGGGGGTGGGGAGAGGTCGCGGGGGCTCTCGAAGAATTTCCTTCACCGGAGGGGAGGAGCAGGTGGTGAGCTCTAGGGCCATCGGCCTTGTGGCTGGCTCGGGCGAAATGCGCAGCGGCGATGAAGGCATCTTCAATTCGGAAGCCGCCTTGGCGTCCCCAGGTGTAGAGGTAGTCGGCGAGGTATTCTCGGCCTGATTTGGTGCTGCCTCGGTGTCCCTTGGTGCTATGGCAGTCAGCGAGGCCTCCCTTGCCTAGTCTGCAGCACCCTCGTGCCATGTTTCCTGGGATGTTCCTGTCAGCGCATCCACAGGAACATCGTTTAATGGTGTTCTGTTAAAAGAAAAAATCAGGATGCAACCCTACAGAGCAAGTGCAAGAGTCGATAGGAAGACTAACCTGTCGGACTTCTTTGTCCTCACCCCGAGCACTTTCCGAGTGGACGAACCACTCGAAGGGGGACACTTTATCTTCTCATAATGTACCCCATGTTGGGTCGATTGCTGGTTATCGCACTAGTCGGAATCGGATATCATGAGTTGATTTTGAGGGTACACCCCATGATGGGTCATCTGCTGTACACTGTAACAACTGGGTACATGTACCACTCGGCTAAAGCCAATTTAAAAGATGGTATGCCCCAAGACTGGTCGACTGCCAGTTTCCCAATAATTGGGCTAGGTACCATTCAGAAAGATCAAGCGTGGAGCTCTATTGAGTCCTTCACGATCTCTTTGCCTGCAGCACGACACTTGGCATGGTAAAGGAAACCAGTCGGGAAGCTGCGCCAAGATCTGGAAGTATTCGACGTGAAGCATGACTCAGTTGGGATGTGATCAGGAAGGTAGCAACTCAATCGCAAAGCACTCATGGGCTATTGTGGAGTACATGGACTCCGGGTATCAGCATGGCGGGCTGTGAGGACCACCCAAGAGGGGATAGGTTGAGCCGAGTGCATGGAGACGGCTATCACCTAGACTACCACCACCGTGCGCAACAAGGAAACCCTGAAGATAGTAACCAACCTTGATTAGGTAGGATACGATTGTAATCCTGATAGTTAGCATGTTCGGCAGATAAGGATAGAGATAGAATCTCCATCTTGTATTCGATCAGAACTCTTCCTTGTAACCGTACCCCTCTATTATATAAGGGGGGGGGGGGCGAGGAAACATCAAGATCAGATCATCAGCAGTAAGATAGACTCTCATAATACCAAAGCATAGGATTAGGGTATTATCTCCTTCGCGAGAGCCTGAACCTGTATAAATCCCGTGTCTTGTGCTACCTTCGAGTTTGGATCCAACGCCTAGCCCCGTATTCATTATTGCCGACAATAAACGTCAATAATAATCTTTTGCTAGAAATATTTTATTTGAGTTCCAAGTGTCTTAAAATATTTTCTAGAATTTTTCTGATATTTTTGCTATTTATTTGGGCTTTATTTATTTTGCTAAATTAGTTTTATTTGAAAATTATTAAAAACCCTATAAATAGTAATAGGCCGCCCAGCCAAGCCGGCCCATTTTTCCTACGCTGCCAGCCTAGCCAAGCTGGCCCATTTTTCCTCTGTTTTGCGCCGCCACTTAGCCGCCACCTGGCTCGCCCATCGCTAACCCTAGCTGCCTTTGATTCCGACCATAGGATCTCCATTGGGCGATCAAAATTTGCCCACGGCTCTACCACAGCTGGATCATTAGTTCGTCGTCACATGAATGCGTGAGATTGAGCCACGTCCCCACCACCGTATCGAATTAGATCTCCGCTGTGCCATCGTATCCCAGGGATCTTGGAGTCCATTCATGGCCGTTGCATGCCTACTGAGGGGCTATAAATACCCCGTGCCCTTGACCGAGGTTCACTATTGGACACCAAATGCTTTGGCCTGTGTATCATCGTCAAGAGGTGCCTTAGTTCGCAAGAGCAAGTTTGTACAATGAGTCGTACAATGAAGCTTTGGGAGTGAGTGATTTAGCATCATTTAAGAAGAGTGGCTAGTGTGACAAAAAACCAATTTGGTTTTATGCGTAGGAGGTCAACCACAGAGGCAATCTTCTTGACACGATAGTTCATGGAGAGGTATAGCTGGGATAGAAGGATCTACACATAGTGTTTATCGACTATTCAATGTTGTACTAATTACATAGAAATTAAGCTCATGTGCCACAAATGAAGCTTTGGGAGCAAGTGATTGAGCATGTTTGAGAGTGTAGCTAGCGTGATAAAAAACCAATTTGCTTTAATGTCTAGGAAGTTGACCTCGGCAATCTTCTTGACACGACAGCTGATGCAGAGGTATAGGGAGGAAAAGAAGGATCTACACATGGTGTTTATTGATTTGGAAAGCTTATGATAGTGTGCCTAAAAAGGTCATGTGGTGGGCACTTAAAAAGAAAAAATTCCTAACAAAGTATGTTGCCCTAATCAAGGATATGTACAATGATATTGTGACTAATGTCAAAGCATGTCATAGCTATACCATTGACTTTCCTATTAAGATAGGACTATATCAAGGGTCAATATCACTACTACCGAACTGGCCTTTAGTACAAATGGTCTTTAGTACCGGTTTTTGAACCGGTATAGGCCATCCGAGACTGATGCTCAAGGGCATCAGTCCCAGTTCCCTCACCCGATACTGATAGAGTATCAATATCGGTTGGAGGTCACACGTGGCAGCGTATTGTAAGCCCCTAAGGCCCTTATCAGTACCAGTTGGTGTCTCCAACCGATATTGATGAGTTGTCTATATAATATATATGTGTGTGTGTGTGTGTGTGTCTGTCCACTAGCTATTATATATATATATTATATATGTGTGTGTTAAATCACAACTAATTAAAAGAACATATAATCAATCATGCACATTTGACTGACAATTAAATCACTGAATATTCATTAACAAATTTTATTACAACTACTGTATTACAAAATGTACACATATTAGTTCTTCTGTTCATCAGGATCATAGAACATTCATTAACAGCTTTAATTACAACTTTAGTCCTTCTTTTCCTTCTATTCATCGGGATCTTTTACATGCATCGCTATTGCTAGCCGTAGATGTCGACCCCGACAGTTCATCGGTCCTTATCAAAGGGCCCCACCTATTTACATTTGGTTCATGAAACTCGCCTTTCGGATTTATGACCTCATTGTAAATGAAGCCGACGAGTTGTTCTTGGATTGCTCTCACTCACGCTGGCGAGAGTTCCGAACCTTGTCCCGCCAAATATTGAGGCACCTGTCATTAACTAATCAATCCTTGAATTTGTACAAGATATAAGGAATACCTAGACATTATTAAAGCTAGTAATTATATTTACTCACCCCCTTGTCGCCTTTTAGCATGCGGTCAGCGGCTCCGGTTTGGGTGTACATAAACTCACATACATAGTAGTAGCATAAATTGTTGCCCGACGACTGACTCAAGACCTGCGGTGAAAAAAGTTGAAAGCATGAAATGGATGCAACGAAATTAAGTTAACTAACTAAAAAGCTAGCATTATGGTATATAGATCTGATCGAGAAGCTGCACGCAGCCATCCTCATTAGTCTCCTCAATACCATTCCCGATCCGCAATAGGTACTCTGCATACTCAGGATCACTCTGGGCCTTCATGTTACGTACGAGCCTTAGCTGTCATATACAATCCCATAGGTATGACTTACGCAGCGTCATGTCAATTATTTGTGGCCTCGTCCCCTTACGGACAACCGGTAGAACCTGCCTGAAGTCTCCACCAAACACGATCGTTTTCCCACCGAACGGCAGATCAAGTCGGTCCATGATGTCCCGCATGCTACTGTCCAGGGCCTCCACCGCCTGTCGCCTCGTCATGGAGGCTTCGTCCCATATTATCAATGATGCCTACTAAAGAAGCTTAGCGGTCCCACTTTGCTTTGTGAAGCTACAGATCGCCCCACTTATAATGTTGAGTCGGATCTTAAACCTCGAGTGTGCTGTCCTACCTCCAGGCATGATGGATGCGGCTACGCCCAACGTCGCGGTTGCCATTGCTATCTTTCCATCACCTCGGATCTTTGCAAGTAAAGCTTTATATAGGAATGTCTTTTCGGTGCCTCCCGGGCCATCTACGAAGAAGACACCTCCATCGCCACTATCAACCGTAGATAATATGTCGACGTACGCTGCCATTTGCTCAGGGTTGAGGGAGGACGATAGACATATATGCTCATCATCGACCTGGATTGTCGACTCCTCGTATATCTCTCTGACCTCTGTATCGTCGTTGTTGTGAGACTCATCTATAACAGGAAGAGGAAATGATGTTATGTCCTTCCTTATTGATTGTAGCATATTTCTGATGTCCAACAGCACCATCTGCTCAACTGTCTGTTGGCATGCATGAGAACGGCGGTAGTTGTCTAACATTCCCTCAAGGTGCCTTTCCCAAAGTCCACACACGTCGCTTGGCTCGCAGAAGACCAATATAGTTGCAAAGAGCCTCCTGAGCGATGATGGCATCTGGAATAGCTCAGCCTTAGCAAGACACTCCTCTAGGGTGTTGTCAGCCTCGATTAGTCCCCTCTTCTCAATGGCTTCACGGAAGAACGGGTAGATGTCGTGCCCCGAATTTTTACGGATTCGGACACTCTGTGTATTCCGTACTAGTCCAGGATCACGCTAGTACACACAGGATAAACAGGTTGAAGTACCACAATCATACACAGCGGAAATAAATAATAAAGTACTTCAAGCATAATATAATCGAGTTACATGACCTTATGGTCACCTTACAATAATTCGCCACGCAGGGCGATAAATATCAATGTAGCACAAGTTTATCTGCGGAAGCAAAAGTAAAGCAAGGAACCCTTCATAACCACAGGCTACTGAGTGCGGCTCAACCCCTTAGTCCTCTTGGCCTTCGACGAACTCTTCCTCCCAGGCTGGCACGGCTTCTTCTTCTGAGATTTTTGTCGATGCAAGGGTGAGTATACAACATACTCAACAAGTCATGCACAATGCAGGTCTAATACTACATGCATGGCTTATTCCAAGGGAAGGCTTAAAATGGTTATTTTGCATAAAGCATCATTTGTTTTTAGCAGGTAATCCTATTAGATTAAAGGCGGTAAAACCAATATTAATAATAATCAATTTCTCAATTCTTTTTCAAGAGATTGGCACACAGCCCTAGTTTGATTCATCAGTCTTTGGCACACAGCCACCCATTCCACATTTTTATTTTGAAAATCTAACCCTTGATCAGAATCACCGAGCATTGTCCAATGTCATGACACGCTATTCAATAGTTTCAACACACACTCTGCAGAGGCTGTACACTTTACCCACAGGATCTGATCGCCACCACACAGCGATTGATTGCAACAAAGTCTTTCAGAGACTAACATTTAACCGTTGAACCCTCCGATACTTCCTTCTAACACTTCCTCACTCAGAGCGAAGTTTAGACGAGCAAGTACTGTTGAATGGTTACCAAGCCGTAGCACAGTACGCTTCCCGTGCATGCTTACACTTGGTGTGCACTATCACCCCGAGGTTTCAAAGGAAAGAGGTTAGAAACCTACTTAACTAGGTCCGTCCCATTCCTGACAAGTGGTTGTACACGAACTCAGTTCAAAGGCTCGCAAGGTTAAGTCCTTAATTGTCCCGCAAGACATCCATTTTATTCTTCTCGCACACAGCCTTCACAATCTTTCATACAACCCGTTGCCACACAGGCCCACCTGGCACGAAGCCTTCTTGCCACTTGCCCCGGTCGAAATCATTTCCCACCCAGTTTTGCATTATTGCAACACATGCCAATGCCCACTTCATTGTACGAGTAGAACCACACATGTCGCTACCCTCAATTCCATTTCATGACATCATCGCATTATTTGAAAATGCGTTCCATAATTGTTTAGTCAACATTCGTTTGCAATTTGAAAGACATTCAGCGCATATAAGCGGGCTAAGCGACTGATCACGGTCTAGCCTCCCGTGTTGGCATCATATTAGCATCCAACATGTTAAACATCTTAGGGTGGACAAAGATTTCAGGGCATATAAACATTATAATCAAGGTGGCATAAACAAGTTTGGCTTTTAGCTACCATTTCCCAATTTAACCAATAGTATTTGTACTTAACATAGCATGCGATATGGAAATCAAAATATACTTTTAAAACTAGGCGCAAAATGGTCAAAGCATGACTTGCCTTCAAATAGCAGTTGGTTCTGGTCCGAGGTCTGCGATGGGTCTTCGAATTCTCCCTCGGCGAATTCCGGCGACTCGGAGTCTAATCGGTACAAGCAAGCACACAATAAATATGCAATACAGACAGCAATATTAACACCAAAAATAAAATAAAAATCACCATTAAATAGCTTACATTTTTACAAATTTTGGGCTCTGAATCACCAAATCCGAGTTAAAATGCAAAAGTTATAGCATTTTCAAGTTTGCTGAAATTCAATTAAATATATAACCGAATTTCTTTATTTATTTTCCTACTGAAAATCCAGATTAATTTCCTCGGCGTTACACGTGTCGACACGGAGTTAATCACGCCGCTTACGGTCATCGACGAGCGGGCCCTCGGGTGACGCTTCTGGCGTCAAGAAACTCGGGTCACACGCCGAAGCGGGCCCATGAACGGCGCCGCCCCACATGTCGGCGATCGACACGCGGCGAGAAGCATCAAGCCACGCCTACGCGATTTTCCGGACCGTTGGATTCGGATCTGACGGCGCAAAGACTACCCGAGCGATACACTGTTAATACGCCTATGTGGCCTCACCTTGAGCGTTGGATGAAGATCGGCGGCTGTGGTTGCTTGCGAGGAGTCGAAGAAGAAGCGGCGGCGCCAAGTTGCGGACTTGGAGAAGATGACGTGGTCGACGGCGTTTCCGAGCCTCTCCGGTGGAATGAAGTGGCCCAAGAAAAGCGGCGTGACGCAAGGAACTTCGGAGATGGTCTTGGTTGCGACGAGGAACGGCGGACGGCGGCGCAAACACGATGAAGAACCGCGGAAGAGAAGTGGTTACTTGGCGAGCTCCCGAGAGGGCTACGGTGGATGGTGAGCACGAGAGAGAGGCGAAATGAGCGAAGGGAGGCTTGAGCACGGGTGTACTTCACCCGCTTCGGACATGCCTCGAGGCACGCCAAAAAATCTCTAACAATATCTTCGACACCTCACGGCGGCGCGATCAGCGGGTGTCTCGACAAAGGTGCCTCGTCCCCGAGACGCAGTGCGATCAACGCCTAAAGATTCGGCCGTCCGATCAAGATCGGACGGTATGAGCGAGCGCTGATTAGGGTTTCCTCCACATTGGGCCGCCCAACACCGTAGCTAAAGGATTCGAAAGCACATCTTAATTGAATTTTTATTTAAGTCCAATAAATCCTCAAAAATCCACAAAAAAAATTAAATTAAATCCAAAAATTCAGATAATTTCAAATAAATGCAATTAAAGGCAAATAAGGGTTGGTTAATTCACAAAATTCGAATAACTCCAAAAATTTAAAATCGGGGCAAATTTCGGGACGTTACAAACCTACCCCCCTTAACAGAATCTCGTCCCCGAGATTCGAGGCTTAACTAGAGAATAGGTTTGGGAATTCCTTTTTCAGATCTTCCTCTCGTTCCTAGGTGGCTTCGCTTTCCGTGTGATTGCTCCACTGAACTCTGCAGAAACGAGTTGTCTTGTTTCTTGTTTTCCGATCCATTGTGTCCAGAATTTTTATCGGTTGTTCCTTGTAAGTCAAGTCTTCCTGTAGATCAACTTCTTCCAGTGATGTTTGTTCTTCAGGCACTCGGAGACACTTCTTGAGTTGCGATACATGAAAAACATTGTGTACTCCTGCTAATGACTGTGGTAACTCCAGTTGATATGCAACTTTGCCCTTACGGCTTATGATCTTAAACGGTCCTACATATCTTGGTGCAAGTTTGCCCTTCTTGTGAAATCTCTGAACTCCTTTAAGAGGCGTAACTCTGAGATACACATAATCTTCAGGTTCAAAGCTCAAATCTCTGCGGCGATTGTCTGCGTAACTTTTCTGCCTTGACTGCGCAATTTTTAACCTTTCCCTGATCAGTGCTATTTGCTCTTTGGCTTCTTGGAGTATGTCCGTCCAAGACACGACGCTCACCGATCTCATTCCAATTTAACGGCGTCTGCGCAGGTCGACCATACAACGCTTCGAAGGTGACATCTCAAGACTAGCCTCGATAGTCGTTGTTGTAACTAAACTCCGATATGGCAAACATTTATCCCAAGTCGATGTATAAGCCAACGCCGCAGCTCTTAACATATCTTCTAATATCTGGTTGACTCTTTCACCGCCCATCCGTCTGCGGGTGATAAGTCAGATCAAGTTCAAACGGTGGCCATTCTCAGATGCAATTTATCCCAAAATCTTGAGGTAAATTGGGTACCTCAGTCCGATACTATCTTCCTTGGCACTCCATGCAAGCAAACGATCCTTGCCATGTATAGCTCGACTAACTTACTCCCGAATAGGTTGTCTTTACCGGTATGAAGTGCGCGACCTTTGTTAATCGATCCACGATGACCCATATGGAGTCATAACCTCCTTGCGTCCTTGGCAATTGGGTAATGAAATCCATTCCGATTTCTTCCCATTTCCACTCTGGTATTTTTAATGGCTGCAGCAGTCCTGCTGGTCTCTGATGCATAGCTTTGACTCGCTGACATACATCACATAGTGCTACGTGTTCAGCAACTTCTCTCTTCATATTCGGCCACCAGAATCTCTCTTTTAAGTCTTGGTACATTTTTGCACTTCCTGGGTGAATCGAATACTTGGAATCGTGAGCTTCCTCCAATATTAACTGCTTTAATTCCTTTTTGTTTGGTACACAGATGCGCTCCTTTATCCATAACGTGCCTTGTTCATCCAGCTTAAACTCCTTTGCTTGGCCTTCCTCCATCTTGGCCTTGATTCGCTTGATCTTCTCATCGTCCTTCTGACCTTCCCTAATCTGGTCTCCCAAGGTAGGCTTTATTTCTAAGGCAGCTACGAATCCTTCCGGAACAACTTCTAATTTCAATCTCTGAAGATCCTTGCACAATTCTCCCTGGCTTTCTTCCACCATCGTATTTAGATTATGACTTTCCCGACTCAAGGCATCGGCCACTACATTGGCCTTGCCGGGATGATAATGGATTCCCATGTTGTAATCCTTGATCAGTTCCAACCATCTCCTTTGTCTCATGTTCAGGTCAGATTGGGTGAAAATGTATTTAAGGCTCTTATGATCTGTATACACCTCACATCTATTGCCAATAAGATAGTGACGCCATATCTTCAGGGCTTGCACTACAGCTGCTAACTCTAGATCGTGGGTCGGGTAATTCCCTTCATGTGGCCTTAATTGCCTTGATGCATAGGCTACTACCTTCCCATTCTGCATTAACACGCATCCAAGTCCTTGGCGTGATGCATCGCAATAAATGTCAAAGCTCTGGTGCACATCTGGCTGAACTAATCTCAAGCGCCGATGTCGGTCGTTTCTTCAACTCTTGAAAACTTCTCTCAACTGTGTCCAAACAAATTTCTTCTCTTTCTTTAGCAATTGCGTAATTGGTCTAGCGATTGTGGAAAATCCTCTATGAATCGGCGGTAATAACCCGCCATTCCAAGGAAACTTCGAACTTGCGAACCGTCTCAAAGCGACTCCCAATGCAAAGATCGCTCGACCATGCTTGGGTCATCATGATTCCTCGGCGCCATTACGCGCCTAGAAATCTACCTTACCCTTCCGTCGCACTTCTTCAATTTTATGCATAATTGTTGCTCTCTTAACTTTTCCAAAGACTAATCTCAAATGTTGGGCGTGCTCTTCATCCGTCCTTGAATAAACCAGAATATCATCTATGAATACGACCACAAATTTGTCTAAGTATTCCATAAATACTTTGTTCATTAAGTTCATAAAGTAAGCAGGCGCATTTGTCAATCCGAATGACATAACGGTGAACTCATAGTGTCCATATCTTGAAGAAAACGCGGTCTTGGGTATGTCCTCTGTCTTGATTTTCAACTGGTGATATCCTGACCTAACGTCGATCTTGGAGAATACTCCTGCTCCTCTTAATTGATCGAAAATATCATCTATCCGGGGTAACGGGTATTTATTCTTTATTGTCACTTCGTTGAGTGCACGATAATCTATACACATACGGAAACTCCCATCTTTCTTCTTAACAAACAGGACCGGTGCTCCCCATGGTGATGAGCTTGGTCTAATGAACCCTTTTTCCAACAGTTCTTCGATCTGCTTTTTCATCTCGACCAGCTCTTCGGTGGACATCCGATATGGTCTCTTTGCTATGGGTGCTGTCCCTGGTACTAAGTCAATTACGAACTCTATGTCTCTTTCTGGTGGCATTCCTGGTAATTCCTCGGGAAAAACATCCGGTATTCATCGACCATCGGGTACATCTCTTATACTGACGATTTCCAAATTGTTTACTAACATCTGCCCTTCTCGAACTGCCTTAGCTTGAAATTCCACTTTCCTACCTTCAGGGCTCTCAATAGACACAACTCTCCGCCCACAGTCTAATATAGCCTTATGCTTGGTCAACCAATCCATTCCCAGGATAACATCCAGGGTTTGGGTATCTAATATAATAAGGTTCGCTAGGAACTCTACTCCTTTTATTAATAGCTTAACTCCAGAACATCCGACCTTAGAACGGAGTTCTGATCCAGGGGATTGAACTAGGAGTGTACTTTTAAGATTAACCACATCCAGATCATTTGTCATGGCAAAATCTCGAGAAACGAACGAATCCGAAGCTCCTGAATCAAATAATACTGTAGCTGGCACTAAGTTGACTAGGAACTTACCGAGCACGACGTCCGTAGCATTCTGGACTTCGTCTGCGGAGATATGGTTGATTCGACCTCGCGTGAACGCTCATGTAGCTCCAATTTGAGCAGTCCTCGGCTTCCTCCTTGGGCAGGGTCTTGGCGTGTGTGTTTCAAGGTTAAAACGCTCAAGCGCCACACCTCCTTTCTTGGGGCACACATTGGCGAAATGCCCGGTTTCATCGCAGTTGTAGCAGCGCCTTCCTGCCATCTGCTGATTTCCTCCGCTCGGGTTAACAACCTTGACTGGGGTCTGAGGGGTCTGTCCTACCGGCCTCGGCATTGGCGGTGGTGTCCTGACAATGCTTCCCTGCTGAAATCTAGGGAACTGTTGGGGTATCATTCTTGTTTTCTGATGACCCTGACGTCCTCCTTGCAGAGCCATGCGGCATTTGCGATTGTCGTCAAGTTCTTTGCGCTTATCCTCTAGTATGAGCGCCTTGTTTACTAACTCTTGAAAATCCGGGAAAGTGTGGGTGATCAGTCCCACCTGCAATCCGGTGTTAAGCCCTTTCATAAAGTGAGATTGCCTTGCCTTGTCTGTTGCTACGTCTTCTGGAGCGTAGCGCGCAAGTTGGGTGAACTTATTTAAAAATCGCCACCGACCGCCTTCACGCTTCAGCTCAATTCTCCTTTTTCAATTCCATGATACCCTCCGGCACATGGTATTGACGAAAAGCTATGGTGAATTCTTCCCAAGTAATTTCCTGCGGGTTCTCCTGCGACGCGCAGTAGTTTTCCCACCATTCAGCGGCGGTTCCCTCAAGCTGGTGAGAGGCATAAAGTACCCTCTCGTTTCCTTCACACTGCGTTATGTGCAATTTCCTTTCGATGGTTCTTAGCCAATCATCTGCCTCCAAGGGGCTAGCGTTGCCAGAAAAGGTGGGCGGTCGAGTCCTCATGAATTCGGACAATCTCGAGTAGGGACGCGGCCCATTGTTCACAGCTTGATTGTTGGCGGTTGCTTGAGTGTTGATCTGTTGTACTGTGGCCATCATCGTCTGCATTAACTGAGTCTGTGCTGCAAGAAATGCTCCTAGATTCTGCATGTCGACTAGCGGGGCTGCCTGCGGTGGTGGTGTACTACTCTGACTGCCTCCGGGACGCGAACCACTGCCTCCTGCTCCGTTGTTGCGAGTGTTCACCATCTGCTGATTGCTTCGGTGGTTTAGAGATAAGGGGGAAAAGAGTAGGCAAGTATAGGAAATTATAGGGGGAAACATGTGTAACTTAAATAGAACCATTAAACATTAAAGTATTAATAGTAAGTAGGTATGGTTGCTTACATAGTCTAGGGACTATGCAACCACAAAATCAGTCACAACATCACATCAAATTGTTCATTACAACATCGCACATCTAATGTTTGAAATTAAAGACGCGACTCAACACAGGTGAGTCTCACGCAAAAGCCGATCACCGCAACTCGACAACGCTACCTCCTCAAGCCATCCTCGGCTCGCTCGCCGATCACATCTGTTGGTGGGTGAGCCGCATCGGGCAACCGCCCCATGCCCTCCCACCGGTGCAATTGGGGCACCACAGTCTTCTGGTCCTCCGGCTACCGGCGCTGGCTCCTCCGCTCCTCCTCCTCATCGCTGCCGAGCTCCATGACGGCGTCGCTCCCCGACCATAGAGAGCCTCCTCCACTCGGTGATCCTCTCGAACGGCGCAGTTTCTCTGGTCTCTGAGAGCAACCTCGGTCTCCTCCAAAACGCGGTACACTGCCTGAAGCTCCGAAGTCGTGGTGTCCATAACCTCCTCCTGTGCAGCGGCGAACCTGCCCAGGTGCACGACGGCAGCGTCGTCCTCCAACTCCAAGCGAGCCTGCAGGGGTCCACCCGCGTGCGGGTGCACACGGAAGGCGGTATCCCACAGCTCGAAGCCGTGGTCCCTGCTGATCCGACGCAGCGCAACCCGGGCACACTCCTGTATGCCCGCCTCGTAGCTAGCTCACTTCACCGCGAGGCGAAGCGGATGACTAGCACGCGCGTGCTCCCGAGCGTACAAGGTAAGAGTCGTCTCCCATCCGCGAGCAATCCCGTTGACTATCCAAAGGGACTTGTAGAGTGGACGATCGAAGCCTCCCAACACCTGGAGCATCCTCCAGAGCTCCGCTGCGTAGCCTCCGTGACGCTCTCCAAAAGAGTGGACCATCCGCATCTGCCAAAGCAACGCGTCAGAACAAAATTTTTAAAGAACACGAAAGTAATAGCAAAATACAGCAGGGGTATGAAGTAAGGAAGAAGGGATAAGTCAAGATTTCATTGATTATTCTTGTCAAATTTTTAGTCTTTAGAAATTAGCTTTTATCCTTTCTAAAACGACCAGTCTAGCTAGGGTTAAGTCCTACAGTCAGTATGGCTCTGATACCATCCCTGTCGTGCCCCGAATTTTTACGGATTCGGACACTCTGTGTATTCCGTACTAGTCCAGGATCACGCTAGTACACACAGGATAAACAGGTTGAAGTACCACAATCATACACAGCGGAAATAAATAATAAAGTACTTCAAGCATAATATAATCGAGTTACATGACCTTATGGTCACCTTACAATAATTCGCCACGCAGGGCGATAAATATCAATGTAGCACAAGTTTATCTGCGGAAGCAAAAGTAAAGCAAGGAACCCTTCATAACCACAGGCTACTGAGTGCGGCTCAACCCCTTAGTCCTCTTGGCCTTCGACGAACTCTTCCTCCCAGGCTGGCACGGCTTCTTCTTCTGAGGTTTTTGTCGATACAAGGGTGAGTATACAACATACTCAACAAGTCATGCACAATGCAGGTCTAATACTACATGCATGGCTTATTCCAAGGGAAGGCTTAAAATGGTTATTTTGCATAAAGCAGCATTTGTTTTTAACAGGTAATCGTATTAGATTAAAGGCAGTAAAACCAATATTAATAATAATCAATTTCTCAATTCTTTTTCAAGAGATTGGCACACAGCCCTAGTTTGATTCATCAGTCTTTGACACACAGCCACCCATTCCACATTTTTATTTTGAAAATCTAACCCTTGACTGTAATCACCGAGCATTGTCCAATGCGCGACACGCTATTCAATAGTTTCAACACACACACTCGCAGAGGTCAGACACTTTACCCACAGGATACAGTCGCTCACCACACAGGCGATTGATTGCAACAAAGTCTTTCAGAGACTAACATTTAACCGTTGAACCCCTCCGATACTTCCCTTCTAACACTTCCCTCACTCAGAGTCGAAGTTTAGACAGAGCAAGTACCGTTGAATGGGTACCAAGCCGTAGCACAGGTACGCTTCCCCTACAGTTGCACTGGTGTGCACTATCACCCCGAGGTTTCAAAGGAAAGAGGTTAGAAACCTACTTAACTAGGTCCGTCCCATTCCGGACAAGTGGTTGTACACGGAACTCAGTTCAAAGGCTCGCAAGGTTAAGTCCTTAATTGTCCCGGGCAAGACATCCATTTTATACTTCTCGGCACACAGCCTTCACAATCTTTCATACAACCCGTTGCCACACAGCCCACTCCGCACGAAGCCTTCTTGCCACTTGCCCGGTCCAAATCATTTCTCACCCAGTTTTGCATTATTGCAACACATGCCAATGCCCACTTCATTGTACGAGTAGAACCACACAGGTCGCTACCCTCAATTCCATTTCATGACATCATCGCATTATTTCAAAATGCGTTCCATAATTGTTTAGTCAACATTCATTTGCAATTTGAAAGACATTCAACGCATATAAGCGGGCTAAGCGACTAATCACGGTCTAGCCTCCCATGTTGGCATCATATTAGCATCCAACATGTTAAACATCTTAGGATGGACAAAGATTTCAGGGCATATAAACATTATAATCAAGGTGGCATAAACAAGTTTGGCTTTTAGCTACCATTTCCCAATTTAACCAATAGTATTTGTACTTAACATAGCATGCGATATGGAAATCAAAATATACTTTTAAAACTAGGCGCAAAAATGGTCAAAGCATGACTTGCCTTCAAATAGCATTTGGTTCTGGTCCGAGGTCTGCGATGGGTCTTCGAATTCTCCCTCGGCGAATTCCGACGACTCGGAGTCTAATCGGTACAAGCAAGCACACAATAAATATGCAATACATACAGAAATATTAACACCAAAAATAAAATAAAAATCACCATTAAATAGCTTACATTTTTACAAATTTTTGGGCTCTGGAATCACCCAAATCCGAGTTAAAATGCAAAAGTTATAGCATTTTCAAGTTTGCTGAAATTCAATTAAATATATAACCGAATTTCTTTATTTATTTTCCCACTGAAAATCCGGATTAATTTCCTCGGCATGACACGTGTCGACACCGGAGTTAACCACGTCACTTACGGTCTCTGACGAGCGGGCCCTCGGGTGACGTCGGGCTGACGTCATCAAACTCGGGGGTCACACGCCGACAAGCGGGCCCATGAACAGCGCTCGGCCCCACATGTCAGCGACTGACACACGGCGAGGAATCATCAAGCCACGCCTACGCGATTTTCTGGACCGTTGGATTCGGATCTAACGGCGCAAAGACTACCCGAGCGATACATTGTTAATACGCCTACGTGGCCTCACCATGAGCGTTGGATGAAGATCAGGCGGCTGTGGTTGCTTGCGAGGAGTCGAAGAAGAAGCGGCGGCGCTGGTTGCCGGACTTGGAGAAGACGACGCGGTCGACGGCGTTTCCGAGCCTCTCCGGTGGAATGAAGTGGCCCAGCGGGTGTGGCGTGACGCAAGGAACTCGGAGATGGTCTTGGTTGCGACGGGGAACGGCGGACGGCGACGCAACACGATGAAGAACAGAGGGAAGAGAAGTGGTTACTTCGGCGAGCTCCCGAGAGGGCTACGGTGGATGGCTGAGCACGAGAGAGAGGGCGAAATGAGCGGAGGGGAGTGCTGAGCACGGGGGTGTACTTCACCCGCTCGGACACCCGCTCGGACATGCCTCGAGGCGCGTGCAAAATCTCTGACAATATCTTCGGCACCCAACGGCGGGCGGCGACAAAGGTTTCGCCCCGAGATTTGATGACACGCCAAACCGTCCGATCAAGATCGACGGTGCGGAGCGAAGCGATTAGGGTTTCTCACATATGAGCACAAGTGTTGGGCCACCCAACATCAGTAGCTAAAGGATTTCGGCTTTTCTCAATAAAAATAATTGCGAAATTCAAAGTAATTATTTAGGGCACTAAAAATACCCAAAAATTCTAGAAAATATTTGAGCATTTTGAGCCTAAATAAAATATTTTCATTTATTTTTGATAAATACTTTTTCGACATTAATTAATCAAGAGAAGAACAACTTAATTGAATTTTTATTTAAGTCCAATAAATCCTCAAAAATCCACAAAAAAATTCAATTAAATCCAAAAATTCAGATAATTTCAAATAAATGCAATTAAAGGCAAATAAGGGTTGGTTAATTCACAAAATTCGAATAACTCCAAAAATTTAAAATCGGGGCAAATTTCAGGACGTTACAGTAGACTACACCGTTCACTGTCCTGAGTTCTTCAAAGGAGGTGGCACCAGGTACGTGGTTTAGGAGAACCCTTAGATTGTAGCACTCCCCCTCATTCGGACGAAATCACGATTCTCGCCAACTTGTGTTCATTCTACCCTCTTCTTCCATCGCTTTAGTCCTGGCCGCCAAATAAATGCTACCGAAAATCCTCAGACAAGATCTCTCGAGCCTCCTCGCATGTTTGGTTCATCTTGAAATACTCTGTCAGCAAGGTCCTCTCGACGCCATGCTGGGCAACAACATCATGAAGATCTTGGCCCGCAGAGAACGAGACCATGTGCATATTTGGTAGATGTAGCTGCATTTGCAATACAGGTGGGGAGATCTTGCTAAGGTCGAAGCTGTAGATCCTCCATAGAGCTTCTGATGGGGTAACCCACCTAGCGTCCCTAAATTGCTTAATCTCGTCAATGTTTCCGTTGCTATCGGGTTCATTGAGAGCTACAGAAGCACGGCCGTGGCCTTTGTAAATGTACTTGAATAGGTATTTTACGGCTTTTATGCTTGAGCAAACCTCCACATTTATATGGTAATTGTACTTCCTTAGAAGGTAAGGGTTGTATGGCACTACCCACCTATTGTCAAGCGTCCGACCTCAAACCTTTGCATGGCGGCCATTATCCCTTCTCCTTTATAAGGGATATGAGTCATTGCCTTGTATTGTAGATGCATTGAAATGACGTGGGTAGTAGTTCTTGCATCTACCCTCCTGCATGCACACGTTCTTCGCATTTAGGACTCCACATGGGCCATGCATCATATGCTTAACGACCATCTCATACAACTCTGGATACTTGTTCCTGTCTGGGAGCTCAGCAGAGATGAGACAGTCAAACTGCTCTAGACACGTGAGCTTGTAACCTCCCTTCATGATAAGAAGGAAGTGAACATGCGGAAGACCCCTCTTCTGGAACTCGATGACGTACACATAAGTAGCTACTGTGCCAAGGATATGCCTCTTGAATAGTTGTTCCTTGAGGCTCTCAAGCTTGGCTCTGAATACCCGAACGATGAGATCAGGGCAATCTTGTGGGGTCTGTCCAGGCTCTAGCTCTCGTATTATCTCTTCCCAGTTAGGGTTGCAGGTTATAGTCAAGAATATGTTCGGCTTCCCGTACTTCTGCACTAAGGCCATAGCGTTCAGGTACCTTCGTTGCATATCTCTATTACCCCCAATGAATGAAGCTGGCAGCACAATCCTTTTGCCCACAACTTGCACACGACTCTCTCTAGACTATATGCTATCAACCACGTCCTGGTACAGATCGGCTCATATCTCCCTCTAGTGGTGCCCGAAGTAGTCCAGCCTTATACCCTCCACCTTGATGTACATGTCAACTGCGTACTGCTGGAATAGGCACTTGCCATATAATAAGGCGTTGAATATCCCACGACGCATCTAAAATTTCTAGCAGTAGTAGTCTCTTACAGTGACGCAAAGCCGATTATTCGAATCTACACAAAAGAGGGACATAGTCAGGTGATGTGTAAATAATCAGGACATCAATAACAATGAGATACCACGTTCACAGCAATACTCACCTTGATCCTTGTAGTGACCGCTGTTATTGTTGTTTTCCGGTGCCCGAATTATAGCTTCAAGGGGCACACCATGCTTCGGGATATGTGGATGCCAGCCAAGTTCTCCTCTTGGGAAGAAGAGTGGATACGACAAGGGGTCATAGCATCCATAGTGCAGCTTTATACTGTACTTCTCAATGTTGTTGCCATATAGGATTACGCTGCGGTTGAAATCTCTGCGCCGCTCATTGCCCTCGACCCACACAACAGCCACTTCCGATGTTACTGGCCTGTTGTATAGTCTTTGATCCATCTATAAGTCGGTATTCAGTGATACACGATATTCCTCGAGGTCTTCGGCTTGGCCTAGGCTCCTGAAAGTTTGAGAGTAGGGGTTGTCCCGGAGGATGTTGACCAACCTCCTAATGACTTCCTGGTCAAGGCTAAGTGAGTAACAAAACCGGTGATTCAGACTGGGGTCGTCATCATAGAAATAGAGCTCCAAATGATTTGGACCAGATTCGCTTGTACCAAAGAAATGGACATTGTGGTAAATTTGTCTGTGGGCTCGAAATGTGTACACTCCAGACCTCATGTTGGTGTGTTCTCGTCGAGACTCACACCTAGACTGGTGAAGGAGAAGTGACCGTTGAAGAATCTTATGTTGTCGCAAAAATGCCTCGCATCGGGATCTACACTCGACCAAAGCCTACAGAGTTCGGGTATTGGCTCTTGGTCCGATAGCTTGATTTTACCGTTGTGACAACAAAACCCGTTCGTCTCATACTGGAACCTCTTTGCACCGCAATGTTCACAGTTTGGCTCAGCCTTCAGCACGTGTGTGCTATCGGATATGTTGCTATACACATGATCGTAGGGATCTTGGACATTTGAGCCCAGTAGAGAGTCATTTGCTAGCTCACCAACGTCCATGTCCTCCATTGCATCGTCACCTGGATGGATTCAAGTTGAGGGGATTATGATAGTTGTTGAATTCTATATAAAGGAGAGAGAAATGATGTCTAGACTACCTCCACCGGTGAACATGTAGTACTCCTCATCCATATCCTCCTCTACGATTGTTTCTATACTACCTGTCATTTTTCGTGAGTATAGGTTAATAACGGTTACGTAGTTGCAAAGGTAAATATAGTTGTAGATGTTATCATTATCTATAATGAATGACTGTGTTGAGGGATCTGCAGCTGCGAAGCCATGCGATGATGGATCGGCCACCACTAAAGCATCTGACTATGGGCATTGCATTGCAATTGATTCAGAGCATGGGGTGTCTCTCCTACTCGCATAACTTGCATTATGTTCCTGTAATAATGCTTGCCTATCATTTGGTGTAATTATTTGCCTGGCTGATCTTCTACGGGCGTTAATGTCTTCTCTTTCATTGGCTGTTATTCTTTGCCTATATGCTCTTTGACGTGCATTTGACTGTTGCCTTTTTTTGAGAGCCAAAGTTCGACTGTGTGCTCTTCGGCGGGCATTAATCTCTTCTCTTTGTTCAGGTGTTAAACTTTGACGACGTGCTCTGTCACGTTCTCGTCTTGCTAGCCTTTGCTCTGGTGTAAGAGCTGCATTCCTAGCATTTTGTCGATGACGCCTTGATTGTATTTGTTCTTCTATAAGGGTTGCATTCCTTACATACTATCCACCATGGCTTGCCACACTTTGCTCAGGTGTAATAAGAGCCTCTATTTGACCAAGACTTGGCTGCCTTTGCTCCTCTGTCATGGTAGCAAAACTTTCAGCAACATCGTGGTAATTCATCCATCCTGAAGTGTACAACGCATGTAATATAATGAGCTGATTTGAAGTGGCACGATATTTGCAATTAGAACACACATGATGGGGAAAAAACAGCTTGTACCATTTGAGCATTCGCCTTGTAGCGATATACCCATCGTGAGGGTACTTTGCGGTGGAATTGTATATGGTGTAGGTGTTTGATTAGGCTCATCTTCTTCGTCCGAAGATGAATAACTTTGAATATTGTATCCTTCACGTATAGATAAGGTAGTAGGGGCTCGTTGTAAAATAGCGGTGCGAAGTCTCTTTGGAGCATGATGTGCATCTATCATTGCCAAAATGATATTTGAAAAAAAACATAGCATGCATATTTACAATTAAACCACAAAGTTACAGTATAAGCCAAAATTAAAAGGGATGGCAACATAGCAACCTTCTTTCCTTTTCCGTGATGACTAGTTTGGATGATGCGACATAATACCAAAATCATTTGTGAACTACAGAAACATTGGTGTGAGCTCAAAGAAGATAGCATAGTAAGATATTTTGTAATACAATACTATCTATTAGGTTGGTATTTTGCAAGTAAAATCTGAACATGCTATCAATCTGTCACATCATTGTGCACTACTTAACAGTTTATACGATGTTTTAAAAAAAGGCATTATATATGTTACCGTAGGTTTATTAACATTGTTACACCAATAGTATAACGAGAATAATCATATGGCAATGGAATTTGACAACCAAAAAATCTCTTCTGCATAAAATTGAAACAATCAGGTTGGATGTTAGCTTTTAAAATAATCATGCGTGGAGGAGGGTTACTCATACAAGAGAGATGTAGAGATCAATGGTAAGGTAACCCTGAGTTGAAATGTCCCCTACAATGTTGATAATCTTCTTGCTACTTGTGCAATGATATGACTTGCTTACGCTAGTATGGTTTAGTTATATGTTCTTGTTTGCATAACATTTTACTTGGACTGATTAGATTTGGGCTTATCTGCTGGACTCCATCATGATGTTAATTTTGTAGTAAATATTAGTAGCTTTTAGCCCAAAAGGACAGTAAGTTATGGAACACTACCAGTTTGTTATCTTCCTATTTAGTTGTGCTACACAGTGTCTTTTCTCCGCTGGTGAACAATCCATTCTTCCATGTATTTTTGGTTTTTTTTTCTTGTACTTTCTATGCCATCTCACCTGCTAGGTCAAGCAAACCGCCGAAAATACAATCTGTTCAACCATACATATTATAACAGCCTTATTATCATTGGATATGTATTTATCTTTGGAGAACTGAGACTAAACTTTCGATAACTTTATAGCCTTGTTATGATTAAACTCGGTTTGTTAATTTGCTATAACTTACAACAAGAGCTTGTTACATAATTTTCCAAAATCATGTTTCTTCCGCTTGGTACCGTAGCATTTTTTAAGTGGTGAGATATGTGTCTATGCAGAATATAATCTGTGAATCACGAAGTTTGTTATCAAATTACCAATGTATTTATTTGTTTTGCTGTTGATTCACATATGCCTCTATATGTTTTTGAGTTCCACAATCTTTTTTTTTTCTTCCGTGTGATTCTAAACTGGATCTTTTGGAAACGAAACTCAAGCAAAAGAGAAATACAATAACCCCAATAAGGAGCCTGATAAGCATAGCCGAAGAAAAGACGACTCTGAAGATAAAGATAAGTGGCCCACAGACAATAGAGACAGTGATGACAGGATGAATCTGTCAAGGTATGATCATGGTAAAGATAGGAGCTCTAAGGCAAAAGTTTGATGATGACAAGTATAAACAAAAGTACAAGGATGGTTATGAAAGGGATAAAAGACAGCAAGATGAAAACTGTCTGGATGAGCGTTTGACCCAAAATCATGAAAGTGATAGAGCTGATTTGATTCTTTGACTGAGGGAGCAAGGTCTGATCATAGACATCCAGAAAATGTTGATTCTTGCGTCATGATATGGACTTGGGCTAGGTGAACTTCTTGCGTGGATTTTGGGATCAGCGTTTGTTCATCGTATTGCCATGCATCTATCTAGCTAATATGTACGCTCGAACCAGCGATCGATTTGTACTCTTGTTGCTTGGAGGTTTAAAGGCTATGATTTGCCATGCAAGTAGGATAGATACACACAAACAACAAATGGGATTATGGGAAGCTAGCTAGCTAGGTTCTTGGACCATGCATGATACAGCATCGAGTTTTAAGCTCTTCTCTTGGCATTTCTTGGTAATGCAGTCACATGCTTGCATGGGCCTCGTCAAACTATTGCTCCCTTGATTAGCTACACAAAGTAAGAGATAACCTGGCAGCTAATCCCTTGTCATCAAATTCCAATCACATGCGACCTAACCAAGAGATCGAATGCCAATTCCTAGAGGGTCTATAGATATATATTGTCGCCAAGGGACAAGGTACTCCCACTCAATTTAATTTGATCCAGTTATTAATCAAAGGAATTAACTAATAAGTACGGCGGGGTGAACAAAACTAACAAACTACTCTTGTCATCCTGCCACCTCCTTAATTGTCTCAAAATCTCAACCCCAATTCCCCCTCCTCTCTGTTGCCCACGCATGCCTCATCTTTTGCCCTCCATATTGCCCCTTCCTTTCATTATCTTATCGTAGCTAATTTCCAAAAGAAGAAGATACCATAAACCTAATTTATCATGCAAAAGAATTAAACTTGTATTATTGATGGAGGGAGTCATTGAACTCTCCACACCCAATTATTGATGGAGGGTGTCGTCGAACGCTTCACACCCATGCTCAAATCTGGGTGTCTACCTAATTAACTTTCTTTCATGGCCAAATAGGAGGAGGAGAAGAACAACTACCATGGCTACAATAAATTCCTCTTAGCTACCACGTACATTGCAATCCCATGACTACAAATTAAGGTAACGATGAAATAACTTTACAATAATTTGTAGCCATACTTTGATAAGCAAACAAACACAAGCATGCCTCTATAAGCAATTATTCATGTAATCAGAATAAAAAAATATTTGCAGCATCCAAATACATCACTAATCATTTCAGCATCATCTCTACTAATCCAAAATGCGTCGATCGGTAGCCTTAGTAACCACATGAGCTAGGTATTCCCACCTACTTTCAATAAACCTTTTTACGAATGTGAGATCAATTGCTCCTGCCACCAAAGAGTGTTGAAAGTCTACAATAATAACAATTTAAGAAATATATTAGAAAAAAAGAGTTAAAGTTTTATCTTTTATGGAGTTGTTTCTTATTAAAAAAATACTTACATTGAAATGCATGTGCTGTAGGAAAATCTGGGGCGAATGCTAGTTTCGTGTACTTTGTAGTTTCCACACATCCTGTTTTTAAGACTAACTTATTATGAGTACATATTTTGTTAAATCCATGTTGCCAATAGTATTTTTTTGTAGGTTGGTGATTTCATTACCATATCTGATATCTTTCTTCAGCATAGTTGCAACAAGCACATGGTGATTTGTCTTAGCCTCTGACCAACTAAGCATGTGTTGAGTTAAAAGCTCATCCTATACTTGAACAACTAACAAGTTAAACCTACAATTAAACATAACAAGAAATATTTTAAATATTATGCACTATTAGTTTTAATCATACCCTACTTTTGTGAAAATTCTATAAATTTACCTTGTGTCTAGGAGAGTGACCTCTCTATTGGGTATATGGCATGGAAAGGTTTCGTAGAACTCAAAATCACTAAGATGAAAACCACTCCAACTATATTTGTATGAAATATTGTATGTTTACTTTACGATATAAAAAATATCATTTGATATTATATTTGCTACCAAGAAATTTTGAGACATGCCTACAAATGTTTTGTTTGGACATCCATAAATGTCTTCAAATGACATGAAATGCTTTGGGTAAAGAGGAAAATCATGTAATATCATAGAAGGTTCAACTGTTGTGCGGTTGGTTAGCAAGCACTCATAACAGTTTCGAATGCTCCGAAACTCAACTTCCCCAAGGTTTGGCTGGAATTGCACATGATGAATGACGTACTTACGACCTTCATTCAATGCTAAGTTAAACCTATAAACATTTCTGTTCCTCACAATAGCTTCTATTTTGGAACCCTTGTAAGTTTACAATAAATCATGTTAGTTAGAGGCAAATATAAATTTTTTAGGGGTTGAATTACCATTGGACTTATAGTCTCATCCATTAAGATAAATCGAAGCAAATCATCGTTATCTTGAATAGGAAATTTGACATCTACCAAGACACAAATGCTCCAAGACACAACTGGAACGGATATTTTCCGACCGACCGACCGAATCAATTCGGATAGCGATTTGAATAGTTTTTCGGATATTCAAGAATTTTCCTGATACGGATACGGATAAGGATAGTTATCTCGGATAAGGATACGGATACGGATAGTAATTATCCGATGAATACAGGAATATTCGAGTTTATAATCGGATAATATCCGGATATAAAATATGGATATTATCCGAAAATTTTAAAGACTTCTCCAAGACTGTGACTCTGTAACTCTCTAATCAAAGAGCACCAGTCACCAGAATCTAGAGGCACTATTACCAGTGTACTAATACCACTCTTGGTACTCTACCAGTACCAGTGCCAACTGCCAAGTGCCAAGTACCAACTACCAACTACCATTCTACCTAGTGCCACACTGTCACTGCCAAAGTGCCAACGCCAAGTGCACCACAGCGCCAGTGCGGTACCAAACCAAAAATTTACCACGTGCTTCGTACTTCCCGGCTTATCCACTGGTGCCAGGCCAAAACTGAAGGCAATGCGACACTGCCACGCAGCAGACCCAAAACCAAAAACATAAAATCCCTAATCCATCATTCGTGCTCTCTTTCTCTATCTCTATTCTCTACTAGTCTTATAGTCTCTCTCCTCTAAAATCCCCAATCCAAACAAAACCTAGCTGAGCTGAGTGGCTTGAGTTGAGGAGTCACCGAGGCGGCATCGGCGGTCCGGCGCACCGTTGCTGGCCATAGCCCGCAGCCCCGTAGGCCGTAGCCACCGGCGGTCCGATGCACCACAGCCCGTGAGGTCAGAGTCATAACCACCTCACATCCGATCAAGACTGCTGCCAAATCCTCTCGACTCGATGGTATTATATGATTCTATCATGTTTACCTTACTAGTTTGTGACTTCTAATTTGCTAGTGCCATTGTCTTTGATAATTCTATTATGACTCTACATTTAGCTTTTATATAATCTCTAGTGTGTTCATTATTAATTCTTAATTATATACAATGCAACTATAGTAAATTCTTATACTATTTTCTTCACATTTTGTCAATAATTATTCATAACTCATAAGTAATCTACCATTCAGTATGTTACATGTGCAATAAATGATCTATATTTTCATGTATTATTCGGCTAAAAATATTCGTACCGTATTGAATCTGGTCTCAGATTCGCCAGATTCGTAAGTGATTGTATCCGGTATTATTCGCATTCGTATTCACATCCGACACCATTCGTATCCGACTTCGTATTCGATAGAAAATATGGATACGGATACGGGATGAACAATATCTGACCGTATCCGATCCAATTACATCCCTACAACTGAGCATGTGTTGAGTTAAATGCTCATCCTATACTTGAACAACTAACAAGTTAAACCTACAATTAAACATAACAAGAAATATTTTAAATATTATGCACTATTAGTTTTAATCATACCCTACTTTTGTGAAAATTCTATAAATTTACCTTGTGTCTAGGAGAGTGACCTCTCTATTGGGTATATGGCATGGAAAGGTTTCGTAGAACTCAAAATCACTAAGATGAACAACCACTCAAACTATATCTGTATGAAATATTGTATGTTTACTTTACGATATAAAAAATATCATTTGATATTATATTTGTTACCAAGAAATTTTAAGACATGCCTACAAATGTTTTGTTTGGACATCCATAAATGTCTTCAAATGACATGAAATGCTTTGGGTAAAGAGGAAAATCATGTAATATCATAGAAGGTTCAACTGTTGTGCGGTTGGTTAGCAAGCACTCATAACAATTTCGAATGCTCCGAAACTCAACTTCCCCAAGGTTTGGCTGGAATTGCACACGATGAATGACGTACTTACGACCTTCATTCAATGCTAAGTTAAACCTATAAACATTTCTGTTCCTCACAATAGCTTCTATTTTGGAACCCTTGTAAGTTTACAATAAATCATGTTAGTTAGAGGCAAATATAAATTTTTTAGGGATTGAATTACCATTGGACTTACAGTCTCATCCATTAAGATAAATCGAAGCAAATCATCGTTATCTTGAATAGGAAATTTGACATCTACCAAGACACAAATGCTCCAAGACATGTATATATCCCCGTATTCAATGTTGTCAAACTCTTTGAATCTTTTAAAAAAAATAGCACATTTAATCATTTGGTATATTTTTAATTAGATGAAAGAGATAGTGAAGTAAAACTCACATAGGCACCACAGGACTTTCAGCAAACAACGCGTACGTTCTCTTTCGTGTTCGATTAATTGGTGCTATTGAGCTGACATAGACATTCAGATGTTAGAAAACCTTTTAAAAATATATTTTTTAATGGTGACAGGAGCATTTTCCATATTCAGCAATTTGCATAACATTTTTGTATTTCACACGCAGTAACACATTTAAGACATGCAACATTTAAAATGATTAATACATTAGCATCCAACTATATTAAATATTCCAGATATAGTCATACATAATGAATAAATGAAATTGCTTTGCTGTTTGATAAAGTCCAATTGATCTAGTACTCCAGCAGACTCTATCTGTTTTTATCTTGTGCTTACTGTAGTACACACTCATACCTAGGGCATCCACATCAGTATTTGTGGAATTGATAATCAGAACACCAGATTCCAAGTACAGACAAGATTATTTCTTAATTAATGATGTGGACATAGAGAAATGACTGACGGGTCAAATGGCAAAAGAAGACAAAAAAATGTTGTGAGGGGTATGTGTCACTGAATTCAACAATTGATTAAACTATAGAACAAATTTGATTTGATCTAGTAAGTAGGAATAAAATATCATGATGCCGACAATGAATATGATTGTATAATGATTATACTAACAAGCATGGTATAGTTAGGCCAATGGCTGTTTTGTTTAAGGAGGATATGGATGACTAAACACTGCATATAGGTGGAGCTAAGACAGTAGAACTTGATCGTTGTCTTTTTTGTATGGATAGGCCAAATCGGGATGCCACGGCAAGACTACATGCAGCAAATTCAGGCAGTACCTTGCAAGGTCCAGACCAAGCCATAAGTGGGTACACTACGGATCCTCTCCTAGTTCGGTAATATCTACAGTAGCAGGCTAAAATTTTAATCATCGGATCCCGGAAAACTTTCAGACTAAAACCAGCCGACATGGCCACGAGAGACTCTTTTCACAACCTCACAGACAATGCCCTTACCCTAAATTTCAGACTACTATACTATCTGATACTATTACTATACTTCTACTGCTAGAAATGCAGAGGTGTATGCTTATATGGATTTGCTCCATGGTACCGAACAGTGAGCATCAAGGTCAAGATATGGTATTTTCCTAATTAGGACATGGAACATTTATCTTTGAACAAAATTCACAGCCACAAGCCAACCATGTAATGGAATAGAACAATCAATACCTTTGAGCTTCTTGAAAATCCTCTGTCTTCAACCCAATTGCTTTAACAAAACCTGAGAGGAATGTCAAGATTTAGCATCACATGTCAATTCACAAAGCGAGACAACTTGAGATTGTATAAGAAAAACAATCTGCGGTATTATTCATATGGTGTTTCAAATAGAATACTCAGTGCAGATCAAAAGGGTACTAAAAACCAACGATCAAAAGGGCACAAGCTAATTCCTATCTGTTTTAGCTAGGAGGAGATGGGTGCCCAGCATTTGTTTCTTGACCTGTTTTAGTGCAGCTATCAAAATGCAAGCTATAGATGTTCATGTCATTGAGAGTGCTTGCAGTTATATTCACAAATGGTCTGTTGCCCTCTGCCTTGGATCAGGGCAAACACGAAATATGGCTCTTCACAGGTTTATCTCTCTTGCAAATCATATTATAGTTCAGAACCTTTCTAGTTTTGAATCCCACTTGCTTTACCTACTTTCACCATTGACCAAAAAAACTTCCATTATATATTTAAATGTGCATGCTCATGGACGGACCTTTGGCAATGTTAAAAAAGGGCAGCTTTACATACCAAAAGGCATATACTTCCAGTTCAGCGAAAACTAATCATTCTGTCCTACCATATATCACCCGATTACAAAAGTTTCTATGGTTTCTCTTCTGACATGAATAAAAACCAAATATATTACACATTGTAAATAAGGCATTCATGGCATTAGAGTTTGACAATCTTTATACAACCAGAGTAAAACGAGTACAACAAGTAGTAAAGTGAGCTCCCTGAACAATTCAGAAAACACACTAACAAGTAGTAATTTGATGGCCGCTTACCTTCAGATGGCAAAAATGGTGAGCAGCTCCGAAAGTGATAAAATGGATAAGGAGGTGGGGGAGGTTAGCTGCGGAGCATGACAAAGGACAAGGAGAATGAGAACATACACTTATTTGCTTACTCTGTAAATGGAAAACAAATCACTATGTGACTGTGTCATTTCATCTTGTTTCTGATGGGGTGTTCTCTATCAAGGGAATATCTTGCACTTAATAAAGCTTATGCATATGCAGGGAAAGCACACATGTTGTTGGTCTGTATTTTGTTGTGTTCTGGACTTGATTCCTGTGTTTTGATCTTGGATTTCATGTCCATTACAAAATTTTTGTATTATCTCTTCAAAAAAGTCTGTATTATTAACTTGAGTGTATATCATCTGTAGGTGAAATACTCCAATTAAATCTAGGATACAAGGCTCCTGATGATTACAAGCTATTAATTAAGGAGACAAAAATCCCTCTGCCCGTGTGTAAATGCACTAACAAGCAAACAACACTTAATAGCCTTTTGATGTTTAGACTTCAAAATCTGTTATTTTAATAAGGTTTGGCTGAAAAAGCTAATTGGATCAACATACACTTCAAAAGTTAGTAAATTATCATGGTTTCCATAAACCCTAGTAGATTGTGCACCAAAACGATTTTCAAGTAATTTAAAACCCATTAATTCACAAAGAGGCTAATAGGCTAAGTCCTCACTAAAAACTGCAAGTTCTGCATTCCAAAAGCATGCAAAGCATAAAGAATAATCAACGTACATGATTCTACTCTCTGGATCAAGCCTCTTGATGAACTAAAATACAACCAGAGTAAAATGAGTACAACAAGTAGTAAAGTGAGCTCCCTGAACAATTCAAAAAACACACTAACAAGTAGTAATTTGATGGCCGCTTACCTTCAGATGGCAAAAATGGTGAGCAGCTCCGAAAGTGATAAAATGGACAAGGAGGCGGGGGAGGTTAGCTGCAGAGCATGACAAAGGACAAGGAGAATGAGAACATACACTTATTTGCTTACTCTGTAAATGAAAAACCAATCACTATGTGACTGTGTCATTTCATCTTGTTTCTGATGGGATGTTCTCTGTCAAGGGAATATCTTGCACTTAATAAAGCTTATGCATATGCAGGGAAAGCACACATGTAGTTGGTCTGTATTTTGTTGTGTTCTGGATTGGATTCCTATGTTTTGATCTTGGATTTCGTGTCCATTACAAAAATTTTGTGTTATCTCTTCAAAAAAGTCTGTATTATTAACTTGAGTGTATATCATCTGTAGGTGAAATACTCCAATTAAATCCAGGATACAAGGCTCCTGATGATTACAAGCTATTAATTAAGGAGACAAAAATCCCTTTGCCCGTGTGTAAATGCACTACTGTTTAATGCTTATTGCTTGTTTTGCACTTGTACCATTAGTTGTTTCACTTGTTTGCAGACAGTGTTCACCTTTTAATCCTTAGTCTACTGGAATTAATGTTCATCAGTAGAAGCTTACGTCTATCGCACAATGTATGTTCTTTTCCAGCTAGTTGAAGATCTGCTACAGTGTTCTTCTCCTGGAGCTTGAACTCTATCCACTTCTCAGGGTTAAGTGCTGAAAAACAAGACAACAATCATTTAGTTACAACAAAAGGCACAAGGGATACAGTTTATTTGTATTCTGAAATAACTAAACTTTCTAACTACCTGAAACTTTCTAAGCAAAAGAACCTCTTAAAACAATATCTAGGTAGCAGCAATTCACTTTGAAGCAAAGTAAGACAATCAAACTATGGCAATACATCCATACAAGGCCACTCTATTACAATGCCTAGACAGATGTTAACCCTGGACAGCACCATTTCCACATGCTAATCCCAAAATCCACAATCTGACAATGTAATCGTAAGATCATGTTATCCTTGGCTAAAAAAGAGAAAGTATACAACATGGGGCTCAAGTCCAAAATTACATCAAACAAAACATTATCTCTATCAATTCAGAACAACAATGGCCAAATATGCTTACAAGAAGAAAAAAAATAATCAGTATGGCATGATAAACTATCAAACTAAAAAGGAATCATAAAGACAGTTAAGGCTGCAAAGGAAAACCAATAGCCATGTTAAGTTTTCAAAGTTGATTGTAGACCCAGTGGCAAAAACATCGACCAGACTTTTGGATTAACTGGTTCTTCTGAGAAAAATATGTCAATCTGGAACAATATTGAGCACAATTTTTCATACTCTATACATTCAGATTCAGGACCCCTAACAGCTATGTATACTTGCGTCACTGAATCAAAATCTCCAAAATCTTAAGAGATCAAGCGGCACATGTAGCTCATCTCTTGAGATTATGGCCGTAAGTTCAGAAATGCAACAGTAGAAGAAAGATGACACAAGAAGCCACTCTCATGCATCTGGAATCTAGAAATACCTACACACAGCATCTCATTCAGGATTTATACTTATGCAACCATTCGGGGCCATTTACTTATAAAATGCACGAGCATCTCATTTATGTTTGCCCCGAATGTAGTTTCTTTTATTGCATAAACATGATCTGCAACTATGTATACTTGCGTCAATGAATCAAAATGTCCAAAATCTTAAGAGATCAAATGACAGTTTCAGCGGAAACACGCAAGCAAGCAAATGAAGCAGACTTAGCCAAATGCAGATCAACCCAAACACTAAATCCCCAAACCCCAAAATCCCGAGCTCTTTGATCAAATGAACACACCTGTGCAACTTGAAATATTTGGGAGATGATGACTACTTCTCAAAAGGGAATCAAGAACCCAGCGGAGAAGGAGACGATGACTGAAGAAATATCGCAACTTGATGTTCTTCAGGACGCAGATCATGCACGAACTGAACTTCACTCACCCATAAAAAGGCTCACTTATATAGAGAGTATAGCCCAACTGCAATATAGAGAGATAACACTTATCTAATGTGGTTTCCAACAGAAATAACAAACATATGATAAAGTCAGTAGTAACAAACTGATGATCTGATAACTGAGTTGAAACAAACCGCGATAATGACGGAGAATGTTGTAGCCACGGTTGGTTGTGACCTTGCCGTCCGCTGGATGTCACGGCAGTAGCTCCTTGCGCTCGCCGCCGCCACAAGCATCCTTCTTCGAGCCCGCCACCGCGAGGCCTTCCACACCACCCCCTCCTCCTCTTCCTTCTCCTCTCCCTCCCCCAGATCCCGTTGGTTCGTGTTGCGTGGTGAAGCTACGTGCTGTGACCGGAGGTGCCCGCGACGACGGCTGAGCTCGCAGGGCTTCGCCGTCGAAGTCCCTCCTCCAGATTTGCGCTGACGTCACGCCGCTTGACCTCCTCTGACCCTTCCGCGCCATGCCGTCCGCCCTCTACGCTGTGTCGCAGGGACCAGGCCCGTCGCCGCCGACAGCACTTTGGAGAAGGGAGAAGGGAGACGAGATGACGCAGCTGGAGGATTCGGGCCTGAACGTCGGTGAGGTGTAGTGGAGCGGTGGGTTGGGGAGGAATCGAGAGGAGTCAGGAGGAGGAAGGGGTCGAGGAATGGAGCAGATCGGGGCGAGCGGCTGGTTTTTTTGGTGTCAGCCGGCCTATTATTTTTTTTACGTTTGAGGTGGGTTGGTGGTGGAGAACGGACGTACCACCACCAACTCAAAATTAGAAGTAGCAGAGACATACTCGAGAGGCAATTGTAATATCAAATTCCTTCTTGAATACGCCCCTAGCACAAAACCATTCGAATGCACTACATATGTGATTACGAATTGTACATGATTAGAATTTGTTTCAAATGGAAGGAAATAGAATTAGTACAATAATGGAAGGAACAAGCATACCGGTTGAGCATGTCGATAAAGTTTTGATACTTTTTAACTGGTTTCCTTTTTGAGTCCATAACTGTAATCAGGCTACGATCTAGCTCGATCATAAGAAGAATCCTGTGAAAACTGTACATATATATGTCAACGTAGATAACTAATTAGTTCTAACATCGTGTTATGAAAAAGGAGTAGAACGAGGTGGTACGAAAACACATACTCAAATGCATAGGGTAGATATATCTTTGACTTATATCTTTGTCCCATTAGCGCATTGTATATGTTGGTCTCTGTTTCGCTTGGGTAGTCTGTAACGGCTATCTCGTTGATAACTACTGGGTCCATGAAGCCTATGTCAAAAATACGCTCCCTTCTGCATCTTTGTATCTCTATTCTACATAAGAAGAAATTAGTTAGGCTTGCAAGCTAGTATAGTACAAGGGTGCGCATGATGGTTTTTTTGTAAATAAGACACTTACAGAGTCCAGCAACCCAGCAAGGCCGCGGCGAGGGCGTCTGTCTGGTATAGATCATACATGGCATTCCATTCGACAAAAAATTCACCATCCCCGTGGAAAAAATCTTGTTCCTTGTACTTGACAGCGAACAAATCTAGACCATGCTTGGCCGCGTCTAAGTACCATTCATGCAATTGCCGCATCTTTGTTGTTAGCTGGAGCAGCTCCTCACACCTGACCAATAATGCGCCCGGTGTAAATGGCCATCTTACTTGGGCATACTCAATTTTCACCGTGCCTAATACTTGATCTGCGTCAAGTCCAGTTTCATCGAAGAATTGTAGCATCTCCTTGGCTTTCTCCTCAGTTGACGTCCTCTCCTCTAACATCTTCTTCTTGTGGCATTCCTTAGTCAATGTGCACTTGTAGTTTGATAGGCGAGGCATTTCTTTTTTATCCTTAAAATTTTTAATAGTCCTCAAGCCTTTGTGAAATTCTTTTGTGCCAGGTAGAACCTTCTTCTCTAGTGACTTGGGTCTAAAAAATTTAGTTACCTCGCCTTGTATTATCTTCTTGGTCTCCTCCTTGGTCATATCATACGCCTGCTTCGGAGGTGGAGCCAGCTTCTTGGATTGGGTGGAGGACGCCGTCTTCTTGGGAGCTGCTAGCTAAGTTGGCTTGTTTGTCTTAGTCAACACCATCTTGGAAGGAGACGGGCTTCTTCTGGGGCTTATGTATGCGGGAGGTGGTGTAGGAGTCGACGCCTTCTTGAGAGGAGACGAACTTCTTCTGGGGCTTATGTGTGCGGGAGGTGGTGTAGGAGTCGGGCTTCTTCGCGGAGAGGACACGTCCATGTTATCTCAAAAAATTATGTACCGTTTGTGCCACAGGATGAAATTGTGTACCACCTCTCCTAGCTTCGTAGTCCCGTCACCTCTGGGAATTTCGAGGTCAAGGTCCTCGTACCCTGGGCAAACCTCCTCTATCGAGACCTTGGAGTAGCCTGACGGTATCTGTTGGCCATGGATGAGCTGCCCCTGCTCCGCTGGGTGAGCCATGCCATGGGCCGCCTTGAAGGAGAGGTTCCACGCTTGGATGTGTAGCTCACAAGGTGTCCGCTGCTTGATGTCGTCTACAGGATAGTGGTCCAAGTCCGTTTTGAGTAGCCCACCAGAAGTGCAGCTGCTCCGCTGCACGGAGGGGCTGATGATGTTAGGATTGCTTGGAGGTTCCTGACTCGTCTTCCGCTGTTGGTTCAAGGCTAACTGCACCTCTCTTCGGATCTCTTCTTGCATTCTCTCTTGTGTTTGACTCAGGCGTTCTTCAAGTGCACTGAGCTGTTGTGTCTGTCGAGCCTTGCTTCTCACCCGACTCCTATAGGTCTCGGCGTCCTGAGCGAAACCAACCTTCCACGGGACGACGCCAACGCCTCGCCTCGTGTACGTCCAGGGTGCTCTGGGTTTTGTAGGGCCCTTGTTAGCTCGTCGTTCTCCCTGTTTGGCATGAAGGTGCCCTAGAAAGACTCCTCGATCGATTATACAAGCCTTCTGGCCACATCTCTCAGCACCTCCCTAAACACCACATTGCCGTCATCATCAAGGGCGCCACCGTGACCATAGAACCAATGCCTTGCTCTGTCAGGCCATTCCATTGTTACGGGTGTGACACCCTTCGCTAGCAGGTCTTGTTCCCTCTTCTCCCATTTGGGTATTGCTTGGCAGTAACCACCAGGGCCGAGTCGGTGGTGGTAATTCTTGTTTTGTGCATTCAGCTTGTTCTTCTCACTCAAACTTTGACCTTTGTTCAAAGTCTTGTAGTTCACGAACGCATCCCAATGATCCTGCAACTTTGGGTACTTGTTTAAGTCAGGCATTTGATTCTTCTTGATGTACTCCTTGTTTAACTTCCTTTTAAAAGTCTGGAATACGATGGCCATCTTTTTGAGAGTGTAACTCTTCACCTTCTCTTCGGCTCCTTGGGGGAAGGTGAATGTGTCCTTCACATCGTTCCAAAGCATGTTCTTCGTATCTTCAGGGACCTGATTCCATTTCACTATGCTAATGGGCACGTGATCCCTAAGGTGGACACCGCATGCCAAATTGAACGGCCCAAGTGCCCCCAAGGGTGCAAGAGGTTGGCCGTTCTTGTCGGCTTTGGTGATAACGTGTCTTGCCTTCGACTTCTTGTTTGGACCTGACTCATGTGATTGCCTACTTGGTTGACCGATCTGAAAGTACGGTACAATCCTGAACGGGTCAGAATGTTGGCTTAGCATGATAGTGGAACCGACAATCATGAACGGGAGTGATTGTTACCTCGTCGGCCTCATCGGCCTTGGTGGTCTCAACGGCCACAGGTTGATCCACGAGGGCGGGTTCAGGCTCCCCCACCTCATGACCATCATCTCCCGCAATCAAATTTCTCATAAATTCTTCTTGATCAAATCCTTCGCCTGCCATCGTTGTTTCTTAGGCTAGAAGAAGGCACTGAAAATTAACGAAAATAGATCAACAAAAGGTCAAATACTATCGACAAGTAAAGATCACGTTTCATGTAAAGCTAATGGTACTACTCTAAAATGGCGAGGAGGACGGTGTGGAAGAGAAGGTAGAGATGACAGGCGGCGACGCCGAAGATGTTCTTAACTTAAGTCGGTCAAATACTATCGACAAGTATACATTCGACATTTCACATGTACTTATACATTTCACATATACATATACATTTCACATGATACATATACATTTGACATTTCACATACACTTACACATTTCGCATGATACAAATACATTTGACATTTCACATATACTTATACATTTCACATATACTTACACATTTCACATGATACATATAGATTTGACATTTCACATATACTTATATATAGAAATTGCTTCAAAACTCACAAATACATAGAAATTTCAAAATTCACCAAGAATTAGAAAAATTCACATGATACATATACATTTCAAAATTTAAATACATTACATTTCCCAATCTAATACATGATGCTACATTGGATTATGCCTTCTATTTATCTTCAAAAGCTCCCTATACTAAGTAGTTTAAGTGTAGTTGAACAATATACTCTGCTTTCAATGAAGCAATCAAAATCAAGCAAAGTCAGCATGTGAGCAACTAGCGTACCAAGCTGGACAGCGTAGTGAGTGATAGGGAAAGTCACTACATTCGTGCAAATTTTGGGGCCATACAAAATCATTCGCAAATACATCCATATTAACAAAAAAGACTAACTTACTTTTTTATTCGCAAATACATCCATATTAACAAACTCAAATTAACAAACTCACTCATTTACTCACAAAAAATACATCCATATTCGCAAATACATCCATATTAACAAAAAATACATCCATATTCTCAAATACATCCATATTTACTCACAAAAAATACATCCATGTACGCAAAAAATACATCCATATTTGCAAATACATCCATATTAACAAAAAAGACTAACTTACTTTTTTATTCTCAAATACATCCATATTAACAAACTCACTCATTTACACACAAAAAATACATCCATATTCGCAAATACATCCATATTAACAAAAAATACATCCATATTCGCAAATACATCCATATTCGCAAATATATCCATATTTACTCACAAAAAATACATCCATATTCGCAAAAAAATACATCCATATTCGCAAATACATCCATATTAACAAACTCACTCATTTACTCACTTACTTTTTTATCACATACAAATGAATACAAGAAATTCTTAAAAGTCACAGAAGGAACACACTGCTGTGCACATAGCCCTTCAAACCGACTTAGTCAGCCATCTAGCCCATCCCAGCCTTGGTTTTACCCAACCCTTGTCGGTTCACTAAGGGAAGCCTTATTCCACATTAAATCAAGATAATCCAAAAATCTAAACATATTGTCATTTATACATTGAAATATATCTCCTACTACATAATGGTGAGTATATGTTTATATACATTGCTCTTAGACTTAGGGTTTAAGTGATGATTTAGATTTTCAACTTCTATCACGAATGGGCTAAACAATTAAATCAGCGAATAAGGCCTCAAATACTTACCACCTTAACATGAACAATAAAGATTTGATAATCAAGTTCATTGTTATATTAGAATTAATCAATAGATTAAGCTCATGTAGCTTGCAGAAATAGTTTGCAGAAGTACCAACCGAATCAACAAGTGAAGTACTGATCAATAGCTAACAGAATTAATTAACCAAACCAAGAAGCAATATACTGTACAACAACTAGCAATTTAAAACAAAGGTAATACTGACAGAAGCTAAAGAACTCAGGTTTAATCAGACAAACAGTGACACAAATCAAAACTTTCTAGCGTGTAAATCTATTGGTTCAAGGCCTTATTCACATCATTAACTGTTATATTCATTAAATAACCCAATATCATCACCAAGCAATCCCACAGGTAGCCAAAATAGAATGAGCCAAAACAGAATGAGCAATCCCTCAAGTGATGTTGCGCAAGACAATCATCCACACAATCATCCACACATGTGTTCGGTACTAGCAACCGAATCCACGGCTCCACTGGCACAAAACACATCAAATTGGCGCACAGAGTGTATTGGCCACAATCACCAGAGTCCTTACTTACTAGCAAATGCTGCCGCACAAGAATAGAAGCTTACATTGTAATTAGGGCAGGGCGGGAACGACAGTGGCACACGCGGGGTCGTCGGAGGCGAGGAGGACGGCGGTGCACGTGGGGTTGTCGGAGGCGAGGAGGACGGCAGCGCGTGAAGGGTTGTCGGAGGCGAGGACAAGAAAGCAACGGCGGCGGCGAGAGAGAGAGAGGTTGGGAATGAGCGGGAGAAGCAAAAATTGGGGAATTGGGGAAGACATGGCAGTAGGAGAGATTTATACGGGGCACCATCAGTCCCGGTTAGTGTCTTTAACCGGGACTGATGCCTCACATCAGTCCCGGTTGGTGTCTTCAATCGGATCGATGCCTCACATCGATCCGGTTGGAGGCACCAACCGGATCCGATGCTCACCATGGCGGAAGCCCTAGGAACTATTAGTACGGTTCATAAAAAGAACCAGATTGATTCCTATTTTTTATTAGTCATTTATAATTTTTTTATAGTTTACTAGTCATTTATAAATTCCTTTTATAGTTTCTATAATTCATCAATAATATGAAAAATTCATATATTCTTTACAATATTATTTTCCAACCATCTAATATAAATTAAAATTATAAAAAATATAAGAAATAATTTTGCACTCTTATAATTCCATTGCAAAGTTTCACCTTGTTATATAAATTCAATTATTATGTAATAAAAATAATAAATCATACCTATTCCACACTAAAATGATTTTCAAAAAATAAAATCAGGTTACTAGTTATTTATAAATTTCTTTTATAGTTTCTACAATTCAGCAATAATATGAAAAATTCATATATTCTTTAGAATATTATTACTTATTTGCTTAATAAAAATAATGAATCATTCTTATTCCACACTAAAATGATTTTTAAAAAATAAAATAAGGTTATAAATCCACAACTAGTATATTAGTAGTCTATTACACCAAAAAAAAGCAAAGCGATCCATCCACGGACACAAGGCATCAATTTAGACCTTCCATGTCAACCAGACACCAACTCGCTTGGTGATGCCTTATATAAATACAAAGAACTGAAAAATTGTATAGCTAATACTCAATAATGAATTGTTGTTGTTGCTGTAGAATTTGAACAGAAAATATAGAGCAATAGGAGAACCACTAGAGGGATGAGAAACTAGTATGTTAGTAGTCTATTACACCAAAAGAAAGCAAAGCAATCCATCCACGGACACAAGGCATCAATATAGACCTTCCATGTCAACCAAGCACGTCGCCTCGTGGCTCCGCCTCTCAATGTACCGGATGATCTCCTGGTTGCCATGCTTCTTGAACTTGCAGGGGCTGGTCAAGCCATCCAGGACCTTCTCCAATGATCGCACCTGATGTCGCCGATAGGCTCGCTACAGTTGAAGCATGTCTGCTTCATACTGATACAGCAGTTCGCGCAGGCAGGATGCACTACACCATGCCCCAATAACACTGACAGAGCATCTGTCGGCAAAGGCTCTGTAATACTGCGGATCCTCGCTCCAATTTTGGGTTTTCCTCCGTGTGATCTGGGGCTCGTCTGGTAGGTAATCTCAAGGGTGGCTGGCCCTGTTGGGAGTGCTAGGGTTAGGGTTTTAGGAGTGGGAGGGGTTTTTCTGGAATTTCCCTTCCTCACCTTCCTTTTCCACCTAACCTTATCTCCCTCCTTTTTGTGTGTGTGGCTGCCATTCCTTCCCCTGGGCCCAAAAACTTTTCCCCAGCTGCCTCCCTCCCGATTCCTCCTGCCTGCCGATTCCCCTGGCTCCCTCCCAGCGCCCCCTGGTTTCTCCCACTGGCGCCGCCCCTCTGGCCCCTCCTGGTCGCCGCCCCCTGGCTTCCTCCTGGCCGGCTGCTCCTCCCCAGCACCAACCGAAGCCAGCAGCAGCAGCAGTTGGCGTCACCCCTGCCGATCGCCGCCTCCCTTCCCCTCCCCCTGGGCTCCCTCGCTGCCGGAGCCTCTCCCTGGCTCGGCGCCCTCCCCCTGCTGGGAAGCAGCCAGAAGAGCCACCGGCCAGGCAGCAGCTCAGCCACGGCCAAGCTCCTCCAGTCCTCGCCGAGTCTTGCCCGATCCTGCCGATCCTGCCGTCTCCCCTGCCCTTCTGGCGCCAAGAAGAATATCGGCAGCAGAGATGCGTTGCCCTCCCCTTGCCTTCTTGTGGTGAGAAACAATTGAAATCTCGGTATTTGTTTTCCTTGTGCATGCCATGTGTTTGATGAATTGCCTAGAAGGGTATGTTGACTGTACATATCATAATCCACCGAAAGTTCTAGTTTTTATGAACACTCATGAGTTGTAGCACTTTTTGTCATTCATTTCCTCAAAAGACAAATACTTTGAAGTTTGTTGTTTCTCTCGCTATCCGGAATATTGATGAATTGTTCAAGTGCAAAGATATTTCGATAGTTTTATCTCGAATGGGACATTTAGATGAATATTACCATATTGGGATAGTCTTTACATTATTGTGCTTTATGGTCGCTCGGTGTATCTCGCTTCAAGGTGTCCAGTTCACAATATAACGTCCATTTATGCTTTTGAGAAGAAAACTTAGGAATGCTAATGTTGCCTTAAAAGAGCTTGTGTGATTGTTTATGTATTGTAGTATCTTACTTGGTTTGAATATGCGATGTGATTGTTGATTTGTGCCATATGTCATATATTTCTCTTGCGATGTGTATGTGTTTACTTAAGTATCTGTTAGTCTAGCATAATATGATCATGATGCTTGCTCATGAGCCTGCTTACTCAATTACTTCTTTTCTTCCAACCAAGCTAGATGTTTAGATCATTAGTAGCCTTGATCAATATAGCATTTGTTTGCACTAATTCAATAAGTGTGGCTGCCATTACTCCTACTGCATACCAAAAAATGCTAGGTGTAGCTTCCACTTGCTATTCTGCTTGTCAAAGGGTGAATGAATTGCCTTGCTCCTCTTGGCCTGCTAGTTGACCGGAGAAGAAGAAAAGAGATTGCGACCTCAGAGGGTGGCCGCAACCTCTTGCTACCCATTCTTCCCGCGGTTAAAGGCAAGTACATCGTGGGGTTGGATATGGGCGTGAGTAATAGGTGATACTTCCTGTTTTATAATAAATGATGCTTCCTGTTTCATTTATTGCTCTGCAAATTTAGATGAATTATGGTTGAGAGTGGGATTTTGGAAAGTGAATGGTAGAACAATAAGCGACTTGATGGTATTTAATATTGAAAGCACCCAATATTTTACTCAATGTCTTTAAGTGATCGTTTTGTTTTGACACGCTGTGCTAATGCTATCGGTTAAATTGTCTTGTTATGAGTAAGATTGTGTGTTACTACGTGCTGCTTCCTATTTTAATTATTGTTCTGTGTAATTAGAGGAAATTTTAGTTGAGAATGGGGCTTTTGGCCAGTGCATTGATTAAGAAAGTATACTAGTAGGGGCATCAGAGTCTGGTTCATGAGTATGGCACAATCGTTCTAACCATGTGATTAATTTCCTTACCTTGATGCTGCACGTAAGAGCAATTGTGTTGATTGTGCTAAGGAGTATGATTATAATCGCAATAGGTCCAAAATGTTAAATATGTGACGATGATGCAAGTGGATTGCGATGCATGTTGTGTGACCCCGCACGATTACTTGTTGTGTGGTCTCGTCCGCTTTGTAGAACTTATTGTGCTGTACCCCTTTCTTTTATTTACTCATGAGTTTGAATAAACGAAAGTAAGTGTTAAGTTATGTATGTGAGCACTAGTTGATGTTTCTGTAGTTAACTATGACTATGCTATGATTGGAAATGAATGAAGGTTGCATTTTTATTCATGACAATTGCACTTGAGCATTCCAGCATGTTTGCATTGCATAGTGTTGCACTTAATGGCTCTTGTGGTGAATGGTAAGGTGTGGAGGTAACTCCCCCAAAATTGTTTAAATAAGTTGCGTGCCAAATTCCTTGTATATGTTTTGTTGGATGCATTGCATGGTAAAGCTAATGGTGAATGGCAACAAATGACGTTTGGGTTGAGAGTAAATTACAAGCTAAGAATGGATCGGGTCGTGGACTCGTTCAATGTTGTCTAATGAGGTATGTGAAATTCGTGAACAAGGTAGTTGGTGAGGTAACTAATAGTGATTCCTTCTTTTTGTTATACGTGTTAATTTAGTATTCCAAAATATGGATTTGTTTATGATTTACACATGTTAATTGATATTGATATTGCTACTTTGTTGTACTTGCTGAGTCTTCGACTCACGTTTCTTTTTGTAAATGTGTGTAGGTTCCCTGAAGTCGGCATGCTGGGATGGGAGTAGTAGCACGTCACGGCTTATCACCATAGTTTTATTTTAGGCTTGTGCTTTCAAGTTTAATGAGTTCATGTTTTGTAATAATTAATTTGTGGGAGTTATTTTGTGCTTGCTTGGGGTCATGGGGGTTGGTTGATGTAACGTCCCGAAATTTGGCAAAATTTTAATTTTTGGAGTTATTTGAATTTTTGTGAATTAGCTAAAATTTAATTGCATTTAATTGAATTTATCTGAATTTTCTGGGATTTATTGGTTTTAATTGAAATTATTTTTAGACTATCCTTTCTTGAATATTTAAATATCAGAAAATTTAATTATCAAAAATAAATGAAAATATTTTATTTAGGCTCAAAAAGCTCTGAAATATTTTCTGGAATTTTTCTAGAATTTTTCGGGTATTTTTAGTGCCTTAAATAATTCTTTTGAATTTCTAGATTTATTTTTACTTGCAAAACCTGGAAAATCGGCAGCTAAAGTGTCGGCCGAGCCCAACACTGTGCCGCGCCAAAGAAACCCTAGCGCCGTCCATCCTGGACCGTCGGATCTTGATCGGACGGATGCGCTCGGATACCGTTTCGCCGAATCGGTTTTCAATCGCCACCGTCGGATCGCGATCTGACGGTGCGACGTGACCGCACAGTCTCGGGAGGGCGCGACTGTCGCACCGCCGGCTACTGTTGGCCGCCGAGGATTGTGTCAGGATTTGCGTGCGTTACGAGGCGTGTCCGAGCGGGTGAAGTAGACCCCCGTGCTCAGCACTCCACTCCGCTCAGTTTGCCACTTCCCTCGTGCTCTGCCATCCTCCGTAGCGTGCGCTAGAGCTCGCCGTAGTAGCCACACTCCTCCGACGGTTTTTCGCCTTCGCCGCCGTTAAATCGCCCTCCGTCGCCGTCAAGACCCTCACCAAGTTCACCGAGCCAAGGCGCATCCGCTGGTTACTTCTTCCAACCGGAAGCACGGAATCGCTCCAACAACTTCATCTTCCCCAAGTCCGCGACCAACGCCACCGCTTTTCTTCGTCGCCTGCATGCACCTCAACCGCCGGATTCACATCGACGCCGAGGTAAAGCCAAGTTTTCCTTTTAAATTCGTGACGGCGATATTAGTAGATCCCGCCGTTGAATCCTCATCGTATGGTCCTGAGAAGCCCACGTAGGCTAGAGAATAGTAAACTCGCCGGTTAACGATAGCCGCTTGATCTCCATCGCACGATCGAGGTAGCGCCACATCTTCTCCAAAGGACTCACGCTTGAATAAGCATCAGAGATCTCGGTACCGCCGGATTTTGATCCAACCGCCCCATTGCGCCGCGTAGGCTTGGTAGCGATCAGGCCTTCGGTTAGCCTCCGTCGTTAGATTCTCATCCGATCGCTTCCGTTCGCCCACGAGGCGCGGGAATAGAAATCGCCGGGTACCTGCACCGTTGGATCTGCATCCGCCGCGTCTTTGTGGCGTCCGTAGCCGCACCGCAGCTGCTTGATGAAGGCCGTTAGATCTAGAACATGTGGTCAACATTAAGCCACGTAGGCTTCGTAGCAGTGTAAAGCTCGGGTAGCGACCGACCGTTGGATTTGAATCCAACGGCCGGAAAGATTTGTGTGTGCGTGGCTTGATGCTTGCTCGCCGCGTGTCGATCCGAGTGGTCCAGTATCAGACACCAGGCCCACTTGTCGATCGCAGACCCTCGAGTGCCGACATCGACATGACGTCATCCGGGCCCACATGTCAGAGGTCGAGAGTGACGTGGCTCACTCTGGTGCTGACACGTGTCGCCGAGTAGAAATTAACCGGATTTTCAGCAGGAAAATAAATAGAATAATTTGATTATTTTCTTTATTGAATTTCAGAAAACTTGAATTTGCTATAACTTTTGCATTTTAACTCGGATTTGGGTGATTCCAGTGCCCAAAAATTTGTAAAAATGTAAACTATTTAATGGAGATTTTTATTTTATTTTTGGTGATGATCTTGCTGTCTATTTTAGTATATTTATTATGTGCACGTTTGTTACGAATAGACTCCGAGTTGCCGGAAGTCGCCGAGAGGGAATTCGAAGACCCGTCGCCGATCTCGGACCAGAACCAACTACTTTTCGAAGGCAAGTCATGCTTTGACCATATTGCCCCTAGATTTTAAAATGTATTTCGATTAAATTTATGCATGCTATATTAATTAAAAATGATATTGCTTATTATGGGAAAGGTAGCTAAAATACCATTTTGATTATGCCACCTTGTTAATGTCAATGTATACCCTGAACACCTTGTCACCCTAGAATGTTTAAATTACGTTGGTTGCTATATTAATGCCAACACGGGAGGCTAGACCGTGATTAGTCGCTTAGCCTGCTTGTATGCGTTGAATGTCTTTTAAATAACAGATCAATACTGACTAAACAATTATGGAACGAATTTAGAAATAATGCGATGATATCATGAAATGGAATTGAGGGTAGCGACCTGTGTGGTTCTACTCGTGCAATGAAGTGGAAATTGGCATGTGTTGCACAAATGCAAACCCGGGGTGGGAAATGTTTTGGACCGGGGCAAGTGGCGAGAAGGCTTCGTGCCGGGTGGGCCTGTGTGGCAACGGGACGTATGAAAGATTGTGAAGGCTGTGTGCCAAGAAGTATAAAATGGATGTCTTGCCCGGGACAGTTAAGGACTTTATCTTGCGAGCCTTTGAACTGAGTTTCTCGTACAACCACTTGTCCAGAATGGGACAGACCTAGTTGAGTAGGTCTCTAATATCTTTCCTTTGATACCTCGGGCATAGCTACACAAAAATGTAACTGTGTGGGGAGCGTACTGTCTTTGCGGCTTGGTACCCATCTATAAAGATTCGCCTATTCTAAACTTTGGCTCTGTGTGAGGAAGTGTTAGAAAGGCACATCGAGAGGATCATCGCTAAGTATTAGTCTCCTAAAAGCTTTGTTGCAATCAATCACTGTGGTGGTGGGCGATCAGATCCTGTGGGTAAAGTGTACTGACCTCTGCAGAGTGTGTGTAAAAATCTATTCAATAGCCGTGTCCGTGGTATTGACATTGCTCGGGATTACAAATAAGGGTTAGATTTTCATAAAAATAAAAATGTGGAATGGGTGGTCAGGTGCCAAAAATTGATGAATCAATCTAGGGTCAGGTGCCAAACTCTTGGACAAGAACCGAGAAATAAACTATTAATATTATTATTTTTACCGCTTAATCTAATAGGATTACCTGTTCAAAAGAAGTGTCGCTTTATGCAAAATAACCATTAAGCCTTCCCTTGGCATATGCCATGCATGTAGTAATAAGACTACATTGTGCATGACTTGTTGAGTATGTTGTATACTCACCCTTGCATCGACAAAACCTCAGAAGAAGAAGCCGTGCCAGCTTGGGAGGAGGAGTTCATCGAAGGCTAGGAGGATTAAGGGTTGAGCCGCACTCAGTTGCCTGTGGTTATGAAGGGTTCCTCGTCTTACTTTTGCTTCCGCTAAATGAACTTGATACTGTTGTTATTTATCGGCCTGCGTGGCGAGTTATTGTAAGGTGACCATAAGGTCATGTAACTCGATTATATTATGCTTGAATTACTTTATTATTAAATTCCGCTGTGTACGATTGTGGTACTTCAACCTGTTTATACTGTGTGCACTAGCGTGATCCTGGACTAGTGTAGAATACACAGAGTGTCCGAATCCGTAAATTCGGGGCACGACACGGTTGGTATAAGAGCCGTACTGACTGTTGGACTTAACCCTAGTTAGACTGGCCGTTTTAGAAAGGATACAAATTAATTTCTAAAGAATAAAACTTGGGCAAGAATAATCAATGAAATCTCGACTCATCTCTTCTTCCTTACTTCATACCTATGCTGTATTGTGCTATTACTTTTGTGTTCTATCAAAATTTTAGAACTGATGCATTGCTTTGGCAGATGCGGATGGTTCACTCTTTCGGCGAGCGTCACGGAGGCTACGCAGCAGAGCTCTGGAGGATGCTCCAGGTGTTGGGAGGCTTCGACCGTCCTCTTTACCGGTCCCGCACCTAGGTGGTCAACAGGATCAACCGCGGATGGGAGACGACCCTCACTTTGTACGCGCGGGAGCACGCGCGTGCTAGTCGTCCGCTCCACCTCGCGGTGAAGCGAGCCAGCTACGAGGCGGGCATACATGAGTGTGCCCGGGTGGCGCTGCGCTGGGTTAGCAGGGACTACGGCTACGAGTTGTGGGACACTGCTTTCCGTGTGCACCCGCACGCGAGAGGACCTCTTCAGGCACGCTTGGAGTTGGAGGATGACGCCGCCGTCGTGCACCTGGGCCGCTTCACCGCTGCACAGGAGGAGGTCATGGACGCCACGACTACGGAGCTTCAGGCTGTGTACCGCGTCCTGGAGGAGACCGAGGTTGCCTTACGAGAGACCAGAGATTACGCCATTCAGAGGATCGCCGAGTTGGAGGAGGCTCTCTACGGCCACGGGGAGCCAGACGCTGTCATGGAGCTCAACGACGAGGAGGAGGAGGAGCCGGAGGAGCCAGCCCCCGCGCCTGAGGACCAGCAGTCGGTGGTGCCCCCAGCTGCACCAGTGGGAGGGCATGGGGATCAATTTGCCCCGATGCCAGCTCACCCGCCGATGTACGTGATCGGCGAGCCGCAGCCGGGTTGGCTTGAGGAGTGACCTTTTTCAAAGTTGTAGAGATCTGCTTTTGCGTTGAGACTCACCTGTGTTGAGTCGCGTCTTTAATTTCGAACTTAGATGTGCGATGTGATGTAATGAACAATTTGATGTGATGTTGTGACTGTTTTGATGGTTGTATAGTCCCTAGACTATGTAAGAAACCATACCTACTATTATCGATGCTTTAATGTTTAAGGTTTTTTTTAAGTTACACCTGTTCCCCCATAGGTTCTTCTACGTATCTATTTTCTTTTCCCCCTTATCTCTAAACCACCGAAGCAATCAGCAGATGGTGAACACTCGCAACAACGGAGCCGGAGGCAGTGGTTCACATCCCGGAGGCAGTCAGAGCAGCACACCACCTCCCCAGGCAGCACCGCCAGTCGACATGCAAAATCTGGGAGCTTTTCTCGCAGCACAAATGCAGTTAATGCAAACGATGATGGCAACCGTACAACATATCAACACCCAAGCAGTCGCCAACAACCAAGCTGTGAACAATGGGCCACGACCTTACTCGAGATTGTCCGAATTTATGAGGACACGTCCGCCAACTTTTTCAGGCAATGCTAGCCCGTTAGAGGCAGATGATTGGTTGAGAACCATAGAGAGGAAACTACATATAACTCAGTGTGATGGGAATGAGGGTGCTTTTTGCCTCTCACCAGCTTGAGGGAACTGCCGCTGAATGGTGGGAAAACTACTGCGCATCGCAGGAAAACCCGCAGGAAATTACTTGGGAAGAATTCGCCATAGCTTTTCGCCAATACCATGTACCAGAAGGAATTATGGAGCTGAAAAAGGAGGAATTCAGAGCACTAAAGCAAGGAGGCCAGTCAGTGGCCGATTATTTGAATAAATTCACTCAACTTGCACGCTACGCCCCTAAAGACGTAGCCACAGACAAGACAAGGCAGTTTTGCTTTATGAAGGGACTCAACACTGGTTTACAAGTGGGATTGATTACCCACACCTTTCCAGATTTTCAAGAGCTGATAAACAAGGCCCTTATACTGGAAGACAAGCGCAAGGAGCTTGATGATAACCGCAAACGTCGCATGGCACAGCAAGGAGGATGCCATGGTCAGCAGAAAACCAGAATGATACCCCCACAGTTCACCAGATTCCAGCCGGGAAACAGTGCTAGGACACCGTCACCGGTGTCGAGGCCAGCAGGACAGACCCCTCAGACCCCAGTCAGGATTGCTAATCAGAGCGAAGGAAATCAGCAGATGTCAGGAAAACGCTGCTACAATTGCAATGAGACCGGGCATTTCGCCAATATGTGCCCCAAGAAGGGAGGTGTGACACCAGTGCGCTTCAATTTAGGGAACACCCCTGCTAAAACCCCTGCCCAAGGAGGAAGCCGAGGACCTACCCAAGCTGGAGCTACGCCGCAGGCATTCACGCGAGGCCGAATCAACCATTTCTCCGCAGACGAAGTCCAGAATGCTACGGACATCGTGCTCGGTAAGTTCTTAGTCAACTCAGTGCCAGCTACAGTGTTATTTGATTCAGGAGCTTCACATTCGTTCATTTCTCAAGATTTTGCCGTGACAAATGAACTGGATATTGTTAACCTTAAAAGTACACTTCTAGTTCAATCCCCTGGATCAGAACTACGCTCTAAAGTCAGATGTTCTGGGGTTAAGCTACTAATAAAAGGAGTAGAGTTCCTAGCGAACCTTATTATATTAGATACCCAAACCCTAGACGTAATCCTGGGAATGGATTGGTTGACTAAGCATAAGGCTGTATTAGACTGCGGGCGAAGAGTTGTGTCTATTGATAGCCCTGATGATATAAAGGTGGAATTTCAAGCAACGGCAGTTCGAGAAGGTCAGATGTTAGTAAACAATTTGGAGACCGTTAGTATAAGAGATGTACCAGTGGTCAGTGAATACCCAGATGTTTTTTCTGAGGAATTACCAGGAATGCCACCGGACAGGGACATAGAGTTCGTAATTGACTTAGTACCGAACAAAGACCAATAGCTTAAGAGACCATACCGGATGTCCACCGAAGAGTTGGTAGAAATGAAAAAGCAGATTGAGGAGTTATTGGAAAAAGGATTCATTAGGCCGAGCTCGTCACCATGGGGAGCGCCGGTTCTATTCGTTAAGAAAAAGGATGGGAGTTTTCGGATGTGTGTGGATTATCGTGCGCTTAACGAAGTAACAATAAAGAATAAATACCCATTACCCCGGATAGATGATCTTTTCGATCAATTAAGAGGAGCAGGAGTATTCTCCAAGATCGACCTTAGGTCAGGATACCACCAATTGAAAATCAAGACAGAGGACATACCCAAGACTGTATTTTCTTCAAGATATGGACATTACGAGTTCACTGTTATGTCATTTGGATTGACAAATGAGCCAGCTTACTTTATGAACTTAATGAATAAAGTAATCATGGAATATTTAGATAAATTTGTGGTCGTGTTCATAGACAATATTCTGGTTTACTCAAGGACGGATGAAGAGCACGCTCAACATTTGGGATTAGTGCTGGAAAAGTTAAGGGAGTAGCAGCTATATGCGAAATTCAGTAAGTGCGATTTCTGGAAGAGTAAGGTAGATTTCCTAGGGCATGTAATGACCGCCGAGGGAATTGCAGTGGACCCAAGCAAGGTGGAGGCAGTACTACATTGGGAATTGCCAAAGACGGTTACACAGATTCAAAGTTTTCTTGGGATGGCTGGTTATTACCGCCGATTTATAGAAGGATTTTCCACAATTGCCAGGCCAATTACGCAATTGCTTAAGAAAGAGAAGAAATTTGTTTGGACACCAGATTGTGAGAAGAGTTTTCAAGAACTGAAGAAAAGATTGACATCAAGACCAAAGATTAGTTCAACCAGATGTGCACCGTAGTTTTGATATTTATCGCGATGCATCACGCCAAGGACTTGGATGCGATGATGCAAAATGGGAAGGTAGTAGCCTATCGCCGAGGCAATTAAGGCCACATGAAGGGAATTACCCGACGCACGATCTAGAATTAGCAGCTGTAGTGCATGCCCTGAAGATATGGCGTCACTATCTTATTGGCAATAGATGTGAGGTGTATACGGACCATAAATGCCTCAAATACATTTTCACCCAATCTGACCTGAACATGAGACAAAGGAGATGGTTGGAGCTGATCAAGGATTACAACATGGGTATCCATTATCATCCCGGCAAGGCCAATGTAGTGGCTGATGCCTTGAGTCGAAAAAGTCATATTCTAAATATGATAATGGGAGAACGCCAGGAAGAATTGTGCAAGGACCTTCAGAGATTGAAACTGGAAGTTGTTCCGGAAGGATTCGTAGCCGCTTTAGAAGTGAAGCCAATCTTTGAAGATCAGATTAGAGAAGGTCAGAAGAATGATGAAAAGATCGAGAGGATCAAGTCCAAAATGGAGGAAGGCCAAGCGAAGGAATATAAGAAGGATGAGCAAGGCACGTTATGGATGAAGGAGCGCATTTGTGTGCCTAACAAAAAGGAGTTAAAACAGTTAATACTGGAGGAAGCTCACGACTCCAAGTATTCAATACACCCAGGAAGTGCAAAAATGTATCAAGAATTGAAAGAGAGGTTCTGGTGGCCGAATATGAAAAGAGAGGTAGCTGAACACGTAGCACTATGTGATGTATGCCAGCGAGTCAAGGCTATGCATCAGAGACCGGTAGGACTGCTGCAACCACTAAAGATACCAGAGTGGAAATGAGAAGAAATCGGAATGGATTTCATTACCGGACTGCCAAGGACAAAGGGAGGTTATGACTCCATATGGGTCATCGTGGATCGATTGACCAAGGTTGCGCACTTCATACCTGTAAAGACAACCTACTCAGGAGATAAGTTGGCAGAGCTATACATGGCAAGAATCGTTTGCTTACATGGAGTGCCGAAGAAGATTGTATCGGACAGAGGTACCCAATTTACCTCAAGGTTTTGGGAAAAACTGCATTCAGCAATGGGCACCCGCTTGAACTTCAGTACAGCGTATCACCCGCAGACGGATGGGCAGACTGAAAGAGTCAACCAGATATTAGAAGATATGTTGAGAGCCTGTGCGTTGGCATATACATCGACTTGGGATAAATGTTTGCCGTATGCTGAATTTAGTTACAACAATAGCTATCAGGCTAGTCGCCAGATGTCACCTTTCGAAGCATTGTAAGGTCGACCCTATAGGACGCCGTTAAATTGGAATGAGACTAGTGAACGTCGTGTCTTCGACCAGACATACTCCAAGAAGCCGAAGAGCAAATAGCACTAATCAGAGAAAGGTTGAAAATCGCGCAGTTAAGGCAAAAGAGTTACGCGGACAATCGTCGCAGGGATTTGAGCTTTGAACCTGAAGATTATGTGTATCTCAGAGTTACGCCTCTTAAGGGAGTCCAGAGGTTTCACAAAAAGGGCAAACTTGCGCCAAGATATGTGGGACCGTTTAAGATCATAAGTCGTAAGGGCGAAGTCGCCTATCAACTGGAGTTACCACAGTCATTAGCAGGCGTACACAATGTCTTTCTTGTATCGCAACTCAAGAAATGTCTCCGAGTGCCTAAGGAGCAAGCATCACTAGAAGAAGTTGAACTATTGGAAGACTTGACTTACAAAGAGCAACCGATAAAGATTCTGGATACAGTAGATCGGAAAACCAGGAGCAGGACAACCCGTTTTTGCAGAGTTCAGTGGAGCAATCACACAGAAAGTGAAGCCACATGGGAACGGGAGGAAGATCTGAAAAAGGAGTTCCCAAACCTATTCTCTAGTTAAGCTTCGCATCTCGGGGTCGAGATTCTATTAAGGGGGGTAGGTTTGTAACGTCCCGAAATTTGGCCAAATTTTAATTTTTGGAGTTATTCGAATTTTTGTGAATTAGCTAAAATTTAATTGCATTTAATTGAATTTATCTGAATTTTCTGGGATTTATTGGATTTAATTGAAATTATTTTTAGACTATCCTTTCTTGAATATTTAAATATCAGAAAAGTAATTATCAAAAATAAATGAAAATATTTTATTTAGGCTCAAAATGCTCTGAAATATTTTCTGGAATTTTTCTAGAATTTTTCGGGTATTTTTAGTGCCTTAAATAATTCTTTTGAATTTCTAGATTTATTTTTATTTGCAAAACCTGGAAAATCGGCAGCTACAGTGTCGGGCCGAGCCCAACACTGTGCCGCGCTAAAGAAACCCTAGCGTCGCCCATCCTGGACCGTCGGATCTTGATCAGACGGATACGCTCGGATACCGTTTCGCCGAATCGGTTTTCAATCGCCCGCGTCGGATCGCGATCTGACGGTCGGCGGACTGCGACAGCCTCGGGATGGCGCGATCATCGCACCGCCATCAAGTTGGCCGCCGAGGATTGTGTCAGGATTTGCGTGCGTTACGGGGCGTGTCCGAGCGGGTGAAGTAGACCCCCATGCTCAGCACTCCACTCCGCTCAGTTTGCCACTTCCCTCGTGCTCTACCATCCTCCGTAGCGTGCGCTAGAGCTCGCCGTAGTAGCCACACTCCTCCCGCCACGGTTTTCTGCACGTTCCGCCGTCGTTCGTCGCCCTCCGTCGCCGTCAAGACCCTCACCAAGTTCTCCGAGCCAAGGCGCATCCGCTGGGTTACTTCTTCCGACCGGGGAAGCACGGAATCGCTCCGAACAACTTCATCTTCCCCAAGTCCGGCGACCAACGCCACTGCTTTTCTTCGTCATTCGCAGGCACCCTCAACCGTCGGATTCACATCGGACGCTCGAGGTAAAGCCAGGTTTTCCCTTTTAAATTCAGGACGAAGCGGTATTAGTAGATCCTAGCCGTTGAATCCTCATCGTATGGTCCTAAGAAGCCCACGTAGGCTAGAGAATAGTAAACTCGCTGGTTAACGATAGCCGTCGGATCTCCATCGCACGACTGAGGTAGCGACACGTCTTCTCCAGTGGACTCACGTTTGAATAAGCACCGTAGATCTCAGCCGTCGGATTTTGATCCAACCGCCCCCATTGCGCCGCGTAGGCTTGGAAGCAGTGCAGCGCTCGGTTAGCCACCGTCGTTAGATTCTCATCCGACTACTCTGGTTCGTCCACGTAGGCGCGGGAATAGGAAATCGCTCGGGTACCTTCGCACCGCTGATCTGATCCGCCGCGGCCGGTGCGTCACAGAGCCACAACCGCAGCGTTTGATGAAGGCCGTTAGATCTAGAACATGCGGTCAACATTAAGCCACGTAGGCTTCGTAGCAGTGTAAAGCTCGGGTAGCGACCGTCCGTTGGATTTGAATCCAATGGCCGGAAAGATTTGTGTGTGCGTGGCTTGATGCTTGCTCGCCGCGGTCGGGCCGCCGAGTGGTCCAGTATCAGACACCGTGGCCCACTTGTCGCTCTGCAGACTTCGGGAGTGCCGACGTCAGCATGACGTCATCCGGGCCCACGTGTCAGAGGCCAAGAGTGACGTGGCTCACTCTGGTGCTGACACATGTCGCCGAGTAGAAATTAACCGGATTTTCAGCAGGAAAATAAATAGAATAATTCGATTATTTTCTTTATTGAATTTCAGAAAACTTGAATTTGCTATAACTTTTGCATTTTAACTCGGATTTGGGTGATTCCAGTGCCCAAAAATTTGTAAAAATGTAAAATATTTAATGGTGATTTTTATTTTATTTTTGGTGATGATCTTGCTATCTGTTTTAGTATATTTATTGTGTGCACGTTTGTTACGAATAGACTCCGAGTTGCCGGAAGTCGCCGAGAGGGAATTCGAAGACCCGTCGCTGATCTCGGACCAGAACCAACTGCTTTTCGAAGGCAAGTCATGCTTTGACCATATTGCCCCTAGATTTTAAAATGTATTTCGATTAAATTTATGCATGCTATATTAATTAAAAATGATATTGCTTATTATGGGAAAGGTAGCTAAAAAACCATTTTGATTATGCCACCTTGTTAATGTCAATGTATACCCTGAACACCTTGTCACCCTAGAATGTTTAAATTACGTTGGTTGCTATATTAATGCCAACACGGGAAGATAGACCGTGATTAGTCGCTTAGCCAGCTTGTATGCGTTGAATGTCTTTTAAATTACAGATCAATACTGACTAAACAATTATGGCACGCATTTAGAAATAATGCGATGATGTCATGAAATGGAATTGAGGGTAGCGACCTGTGTGGTTCTACTCGTGCAATGAAGTGGAAATTGGCATGTGTTGCACCAATGCAAACCCGGGGTGGGAAATGTTTTGGACCGGGGCAAGTGGCAAGAAGGCTTCGTGCCGGGTGGGCCTGTGTGGCAACGGGACGTATGAAAGATTGCGAAGGTGTGCCAAGAAGTATAAAATGGATGTCTTGCCCGACGCTTAAGGACTTTACCTTGCGAGCCTTTGAACTGATTTTCTCGTACAACCACTTGTCCTAATGGGACGGACCTAGTTGAGTAGGTCTCTAATATCTTTCCTTTGATACTCGGCATACGCTACACAAAAATGTAACTGCAGTGGGGAGTGTACTACTGTCATGCTTGGTACCCATCTAACAGTATTCACTGTTCTAAACTTTGGCTCTGTGTGAGGGAAGTGTTAGAAAGGCACACTTTGAGAGGATCATCGCTAAGTATTAGTCTCCTAAAAGCTTTGTTGCAATCAATCACTGTGTGGTGGGCGATCGATCCTGTGGGTAAGTACACCTCTGCAGAGTGTGTGTAAAATCTATTCAATAGCCGTGGTCCGCATGTATTGGACATTGCTCGGGATTACAAATAAGGGTTAGATTTTCATAAAAATAAAAATGTGGAATGGGTGGTCAGGTGCCAAAAATTGATGAATCAATCTAGGGCTGTGTGCCAAACTCTTGGACAAGAACTGAGAAATAAACTATTAATATTATTATTTTTACCGCTTTCTAATCTAATAGGATTACCTGTTCAAAAGAAGTGTCGCTTTATGCAAAATAACCATTAAGCCTTCCCTTGGCATATGCCATGCATGTAGTAATAAGATCAGATTGTGCATGACTTGTTGAGTATGTTGTATACTCACCCTTGCATCGACAAAACCTCGTAAGAAGAAGCCGTGCGGCTTGGGAGGAGGAGTTCATCGAAGGCCGGAGGATTAAGGGTTGAGCCGCACTCGCCATTTCGTGGTTATGAAGGGTTCTCGTCTTACTTTTGCTTCCGCTAAATGAACTTGATATCTTGTTGTTATTTATCGGCTGCGTGGCGAGTTATTGTAAGGTGACCATAAGGTCATGTAACTCGATTATATTATGCTTGAAGTACTTTATTATTAAATTCATTGTATGATTGTGGTACTTCAACCTGCTTATATCTTGTGTGCACTAGCGTGATCCTCGACTAGTGCACGAGAATACCTGAGTGTCCGAATCCGTAAATTCGGGCACGACAGCTTGATACCTCGACCCATGTTTGTGCTTGGTCGGTTCCTTTAGTTGCTTACGATATTGTTATGTTAATCGCTGTCTTCTCGTCTGCGAGTGGATGTCCTAGATTTAGGGAGGTGTTTGAAAATTTCTAAAATTTCGTGTGTTGCTAAACATTTTAGTTGTATGGCTAAATTGTTCTAGTGACTCGTGCTATCTGTTGGGTTCGTGAGGGTGTAACATTCAGGGCACGGGGTGCCGGGGTGTTACAGGCTCCATATGCCGACATACTATCTGTCGGCAAAACTTTTGCTGACAGATAACGTTATCCGGCTTAAGTCCCGCAGAAAGATCTTTGCCGACAGATAAATTATTACCGACAGATAGTCTGACCACATTAGTGAGAGATCTACCGACAGACCAAGTTTTCCCGACAGATATATTTTTGCTGACAGAAACATCTTTGCCGACAGATACTATAATTGCCGACAGACTGTTTGTCATGTTTGTTATAATGCAAAAGTACTCATTATACATAATTTGAGAGATTAATATAACAAACGGTAATTGACACATTATGACACATCAAACAACAGTAATTCATCAATTCAATCACTCAATTCACATAATCAGTAATTCATCCATTCATTCATCTTTGCCGAATTGGCTAGTAATTCATCCATTCATATGCTCAATGTTCATTAACTAAACAGGAACATATAGCACCTGTCCAAAAGCTCAAAGTTCTGATCAACTAACCAAATTAGGGACAACGTCTTCCACACTGACAGATCAAGTTCTCTTACAAAAGTTAACCATACTATTAGTCTTCCACACACAGATCAAGTTCTCTTACAAAAGTTAACCCTACAAATAGTCTTCCACAAACATCAGGTTACATGTACACAAAATGATCACTTAGCATATATCCAATTGGTCATTTTGAACCAAGCGCAGGATGGATAACCTCAAAATTTATTCACAACTTTGGCTTCTTCAGGTGGAATGGAGCATAATGATCACCTGAATTAATTGCTTGTGTTGACACCAAAAACTTGATTTGAGGGTTTTCCTCAACACACCGGACGAACACCGGTTCAAGTGTATAGGCGTGCAACCGATTTGACCTTGTAATCGGCAAGAAGATAATGGATCTAATCGACTTATGCAAGTCGATTTCGATCAAAGCTTAACGGTAAGTCTAGTCGATCTAGGCGAAAGACTGGATGGGTAAACAGCCACTTCTTCCTAAAAAGGCGATGCACAACAAGATCAAGAAAAGATGAACCAAAAGGGTGTAATGCAACAAAGATCAATACCGCGATGCGAACTCGATTGATCAAAGTGTATTACGATGAAAGATTACAAGCTAAATTGGCTACTCCTAATTGACAGAAAGTAAAGGAAAAGTAGATGCGTGTTTGTGGGTTGGCTCGGGTGCCTTTTCTCCTTGTCTCTGGATGTCTTATATAGCCTCTAGTCGACTGTAGTCCCGATAGAATACGCTTGACAAGTAGTATCCATATCGGCCTCTCCTTTCCAAATATGATGAGCAGTATCCGTGTCGGTTTCTTCTTTTCCAAATCTGATGAGCAGTATCCATATCGGTCTCTCCCTTCCAAACAGATTTTCCGAGATATTCCTAAGTTACATTCTTTCCATGTTTCGTTCACCCGGGACTTACCGATGTTGACCATACTTGCCAAATTTGGGTGCAAACATATGCCCCCCATTTTTGGGAGATAACTTGTTATCTTCCAAAAATCTCCATCATCGGCTTATACTTCATCGGCTATTGGACATTAAGTAGCCGATACACACCCAGCTCCCTCGTGCGGCCAATTCATAGCTGGATGAATACCTCTTTAGCTGATTCTGTCTTTATTTTAATTTCGACTAGCAGAGTAAACACCATGTTGATGTCCATGGGGGGCTGTCGTCGATGAGCTCTTTCCAAATCATTTGGCCAATTATCTGGTCGATGAGAACACTGCCCTTGCCGACTACCTGTTCTTTCTTATTTCTCAAGTAATAGAGACAAAGTTGGCTCAAGTTTGGGTGCTGGTTTCGTGGAGATTTTTCAGCCTTATACCATCGCCTGACTTGCAACTCTCCATTTGATTTAATTGTCGAGTTTTTGCCATTTTGATCGGCTTCTATTTGGAACGAGCCGATCGTAATTTTGAGTGTGTCACTACCCTTCGAACTGAACTGAATGTTGATCCATTGGATCGGCTTAGGTTCTTTGTCCATAGGTTCCTTTCCTTTGCCTGAGCAGTGGACCATGTTGATCGAAAAAAGGTTGACATCCTCATTCATGGTCGCTCCTCATTTAATTGTAATCGCTATCCTCTAAAACCGATTGTATATTGTCTTCATCATTCTTAAATTCATTTTTGAAGCCATTATCATTAGAGAAACGACTTTCTTGAGCCGATACTCGGTGCAGGAGGTGACTCAAATTAGTGAATTCTTGCCCGTCAAATTTTTCCTTTAATGGGGAAATTAAATCATGGAAAGCCAAATCGGCTAACTGATTATCGGGCAAAGTTACACCAAAACACCGACTCTAACCTTCTTGAATCTCTTAATGTACTCAATTACCGATTCTCCAGACTTCATCGGACGGAACTTAGGTCGGAGATTCGCAACTCTAGGTTCCCGCAAAAGAAATATTCATGGAATCGGTTTTCCAAATCGTTCCAAAAGTGGACCGAATTTGGAGGTAAGTTTGCGAACCATGTAAACGCAGCTCTGACAAAGACAAAGGAAACAATCGATTTTCAAATTCGTCGGATCGGGCCGCTTCGCCATTAATCGAGCAATGAATCGTCCGACGTGCTCAAGGGTGGTGACAAAGTCATCTCCTGAAAACTTGGCAAAATCAGGGATCCTATAATTGTGTGGATAAGCCATTCGATCTATGTAATCTGGGTACGGCTTCCTATAGCCGACACCTTGCCCTTGGGCTGCAAGTTTAATTGATCTCTCAAAGACGCAGTAAATTCGATCACCCAATTAACACTCTTGCTAACGAAGCGTTAGGGTTTTGCCAATTGGGGTGATCGGCATCCCGCCCCGAGTGCAAACTCGGGTTGTTGATCAACCTGGACCGGCTGTTGTTGAGGCAGTCGGTCGTACTCGTTTTTCTTAACGGTTGGTAACTCATGTAAAGGAGCACAAGGTTCAATGTATGTGAATACTCCAGGCGGAATCAGATTCCTTGGTGGAATCGATCCTTGGAACGAGGGAACCCTATCTAGCTCGACCGGCCGAGAGGCCGATTGAATGAAAGTGTTGGTTGGCATGGTTGATGATGGATCAACTATTGTGCTTACTCTAGTCGGCGCGACATGTGCCTAAGGTACTTGTCGGCCAGGCTCGTGACAATGCCCCCTAAGTGCAAACTCGGCCGGTCGGTTTGTTCTTGCTGACGGGTGTTGACGGGGCCATGATTCGCCACCATCGGTTTTTACGGCCTGAAATTCAGGCAAAGGAAAGAAAGGTTCTGCATACGAAACTATCTTATGTGGAACCTGATTTCTTACTTGGGTTCTATGACTTCTATCAGATTCAATCGGCTGAGAAGCCGACTGGACGTAGGTGTTTCCTAACGCTGATGGAGGTAAATTAGCTATTTTTGCAGCGTCGGTATATGCCACCTTTTTGACGCTACTTGATATTAACGGCCTAAGAGTCGTTACCAGGGCCGATGACTGACTGAGCAAGGCACAGTTTATAGACTGGTTAATCATATCCGATAGCTCTGCTTGAGTAGGTAGGTATCGACTTACTAGTGCCTTCTCGGTGGAGCTCGAGCCCCACATCGACGAGGTCGATCGCCGGCAAAGCAGCCTTCCGAGTGACTCGCCGAAGTCTTCGATAACGGTGAGCATCATCTGCTCGAACGCGCCTTCGGTCTTCGACCAAGGAAAACGCGAGGCTACGCTTAGCCGAAAACAAAATTTTCACGATTCAACCAGGATACATGCGAGTAGAGGATCATGGATCATTACCCTTGGAGCACGTTAGCGCGAAGTAGAATGGGTGAAGCCTCCCGCGTGCTCGGCATCAGACGTGGTCGAACGTATTCTCGATCGCTTCGCCGAGTGCTTGCGAGATCACCCAAGTGCGCCGAGTGGTCTCCGGGCCGCCCGAGTGCTCGCCAAGTGATCGCCTGAGTCCTTGACGTCTCCTCGCCGCGGGTGCACGATGCAGCGGATGAAGATGTGCCCGCGCAGGTTGGAGAGGGTGAAACCGATCGCCGATCAGCGCCGAGGACAGATGCAGCGGCGCCTCTACGGTATCCACACGTCCAGGGGTGGAACGCCGTGCACCGGTGTGCTAGCACCACGCGCGCGACGGCTAGGGTTTCTGGCAGGGGTAGGGGTCGACGGCTAGGGTTTCGTGGTGGGAGAACACATTTACTGCATGCCCCATGCCCCCTTTATATAGAGCGCACTAATGGGCCTTCTACGATAGAAGCCCACTAGGACTCACGCTAATGGATCTTCTACAGTAGAAGTCCATTAAGACGCCAGAGGATCCAAATCACAGAACCCACCAATGGATCCAATCCATCGACATGATCCAACCTGCTAAGTGTGTGACCCATTAGGCTCATGTATAAGTCGGCCGTGGTCCCGGAGAAACCTTTCCTGCACCACAAGTCAATAGCAGATACCTAGCAGCACATATTGACCCCGAATGTACACAATGATCGAATCACCAACCTTGATACACTCACATAGGATCCTTTTGCCACATGATATCACCAAGCTCAAGGTGAGAAGCGTGCCACCCTTGTGATAGCTTGACATATTCACTCGCCAATGTAATGGATATAATTTGTGATTAACACTTTAATCACTTTGGCATGGCCATGCACTTTTCCTTATCCATCCACACCGAGGGGCCCAGAGATATCTCTCCCGCATATCGAGGAGGGCAAATTCCATCTTGATCTCTTATATCTCACGCCATGTTTCATTGCATACACGTAAGCTACCTTTATAACTCCCCTGCTTACGGAGAAGCGTTTGATAGCCCCAAAATATACATTACACATGCCGAGAATCAATAAGAATCTCGTGTCAAAGGATGGTATAGGTATACCACTCGAGACTACACTCGATGGCACTTCTAAGATAACAATCTCATCAGTGTCTCGAAGTGGGTCTATCCAACCCCATGTTCTCTAACATGTGCCCACATTATTGATTTGATATCTCCATATCTATGGTATGTGAAACATTACCATCAATCAATACATGTGCTGGTCAGATCACTATTGTCCCACATAATGATATGTGACCAGGGATCGTTTAGAATAATATCATATAACCAATGTGTTTCACAATTAAGTCATACTCAATGAACAAAGGAGTGACATTTATTCATGGAACTGATAAGTACATGAACATAGATGTATGATACAATCATCTCATATGATCGCCTCTAGGGCATATCACTAACACGACCTCCTTTCGCTGCTCCGGCGTTAGATCGGCCATTGAAGGCGCGATTATCGTGTCGTTGTTGATGTCGGATGTCGTTGTAGATCTCCCTGTCGAAGACATGCTTGATTGTTTCGTGTCCCACCGGGCGTGCCAAAAATGTGTTGACACCAAAAACTTGACGGAGGGTTTTCAGCCTCAACACACCGGACGAACACTGGGTTCAAGTGTATAGGCGTGCCAGCCGATTTGACCTTGCAATCGGCAAGAAGATAAATGGATCTAATCGACTTATGCAAGTCGATTTCGATCAAAGAGAACGGTAAGTCTAGTCGATCCCATGAAAGATCGATGGGGTAAACAGCCACTTCTTCCCAAAAAGGCGATGCGCAACAAGATCAAGAAAAGATGAACCAAAAGGGTGTAATGCAACAAAGATCAATACCGCGATGCGCAACTCGATTGATCAAAGAGTATTACATATGAAAGATTACAAGCTAAATTGGCTACTCTAATTGACAGAAAGTAAAGGAAAAGTAGATGCGTGTTTGTGGGTTGGCTCTGGCGCCTTTTCTCCTTGTCTCGGATGTCTTATATAGCCTCTAGCCGACCGTAGTCCTCGATAGAATACGCTTGACAAGTAGTATCCATATCGGCCTCTCCTTTCCAAATATGATGAGCAAGATCCGTGTCGGTTTCTTCTTTTCCAAATCGATGAGCAAGATCCATGTCGGTCTCTCCCTTCCAAACAGATTTTCCGAGATATTCCTAAGTTACATTCTTTCCATGTTTCGTTGACCCGGGACTTACCGATGTTGACCATACTTGTCAAATTTGGGTGCAAACAGCTTGCAGTGAGCTTCAATTCATCACTGATTGAAATTGCATCAACATCAGAAAAACTGGAGCTTAGAATAAGGATGCTCTAGATGTTCCAAGCATTCATGACTTCATCTAGAGAAAGATTGAATTTGTCAAGAACAAAGCTAAGATAATTCAATGTTTGCAACAAGAAAGATGAAGCGATGAATTGTACGTCGTTACAAAATTTAAAGGAAATGAGACAAATGATTGCCAATATTCGATATTGACAATAACATTAGTTAAATTGCACGGTGAAATACACAAAAAGACAAAGAAAACATATCCCTACAAAGAATCATTATCAAGACATCCCGAAAGATTCATCCAAACAAACGAATGCTAATTCAATAAAAGTGCACCAACCCTATACAAGATGTAAAGCAGGAAAAATGTCAAGCAAATGCATATAACCTTTGAGTGGTATCTTAAAAATGCATTTAATTTATAAAGAAAAATATTATATCCGTGCAGATTCAAAAGCTTAATGTAGTAAGCACAATGCATAACTTTAAAATAAACTTATCCCTCGCTCCAAAGCAAAGAGAAGACATGATAACAGAATATCCCCGACAAAATTATAATAGATAAGATAGACAATTACCATCATCAACAATTTCACTTTTGCAAATGCATCGTAACTCAGACTTCGGAGCATAACTTGGTCCGTAAACAATTGATTGTCCTCCAAGAACGGTCCCTCCAAAGAATCCAGCTATCCAAATGCATGCCGCTGGGAAAATCAACAAATCTACAATTCTGTTATGCAATCCAGAAAGGAAGAGAATAGGTTGTCTGACCTGAGAAAAAAATAGTCAAGAAAGCATAAGACAGGCCAATATAAACTCAGGCAACGACTAGCGCATACCGTTGGGTCTCAATTAAAGAACCAAAGAGTGGAGAATAGCACATACAAAGATTTGAGGCCTTAGATTTAATAGCTTATAATTGTTTCCGAAGATGAGATAGAGAGTAGCTGAAGAATCTAGGTTGGAATTTAGCATAAATTTTAAACACACACACACACACACACGGAACAAAAATAAACTGTTTGAATCACATCAGAAATTGATATTCAATATTCTATCAAAATTTGGAGCCCACACCGAAGTTTCCAAAATAAAAAATTAAAAGGATGGAAAGTGGTGATAAAGCATGAAAACTATCGAAGTTGTTTTAAACCACCCCAAGACTTGCCTCTGCAACAATATCAAGTGTACTCCATGGAGAGCTAACAAGACAGTTTAAAACTTTTGGACCTTTAGAAGAATCGCCACCTATGAACCATCTTAAGATGGGCAACAGCGAAGATGATACCAGCCATATACAATATAGATGTAAAAGTATTTTCGAGTATCGAGAGCAGACACTGCAACATATAGAGCAGCACAAATCATGATTGTCACCAATTGCAAAACCCATAACATAATGCATTTCTGTAGATGTTACTATAATATGGCTTAAATCTCGATGACCTAATCATATGACTGAAGTTTACGGTTGTAAACTTGAAGCGATCGCTCTAGTAAGGTGTCCAAGTTTTACCACAATTGTGCAGTTTTGGGCTGGAAATAATTTCCTTTAACGAGGAAAGAGATCTAGGAGCTCAGTTCTAGCCAATCTAGATGGAAGGGGAAAGAAAGATCTAGGAGGTCTGTTTTTCCCCATGTGAGACTTCACACACCGTCTTCTGTTAAAACATGGAAATGTGCCATCATTTGAATTTCAGCATAGTAATCAAGATTGTACATTCTCACACCACCACGAGCACAACAATGAGGCCATTTTAACACTAAATACAAGATGGCTAGTTGGCTAGTGGCTACAAATAGAAGCCGAAGCGCTTCATCGCTGGGGAACTTCCCGATAGTAAGGAGGCCAAAATGTACAAGTGGAGTAATAACCATAATTAAGTGTCATTTCATGTTTCCATATTATGCAAGAATACACTAATATTAAATACCCATGCCCGATATTAGACTTGTCGATGAATTGGCAAGATGAGTTTCGTGATGGAATAATTAATCCATCTCAAAGAAGACGTAATAATGTGGCAGAAAGCGTGTTTACATTCCACCTAAATCTGTTTCGACTCTATTAATCAAAGATACTTTGTAGTAATACTCAATATTTCGACAAGATTTATAGCGAATAATCTTGAAAAAGTCCTTTACATCATGACTGCAAGAAACATTAAGTCTAATTTATGAACACATGAGTATCGATCCACAAGTTACTTAGGCATTAAATAGAAGTGCAAAGGAGGATTCTAACATCACCAATCCAACAAACAGAGAGAACAAAGGAACCTATCTCTCACTTTCCCGCAAAGAATATGAGTAAACAAATTATCAGACGGTAGTACCTTGTCGATTGTTTTTGCAAGCACCGCTCCAACAAAGACCTCCTAAAGATCGCCCAAAGACAACTATCCTAGTTGTGTCAATATCCTTCCTCCTAACTAGATGATCAAGCGCAGACCTATTGAACAAGAGAGTCAGAAGAAAATAGAATAGATGTAACTCGAGAACCACAAAAGTAAGGAGAAGAAAAACAAATGAAGCAATAAGCAAACCTGTGCACTATTTGTGATGCCTTTCTGCGAAGGATAACCGTCACTCTTACCATACCTACAAATACAATTCAAGTTTAGATGGATTAATTAACGGAAGAAGCCACATATCACTACTGTTAAAATTTCAGTGGTAAGCAATCTATGCAAATTGTACAACTGAAAGACCTCCTTCCGCTTAGCAAGAACCAACTGCATCTAATATTCATATCGAAATTATATAAAGGCAATACATTAAGAAAAACTGCTATCCAAATTCAACAGAACACAACAAGCCAAAGATTTTCGCTAATAAAGATTTTCACCTAATCCTTATTGTCTTCTATAGTCTAATCAGGTGGTTATTGAATTGGTCTCATTTGTATGTCCGAAGTTATGGCATGGCGATAATCTACAAAAGTAAGAATGGATTTCAATCAACAGATGCAACAATCAAACGAAACCCATCGGTTTGCACCACTCGATTAGCCACCAGTAGTTTCTAATAAAACTTCCTGCCCTTAGCCATCCTTAGACTCTCTTTGTACCTATCACACTCATCAAACCCTTATCTTTCAGCTCCTTTGTCGGCAACATTCTGATTTCACCCCTTACACCAAACTCCCTCGCCTATTGTTCTCGCACTACCAACCCCGTACACTCTCGAGTTCATTGTGTTCAGCAGACTTATCCAACTGCAACATTATATCCATATGGAACTATAGAAATACCAAAAGATGATACAAATATCTCCAGAAGTCACCACCACAGCAGAACAACACAGTACACAAATATACAATTATTCATCTTGAGTGGAACTAAATATTAGAGATTAAAAGAGCAAGATGATACCCTGGCATAGTAATCCTTCCACACACGGCGAGCAATCTGATGGCCTCCTAAATCAAACGCCTTGAACTTGATCCTCCCAATGCTCAACTCTTCACAAGTTGGATGCAGCGTAGGCTGATGCTGAACCAATCTCTGCCAGATGGAAAAGAAATCCGAGTACAAAATTATTCAGCATACAGAAGCAAAAAACATGACACCATAGAGTTAGGGGCGCAGCTTCTCTAGGGCCGAAGGCGACCTGTGCGACGCCGACGGCGATGGGCTGGTTGAGTTTGTCGGGGTGGATGTGGGGGCCGTGCGTGGGGGCGACGACGGGCCGGGAGGCCACGTAGGGGCGGAGGCAAAGCGTGAAGGGGGCAGCACGGGGGCAACAGGGGGGAGGCGGCGGGCAACAGGCGGCGTGGGCGGCGGCGGCGGCGGGCGTGGCAAGGAGGTAGTACGGTGGCGGCGGGGCGGGGGGGCGGTGGCGCGCCTGGTGGGAGCGATTTGGGGATTTGGGGGCGCGGGGGGGGGGGGGGCGGCGTGCTGGGGGGAAGGCGCGATACTGGGGAAAAAGGATGAAAAACCTAGCTATAGCAGCCTTTCACCTCCCGCTGAATTTCACCTCCCGTCGAATTTTGCCGCTCTTCTGATCATATTTGCCGACACATAATCAGTCATAACATATTTATCGACAGACCATTTGACCCTAAAACATGATATTTACTGACACATAATTAGTCCTTAATACAAATATAATTGCCGATGCATAATCGGACCTCGAATATGTATTACCGACAAATAGTCTGTTGCTTCAATTTGCCGACAGATAGTTTGTTGGTGGTCACGTATTATTTTCGACAATCGTCTGACGGTAATATTGTGTCATGGTGTAGTGATGTTCGTTCCTACACTGATCATTAAGACAAGAGATAATGCTAATTAGTAGAGTGATTAATTGTGTTGGTGTATGAACAAAGTGTAAGCATCTCCATGCTTGTATGATGGAGCAATCAAGACACTACAGTGTATGACGAAGAAATCTCGAGCTAGATACTTGCCATGAACATTTGAGCTTCGTATAGCATGAAACAAATCACACACTCCAGTGTGTCAGGTTCGATGAAGAAGGCCGTGGCTACTGTCTCCTCTTCGTCATGCCGTGTGGTTGGCTTGGTTGCTTTCTTAGGTGTATCTGCCGTCTTCTTCAGTATGCAGCTATCTGTGGACTTGTTCGCACTCCTTTTCTTCATCAATCCCTAGATCACGTACCCCATCACCGATGGTTCTATCAGGGGAGATGCATATGGAAGAACTACTCCCTCTACGTGAGACGAATGAAGGGAAAAAGAAAACCTACACGTTTGGATCCTTATTTGCTAACATACTTTGTTATTACAAGTGATCCTTCATTATGATCACGACGTACGTAGGGGGATTCTTCTGTATCATTCAGGACACTAATGTCTACGTCCACTGTGAAAGGAGATAGCTCGTCAAACTGATTGTACTCTTCTTCGTCCGTGACGCCCTTAACTCCGACAATCCTTCTTTTACCTAGAAGAACCACGTGGCACCTTGGCTAATCGCTACTGCTAGTCTTCTCCTTTTTCTTTTTGTTTTTGGTAGACTTGTCATTCTGCTTCTTGCTTTTAGTAGGCTTGTCCTTCTACTTTTTCGGTTTGCTATCTATGTCCATCACATAGAATACCTGTGTCACATCATTAGCAAGCACGAACGGTTCGTCCCTATAGGCCACTTGCTTGAGGTCCACGGTTGTCATACCATACTCGTCGATCTCCATGGCTGTCAGTTTGACCCATTGGCACTGAAACAAAGGGACCTCCCATATCTCTTCTATGAAACCATAGTAGGTGTTAATTTTTCCATTTTTGTCCAAGGCATCTATACAGACGCCACTATTTTGGTTGGTACTCTTGCTATCCTGGGCTGTCGTGTAAAATGTGTACCCATTTATCTCATACCCTTGGAATGATACGATTGTCGTGCACGGTCCCCGAGCCAAGAGTTTCAACTGTTCATTGTCTGTCTGGTTGCCCAATAGTTGCTTTTGTAACCAACCACCGAAATGATCCATTTGCTCGACTGTGATCCACTTATCTGACTTCTCTGGGTATTGGTCGCATAGACTCATCTCATGATCATAGATATACGGAGCCACTACAGTTGCTTGTTTCAATACCGTGAAATGTGCTTGTTTAAATGAAAGTAAATCGTCGCTATAGGATTCTTTTCTCCCTAGAGTCCCTTTTTCCCATAGCTTCCCCTCATGGCGTGATACAGGGACGCCAATCGGATTCAGATCATCAATGTAATTAACACAAAACTCAATCACCTCCTCTGTGCCAATACGCTGCGTAATGCAACTTTGTAGGCGAGGCCGGTTACGAACATGCTTCTTTAGGACACCTGCAACATCCAAAAATTCGATCTATTTTGAATTTAATAAGTTATCTTGAATTTTTTAGAATTTTTGGAATTTATTTGGATTTAACTGGAATTTTTGGAATTTAACCTTTCTTTAGAAATTAATTAAATAATGAATAAGTTTTTGCAAAATATAAATGAAATTATTTTATTTGAGTCCAAAATGTTCCAAAATATTTTCTGGAATTTTTCTAGAATTTTTCTACTATTTTAAGTGCCTTAAATGATTTAATTGAATTTCTATAATTATTTTTATTGGAAAGTCTGAGAAAAACTAGGGAACAGTATTGGGCCGAGTCCGTTACTGTGCGCGTCGCCAGCCTGGCCCGACAGAACCCTAATTGTCGTTCTTCGATAGGCGTTCGATGTGGATCGGATGGTCCCGAGGAGGACGCGTGCGATGCACGCGCGGGTCCGTTGTTCCGCTGCGCGTGGATCGCTATGATCAAGACACGCCGCCGCTAACTGTTGTAAACACACGCCGCTGCGGTTACGGCCGGAGAATCCACGCGCCATTATCGCCAGTGTGCTCCCTCCCCGTCTTCATTACCCAGTGCACCTCGTAGAGCATTCCTTTCCGCATCATTTGCATCATCTCTCACCTCCCGAGAATCACCGTAGCCGCCACACGAGCTCGCCGTAGTTCCGAGGCATTCTCATCGCTTTTGCGCCATCGCCGGTCCATCTCCACCGTCTTCATGGTCACCGGAGTGTTCCTCGCGCCGAGCCGCGTCGAGCCATCTACTTCGTTTCGCCAAAGAAGCCTCGCAGTGCCGTGTCGCACGTCATCTTCTTCCTCTCCGGCAAGTCCTGCGCCACCGTGACATCACCACCGAGCCGAGCTTTGTCCGCCGTCGGATCGTCAATCACTGGCCCGGATCTCGTCACGTTGTCGCCACCACAGTGAGTTTCATCTTCACTCCCTAGCTGTTGGATTAGATTGAATGGTACAGATCACTCGGTGTAGTTTTGCTTTGATACAATCTTAGTCATTAGATCCTTGGTGTGCGGCTCAGATCAAGCCACATTGATTAGGTCAACAGTGCATCGCTCGGGTAAAATATCACCGTTGGATTTAGATCGGATGATCTAGGTGTTGCCACGTAGGGTAATCCATTGCGTAGTATTGAGTCAATCTGGAACGTCCGATTTTGATTGTGTGGCACAGATGCGTCCACGCGTTGAGCACCGGGGTAGCCACGTTGCGGATTATGATGCTTAAGATAGATTCAATCCAAGCCGTTGGATTTTGAATTGACGGTTCTGATTTTGTCGCGCGCCGATTCGCTGGATTTCGCCGTGTGTCACCTCAGAACCAAAACGTCAGATTAAATCCAGCCGTCGGTTTCAAATCGGACGAACGAGATTGAATTAATAATTCGGTTAACCCTATTGCGCCGCGTGTCGCAACAGGATTGGTCCAAATTGTCGTCTTGGCGCCGATTATGCGTCATCCGTCCGGCACGGACACAAAGGCTTGTCGGTCCATCAGGACCAAAGACCGCCGTGGACCGAGTCCATGCGCTGTGACGCGTGGCAGTCGCCGATTGCAATGCGTGTCGCGTTCTAATTGGGCCACGTGTCATTCTGATGTCATAAATAATTTTTAATATAAAAATATTTCGATCGAAATTCATTTCGGTGCTGACGTCATCATTAGGTCATGCTGACATCATAAATCCTAATTTTACATATAAAAATAATTAGAATAAATCAGAATTTCTGATTTTTAGGATTTTCTATTTATTTAAAATTTTGAAAGGCTATAACTTTAGCGTTTTGAACTCCGATTAAGGTGATTCCAATTTGTAAAATCAAGGTCTATTTATTGGTGAATTTTGTGGAATTTTTAGAGTTGATCTTGCTCTCTGTAAATTATATTTATTATGTATTTATTTATTTCGAGTAGACGTTGATTTGCCGGAAAGCTTCGAGGGAGAATTTCCAATATAAGACCAAGCTCTAGATCAGGATCAGCAGCAGTTTGAAGGCAAGTTATGCGTTAATCATTTTGCTCCTAAGTTTTACAAATGTATTTTGATTCAAACTATGCATGCTAAATTAATTTAAAATGGATTTAATTAATTTGGGTAAATTAGTTAATCAACCTATCTGTTATTGCCACCTTGATTATAATATTTGTATGCCATGACTCATTTGTTGCCTAAGTAATAATATTAGTTGGATGTAATGATATGTCAACACGGGAGGCTAGACCGTGGATAGTTGCTTAGCCTTGCATATATCGTGAATAATCTTTTAAAATACAAAACCAACATTGACTAAAGGAATAGTGAATGCATTTTGGAAAATGGTGGGATGTTGTTGGTAATGACGTTGAAATGTGGTGACCTGTGTGGTTCTACATAAAGGTTGATTTACTGGCATGTGTTGCACCGTAAAACAACTTGGGGTGAGAAATGATTTAGACTGAGGCAAGTGGACTGAGGCTTTGTGCCAGAAGGGGGGCCTGTGTGGCAAATGAGATGGCTATGTGCCAAACTTTTGGAAGAAGGAAGTCTTGCCTTGGTTAGTTAAGGACTTTACCTTGCAAGCTTTTGAACTGAGTTAATCGTATAACCACATGTCTGGTATGGGACAGACCTAGTTTAGTAAGGTTCTAACATCTTTCCTTTGATACCTCGGGGCGGCAGTTACACTAGGGTGTACCTGTGTGGGGGAGCGTACCTATGCTACGGCTTGGTACCCATCCAACAGTGTTCGTTTGTTCTATACGTCGACTCTGTGTAAGGGAAGTGATAGGGAAGGCAATACTGGAGAGGTTCATAGGTTTAGATGGAAGTTTCTAAAAAACTTTGTTACGATCAATCACCTGTGTGGTGAGCGATTGTATCTTGTGGGTAAAGTGTACAACCTCTGCAGAGTGTGTCAAAACTATTCGAATAGTCGAGTCCGCGGAATTGGACAGAGCTTGGGGATTACAGTCAAGGGGTAGATCTTCAAAAAAAAATGGGAATGAGTGGCTGTGTGCCAGGGATAAATGTGAAATCTGATTCAGGACTGTGTGTCAAAAATATGTGGAAAAACACTTTGAGAAACTTATTATATTTATATGGTTTTGCTGCTTTCCATCTAAATAAATAATAAGTTAAAATGTTGATTCAATACAAAATAACCCAAGGAACCATTCCTTTGTAATAAGCCATGCAAGTAGTAGTAGAACTGTGCATTCTGTGCATGACTTGTTGAGTACGGTGTGTACTCACCCTTGCAATCAACAATATATCAGAGGAGGAGTCTACGCCTGCTTGGGAAGAGGAGTTTGTCGAGGAGCCAGAGAACTAGGGAGCAAGCCTCGTCAGTTGCCTGTGGCAAAGTGATGGGTCACCACGATGCTTTATTTTGCACTATTATTTTTCACGATACTCTGGATAATGTAAGCCATGCGTGGCAAACTATTGTAAGGTGACCATAAGGTCGTGAAACCAGTTTATATACATGTTTGAAGTACTTTATTATTATTCCGCTGTGTATGATTGTGGTACTTTAACCCTGTTTAGCCTGTGTGCACTAGCGTGATCCTGGACTAGTGCAAAATACACAAAGGGTCCAAATTTGTAGATTCGGGTCCCGACAACACCCATGTACCTCTTGAAAGGGAACATATTGTGGAGGAACACGGGTCCGAGAATTTCTATCTCTTTAACAATGTGGACCATGAGATGGACCATAATATCAAAGAAGGATGGAGGGAAGATCATCTCAAGGCTAACCAGACTATCGATCACTTCATCTTGTAGATTAGATACCTTATTCGGCTCGATGACCTTCTGCGACACCTCATTGAAGAACGATCACAACTTTATGATTGTCCCTCGTACCCAGTCTGGCAGAATACCTCACACCCCCACTAGGAGCAACTGTGTCATCAACATGTGACAATCATGGGATTTTAGGTGTACGATTTTATTATCTTTCGTGTTTGTGAGTCTCCTTATGTTCGAGGACTATCCAGAAGGGACCTTCACACTGTTCAAGAACTTAATCATATTTTTTTTCTCTTGCTTGCTCAAAGTGTAGCTTGCGGGGTGGAGGTAATGCTATCCTTTCGCTCTCTTTTCTGGATGTAGGTTGTTCCTGAGTCCCAATAGCTGTAGGTCCTTTCGTGCTTGAAGTGTATCTTTTGATTTTCCATACATATCTAGAAAGTCTAGCAGGTTCACGCAGACATTCTTCGCGATATGCATGAAGTCCAGTGAGTGGCAGACCTCTAAGTCTTTCTAGTAAGATAAGTCCCAAAATATTGACTTCTTCTTCTAAATGGGCTTCGTGTGACCTTATTCAGTCGGGACAAGTTTGCTACTAGGATCTTTTCCAAATACTACTTTCAGATCCTTTACCAAAGAAAATACAAGCATCCCATCTGTACTCAACCCAAACCTTATACTCCTTGCATCCTCAGCAAAGTTCGAGTATGTTCTATTGACTTTCCTCCACTGGGAGCCATCAGCAGGGTGCCTTAGCCTTCCGTCATCCTTACAGTCTTCTTTGTGCCAACGCATCATGTGGGCATGCGTTTTGTTCACAAATAAACGCTTCAACCGGAGGATTATAGGGAAATACCACACCACCTTAGCAGGGGGTCTCTTCTTCTTACGCGGCCCCTCTACCTCACTTAGGTCATCACGCCTGGTCTTATACCGCGAAGTTTTGCACACCGGACAAGCTTCCAAATCATCGTACTCATTGTGATAAAGGATACAATCGTTACGATATGCATGTATCTTCTGTACCTCAAACCCCAAAGGGCAGACAACTTGTTTGGCATCGTACGTAGTTTCGAGCAGTGTGTTCCCCTCTGAAAGTAACTTCTTTATGAGGCATAACAACTCGTCGAATCCCTTATCATACAATCCATTGGTCGCCTTCCATTCCATGAGTTCTAGTGTGGTACACAACTTTTTATGGCCCTGTCGGCAGTTTGGGTATAATAGTGTTCCGTGGTCCTCCCATAAGCATTGGAACTTTTCGTAATGTCTTTCATCGATGTATTCTCTCTCTCCATCAAGCAGCATCTGGTCTAGGTCATTATTGCCAAACTCCCCTATTGTATCTTAAAAAGAACCATGTTGGCCAGCGTTCGGGATATCGTTGTCCACCTCTTCTTCTTCACCGTCTTCCTGTATAATATCTTCTTCACCATGCTTGGTCCTACAAGTATAGTTTAACATGAAACCTCTTGCGAGCAAATAGAAGTGAAGGTGGCTGGATTTTGGCCACTCCTTCTCATTCTTGTAGTCTATGCATGGACAACATATGTAGCCTGACATCATGTACGCATCAGCCGCATGAATAAAATCTTGCAAACCCTGTAAGAACTCCGGGGAGTGTCGATCCATGTACATCCATCGCCGATCCATCTATATTATGTTACATCAAGGTAACTGTTAGCTCATTTTCCAATAATGAATTATTGAACATTTCCCAAAATCCAAATTAAACTAATATTTTCTTTATTTAAAAATTATTTAAAATTTTAGGTTGATAAATTTAATTTTATGTGAAATTTCTTTAAGAAAGATAATATTTTTAAAATGACAATATTTCATCACATATTTTTTCTATAGAAATTGTTATTTTTAAGACAACTATATTTTTAAAATGACTTTATTTCATTACATGTTTTTAAAAGGACTATATTTCATCACATATTTTTTTTATAAAATGATTATTTGCTTCGGTATTCATACTCGACAAGTTTTTGCAACCTACTAAAAGAATTGGTCAATCAAAATCTAGATTCAAAATTCTTCATCAATTGATGGAACCAAAACCTAAATATTAGCTAGATCCACACCTTCAATTCGAGCTACATCATAATCCAAGCAAAATCTAAACTTACACAACAAGTTTTTGCAACCTACAAAAAGAATTGGTCGATCAGAATCTAGATTGAAAATTCTTCATCGATCAATGGAACCAAAACCTAAATTTGAGCTAGATGCACACCTTCAATGCGAGCTACATTATAATCCAAGAAAATTCCAAGCTTACACAACAAGTTTTTGCAACCTACTTGAAAATATCGAGCTAGATCTCCACATTCATAATCTTTCATCGATCATGGGAAAAGATTAAATTTTCTTCATATTTCAATCAAAGAAGAGGCTCCATTTAACACCAAATGTAGTGAGGAATGATGTTACTAACCTTAGTTACCTTGGTTTCGAGTAAAATGACCAACCTTTGAAATTTGGGCAGCACCTCCCCTCCCTTGAAGCTCTTGGCCAAAGCTCCATTGTTCTTGTCGCACACTGAACTGTTCTTGGTCAGGCAGAGAGCAGGAGGACGAAGAAGTTTAAATTGGAGCTCAAGATCGTTGAGGCACCGATCGGTATCGATGATCTAACATCGTCGATCGCTTCGGTCACGAATTGGCACTAATGAGCCCCTGCTAAATAGTACCGGTTCGTGACACGAACCGGTACTGATGTTAGATCATCAGTACCGGTCGGTGCCTTGTACCGGTACTGAGCTTCCCCCGTAGCCCTGTAGCCGTTGAACCAGGACTATTGTAATTATCAGTCCCGGTTCATACCCAACCAGTACTGATGGGCCGATATCAAAGGCCGGTTTTGTAGTAGTGTATCGTGCCCTATATTTTTTCCCTAGTGATGGACGAAGTCACATGAGACATACAAGGAGAGATTTGTTGGTGTATGCTTTTTGCTAATGTTCTGGTGCTAATTGATGAGGTTAGCATAGGTGTTGATAGGAAACTATAGCTATAGAGGAAGACTTTAGAATCAAAGAGGTTTAGACTTAATAGGACTAAAACTGAGTATATGAGGTGTGTTTTCAGCGGTGCTATGGCAGATAATGGAGATGTTAGTTTGGATGGAAAAGTAGTGCCTAGGAAGGAATTGTTTCGATATTTAGGATTGATGCTACAGAGTGATTGCGATATTGATGAAGATGTGAGCCATAGGATATGATTGGGGTGGATGAAATAGCTAAGCATCTAGTGTCCTACGTGATAGAAAAGTCCCTCAAAAGTTGAAGGATAAGTTATATAGGACAGTGATCAGACATGTGATGTTGCTTGAAGCGGAATGTTGGGTGACAAAAAGATAACATGTATAGAAGAGGAGAGTAGCATAGATACGAATGCTTTGGTAGGTCTATGGTTAGACAAGGAAAGATCTAATCCACAATGATGATATATGTGATAGGTTGAGGTAGCATCAATTAGAGAAAAACTTATCCAACATCGTTTAAGATGTTTGGATATCTCCATATGAAGTCTCCTAAGGCAGCTATGTGTAGTGAAATTTTCAGCCATCTAAAAATATAAGAGTCTGAGGTCGACTAAGACTGACATGGGAAGAAGTAGTTAAAAAAGATTTGAGGGAATGAAATATATCCAAAGAAATATCGTTGGATAGGAGTGCATGGAAGTTAGCGATTCATGTACCGGAACCATGACATAAGATTGAAAGTTCATGAGCCTTTTGATTTTGATTGATTTTCATTCCTAACTTACCCTAACTTGTTTGGGACAAAAGCCTTAGTTATTGCTGTTGTTGAAGTTTCAAATTGCTCTGAAAGATAAAAATGGACATTGATGCTCTCAACTGTTAAGGTCAAGGAAAATTTCTCATTAACTTGTGATTTGTGAGGTGTGGTGCAATGGTAGTATGCATATTAACTTGATGTAAGTGAAAAGTTGACTCATGTCTAACTACCTGCTCAGGCTAATTTGGTTTCTCCTATCATCGTGCAAAAAATTAAAGTGAGGTGTTTCAGTTAGAATTACGGTAGATGACTGGATGGTTAAATGATGGCTTCTATTTAGATGAATGGTTGACTATTTGGGCCTCATAGGGAAGGTTTGATCTTTCATGGTATTCAACAAAATAGCCCTCTATGGAAACTGGTATTTCTTGGCAGTCGAAAAGATCCTTTAGTGCATGTTCTCACTTCTTAGTACAGAATACAAAGCACCAAATTTAGCAACATTTGATTGTGTTTATTTGGTAAATAATATTGTAAATGACATTCTATTTGTTAAGGAAGCTTGCAGGTATATCCATCTTATACTTTTTTTATTTTAAGATGACAAAATTCATGCATGCTTATTTTCTACAAGATCGATTGATCGTTTTCCTCTCAGATTTGGCAAAGAACTTGTAAGATGCAAATTATCGCAAGAGCAAGATCGAAAGAGTGGATCTTGAGAATCCTGATGAAGGCTCATCAAGATTTGCTCAGCTTCATTGCTTAAGTATATTGATGTTTTAGAATTAAGTCTGTAATCTGGCTTGTATATTCTTGGTGCTTTCTTCAAATGCATTGTCAGCAGTGACCTGATGAGGGTATTCAAAATATTGATTTGTTTTTAATTGATTATAACGTAACTCCTAATGAGAATTAGATGTTTCCTTTTCCAAATTCTTTGTGTGTTCTTAAATTTGTAGGTGTTGGAACATGATGCATCCAACCGGAGGTGAGAAAGGATGAGCACCAAAAGAAGACAACACAAGCATTGCTAGCACCATGAAACACATAGGAGCACTCAGAGGCATGGCCCAAGTGGGAAATAAGCCCACTTGGCTACGGTGCAAGGGAGGCAAGGCCTAGCCCAATTTGGCCAAGAGAAGGAAGGAAAGAATGAGATAAAGCTGAATAGGATTTGGAGAGCAAAAGAGGCCAATTCAGAGTGCCAGACCAGTCAGAATTAAAAAGGCCATAATTCTCACATACAGACTCGGATTACAATGTTTTTGTACTTGTTTGAAAGCTTGGAACATATCTCCATTTCACTTCATTACGAGACATTAGAATCGGCTTCCTTTTATCTTTAAATTAGCTGATAAGTATCAGCTTCCGGATTGAATAAATTAGATTAGGAATTTGAGTTAGAGACTGTTCAAAATGGTAGCACCCACCTTGGCTAGCCCTAGGCTAGGTTGCATGCCTCCTTAGTGTATTTTATATATTTGTGCTATTCTCTATTATAAACTAAGACAATGTTATTATTTTCAAGATAACTAATATTGCTTATTCTCAGATTTATGCTTTTAGGAATTGGGTGATTTTCTTGGACATACCTCCATTGTTCTTGTGATTTATTCATGTGATTCAAGGAACTATGTGCCTACTTCTTGCGTGGTTGAGTAGTCATGGATTGTGAGCATATTCTTAGGTGAATTCATTTGTCACAGGTTTCTATATTAATACAGTGGTTGGTGCCTACTTCTTGCGTGGTCGAGTAGTCGTGGATTGTGAGCATATCCTTAGGTGAATTCATTTATCACGAATCCAAAGTGATGAGGACATCCCTACATCAAGTACTTCACCAATTGCAGAAACTCCAAATTTATAACCATTGCAAGGACCAATGACTCGTGCACGCGCACAACGGTTAAGCCAGCAGGTGAATTCCTTTAGCCAAATTAATTATGTTATTACTGAGAATATATTGCTACCCAAGAGTTGTTCTTTGTTGATTATTACATGTATGGGCTTGGAAGAAAATAGCTGGTTAACAATGTCAGTTTTAGCACCACAAAGGACACACCAACTACTAGGATTAACATGGGAAGAAAGGAAGGCGTTGTAACAGGGCACCCCGTGCCCCGAATGTTACACCCTCAAGCACCAGTATACAACCAAACAACCCAAAATTTCTAAGAAATTTCAGCACAACTGTCGGGGAAAATGAAACCTCTGATAGGTCAAAGCACGGTCAATGGGCCCCCTAGCTCGGGGTTGAGCCGCAAAGTCTCAGACCACGACCTGGGCTGCACGGCTCTCGCACGACCTCGAGCTTGGGGGGCTGGGATTCAACTCCCACGCGACCTCGACCTTGGAGGCGGGGATTCAACTCCCGCTCGGGGGAGTTTGTCCCAGGTTCCAGGACGTGCGCTTACTCGACGGTTATTAGGACCTTGAATGCCAGAGTTAAGGTGGACGTGGGTGTCAGATCCAGGGCCGTTACAACCCACGTTCAGTACGCATCAAGCCACTACTCTGGGAATCTCTCCCGGCTGTTTCTGGTAACGGCCAGGAGGAGTATAAAATCCCTCGATGCAAATACGCTGGGGGCATGAGGCAAGCAGCTCAAGAAACTAGACAACAGACTCCACAAATACAGAATTCTCCAGAGCTCAGGCTAGAGAGCAAACACTTGTACTCGAACATAGTAAATTCCTTGCCTCAGGGCAAGACTGGAGTAGAGCTTTTACTTTCCCAGGGGCTCGAACTAGTATAACTCTCTTTGTCCTACTCGTTTTTCCCTTTCCTTGACCAACAAAGTAGCGAACGTACTCCTTCGGTGAGTGGAGTTCGTTTTGGGTCCCTTGTTAACTCTAACCCCTTCACTCATTTGCGGTCTGGCGATCCTAATCGTCAACAGCTGGTGCCCACCGTGGGGCCCGAAGGCTTCGCTCATCCGGAGGAACAACGTCATGATCTCAGGAGCATGGCGCGTTCCATTGAAGGACGTTCGGCAAGTTCAGGCTCGGGCGCAGTTCTCGAGCATGATGACTCCACGTCCCTGTTTTCACCCTCACCGCCACTGCGCGAGTTGTTTGTCTTCATGGTAGATTGCCAAGACATGAACGCGAAGGCGGATGACCGTGACCCAAAGACCCCTGAAGATGCTCGCCGGATGGTTCAGGTTGCCATCAACCAAGCCATGACTGCCATCCGGCGAGAGGCGCAAGAGAAGACCGGTACCTCATCCTTGCGTCCTGGTCTTCCCAGCTCGGGCAAGCGCCTTCGAGCCATTGCCCGGGTTATGACTGATCCCGACCGGGTGAGATCGGAACTTTTTGGCTGAGCTCTCGCTGATGAGCTCGATAAGGCTGTGACCGAGGCCATACCTCTGCAGCACCAAAGCCGCCACTCTAGGACCCGCTCCCTGAGAAGTGATGATAACTCCTCGCGCCAACGTCAGCGCCTTCATCGATCGCCTTCCCGTCAACCGTCCTAGGATCTGACTCGGACTACTCCACGTCGTCGCCCCCTGGGCGCGACCCCGGAGGGTGTTCGACGTCAGCGTCGCTGCAGCCGCTCTCTTTCTAGCAGAAGTGTGTCTGGAAGTCTTTCACCCAACATCCCGCCAAGGCACTGCAGGGTTCATGATTGCCTGCAGTATCTTCTGGGTGATTCCCGTGCTCTTCGGCATGACCAACGCGGCTGTAGATCCGGCCGTCGAGGTAATCACGACTCCGAGTCCAGCAGCGGCGACCATCTCCCTCGGCGTGCTCCTTTTCCGGCTTATGGCTGTTCGGCTTACTCTGACGACCTTCGTCGAGTACGCTGGCCAGCCAGGTTTAAGCCCGCATTGATAGAACGGTTTGACGGGACGAAGAACCTCGACGAGTTTCTATCGATTTACTCAACCGCCATTTTGGCGACCAGAGGATACGAGGCCGTAATGGCCAATTACCTTCCGACTGTCCTAGACGGCACCGCCCGTACTTGGCTCTTCAACCAGAAGCCCGGTTCCTTCCGATCGTGGCGCCAGATTCAGGGTGCTATTCGCTCCAACTTCCAAAGTTGTTACGAGCGGCCAGGAAGGGAGAAGGACCTGGATCGTGTCATCCAGGGCAAAAATGAGCCGCTCTGAGACTTCGTGCGGGGATTCATCCACACAAGGAACCTGATACCGAACATTTCTGACGAGGCAGTGATTAAGGCCTTCAAGTTTGGTGTCTGTGATCGGCGCCTCACCGAAGACCTGGAGATCACAAAGAGGCTCTGCGTTAACAAGTTGTTCCGCATGGCGGAGTGACACGCGGATACAAACGACGCGGTCCGCTGGAAGCGCGACTACGACCAAGGTAAGCTTGGCTTAAACTCAGGGGAGGCTGATCCAACCAGCTTGAGAAACATCAACCCGAGCCCGACTGCCAAGAAGCGGAAGAGGGATCGCAAGAATGGCGGCGGTCGGCCATGTGTGACCGTCGTGGCGAATGGCCAGCATGAAGTGATGGAGGTGCGCATACCAGATCTGGAAGAGCCTCGACCTCGCCGAGGTCGGCCACGACCTCAACAGGCGCCGCATCGACCCTAGCAGGGGAACCGCCGATCTGGGCCCCAACGAGCCAATGCTCAGTCACAGGAGGCTGGAGGACGTCCCAGGTTCGATGAAGCGAAGTTCTGCTTGTACCACAGGGCTCCAAGCCATGACCTGCGTGGCTGCAGGGCTTGGTAGAGCAAGCTGGATGCCTTTTATGACAGGCGTTGTGACATGCCCGTACTCCCAAAGGAAGGCGAGCAACCCGACAGGGTTAATGCAGGGACAGACCTCGAGGACCCCAACCTAGAGTTTCAACAGGGCGACCGGCAGATTGACGTCATCTTCGGCGGCTCATCAACATATCAATCCCGACGTGAGCTCAAGGCTGCTGCATGCATCGTCTATCAAGCTACCGCTGGGAGGCTCATCAATCAGCCTTACAAGTGGGCTGGGGCCATGATCACTTTTTCAGGGGAAGATGCCCCCCAAGGTATGGCTAAGGACCTAAAAACCGCCTTGGTCGTGAACCCGACCATCAGCAACACCATGGTCGGGCGGGTCATGATCGACAGAGGCAGCTCCCTCAATCTACTCCAGGCAGGGGCGCTCGACCGGATGCAGATCCCCCAATCGAAGGTCAAGAATATAGCGGTTCCGTTCTTCGGGATCGTTCCTGGGAGTTCGACCACCCCTCTTGGGCAAGTGGTCTTGCCCGTTACCTTCGGTGATTCAGACAACTTCCGCACGAGCTGATCACCTTCGAGGTGGTCGAGGGAGATCTCCCATACAACGCCATCCTCAGGCGACTGGCGTTGGTCAAGTTCATGGCGGCCAACCACTACGGCCACCGTTGCATGAAGCTCCTAGGCCCTAGCGGCGTCATCACGGTGCGGGGCGATCTCAAGGTGGCGCACGGGTGCAAGACCAAGGCCTTGGCTCTCGTCAGCATACTGCCTTAGCGAGGTCCCGAGGCGACGGCGAAGAGTGCTCGCCAGAAGGCAATCATCCAACCTAGCGGGGCGACGAAGGTTGTGCCGCTCGAAGAAGGCGACTCGACCAGGTGCGTCCACATCTCGGGCGAGCTGAGTTTCAAATAGGAACTCGAGCTCGTCACCTTCCTCCGCGCCAACAAGGACATATTCGCTTGGGAACCGGTAGATATGCCGAGTGTCCCGAGGGAGGTGGTAGAGCACAGATTGCAAGTGCGGCCCGACTATCAGCCCGTACGCCAGAAGTTGCGTCGTTTCTCCCCCGAAAAGGTTGCAATAATCAGGGAAAACCTCGACAAACCTCTGAAGGCTAGCATCATTCGTGAGATTGATTACTCCGAATGGTTGGCCAACCCGGTCATCGTGCAGAAGAAAGGCGGGAAGTGGCGGATGTGCGTCAACCGTACGGGCTTAAATTTGGCGTGCCCAAAAGACAACTTTCCCCTTCCATGCATCGACTAGATCATCGACTCCACTGTGAACGCCAAGATGTTGAGCTTCCTAGACACCTACTCCGGGTTTCATCAGATCAAGCTGGCGGTCGACGACGAGAGTAAGACATCGTTCATCACACCATTCGGCACATATTGTTACACGACTATGTCGTTTGGTCTTCGAAACGCCAGCGTGACATTCCAGCGTCTGATGACCAAGACATTCGACCCTCAGATCGGCCGCAACCTCGAGGTCTACGTGGACGACATCATCATCAAGAGCTCTTCCGAAGACAATCACGTTCAAGACCTCGAAGAGACCTTCACCAACTTGAACAAGAATAGGATCAAGCTCAATCCCGAGAAGTGTGTGTTTGGCGCTGCTTCGGGAAAGGTGCTGGGCTACATGATCGGGGGCTCGGGAGTCGGTCCGAACCTGGAGAAGATCGAGGCGATCGAGAAGATGGCTCCCCTGAGTTCGGTAAGGCAGGTGCAGTGCTTGACCGGCCGCATGGCCGTCCTCAACCGGTTCATCTCAAGACTTGGTTAGTGTGGGCTGCCGTTCTTCAAGACCTTGTGTAAGCAAGGAAATTTTGAGTGGACACCCGAAGCACAGCAATCCTTCGACGAGCTAAAGGTATACCTTTCAAGTCCACCATTGCTTACAACTTCGCGGCCAGGCGAGAAGTTGCTGCTCTACCTAGCGGCCTCCACCCAAGCCGTCAGCGCCGTCCTAGTGGTCGAGCGGGATTCACGTCAGGCCCTGATCTACTACGTCAGCGAAGTTCTTCATGGCCCAAAGGAGTGCTACCCCTAGGTCCAGAAATTGTTGTACGCCCTCCACATGGCTTCACTCAAGCTCTGGCATTACTTCCAGGCTCACTCCGTGGTCGTCCCAAGCAACTTCCCGCTTGGGGAGATTCTAAAGAATCCAGAAGCTGGAGGTCGTATCGCCAAGTGGGCTATGGAGCAGGCTGTGTTTGACGTCCAGTTTGTGGCGCGCACGGCCATCAAGTCGCAGGTGCTTGCCGACTTTGTGGTCGAGCAAACATCGCAGCCAGCTCCCGAGCTCAAGGTCGAGGAGGAGAAGCCCTGGGTCATGTACTTTGATGGCTCTAGATCCTTCAAGCGCTCGAGGGCTGGAATCATCATCCTCACCCCGTGGGGCGACAAGCTGAGGTATATGGTTCGTTTTGGATTTCCAGCAACCAATAATGCAGCAGAATACGAAGCTCTCCTGGCGGGACTTTGGGCTTGTAAGGCACTGGGTGTGCGTCAGTTGATCATAAAGGGCGACTCCCAGCTCGTCATCAACTAATTCAACAAAGGCTATCAATGCTCGGAGGATTCCATGGCCAAATACCTCGCTGAGGTGCGTAAGATGGAGAAATGGTTCCAAAACCTGGAAATCAAGCACGTGCCTAGGAAGGACAACTCCAGTGCTGATTTCCTCTCCAAGTTCGGGTCGTCTGACGATGAGATTCCACCCGACGTCATCCTGGAGACCTTGGCAACGCCTTCAATTTCCGACCAGGAGGTCTCGGTCGTCCTTATTGAGGGTATTCCCACATGGGCTAAACCAATCCACAACTTTCTAGCTCGAGGAGAACTTTCGTCCGATTCCACTGCGAGGAGTAGGATCAAGCATCGGACGGGTTTATACAAGCTCGTTGACGGTAAACTTTATCATCGGAATGTTTCTGGAATCCTGACAGAATGCATCACCACGGAGGAGGGTAAGTACCTGTTAAACGACATTCACTCAGGCCTTTGTGGAGTGCATTCTTCTTTTAGGACAATGGTCGGAAAGGCCTTTCGCATGGGGTTCTATTGGCCAACGGCACTTCAGGATGCTCGCGACATTGTCCGCACCTGTCGAGCCTGCCAATTCCATGCTTGAAAGTCACATCAACCTGCCTAACACTCCAGACCATCCCGCTCGCTTGGCCCTTCTCGACCTAGGGGCTGGACATCCTTGGCCCCTTCCCTCAAGCGGTCGGCGGGAAGAAGTTCTTGTTTGTCGCCATTGACACCTTTACCAAGTAGATCGTGGTCGAACCTGTTTCGACCATCACGGCTCGTGCGGCTGTCAAGTTTTTCCGCTTGTTCGTGGTCACCAGGTATGGAGTTCCATGCAGGATTATTACTGACAATGGGACCCAGTTTACTAGTGAAATGTTCCAGGAATATTGCGAGGACATAGGCACCAAAGTATGTTATGCTTCGGTAAGCCATCCGCAAAGCAATGGAGCAGTAGAACACGCCAATCACTACAACAGGAACACCCCTTTAACAACGGATACATAGCAACACATGATTTTATGCGTTGCAAGTAACAGGGTGGTAACGCTTGCAAACCGTTGCAAGCATCATCCGTGCAGCTAAGCAACCATTGGCAACGTTTATCAAGTGTTGCAAGAATCATCCGTAGATCCATTTGTTTTTTGGCTAGATATGTAGACCTTTTTTTCAACCAGCATGAACCCTTTGTTTTTGGGATTGCGTGTAGGCTTCCTATGTGCAGCAAAATAATTACGATAGAAAGGAGAGCGAGTTGGGGATCGAACCTAGGACCTATTGCTGAATGGCGCAACGCGCTAACCAACCAAGCTGCGAACCGTTTGCGTTTAGGATTTTAACGTTGTCTATTTACTGGATCTACGAACGAGAGGCATGTCCTCGCAGCCCAAAGGACTCTAGGCCTCTAGCAGCCTCCACCATACGTGTCGTCTTCGGTGATTGGTCGTCCGTGGTGACTCAGCGTGCTTCCTCCCGATCTAGAACGGTTCCTGTGCCTCCTCGTCATCCAGAGCGGCGCCTGCGCCTCCTCCTCCCGATCCGGTCGATGCGGCGCCTCCTCCTCCCCGGTTGGCAAGGCGCCCTACCCCGGGTCAACAGATCCTCATCCTCCTCCCAAAGGCTCGACGGTCGATCATCCCCGCAGGCTCGTGGCCGTGTCGCTCCTCCTTCGTTGATCAGAGCACAGAACCGTGGTGAGGACTCGCTTACTTCCCCGCCGCTTCAATCCACCCCAAATCTTGAACTTTTACTCTGGAGAGATTTCGAGTGCAGTGTGCTATTCGATTCAAGATTTGGTAGTTGGTTTCTTCATCTAAACACTACTCTTTTAAATTTGTTTTTTTTGGCTGGTTCTCTCAGAAGATCAAGTGTAGAACAATCCTCATTTTCATCTTCTAGCCGATTCGTTTTTCTCTCAATCCAGTTGCTTCAAGGCTTTGTTCTTGCTTTCCTGATCATCATTCCTGTTCTTGGCACTGATCTGGTACTTTTCTCAACCCGTGGTTGCTGCAATCCTGTGTGACCCAAGTTGAGACAAAGGATTAATCTTATGCCAGAACATTGGTCTTGATAATCTGGAAAGCAAGTTGTGCGAGATTATCTCGATTGCCTGATTAGTGAGTTTTTGCTTACTATTTTGTTGATTCGGTTTTGAGAGTTACATTGTTTGGCTGGTGTGTGCTCTCAGTCCTGTGTTGCCGAGCATTGTTGTTCACCTGAATCACACCTCTGGTCGGAAGGAGTTTCTGGTGCCTGTGCGGTTTCGGCTTCATCTCGGACCTTGTGGTGAATTGCCTCACTGTCCGGGAGTTTTCGCCATCGCCGGGAGCTTCCGCCATCGCGGCTGTCGCAATACAGCGGCGGAATCGTTTTCTTGGACATCATCAATGACGTGCCTGGCCTATTGCACTGACATCCAGTTGGTGCTCAGCAAGTAATTGATCTCCTCTTTCTGTGCCCTCTGTCGGTGATTTACAGAAAAGGGAGACAATCAATTTCGACTTGGGGACCTTGCAAGTGTTCTTGCAAAGGGGCTAGTCAATTGACTTGGGGACCTTGTATGTATGATAATGGTTCTATGAGGATTTGGGTTATGGTAGATACTTTGTGACAACATATTAGTTTTTCTCTTGATGCTATACTTGGTTAGATCATTTGTAGTCATCTGTAATTTGTGGAGTCATTTACTTATGATAGGTTGCTTACTGTCATCAGATTCATACTAGTCTGGTAGCTACCTAGTATTCGTTTATGCTTCGATGTTCATTCTGCTTTCACCAGAAATCAATGTACTTTCTAGCCATTATCTCGATTCTTTATTCAAGAAGCATTTGCTAGTCCATATATCTCCGTAATCGCTATCGATCGACAAATTGATTAAGTCTTAAACTGTCAAGTATTGAATCTATTAAATTGAGGTAAGGTTGTCACAAACTAGTCTATATCTTGCCCTAGTGGCGAGGAGGGCCTATAAAGGCAACCCTACATCTGAGAATAACACATATAAATCAACTTGTTTATTCAACACAATATATGCTTTGACATTGAGTAATTTATTTTTATAATGATTCAACATTTGTTCATCAATCAGTCTCTACACATGTAATTCTAGTAATATTTAATCAGTGTAGAACAACATAGGTAAAACAACTCACCTTAGAACTAAACCACTGCCATCTTGAAAAATATATCCACAATGACTCCCTGTCCTTGACATTAGAAAAGGTTGATGAAGAAAAATAAGCAAAATATATGTAATAATGTGAAAAAATAAAATATAACTAATGTGAGATCTGTGCAATGATAAGATTAAAAAATAGGTTGCAGGTGTTATTTTTATAGTAGAATTAACAACAGATTTATTTGTATAGTTTGACAATGGATTTGGGAACGATCAAGCTTCTTTTGCGCTGTCCTAAAGGTTCTACTCGATATCTTGCTGGTGTAGAAGGGTTTGTTGAATTTGCATTTAAAGATAAGCCTCAAGGTACCAAGATTTATTGCCCATGTTATACATGCGTGCACACTACTCTACTACCAAAGGATGAGATATATGAGCATTTGGTGTGTAATGGGATACTTGAGAGTTATGATCAATGGGATTTTCAGGGTGATCCTTCAGTGCAACACACTAGTAATCAGAAACCAAATTGTCATAATGATGGAATGCATGCTAATATCGACCAACTGATTCATGATGCGTTTGAGCATATGTATGACGACATACCTATGACTGATGGCCATGCACCAGTCAAAGGATCAAATTTAGAAGCACGACGGTTTTATAAACTGCTTGAAGATTCCAAAAAGCCTTTATGGACAGGTTGTGAATTGACACATGTTAGTTTATTTGTGCTTCTGTTTAATACAAAATCCATGAACAAATGGTCAGATAAATCTTTTGGTGATCTACTTGAGATTCTGCATATGGCTATTCCAAATGGAAAGGAACTTCCCAAGAACTTTTATGAGGCTAAGAAATTTATTTCCAAATTTGGCTTGGGCTATGAAAATATTCATGCATGCCAAATAACTGCCAACTGTATTGGAAAGAAAAAAAAAGATGATGATTTTTGCCCAACCTGTAAGGCTTCAAGGTGGAAGGATAAGGAACCTGAGTCCATATTAACAAAGAAGGAACGAAGGAAAGCAATGTGTAGCAAAGTATTACGATACTTTCCTATTAAAGAGAGGCTGAAAAGACTGTTTATGTGCAAAGAAACAGCACCTCTCCTAAGAATGCATGATGAAGAGCGCACTAAGGATGGTAAACTATGACATCCAGCTGATTCACCGGCATGGAAGAGGTTTGATGAAAAGTTCCCAGAATTTGCATCAGAGTCTCGTAATATTCGATTTGGCTTGGCTACTGATGGGTTTAATCCATTTGGGATGTTGAGCTCTACGCACAGCTATTGGCCTGTTGTTTTGGTAGTATATAACCTACTTCCATGGTTTTGCATGAAAGATCATTATATTATGTTGTCCTTAACGATTCCTGGTCCTAGAAGTCCTGGAGATCGAATTCATGTGTTCCTTCAACCACTTTTGGAGGACCTAAAAGATTTATTTCAGAATGGCATGTCCACATATGATGCATCGAGAGATGAAAGTTTTACTTTATGAGGGGCCGTATAATGACCATAAGTGATCTACCAGGCTTAGGAATGCTTGCTTCTTATATGGTTCATGGAGAATTTGCATGTCCGCCCTGTGGTGAAAATGCATGGTCAAAATGTTTGAAGCACGGTCTTAAATCTTGTTTTATGGGTCATCGTCGATTTCTTCCTCTTGATCATCCTTATCGTTTGGATGCAAATTCATTTGATGGAACGACAGAGCTTGAAACAGAGCCTATAACCTACTACGATCATCCGATTTTGCTTGAGATCATTGCGCTTGGTAATTTCAAGAATTCAAAAACTTACAAGTTAGTAAGTAATCTGTTCACATTGCCTTATTGGGACGATAATATTGTTAGATACAATCTTGATGTGATGCATATAGAGAAGAATGTGTTTGAAAATTGTTATGGTACACTATCCGGTTTAGATGGAAAGACAAAAGATAACCTCCAAGCTCGCTCTAGATCTCGTAGAGATGAACATCAGAGAGGACCTCCACCCACAAGAAAAACCTTCAGAAAGTTGTACTTGCCACCAAAGAAGATTTGCTATGTCTAAAAGTGAGAGACAAGCATTCTGTAAAGTTCTTCGAGACCTAAAAGTTCCTGATGGCTATTGTAGAAATATATCAAAATGTGTTAATGTTGCTGAAGGGAAAATTGTTGGTCTCAAAACACATGACTGTCATGTCTTGATGCAGCAACTCATGCCTATTGCTTTGAGGGGTATTCTTCCAGATGATATCATAGCGGTAATATTCGAGTTGTCTGCTTATTTTCTAGGAATATGTTCAAAAGTGCTTCATGTTAATGAGTTGGACTGTTTGGAACAATCAATTAAAATTACTCTGTGCAAAATGGAGATGATTTTTCCTCCTGGATTTTTTACGGTTATGGTTCATTTAGTAGTCCATCTAGTAGCTGAATGTAAGATTGCTGGACCAGTTTATTATCGATGGATGTATTTTATTGAGAGGTACTGATTCTGACTAGTACAAGCTTCATCCTCTGAATCTTATATTTATACAACCTAATAAATCGATGATTTTACATGTGCTGCAGGTACCTAGTGAAATTAAAATCATATGTTCGCAACAAAGCGTATCCAGAAGCTTCAATGGCTAATTCATTTTTGGCAGATGAGTGTATGGTGTTTTGTTCTAGGTACCTAGAAGGTTTCTCCACGAAGCATAATAAACCATCAAAGAATGATGATAGTCTGGATCATACTGAGTCGAACTTATTTGGACAAGATTCATCTTTGTTTCGTCCTATAGGGAAACCGTTGGGAAAACCATCAAATTTCATTTTAACTGATCTAGAGAAATTGCAATCACATAGATATGTACTATTCAACTGTGAAGCTGTGATTTCGCACCTAAAGTAAGTGTTGTCGCTATTTCGTAATTTATATACCGTCTTTAAACTAATTACATGTCAATTCTCATTTTAGGGAACATGCTGCTCATCTCAAAAGGAAGAGACGTGACCGTCGCCTAACTCCGAAAGCAATTGAACAAATGCAGAATAAAGAATTTCCCAATTGGTTTAGAGAACAAGTAGGTATCCTGATTTGTTTTTTCTGTTGCAAAGAAAATTTTGGCTTATATACATAAATATATATATATATTGGGTGGATACAGATCATGCAGTTGGAGCAAAAAAATGGTAGCGACAGCATCGATGAGGACATTAGATGGTTGGCTCGAGGGCCATTGGATGCGTCAAGAAGACATAGAGCATTTAACATTCGTGGATTCAGATTTAGAGCCAAACGGTATGATAAGGCGACTCAAAATAGTGGAGTTGTTGTTAATGCAAAGACGTCTAGTTATTCTTCTGCAGGTGATAGTAAACCTATACTTGGAGATATTATGTACTATGGTACGATACTTGATATAATAGAGATAGACTATTACGGAAGATTTTCAGTGGTACTATTTAAATGTGAATGGGTTGATGCCACTTGAGGAAAGGGAGTACAAACAGATAAGTATGGCTTATCACTTGTGAATTTCTCACATCAAATTCACAAAGGTGATAAGATTGAGCATGAACCGTTCGTATTTGCCAATCAAGTTGACCAAATGTTCTATGTCAAAGACCATGTAAATCCAGGGTGGTCAGTTGTCTTGAAGATGAAGCTTAGAGATGTATTTGACATGGGAGAGGATTGGAATGAATTAGAATGTGAACCGTATCATGTCAATACACTTGGGGGCCTTTTTGAAAATGCACATGACAGTCATTCATGGAGTAGAAGAGATGTAGAGGAATTATCAGAGACGCAGCAGCCTAAAGATCATAGTCCAAGTAATCGATCTAGAAGACGAGTACTAAATTAAATGGTGAGGCATGTTTGATTTTTTCTTGTAATAGTTTTGCTATGATTATGTGGAATCTGACATTTTCCATTATCCTTATGTGTACTACAGCCTGCTCACAAATGCTTGAAGGAATATCTTTTGTTATGTCCTTTCTTGGTCCGTATGATAAAGGAGGCTAGGATTTTCTCGTTTGAGTGAACGACAGACAAATAATACTTGTATTTTGAGCTTTGATACCTGGACAAAATGGTGAATTTTTATTTTAGTTTGGAACTTCAAGCAAGATTTTTGAAACATGATGTTGTCAAGGATAGAGAAAGTTTATTGTTTGTGTGGATGCAAAACTTGATAAATGCAAATGTCAGATGTTAGCCGGAGCTTTGAAAGCAATATATATGCACCGCAATTCTGTGATGGCTATCCATGTTGTAATCCATGTCTTGTATGGTTTTGCGAAATTCTAGTATTTCAATGAAGTGTGTTAGTTCCGCACAGGAAAAAGAGGCAGAGCAATTCAATGTCCTTCTAAAGGTTGATCAACTTGACCACAAGCGCTTGATGGGCATCATGTGGTCGTTTTGTTTTACCCTGCATAACTATTCAACCAAGTGTTTGTAATTTCAGTTTTCAGCTTCTAAACAAATTTTAGCTAAATAGTATCGTCTCTAAAATCGCATGCAGATGAACATTTGGTAGAAGTATAGTACTTTAGGCTGGGGTTTTATTGTATGAACTAACCATAGTAAGCTAGCATTTGCTATCCATTGTATGAAGTAAGGTAGGCAACTCACTTATACTTCCTTTATTGATGCGCCAAACTAGCAAAGACATGCCGTGGAATGGCTATGTCTCAGGTAAGACTAGAGTTTTGAGGTTGACTTGGCCGTTGTTCGAAATTATGCCGAGTTGCAAAGATTATGGGCGCTGAAACGACAGATAATCTTTGTTATCCATTGCATGTTCCTTTTGGTGTTTCTTGTGTTACCTATGTGATCCTATGAATTTCTGTGACTTGGTTTGTAATGCGCTTGGGCTTGGGTCACCTCATGAGCATGCCATTGTGAATGTCATCTAGCTTCCTCCTAAACACGGGATGCTGTACCATGTGTTTGTGCCGACAGATGATCTGTTTTGTGGGAGGAGATTTCAAGGTTTGTGCTGGCCGATTTGGTATGCAGCCACCAAAAAATAATGTTTGTTTTCTTCTCTCTAAACCAGTATATCATCAATTTTTCCTATCTTGTGGCACTATCTGGCAATTCAAGCTAGCATTTGCTATCGAATTGAACTAAAAATTTCACGGAGAACTCTCATTTCACTGCTAACATGCCACATAATTTCGCCATAGGAATTCATTCTGTGGCGCATACGAAATATAATGGAAGTCAGCATATTCTATTAAGCTTTCATCTTGCGACACTATCTGGCAATTCAAGCATGCATTTACTGTTGAAATAAGCTAAAATTTTCACAGAGGACTCTCATTTGCACTAATAATATGCCACATAAATTTGCCATCGAATTCGCGCTCAGGGCACATAGGAAAAATAATGGAAGTCAGCATATTCTATTTCGCTTTCATCTTGCGGCACTATCTGGCAATTCAAGCTAGCATTTGCTATCGAATTGAGCTAAAAATTTCACAGAGAACTCTCATTTTCACTGCTAACATGCCACAGAATTTCACCGCAGGAATTCATTCTGTGGCGCATACGAAATATAATGGAAGTCAGCATATTCTATTAAGCTTTCATCTTGCGGCACTATCTGGCAATTCAAGCATGCATTACTGTTGAAATAAGCTAAAATTTTCACGGAGGACTCCCATTTGCACTAATAACATGCCACATAAATTCGCCACTGGAATTCCGTCTGTGGCACATAGGAAAAATAATGGAAGTCAGCATATTCTATTTCGCTTTCATCTTGCGGCACTATCTGCAATTCAAGCTTACATTTGCTATCGAATTGAGCTAAAAATTTCACGGAAAACTCTCATTTTCACTGCTAACATGCCATAGAATTTTACCATAGGAATTCATTCTGTGGCTCATACGAAATATAATGGAAGTCAGCATATTCTATTAAGCTTTCATCTTGCGGCATTATCTGGCAATTCAAGCATGTATTTACTGTTGAAATAAGCTAAAATTTTCACGGAGGACTCTCATTTGCACTAATAATATGCCACATAAATTTGCCACTGGAATTCCATCTGTGGCACATAGAAAAAATAATGGAAAACATTCTCACCATTTTTCCTCATGCCTAGAAATTTCCCTCCATTTTCCCTGTTCTCGCTATTTCCTTCCGCCACAAACAAATTTCCCAACCTTTTTTTATCAATCCCAAAGGGCCCACCTTCCATAGAGAGTTAGGAGGATGTGTATATTCTCTGATACCGATCTACTAATTAACCATCCCTTCCATATCTTCAGCTCCCCACGCACGCATTTCATCCTAAAACTCCATGGTATCAAGCGTCACGCCGCCTCTAGGATGACGATCTTCCCTATTGTGGGTCATCGCCGCGCCAAGCAGCCCAATTCCAAGCCTCCATCCATCTCGCTATCGCCTGTGGTGGCGGTGGCCACCTAGGAGGACCACGGCGGCGACATAGGAGAGCAGGAACATCGATCAGGTTTGCAGTGTTGGACCAATGCGATCCTTTCATCCCACCGCGTTATAATCCAATGCTGATCTCTGTTATTCTGTTGTATTGGATGCCAAATCTCTATTCGTATATGCCTGATTGAATGGTTTGGTTCATCTATATGTTAGGCATTTTCTTGTACGGAGCATGGCCTGCAAGTGCTTGTGATAATGCCAAACTTGTATTTATTTTCCCCTTGATTGTTGAAGTAGTAACATATGATCATTGTTGCAGCAAGCACGTTACTATAGCAAGAGTGTACATGTCCTGATTCTATTTCCTTTCATTGTTTGCTCAATCGTCGTCGTCGCTTCTCAGGGAATGAGTGCCTGAGCAGCGACTCTGGTGCTGTGGTGGTATGACCTCTGTCGCGGCATGATCAAGCTCGTCGGCCAGAGCACGACCGAAGAGTTCCGACCTAGCCCGGCTGGGATCAACCATGACTCGGGCGATAGCACGAAGGCGCTCTCCTGAGGGAGGGAGCCTGGGATGGCCAGATGAAGTGCCGGCCTTTTCCTGGTCCTCTCATCAGAGGGCTGTTATGGCCTGGTTGATGGCGACATGCACCATCCGACGAGCGTCTTCAGGGGTCTGCGGGTCACGTTCCCCCTCCTCCCCGCCCGTGTCATGACTTGCAGCCATGAGAACGAGCTGATCGCGCAGTGGTGGAGAAGGGGAGAACAGGGACGTGGAGCTTCCATGCTCGGGAACCGCTTGAACCCGAAGCTCGTGGATCGTGTTGTCGCAGAAGACGCCATACCTCCAAAGTCCGAACTTTTTGATGAGCAAAGCTTTGGCCCCACGGCGCCAAATTGCCGACGATCGGATCGCTCGACCGCAGATATGAAAACAGGGTTAGTGTGAATGAGGGACCCAGAAAGCGCTGTGCTCAACATTAGATTTGACGTAGGTCGGGGCGAGGCGTCAACGAGCAAGAGACAGTGAATTATACTGGTTCGAGCCCCGCAAGGGTAATAGCCCTACTCCAGTCTTCTCCTAAGGCGGAGGAATTCACTAGCTGCGAGTACAGAGAATGGTTTACAGCTCGAGCTTGAGCGTTTTTGGTGTGTCTAGTGGTTCATCGCCGGTATGTCGATGGCCTGCCTCGCCACTCTACTTGAGGATTTATACCCTCCCACCGCTGCGAAACGGCCAGGAGAGATTCCCGGGGACGTGCATGTCGTGCATTGAAGACGTGCTGCAACCGTCCCGGATCTGCCGCCCACGTCCGCATTGACTTCGAGATCTTTGGTCTTGGTAACCGCTGAGTAAACGCACGCCCTCAAGCCAAGGTCGAGGTGGTGCGGAGACAGAATCACCCACTGCCTAAGCTCGAGGTCGTGGGGACGCAACATCGCCTAGGTCGTGGTCGAGGCCCCTTGCTGCATTGCCTCGAGCTTGGGACCCTGTTGACCGTGTGTTGACTTTGTCAGAGTTTACTTAGTCCCCGACACTCATTAATTTACTTGTTCAATAGAGCGACAAAGATCATGAAAAGAAATACCCTCACAGGGTTGTTTTGTATATCCATACACACCAGAGTAACAGGGAGAAGAACACAAATGCGCTTGTGGTATTCTTTTTGTGAAAGGCTCGATTCTTCTATTATTTACAAGATTATTTCTATATAAATTAATCAAGATTTTATTGCTTTTGCAAGGGTAATTTGAAGGAGCTTTTAGCACAACAACCGGACTTAGTGACACTAGTCAAGGAAAGGATGCATGGAAAGGAGATGCACTATATCAAATATTAGGAGAAGAGAAGCATGGGCATGTACATGGTTTGGGCCTTGTTCCAAATCCAAATCAAGTTTTCACCACCCAACGCCAAGGCGCCTAAAGCATCTCGAATTTGACTTCGCTGGATGCAACATCAAGTGAAGATGTAGTATCTCTCGACTACAAATCTAAAAGCTTCGACATCGCTTGCGTAATCAAGATGCTACTATACAAGAGTTGCAACATAAAACAAGAAGCTTGGAACAGAAACAAAAACCGCAGGTACATTTGAAGAACTTGTTCAGTTAGCATTTTCTGTACTAAAATATTTTTGTGCTATCACAGGGTTGTTTAGATGATGATTTGTCGACACCAAGAAATGGATTTTGCGTTGATGTGCCCAATTCGAAACACAAAGTATGGATCTATGTGGAAAATTAACAAAACTTATCTTTTTTGCAACATTATAATTGTAATAGCTGATTCTATTTCATATTCTTTTATCTTCCAACAGCGACTATATGCTGACCTTAAAAGGCAAGAATTTAGGATGGTTGACGAACTGAATGACAATATGGTAGGATTGCATTACCATGATTTTAGACCTGCTTTAATTTTATCAACCTATTAATTTTTCTTATTCATTACAGAGGGAGCAAAGTGATGATGACGAGTACGAGGATCTACAGCCACGGTACAAATATTATCGTACTGCATATAAGGTTCGCACACCTAACTCAACATGGATGAAAAACAATATATTATGTTTGTATTATTTGTAGATACCAATTTTCCTCTACTTGATTTCAGATTTCCTAACTATCCAGCCGCTCGCTTCATTAGGCTCTTTAATTCTTCCCAGTTGTGTGAAGACATGCATGCTTGATGCTTCCGCTCAAAGGGATGCCTGCATCAGCCTTTGCTTCTTTAGCTTATGTCTGCTTGCTTGGTTTTCTTGCAATGCGAACACACAACAGCTATTCCCATTGCCAGCCCTTAGAACAATGTTTTGATTTGTCAGAGGGCACCAACAGGTAGCACACACATATACAGTGTTAGCCGCATCACTCACAATGAGTTCTTGGCCAGGCTACTGGGGCTCTTGCTTGCCATGCCAAAAGGAGGGGCCAAAGTAAAATATATCTCTCTACCTAGTGCTAGTGAGGGGCACAATGGCATTGGAGGCAGTGTTTATAAAGGACTAGCTCAACCCTGCCCACTGCCATTACCAGTTTCAGCATCACAACACCGGCTCTTTCCTCCTAGGTTGTTTGTCCCATGCAAGTTTTAAGTGTTAGAACTGACTGAAATATATGTAGTTTGCTTATCAGAGATTGCTCTGATGGCATTATCATGAATCATGATCAGAATTTCTGCTTTGAGAAATACGGTAGATGCCGCAATCTGCTACTATGTTGCTACTACCTCTCTTAGTTACTGCTATATGTTTGGCGCACATCATCATCTCTTCCAGTCTGAACCAATAAGATCAATCCAAAAGGTTTTGGTAGTTTAAATGTATGTTTGTACCACGTTTAAATATATGTCAGTTCAACAATGTAATTGTGTGTTGTTTAAGTGCAGAGCAAGCCACCAAATGCACGTGGAGAAACATTACTACAAGCGAATAGAGTTTCTACATCGTTGAAGGTCACTTTTAATGCCATTTTCACTACATACAACATTCATATTTAACCATGCTTAACACATCTTGTGCTCATTATGATTTAATAACAGGCCAAACCAAACCAGATCCATACTGATAATAGATTAGACAAAAGCAACTGTACTACTGCAGCCAAGGTGATAGTGTGATTCTTTTATTCACTGAATTTCATCAAATTGTTAAGTGTTGTAAGTAATCTAGTATAGTATACATTACAGGCTATGGACCAGGAAACAACTTCCAATCCCTCAAATCATGATTCATCTACGTACCAGGTAAACATTTATTAGCAAAAAACTTTATGCCACATACATCTTTTCACAATAGTTCCTGGTCTGCTTTGGGTTTGCATTTACTCAAAAATAATATACTTTTGTAGAAACATCAGCATGGAAGAACAAATTGTTCAGCTGATAATTAACTGGTATGCGTGCTTGTTTCATTCCGAACATCATGTTTCTAATGTATATTTATTTATTCACACTCTTATGTCTGTAAACTAGGTTGGCACTAACGTATTCTTAATGAGCTGGAAAAATAAAAAAAAGCGTGTTGCCCTTGCTACTATACTTAGTTGTGATCCAACATAGAAACTTGAAGGTGTTCAATTAGGCAAACAATTTTGGATGGTGCATGTCAGTATTCCAATTAAAGATGATGAACTACTAATACGACCATGCAAAAACTTCAAGGTTATCGGGGATGTAGACGAAAGTCCTATAGCATGGCCTTCAATTTTGTATGTTCCTTCCTGTTACTTAAAAGGACTTTATTTCTCCTAACTATTGCATTGTACTAAAGTATTCCAATTCCTTTTGTAGATTGAAAAGATAAATGCATGATTCCATCAGTTGACCATCAATGCGGGGATTTCGATTTATTTGAGCAGAAGGTGATGTTTCTATCGGATTTCAATTTAGCATTTATCTTTTAGACTTTGCTTCTATGATAATGTTTATGTTTTTTTATCTACTGGTGCCATTAGATTATCACATGTTGTGCTGTAGTTCAATTATTGAATGCTGTTTTGGCAAAATTTTGACACTTGTAATGAAATGAAAGATGGATTTTGTCAATGCTATGATGGGTTTCTTTCAGCCCTTCTACATATTAAGTTCTAAGCAAATTCATTTTTCTTAAAGGATATTCAGAGGCACATTCCTTGGTCATTGCTAGGTCTAAATGGATTAGAACGAAGTGTAAAAAAACCAAGGACAGATGGGTAATTGTCATCATGAACTACTGCATCATTAGCTCATGTTCTTGTTTATGGTCTTCATGATCTGTACCTGGCATTATATGTAGCTGTCAAACCATAATTTTAAGGGAGATTTAGAAATTTGCCACTCTTCAATTTCAATCTTCGACGCCATGTACAAATCATGCCACTGGAGTGGCATTTTTTGTACATAGCGTCGAATTTTCACGTTGAAGGGTGGCAAATATCGGATTAAACCTAATTTTAAATGCATCATTCAGATTTTAATGGTCTTGTCCAGATCTATTTTCCAATAGTGACAACTATTTATAAATGACTCGAAGGCCTCTCTGTCTGCAACTCATTGCAGCTTCTTGATTTGGGATAAAAAAGAATTCAGGCATTTTGACAATACAAATGACCCAAGCATAAATTAACCTAGTGGTCTCCGAAATGACAAACCTTGGCGTTATGCACACAGAGAGTTCAGTTTTACTTACCGAAATGGCACCTGAACATTTTACTTGCAAGATCATGAATGAATATTCAGCTCTAACCATCCACACTTGGGTACTGGTACAAGGCCCAACCAGATCATATCTGGAGTACTACATTTGACTTTTGCTAATTAATACTAGTTTTTGTATAGTCCTATTCAACATTTCTACACCAGTAGTAGCATGGAAAATGTGATGAAAAAATGAGTGGCAAGGTTCCAGGGCTCATAAATTCTGATGGAACTTCCAAAATGTTCAGACTTCAGAGTTAAGAGTATTCTTCTCTACTGTTGAAGGTAGATTGGTCGTTCTCACAGGTCAGGACCATGTAGATCATCATCTTGCTAGAAAAATTCATACTACATACTGCATTTGCAAAGTTAACTGCTACCCATTCAAGGCCTAAGGCTGATCAAAATCTACATCCATTGGTTGCAATGTTTATCTGAATTTCAAATATTGTGGGTTGCTTTTTTTGGGACATGATTGAAGGTTAGAATTAGATGGTGAAAAATCAGAGCTTCCTGTAGGCTAAGAATTTCTGCTGCAACCATTTCTTTTATAATGTATAGGTTGATAGCAAGTGTTTTAGTTTTATGGATTGTGCTTGAATTTGAGAAGGCTGCAATGAACTGTTAGGTCTTGTAGTTGTGCTCCTTTTTCTACAATAATTCACTTTGCCGTTCCTGTTGATGATTTCTGGTGACATGCTCTTTCTCGACTAATCATTGTTCAACCACCACAATGTAGGTTGATCTGAATTCAAGTCATGGGTGCAATTCCAAATGCAGTTGTCTTAGGCTAATGAGCTCAGATACATATAAGGAACCTCTATGAGCTATGTAGTATGACATGGTTGTGCCAAACTAAGTGGTAGATGTAGTATCTCTGTAATGCGACAATTTGATAAGTAAGTGGTGGATGGAACTCTGTAATGCAACAATTTTTTTAAAATATTACTGATTTGCGCTTATTTGCAATGTGTGCTTGGTAAATTATCTTTAATTCTTCAAATACATTGCACATGCATAATATATTTATTTGGCTCCAAATAAAAATAATTACAAATATTGTTGCTTAGATGGTTTATTCGTTGCTACGCATATAAGCATTGCCACAAGTACAATCTATATGTTGCAACAAGCTATAGAAGGCTATTCGTCCATAGGTTGTACAAACATATATAAGCGTTGCCATAGTCCATCAATATCTGTTGCAGCTTAGCAAAGGTTATTAATAGGACTTACCAACGTATAATTAAGTGTTGCAGTAGACCCTAGCAATGCCACTTTAGGCAACGCATAATTATGCGTTGGTATAGACCCTAGCAACGCATATACGGACTGTTAGCAACGCATATATGCGTTGTTAAAGGGGTGTTCCTATTGTAGTGAATGGATAGATCGTTCAAGGCGTCAAGAAATGAGTTTCAGATGAACTCGAACGACACGACAAGATCTGGGTGGACGAACTTCCCACCGTCTTATGGTCTATCCGTACCACGGTCAGCCGGGCAACAGGGTCCACACCCTTCTAGCTTGTATTCGGTACCGAAGCTGTCCTACCTCCGGAGGTCACGCTGGGCTCTGCTAGGGTCAGCTTGGTCGACCAGGTCGACTTTGAGCAAGAACGATCTCTCGACCTTACCCTGGCAAAAGAAGTAAGATGTCGTGCACTGCTACGATCAGCGCATTACCTGCAAGCTCTTCGCAGACATGCGTCTCGATCGGTACGACCTAGGGAGCTCCTTGTTGGGGACCTAGCCCTAAAACGAATTCAGAGCTCATCCAACACCAACAAGTTATCCCTGCAGTGGGAGGGCCCCTATAGAGTTGTTTCAATAGATCGCACAGGGGCTTATTGACCAGTGATGCCCGATGGCAGAGAGCTCTAGAGCTCGTGGAACATTGATCAACTTTGTAAATTTCATGTGTAACGCCTTTGTCTCAAACTTCAATCAAGTTTATTGCTAATTGGCTATGTTGGTCTCTGTTTTCTTTCTTTCTTCCTTCCATGTTTCGTACTGAATTCGAATATGAGATCTTTCTGAATCCGACATGCGTATAAGTGCTTTAGACCTTGACTCAAGTGTTGCGAGCTTAAAATTCACCCCCAAGGGTCGAGCTACCTGTAAGCCGAATCTCTTCGCATCTCAGCCTCCCCTGCGCTAGGGTTCGAACTAACTCCACACTTGGAACCGTCGAGCAAGCAGGAATCGAGGTCATAATTTGAGAATCTATTCTAAAACAACCTTAGCGCTTTCGAGGCTAATCTCTTCTCGTATGCCTGTGTTGTGCTTAGCAGTTCCCCCAATGGAGTTTGTCTCGACCTTGCAGGTCGTGGCTTTTGCAGGTTTCTAAATTTGTGCCCAAGGCCAGCATCGCTCGACCTTGGTCCTAACGAGGGCTGGACGAGGGTATACTACCTCAGAAAAAGGCTAAGTACATGACAAGAAAAAAAATTTTAGGGGAACAAACAAAGACACAAGCTCATTTTGTCCAAATAACTTTGTTTCATTAATCTGTTACCTTACAAACTCCTACTTACAAGCTGTCAGGTCTAATCCGATCTACAGGTCGGCCATGTCATGGGCAAGTTTTTCTTACTCGAGCTCGGCAACCTTGGCCCTTAAGGCCGACAATTCGCCTTGGAGACGAAGGGCTTCGGTTGCAGCGTTGGCGGTGCGACTTCATTCGTCCTGGAGTTGGGCCAGCCGGCCAGGGTGCACTTCACTGTCTTGGTCGCTCGCCCCAACTTCTCCTCGAGCTCGGCGACTTTGGCCTCGAGCTCGGTGGAGGCCTTCGTCGGGACGGCCGCTTGGTCTGCAGCTGCCTTCATCATCTCCTCTACCTTTGCTCGTTCGGCTTCGAGTGCTCTGGTCGACCGTGTGCACTCCTCCTCCACGACCTTGTGTGCATGGGCACGTTCGGTGTTGATGGCCTGGTCGAGTTCGGATGCGTGGGTGGCCTCGAGTGCCTTTATCGTCTTGTGGAGGGCAGCAAGCTCAGCAGAGTGGGCTGCCGCCATGCGCCCGGCCTCCTCCTGCTCGATCAACAAGGCCTCGATGAGCCTGAACCGCTGCTTCTCTTGCTCTTCCACCAAGTCGAGGAAGATCTTCAATGCAACGGAATGCGTCTTGAGACCTTGCAGCCCTTGGGCGACGAGTTCGATGCCCTGTGGAATTCGGAAGAAACATAATTTCTGTCAAAAAAAAAGAGATGGACTCGAACTAAGATTGAACAAGAACAAGAGGAAGCTTTGTACCTGGGTAAGCCGGCCCTCGAAGTGCACGCGGTGTGGCTCAACGGGCCTACTGCCTGACGTCCCGGGCGTGGTTCTATCCTCTGCCGCTGCCGGATTGCCTAGGCAGAGATCTTCAGGCACCCCTCCAGTGGCGACCTTTCTCGGGCTTCCTACCCCAAAGGGCACGACCTGCCCCCGGGCTCGGTTCCGACAACTGGGTCAGCCTTGACCTCCATGGTCGGAGCATCTCCAGTTCCCTCTTCCGTTGAGGTCTTGGCCAAGTCTTCGGCGCGATCCTCCGCGCTGTCCCCAGCCAAGACACGGTCTGTGAGGAGCCGCCCAGACCATCCTCGGGTTATTCGAATGCCCGATCGCCCTCATCGGATTTGGAGGCTAGCATTGGATCACCGATGGTGCTCACAGTGCTAACACCCAAGCCCAATTAGGATAACAACGAACCCATTCGAATAGCTCGACAACAATCCCAGATTCCCTCAGATGCAACTCAAACTCGCCAGATTACCTCGCATACCGGTTTCCATTGCCATATCAATCCAATTCGCATAAAGGGGGCAACGAACCCAAAACTTTACGACCAGACACGCAACGCGGAAGCACACAAAACAACTACAACCTAAGGCACAAAGACAAACTAGACAACCACACAAGGCAAGGACTAACAACAACAGATAAAGACTCACAAATAGACAACACACAAGGTCCTACTTAGACTCGTAAAATCTACAAAATTTCGGCAGGATGCCCCTAGAAGTACAGACATCCACTCAGCAGGCATAAGAAACAAATAACTAAACAAATATATCACAACTACAACCACAACATAAACAACGACATGGATAGCAATAACATCACAGACAAGAGTTAAGCACGGTGATACAACGAGGTTCAACAACGGAAGTAGCCAAGTAATTAAACATAGCCATAGAAAGTTTTAAAGTTAACTTTACAACAAAATAAATGAACAACCACCAAATTCAACCCAAAAGTCAGATATCTCCGAAAGTGTCCTACCCTTGAACACTTCCGGGCGTTTACATCGTTGAGCTAGCTTTTACTCGGTGCCCCGCCCGACCACCGAGAAGCAGTACGGACAGAACTCACACCCATCGGGGTCCTCACCTGAAAACCACAAAGTAGAAGCATGACTACAGAAGGTACTCGCAAGACTTACCCGTGGTCCATATATGACCGACTCGAAGGAATATGCATTTGGATGTAGCAAGGGATAAGCTTAAGGTAAAAGTGCATAAAAGCTTAACTTTGGTTCATTTTCACATTCAACTACTCAATTTACAAATTTTATAGCAGTTATGTACAGCACCTATTGCTAAAGTGAGAGCTGAATTTAAACATTTAAGAGAGCAAATAAAATCTTGAACAAGTAACCGCATCAAGTATACCAACTAGTTTCAATTTAAGTTATTACTACGTTGAAGTGTCGGATGATACAAGCGTGCTCATATCCGAGAGCGCGGTAATTCGAATCGCTTATTCACCCTGCAGGGGATCATCAATCGCACAACATGTGCCACAAGGAACCTCATGTCAACCCTCCTCCCATCCATATCTACTAGTTGAACCATCCTCATGCGGCCCGAGCACCTAGCAACCTCCCTCGAGCGGCTCAAGCCTCACTTAGCCCTCGAGAGTCGGCCAAGGCCTCGCCCTCAACCATGTCCAATCGCATGAGGGCATGACCCATCGAGTAGTATGCTATGAAAGGGTGGCTTACCGTACCATTATATCAGGCATGCGATCAACAAGGGGTGCTCGATCAACATGGCAAACAACGGATCGGTCCTTAACCAACACAAAGTAGACTACAACATTTGAGTCTCCACACCCAAATGATCCAACCCTCTCGCCCGGTCTCAAGTTTTCCATTTCAAAGCATAATTATAACCAATTGCAACCCATTAGAGTGGAGTAATTAATCTCAAGTGATGGAGCCATCCACCACTTGGCCCATACCCGACATCTAAGCAAACTAAGCATGGACACCTTATAATTACCCATACACTAGCTCCAAGGAAGATGTTCAACAATTAACAATGAGTGTATGTGCAACAATTAGGTTCTAATACCCTTCCCACATTTCAATTCCTAATGCATAACCTAACCATCCAATAAGCAAATTATTCGCTAAAATACAATTATGAATAAGGTTGAATATGCTTAGGTGCTTGCCTTGAGCTTCTGCTGGATTTTCAATAATACTCGGCTCCTCGGTCACCGCCATGTCACCCTCCGCGTGCTCGGTCTCTACACGATTACAATGCATATGAAATGAGATGCATGCAATGCATATGAAATGAAAATACTAAGTGCATTAACCAAGTCAGCTCCAAAGTGCAAACATTCAACTCAATTTAAAACTTGAAATCACAAGCGCTAAATTCCACTTCTAATCTATAGCAAAAACTGGAAACAATAAGCACACTTCTCTAAACAAGCATGACTTTTAATTGGCTAATCCAAAAATTGACTTCTTGGACTTTAAAAGACCACAAGAGGGTGATCTAACTTTACCATGCATCCTAACATTCAGAATATAGCTTGAAAATTTTCCACTAAACTCTGAACTTCAGTCCCACAAATTTTGAAATTCAGCAAAACCCGGTTTCAGGACAGTACTAATACAATTGGCCATAACTTTTGAACCACTTAATCAAATTGAGCAAACTCAGATCCTAAACGACTACAAGACATAGATATACCACTTAGCTTTGGCCAATCCTCTAGAATCTACCCAGATAACTCCCAGTTTGGCCAGGAACAGAGAGCAGTTTCAGAGTTCAGAATTTTCAGAGTTTCAGAACAGCATGCACCATTTTCATCATAAAAATTGCTATACCTCGTGGAATTGAGTAAAGGATAATATTCTTACAACCTACACAAAATTTCCTACAACTTCTTAGGAAAAATTAATTTCTAATTCAGCCTAGAAATAATTTAAATTCGCAGCCCAAGTTTCAGCTCCACATTTTCAGTATTTCAGAGCAGCACGCACTAAAATCATTATAACTTTCAGCTGAGTTAACAAAATTGAGTGATTCCGGTTGGAAATGAAAGATAATTTCAATACCCACAACTTTCTATACAGCCATCCTAGTAGGAGATGCTCGGAACTTGCTCAAATCAACCCGAAACAGTATCTACGAAATCTGCTCGAAAATTCAGACTTTTCTCCAAACCCTAGATTGGTTATTACCCATCCAAATCCCAAATCTCTACTCACCTAAGCCACCAAAACCACCATTGCTGCCCCCAAAACTAGAAAACACCAGCCCTAAACCAAGAAAGAGCCTCACCTCAAAATCTCATGGGGAAACAAGAGAAGGAGAGGAGGGTGCTGCTGCTGCTTGGAGAGGGAGGTACCACCAGGGAGCAGTAGGGAGGAAGCTGGAGGGAGGCTCGGCTGGGAAGTGTGCTGGGGTAGATGCGGCCAGGGAGGAGAGCTGGAGGGATGGCGCCTGCTTGGGCAAGGGGCTGGAGACTTGTGCTGCTTCGGTTTGCTTGGGGAAGGAGAGACCAGGAGAAATGGAAATGCTGATTTGGTTTGGGGGCTGGAGGAAGTGCTGCACGGTTTGGGGAGGACTCAGGAGAAAATGTGTTGGCTGCCCCAATTTCTTTTATGTGATGAGCTCATTTGACCCACTAGTAAGTAAAAGAGAATGGCTAAGTCCCCAAAATTTTCAACATGGGGATCAATTTTGATGCTATGATTGAAATTAGCACTTGATGTTGGATTGGGCTCAAAACTCAACCATTGCATAGATAAAAGTTCCTAGCTTGTAACCCACTAACATGCACACTGAAATTTCTAGCTCTTAATTTTTTTGCTAAGTTAGGAAGTTCTTTTAAGTGGTAGTTTAGGATATTCACTGAAGTCGGAAGTTGATCTCAAATACGGCCAAAATTTAGTTGGCGCTAATGTTAGCCGCATGAGCCGAATTCGAATTTTGGGGCCATGACACGGTCGACCTCGATGGCCGGGTGCTCCTCGACCGCGATGGTCGGGCGATCACAGCAGCATCGGCTTGGGTAGCCTCACTGTGGGCCGAGGCGCCCGGTGTCGCCCTCCAGACAGCCTTTGGTCGGCCGCATCACCACCTGCCTCGGTGTTGTCAATGTCATCTTCGTTGGCCGTGGGCAAAATCTCCTCCTCGACCGCGTCGTCAAGCCCTTACTCGGGCTCTTCAGCCACGACCCAATGTTGTGGGCTCGTGGGGGCACGGCTCTGTCCCACGTGCCGGCGGGGGACCAGCTCGTAGGAGGCTTCTTCCTCCTCCTCGGACTCGGACACACCCTGAACAATAGCCATAGTCAGGACAGGCAAGGGTTGAGCTCGAGTGCTCAGAGTCTGCGATAAGGGAAAACTGCTAAGCTAAAGGTCGAAGAGAAACCATGCAATTGAAGAGATGACAGCATACCTGAATCAACAGCCTTCGCTTCGCGGGGGGCTGGCGAGGACCTTGGCACCCCGAGGGAGAAGTGGCATCCCTCCTTTGGGTGCCTCGAGCTAGAGACCTCGGAGCTCGCGGTGGCTCCAGGTCTCCCGTCGCAGATGGCCTTGGGCCCTGTGGTTGGGGCCCCTGGGTCACCTGAGGACTTGAAGTCTGACGGCGGCCGTAGCACTTTGCTGCTGCAAGAAGAAGGGAATGTCAGGGAATGAAGAAGCGCGAAACAAGAACTTGAGGGCTCGACCATGGGAAGACTTACCATTGCGCGGTCACCCCACTCGATGTGCTGCTTCTTCGAATCCCTGCCGCTCGCTCCGTCCGGGGGTGGCCTCTTGCTTGCCTTCTTGCCTTTGTTCACCCCGGGCAACAGTAGCATCCTCTTCGCCGTCTGAAACAACTCTTGGTTGTCCTGCGAGCACATCTAAAGGTCAGGGGAAGCCTCGAGCATGCACAAGCTGAGACTTGACCCGAGTTGACTTACCTCGACGCTCCGGCGCAGCACGTTCTTCGGGACGGGGTCGTCGATGGTGTAGTCGTGCACGGCTTTCCCAAACATCTTGGTCATCCTGGTCGTGATCCAGGATTCCTTCGGCACTGCTGGAAAGACAAGGTCATAAGAGAAGTCCAAAGATCAGACTCGAGCAAGCTTTGGAGCGGGAAGGCTTACCAGATGTCCCTTCATGAGTAGGGTTGTCGCGTCCCCTGATCTCGTAAAACGGGTGCAGCCTCTTTCGCGGAGGGAATACCCAACCCCGCAGGAAGTCGTTGGTGATGGCCTGCCTGGTGAGGCCACGCGTAGCATAGATATGGATGGTGGCGATGGCCTCTTGGTCGATCTCCAAGTCGTCCGCCTTCGGGGTCTGCCTCTTGTCGGTGATGGGGGTTCCGTCGTACGCCAGCGCGCCGTCTTCACCCCTCTTCAAGTAAAACCACCGCTCGGTCCACGGGCCGAGGGAGTCCCAAGAGCAGATTTTGGAGAAGGACCACGGAAGCCCCGCCCGCAGCCGGAAGTAGAAGCATCCGATCCACGGGGTCCTTCCCGGTGCGGAACAAGGAGAAGAAGCGGAAGAAAAGAGAGGGGGTGGGGGGAATCCCGAGGAACCCCTCGCATAGGTGGGAAAAGATGGAAAGGAGGAGGATAGAATTCAGCACCAGATTGATAAGTTCAATCTCACATTGGGCGAGAACTGCCACCATGAAGTCACTCTCCGGCGTTCGCAGACCGAAGAGCATGTAATGCTCGGTGCTGATGAGCTCGTCGTCCCATGGCTGTGGCTCGGTCTCTCCGCTCGACAGCTGCCACGTTGCTGGATCCAGCAGCCCCAGGATCTCGAGCTCCTTCATCCTCATCATCGACAGAGAGCTCTTTCCAAGCTTAGCCATGGCGGTCGCTTGGTGTTTGGTCGGAGGAAGAAGAGGTGGCTTGAGCAAGAGGTTGGGAGGCGAAGATTGCAGAAAGGCCGGGAGTCTTTTCAAGGTCGCTGTTGGCTCGGGTTTTATAAGCCCTGCTTGTTGCTGGCTGGAGGTTAAGGCATCTCAAAAGGCGTGCTGGTGGTAATTAGACAGGCGTAATTAAGGATTGAGCAGCGGGATCAAGGCGTTACAGGCGGTTCCGCTACTCGATCGTGTCCGTACCAAGATTTTGAAGTCCAAGGGGTGCTAGGTGTAACGGCGCTAAAGCCCTTACATTGGTCTCTGCTCGATCTCGACCTTGGGCTCGGGTTGACCAAAAGACCGTCCCCTTCATCCGTATTGTGAGGCTCGAGGTCGTCCCAAGGGCCTGACATGACCTTGAGCCTCAGGGGCTAGCTGTAGGGGATTGTGAGACCTCTGATAGGTCAAAGCACGGTCAAATGGGCCCCTAGCTCGGGGTTGAGCCGCAAAGTCTCTGACCACAACCTGGGCTGCGCGGCTCCCGCACGACCTCGAGCTTGGGGGGTTGGGATTCAACTCCCGCGCAACCTCGACCTTGGAGGCGGGGATTCAACTACCGCTAGGGGGAGTTTGTCCCAAGTTCCAGGACGTGCGCTTACTCAACGGTTATTAGGACCTTGAATGCCGGAGTTAAGGTGGACGTGGGTGTCAGATTCGGGGCCATTACAACCCACCTTCAGTACGCATCAAGCCACTACTCCGGAAATCTCTCCTGGTCGTTTCTGGTAACGGCCAGGAGGAGTATAAAATCCCTCGATGTGAATACGCTGGGGGCATGAGGCAAGCAGCTCAAGAAACTAGACAACAGACTCCACAAATACAGAATTCTCCAGAGCTCAGGCTAGAGAGCAAATACTTGTACTCGAACGTAGTAAATTCCTTGCCTCAGGGCAAGACTGGAGTAGAGCTTTTACCTTCCCAGGGGCTCGAACCAGTATAACTCTCTATGTCCTGCTCGTTTTTCCCTTTCCTTGACCAACGAAGTAGCGAATGTACTCCTTCGGTGAGTGGAGCTCGTTTTGGGTCCCTCGTTAACTCTAACCCCTTCACTCATTTGCGGTCAGGCAATCCCGATCGTTGACAATGACCTCTACGCAATTAGAGCAAAACAACACAACAATGATACAATAGCAATCATGACATAACCATTCGAGAAAAAAATAACAAGAAAGAGCAAATACAACATATCACAACCTAACATAGTGAATCACATGGACAATTTAAGATACATGATCTCAACCTAACATCTCACCATGCATCCATAACTACACATAGTCAGTTTTATTAAACATATTCCAAGGTTGGGAGAGTCTAAATTTAATCAAATGATCTATTCAAGGTTAAGTATTAGAGAACATTGAAGGGTGGTATGCTACAACACACGCTCAACCACAACGAAATAATTCGCTTGTACCCAAATTTCATCAAGCATGATACATGATAAGTCACTTCTAATAATAAATAATGAACCATAACAAGCTAGCACCCTAAAAATTCTCCGAGCTCAACTAAAAATTTCAGCAGCACCTTGTTATAAACTGGGTCACAACACAAGGATAGCAACAATAGCAACTAACCATTTTACACTATAAGTTTAGCCAGCATCCATTTCTAACTTTAAACAATAACTATCAACCACAAGTGATAAACAACGGGGGAAGCATAACCAATGATAACCACAACACTTTACATGGAACCCAAGCAATAAGCCAAACCGATTAAAACCAATCAAGAAGGTATCCCCTAGTAATAATTCATGTCTGAGTCTATTATGCTCAAGAACTAACTACAACTAGAAGGCAAAGTGATGTTTGGTTTCGTGTCTGTGCTACTCCCTTCCCATCATGCCGGTCTTATAGTACCTAAAAAACATTAAACAAACAAGCGTGAGTCCAAAACTCAGTAAAGTATATCGAATGACAAAATCATAAGCATTTAACACAGTTAAAATGATAACATAACAAATTTTCTTAATTGAATTCAGCAAGCACATAAAATAGTAAAGCCATCGCTAATTACCACATTCACTTCATTGATCACCTTTGATTGAGTCTATACCTCGATAACATACTTACTAAATACACATACCTCATTAGGCATCTTTGGATGAGTCCACGGCTCTATCCCAAAATCTATACATTACCACTAACTCGATAATAATCATTAGCGATGCAATGCATTGACATGCACTCATGTTTTCCTGCTCAAATGCACCCTTCGTAGCCTATACCATTATAGCTTAGGTACACAGCCATCGGTGTCGCACGCTTCGATTCCCTTCCATCCCTGTGGAGGGGTCTACTCTTACTCTCTCGCTCCCATCCATCCCTGTGGAGGGACTACAAGGTAGGTCTTCTCAAGAGCACTCCAGATTAGTCATATGACCTCATATGACTTTCTCACCAACCTAGCTCGTCCATCTTTTCATGTCATGGATGCAAATGATGCAACATAATATTTCAACATGTTCATTTGCCATGCAATTATAATATCACATATCCAACCACTTCCAGTATTTAGTTATCATAAGAGAAATATTGATCATATTACAACAAGTAGTTGGTTACTTATTCAATTTATTACATTACTCATCAGAATATGTAGCATTTGCATGATATATTTGCCTTTTTACCCCTGAGGAATGGAGTGGCATGAGGTTGAGGCCACTCCCGAGATCACACCTCCTACAATAAACATATAAATGTATTCATCTCAAAACAATGAAATCACGGTTCAAGAGTCAAACGTAACAATTTTGCCCCTATGCTTAACCCCGCTTTGCTTTCTCTCACGAAGAACCAAAATCTATTACTTGTTGTCTCAATAACAGAAAGGCTACTAATTCTAACCCAAAAACCCTAACAATGAGAAAAATACACTATATGAGAGCTAGCAAAGATTTCTCACAACTTTCTAATTACACAACTTGCCTAAATAATTCATCTAGACTCCCAAAACTCATCTAGAATTCTGGTCTGCTAGCGTTCTAGACAGCAAACTTCAAATTAATATAACAAATTTTATAGAACTCCAAATGCAGTAAAGTATGAAATTTCTAAAATCTATAAGAAATTTTCTAACTTAATCTAGTCGTTAGAGAATTTAATTCAGCTTCTAGATAGCCCTACTCTGCAGTTTTCCATGACTGCTACCAGTAGAGACAGATTCTGGACAACTGTCAAACAAACAGCCATAGCTTTTAAATGGTTGAACTAAAATTGGTCTTCTTGAGCTCTAATGAAACTTAATACAATACCAAACTACACTTAGTTCTTTTCTTATGAGGGTTTCGCCCTCACAATCTTTCACTCACATAATCAAACCCAAGAGTATAAATCCTTACTATACTCAACACGATACCACGAACAGTCATAATCTTTAACTCCAGCTAAAATGCAAAAGAGATACAATTCCCTTTAAACCAATAAACCACATACATCACCTTAGAGAAAATTCAACAAAAAACCCATGATCACTCTATTTCCTTTCCTAAGCCAAATCGCAAAGGCAATTTGAAATTTCGAACATCTCAAGAACCACTTTTATCATTTTCAATTCAATGCGATCAAATTTACATCGGGGAGGACTCAAAATAAAAGAGACTCCGCGCAACCCTTTGACAGAAGCTCTCAATAACCAAAAACAACTTAACATGCTGTCATCAACGCAAAACTGCGTATAACACCAAAATCAACACCTAGGAAGAGGAAATCGATTCTTAAACCCGACATCCGAACCCACAATCAACACACAATCTCTTAAAGAGAAGAGGGGAAACTCATTCCCAATAGAGACCACTTCACTAGCCAACATCACTTAATTAACAAGTTCCTCAACCAAACTTGTTATTACTTCTTTGACACAATCAGTTATAACCTTACGCAAACACTGTTTTCAGATCTCCACTTATAACCGTGGATCACCATGACCCACAACCTACTTCTTGCCATCTATCCAATTAGGGTCGACCACCTTAACCCAACAACACAAACATCTACTAATCCTCTACGGGAAGATCTTCAATCACCCGCAACTTACTCTAACTGCCGAATTTTTTTCATTTCCAGAAAAGCCAACGGAAACTTCCAAGGAGCTCGACTCTCAAAAGACTTAGGAAATGGCAAGGCTCAAGCCATGACATTCAACAAAACACCAAACCAAGTATCAAACTCCGAAAATCCACGAAGGAAAGGAGTTACACAAATCAATTCACGGAAAGGAAAAGCGAATCGATCGAATAACACTTTTCCTTTAAAGTCCCAAATCCAAAGCTTCAACCTGGAGAACGATAACACGAAGAAATCCACGTCTTTCTCCGCAAAGCAGCATAAAAGGGGCAACACAAAACTCTCTTCTTTGACTTAAATCCAAGAAGACCAAGGAAGAAAAAATTTAAATACGCACTCCAACAACTCTCCGATTTATGACAGAACACAAGAACTCTTCTTCAGTGCTGGCTCTAAGCTGCCGCACCAACTACCACAGCCACACGACAAGGCCGAACCCTTCGGCACAAAGAGTCCCACCGGACTCCCCTAATCAATCTACCACTTCATATTCGTAGCCATAAATAATACCATAGCCTTAACAAGACTAACATATAACATATCAACAAGTATCAATATAGCATAAATCTCAAAACAACATTGTAAAACAATACAGCGATATCCCATCCCTTTCCTATAGTGCATCAGTGTGTCAAATTTTAAATTAATTCATCATTCTACATCAAGTTTTACGATTATTGCCCTAGTGCTACATTTTAAAGGTTCAACCTAAACCATGTTTCTACCTTCACACAGCAAAATTTTTTAATTCATTCTAGAATTACTCACTACATTCAAACACCACGGACCTGAAGCCCGCTCTGATACCAACTGTAACACCCAGGCGCCAATCGCACTGCGAGTGCTACCCAAAACTCTAAACACTCAACGACAACTCAACAGAATTTCCTAAAAACAACCGCTAACTCTAAAACCGATCAAACTAAGTCAACAAAAGTTCAAAATTTCGCATGACCTTCCTAGAAAGAAGGGCATCCACTCACAGACGTAAAACATTGCGATAACATGATATCATTCTAGCGTGTCCTTAGTTATCCAATCACACATCCAATAGACAAGAATAAACTCCACGATTTAACAACACATTACAACCTTATTAATTACATCCAGACTTTACAAGTTAATTTAAATGAGGTGGTAGTGATTGAAGGCGTGCACGCATACTACTCCCATCCCGATGAATCACTTCAAGGTACCTAGAACAGAAGCAAACAAGCGTGAGTCCAAGACTCAAAGAAAGTGCAACAAGTAGGAAAGGTAAGGCATTAAACTTAAATGCAACTATTAGAAGGCATCAAGTAGCGTTCCTTAAATTAACATCCGTAAATACAGAAACAGCTTGAATTCATAAAGGATCCACAACGTAAAAGCACGATTACTTCATCATTTAAATAACCATTACTTATCCGAAACATCCAAAGAACAGGAGTAGTAATGACTCCACTTACCTCAACCAACTTGACAATATAACAAAACCTTACCCATGCCTCGGGAATCAAATCTGGATGAGCCCACGATTCAACTCTCAACCTGTTCTTTCCATTCTCATCAATCAACCTTTATCAATCGCAATACACAATGCAATGAAAATACTTTTGTGCTATCATTCACATAATATCTCATACATATATGCGAAGATATATAATGCAACACAACCATGCATTGCATTCACCTAATATCCCATGCAGATGCACAATGATATATACAACGTGAATGCAGGGCAATGAAATACTAAATGATGCGACGCAACCATGCATCTATTCACATCCATCAACAATCAACAATTCCAATGCATAAAACATGATCCATCATTGTCAATACAGTGCAGATGCAAGTATGCCATACAAAAGAAGAATCTCATATACATACATCATGATCAACTCATAAAACATGATCTATCATTGACAATGCAATGCAGATTGCACAATTTCCATGCATATGATGCATCATGCATGCACATCTCCTCTTTTAGCACATACCGGTATGGCCGAGTACACACCCGTCGGTGTGCACTCTCTCATTCCCCTTCCACCTCATGGTGGAGGGTGCCTACTCTTACTGACTCGCTCCCATACACCCAAGTATACGGGACTACGAGGTAGGACTTTCGTGCTCACTACATGTGAGCATAGAGGCCCGCATCAGAATGGGTCACCTCTTCCATCATGAATGCACAAATGCAATTAACATAACCAAATTTGCAATCTACATTCAGTTCTCACATTTGCATAGCCATAGCCAACTACATAATCATCAGCCACTTCTCACATCCATAAATTACCATTCTCAACATTCAAATCACATTCTCAACACTCGTACCCATATTCTCAACAAATCTCATCAACACGGTCAATCTGTCATTAACACTCGCACCAAAGACATAATTAATTTTCAAGATAGCAAATCAACTTTTCCTATTAATCCAACCTCACAACGTCATTATTCACGTTCACCTATCATAGTAGTAAGCAATCTTATGAACGTGTGATATAGCAATATGTCGATTTGGCGATTATACAGGGTCCATCAACAACCCACAAAGCATTCACTCCAAAGATGCACTTTTCATAATTGCATATATGCAAAAGCCACTCTCAACTTTCATATCCATAAGGTCACATATATCATCAACACTCACATAAACGCCACAATCGCATATCATGACCACAATTCGAGCCATTTTCATAACTCAAATCTTATAGCTTTTATGTTCCCATTAGTCTAATCATACTAGGGAGCATCATCAAGGCATATATAAAATGTAACACAGGGCATATTGACAAGGCATATGATTCGTCAATCAACACATATAACAAACAAACAAACATTGATGCATCTCATATAATCTAGGTTTGAACGATAGCATAACCAATTAACCATTCCCATTCATCACATCGCAAGCAAAATCAAACATGAAAATATTAAAATGACACATGGATAATTATATGCTTGCAAAACCAAATGGCCACCTAAGCCACAACCGAAGACAATACACTTGCCTTCAACTTCTCGAGACGGTGAGGCGAGACGAGATTGCCACCCCCGGGGGTCACACCACCTGCACATGGGTATAATCCACTCAAAAACACACCCACAATTCAACGCAAGACTCATAACTAAGTTGGCTTCGCAACCTACTCCTAAAACCCAAAAATAGAAATCTGCCAACCCGGGGCAGCACTTGGTAAAACGGGCATAACTTTCAAACGGCTGAACGAAACTTAGCGACTCCGGACTTCATTAAAAGGTAATTCGATTGTCTACAACTTTTTTTATAGCCGACCGACCGGGAAAAGCACCAATTATTCCCAGATTTGCGACAAACAGCAGACAGCCGCAAAAATACTTCGCTCTGGACAGCACGCGGTAAAATAACCATAACTTTCAAACGGCTGAACGAAACTTATTGATTTTGGTCTCTATTGAAAGATAATTCAATTATCTACAACTTTTGTAATAGCCAAACCCCCAGGAAACGCTTGCAAAATTTTTAAATAGCAGCTCTAACCAAGGATGAAAATCTACCCGAACAGGAAATTCCCCAATCACTCTAGTCTCTCCATTCCCCAACCTCCAACATCTCAAAATCATGAATTCTAGCTAGGCGATAGCACAAACACCTTTCATGCAAGAACTTAGCTCCCCAAATTTCTAGGGTTTTACCTCAAATTCTTTACTCATGGAGGAAAGGGAGGTGGAGGAGCTGAGGTAGGGCTGGAGAGGAGGGCTCGCTGCCGGCCGGAGGGAGGCTCGCCGGAGCAGCCACAGGGAGGAAGCTCGCCGGAGCAACCACAGGGAGGAAGCTCGCCAGTGCTACTGCTGCGGCCTTGCTGAGGAGGAATGCCAGGGGACTCGGCTGGAGGAGGCAAGGCGCCAGGGAACTTCGGCCAGGAGACTCGGCTGGGTGAAGACGCCAGGGGAGAGGGCACGCAGGAGAGATGCCAGGGAGAGGAGAGACCACCAGGGGAGGGCTTGGTCAGCACACAAAAAAAAGAGAAGAGTTGGCTGGCTCTTCCAAGGAATGACAACCACACATAAATGGAAGGGAGAGAGAGGTTAGGAGAGGGAGGGGAAATCCAAAAAAACCCTCCTAAAACCAACCTCCAACTTTTAACCATTATCGCGAACCAAAAATTAAATTCTTGGCGCGAAATGACAATTGTCAAGATAGACAACATGCCGCAAAACTAAACAACATGGAGAAAACACCCATTCCGATAAGTAATTCACGGAAAACTCAAAACCTTTAATAAACCGCGAGGCGACAAAACTTTTCTCCAGAATAAATCCTCGAATCAAGAAAATGAAGACAACCCCGGCCAAAAACTCAGGAAAATGATTTTGCGGTATTACAATATGACTTAGAATGTAATTGTGCGATTTATAGAATGAAGTATAGCCCAAATCGGGCGGTAAACTCCGTCCAAGGCTAAATACAAGTGAGAGACCGATAGCGAACAAGTACCGTGAGGGAAAGATGAAAAGGACTTTGAAAAGAGAGTAAAAAAGTGCTTGAAATTGCCGGGAGGGAAGCGGATGGGGGTTCTTTTGGATCCCCGTCCAAGGCTAAATTCTTGTGAACTACCACCTTGTTGTTTATGTCACAAATCTTTTGGTTGAATCAAAGTGAACTCGTTTCATGTGGATATGTCATGGTTAGTAGATAACAAGGAAAAACACAACCATATGTAATCCCCTATCAACTACTAGATGTGGCTAAACAAGTCCCTCACACTCAACTCATTCAATCAAGTTCTTGCCAATTCTTACCAACTGAGCAGGAGGTGATGGCAACTGACAAGAAAATAACTTCTGGAGATAAGTGTATCGGTGCCAAACACTTGTACCTGGGGGTAGCAGTATATGTGGAGCTCGGGCGCACGGTGGACGATCGCATTATTCTATACACCGGCTGACGCAAGCAATACACGTGGCATATCCATATTGGTGACACGTGGCCCTGATCTAACGGCCAAGGTTGAGACACGCGGCGCAAAATCCTGACCGTTCATTACGGATCGGACGGTTGGGATTAAACGGGTGACGTTGATGCAACTGGCGATGCTGACTCTTTGATTTCCGTGTGACACACGTCGACACGGGACTGGCCCAGCGCGCGGTGCGATCTCGCCCGCTCAGCTCAAAATGAACGGCTGGGATTGATCATCACGAAACGGCTCGGATCTATTGCAGGTGCGACATGCGGTAGCATGACTACTATCGGATCCAGATCGGATGGCACGGCAGGTGAGCGGCGAGGCGCCATGCGGCACGATTGAGACCGATCGACGCGCATCTAACGGCTACAACAACTACACAATGTGGCAGCACTAGAACCCTAGGATTAAGATCTATCGGCTACAATTAAACTAGCACAGATTAAAGCGATGCAATCTAGACCATTTGATTACATCCAACGGCCGAGGAGTGAAGATGGGGTTTACTATTGTAGGGCGACGTGGCAAGATCTGGAGCGTTGGATGAAGATCTGACGATGGGTGAAGCTTGGGCTGGTGGTAATGGCACAGCGGCATGGGTTCATCGGAGCAGAAGAAGATGACGTGCGACGCGGCGTTAGGAAGCAGATCCGACGACGAGAAATGGCGTAGTCGACGCGACACGGAGAGGCGACGTGGCTCTATCGCAGGCGCACAAGCGGCACAATCCGACGGCTCGAAGCGTGTGGCAACGCAAATGGACAATGATCGCACGATCGCGATCGAACGGTGGACACACGGAACGGCTAGGGTTCGGTGGCAGGCTGGGCTGCGCGCGGAGGGAAACGGGCCGAACCGGCTGAGGATTCGGCCCAACACTATTGAGGGATTTTAAATGTATTTTTGAATTAAAACAAAACCAGAAAATCAAATAAACCAAAATAAATAGCAATAAAATCCAGAAAAATTTCCAAAAAATATACCTTGAGACAAATAGAACCCAAATAAAATACTTCAAACTAAATATCACCAACTAATTGCCTAGAACAATTAAAGAATAGCAAAGGATCAATTAAATAAATACTAAAAGAAATAAATAAAATCTCAGAAAATCAGATAAAACAAGAAAAGCAAAATTTGGGATGTTACATGCATTCCCTCAAGTTGATTTTTGAGCTAAGAGTGAGACTAATTGAATGTGTTGCAATTAGGAGTGGGTTGAGAGTCTCTTGTGCATGTGATGCACTTGAGGAGGAGCCTAGATGCATGTGTTGCACTAGGTGATCACCGGAAGCGCATGTGTTGCGCTAAGTGAAGCTCGAACGGAGACTCGGCTTATTACTCTTGGAGGTTGCTGCCTTCTAGAAAGCGTAGAGCGTCGTGCGTGGGAGCTCTCGAAGGAATTGTGAGAAGCCCCGATGAGTTTGTGAAGGTTCGAGTTGAGCCTACCCGAAGGGGTGAAAAACTCCCACTAGTGGAATTGAGGCGGGTGCTCATTGCAGAGCTGGTCCAAGAATTGGGCTTGCCTCAGCGTGGATTAGGGGAGATCGACAAGTCTCCGAACACCACGGAAAAAAGTATTGTGTCTCTTATGCTTGCATTGTATTTGTTATTTATATTCAAGCAATTTACATTCATAGAATTAAATTGATTGATTACTTATCCTTAGGATTGTAATTCATTTTTAGAGACATAATTAGTTAGTACACATAGTGAGCTTAGAGATTTTAGGCTTTGATCGTCAAAACCTAGTTTATCGCTTCCGCATTAATTGTTGTTAAGGTTTTGGCATAAGAGTAATTGGGGTGAATTGCTTTGTAGAAATTCGAAGAAAAGTAAATTTTTAAAGCCGCCTATTCAACCCCTCTCTAGTCGGCATCCTCGATCTTACAGCCATCTTTTCTTTTCTACATCCATTTAGAAGATAAATAAAAATTTTCAGCTCAGGATAATGAATGAATATTTTTATTTAAATCTGACAAGGTTACTATTAGTAGTTAAAGTTCATTAATTTTCCTTTCATTTCGGATTTAATTACATTGATATGAAATTTTAATTCAGTATTGATTTTTAGGAGATTTTCCAAGTCTAAATAAAAATTGTTATTCATTTTATTATTATAAGCTTTTATTCTTTTCCTTTGTCTATTATTTAAGTCTATATTAAAAGGATTTCTCCTTTAGAGCAAAAATAAGAAAATATAAGAAAAGTCAAGAAAATCTAGAAAAATTCACAAAATGTATCATTAAATATAATTAAATGTTAAAATTTAATTTCTTATTGTATTTTGAGTTTCATATTGTAGAGAAAAAGAAAACAATTAAGTTAAAAGTGTTCTTAAGAGCCAAATTCAGGAAAATTTTAGAATATATGGAATTTCAAAATAAATTTTTATTTCAATCTAATCTTCATATTTTGTTTAATTTCAGAAGAATAAGTTTTATATTGCAATCTTACTTTCCTTCAAACTGAAACCCGAGAAAATAAAGGAAAAGGGGATATTTTTAAATTAAAAGTTTTTATTAAATTTCATTTTCAAATTTTAAGTTTTCATTTTCCTTATTTTTGAAATTCTCAGAATGTTAGACCTAACCACTCATGGAACTTCCTTACTAAATACGGATTTGCGAACCTTGATAACCTAGATTAAGGGTAGACAATACATAATGTCAATATGGGGTATACATGACTACTTAACAGCCACGCTTAGCCATGCTTAGTGTAGCACCCAGCTACTGTTTATAATTTAAAAAGGTTGGATATAATTAAAAAGGTTGGATATGGTATTAAAGGCTATTGATATTCTGGTAAAAATAAAAATAAAACTATGGTTTTGACACGAGCAAGTATTGACAATAGCTGGATATGAGAGGGTTGGATTTGCATGTAGTGTAGGAAGAGATTCTTTCCCGAGTCAAATTGAGGATCGAACTATTGTGTTGTTTTCAAGCGAAAAAAATCTTAAAACCATAAGTGCTGGTATGAGATAGCTTTTGGCAAGCACGACTGCCTAAGTCGTTGTACAAATGATAGGGATGACTGTCATGTTTTATATGTGTTTCTACTGCCATATAAGGGTTTATCATCACTAGGCTAGTGTAAAGTTAGGTTTAGGTAATATAGGGGTTATGTTATGATCTCCTTACCGATACACCAAAGGAAGTGTATTATTGGTCTAGCAAAAGGGGTAGATCATTTCTTGTAGGTAAAGCAGTACACCTCTACAGAATATAAATCTTTTCGAAAAGCCGCGCCCACGGTCATAGTCACTTGGTAAAGTCATCATATAATTAAAATTTTGGTATTTCCTAAAACTAGCTTTGGTTGGAAAGACTTGTATGGAAATAGTTATTTTATGTCAGGAGTCAACATTGAAGTGATGCGAAAACAGTTGTGTAGACTACGATACGAAATCTATTATTTTGTCATTACTTTATTATGAAACATGCTGGCTTTTACAAATTCATATTGCAATATATCATATGGTTATGTTTCATTTCTGCCAATGCGATTACATGTTAACCAAGCTTAGTAAAGAATCATGCTGCTCTTTATAATTTAAAAAGGTTAGATAAGACATTTGAAAAAGATGGATATAACATTAAAAGCTGTTGATATTCTAGTAAAAATAAAACAAAACTATGGTTTTGATGCGGACGATTATTGGCATTAGCCGGATGTACCAGTCACTGTTCAGGACCCCACTTGTCAGTGACGCCTGCTGTCGTCTTCCTCCTCTCTCGGCTGAGCCTTTCGAGCATGCGCTGTGATCATTTCGCCGGCTGTAGCTCATGCCACCAGTGCAATTCTTTCCACCCGAGGTAATCGCCTCCATCCTAACTTGCCACGCCTCCGCTGTGCACAGGAATTTGGCAGCGTCGCCCATTCCTCCGCCTGTTCAAGCACAGTAGAACCTCCAGCCAATTCTTCACCATGTGTGAGCTCCTCCGTAGCCATTCCCAACTATAAATACCTACCCTAGAGTTGTAGATAGATGCGCCTCACTTCCCCTCTGGTTTTAGCCTCTGTCATTCACTGAGTACCACAAATTCCATCGTTTTCCATGAAGATTGAAGAACCCTAATCCTCAGTTCATAACAAATTGACGGAGGTATAATGGACCATTTGCCAATTCCTTTCGGTTATAGCATTAGCAATACAAGTGCATCAATAGCCCTCTATTATTTCCAGAAATCATCAACTGAGTTGCGCTACCACTGTGCACCCTTCTTCCCCAAGTCTGGTCGACAGTGGTAAGCTCCTCCCGTGCACTCCAGTTCCCAATAGGCAAAATGGAAAGCTTAGTGAACACTGATGCTAAACTAGGAACCCATTCTGCCGGAGAAGTGCTCCGACATCGGCGTGGCTTGCCGCTTCCTCCGTCGCCGCTCAGCCACGGTGGCGAGGTAGTTCCGATCACCACTAGGAGGAATCAGTACCACCATTCGGTGCGCCTTGGGCCACTGATACTAGCCGTGCTACCAATTCGACCCCTCCAGCTGTAGATCGGCGCCGGCGAGTTCGCAACCACCATGCTCTATTTCGGGTCACTGCGCCGTGGGACTAGTCTGTCAATGACAGTAGACAAGCTCAATTGTGAGCGACTCGAGTCACTGATGAGTGGGTCTCGAGTGTCAGAGACCGCAATGCATTTGAGAATGAGCACTGTGGCGTGAAAGGAAAATACGCTTTCAATTCACTGAAGACATATTTTGCTATTTTTCCTGAAATTCCAATTTGGTTTAAACTTCAAACTTGAATATCCTTCACATATTTAATCCAAATAAAGTGAAACAAATTGCTAAATTCATATAAAATCAAGATCTTTCAGAATATGCAAAAATATTTTGAGAATCTACTCTGGAAAAATAATAAAATATAGAGCTAAAAGAAAGGAATGAAAAATAGACTAAACACAAAACTTCTGTAATCAAATTCACACTTTACTGAAAATAATTTTTCTGTAATCCTTGTACCTCCAGTAACATGAATATGCAAAAATATTTGAAAGATCAACTTGTTTAACCCTTTTTCTAGCAAAAGAATTAGTTTCAATATAAATAATATTCAAAAGAGTAAATAAATCAATACAAAGAAAATGTTTTTTTTTAAAAAATCTATTAGATCACTGATATAAAATGATATGGCAGTAAGATGCTTGAAAATACACTATCATTTCGAGAGCCATGCTTTAAACCTATGTATACATATAGGCTATACTTTAGCTTAGGACACATATGCATGTGTAGGTATACAGTTAAAATGATAAGAAAATATTTAGCACATAGAGATGTAAGAAATAAATCAATGAATCCTACAAATATGATAGGGCAGCAATAGACCACCACATAATGAAGATATGATTCCAAAATTTATAAATATATTGCTTTGAATCTAAATCCTATTAAACCACCTGATGTGTTGTAATGCTATTTTTTTACTTTAAATAATTTTTGCATCTTGGATTAGATAAAATAAAAGGAATGATTCATATGAAGCAAGAAGTACTAGATGACGTTTAATCTAAGAGTACTGCTAATAATCATAAATAATAAAGCAATATATACACCTAGACACAATTTATAACACTGTTGTTGAACACCTCTATTTCATCAATTGAATCTCCATTTGAATGTTCAATTTGTCTTTTAGTTGTTCTTATTTGGGTCTTTTGTTCCTTGTGTATTTTATGGAACGACGAATCAAGTGCGACAATTCAGAGTTGGTAGACGATGACTGTAACACCCTAGCACCCCACGTACCCTGAATGTTACACCTTCAAGCACCAACATTACAAATCACCATGAAATGCTAGTAACGCAAGTTAACATACTAGTAGGTTTGCCGAACTTAACTAAAATTTCGGCAACACCTCCCCTAAAAGTCGGACAACCACTCATCAGACAAAAGAACAATTAACATATGTGTAGCAATTCATGACATCTAACTAGCTAGCATAACCAAATAATCACATAATATGGAAGAGCAAGTACAACATATAACAACCATAGCATCATTTATAGTGACGGGAGCAAAATAAAGCGATAACCACATAGTGAATCACAAGAACCATTTAAGATACATAAGTTCAACCAAAGATAAGAGAAATATATTACAACGACTCTAACTACATGGATGATTAGTGTGAGTGAAGTAGTGCTAACCCCTTTCCCATATGCCGCTCTCCATGAACCTAAATGTAACACCCCGGAGCCCATACGCGCCACGGATGCTACCAACCCTCTAAACTAGTAAGACCGGCTTAGAAACTAAGCCACCGAAATTTACAAAATTTCGGCATGACCTCTCTAGAACAGAGGACATCCACTCAGCAGACAAAAGAATTTCAGTAGTTATGATATCATTCTAGCAGGTCCTTAGTTATTCAATCACACATCCAACAATTTAACAAATTTCAACACGATGAATAATAAATTACAATAACATTAATTACATCCAGATTTGACGAATTGGTTAAGTAAATTGTTGGAGACCGCAATCGTGCACGTGTTACTACTCCCAACCCGATTTAATCACTTCAAGGTACCTAAAACAGAAGCAAACAAGCGTGAGTCCAAGACTCAACAAAGTGCAACAAAGAAAGAATCGAAATACATTCAACTGGATTACCTTTACTCTAGAATTTACCATAGCCAATACTTAATTGAAATTAATCAAGTACAAGAAGCAGTACCTACCTCCACTTACCACAACCAGCTCAACTCACAAGAACAACGTAAGGAGACATTACCCATGCCTCGTTAATCCTTTCTGGATGAGTCCGTGACTCAATCCTCCATTTGTCGCTTCCATTCCCAAAAATCATTAATTTACAATTTCAATGCAGTGCCATGAAATGACAAATAATGCAACGCACCCATGCTTTCATTCACATAAATCAACAATTAACAAATTCAATGCAATGCAATGAAATGCTAGATAATGCAACGCATCCATGCTTTCATTCACATAATATCTCATGGTACATGATGCATTATGCATGTCTCATTTCTTCTTTAGAACATACCGGTATTGCCGAGCACCACCCGTCGATGCGTGCCCTCAAACCCAACCATGAATGTCTCTTCTTTTCTTTAGCACATACCGGTATTGCCGAGCACCACCCGTTGATGCGTGCCCTCAAACCCAATCATCCCGTGGAAGGGGCCTGCCGAAGCAGGACTTGCCCGCTACCTAGTGTAACACACCGGAGCCCATACGCGCCACGGATGCTACCAACCCTCTAAACTAGTGAGACCGGCTTAGAAACTAAGCCACCGAAATTTACAAAATTTCGGCATGACCTCTCTAGAACAGAGGACATCCACTCAGCAGACAAAAGAATTTCAGTAGTTATGATATCATTCTAGCAGGTCCTTAGTTATTCAATCACACATCCAACAGCATTTAACAAATTTCAACACGATGAATAATAAATTACAATAACATTAATTACATCCAGATTTGACGAATTGGTTAAGTAAATTGTTGGAGACCGCATCATGCACGTGTTACTACTCCCAACCCGATTTAATCACTTCAAGGTACCTAAAACAGAAGCAAACAAGCGTGAGTCCAAGACTCAGCAAAGTGCAACAGTAAAGAATCGAAATACATTCAACTGGATTACCTTTACTCTAGAATTTACCATAGCCAATACTTAATTGAAATTAATCAAGTACAAGAAGCAGTACCTACCTCCACTTACCACAACCAGCTCAACTCACAAGAACAACGTAAGGAGACATTACCCATTGTCGTGCCCCGAATTTGCAAATCCGGACACTCTGTGTATTTCGCACTAGTCCAGGATCGCGCTAGTGCACACAGGCTAACAGGGTATAATATCACATCATACACAGCGGAATATTTAATAAAGTACTTCAAACATTTATATAAACGAGTGTACGACCTTATGGTCATCCTTACAATAGTTGTGCCACGCAGGGCTTACAATAATCAAAGTAAACATTGTTCATAGCGGAAATATAAAACTCGTGATGTTCATGTCCCCCACAGTCGCTCCGACGAAGGCTTGCCCCTAGTTTCCCGGCTCCTCGACATACTCCTCTTCATAGGCTGGCGTAGTTTCTTCTTCTGGTAGATTTGTCCGCAAGGGTGAGTACACACCGTACTCAACAAGTTATGCACAGAATGCACATCTATTTACTACATGCTTGGCTTGTTACAAGGATTGGCTTAAATGGTTATTTTGCTTTGCATGAATATTAAAAAGTAATATTTAATTAGATTGAAAGCATCAAACCATATAACCAATATATATCTCAAATTGTTTTTCCATAATATTTTGGACACACAGTCCCTAATCAAGTTTCTTTGGCACACAGCCTCCACCCCATTTTATTTTCAAACACTACCCCTTGACTGTAATCCCCGAGCATTGTCCATTACCGTGGACTCGGCTATTCGAACAGTTTTGACACTCTGCAGAGGTTTGTACACTTTACCCGCAAGATACAATTGCACACCACAAAGGCGATTAACCGTAACAAAGCTTTTCAGAGACTTCTATCTTAGCCTAAGAACCTCTCCGTGTCGCCTTCACTATCACTTCCCTCACTCAGAGCTGAAGTATAGGATGATTTAACACCGTTGGATAGGGTACCAAGTCAAGCACAGCACGCTCCCGTATAGTTACCCCCTGTAATCGCCACCCCGAGGTATCAAAGGTAAGACATCAGAATCCTACTAAACTAGGTCTTCCCATTTAGACATGTGGTTGTACGAGAGACTCAGGTCAAAGGCTTGCAAGGTAAGGTCCTTAACTGACCAAGGCAAGACTTTCTTCTCTCAGTTTGGCACACAGCCCTCACAACACTCAACCCACCCCACAGTTGCCACACAGGCCCACTTGGCACAAAGCCTCGGTCCACTTGCCCCAGCCTAAATCAATTCCACCCCAGTTATTTAATCTGCAACACATGCCCGTAATCATCTTTCATGTAGAACCACACAGGTCTCTACAGTCCAACATCATTACCAACAGCATTCCACTTTATCAAAAAGCATTCACTAATCTTTAGTCAGTGTTGATTTTTGCAATCCAAATAGAATGGTTCACGTACATGCATGGCTAAGCAACTATTCACGGTCTAGCCTCCCTGTTGGCACAAATATTATCCACCAACTATTATTACCAAACCTAGGTTATCAAAGAATCATGGCATACAAATGATATCAAGGTGGCATAAACAATTTGGTTGGATAGCTAATTCACCCAAAGTAATTTAAGTCATTTTTAGTTGATTTAGCATGCATGGTTTGAAACAAAATACATTTCAAAATTTAGGGGCAACATGGTCAAAGCATAACTTGCCTTCAAAGAGTTGTTGATTCTGGTCCGAAGTCAAATCTTGTACTGGAAATTCCCCCTCGCAATCTCCCGACAAATCAACGTCTAATTAAAATCAATATACACACAATAAATACATTTTCTAGAGAGCTAAATCAACTCTAAAAATTCTACAAAATTCACTAATAAATAGATCTTAATTTTACAAATTTTTAGAAATTGGAATCACTCAAATCAGAGTTAAAACGCAAAAGTTATAAGCATTTAAAGTTTTAAAATAATTCAAAAAGAATAAACCAAATTTTCCTCATTTATTTTTATACTGAAAATCCGAGAATTATGACGTCATCAGGACTATTTATGACGTCAGCACCGAAACTGATTTCTTCAGAAATTATATATTTTAAAATCTGGATTTATGACTTCAGCATGACGTCATTGCTGACGTCATCATCGACCGCGCCAGCACTGACAAGTGGGCCCCACCGATGATGTCAGACGCTGACGTCAGCATTGACACGTGTCGATCGTTCGAGCGTGACACGCGTTGACGCACCATCAACCGAGAGGTTGAATTATTCTCTACCGTCGGATTAAAAATCAACGGAGAGATCTAGATGACTGTTCGGCTCGGTTACTGCGACGGCAACACGTGGCGCACTCTCGTCCCTCAGATCAAAATCTAACGGCGAAGAATAACTCGAATAACAGCTCAATTGACCCGGTCATGCATCAAGATTCGTGCGATGCGATCAACGGCTCGGATCGCACCGACACTTTTGAGCGTCACCACGGTGCTGATGCGTGGCTCAATCGTGACCTTCGGATCGAAATCAAACGACGGCTATTAATCGGTGACGCCGATCAGAAGCGACGATCGCGCTGCGTCGCAGATCGCGCAACACGCGCGTCAAGACGCGCATCGACCGCACGCGGCGCAAATCTGAGCGTTCATTACAAAATCAACGACTCAGATTAATCCAAATTTCACGCTTAATAACTCAGATCTAACAGCTACAATAAAATGGCTACGTGGCAAAGTATAAACCGCACGATCCATATCTAATGGTGACAAGGTTGATAATGAGGTTTACTATTCACACGATTACGTGGCTAAACCTCAATCGTCCGATACAAATCCAACGGCTAGCATTTGACTTAAGTTTTAAGCACACGCGGGCGATCCCAGCTACGGGCATGTGGCACTATCCTAGCCCTTCATTACTAGATCTACGGCTACGGGTGAAAATAGGACTCACTGTTTCAAAGGAAGACGTGGCGCACTCGCGAGCGTTCGATGAAGATCGGACGATGGTTGAAGCTCCACTCTCCAGCGAGGTCGCGGCGAACTGAGGCGGCCGGAGAGGAAGAAGATGACCCCCGCGACGGCGTTTCCGTGACGCTCCGGCGAGGTGAAGTAGTCCTTCGGGCGCGGCTCGTCGTGGGCTTTACTGCTACGGTCCCGGCGACGGCGGAGAGTCACCGGAGCGGGCGCAAAACACGACGGAGTGGCTCGGAACTTCGGCGAGAAGGCGTGAGTGCTATGGTGGCTCTTGGAATGCGTGAAAGGGCTTAATCTGTGCGGACGGACGTGCTTTATACACCGGGCTAGAAGATGAAGCGGGAGAGATACACGGCGGCGAGTAATGGCGGCAGTTTCGACTTGCAACGCATGGCGGCGGCGGCATTACTAGTGAAGAAGACGAGGCGACGTGGCACAAATCCGTGCGTCCACGTGAAATCCAACGGTGAGAGCATCGAACCGACACGGGTGAATCACAGCCGTCGGATCGAGATCGTACGGTGGAGAAACAATGACGCCGCTTAGGGTTTCGGCATGCGACAAGAATGGGCTCGACCATTCGCTTCAATTCAATTTCAAAGGTTTATCGATTAAAAATAATTTCGAATATTCGTTTAAATTATTTGAGGCTCCAAAAATATCAGAAAAATTCTAGAAAAATTCCTAAAAATATTTTAGGACATTTTGAACTCAAATAAAATATTTTAAATTTTATTTTATTAATACTTTTCATTATTAAATTAATTTCCCAATAAGAGTTATTTTCAGAAATTCAAATAAATTCAAATAAATTCCAGAAATTCTCAAAAATTCAAAATAAATTATAAAATTTATATTTAACCAAATCTGAGGATGTTACACCCATGCCTCGTTAATCCTTTCTGGATGAGTCCATGACTCAATCCTCCATTTGTCGCTTCCATTCCCAAAAATCATTAATTTACATTTTCAATGCAGTGCCATGAAATGACAAATAATGCAACGCACCCATGCTTTTATTCACATAAATCAACAATTAACAAATTCAATGCAATGCAATGAAATGCTAGATAATGCAACGCATCCATGCTTTCATTCACATAATATCTCATGGTACATGATGCATTATGCATGTCTCATTTCTTCTTTAGCACATACCGGTATCGCCGAGCACCACCCGTCGTCGTGCCTCAAACCCAACCATCCTGTGGAAGGGCCTGCCGAAAGCAGACTTGCCCGCTACCTAGTAGCGGTCCTCACGCTTAACATCGCTCCCATCCACGCCAAGGATGGGACTACTGGTAGGAACTTCGAGCACACCGGATTAGTCATACAGTCCGTATGACTTTCTCACCGCCCTGGCTCAATGCACTTTTTATGAATGCACATATGCAAATGACATTCTCAACATCATATCCAAATTCTCAACGTCCATAGTCACATTCTCAATACTCATAACCACATTCTCAATACTCATAATCACATTCTCAACATAATCATATTCTCAATACTCATAACCACATTCTCAACATAATCACATTCTCAATACTCATAATCACACTCTCAATACTCATAACCACATTCTCAACATAATCACATTCTCAACACTCATAATCATACTCACATCACCAATACTCGAGTAATTACTAATTCCATCTATCTGGATCATAAATCAAATCATTTTCGCAATCCAATCCTATACTTTCAGTATTCCCACTAGCCTATCAAACTAGTGAACCTGAATATGAAAGTAAAATCTAGCAAGATGTCATTACGGTATCTAGACGGAATTCATTGAACATCACACATCTCATTCTAATCCCGAGATGCAGCATAATTTCATGATAGCAAGGCATATAAAGTTCATCAAACAAATCATAACCTGTTCAAACAAATGATGCACTTGCATCGAATACTTACTCTTTTCATCAAAAGACAATTACCTTACTAGACGACTTATAAACACGAATGCAACCATAGCGTTAAGCATTTACATAACACAAGCAATTAACTAAATACCCTATAAGAGATATACGGGTTGCACTTGCCTTAATCATGAGGAGGGGGTGGCGTGAGGAAGAGGCCACACCAAACTACTCCACTGAAAGCAAATAGCATTTGCATACTCATTTGCATAGGTTAATAAAGTTCACAACAAAACAAATAACACTTCTACTCACTTCCCCAAAACAGCCTGAAACTCAATTTCAACCCCAAATTCTGAATTTCCAGAAAAGACAATTTCTGGACAGTAAGTTCAGAATGGCATAACTTTTGCTATACAACTCCAAATGGAGCAAACCAAATATTTTCTGAATCTATAGGAAGTTATCTAGCTTTCTCCAGGCAAACGAAAAGACTAAATCTGCTTGCAACTAGCTCGAAACATCTGTTGAACAATTCAGCCTCCACTACAAACCAATATGGACAGCAAGCACTACAAAATAGCATATCTTTCAATTGGCTAGATAAAAAATTATGTTCTTGAGCTCTACATGACCATAAGAGGATAACGTATGATTTCCCCACAGCCATTAGTTCAGAATCTGAATTTAATGTCCTCAAATTGAACTCTGAACTATAATCAATATGGTGGAAAGGTTATGTTGCAAAACGTGAGTGTGCTACTACCCCCATCCATGCATGCCGGTTTCAAGGTACCTGCAACAACACAAACAACAAGCGTGAGTCGGTGACTCAGCAAAGTACACGAGAATAGCAATTCCAATTTAACATAAGCAACACAAAAGCTTGACCATAAGAGCAAGTAATACAATGAAACCGCAACCGAACAAAACACACTTATACCCATTTAAAGCAATAACTTAACCATATCAAAAAGATTACCGCAATCACGTCATCAACTTGATAGTAAAACCACTCAACGTAAAAGAGGCATCACGTGGCTCTAAGTCACTACGTTTTCCGACTCAACCACCCCTTGTTGCAACTCAAACCATTTTCATCGACTTTATTCAAGTTCAAAACCCAAATTTCACTTCACGGTATTCATACAACATAATTAGCAGAGCAAAGAAAAGAAATGTGCTAATTCATCAATTCAATTCAATCTCCCCCTTTGGGTTGAATCCACGACTCAACCTTCAATTACCATAATCATCATCCATATGACACACCATTTACCACAACACTCATTATTAAAGATGCAATGCACATGAATGCTCATTTCCATGCACGCATCAGAGTCGCCGAGTGCCCACCCGCCGGTGTGCACCCTCACGCCCCTTCCATCCCATAGATGGAAGGTGCCTACTTTCTTCGTCTCGCTCCCATTCACCTCGATGAATGGGACTACGAGGTAGGACTTTCGTGTTCACTACGTGTGAACACAGAGGCCCACATCGTAATGGGTCGCCTCTTCCATTATGAATGCACAAATGCAATTAACACGAATGGACCGCAACCTTTCATTCATTGCCAACACTAACATAACTATAACCACATACATATACAAGCATATATGTAAATATATACATATATACATAAAATCTCCCATACTACATAAATATATACATGTGCAAATGTTTGTGTATATATATATATATATTTATATAAACACAAGGTCACTCATACATGCAAGCACACATGACCACAGATTTCAAAGAAGTATCACACATAATTGTATGGACCATGGCAGCTCTACACATTCACATACTCTAAGCAAAGACCTTTCATTTAGAGAAACCTCATACACACATATAAGTAGGACTTCACATAGACACACAAAACTCAGAATGTATGTACTTATATAAATAGGCTCTTCTTGAACCCACATTTCCACCAAAGACAAACAAGCATACATATATACACACAAAATTCAGCAATACATTGATTCAGTACACATACTCAATTCCATTCCCAGACGGGCATAGTTAAGTACAATTCTTGTAAATTAACCACAAGTATCCATGTACCCCATACTAGCCACTCGCTGCAATAATAACAAAGGTACAAGAACTCACCGAGATTAAGGCTTACTAGTGACCACTCGAATCCAATAGCTATTTATGTCCTCGAAGGGACGATCACCAATATAACTCATATTTGCCACAATCAATAGAAATTAGCCATGAACAGATAAATAACGACGAACGACTCAATTAGATACATTACTCGTTGTACTTGCCTTTACCAACACGTGAGGCAACGCGGGGTCGAGACCACCCCCGGAGACACTCTCCTTGAGCTTCCGCTGACAGGGTTGCCATCCAATGAAGTCAAAGAAAAGGGCAGGATTAGATAAGGGAGCAAGAAGACCACCATCTTCTGCTTTTAATCTTCTCCTATTGCCCCTTTTATTACCAATTTACTAGAGATAAATACTAATCACTCATACTAACGGAAGCTTGTATACACACACACACATAATTAATCCACATTTCAAACAACTTGAGAATCTATTGAGAGTAAAGACTGAAACTAATCTAATAACATGCTTGCACGCCCTAGTGTTCCATTCCTTTTAAATAGCAGATTTAGTAACAATTAACACACAAACATGTATGCATTACAAACCAACTACTTGAACAGAACTATACCAAAAACAAGTCAAACCAGTAAATGGAGTAAATTGACCGAAGCACATTGCTCATCTACCTCCTGACACATCAAAACATGCACTAACTTAATAATCGAGCATCCAATGTGAGCTAGAACTGCTAATATACTAGATTAACCTGACATGGTACCATGAATACTAACTTCTTGTACGCAAAGGTTTAAGCAATAGTGCCACCTGAATATGCATAGACAGTGTTTTTTAGAATTTTAAATGTCCTTAGTGAGCAAAATTTCACGTTATAACTAAACATCAGCATGTTCAAGGATTAGATTTCAGCACACACATGACCACTATTGAATCAAGGACATGAGCTTGCGATAGTAACATTCTCAAAGATGCAAATCTAGCAATGTATAAATATTTGGATCGACAATTTGAAACATAATAATATATAACATAAATACAGATTCTATTTTATCAAAGCAAGGAGAATGCTACACAGAAACTAGCTCTATATTACCAGCATTAAGTAGTCTTACCAAAAGTCACAAAAATCTAAAACTAAATATCGTGGGCTCATGCAATTTTAAGAGTAATCTAGATAAAAGTTAATAGATCTGCTATCAACAAGAGGCACTGTTTCTATCCATTTTTTTTTCTTTCTGTCTTTTTAATGAACATAACAAGCAGCAGTTATAAAAGGATTTCTTTTTGTTATTACATCAATGAGGAATTCAGCCCTGGAATTCCAAATGGTTCCAATCCAATTACTATGTGCTATCTGAATCTTGGTAAATCTGAAAAAATGTACAGAATCTCAACAACACTGCATCAAATGCAAACTTCATCCACACAAGTTCTTACGAACACAATAACTCAGCCATTTACACATCAATATTAGTTGTATTCTGTTGAGTCAATTAACACTTCATTCCTTCATATATGCCCCAAAATCTAGCCATAAAGTCGGCATACAACTCACAGCTACAACACATGGGTGGGCTAATAATGTGCTAATACAAAACAAAGTTCTGTGGATTCGACCAACACCATGTGAATACATATCAACCATAAGTATTTATTCAACAAATTACTATGAACCCACCGTCTCGAATCGGCTCAAACACGAACCACTACACATACGTACACCTCATAGCCATTTCATCGAACACATGGTGAGCAAGCCATACCTTCACAAACCCAAGGAGGAAGGAGGGAGCATCTCGACTCGGGGGAGAGACGCCGACTGGGAGGACCCGAGGCAGCGCTGATTTGGGAGGCTCGCTGCCGGCAGGAGGGCGGCTCCAGGGCGGCTCCGGCAGCAGGGAGCGGCTCTAGGGCCGCGCCGGTAGCAGGGGGTCGGCGCCGGCAGGGGGCCAGGGGGTGGTCGGCGACGGGTCGGGAGGAACCACGCCGGGCAGGAGGAAGACCGAGGAGGGCGGCTGGGTTCAGCATCGGCCTGAAGTGGAGGCGCCGAGCCAGGTGGAGTGGGCTGGGGCGACGCTGGCCGGCTGGAGAGGAAGCGCAGGGAGGCAGCCGTCCTGGAGGGGAGGGGCGCAGGGAGAGGAGGCACCAGCTTCTGGAGTGATCCACTAGAGAAGGGTGAGGAGAGCAGTCGGCAGGCTCTGGTGAAGAGGACAGCAGTCGGCAGGGAGCAAGAAATTCGGAAGAGGAGAGAAGGAATCGGCAGCCTGAAAAAAAAACAGTGGCCCAAATGAATTTCAGCCACACACACTCTAGGAGAGAGAGAGATATTAGGTGAAAAGGTAGGTGAGTTTCTGCACTATTACACCTTTCTTTGCACATACCGGTATTGCCGAGTGAACACCCGTCGGTGTGCACCCTCTCATTCCCTTCCATCCCGTGGAGAGGCCTACTCTTACTGTCTCGTCCCATCCAACCATGTGGATGGGACTGCGAGGTAGGACTTTCGTACTCACTACGTGCGAGCATAGAGGCCCACATTAGCATGGGTCGCCTCTTCCATTATGAATGCATAAATGTGAGTGAAATGGATAAATTGCAAGTGCCATTGTATTTTAACCTTCAGCGCACCATAATCATATTCCTAAACATTAACACACATATGGCATATTCTTACATATATAAGCTTAGCATTTTCATAATCCTAATCAGAACCACAATTACAGTCATACGCATTGACGTATTGATATATCCATGAACTTAGCATTGGCATCATCATAATCAAACTCATAATTATCAACATAATTAAAATCACAAAGCAAAATATATCACAAAACCTTCTAACATTTAATCTGCATGATACACTTGCCTTTACCCACTTGGAATAGAGTGGCAAAAAGTTGTGGCCACCCCCGAGATCACACTTCCTGCAATAACATATAAATGCATTCATCTCAAACAATACAAATCACGGTTCAAGCGATAAATAACAATAACACTTTCACTTCTATGCTTAACCCCGCTTTGAATTTCCTCAATTAGCCTAATTAATCCTTCAACAAGTAATCCATCTCAATTTTAATTCTTGCCCAAAAACCAAACTACTACCACACAGGACAACAGCCACTAAAACATGCATAACTTTTACATAGTTGATCCAAATTGAGTAAACCCAGTTTTTAATTAATCACAAGAGGATAATATACAACTCTACTACAGTAATTTATTCAGCAAATGCACCAACAATTCCTAGATTTGAAATGAACAGATGTGACATGCACCTTCACTTGTTCTGGACAATCAATATTAAAACAAGCATAACTTTTGAATGGCTAAACTAAAAATTTATTTCTTGTGCTCTAATTGACCACAAGAGGACAATCTAAAATTATCACAAAGCCATTCATACAAGAGATGCTTCAATAATTCCCAGACCAGAAATGAACAAAGGTTACATGCATTAACTCTAGTTCTGAACAGCAGGCATAGAAATGAGCATAACTTTCAATTGGCTAAGTACAAATTTGCATTCTTGGGCTCCAAATGATCACAAGAGGATAATATACATTTGTCATATAGCCATTTATTCAAGAGATGAATTTAAAGTTCTCAAATAGCACTCTGAATCACAGACTGAAATCTGAACTTTCAGCTGCTTCAGATTTTAGGACAGCATACTTCAAAATAGCATAACTATTGATTATTAAATCCAAATCAAGCAAACAAGGACATTATCTTAATATACAGGAAATTTCCTAACTTTCTCCAGGAAATCAAAAATTCTAATTCGGCATGCATCTAGCTCTAAACAGCAGTTTAACATTTCAGCTTTCAACACGAACACAATCAGGATAGCCTGCACTAAAATGACCATAACTTTTGATTGGCTAAACAAAATTTAGTGTTCTTGGTCGCTACTACAGAATCGACCTTTGCTACCGGCCCATCAGTACCGGTTGGGTACGAACCGGGACTGATAGTTAGAACAGTCCCGGTTCAACGGCTCACAGGTCATGGGAGATCAAGACGGTTCAAGACACCAACCGCATCGATGGTCTAACATCGATGCGGTTCGTGTAACGAACCGGTACTATTTAGCGGGAGCTCACTAGTACCGGTTCGTGACATGAACTGCAACGATGTGAGACCATCAGTACCAGTTGGTTCCTTAAACCGGTACTAAGTCCCAATTTAAACTTCTTCCTCCTCCCGCTCTCTGCCAGACCAAGATCATTTTAGTGCGCGACAAGAATAGTGGAGCTTCGCCCAAGAGCTTCAAGGGAGGGGAGGTGCTGCCCAAATTTCAAAATTTTGGTCATTTTAATCACAACCAAGGTAACTAAGGTTAGTAACATCATTCCTCACATCATTTGGTCTTAAATGGAGCCTTTTTTTTGCTTGAATTATGAAGAAAATTTGATCTTTTCCCATGATTGATGAAAGATTATGAATGTAGAGGGAGGTGCTGCCCAAATTTTAATATTTTGGCCATTTTACTCGCAACCAAGGTAACTAAGGTTAGTAACATCATTCCTCACATCATTTGGTGTTAAATGGAGCCTCTTTTTTGCTTGAATTATGAAAAAAAATTTGATCTTTTCCCATGATTGATGAAATATTATGAATGTAGAGATCTAGCTTGATCTTTTCAAATAGGATACAAAAACATGTTTTGTAAGCTTAGAATTTGCTTGGATTATAATGTAGCTCGCATTTAATGTGTGGATCTAACTTAAATTTAGGTTTTAGTTCCATCGATCGATGAAGGATGAGGTTTGGTTGCACGTGGTTGGGGGGAGAATGGTGCATGAAAATCATGGAGTTTGGGATCTTCAAATGGCAATAGTTATGTGGAAAAGAAGAAATTTAAATTCATTTGCGAATCAAAATAATATCAGAAATATGAATGGCTTTATAGAAAATATAAAATGAGTTCAAAATTTGAGAAAAGTTTTCAAAAATACTTTGGAATATTTTAAACTTAGAAAAATTATTTCTAGTATAATTTTGGTTTTAATTTCCATCAGCAAATTATTTTTGAAAACATCATTAATTAAGTGCTAGAGATTTAGAAAAAAAATAAAAATAAATGATTGAATAATAATTTGGAAATTTTTAGGGTGTTACAATTTCAACATGATTGTAGCGGTTCTTATAATTTTTAGGGTGTTACAATTTCAACATAATTTGCAAACAAAGCTGTCGTGAATTTTATTCAGAATTTTGAATCCAGACTCTGATCAACCAATTCTTTTTGTAGGTTTCAAAAACTTGTTGTGTGAGTTTGGATTTTGCTTAGATTATTATTTAGCTCAAATTGAAGGTGTGGATCTAGCTAATATTTAGGTTTTGGTTCAACGATTCATTATCGGAAAATGAGCTAATAGTTATCTTGATGTAACATAATGTAGATGGACCGGCGATGGATGTACATGGACCGACGCTCCCCGGAGTTCTTGCAGGGTTTGCAAGATTTTCTTCGTGCGGCCGATGCACACACGACGTCAGGCTACATATGTTGTCCATGCATAGACTGCAAGAATGAGAAGGAGTGGCCAAAATCCAACCACCTCCACTTCCATTTGCTCACAAGAGGTTTCATGTCAAACTATACCTGTTGGACCAAGCACGGTGAAGAAGAGATTATACAGGAAGACGGGGAAGAAGAAGAGGCGAACAACAATATCCCGTACGCTGGCCAACACGGTCCTTTCGAAGTTACATTGGGGGAGTTTGGTGATGATGACCTAGACCAGATGCTACGTGATGGAGAGGGAGAATACATCGATGAAAGACATTACGAAAAGTTCCAAATACCTATGGAGGACCACGGAACACTATTGTACCCAAACCGTCGACAGGCCATAAAAAGTTGCGTACCACACTAGAACGATGCAATGGAAGGCGACCAATGGATTGTCCGATAAGGGATTCGACGAGTTGTTATGCCTCATAAAGAAGTTACTTCGAGAGGGGAACACACCGCCGAAACTACGTGACGATGCCAAACAAGTTATCGCCCTTTGGGGTTGGAGGTACAGAAGATACATGCATGTCGTAATGATTGTATTCTTTATCGCAATGAGTATGAGGATTTGGAAGCTTGCCCAGTGTGCAAAACTTCGCGGTATAAGACCAGACGTGATGACCCAGGTGAGGAGAGGGGCAGCGTAAGAAGAAGAGACCTCCTGCTAAGGTGGTGTGGTATTTCCCTGTAATCCCCCAGTTGAAGCGTTTATTTGCGAACAAAGCGCATGCCCAGATGATGCGCTGGCACAAGGACGACCGTAAGGACGACGGAAGGCTAAGGCACCTTGCTGATGGCTCCCAGTGGAGGAAAGTCGATAGAACATACCCGGACTTTGCTGAGGATGCAAGGAACATAAGGTTTGGGTTGAGTACGGATGGGATGAACCCATTCGGCGATATGAGCAGCAGTCACAGCACTTGGCCCGTGACTCTATGTATCTACAACCTTCCTCCTTGGTTGTGTATGAAGTGGAAGCACATTATGATGCCATTGCTTATCCAAGGCCCGAAGCAACCTGGAAACGACATCGATGTGTACCTCAAACCGTTGGTTGAAGATCTGCTAACACTGTGGAACGATGGTGCACGTGTTTGGGATGAGTACAAAAGAGAGCATTTCACTCTACGTGCATTGCTATTTGTAACCATCAACGACTGGCCTGCACTTGGTAACCTATCGGGCCTATCTATCAAAGGATATAAAGTCTGCATCCAGTGCTTAGAGGATACAGACAACAAGTACCTAAAAAACTCTCGAAAGGTTGTGTACATGGGCCACCGTAGGTTCCTCCATATGAAGGACCCATTATGGAGGAAGGGTGAGAATTTTGATGGGACAGAAGAGAAACGTAAGAAGCCCATGCATCGCAGTGGAACACTTGTATTTTCTTTGGTAAAGGATCTGAAAGTAGTATTTGGAAAAGGTCCTGGTAGCAAACCTGTCCCGGCAGAACAAGGTCACACGAAGGCCATTTGGAAGAAGAAGTCAATATTTTGGGACTTACCTTACTGGAAAGACTTAGAGGTCCGCCACTCACTGGACTTCAAGCAAATCACGAAGAATGTCTGCACGAACCTGCTAGGTTTCCTAGATATGTACGGTAAGTCAAAAGATACACTTCAAGCACGAAAGGACCTACAGCTATTGAGACTCAGGAACGACCTACATCCAGAAAAGAGAGAGAAAGGACAACATTACCTCCACCCAGCGAGCTACACTCTGAGCAAGGAAGAGAAAAAAACATGATTAAGTTTTTGAATAGTGTGAAGGTCCCTTCTGGATACTCCTCAAACATAAGGAGACTCATAAACACGAAAGAGAATAAAATCGTACACCTAAAATCCCATGATTGTCACGTGTTGATGACAAAGTTGCTTCCAGTGGCGGTGCGAGGTATTTTGCCGAACTGGGTACGAGGGACAATCATAAAGTTGTGTTCGTTCTTCAATGCGGTGTCGCAGAAAGTCATCGAGCCGAATAATATATTTAATCTGCAGGATGACGTGGTCGATAATCTGGTTAGCCTTGAGATGATCTTCCCTCCGTCCTTCTTTGATATTATGGTCCATCTCATGGTCCACATTGTTAAAGAGATAGAAATTCTCGGACCCGTGTTCCTCCACAATATGTTCCCTTTCGAGAGGTACATGGGTGTCCTAAAGAAGTATGTTCAGAATCGGTCTCGCCGTATATTGCATTATGCAGGTTTTGGTACAAAGGAGGTGATTGAGTTTTGTGTTAATTACATTGATGATCTGAATCCGATTGGTGTCCCTGTATCATGCCATGAGGGGAGGCTACGGGGAAAAGGGACTCTAGGGAGAAAAGAATCCTCTAACAACGATCTACTTTCATTTAAACAAGCACATTTCACGGTATTGAAACAAGCAAGCAGAGTGGCTCAGTATATCTATGATCACGAGATGAGTCTACGCGACCAATACCCACAGAAGTCAGATAAGTGGATCGCAGTCGAGCAAATGGATCATTTCGGCGGTTGGCTACAAAAGCAACTGTTGGGCAACCAGGCAGATGATGAACAGTTGAAACTCTTGGCTCGGGGACCGTCCACGACAATCGTATCATTCCAAGGGTATGAGATAAATGGGTACACATTTTACACGACAGCCCAGGATAGCAAGAGCACCAACCAAAATAGCGGCATCTGTATAGATGCCTTGGACAAAAATGGAAAGATGGACACCTATTATGGTTTCATTGAGGAGATCTGGGAGCTCGAGTATGGACCTTTAAAAGTCCCTCTGTTTCGGTGCCAATGGGTCAAACTGACAGCCGTGGAGATCGACGAGTACGGTATGACAACCATGGACCTCAAGCAAGTGCCCTATAGGGACGAACCGTTCGTACTCGCTAATGATGTGACACAGGTATTCTATATGATGGACATGGATAGCAAACCAAAAAAGCAGAAGGAGAAGACTAGCAGTAGCGATCAGCCAAGGCGCCACGTGGTTCTTCCAGGTAAAAGAAGGATTGTCGGAGTTGAGGGTGTCACGGACGAAGAAGAGTATAATCAGTTCGACGAGCTGCCTCCTTTCACAGTGGACGTAGACATTAGTGTCCTGAATGATACAGAGGAATCTCCCTATGTACGGCGCGATCATAATGAAGGATCAATTGTAAAAACAAAGTATGTTAGCAAATAAGGATTCAAACGTGTACGTGATCCAGGGATAGATGAAGAAAAGGAGTGCGAACAAGTCCATGTATCATGTGAAATGTATATGTATCATGTGAATTTTTGTATAATTTTTCTTATAATTTTAATTTATATCAGATGGTTGGAAAATATTATTCTAAAGAATACATTATTTTTTCATATTATTGCTGAATTGTATAAACTCTAAAAGGAATTTATAAATGACTAGTAATCTTATTTTATTTTTTAAAAGTAATTTTAGTGTTGAATAAGTATGATTTATTATTTTTATTAAGGAAAGAAGCAATAATTGAATTTATATAACAAGGTGAAAATTTTCAATGGAATTATAAGAGTGCAAAAATTACTTTATTTCTTATAATTTTTTATAATTTTAATTTATATCAGATGGTTGGAAAATATTATTCTAAAGAATATATGATTTTTTCATATTATTGCTGAATTGTATAAACTCTAAAAGGAATTTATAAATGACTAGTAATCTTATTTTATTTTTTAAAGTAATTTTAGTGTAGAATAAGTATGATTTATTATTTTTATTAAGGAAAGAAGCAATAATTGAATTTATATAACAAGGTGAAAATTTTCAATGGAATTATAAGAGTGCAAAAATTACTTTATTTCTTATAATTTTTATAATTTTAATTTATATCGATGGTTGGAAAATATTGTTCTAAAGAATATATAATTTTTTCATATTATTGCTGAATTGTATAAACTCTAAAAGGAATTTATAAATGACTAGTAAACTATAAAAGAAATTTATAAATGACTAGTAAAAAAATAGGTAGCAGTACCGGTTCCTATTACGAACCGGTACTAATGGTACCTAGGGTTCCGCCAAGGCTGAGGCATCTGTCCCGGTTGGTAGTACCAACCGGTACTGATGTGAGAATCAGTACCGGTTGTGGACACCAACCAGGACTGATGGTGCCCCTGATAAATCTTTCCCGCCGCTATCTCTTCCCCAATTCCCCAATTTCTTCCTCTCCCGCTCGTTCCCAACCTCTCTCTGACAACCCTGCGCACGCTGCCGTCCACCTCGCCTCCGACGACCCCACGTGCGCCGCCGTCCTCCTCGCCTCTGACGACCCAACGTGTCACGCGCCTCCGACGACGCCCTGTCCCGCGCCGACTTGGCCACACCTCCACCGCTCTCGAAGGCCGCTGTCCTCCCTCCCATGACCCGCCGCCGCCCTCTCCAAGGTTGACCTCCCCTCCCTCCCTCCCTCGATCCGATGGTACACGATATCTTTTGTCAATCGAATTGCATGCATTTGTGTTACCCGGCCGCCGCCCTCTCTAGTCTTGTGCTTGGGGACCTTGTGTTACCCGGCCGCCCTCCTCTCCAGTATTGTGTTATGGCTTCCTTACTGGAGTGGCTACTGGGAATGGTTTGCTTGGTGAGATGATGTTACTGGAGTGGTTTGTTGGTGAGGTTTGTGTGGAAATGTACTGGGGCTTGGCTTGCTTGCGCTATGCTTCAGTTTCCTGGTCTTGTGCTTGCTTAGAGTGCTGGTGCTAGCTTGAGCTTCTGGCTCTTTGCTTGCTGTGGTTGCGCTGGTGCTAGTTTGGTAAAAGAAACCAACACATAGTAAAAAGAAGGAGAACGACAACAACTGGTAAAACATTTTCTTCTGTAATTCTGTAATTGGCAAAGGGGCCAGCCAATTCTCTGGCTTGGGGACCTTGCTTGTGAGATGATTGTTCTATGAGGATTGGGTTAAGGTAGATCGTTTGTGACAACAAATTAACTGCATACTTGGTTAGGTCATTTGATTCTGTAACCTGTGAATTCATATATGTGGTAGATGATTTCTGTTCAATAGAATTTAAACAGTTCTGGATACTTCCTGTTAGCGCCTTAATTAGCTAGTAGTATACCTCCTGTTAGTATTCCTGTCAATATCTCTGTTTTGTACATTCATGCTATAGGCTGTTTGTATTTGTCCAGTAAGCATTCTACAATCTGGTTCATTTACATATATTGTCTTCACTGTTATAGATCATCATTTGATTAATTATTCCCAAGTGTTGAAACTGTTAATTTCAAGAGAGGTTGTCACAAACACGTCTATTTCTTGCCCTAGTGGCGAGGAAGGCCTTTATAGGCAACCCGACATCTGAGAACAATACAAAATAATCAACTTGTGCTAGTTGGTATGCTTTCTTTAACATTCATTTATATATGTGAAGTATATATAAAGTATCTAGAATCTTTCCATTTTCTACTAGTCCACAATTTTTTTGCTAAAGTATCTATAATCTTTCATCTAGCTATTTCCTTATATGAGATATGTGATATGTGAAATGTATATGTATCATGTGAAATGTGAAATGTATATGTATCATGCAAATTTTTCTAATTTCGTGAATTTTGAAATTCCTATGTATATGTGAAGTTTCTATGTATATGTGAGATTTGAAATGTATATGTATCATGTGAAATGTATATGTATCATGTGATATGTGAAATGTATATGTATCATCTGAAATGTGAAATGTATATGTATCATGCGAATTTTTCTAATTTCTGGTGAATTTTGAAATTTCTATGTATATGTGAAGTTTCTATGTATATGTGAGATTTGAAATGTATATGTATCATGTGAAATGTATATGTATCATGTGATATGTGAAATGTATATGTATCATGTGAAATGTGAATTGTCACTACAAAAGGACACCCCTTTTTGCAACGCATATATGCGTTGCTAAAAGTCCGTATATGCGTTGCTAGGATCTATACCAACGCATTATTATGCGTTGCCTATGCTGCCGTTGCTAGGGTCTATTGCAACACTTATATATGCGTTGGTAAGGCCTAGAATTAACCGTTGCTAAGCAGCAACGGATATTGAGTGGTTACGGCAACGCTTACATATGTTAGTACTACCCATGGACGAATGACTTCTGTAGCCCGTTGCAACATATAGATTTGAATTGTGGCAACGCTTATATGCAGTGCAAGGAATAAACCAAGCGATGAAAAATATTATTAAATAATATAATTTGGCGCCAATTATAGTTAAAACGCATATGCAATGAAATTGGAAATTTGAAGACCATTATGGACCCACACATGGCAAATAAGCAAACATTGTTGTGTATAATAAATAAATTGTTGCATTACAGTGAGTAACATCCTCATAAGTTCAGTCATAATTTTGTTCAGAACAAAGATTGTAATGAAAAAATATATATAAACACCGGAGCCATCTTGAAATGCCACCAGGTCGTCATTCTCTATCTCGGTCCAACGTGTGGCATATTCTTTTCGGCAACGCTCTCTTACCCCATTCTTTCCGGCAATGCTCTCTTACCTGAAGAAGCTACAATAAAGTTCAGTAACAAAAGAGAATGGAAGAAACATGATCTATCTTTCTTATCAAAACAATACAACCAAATCAATCTATCTTAATTATATTCATATTCCAACATGTCAGAAATTGAAGGATCAAGTAGTTACCATTGTGTATGGATCACCGGATGGTTGATCTAGCAGAGGACGAGAGGCGGTTCCCACTTTAGTTATTCGCCTTGCAAGAGCCTCCAAGGGCACATCCAACCAAACAGATAGGCCCTTCTTCATATATTTCCTGATAATACAGCAAGAGATCACAATATTATTGATTAGAACAAGAGAAGGTACAACTATTCCAAAAGGAGAAATAGAGTGAACTCTAGATACCAGTTAACTGGTCAGATAATAGCACCACCTCCAGTGGCAACAACTAATCGCCGCATTGAGGACAAATCCCTCAGGACACTACTCTGCAAGGCATAAAAGAAAAGAAAATCATCAGCTTCATCAGGGAAGCACCAAGGGCATGATTCCTTTTGCAAATTGCTGCTATCGGCTTCATCGGGAAAACAAACTCACAAAGAATGAATAATCCAAAACTTCGCTATGATCTTTCCCATCGTATTTTTCCGTAACCCATCATTCCTGCACATATGAATTGACTTATCATTCACAATTTCATCTATAAATTAATTTATTTATCTTTTTCAGTAATGATATGTACTGGCCAGCAACAACGTCGGCCAGTCGGACCACTAGCCTGTCTACACTGTCCAGCCGCAGGACGGGCTCTACATCATCGTGCACGACGTGTTCGGTGCATTCGTGACCTACCAAGAGATTGCCACTGCGAACAACAGAACCGACCTCAACTTTGATACAACCCGGCAGAATCAGGATTCCGCGCCTGCAACTGTGACTGTGGACGGCTCGACGTGATGCACTTCGCCTCTGGCGTCGCCGATGGGGGAAACCATCTCGGGATTGCTGCCATGTACGGGTGCCGAGTCCACGCCATCAAGATCAATGGGATCATCGACCCCAAGAGCCTTCAAAAGGAGCAGATTCTTGATATCCCGCAACTTTGTAAGTCGTTCCTCTTAATGTTTACTCATATGCTTCAATTATCATATGTAAATAGAATGGTTCTTGCAATCTTGTGAGTTGTGAACTCAGAAGTTAAGTTTGCGATGAAGTTTTCCAGACTTCCAGTAAACTAGTACCAAAGAATAATGCAAGTTATGCCTAGGATGAGAGAAACTAATGAATAATTATAGACAGCTGCATTCACGGGTGAGGAAACTGAAATGTTAGTTCTTTTGCTTTAATTTTCCCTAGGAAACTTAGGTCTGATAAATTAATTGTAGGGTGCTAGTAATATATTGCTTAGAGTTAGTGAGTTTTACAATGAACTTAAGCCATGGTCCCCTGGGGTGGAGATTTTTTATTGGAATCAAAATATTTGGTAATGACTCGGTGAGTTGCACTAGATAAGAGATTGATGCACATGCTTCAACTCTTCAGAGAGATTTAGACCTCAAACCTCCACTGACCCCTGTGAACATGGAAAGCATTTAGAAAAAGTGGCTATAGGTCCATCTGCGTGCGAGCGTAAAGCTATATAATTCCACCCGCTTATTTGTTCAAGAAATCATCCGAGGGAGAAAAGAAATTGTTGAAATTAAGCTTTGAAGCTTGAATTGCTACACTCTTTGCATATGTTTGATTATTTTTCTATTTTGTTTTTCAAATAAAAATACAATTAGTAGCTAGTCAAGGCTCTCCTTTGGACAAACCGTCTCGACTTTGTGGTCTCAAACTCAATATACTAGCACACTAAGTCGACTCGATCGCTCACAAGTTATTGAAGATATTTGGATAGATCACTTTGACTACTGTTCATTATCTTTCATAAAACGCAACATGTCCGAAAAGATGTTCAGAACCTGGTGCTAATCGCTAGTGGAATTTCTAGATACTCGGTTTGCCGTTAATCGATCGAGAGTACCTCACCGATTACAATCTGCGCCTCCCAAATGGCACTTACGCACTCACCGCACAAGACTACATCAAGTGCAAATTGCAAAGAAAAACACTTACCACCAATTCATATAACATTTGAGTTTGTGAAATGCTATATACAATACAATGCAAGACAATTACAAAATGCTAGGGGAAAAATTTGGATTCGATCGCTCACATCAAAGAACGTAACAAACTAGGGCAAATCTTTTTTCGAGGAAGAGATTAGGGCAAAGCGAAATCAACCCAAGAAAGGCGAAGAGATTACCAAAGAAACGAATCGATTCGAAAGATGTGGATCTCCACTCCCCAACATCGTCTGACGAGGAGAGAAGAGGCGGAGGTGGGGGGCGCGCTGACGGGAGGACGGCGCAGTCGAAGGCGGCGGCGGCGGAGACAGAGGTGGCCGAGAGGACTAGGGCTCGGTGGTGGGATGCCTCCGCGCTCGTCCGACTCCCAACCAAATGAACTCGACTCCGGTGGAGGGGAGGGAAGTAGGAGAGACAGCGGCGGCTAGGGTTTAGAAGGCGGGATTCGAGGTTTTGGGGGTGGGAATTTGATGCGGGAAACGCATCACAGTGGGAGCACGAGATCAGACGGCCCAAGTTGAACGACTTGAGTTGATTCAGCTTGCGACGTAGCTTCGGCCGGCTGGCCTGATAATTAACCCCATGGATGATGCTTGCAACGCTTTGTAAGTGTTGTCACTCTGTTGCTTGCAACGCATAACATCATGTGTTGCTATGTATCCGTTGTTAAAGGGGTGTTCCTGTTGTAGTGTGTATATGTATCATGCGAATTTTTCTAATTTCTAGTGAATTTTTAATTTCTATGTATATGTGAAGTTTCTATGTATATGTGAGATTTGAAATGTATATGTATCATGTGAAATGTATATGTATCATGTGATATGTGAAATGTATATGTATCATGTGAAATGTGAAATGTATATGTATCATGCGAATTTTTCTAATTTCTAGTGAATTTTGAAATTTCTATGTATATGTGAAGTTTCTATATATATGTGAGATTTCTATGTATATGTATAAGTGAAGTTTCTATGTATATGTATATGGAATGATCGCTTTGCTTTCTTTTGGTTGACATGGAACCTATGTGTATATGTGAAGTTTCTATGTATATGTGAGATTTCTATGTATCTCTACCTTCAGCTTTACATGAAATGTGATCTATTTTCGTTAATTTTCAGTGCTTCTTCTAGCCTAAGAAACGACGATGGACGGTTTTGGAATTGATCAAGAAGAATTTATGAGAAATTTGATTTCGGGATGTGGTGGTCTTGAGGCGGCGGACCCTGAACCCGTCCTCATGGCCGCTGAGGCCACCGAGGCCAATGAGGCTGCAAAGCACGATGAGGCCGGCGAGGTAACAACCAGTCACGTTCATGATTGTCGGTTCCACTATCATGCTAAGCCAACATTCTAACCCGTTCATGATTGTACCATGCTTTCAGATCGGTCAACCAAGCATGCAATCACGTCAGCAAGGTCCAAGCAAGAAGTCGAAGACAAGACATGTTGTCACCGAAGTCGGCGAGAACGGCCAACCTCTTACACCCGCAGGGGCGCTTGGGCCATTCAATTCGGCATGCAGCGTCCACGTTAGGGACCACGTGCCAATTAGCACAGCAAAATGGGATCAGGTCCCTGAAGATACGAAGAACATGCTTTGGAACGATTTGAAGGAGACATTCACCTTCCCCCAAGGGACCGAAGAGAAGGTGAAGAGTTACGCTCTCAAGAAGATGGCTATCACATTCCAGACTTATAAAAAGAAGTTAAACATGGAGTATATCAAGAAGAATCGAACACCCGACTTCAACAAGCACCCAAAGTTGCAAGATCACTGGGATGCATTCGTGAACTACAAGACTTCGGACGAAGGTCAAAATTTGAGTGAGAAGAATAAGCTGAATGCACAGAAGAAGAATTATCACCACCGACTCGGCCCTGGTGGTTACCGCCATGCAATACCCAAATGGGAGAAGAGGGAACAGGACTTGCTAGTGAAGGGTGTCGCACTCGTAACAATGGATATGCCCGACAGAGCAAAGCATTGGTTCTATGCTCACGGCGGCGCCCTTGATGACAACGGCAATACTGTGTTTGGGGAGGTGCTAAGAGATGTGGCCAGAAGCCTTGTACAGTCCATCGAGGAGTCTTCCCAGGGTAGCTTCGTGCCAAACAGGGAGAACGACGAGCTAACAAGGGCCCTGCAAAATCCAGAGCACCCTGGACATACACGAGGCGTTGGCGTCGTCCCGTGGAAGGTTGGTTTCACTCAGGACGCCGAGAACTATAGGAGTCGGGCGAGGAGCAAGGCTCGACAGACACAATAGCTTAGTGCGCTTGAAGAACGCCTGAATCAAACACAGGAGAAAATGCAAGAAGAGATCCAAAGAGAGGTGCAGCTAGCCTTGAGCCAACAAATACGAGACGGGCAAGAACCTCCAAGTAATCCTAACATCATCGGCCCCTCAGCAGCGGCAAGCAAGCGCTCCGGTGCTGCTGCCGAGCGGACTTGGATAAGTATCCGTGAGACGACGTCAGCAATGGACACCTTGTGAGCTGCACGTCCAAGCGCGGAACCTTTCTTTCAAGGTGGCTGACGGCATGGCTCACCCATTGGAGCCGGGGCAGCTTATCCATGGCCAACAGATACCGTCAGGATACTCCAAGGTCTCGGTGGAGGAGGTCTGCCCAGGGTACGAGGACCTTGACCTCGAAATTCCTGGAGGTGACGGGACTATGAAGCTAGGAGAGGCAGTACACATTTTCATCCTGTGGCGCAAATGGTACATAATTTTTCGAGATAACATGGACGTATCCTCTCCGCGAAGAAGCCCGAGAAGAAACCCGTCTCCTCCCAAGAAGGCGTCGACTCCTACACCAGCTCCTGCGCATATAAGCCCAACAAGAAGCCCGTCTCCTACACCATCTCCTGCGCATATAAGCCCCGAAAGTAGCCCGTCTCCTCCCAAGAAGGCGCCGACTCCTACACCACCTCCCGCGCACATAAGCGCCACAAGAAGCCCGTCTCCTCCCAAGAAGGCGTCGACCAAGGGAAACAAGCCAGCTCGGCCAGCAGCTCCCAAGAAGACGCGGTCCTCCACCCAATCCAAGAAGCTGGCTGAACTTCCGAAGCGGCCGTATGATATGAACGATGAGGAGATCAAGAAGATGGTAAAAGGAGAGGTAACTAAATTTCTTAGACCCAAGTCACCAGAGAAGAAGGTTCAACTCGCATGTAAGAATTTCATAAAGGCTTAATGACTATTAAAAATTTGAAGGATAAAAAGAAATGCCTCGCCAATCAAACTACGAGCGCACATTGAGTAAGGAATGCCCCAAGAAGAAGATGTCAGCTGAGGAGAAGTGTAAGGAGATGCTAAAATTCTTCAATGAAACTGGCCTTGACACAGATCAAATATTAGGCACCAAGAAGATTGAGTTTGCCCAAGTAAGATGGTCATTTAAAGTGGGCAGATCATTGGTCAGGAGTGAGGAGCTGCCCCGGCTAACGACAAAGATGCGGCAATTTCATGAATGGTACTTGGACGCGACCAAGCATGGTCTAGAGTTGTTCGCTGTCAAGTTTAAGCAACAAGATTTTTTTTCGTGGTAAAGGTGAATTTTATGTCGAATGGGACTACATATATGATCTATACCGAGATGACGCCTCAATATGAGCTTGTTGGGTTGCTGGACTCTGTAAGTGTCTTAATTATTTACAAAAAACTATCGTGCACTTCCTTGTACTATACTAACTTGCAAGCCTAACTAATTTTTTATGTAGCATGGAGATACAAAGATGCCAAAGGGATCGTATTTTCGACATAGGCTTCATGGACCCAGCAGTTATCAACGGGACAACCGTTAGAGACCACCTATGCGAAACAGAGACTAACATATTCAATGCGCTAATGGGTCAAATATATATCTAGCCTACCCATTTGAGTACGTGTTTTCGTACCACCTCATTCTACTCCTTTTTCATAACACGATGTTAGAACTAATTAGTTATCTACGTTGACACACATCTATGTATAGTTTTCACTGGATTCTTCTTATGATCGAGCTAGATCGTAGCTCGATCACAATTATGGACTCGTAAAGGAGACCAGTTGAAAAGTATCAAAACTTTATCGACATGCTCAACCGGTATTAATTCTTGTTCCTTTCATTATCGTACTAGTTCTATTTCCTTCAATTTGAAACAAATTCTAATCATGTACAATTCGTAATCACATGTGTAGTGCATTCACACGGTTCCGTGCTAAAAACATGGGCGTATTCAAGGAGAAATTTGACATTACAATTGCCTCTCGTGTACGTATATCATAATGCTAGCTTTTTAGTTAACTAACTTAATTTCCTTGCATCCATTTCACGCTTTTAACTTGTTCCACATGAGATCTTGACTCACCACGGGTAACAATTTATGCGGCTACTATGTATCTTGAGTTTATGCACACCCAAACCGAGCCGCCGACCGCATGCTAAAAGGCAACAAGGGGGTGAGTAAATATAATTACTAGCTTTAATGATGTATAAGTACTCCTTATATCTTGTACAAATTCAAGTATTGATTAGTTAATGACTTAACGATAGGTGCCTCAATATTTGGCGGAACAAGGTTCGGAATTCTCGCCGGCACGAGTGAGAGCAATCCAAGAACAACTCGTCGGCTTTATTTATGATGAGGTTGTAAATCCAAAAGGTGAGTTTCACGAACCAAATTTAAACAGGTGGGGCCCTTCGATAAGGACCGGTGAACTGTCGGGGTCGACATCTATGGCTAGCAAGAGCGATGCGCGTAAAAGATCCCGATGAATAGAAGGAAAAGAAATACTAAAGTTGTAATTAAAGTTGTGTACATATATATTGTAATACATTAGACGATGAGCAGAAGAACAAATATGTGTACATATTTTAATACAATAGATGTAATTAAATTTGTTAATGAATGTTCAGTGATTTAATTATCAGGCAAAGTGCATGATTGATTATCTGTGCTTTTAATTAGTTGTGATTTAACACACACACATATATATAATAGCTCTTGGAGAAATAGACATATATATATACAAAACATCGATGTCGGTTGGAGAAACCAACCGGTATCGATGAGGGTTCATCGCACGGTTGGAGACACCAACCGCATCGATGAGGTCCTTAGGGTTCCCGACACGTGGTCACGTGTGAATTGAACCGCATCGATACTCTATCAAGACGGGTGAGGAACCGATCGATGCCCTTGAGCATCGGTCCGGATGGCTATCTTGGTTCAAAAACCGGTACTAAAGGCAGTTTTGAACCGGTACTAAAGGCCCTTTCCGTAGTAGTGTTAATTCTAGCATTCAAGATCTTGGTAACCGTCGAGTAAACACACGTCCTGGGTCCTGGGCTAAACTACCCCGAGCGAGAGCTGAATCCGCGCCCCCCAAGCTCGAGGTCGTGCGGGAGCCGCACAGCCCAGGTCGTGGTTGGAGACTTTGCGGCTCAACCCCGAGCTAGGGGCCCCGTTGACTATGCATTGACCTGTCAGGGATTTCTCAGTCCCCGACAGTATATATATACACATATACATGCATACATACACGAAAGATCAGATCTCCATTAACCGCATCAAGAGGCCTTCTAATGTCAAGGAGGTGTAGAGTTTTCTTGGTCTATCTGGTTATTACCGGGTGCTTTACAAAGGAATTTTCTATTATTGCCAAGCCAATGTCTCAGCTAACACAAAAAGACGTGAAATTCTAGTGGACTATTGATTACGACTACAATTTCTACACTTTGAAGGATAAGCCAGTGAATGCTCCTATTCTCACCCTCCTTGAGATATGGAAATGTTTCATAGTCTATTCTGATGGCTGTGTGATAGCAAAGTATTTGCTTATGCATCAAGACAGTTGAAGAAGCAAGAACAGAACTATCCCACTCTTGATTTAGATCTAGCGACAGTGGTCTCTGCTCTAAAGACTTGGAGGCATTATTTGTATAGAGAATCTTGTGATATTTTCACTGATCACAAGAGTCTCAAGTATACCTTCATTCAGAAAGATCTAAATTTTAGGCAAAGACGGTGACTAAAATTGATAAAAAAATTATGACCTTACAATTCAATATTATCCTAACAAGATAGATGTAGTGGTGGATGCTCTTAGTCACGAGGCGACACCCCCTACTCTTGATTGCCTCATTGCTGATTTTGAATGCATGGAGTCTCTTATTACTCTGCGGGCATTGTGCAAGCTGAAACTTAGTTGATTTTGGAATTAGCAGTTCCAGAATGTGTACAAGAGGTGCAATAGCATGATTGGCTGCTTCAACAGGTGAGAAAGTGCATTGATGAGGGTAGGTCTGGAGATTTTAGCATTGATAAGTCAAGTGTGATGCAGTTTAAGGGCCACCTTTGTCTACCCTAAAAGTCCAAAGTCAATGATGATATCCTGAAAAAACTCATCACACCCCTATACAGTTTATCATATTGAGACCAAAATGTATTAAGATCTAAAAAAGAGCTTCTTGTGGAAAAGGATAAAGGTTGATACTGCTCAATACGTGACTTTTTGCGGGATTTGTCAGTAAGTGAATGGTGAACACAAGTATCCGACAGGGTTGTTGCAACCTTTGGAAGTTTTTGTATGGCCATGGGATGATATATCTATGAACTTCGTGGTTGGCCTACCTCGTAGAACTTCGTTGTTGGCCTACCTCGTATACAGTGAGGGAAGGATGCTATTTAGGAAGTGATGAGCCATCTCAGCAAGTTTGCATAGTTTATTCACATTCGCATGATAAATTTAGCGAGTGAGTTGGCTCCTATTTACGTGCGAGAAATTGTGAGGCTGCATAGTATGCCCAAGACTATTATTTCTGATAGAGATGTCAAGTTTGTCTCCAAGTTTTGAGAGAGTTTTCATAGTGCTTTGGGCACGTAGCTTCGCCTTAGCACCAGTTTTCATCCTTAAACAAATGGCCAGTCTAAGTATACCATTCAAACTCTGGAAGATATTCTTAGATCTTATGTTTTGGTATGGAAAGGTAGTTGAGAGGACTATTTGGCACTTGCTAAAATTTTCTACAACAATAGCTACTATGGCAGCATTCGAGTCGCATCATATGAAGTGCTTATGAGCGATAGTAGGGGAAAAACAATTCTTGGTTCCGATTGAGTTCAACGGTCTGTTGATCGAGTGACAAAGATTAGGCAGAATCGCCCTGTAGCCTAGAGTAGGTAGAAAAACTATGCTGTTGTGATCATATCAATTTAAGCGAGAAACCTCGGAACTAGAGTTTCACATGCATGAAAAGTGCTCAGAGTTGTTCATGTCGGGTATGTGATATGATTTATTCATGTCGATTATGTTATTGTGTAGTAGGCGAGTATATAATTTAGGGTCGAATTTGTTAAAGGGAGTGTAATATCCCAAAGAACGAGAGTGGGTCGGGCCAGGCGGAGCCTAGTCGACCTCGGCGTCCATGCCATGGCTAGGTCGGATTGGATGCCCGCTCCGATGAATGTTGCATAATTCAGTCAATAAAAAGCTCAGATGAAAGATAATAATTGCATAACAGGAGTAACCAAGCTTCATTCATATCTTGTATACGCAGGAACGTGAGCAGCATATCATGACAAAACTAGAGCAATGATAAATGGAAAAGGAAAAAGTGACAACTAATCACATCCAAATGATGCAAAACTCATATTGATAAATTATCAGAGAACTACCGGAAAACAACTACCAAATACAAAGCGTTCTCATACCACCGGAAGCCGAGACAAACAAATAGCAGAATCACATGGACTGACAAGTTCAATAACCGCTGCGGAGAATGCTTATATATAGGAAAAAGGGCCATCCCTCTTCACGCTACAACCAATTTGCTTGCATCTCCAATGTTAATATAAAGGAAAAAGGGCCATCCCATCTTCACGCTACAACCAATTTTGTGTTAAGGGACTCGGTCCAATTGGCCTTGGACCCAATGGCTCTCTTCACATCTAGGTTGCCTTGATTCAATGACCCTCTTCGCGAAAGAGGGCAAACAAAATGATGCCGAGTGAATCGACAAACAACATGCCGTCGATGCAATACCACAAGTTCAGCAAGGACGGTTGGAAATCGAGCACACACCTCGAGTTGTAGAATTTTAGCGGTCCTCTCGATTTTGAAGAATACTCATCCTCCTCAATGTTAAAAACAGGTGCTTTGAAATCAACATTGGGCCCTTGATGGAGCAAAGCATGAAACCAATCACTCCTTCGCAATGAGAACATTTTAGCTCGGGGCTAAAGGAATGAAATCTTTGGTTCACCACATGAACAGATCGTGAGAACATACCTAGGGTGTGTAGGTACTGTTGTCCAAGCATAGTTCACCGAGCCTTTAAAAACTTGGCGACAATTGGCAACAATATCTTCAATAATGTGCATATGAAGCCATATGCTCTCTGCTGAGTGCATACAACTCCACTGGATAAAGAGCTCGGCGATGACTAGAAGAAAGGTTTCTCAAAAAGCTCTTGAGCAGGGCCTAGTTAGGCGAGGAAAATTTGATGAATAGTCAACAACAGAGGTAAAATATTCACATGATTTACAACAATCACCTATTGGGCCAGAGGAATCCACAATTCTTGCATTGTAGGTACCCTCTTGAACATTTTTCAAAAAAGCAACACCTGCATAAACACATAAACAAAGAATGCATAAATATGTAGCACAAAATTATTCATCAAATACATCTCAAAATATATTCATCAAATAAAAAAGTGAACCACCAATTTAAGACTAATATTATCAATTAGGGGAAAAGGACATGATTCCAAAAATTATGCCAAGAGAACAAGAAATATGTTAATGCTCGAACCATGGACATGACAAGTGCTTATTAGCGAAAACCATACACATCACAAGTGCTTATTAGTTATTAGCGAACTACCTTATGCAGCATAGTCATTCCACCCTTGCATGACTAGGTGCTTCCCTATTATTGTCTCGTGCCAGTCTGTCACCCCTACTCTAGATCCATCCACCGCCACCATAGCTTCATCGGCTCGGTCCCACCACCCCAGAGGTGATGGAGAAGGCATCTGACAGACATTGTTTGTGGTGGCGGGAGTTAAAGAAGAGGAAGATGCTAAGAGAAGTGGATCTCATGATCTAGAATTCTAGATTCTTTGGCAAGTGGTGGAGGGAGAAGGGATTTCATCATATCAACACATGGAGAAGAGCGAGACAGGGAAGGACAAAAGAGAATGAGAGATGGGGAGGGAAGAAAGTGGGGTGGAGGAGGTGGCATGATGCTGGAAGGAGAAGATGACGTGACGAAGGGCAGGGGTAAAAATGTCAAGTAGTAGAAAAAGTGAAGCAAACATTGAGTGGTATTAAGGCCCTGTTTAGTTCGGCTTAGGCTTTTTGGCTTTTGGTTTAAAGCTAGCTTTTTGGCTTAACTAGCTTTTAAGCCGTTTGCTATTAAGCCAAGGCATGCTTGTTTACGCCATAGCTTTTGATGGATTGAATAGTGTATCTTATTGTTTGGAAAGTGCGAAATACCCTTTAAAATTGTAAGGACATTTCTTATATACTGATTTATCTAATACAAATGTTTCATACTTTTTCACCAAATGCCATACTGAAAAACATAGATTAATCTTGAGATCAAACTTTATTCTGAGCATAATTATTTATCAACTTGAAACTCTTACTACATGGCAATTTTGAACTCTTATCAGACTGAAAATAGCATAACAATTCTGAACTCTCGTCAAACTAATTAAAAAACATATACTGAGAGGCTTGATAAGGCAGATCAGGTCGCCTCCTGCCCACCAGAACAGGCCACCTCCACCTATCTCCCGCCATTCCACCTCAGGTCTGGTCCACCTCAAGTCTGGTCGCCTCCACCCACGCCGCACTACAGCTGGATCTGTTCGGCTCCACTTGCGCCATGCTCGGACCCTGTAGTCTCCCGCCGCTCTAAGCTCGGGTTTGGCCGCCTCAACCCACGTCGCGCTGGATTTGGGTCGGTGAAGGAGGAAGGAGGTTGGGGACGACGAAGGAGGGAGAAGGTTGGGGACGGCAGAGGCCGGAGCGGCGGAGGGAGAAGGCATGTCGCAGAGGGGAGAGAGAGAAGACGAGGAGAAATGAGGAGATGGGAGAAGGATTCTTGAGTTTATATATGATAGTATTTGGTGTGTAATTTTAAAGACTTCCAGTGACAAAGGGTTATTTCATCCCCAAAAAGCCCAAAAAAGCACATCTCACCTGGCTTTTGGCTTATAGTTATATGGAGGCTTTAGGCTTAAAACCCGGCTTAAAAGTCAATCGTTTGTTTCGGCTTTGTTTTTTTGCTTTTATGCCAGTGAAAAAGCCGAAACAAACATGGCCTAATATGTACTGTGCATATTAAGTGCTATTTCTCTAAAGTGGTGATCTTTGTGTGCTACAGAACCAATTTTCCCGTACTACAAACAAAAGTAGTAGTATTAGAATCAAAAGTTGTGTATCCAATTAATTTATTGTAATAAAGTTATAGCTATATTTTGAGTCAAGTGCAAAATAGATGGCTCAGTCGTTGTCATAAAACCAAAGTATGCTAAAAACTAGTCTGCTCTCCACATGCACATGGTATAATATGTTCCTTACCATCTCCAATGTGTAATGACACACGAGGATCTTCAAATCCAACCATTATATGAGGAAAAAATTGCTTCGAGACCTGCAAAATTGAACAAGACAAAATTTATTTCGAGTTATGAAGGTGTGGCGGGTGTGCACATTGTGTTTTCTGGCTTGTGTTTCTTGTTAACAAGCTAACACAGAAAGTCAAAACAATGGACCATGCTGAATGAATTGTTGGTAAATCTAGAAAGAACATCTACAGGCAATATAAAACAATCTCCGATCAACGTGACCGACAATAATTATGAAATAAACAATACATAAAAATATGTTCAACGAATGTTATTATATAAACTATTTAACACAGGTTGGTATTTATGAAATAGTGGCAGATCACAAAGCAATAACTAATTCAAGCATGCCCTCCAACCATTACCATCATCTTGAGAACGCTTAACACGCTTTCCATTAGTTTCAAACCATAAATAATAAGATGTGCGGGAAGGACAATGTAGCACGCTTGTGGAATTGATATTGAAGAATCCCATTGGGTGTACTAGTGCATGACAAGTTCGACATGATTAATAATACCACAAAAGATTGAAAATGACCAAGTCTATCAACAAACGAAAGATTCATTGAAATCATGGTGGCTAAAGGACTCTTGGCGAGAATGCAAATTACAAGCATGCTTTGCAAGTTACCAGCCACAAAGCATATACAAGTGCTTCTCACAATTTGTGATGTGCTGATGTAATATAGACCATAAAAACCAAAATAGTTGTAGTAGTTCAAACGCAACGCTTTTATTTAGGCACTAGTGGCCCTACAAAAAAAAATAAGTCCTATTTTTAATGCAAATGAGCATATCAAAAGTTTTTAATATTTGTATGCGCATAGCATCATTGAGGGAGCCTCATTACATATTAGTGCTCCTAACCCACATGGCAACATGAGGTGAAGGAAAAGATCTGAAGTTACACCAATAAAATAACTAGACAGCGCCAACATACATGTAGCTGGGAAGCTCCAACAAACAAGACACAAATCCACAAGGCACGAGAGAGTTTGAAATAGAATTTGCGTTAATTCACTTAACTGGTCCTGGATTTTTTTATAACAACAGAATAGCATAGCATACAGTACAAAGGTACAACTTCCTCTATAGCCAAATATTCGTAAAATACTTTTAACTAGCTCGAAACTCAACCCTAACAAACAAATATATAAACTCAGCCCGAAAACAGCAGTTTTCTCTCCAAACCCTAGAACCACTTTTCCCCCCAAAACTTCAAAAATCCAAACCCTAGAACCCTCATACCAGCAAGATATCCCCATTAGAACAGCATACTCACACCCAAACCAAGAAATTCTCACCTCCATTGCTCACAAGAGTGAAGAAGGGGGAAGGGGTGTTACAGCTCGTAGTGGGGAAGGAGGAGACCAGCTGGAGTAGGAGGACCTGGGGGCGCAGCTCCAGGGAGGAGTCGGGTGGGTGGGAGGAAAAAAAGAAGGGGTCACGTTGTTGGTGTTATGCCCTTGAGGCAGTCATATAGATGATTGTAACATGACTATGCTTATGAATAATAATATGATTATTGGTCCAATGAATGTATATCATTATATTGATCAACAAGTATGTGACTTGCTTATGAAACTCTCTACTTATTGATATAATTCTGTAAGTATCTCTGATCGGGTATCATCGTATAGGACAACGATGATAGATCAGCACATGTATTGATCGATGATTATGTTTCATAGATCATAGGATATGGAGATATCATCAATACATTGTGAACTCATGATGAAGAATATGGGTTAGATAGACCCGCAATGGGACACTGCGAGAATGTTACATTCTTATGTGTCATAAGTGTATCTCATACATAGTGGATGTATGATCCTTAGACCTGAGATTGTCGCATTCCCTACATGTGTAATAGTTTACCTTGGGGCCACCAAACGCTATTTCCTAACCGGATAGTTATAAAGGTAGCTTTCATGTTTGCTATGAAACATGCAGAGGGAAGTGAGCAGTCAAGATGGAATTTGCCACTCCGGTGTAACGGAGATATATGTCTAGGCCACTCGTGTGATATGATTAAGAAAGTGCATGGCCATACTGTGATTGAGAAGTCAATCACAACTTATTAATATATCACGGATACGAGAGATGGATTGAACTGTCAAAGGATGACATACTTCTCGCCTTGAGTTCTATTTTCACATAGTTTGGCAAAGGGATTATTACATGAGTACTTTTGAAAGGTTCTATCTGATTTGATCATATGCGTTTGGGAGTTGGCATGCTCTGCAAGGAACCGCTACCAGCTATTGGATTGGAAAAGGGTTTTCTGAATCTATGTCCAAATGTACATGAACCTATAGGGTCACACATTTAACGGGCTGGGATGCATTAATTCGGATTGGATCCGTAATTAATGGACCTCGTGGGCTTAACGTGCTGATAGGCCCTGGCTTAGGGTTTCGTCGCGTGGCTATATAAGGAGAGGAGAAGGGTGGGCATGCATGATGTTGTTCACGTCCAGAACCCTAGCCTCTACCTCTCATTGCCCTTGCCGAGCGACACGGTGCTTGCACGCCGACACACGGCGTTCCATCCCGGGACATGTGGACTGCTATGGTGACACTGCTGCTACTGCGGTGTGGTGAGGACGAACCGCAGCGAGGACGAACCGCAGTGAGGACGATCCGCGTAAGGACGATCCGCGTGAGGACGATCCACGACGAGGATGATCCACTACACCAACGCGCGAAGGATTCCGCAACTGCGCGTCTAGTGGTAATCCAATCTGTGATCCCTTTCCTGCGAGTAGCTTTTCTGGTTATGCGATAGAAATTTTAATTTGTGCTAGCGTAGCATACCGCGTTCCCCAACACACGTGGGGGAGGGAAAAGGAGGATGGGAGGGAAAAAAAGGAGAGGTGGAGGGAAAAAATTTCATCTGAGGCAATCCACTAAAATTTCATCTGCAACAAGAAAAAATTTATCTACGATATCTCATTTCATCTGCGACATTACATTCTCTCCCCCTTAAAGGAATTCGACCCTAAATTCCCAGAATGCCAAAACACAAAGCAAGGTCCACCAAGGACACAAACTTCCTTGCTAACTCAAAGCACCCATGCAAGGATTCAAACAGATCCATGCGATAAACCAGAATCCCAAATCCAAATAAAACAAAAGTGATTTGATCTAACTCAGACTAAGATTATCTTCTCATGACTACACATTCACTCCAATTTCTACTTAAATTTGCAAGGGACAAACTCTCTCACATTCTAGATCCCAATGAACTTCACGAACAAGGAATCTCACAAGAACTTTCTCAACCTTCATCCTCAATACATCCATTTAAGGACTCAATCATATTAATTTATTTTCCAAATTCACATATCAAACATGTTATACCACTATCACAAAAATAATATGATGTTCTCTTGGGAGAACATGGTTCCAAACTTCAAACTCAACTCTAAATTTCCCCTTCAACTTCAATCTAATCTCCACCCTTGAACTTTTTACCACAATTCATCTTATTCATGACCACATGAATAACACGAGGCTTTTCATTCTAACATGCCTCTAAACCATAACTCAACTAATCACTTACACCATCCATTTGGATATCCCGGGTTCCAAACTTGAACCCTTGAGAGCCTATAACATGAATCTCCATTTCACTCAAATAATTAACCTTTTCACAAAAGGACCATAACCAACCAATGTCATCGAAGGAAATAGCCCACTTTGGCACAATTTCCTTCCAACCGTAAACCACAATATATATAAAAAAATTATTCTATCCTCTCTTAGGCATATCTCACAACTAAGAACAACTAGCTACAATAAATGTTCATAACAGAATACATTACATCAAATTGCTATCACCTTCCCTACAACCAAACAATACTCCCAACAAAATTTGGACCAAGACATCAAAACCTCCATCATAATCCACCCTTAAATCACTAATGGTCAACACCTAGCCCAAGCTAGGATCACAGATCATTACCAAACCACAAATGGTTCTCTTCTTAAGAGGGTCTCGCTCTCGCATACTTTCACTCAAATAACCAAGCCCAAGAGTATAATCCTTTATTATACTCAACCAGATACCATAAACATTCATATTCTTATCTTAGGCTAGAACGCAAACAAAATATAATTCTCTTTAACCAAAAGAACCACATACATCACCTTGAACCCAAAGCGCTAAAACTTACCTTGGAGAGAACTCTACAAATCCCAATGATCACTCATCTTCCTTTTCCAAGCCAAAACGCAAAGGAAAACTCAACTCTCTTACAACACAAGAACCACTTTTATCACTTTCAACTCAGTGCAATAAAATTTCACATCGGGAAGAAACTCAAATTAAAAGAGAAACCCCACACAAATCTTTGGCAGAAGCCCTCATAAAAACCAAAAACACGTTAGCTCGCTTTCTCCAAAGCAAAACCTCTCACGATTAACCAAAACCAATATTTTGGAAGAGAAAACCGATTCTCAAGTCAAACATCTGTACCCACAACCATAACTTAAGCTAAATAACTTAGCCAAGACAAAATATTGGCATGGTTCAATGAAATAAAATATTCCAAGAACCATCAAACGATTACTTCACAATTACTCTTTCATCCTCATTTTCGACCATCAAAACCAAATCCACAACTTGACAAAATGTAAACAAATTGGGGAGTTCTACTGCATACTAATCAGAATGCCTTAACCAAAAGGCATACATCCCCAAAAGATCATACGATCAATTGAATCCGTAAACCCTTAAAAGAAGTTTCACCTCGAATCCCACCATTTCTAGTATTCCAATACTCTTGCCATTAAAGATTTGATATTCACCAAAGGTATCCTAAAAAACCCAACAGGTTTGAACATAAGTTACAAAACCCAATCTTTCTCTAATTACCTTCTACTATTCATATAACCACCATTGGTCATAATATCATCAAACCCTAACCAAGTCTATCTCATGACAATTAATAAGGAGAACCACGTTCTCACTTCTTCAGCACAAATAACTTATCAGTTAATTCAACATAAGACGGTGCATCAACATTTTTTTTCTAGTCTACTAACCATCCCGAGCCAACAATCATACAACTATCTGTTCCAAGTTTAAAACACATCGTTTCAACGATAATTTCGGCATGATCAACAAATAACTTTCGTACAACCCATAAGTCAACATTTTAGTATCCCAAGCTCATTCACCCGATAAATAATTCCAACCACTCATTATATTCTCCACGAGACATATTTCATAAATAAGGCCCCAAAGCAAACTTTCATTAAGGTCAAATCCCAAGCACTAATACAATCATTCCATATATCCTCATTCTTTGATTACACAATGATTAAGTCATTCTGTTGATCCACAGTATTGACTGGCCCATAAGCAACATAGACCAACAAACCTCATGACTTTACACCATCACACTCTAGTGCTTTACACCAACATCTAGTTATAGTGTGGTCATCAAATGGATCATTAATAGCCTTCCCGGGACACAAATCTCGAACTCCCAATTAATTTCATGACTCGCAACAATTCACATAAAACGCTAATTAACTTTCACTTTAGATCACTTACCATCTCGATTAATCTTTCTCTACCAACACAATAAGTTAGGTTGTCTTTAAACAAACAACAAATTCACTTTAACAGAATCAGTAACCCACCTCATCTGAAAGCTCTACTACTCATCATACACTTAACGTCTTGAACATCCTCGTGGGTAACACACTCAACCTTCAAGGAACCACAGTTCTTAAGCATGAACAACATCAATAAACATCTTTCTTTCTAGAAAAACCCCAACCATAAATCACAAGAGAACTCGACCCTCGAATTCCCAAACTCTGACGTGCAACAACTCCTCAAACAAAATCTCAAGATTTACAACTTCTACGAAGGAAGATGGATGCAAGGGGAAAACCAAACGATCAACCAATTTTTTTCTGATAAAGACTTAAAACTTAACTCCACACGACTTAAGGTTTACATCAAAACTTCAATAAGCTCTTTTGAACTCAAAAAATGACAAATAAGATAATAGTATAATACTTTTCTCCGCAAAACCACCAACCAAACTGAACACCAAAACGGTAGTAGCAATCCGAAAGGACTCATCACCAAACTTTTCCCTTTGTCTCCACCCAAGGAAGCTAAAAGAAACCAACATTCTCCACCCACTCTCTAAACTAGGTCACAAAAGACGATGACTCCCACCTACGAGAGGTTCCCAAACTTCCGGTTGTGGCTCTACCCAGCCACAACCACAATCACAGCCTCTCCCATAGCCACACCAACAACCAAGGCCCTTAACACAGTCAAATGTACGAGGCCGAAAAACAAATTGATTCAAACTATTCTTTTATAATCAAAGCAATATGCATCAACAACTTTAGCATTCAATATCAAAGCTTAAATACAACATTTAGGCGTAATGCAATGATACCCATACCCCTTCTATTGTGCATTAGAGTGTATCAAGTTTTAAGCTAATTAACCAATCTATTTCAGATTTTATGGTTATTATCCTAACGCCAAATTTTAAGGAGTAGATACCTATGCCATGTTTCTAATTTTCCAAGTCAACATTTTTGTTCATTCTAGAATAATTTACTAAATTCACATGCCACGGACCTAAAGCCCGCTTTGATACCAACTGTAACACCCCGGCACCCCACATACCCTAAATGTTACACCCTCAAGCACCAACATTACAAATCACCATGAAATGTTAGTAACGCAAGTTAACATACTAGTAGGTTTGACGAACTTAACTAAAATTTCGGCAGCACCTCCCCTAAAAGTCACACATCCACTCAGCAGACAAAAGAACAATTAACACATGTGTAGCAATTCATGACATCTAACTAGCTAGTATAACCAAATAATCACATAATATGGAAGAGCAAGTACAACATATAACAACCATAGTATCATTCATAGTGACGGGAGAAAATAAAGCGATAACCACATAGTGAATCACATGAACCATTTAAGATACATAAGTTCAACCAAGCATAAGAGAAATATATTACAACGACTCTAACTACATGGATGATTAGTGTGAGTGAAGTGGTGCTAAACCCCTTTCCCATATGCCGCTCTCCATGTACCTAAAAATAATTAAATAAACAAGTGTGAGTCCAAAACTCAGCAAAGTGTATCAAATAATAATTTCATAATCAATTAACGCATTTAAATCCACAACATGATTATAATTCTTATACAACTTAGCAAGTGCATAAAACAATTATATCAACACCATTTACCTCCTTTTCCTCACTGCTTATCTCACACACATACCTCCTTAAGCCTCTTAGGAGGAGTCCATGACTCTATCTCGAATCCACATATTTCCAATTAACACAATAATTATCATTAGCGATGCAATGCAACATGCATGCTCATGAATGCACCTTTCTTTGCACATACCGGTATTGCCGAGTGCACACCCGTCGGTATGTACCCTCTTATTCCCTTCCATCCCGTCGAGGGGCCTACTCTTACTGTCTTGCTCCCATCCAACCATGTGGATGGGACTGCGAGGTAGGACTTTCGTACTCACTACGTGTGAGTACAGAGGCCCACATCAGCATGGGTCGCCTTTTCCATTATGAATGCATAAATGTGAATGAAATGGATAAATTGCAAGTGGCAATGTATTTTAACCTTCACCTCACCATAATCATATTCCTAAACATTAACACACATATGGCATATTCTTACATACATAAACTTAGCATTTTCATAATCCTAATCAAAACCACAACCACAATCATACGCATTGACATATTCATATATCCATGAACTTAGCATTTGCATCATCATAATCAAACTCATAATTATCAACATAATCAAAATCACAAAGCAAAATATGTTACAAAACCTTCTAACATTTAATCTGCATGATACACTTGCCTTTACCCACTCAGAATAGAGTGGCAAGAAATTGTAGCCACCCCAGAGATCACACTTCCTGCAATAACATATAAATGCATTCATCTCAAATAATGCAAATCACGGCTCAAGCGATAAATAACAATAACACTTTCACTCCTATGCTTAACCCCGCTTTGAATTTCCTCAATTAGCCCAATTAATCCTTTCACAAGTAATCCATCTCAATTTCAATTCTTGCCCTAAAACCAAACTACTGCCACACAGGACAACAACCACTAAAATATGCATAACTTTTACATAGTTGATCTAAATTGAGTGAACCCAGTTTCTAATTAATCAGAAGAGGATAATATACAACTCTACTATAGCCATTTATTTAGCAAATGCACCAACAATTCCCAGATTTGAAATGAACAGAGCTGACATGCACCTTCACTTGTTCTGGACAGTCAATATTAAAACAAGCATAACTTTTGAAGGGCTAAACCAAAAATTGATTTCTTGTGCTCTAATTGACCACAAGAGGACAATCTAAAATTATAACAAAGCCATTCATACATGAGATGCTTCAATAATTCTCAGATCAGAAATGAATAGATGTTACATGTATTAACTCTAGTTCTGAATAGCAAGCATAGAAATGAGCATAACTTTCAATTGGCTAAGTAAAAATTTGCATTATTGGGCTCCAAATGACCAAAATAAGATAATCTACATTTATCATATAGCCATTCATACAGGAGATGGATTTAAAGTCCTCAAATAGCACTCTAAATCACAGACTAAAATCTGAACCTTCAGCAGCTTCAGATTTCAGGACAGCATATTTCAAAATAGCATAAATATTGATTCTTAAATCCAAATCAAGAAAACAACGATATTTCAATAATCTACAGGAAATTTCCTAACTTTCTCTAGGATATCAAAAATTCTAATTCGGCCTGCATCTAGCTCTAAACAGTAGTTTAACATTTCAGCTATCAACACGAGCACAATCAGGAAAGCCAACACTAAAATGACCATAACTTTTGATTGGCTGAATAAAATTTAATGTTCTTGGTCTCAGATTAAATGGGATTCAACGAGCTACAACTTCCTCTATAGCCAAATATTCGAAAAATACTTTTAACTAGCTCGAAACTCAACCCTAACAAACAGATAAAACTCATCCCAAAAACTGCAGTTTTCCCTCCAAACCCTAGAACCACTTTCCCGCCCAAAACTTCAAAAATCCAAACCCTAGAACCCTCATACCAGCAAGATATCCCCATTAGAACAACATACTCACACCCAAACCAAGAAATCCTCACCTCCATTGCTCACAAGAGTGAATAAGGGGGGAAGGGGTGTTGCAGCTTGCAATGGGGAAGGAGGAGACCAACTGGAGGAGGAGGACCATGGGGCGCAGCTCCAGGGAGGAGGAAGGCTAGGGCACAGCTTGGGGTGGAGGAAGGCCAGGGGCGCAGCTTGGGGAGGAGGAAGGTCAAGGCGCAACTTGGAGGGAGCAGGAAGGCCAGGCACAGCTCCAAGGAGGAGTCGGGTTGGGGAGGGAAAAGGAGGAGGGGAGGGAAAAAAAGGAGAGAAGTGGAGGGAAAAAATTTCATCTGAGGCAATCCACTAAAATTTCATCCGCAACAAGAAAAAAATTTATCTGTGACATTACAATGACATCGCCCTCGACCCAGATTTCGTGCCAGACTACGATCAGCAAGGGAAGCACCTCCTTGACCATTTTGATCCTAGTATTTTAATTAATTATGTTATGATCTCCATGCTAACACACCTAACGAAGTGTGTTAAATGGCCTAGCAAAAATGGTAGATCATTTCTTGTGGGTAAAGTTGTACACCTCTGCAGAGTGTAAATCTAATTAATTAGCCGTGCCTACGGTCAAAGGCACTTGGTGATATCATCACATAGCTAGACTTTTAATATTTCAAAAATGATTTGGTGGGAAATTGGTGTTTTGAAATATGTATATGTCAAGGGATGGCATAGGAATGGATTTATATCAGTCAGGGAGACTACATTATAATGTTTGGTATCTTGTTAATATTGTGTTATCACAGAAATTGCTCTTTTCCAAAGTCTCGATTACAATCTACATATGTTATGTTTTATTTGTGCAACTGCAAGATAACTGTAAAGACTTCTCCATTGCTTTAACCTGCATTTTATTTATACTGCATTTGTCAAACACTATAAGTCTTGCTGAGTACACAATGTACTCAATTTTGCTAAAATTATTGTTTTTAGGTGACGACACTGAATACCCCGACGATATTTATGATCCTACAGAATTCAGGGATAATGATGACGCCTTTTTCTAAGGATTTACCTTGTCTGTTGCCTGCGGGTTATGGAGCAAACTACAAGATGAATAATGTTTCCGCTGCTGGTTTTAAGTTTTTGTTCTATAATATGTTCATGTGGACTTAAGACATTGCTATACTTGTAATAATACTGTGTATGGATGTGATGCCAATTTGTAAGTTGTGTGTACTAGCTACAGATCCAGGGACTAGTACGGTGTGCACAGGGAACCCATTTTTAATAATTTATTATCAAAAATGGGGTCGTTATAGATTGGTATCAGAGCCATACAGACTGTAGGAACAACCTTAGTCAGTATGGCTGTAAAAAGAAATCATTAAGATTAAAATTTGTGCTCACAAATTTATGTTTGTTATTCCATTAATAATTCTTTCATTGTCTTAAGTATCTAATATTAATTCTTATCTAATCTAATTGAAAAGTTCTAATCTTTCCTTTGTCTATACAGATGGATATCATTTTATGTTATGAGAGCAATGAAAGACAAGAGACTAGTATTCGGGGAAAATTAGCAAAAATGATGGAAGTGGCACATTACACGGAGAATCTGCGTTACATGGTGTATTATGTTCCTTTGAGTTCATCTACTATAGAATATGCAACCAGGTTGCATGTTCCAGCTCGTGCTACAGTGGACGAAGGAGAACGCTATTCTGAGGGCTACAGTTCCACCATAGAGGTCACCATGAATGATGCTACCAACACTGCTGTAGTTCTCCTACACCACGCATTGCCCGAGCTACACGCCACATATCGCCTCTATTCTTTTAGATCACCGCAAGGAGATACTACATATCCAGATCCCTCAGAGATCTGCTTGGATAGATTGCATAGCCTAGTGGAATTCAGTAACACATCACATGAGCACCATCGCCATGTGGCCCAAGCAGTGGAGTTTTGCCGTCGTGTGGGGTACCTAGAGGGTGTGATAGCCCCATTCATAAATATGGGGTTTATCTCCTGGTTAGTTATGGGTACCGCTGCACCCATTGTTCCTCCTGCACCGCCTGCTTCTACTGATCCTACTGCTACACCACCATCTGCTCCTGCTATACCCACTCACCACCATCTGCTCCTGCTATACCCACTATCCATCGTCGCACGGCTCGCATGTCAGTCGGAGGGAGTAGGCCCCATCTTGCCAGGCACAATACGGAGTCTAGGCCTTCGACTTCTCGTTGTCCTCCATCACCGCTAGCTCCTCAGCGAGAAGTTTCTCCTATTACAGGAGGAAGCTCTTTTGATCCACCACCGCTGAAGGATGATGGCCTTGAGACTGAGTTTGTTGGGTGGTTAGAGACTAGTGATTAGAGTAGTTTGTATACCATAATGATAGCAAGTGCCCCTTGTAAAATGGATGATAGGGCTAGCTTTTGGTAGTGTAATATGTAAAATATTTGGTATGGGATTTTGTAGTATTGTACTGTGATATATGTAAGATATTATATATATGAAAGCTTTTGGGTTGTAGAAATTTTCTGAATGTCCTGGATTGCATTCATGAATATTTAGCATAAAAGTTCAAATTTTCACGACATAGCAAACCTTAATAAGAATTTCAACAAGAAGAGTAAAATATAAAAAAAATCTAGGATTATAACATGTAATTAGAATAAAAGTGGTATAATGAGAGGAAAAATAACTAGTATAATCCTTTCCTTTTATTTTAAAATTTCAGTACTTATATGGTTACTAATCATTTTTTTCTTTTGAAATAATTTCGGATGACCAACAAGATAAAATGGACCGATATTGCAAGAGAGCTAGTAGAAAACTTAGGGCATGAAAAACATAAACCTATTTTCAATATTAAGAGAACACAAGATGGATATAAAATATATAGTCATGCCACTACCATACTTGGAGGTCAAGTAATGCACTATAATGCAAAACACTATAATGAGTCTAAACATGAAGCAATTCAAGAATCAGGATGCAAGCTGCTACATCGAATTTGCAAAGCGCATAATGTTAATATGAAGTTGTATGTTCGCACGTATGAAGCTTATATGGAATCACAAAATTTATCAATAGGACCAAGACGGTGAGTAGGCAACCGACGTGAATATTTACAGCAAATTCATCCAGTCGGGGAGCCAATTCCTCCTCTTTTACCTTCTAGTTCAGAGAGTAGTTGTGATATAGGATCACCACCATCTTACCCAGTGGTCCAAGGTGTATGGGTTATATCTAGTGATTCTGATTAGGAAATAGTAGTTTTATATTTTATGAGTCAACAGTAAAAAAACATGTGTAATTAGTTAAGTCCATTGTAATATATATGTAATTATGTGTGTAACTTTTTGTATTGTATGACATCTTTTGAGAAATTTTATCTGGTGTTGTTGTATGGAAATCTCTCATTAATGCATAACTATTGAGTTGAAAATTGCCGATGAGATGATCCTCAAAATGATAAAAAAGTGTCTACCTGTCAAGAATCAACTATTATTTTATACTCATCACTACTACAGAAATCATTTGTACAGGCGGGTGGTAACCCATTTTCACAGGCGTTTTTGCACCTGTCTGTAACTGTAGGTCTGTGCAAATCGGTATATTTGCACAGGCGTTTCTAATTATCACCTGTAAAATGCATTTGTACAGGTGGGCAGCTTAAGAAACCGCCTGTACAAATAAGCATTTGTGCAGGCGGGTTCTTAAGCCACCCGCTTGTACAAATATCATTTATACAGGCGGGCGGCTTAAGAACCCGCCTGCACAAATGCTTATTTGTACAGCGGTTTCTGTCGCCTACTGCATAAATGATTTTATTTACACGGTGGCTTAAGCACCACCGCATACATAAGCATTTTCACAGGCGCGGGCTTAAGCCATCCGCCTGTACAGATCCAAAGAATCTTTTGTTAATAATGTTATGTTAATTATATAATAATATTAATAAATGCATACATTCTATCAATCACATCACTGTTCAGCACAAATCCATACATAACAATGACAAGGTTATATATACCAAGCACATATAAATCATAATTGCATTATGTATATATATATATATAGAAGGTTATATATACTCCTCTGATATTCTCCTTATAAAACTCTACAGGTGCAGTATCCTACACCATGTACTCCTCTGATATTCTCTATCTAATATAAATTATAGCCCTGTTGTCTTTCAAAAAAAATATACACAAGGTTATTATATATACATCAGTGTTCACGGCCCGTCTATCCTCGTCTCCCAATTACAAAGTATAGAATGCTTCGCCACTTCACCTCCCCGGTAAAAGAAACTACCTCTCTCATGGATGACTTCACGACGAATAAACTGGCACATGTCCTTTTGCACATTGCAAAGGTCATTATCAGTGAGTGCCAAAGTGGTCTTTCAATCTTCACCTGTGATAATAAAGTAGGCAATAAAGAGGTTAAACAATAGTGAAATTGAGAATCAGACAATAAATAATCTTGAATCACCAATTTGTATAGGCTTATGTCCTGGGGGTTGCTTCTGTACCTCCCGTTGATCCTGAGGAACTCGTAGACGTAGTATCCACAAAGAACACTGCCTGCAGGTTGCTTGTGGCACTTCAAATCAAATAATAATGTATAGAATTAGTACAGTTGGTAATACCCTTCCTTACTAGTGCAATTAAGTTGAAACATTACAAGTGTCTTCTTACCTATGGGTGGACATAGCAAAGCATCTTATTTGACCCCTTCGCAGGATCATGTTGCCCCCCTTTTTTGGTCGTGTAATTCTTGAAAGCCCTACTCGAATGTCAACAACAACAAGTAACTATCATATCATAAAACAAATTACGTTATGTTATGTTTGTTTGTGTATATATATTTCTTACGCATTTAAGATGCGGGTGAATTCATTGTAAGATTCCGGTGGGGTTCTGGATGAGTCAAGGACCATATATCTGCTCTACTTCGGGTACAACATGAAACAAATGAAGTGATCGCTGCAACGAAAACTTATGTAAGTTTCACGAGTGATCATTATGGTGCAAACTAAAGTTTTAGCAACGATTGACGAATGAGAAGATTACTTAAAATTGTAGGGAGCCATTATAACGTCCTTGTCTCGCATCTGGAGCATTGCTTTTGATATGTATAGCCCCATATCTACTTGGCGATCTCGGGTCAGGGACTATCGCTTTTCTTCTATCTCTGTTTCCGTCATCCCCTTATCCTTCAACGCCTTTTCATTGAGTACAACTCTTAAGCTCGGCTGGCTAATCCGTGCGGGGTCAAGGAACCCGACACGTTTTCCCATCTTTTTAGCATCGGTATATTGCATTCTACACAGAAGACAATGGTCAATGCGCCAATTTATATGCTGAATGCTGGGAAACATGACATTTTGGTAAATATCAGATTTTGGCAAAATGCATCTTGTTCAACAGATTTGGCAGAAGTTAACTTTATTTAAAAGGAAAAAACCACTAAAATCGGCCAACTTACGATTTAGTGAAAATTATATGAATTCTGCCAATTTTTGAATGATCTAACAAGCCATTACTATAAAGAGGAACTCAACTTGGCACTCAACTGCTATACATTTGGGGTTTTTCTTTATTATGCTATCAGAATGCAATATAATTATATGTTGCAAGAGCCGATATAACAATGTAGGGGTAGGTCAATGGCCAACTTACAGGCACCACACGCCGATCAGGTTGATGTCGAGTTTTCCAAAACAGAACATCTGTTGTAAGTGACTGTAACACCCCGGCACCCCGTGCCCGGAATGTTACACCCTCAAGGACCCAACCGCTAGCACAAGACACTAGAATAATTTAGCCAAGCTAGCTAACCTGCTTAGCTACTTACCAGAATTATTAGAAATTTCGGCAGCACCTTCCCTAAAACTAGGACATCCACTCAGCAGACAGAAAACATTTTCAGTATATGATATCATTCTAGCAGATCCTTAGTTAACCAAAAGGTTTTCCTAAACTAGGAATCTCACAAGCATTTTCTCAACCGGAGAAATTCACCTCTCACGCTTAAACTCTCATAGATCCAGGCGATCAGCCAAATTCTCAATTCATACCATTTTCATAAACTATCTGACAACTCAGGCAACTCTTCTTTAACGCTTCATACACAACCTCCAGTCAACCAACGATCCTTCTAAGAAGATCATACGACAAATCTCCAAACTCAGCTCTAATACCCTCTTCAACCTCATTCACTCAAAACTTTAGTCTCCCGTCTCTACCTCACAGATCAACAAACCCGAGATGATACGATCATCGCAAGCCACATCACTCTATTTAAGCATTAAAGGAATTATCACCAATTCACCAAAACTATCCAATTGGACAGCTAGGTTCTAAACCTGAATCCCCTAAGAACCAAGAGAACATTGATTCCCATCTCTCCCCATTGATTATCCTTGATAACCAAAGAATCGATTAAGAACACATCACTAGTTCCAACCACTCAATCATCTATGGTTCCACACCGGACTCCTCCAGGAACCAAAATACAAATCTTTATCTTTTGCCAACGATTGCCCTTGCAACAAAAGGGACCAAAGTCATTCCTTACTATCGAAACGAATCGCCCATCAGGGCACAAATCCCAATTCTATCATAGTACCAAAATCATACTCTACCTTCTTTCACCCCTATCTCGCACGACGAGACAACCACTAGAGGAAACAATTCATAACCAAAACATTGATTCCAACCCAGGAATCCGAGGTTTCCAACACATTTAGACCAATAGACAACAAAATCAATTGATCCTCTCCACAAGGGATTTGGACCAAAACATGCTACACCCTTCAATACTCTCAACTTTTAATCCAATTACTGTCAACACCTAATCAAGGTTAGACCCTTCATTAAAACCAATTCATACTTGGTTCTCTTGCTGCGATGGTCTTGCCCAAAGAATTCAAGCAACGAGCATACTCTCAATTTATACTCAAGTAGGGAACCACAATTAAACATTTTCTTTTCTCACCCTAGAAAGCGAAGAGAATCTCGATTCTCTTACAAAACGAACCACTTTCCTCAACTTGAAATCAATGCAATAAAATGCATAACAAGGGAAGACTCAACTGAGAAGAGAAACTTCGCACCACTTTATTCAAAAGTAGTCACAAAATCAAAGAGAACTCCATTCTCCTAACAACATAAACCATTTCCCTCACCTTGAGCCCTAAGGTGAGAAGCTTCACATCAAAGAATGACTCGATTAAAAGGCAACACAACACACCAATCCCAAAACCAACATTTTGGGAATAGCAAAACGATCCTGAAATCCAACACTTTCCATTACATCTATTTATTTCCTTTAAATGGCAAGTCCAAAGACTATCATCATACTAACCCATAAGTATGCAGTCTTTCTTCCTCATAATCTTTCATCCACTAACTCCATCACTTGGCGAAACACAACTCATATGGCAATTCCAATTGCACACCAAACAACATGCCTTAAACAAAAGGCAACCTTCCAAGTAATTTCACCGACAACCCCATTTCCTTAGGTAATTAAACCTAAGTTCATCCTACATTCCATTACCTCTAAAATTCTTGCACCTTTAACAATAAAGGTTTCAATGTCCACACTTAGCGCCCTTGGGAAGCCCCAACAAGACATAGCAAGAACTTTATAACCACTCTTCCTTGATTCACTTTCTCCCATAATTATCCTTTCAACTAATTACATCCGCATTCGAGAATGTTATCACCAACATTAAACAAACTCTCCCCCATCAACTCATCAAAGAAAACAGGTTGAACTTTTATCCCAAGTTAACCTACCACCCAAATTTCCTACCCGTCAACCATATGACGAACACAAAGATCAATTATCTAAGTCTCCAATGATTTAGACAATTGAACACCATCAACTTATTTAACAAGTTCCTCAACCAAATTGGTTATTACTCCCTTAACACATCATTTATAACCGCACGCAAACACCATTTCTAGATCTCCACTTATAACCGTGGATCACCATGACCCACAAAATACGTCTTGCCATCTACCCAATTAGGGTCAACCACCTTAACCCACAACATAAACATTCTACAAATCCTCAACGGGAAGACCTTCAATCAACCTACGATTTACTCCGACTGTTGCATTTTCCTTTCCAGAAAAGCCAACCAAATCTTCCAAAGAAGCTCGACTCTCAAAAGACTTAGAAAAGGACAGGACTCAATCCTGGTCATCCACCCGATCCCCAAACCAATCATCAAACTCCAAAATCCCACAAAGGAAAGGAGTTACACAAATCAACTCACGGAAGAGAAAAGCGAATCGATCGAACAACACTTTTTCCTTTAAAGCCCCCAAATCCAAAACTTCAACTTGGGGAACGACAACACGAAAACTCCAAGTCTTTTCCCGCTATCAACCAAAAGAGGAACAACAGGATTCTCTTTTCTTTGACTTAAATCCAAAAAGACCAAAGAAGACAACACCCAAATGACATACTCCATCAACTCTCCGATCTACAATAAAATAACAAGAATTCTCCTCACACGAGGTTATGAATCCTCCGGTGCTAGCTCTCAACTGCCACACCGACCAACACGGCTACACGATAGAGCCGACATACCTTAGGCACAAAGAGTCCCACCGGACCCCACTAACAAAATACCACTTCAAAATTATAGCCATCAATAATACCATAGCCTTATCAAGATTAACATATAACCTACCAACAAGTATCAAAATAACAAAATAAGCAATGCAACATAATGCAACGATAACCCATCCCTGTCCTACTGTGCATCAGAGTGTGTCAAGTTTTAAATTATTTAACCATTCTACATCAATTTTTAAGGTTATTGCCCTAGGGCCACATTTTAAAGGTTCAACCTAAACCATGTTTCTACTTTCATACAGCAAAATTTTAATTCATTCTAGAATTACTTACTATATTCAAGCACCACGGACCTGAAACCCGCTCTGATACCAACTGTAACACCCCGGCACCCCGTGCCCTGAATGTTACACCCTCAAGGACCCAACCGCTAGCACAAGACACTAGAATAATTTAGCCAAGCTAGCTAACCTGCTTAGCTACTTACCAGAATTATTAGAAATTTCGGCAACACCTTCCCTAAAACTAGGACATCCACTCAGCAGACAGAAAACATTTTCAGTATATGATATCATTCTAGCAGATCCTTAGTAAACCAATCACATATCCAACAGCAATTAATAACTACACCACGACAAACAACATTATTACAACCACAATTTATTTATTACAAGTCATGAACTCATTAAGATTAGAAGCGGTAAAACTAATACGATACTATGGTGATAGGTCAGTGATCGTGCTACTACTCCCATCCCAAAGATGCCGACTTGAGGTACCTACACATATGTGACAAAGAAGAAGTGAGTCGAAGACTCAGCAAGTACAACAAGTAGCAATAACCACAAAACAACACAACAATTAATATATTTAAATCAATAACATGCTCATATCTCTTAAACCAGAGTAACAAGTACATAACCAAAGAAATCACCGTCAGTTACCTCATCCACTACCTTACTCATTTATTTCACATACCTCAATAGATAATATGGAAGGAGCCCATGACTCAACCTATTCGTAACCTGAAAATTTCCCTCAACTCAAGGATCATTTATTATCATTCATCATTAGTAGTATCATACAAGGCGGTAGACTTCTTCGCAATCCACACAATATGTCACAACCAACACGCTGACCATCACTCCTTTTGCAATGATATGCAATGCAACTATGCTTGAATGCTTATATGCACCTTTCAAGCCTATACCGGTATGGCTGAGTGCACACCCGTCGGTATGCACTCTCTCATTCCCCTCCATCACGTGGAGGGTGCCTACTCTTACTGACTCGCTCCCATGCACCCGTGTGTAATACCGATAAATCGTCTTCCTGAGTTTCTGGCCGGAGTTGTCTTCATTTTTTTTTATTCAAGGATTTCTTCTGGAGAAAAGTTTTGTCGCTTGCAGTTTATTAAAGGTTTTGAGTTTTTCTGTGAAATATTTATCGGAATGGTTGTTTTCTCCGAGCCGTTTAGTTCTGCGGCAAGTTGGTTATCCTGTCATTTGTCTTATCGCGCCAAGAATTAAATTATTTGGGTCGCATTTTTGGTTAAAAGATGGGTTTTGTAGGAGGGGTTTTTGGGAATTTTACCCAACCTCTCCCTCTCTCTCTCCCTTCCATTTTTTTGTGTGGCTGTCATTCTTTGGAAGAGCCAGCCATCTGCATTTCCTTTTGTGTCTGGCGAGATTTTTTCCCAGTGGCCTTCCTCTCCTGGCGATTTATTTCCTGGCCAAAGCCACAGCGCTGCTCCCACTGCTGACTGGCGATTCCCTTCCCCAGCCCGAGCTCTTGCATCCCTGGTGATTGCCTCCCCCAGCCCCTGTCGCCCTCTTCCCTAGCGCCTTGCTGACTGAGCTCCCTGGCTGAAGGTCTCCTTGGCGTTGCTCTCCCCAGCCGAAGACTTCCTTGGCGCCTTGCCCAAAGAAGAAGAAGAAGTCAGCCCAAAGAAGAAGAAGAAGTCGCCCAATGCAAGAAAAAGCCAGTCATCCCAGCCCGGCAGCAAGAAGCGATCCGACGGTGGCAGGCCGACAACTCTCCCTCCCCTCCGGCGACCTTCCCTCCTCTCCAGCCGAAGAGCCCCTCTTGCCCTTCCTGTGGTGAGGATTTATCCGTAGATTCCATTGTAATGCTTGGTCTTTAGTATGCATACCAAGTGTTTCATGAAATGCTTAGCTAGGGTTTGGGTGTGGTTGGGTGGCTGGATGAGGGTTCTTACCATGAAGTTTTATTGGTTGATTTGTTGCGTGTGGAATGGATTAGTGATGGAACCCTAGAAGCTATACAGATTTGATTTTCGAGCAGATTCGTATGCTCTGTTGAAGCGCGAAATTGAAAATCCTGCAAGCGTTTCCTGGGGGTTTGGCTCTAACGAATGTTGTAGATAATTGAATTACCTTTCAATAGAGACTGAAATCGCTAAATTCCGTTCAGCGGTTTGGAAGTTATGACTATTTTAACGAGTGATGTCCAATTCTTGTCGCGATTGGTATAGTCTATGTTCATCTTCGATCTGGGAGCTGTGGGTGCGTTGGCTGAGTGCTTGTTTATATTATTCGTGTAGTTCATTCCCTTGCGGTCATTTCGAATATAAGAACGCAAAAATCCGTTGAGCCAATCAATAGTTACGCTATTTGGAAGTTTGTCCCGAAGTTGGGAAATTGCAGCGAGCTCAGTTTTTCGGTTGAATTTTAGGGTATGATTTTGGGGGCCTTCATGGCATCTCTCGCGTGAGTAGCTGCGAGGTAGTTGTAGGTTGGCCTCTTATAGTTAATTAAGGTTAAAGAACCCCATTATTGGTTGGACCAATTAGGAGTTAAGCTAGTTATAGCGCTTGCTGTCCGGAATTTCCACCCGGCAGATTTTGGGGGCTGTTTTGCACTAAGGGGTAGCAGTGTTGCATGTGTTATTGTTGTAACCATCTAGAATGGGAAAGTTGAGGTTGCCCATGTTATTTCAGGAGGAGTAGCTTCAAGGGAGGCGCCAACTTCTCGATATTCCCATTCTTTCCGCGGTTAAAGGCAAGTGCAACCCGTATATCTCCTATAGGGTGTTTAGTTCTTTGCTTGTGTTATGTATATGCTTACCCAATGGATGCATTCATGTTTATAAGCATGTCTAGTAAGCTAATTATCTTTTGATAAAAGGGGTAAGTAATCTGATACAAGTGTATCGTTGTTTGAATGTGTTATGATTTGTTTGATGAACTTTATATGCCTTGCCGTCATGAAATTTTGCTACATCCCTGGATTGAATGCTATGAGCGCTGTTTAACGAATTCCGTCTAGATGCCGTGATGACGTCTTGCTAAATCTTACTTTCATATTTACGTTCACTAGTTTGATAGGCTAGTGGGAATACTGAAAGTATGGAATTGGATTGCGAAAATGGATTGATTTTTGATCAAGATAGATGGAATTAGTAATTACTCGAGTAATGGTGATGTGAGTATGAATATGAATGTTGAAGAGGTGATTACGAGTATTGAGAATGCGATTATTGAGTGTTGCAAATGCGATTATGAGTGTTGAGGATGTGAATGGTAATTTATGGATCTGAGGAGTGGCTGATGTTCATGTATTTAGCTATGGCTACGCAAATGTGAGAAGTGAATGTAGTTTGCAAATTGGTTTATGTTAATTGCATTTGTGCATTCATGATGGAAGAGGCGATCCATTCTGATGCGGGCCTCTGTGTTCACACGTAGTGAACACGAAAGTCCTACCTCGTAGTCCCATTCATCGAGGTGAATGGGAGCGAGACAGTAAGAGTAGGCACCTTCCATCTACGGGATGGAAGGGATGTGAGGGTGCACACCGACGGGTGGGCACTCGGCAGTACCGGTACGTGCATGGAAATGAGCATTCATGTGCATTGCATCTTTAATAATGAGTGTTATGGTAAAAGGTGGGTCATATGGACGGTGATTATGGTAATTGGAGGTCGAGTCGTGGATTCAACCCAAATAGGGGAAATTGATTTGAATTGATGAATTAGTGCATTTCTTTTCTTTGCTTTGCTAATTATGTTGTATGAATATCGTGGAGTGAAATTTGAGTTTTGAAATCGAGTAAAGTCGATAAAAATGGTTGAGTGCATTACATGATTGTAGGAGTGTGATGGGTTATGCAGATTTTGTATTTTTATGTCTCTGTGATGTATTATTCAGATTCTGTACTTTCCTATCTGTGTGATGCCGTATGCAGATTTTGTATTTTTATGTCTGTGTGATGTATTATTCAGATTCAGTACTTTCCTATCTGTGTGATGCCTTATGCAGATTTTGTATTTTTATGTCCGTGTGACGATATTTCAGCTTTTGTACATAACTTAATGGCTCTTGTGGTGAATGGTAAGGTGTGGAGGTAACTCCCCCAAAATTGTTTAAATAAGTCGTGTGCCAAATTCCTCGTATATGTTTTATTGGATGCATTGCATAGTAAGCTGATGGTGAATGGCAGCGGATGACCTTTGGGTTGAGGGTAAATTACAGGATTAAGAATGGATCAAGTCGTGGACTCGTTCCATGTGGTCTAATGAGGTATGTGAAATCCGTGAACAAGGTAGTTGATGAGGTAACCAATAGTGATTTCTTCTTTTTGTTATACGTGTTTAATTTAGTATTCCAAAATATGGGCTGTTTATGAATTACGCATGTTAATTGTTATTGATATTGCTACTTTGTTGTGCTTGCTGAGTCTTCGACTCACGTTTCTTTTATTGTAAATGTGTGTAGGTTCCCTGAAGTCAGCATGCTGGGATGGGAGTAGTAGCACGTCACGGCTTACCACCCTAGTTTCATTTTAGCCTTGTGTTGTCAAACTTAATGAGCTCATGTTTTGTAATAAGTAATTTGTGGGAGTTATTTTGTGTCTGCTTGGGGTCATGGGGGTTGGTTGGCACCATGACCCACGTTTGTGCTTGGTCGGTTCCTTTAGTTGCTTATGATATTATTATAATTGCTATTGTTCTTATGTCTGCTGAGTGGATGTCCTCTGTTCTAGGGAGGTCATGCCGAAATTTTGTAAATTTCGGTGACTTAGTTTTAAGCCGGTTTAAGAGTTTAGAGATTAAATTCAGTTTCAATCTTTTTCAGAGAGGTGTCGTTTGTTATTTAGGGTTTTGGTAGCATTCGGTGCGTTTGGCGCCGGGTGTTACTGATTAGGTATCGAGCGGCTTGTGTCCGTGGTGTTTGAATGAAGTGATTAATTCTAGAATGAATTAAAATTTTGCAAAGGTGAAGGCAGAACATGGTTTAGGTTGAACCCTTAAAATGTGGCCCTAGGGCAATAACCATAAAACCTGACGTAGAATGGTTAAATAATTTAAAATTTGACACACACTGATGCACTATAGGAAAGGGATGGGATATCGTTGTATTGTTTTACAATGTTCTTTTGAGATTTATGCTCTATTGTTACTTGTTAATATGTTATATGTTAGTCTTGCTAAGACTATGGTATTATTTATGGCTATGTTTATGAAGTGGTAGATTGATTAGTGGAGTCCGGTGGGACTCTTTGTGCCGAAGGGTTCGGCCTTGTCGTGTGGCCGTGGTTGATGGTGCGGCAGTTTAGAGCCAGCACCGAAGGAGAGTTCTTGTGTTTCTGTCATAAATCGGAGAGTTGTTGGAGTGCGTATTTGAATTTTGTCTTCCTTGGTCTTTTTGGATTTAAGGCAAATAAGAGAGTTTTGTGTTGCCCCTTTTTGGTGTGATCTATCGCCTTGATGTGATCTAGCCCTATTACATTGAGTTCAACCCCGTCTTCTTGTCATCGCTGCCTTATCATCATCAAGTTCCTTCTTCGACACATGACTGAACCCCTTATTGAATCGCAATGGATGTCGACCCCACTTGTCCTTACCTTATCTTTGAAAATCTACTCTGCCCTTGACCTGGAAATCGTTCATGGACCTGGTCGATAGACCATTAACCATGTGTCATATCCTTGTGCCATATCTAATCTATCAGCCTATCTTTCGTTTGTTTGATTGTGTATCTACTTAGTCAACAAAAGTCAACTTTTTGCATCACCTTAGTTCATCGTGGACTAACATATCTTTGTGGACCCGGTCTATGGATCGAGAGCCCATTTGTCATTGTCTGTCTAATCAAGATAACAACTTCAAAGGAAATATTCTTTGGAATATTATTCTTTCTTTCTCAGTTATCACTCTTTTCCTTTCTGGTGTATTTTTCGAAAGCTCATCCTCTTTTGTCTAATCTTCTATCTAGTCCATTCAAGTTCCTAAATTTATCTAAGCCGTTGCGATCCAATATTATCCGTTCTCAATTTGGAGTTTATTCGATTTATCTTTTGAGTTGGTTTGTGTTTGCTTCTTCTGTAATCGTTAGACGCGTTGTCCGGAAGTCGTTCCAAGGAACTAAAGATCAAGGAAGTGAAGGTTGAAGACCGAAGATCCAGAGTCAAAGATAAAGAGTAAAGAATAGTAAAAATCGCAAGGGCCAGGCAAGTTATGCTTTGATCATGTTGAACCTACTTTTGAAAATTATATTGATTCAAAATATTGCATGCTAATTTAATAGAATTGGTTTTGAATAAATTCTGGGATTAGTTAAATGCCTAGTTGTTATATGCCACCTTGTCGTATATAATTGTAAGCCATGAATCCTTTGTCACCCTAGGTTGTGGATTAATAGTTGGACATTAATAATTTGCCAACATGGGTTAATTAGACCGTATGTAGTGTGCTTAGCTCTGCCACGTAGATTGGTCATGATTTTGAAATATTAAAGTTAATATTGACTTAATGAGATATGGAACGTGTTTTTGAGAATGTGACATGTGTTATTGAGTTGATGATGGCACGTGGTGCATAGCAAAGAACTGGAGTGGGAAAATGATTTAGACTGGGGCAAGTGGCAAGATTGTTTCCGGTGGGCCAAGAGTGGCAAATGGGCGGTCGCATTTGGTTTTTTTTTATGACATGTTGAGATGATGAATTTTTGGTTAGTCTTGCCTCGGTCAACTAAGGACTTAACCTTGCAAGAATTTGAACTGAGTCATTCATATAACCACAATTTCCAAAATGGGACAGGCCTAACTGAGTAAACTGTGAAATCTATTCTTTGGTACTGACGTGGTGGTGTGAGTTCCGGGTGTACGGGTGAAAACTCACATGGCGCAAGAGGGGGGCCCTGGGTGTGGTAACCAGTCCCTCCAGTGTTGAAACCTTAGCGGGCAGTACTAGGTTTAGACGGATCTTTGGAAAGGCTTTGTTATGATCGCTCATTCGCATACTCTTGTATGGCGATTCACGGTTGACGTGGTGAGTTGATTATATCTTGTGGGTAAAGTGTATAACTCTGCAGAGTGTAAAAACTATTCGAATAGCCGTGTCCGCGGTACCGGACAATGCTCGGGGATTACAGTCAAGGGTTAGATTTTGATAAAAATGAAGTTGGGAATGTGGACAATGTGATATGGAAATTGTTTAAGGATGAGAAATGCTTTACTTGAAAATGATTGCGAAATTTATTATTGATATTACTTATTTTACTGCTTTTCAATCTACTATGATTATTTGTGATTGCTGCTTTATTGCAAAACAACCATTCAGCCATTCCTTTGGAATAAGCCATGCATGTAGTAATAGACCAAGATATCTTGTGCATGACTTGTCGAGTCTTGTGTGTACTCACCCCTTGCAAACAACCAAAATCATCAGATGAGAAGATATCTACAACTTCGAAGGAGGAGAAGTTCCACGAGAAGGCGAATATCTAGGAGTTGAACCTTGTCGAGCTTGCACGTGGCATATTGATGGGATTCACCAACGCTCTTCGTTCATTCTTTGCTTACCTATTTGGAGTTAAAGCCATCAAGGCCTCTCAAGTGTAAGGTCGACCTTAAGGTCGTTCAACAGTTTTATATTTTGTAATTGAGTTACTTTTATTATTATGTTGTGTATAATTATGATATTTCATCTATGTTGAGACTGTGTGCACTAGCATGATCCTGGACTAGTGCAGAATACACAAAGGGTCCAGATTTCTAGATTCGGGTCCGGACATTTTTCAATATCATGCCGCACCTCTTGGTTCACCTTGTCGAGGAGGTAAAGGTACTGCGACCAGTATTCTTACACTGGATGTTTCCATTTGAGAGGTGGATGGGCTTACTTAAGAGCTTACAACGGAATCGTGCTTACCCAGAGGGTTCCATTATTGAGGACTACAATACTGAGGAAGTCATTGAGTGTTGCACGGATTACTTCATGCCCACGGAAAGGCCGATTGGTGTGCCTGTCCCTTGACATGATGGGAGGTTGACTGGTAAAGGGACTAAGGGAAAGATAAGATTCATCGACCATGAGTACAAGAATGTGGACCAAGTACATTTCACCATCTTGCAACAGCTAAAGATAGTGGAGTCGTACGTGAAGCAACACCTGGAAGAGCTTGAAAGAGAAAATCTAGGATGCCAAGTTGATTGGATTCTGAAAGAGAATAAGCGCATGTTTACCACATGGTTCAAGAACCAAAACATACCAGATGATGAGGACGAAGATACAGAAACATTGAAAATGTTGGCTCATGGCCCATCAAGTCTGGTAACATCATGGCTAGCGTATGGCATCAATGGGTACACGTTTTATACCATTCAAAAGGATAAGAAGACGTTGGCCCAAAACAGTGGCGTTTGGGTAGAAGCCATAGATGCGACAGAGGAGAAGAACACCTACTATGGAATCATTGAAGAAATTTGGGAACTCGACTATGGAAGGGATATGCAGATCCCCGTATTTCACTGCAACTGGGTCAAACATCCTAATGGTGTGGAGGTGGACAACTATGGATTCACAACTGTCGACCTCAACAATCTAGGCCACAAAACTGACCCCTGAATACTAGCTTCTGAAGTCTCGCAAGTTTTCTACATAGCTGACCCCAGTAATAAGAAAAGGAACATAGTTGTTCCTGAAAAACAAAGGATCGTTGGAGTTGACAATGTGCACGACGAGGCAGAATACAATCAGTTCGACAACCTGCCGCCTTTCGGAGATCCGGAGAGGATCAAACTTGTAGAAGAAACCCTCGATATTTCAATGATGCCATATATGCGTGATGATTGCGTCAGAAAAGTTGTTAAAGGAAAATAGGGACACGTTGTGTAAAAACTTAATATGTAATAGAACTTATATTTTTTATTGGCCTTGAGTAAAACTGTTGCGTGAAAGTACAGGATAGTACGGTAGGTAATTCGCTATTAGGCCGGATCATCCTGTAAACTGAAGCCAACAGAGGCCCAAGAAAGCTAAGCACTGTCCGGACAATAATTCGGTACGGTTTTTCTCGACTTAACGGAACGTCCAGTATGTGAATCTTAGCTTCGAGGCCTCCGTCCGCATTCGAGAGCGTCTTTATCTTTTCCTATACGGATCATCCGGTCTTCGTATTGTCCGCGCTCACTGTTATTGCTACTCTACTAGCACACCGCTACACAAGATGATCCGATTCTTTTTTCCTCAGGTGGCCGGACCAACCTGCCACCGAGTCGAACAGAGGCATCGATCCGGTTAGGTGATGTTTCCGATAACGGATCATCCGGTATATTGATCTTAACCTTAGCCAAAAACACGCTTCAACATTCAGAGAACCGCCTGTGGAGCTTTAATATCGACTGCACCTAACTACTCCTTTCTCCACACCTCCACGCCGCCTTGCGCCGCAGCCCGTTTCCGTGCCTTGCGATGCCGTACTCCAATCCTCCACCCACCTTGGTGCTGCCACACGCCAGTTCGCGCCACCTATTTTGTCGTCGTCGACAAATCCGAGCCCTCGGCTGGCGATCGACTCTCCTTCACTTTGTAAGCGGTGAGATCCACATCCCTCTGGTTTCTTTGGACTCGATTCAAATGCATATGAATATGACGCAAGTTCTTGTCATTCAACCGTGCAACTTGCAGATGGCAGGAAAAAGGAAGGGAAAAGAAGTTGTTGTGCTAGCTGAGAAGGCTAAGAAGTCCAAGGCACAGAAGGCAGCTGAGCGAGCTGAGATGGCTGCAGATGCGAATTTGGCTCAGGCATGCGAGCGTGGCCGCCAATTGCAAATTAGAGACACACAGAGTCAGCAGCAGAGGGGTTAGAGAGGGAGGGGGCACTCAATTCACAAAGGGTGGTGCGGCACCTCCTCGTCGTTCTAGCCGCGTTCGCACTCGTGGTGGTTCGACATCTTCCGAGCACACCTTTGCTAGGCGGTGCGTGCTCGCCCCAACATAGTTCTCGCATGAGGAGGAGATCTGGCGATGAAAAGGAAGAGGACGAGGAGTACCATGTGCCACATCCTGACCCTGAGATAAGACTTAGAGACCTTCGGAACCTCTCATCCCAGAGGGTAAAGAGCCTTCGTTTCTCTGATGTCAATGTCTGGTTTCCGCTAGCCAAAGAATTTGGAGTTCATAGGAGGTTCTGGATGGTTCTTCAACAGAGCTTCTATGTTACGTACAGAGAGCTCGGGGTCCAGCTGAGCATGCACAAGATGCTTAACTTCGCCTCTTTGCAGAGGGCCGCGGGTGGGGTGGACGTTCAGAGACACTTCGACCATTTCGAAGGTCTTACCATGCTGTTGACAGAGTTCGATACGGTATTGGAAAAATGGGTCAGAGACTTCTATGCCACAGTTTGGATCGACCTAGAGCACAGATACATTCAGTTCATGCACGACGGAGAACCCCAGAGGGTGTACAGGTCCACTTTGCTTGAGTTGTTTGGTTTTGAGGAGGAGGCCCAAACTTTGCATCAGGTGGTGTACGCAGACAGCACACTGCCTCGTCATGCTAAGGCTAGAGGGTGTTTCCCGACAGATGACCAGATTCGCTTTCTGTTCCAGCAGCCATTCCCGTTGGATCCCTTCGCCATCTAGACCGTCTCACTCCTGAGGCAAAGGCGGTCCACATGGCTTTGAGGAAGTCACTGTTGCCGAGGATTGGGAATGCCGAGATGATCACTAGTTTGCAGCAGTGGCTACTTTATTCGATCCTATCTCACGAGCCGTTCGACATTCTCGACTTTATCGTTTGTGAGATTGAAGATGCTATTGCAGATGCTATGAGTTTGGCATATAATTTCTTACATATGCAGTACCTTTGCTCCCGACGAGCATCGTGAGGAGTACCTGGAAGCCCGAGTTCGTCTTCGTCAGTACATGCCTCCATCTCTTGACGACAGATGCAGAGGCTAGCGTTCCATGAGGAGGGCTTAGGAGCAGATATTTGAGGAACTGAGAGAGACCACTCAAGGGGAGGACCAGGCACTAGTAGAGGCTGAGGAGCATGCTGGGTTGGCGCGGATCATTGATATTGACTGGGATGGCGACGACGACAAGGAGGAAGACCCCGAGTACTTTCCACTACCCATGCCCACGACCACGAGGCGGTGGATCGAGCTCATGCACGAGGACCGAGACGACTCAAGCTGCACCGTCGGCAGCTCGAGACATGACACCGGTGGCTGCGGCCTGCTTCTCGATCCTCCGAGCTTACTCACGTGCCGCCGATTGTTGGGTTGCGAAGTCTCGGCGGCTTCAATTGCCCAACAACGGAGACATGAACCCAATTACTAGAGGAGATGAGGTTGCATCAACAAATGACCCAGCGGCTTTGCTACACGGTCAGATGCAAATGACTCAGATGTTCACTTTCTTCTCAGTCTGCTTTGGTCAGTTGTACAATGTAGTTGGTCTGCCGGCTGAGCTGCCACTCGAGCCCACCACCGCTCACGCATTGTTTGCCCCACTTGCTTCGGGGGCTTCGCCCACTCCCGTGTCCACGTTCCCACCAGCACCTACGGTCTTGACAGGGATGTTCTCCAGACCAGCCGATGATAAGGCATCCGCTCCGTTGTCTACTACTCCACCTACTTTAGTGGATGCACCCACATCGACCATGCCTGCCCCATGCTCGACTGAGACCGAACATACGTCCGTGCATGCTGACATGACTGACGAGATGGCCGCTCAGAGTGTAGTATCATTGAGTTTCGCACCTATCGATGCGGTGCCGACTCCTCAAGTTGACGACGATCCAGTCATTACCTCCGAGTGTGCTCCTGTAAGTTCACCTACAGCCCCTGAGGCCCCTGATGAGGATAACACTGCGCCAACATGTACAGAACATCAGTCTCGGGACTCAACACACACTGTTGTGATTACTCAAATCACAGAGAATATTGCTGAGACGGGTGTTGTGGATCTGACCTCCGAACCTGACAGTGTAGCACAGACAGGCCCATTAGACCCCCTTGCCGGTGACCAAGCGATTGCTCCGACCCCTTCACCCACAGGTTCACAGGCCCCTGATGAGGAGACTAAAGCTACAATGTTCCAGGAGGAGAACCTCGATGAGCCTGACGCCGACGGTGTTGAGCGCGAGGCTGATAGGGAAGACTCCAGCTCTGGCTCCGATCTTTTTGGTACTAGTCCAAGCACGGATGAGTAGTTCTTTGCTTATTGCGCCATTTGTCTTTTCGGTTGTTATGTACTCTAACTTGCTTGATATGTCATATTTCGATTTCGTTGTGTTCGCCTAGATTGGAACGATGCATTTTATGATAATTTTATTTAACTTTGTACTCTTTCATGACAATCTATACCGAACGGTATGGCCATTTTACGTTGCACTCTTTCGCTTGTGGAGTTCGGGCATGCAAGATAACTTTGAAGGCTTTTTGCCGGTAGGATGGTCCAGTATACATATATTTACACATACCGGATCATCCTGATTTGTAATTCCATTGTAGCCCACGGCGAAAGTTGTACGCATAGAGGATGATCTGGTGGGTTATCCTAACCACTGCCGGATCATCCGGTGTGTGGAATCGGCTCCCGTGCTGAGGAGAGCACCTAGCTAGACAACATGTGTAGAGCTTTGGTCTCCCGGCCAATCACTTACTACTGTGATTGCTATGATCACAGAGAATAAGGCTGCTATGGGTTTTTAGGGTCCGAGGGTGGACCCTGTTAGTGCGGCAGAGACAACTCCCGGAGACCCCCAAGCCCATGACCCATAGCCTGCTCCTATGACATCACCGCTAGCCCATCAGTCCGATGGTGACAAGAGTAGACCATTTCAATATCATGACCTCCACGAGCCTACCGGCGACTTTGTTGCAGAGCATGAGGCTGATCCAGCTCTGGCTCCGATCTTTAGGCATTCCCAGCCCGAGAACGTACGGACACGTAGTGCTGAGTTGATTTTATTGGTGTAAGCTCTTGTCGGATCTTCATGTAAGGACAAGTTATCTGAATGTTGCGCCACTCGTAGTTGTTCCTTTCGGTGTAATCGATCGATCCATGTTAAATGTAGCGTCCCCCGCGAACGATGTGAACATTTAGGACCGTGCGGGTGATTAATTACTTCAACACTAAATCTGTACCGAACGGTATGGCCATTTTACGTTGCACTCTTTCGCTTGTGGAGTTCGGGCATGCAAGATGACTTCAAAGGCTTTTTGCCAGTAGGATGGTCCGGTATACATATATTTACACATACCGGATCATCCTGATTTGTAGTTCCGTTGTTGCCCACGGTGAAAGTTGTACGCATAGAGGATGATCCGGTGTGTTATCCTAACCACTGCCGGATCATTCGGTATGTGGAATCGGCTCCTGTGCTGAGGAGAGCACCTAGCTAGACAACATGTGTAGATCTTTGGTCTCCCGGTCAATGACTTACCGCTGTGATTGCTATGATCACAAAGAATAAGGCTACTATGGGTTTTTACGGTCTGAGGGTGGACCCTGTTAGTGCGGCAGAGACAACTCCCGGAGACCCCCAAGCCCATGACCCATAGCTTGCTCCTACGACATCACTGCTAGCCTATCAGTCCGATGGTGACAAGAGTAGACCATTTCAATATCATGACCTCCACAAGCTTGCCGGGGACTCTATTGCAGAGCGCGAGGCTGATCCAGCTCCGGCTCCGATCTTTAGGCATTCCTAGCCCGAGAACGTGCGAACACGTAGTGCTGAGTTGATTTTAGTGGTGTTAGCTCTTGTCGGATCTTCATGTAAGGACGAGTTATCTGAATGTTGCGCCACTCGTAGTTGTTCCTTTCGATGTAATCGATCGATCCATGTTAAATGTAGCATCCCACGTGAACGATGTGAACATTTAGGACCGTGCGAGTGATTAATTACTTCAACACTAAATCTATACCGAACGGTATAGCCATTTTACGTTGCACTCTTTCGCTTGTGAAGTTCGGGCACGCAAGATGACTTCGAAGGCTTTTTGCCAGTAGGATGGTCCGGTATACATATATTTACACATACCGGATCATCCTGATTTGTAGTTCCGTTGTTGCCCACGGTGAAAGTTGTACGCATAGAGGATGATCCGGTGTGTTATCCTAACCACTGCCGGATCGTTCAGTATGTGGAATCGGCTCCTTTGCTGAGGAGAGCACCTAGCTAGACAACATGTGTAGAGCTTTGGTCTCCCAGCCAATCACTTACTGCTGTGATTGCTATGATCACAAAGAATAAGGCTGCTATGGGTTTTTAGGGTCTGAGGGTGGACCCTGTTAGTGCGGCAGAGACAACTCCCGGAGACCCCCAAACCCATGACCCATAGCTTGCTCCTACGACATCACTGCTAGCCTATCAGTTCGATGGTGACAAGAGTAGACCATTTCAATATCATGACCTCCACAATCCTGCCGGGGACTTTGTTGCAGAGCACGAGGCTGATCCAGCTCCGGCTCTGATCTTTAGGCATTCCCAGCCCGAGAACGTATGGACACGTAGTGCTGAGTTGATTTTAGTGGTGTTAGCTCTTGTCGGATCTTCATGTAAGGACGAGTTATCTGAATGTTGCGCCACTCGTAGTTGTTCCTTTCGGTGTAATCGATCGATCCATGTTAAATGTAGCGTCCCCCGCGAACGATGTGAATATTTAGGACCGTGCGGGTGATTAATTACTTCAACACTAAATCTGTAACGAACGGTATGGCCATTTTACGTTGCACTCTTTCGCTTGTGGAGTTCGGGCATGCAAGATGACTTCGAAAGCTTTTTGCCGGTAGGATGGTCCGGTATACATATATTTACACATACCGGATCATCCTGATTTGTGGTTTCTGTTGTAGCCCACGGTTCTACGCATAGAGGATGATCCAGTGTGTTATCCTACCCACTACCGGATCGTCCGGTGTGTGGAATCGGCTCCCCTTCCGAGGCGACATTTCGCCTCCTGGTGGTTATATTAACCTTGTTTCCACCGGCGGTTCACAAATTCTCCCGTTCTCTCCCTCCCCACAACCAACCGTGTCGTCGTCCTCGTCCTCATCCTCCACGGGAATCTCGGTGGAGACTGAGACCGCCACTAAGCGGGCTCGACTCCGGTCGCCGTCCCATTCGTCTGCGTCCGTCAACTGGGAGCCCCAGTTACTCGGGAGCACCTGAGGCGGAGGAACTCCCTCTACCCCGGGTGGAGGAGGCCATCTGTGAGGCAGCGGCAAGGCAGCAAGCGGCGGCGGCGGCGACAGCTGCGGCGGTGACGGCAGAGGCGGCGGCAGTAGCGATGGTGGTACCAACAGTATTATAAAGATGAGGATGACGATGACGATTTCTGGATGTAAATAGAGTAGTTTAGCTAGGTATCTGGTTGGCGCATAATTCTGATGTACTACTGGTGCCCCTTTTGGATGTATTGAACAGTGATTGAACATTTACATTTTGTGTGTTAGAATCTGTAATCTATCTGTTTTGAAAATGTTAATGTTATCTGCATTGCATTGTTCCCATGGACCGGATCAGTAATGCTTTTCGCATTGTGTGTTAGAATCAGTAATGCTTTTTGTGTGTTAGAATCAGTAATGTTGTCTGCATTGCATTTTGTGTTAGAATCAGTAATGGTTTTCGCCGGGACAATGGTCTGGTGTACACATATTTACAACAATCGGATCATCCTTTGTTAGTAGTTTTGTTGCGGATGACGACAGAAGTTCTATGTAGAGAGGACGGTCCGGTATTTTATCCTAAACACCTGACGGATCGTCCTGTTTGTACAATCCGAGGGTATCAGGCAAGCAAGATAACTTCAAAGGCTTTTGGTCAAACCGATTATCCAGTGTACAAATATTTACACATGCCAGATAATCGTTTGGAGATGCCCGCCTGGTCTCTACTGACGCCGCCTGAAGAAATTGTTTGGACCACTTGTGGAAATCTTGTGCACCGCCTGTGCAAATCCCTAACTCCTAAAATCAATAGGCGGGAGATCGAGTGCTCCCCCCGTCCAAAGCCAAATTTGCCCCATCGACGCCTCCACGCCGCCGCCCTCGGTGACATCCCTCGGGCTCGCACCTCCGACAACCGTTCCTCCACGCTCAATGACCTCTCTACGGGCTCGCGCCTCCTATGACCGTTCTGCCGCACCGTCGGTGGCCGCAGCCTGACCCTCGTCGACGCCGACGCCTCCACGTTGCCTCACTCGGTGACCTCTCCGCCGCCTCGCTCCTGCGACGAACTTTCCGCCGGGCCGTCAACTGCCGAAGCCTCACCCTCGTCGACGCGGACGCCTCACCGACGCCAAGCAAAGCCCAAGACCAAGGTAAAAATTCCCCTGCCGACGCCGCCCCACCGCCTCGCTCGGCCTAGCAAGGCAAGTATTTTGGTTCAGGCATTTGCTCATATAATTTCACTAAAGAGGTTTCTTTTTTCTTAGTTGTTTCCTTCGAATCAACCATCGATATTTCTTGTTTCCTTCCATGTAGAAAGCATTCCCCTCATCTGTAGAAATCGAATGTCAACGATTGATTCGGATAGAATTTTAACCAAAGAGTTTGACGTGCTAATAAAACTGTAATGAATTCCCACTATAAATATTAATAGGCTCCAATTGATGTCATTGCAATCTGTTTTGTAGTAAGAGGGGAGAAAAATAATTGCTCGCCAAGAAGGCGCTTAAGAGGAGCCTGCTTGCAGAGCTCGGTGGTAATACGTCGCTGCAAGAGGAGGGCGATGCCGTAAGGCAGCAAGACTTGGCCGAGAAGGATGATGCAGCCACACGGCCGAAAAGAACACACAGCCCATCGTTGTCCTTGGGCAGCGATGGTTCCTCATCATCGTACAAGAGCCCAAGCCCAGTTCCATGCCCACGACCAGAACGGCGACGTGGGGAAATCGACTCCGACTACGATCCCAATGAAGAGGTATTAAGAAGAGTGAGCTTGCTTTATTTGTAGCTTGGCGTGGACATAATTGCATTTCCTTATGTTTGCGTATTCCTCATGTTTATTTCTATGAAGAGGCCGGAAAGGCGATCACACCGACTAGCTGCAGTTCAAGAGGTAATTGAAGATACCTCCAGGCATGCTCCCGTGGATTCCTCTGCTGCAACAACCACGACCTCGCATAAGCAGCAGACGGGGAACGTAGGAACAAGTTACCGGAAGGCACTTGGTATATCACGGAGGTCGGTCCTTTAGGAGAGCCCCTAGCACCTCGTGGAGGCACTATCCAAGTTCCGAAATAGCTGCGGTTGTCTTGTCAAGTACAATATCTCCATCACAATTGATAACTGGACAAAGGTGGCCGACGCGACAAAGGCGCACCTTTGGACCGAGCTGCAGAAAATCATAAGGTTCCCCCAAGAGTATGAGGCCATCGCTAAGAAGAATACCTTGGACGTGATGGGAAAGAGCTTCCGGAACTAGAGGTATGAGCTGAACAAGTACTTTGTGAAGACGGAGCGGACACCATTCCAGAAATATGGAAAAATCACCGCGGGTGAATGGGCGGAGTTTGTCGTGAAGACCTAAGCTTAAGCCGTAGCATTGAGCGAGGTATCTGATTCCCTGCGAAGAAGAACAAGTATCCCCATCACCTGGGCACAGGTGGGGTATGCCCCTAAGATTGTTGAGTGGGGGAGTAAAGAAGAAGAGGAAGCCCGTGCTAGGATAGAGAATCCATTGACGAGCTGTAGCGAGCGAGGCAGAAATTGGGTCCTAGCTCGCCAACCCAGCAGTAAGAAGGGTCGCAAAAGCACGGTGGACCATGCGGTCCTGGAAGTTTCAGCCAAGCTGTAGAAGATCTCGCACGAGCAAGCGGAGGGATCTTTCGTGCCAAACAGGGAGAATGACGACCTAACGACGGCGTTGGGAACCAAGGAACACCCAGGTCACACTCGCGACGTTGGAAGTCGAGTGGGCTTCAAGCATGGGTTCCTGGAATATCAAGACCAATACAAGTCATGTCAAAGATATAAGAGGACCATGGCTGATACAATAAGACAGCTGACCCAACAAGAGTTTTTAAGACTGTGGGAAGAGAAGGAGGCGGAAAGGGTGTTACAAGCGCGGTCGGATGACAACCCGAGCCCGGCCAGCATCCGGAGTAGCGTCGGGTCCGCGCTAGTCCCAACGCCTCGATATCCTGTGGATGATATCACAGAGGCAACCAAGTGCAAGCTCTGTGCACATCTGGAGCAAAGGGGCTTGGTCGTCGAGCTTGCGGAGGACGTGGCATATTCGGGCACTGTGTGTATTATTCCAGTGTAGCAATTTAAGTATTCCAATTGAGTTCCGAATTTTCTTGGGTTGTGCTTGGGTTGTGTAGGCCGTTTTGGGCTTTTGTTGGCCCAAGTGGGGAGAGGGGGCTCCTAACCCTAGTTTTTTCCCCTTTTTCTTTGCCTAACCGCCACTCTCCTGATTTCCTTCCCCACAGTGCGCTGCGCCCTCACTCACCTTCGCTGGCGCCACAGCCTTCTTCGCCGCCACTTGCATGCCCGTCGCCCACACCTTCGCGCTTCGCCGCGTCCCTCGCCCTCGCCAGCACTTACACCGACCACAGAGCTTGCCACGCCTTGATGCGGCCTTCTATCGCAGTCGCCCCCGCGTGTCGCCGTGCTGGCAGCGCCTCCGCCGGCGCCTCCTCCGGCGTCTCCCCCACCTTCCCCTTCATGAATCCTTGAGCAAAAATTTGAGGTAAAAACCCTAGGAAGTGGGGATTCTTTTGGCTTGCATGTGTAGTGCTTGATGAAATGCCTAGCTAGGTTCTCATGAGAATGAAATGATGTTGTGCATGCTTGTGCTATGTTTCAATGATTCAAGTGTGCATGATTAAGTGCTGAGTTTTGTGTATATTTATGCACTCAATCCATACCGGAACCTTGTGTTTACTTAAGTATCTGTTAGGCTAGCATAATATGACCGTGAGGCTTGCTATTGTCTAGTTGATGATTATTATTCATCTACGGCATAAAGTTTGTTTTGATGATTTCTGAATTGATGTTATTATATGATCCTACTGTGTGTTGCATGTGATTTTCCTATATCCACATGTTAGAGATGTATGAACAGTTTTCTGATGCATAAACTTTAGTATTGTGGCTGCTTGTTCCAGTTATTTAAAAGTTTATGTCTCTTAAGCTTATGGCATTTGACGTTTCTACTGCATGCTCCTGTGCTAGTCTTTATTGCATAAGTGATTGTGTGCTACTAACCAAGGAGTTGTTTATTTGTTTCAGTAAATCTAATCTTGTATACTCTGTGTGCTAAGCTATCGGGATCATAGTTAAATGCTTGTAAGTTTAGTTGTAAGATGAATGTTGTCGTGCTGACTTCTAGTAACAGAGAATGGTATGGGCAATTGAGGCCTAGTGTATTCATGCTTAAGTCAGAGGGTAGGCTTGTTCTTGCATGATTTATTTTTGAATGAGTGGTGTAGAAGTCATTTATTTTGCAGGGAATACATGCTAATATTGATGTAGAGGTCAAGATATTACATATGAGATCATGTTTTAATGCATGCTTAAGATGATGTGTTGTCCTTTTTCAATGTTGAGTAAAGCTACCTGTGGTGACTTAGGTACATAAGGGTCTCGTGTTGCACTCGGCTTATATTGTCTACAGGATATTCTTATGCTAATTAAAATGGGAGCTATTTATTTACTGATCATGTACTTGGGTATAAGATCATGGTGCTAAGATCATGTCGTTACAACTTGTTATTTACTTTACTACCATAAGCTTTTCTATAGAGTGTTTATGTTTTATCTCGAATTTGAGGTGTCATCCTTATGCTTGAAATGCTTTATGCAGTTACCCTTTTTCTGCCTTGCATGGAAGTGTGACTTGGTAATAGTAGTGGACCCACTATTATGGAGGTCATGAAATGTTGATACCTTGATATCCCTCTTCCTATCACTGTATGCTCAAGAGACTGCATTGATCATTTTATTGTGCTATAGAATCATATACCTAGGGCATTATGTGTGCACAAGTGTAGCCGATGATATACTCTTAGTATCTTTTCTGCACTTCTTTTACCATGAGAGAGCTTGCAGATGTGAAAATGTTGACCTTACATCTTGTCTCTCTCAGAAATTAAATCACCATATGAGTGTGTGTTATTAGTTTACTAGCTTCCATGTCTTTATGCAGATTAACCATATTACTTCCTGTGCACTCGTCACTTTCTCTAGTAGCAAGGATTAATTTAGTTAGATCTGGAATACTGATATGTGATGCTCCTTAATTATTGTTGCTTTGTTAATTAAATGAACATGCATGCTTGAAATGCCAAATGCTACTGGATTCTTTAGTTGATGGAATGCTAGATTATTTAGTTATGTAAAGTTTTTACTTATTCATTGACTTAGTTCACATGCAAAAGAGTTGTTTTCTTTTGTCGTGTGTTTCGAGTGTGCATAAAGTTGAGTTGGATGATTATTGTTTAATTGCAGAGAAGGTTCTGTCGGGAGTGGCTTCAGCCGTATGCCACTCCATTCTTCGTCGGTAAAAGGTAAGTGCATTCCCTAGATTGCGACTAGGAGGATTAAATGATTGTTTCCTCTTAGCGTAAGTAATTGTCGATGCATACGCAAGAGGTAAGCCTTGCTTGGCTATAACTAAAAAGTGCTCCCTCTTATGAAAATGTCTATGATGATTAAAAGTTTAAGGGAATCGATGCAAGTACACCGTGTTATTGAGTGTGGATGTGTGTTCATATGTGATGCTCCTTAGTTTAATTGTTGCTCTGTTAATCAGATGAACTCTAAGTGAGACCGAGCTTTTAGTAAGGTTGATTATAGTGAGTAGATTGTTCGAGTGATTGGGACTAGTCATGGGTTTGGTTCAAACGGTTAAGTCCTTTATAAAGATAGTATATGTGAGAATTCGCTATGTGTGTGTATGTGGTTATGGTATGTTAGTGTAGGCATTGAATGAAAAGTTGTATTTCATTCATAAAAATTACATTTGTGCATTCATAATGGAAGAGACGACCCATTCGATCAGGGCCTCTGTGTTCACACGTAGTGAACACGAAGTCCTACCTCATGATCTCATTCATCAAGGTGAATGAGAGCGAGACGATAAATGAGGCACCTTCCATCTACGGGATGGAAGGGACGTGAGGGTGCACACCGACGGTGGGCACTTTCAGCGATCTGATGCGTGCATGGAAATGAGCATTCATGTGCATTGCATCTTTAATATTGAGTGTTATGGTAAAAGGTGTGTCATATGGACGGTGATTATGGTAATTGGAGGTCGAGTCGTGGATTCAACCCAAATAGGGGAAATTTGATTTTAATTGATGAATTAGTGCATTTCTTTTCTTTGCTTTGCTAATTATGTTGTATGAATATCGAGGAGTGAAATTTGAGTTTTGAACTCGAATAAAGTCGATGAAAATGGTTTGAGTTGTAACAAGGGGTGGTTGAGTCGAAAGATGTAGTGAATTAGAGTCACGTGATGCCACTTTTACGTCGAATGGGTTTGTTATCGAGTTGATGACTTGATTGCGGTAATTTTTGATATGGTCAAGTTATTGCTTAAATTGGGTATAAATGCGTAATTTTCTGGTGGTTGTTCTAATGGTATTGCTTGCTCTTATTGTCAAGCTCTTGCTTTACTTCTGATAAATGGGAATTGTCATTCTCGTGTACTTTGCTGAGTTTGAACTCACGCTTGTTATTTAATGTTTGTAGGTGTTTTGAAGCCGGCATGTATGGATGGGGGTAGTAGCACAATCACGTTCACATCCTCACCGTTCCATCATAATGATTCATAAATTCTGATCTTAATAGCTCGTGAAGAATTCTTGTAAAAGGTTGTTTGTGGTTATGTTTAATGAGTTCCTGTCCTGTAATAGTTATGTGGTGGAGTTGATTAATTTCTATTAGATGTGTGATTGGTTAACTAAGGACCTGCTAGAATGATATCTTATAACTGCAAATGTTTTCTGCCTGCTGAGTGGATGTTTTAGTTTTAGGGGAGGTGCTGCCGAAATTTTTAATAATTTCGACAACCTCCTAGTTGTTCGCTTGCTTGGTGAATATTTATTCTTAGTGATTTGTAGTTCTTAGTGCTAAAGGGTGTAACATTCGGGGCACGGGGTGCCAGTGTGTTACACTGTGATACATAACCAACCTATCCCAATTGGTCACGCAAAGGTGCAAGTGGACATCGTGCTTGTTCCGTGCCTTGGCTTGTGTAAGCTACCATTCAGCACCCCTGATGACGTAGAGACCATCCTAGATGCAGTTGGGTCATTTATTGTATGGCCCAAGGAAGATATTGCATTGATACAAGAGAGGTCAGAGACGCCAGCAGCAAGTCAAGACGTCCTACCTCTTCCGAAATTCCCTACACCACAAACCGCATTTTCTCCGCCGGCGGCGCCTTCATCACAGTGCGCATCTTCTCCGCCGGTGGCACCTTCACCATAGCGCGCATCTTCTCCGCCAACGGCACCTTCACCATAGCGCGCATCTTCTCCACCGGCGGTGCCTTCACCACAGCGCGCATCTCCGTTGCCGGTGCCTTCACCACAGCGCGCATCTCCGTCGCCAACGCCTTGTGCACCGCATGCATCACCTCTGTTGCCCCAACCATCACAACGCGCCTCATCTTCGGCGATGTTGTTGGTTGCAAAGAAAAACAAAGAAGTAGATTGCAATCAACGAAGTACCACCAAGTCAAAGAGGAGTGCCAACTCCACTCGGGTACAGACCATGCCTTCACTAGAGACTTATGAGTATGGCAAGTCATTTCTCCCCATGGAGCAGATCAACGAAGGACCGTGGGAGTTGAAGAGACTCCATGACTGGTACTTGAGGGCATCTCGTCTTGGGGTGAAGGGCATTCAAGCCGCCGTCCCTCCAGATGTCTACAAACATAAGGATACTTGCTACGTCTGGATCGATTTTGGTGACTTGCAACAGATGTTCCGTTTTGGAAAACTCGACATCAACTTGATCAGCGTGTGGTGCCTGTAAGTTGGCCATTGACCTACCCCTACATTGTTATATCGGCTCTTGCAGTAGCAAGTGCCGATATAACAAATTATGACAACATATCATTATATTGCATTCTGATAGCATAATAAAGAAAACCTAATGGCTTGTTAGATCATTCAAAAATTGGCAGAATCCATATAATTTTCACTAGATCGTAAGTTGGCCGATTTTATTGGTTTTTTTCTTTTAAATAAAGTTAACTTCTGCCAAATCTGTCGAACAAGTTGCATTTTGCCAAAATCTGATATTTGCCAAAATGTCATGTTTCCCAGCATTCAGCATATAAATTAGCACATTGACCATTGTCTTGTGTGTAGAATACCATATAACGATGCTAAAAAGATGGGAAAACGTGTCGGGTTCCTTGACCCCACACGGATTAGCTAGCCGAGCTTAAGAGTTGTACTCAATGACAAGGAGTTGAAGGATAAGGGGATGACGGAAACGGAGATAGAAGCAAAGCGACAGACCCTGACCCGAGAACGCCAAATAGATGTGGGGCTATACATATCAAAAGCAATGCTCCAGATGCAAGACAAGGACGTCATAATGGCTCCCTACAATTTTAAGTAATCTTCTCATTCGTCAATCGTTGCTAAAAGTTTAGTTTGCACCATGATTACTCGTGAAACTTACATAAGTTTTCGTTGCAGCGATCACTTCATTTGTTTCATCTTTGTACAAGCGGAAGCGGATATATGGTCCTTGACTCATCCAGAAGCCCACCAGAATCTTATGATGAATTCACCTGCGTCTTAAATGCGTAAGAAATAAACATACACAAACATACATAACATAACGTAATTTGTTTTATGATATGATAGTTACTTGTTTTGTTGACATTCGAGTAGGGTTTTCAAGAATTACACGACCAAAAAAGGGGGCAACATGATCCTGCGAATGGGTCAAATAAGATGCTTTGCTATGTCCACCCATGGGTAAGAAGACACTTGTAATGCTTTAACATAATTGCACTAGTAAGAAAGGGTATTACCAACTGTACTAATTCCATACATTATTATTTGATTTGAAGTGCCACAAGCAACCTCCAGGTAGTGTTCTTTGTGGATACTACGTCTGCGAGTTCCTCAGGATCAACGGGAGGTACACAAGCAACCCCCAGGACGTAAGCCTATACAAATTGGTGATTCAAAATTATTTATTGTCTGATTCTCGATTTCATTATTGTTTAACCTCTTTATTGCCTACTTTATTATCGCAGGTGAAGATTGCAAAGACCACTTTGGCACTCACTGATGATGACCTTTGCAATGTGCAAAAGGACATGTGCCAGTTCATTCGTCGTGAAATCATCCTTGAGAGAGGTAGTTTCTTTTGACTGGGGAGGTGAAGTGGTGAAGCATCCTAGACTTTGTAATTGGGAGACGAGGATAGACGGGCCGTGAATACTGATGTATATATAATAACCTTGTGTATATATATATTTTTAAAGATAGCAGGGCTGTAATTTATATTAGATAGAGAATATTAGAGGAGTACATGGCGCAGGATACTGCACCTGGAGAGTTTTACAAGGAGAATATCAGATGAGTATATATAACCTTGTGTATATAACCTTGTATATATACATGATGCAATTATGATTTATATGTGCTTTGTATATATAACCTTGTCATTGTTATGTATGGATTTGTGCTGAACAGTGATATGATTGATAGAATGTATGCATTTATCAATATTATAATATAATTAACATAACATTATTAAAAAAAGATTCTCTGGATATGTACAGGCGGTTCACCTTAGGTGCCGCATGTGGTACAACTATTTATATCGGCGGTTCGCTTAAGCAACCGAATGAAGAAATGCAGTTTGTATAGACGGACGACTTAAGCCCGCGCCTGAGAAAATGCTATTTATGCATGCGGGTGCTTAAGCCACCCGCCTGCACAAATAGGATTTGTACAGGCGGGCTGCTTAAGAAACCGCCTGTACAAATAAGCATTTGTGCAGGCGGGTTCTTAAGCCGTCCGCCTGTACAAATTATATTTGTACAGGCAGATGGCTTAAGAACCCGCCTGCACAAATGCATTTTACAGGCGGTACTTAGAAACGCCTGTGCAAATATACCGATTTACACAGACCTTCAGTTACAGGCGGGTGCAAAAACGCTTGTGAATATGGGTTACCACCCGCCTGTACAAATGATTTCTGTAGTAAGTGGAGACTTCTCCATTGCTTTAATCTGCATTTTATTTATACTGCATTTGTCAAACACTACAAGTCTTGCTAAGTACACATTGTACTCAATCTTGCTATCATTATTGTTTTTAGGTGACGACACTGAATACCTCGATGATATTTATGATCCTACAGAATTTGGGGATAATTGTGACACCTTTTTCTAAGGATTTACCTTGTCTTTTGCCTACTGGTTATGGGGCAAACTACAAGATGAATAATGTTTTCGCTGTTGGTTTTAAGTTTTTGTTCTGTAATATGTTCATGTTGACTTAAGACATTGCTACACTTGTAATAATACTGTGTATGGATGTGATGTCAATTTGTAAGCTGTTCGTACTAGCTACTGATCCAGGGACTAGTACAGTGTGCATAGGGAACCCATTGTTGATAATTTATTATCAAAATTGGGGTCGTTACATCACCCGGGTCAAATTAAGAACTGAACTTTTGTTTTTGTTTTCAAGCCAAGTAAACCATACAACACCAAGCGCTGGTATGGGACAGTCTTAACCTATTAAGTTACTTAGAACTGGCTTTGCATATTGGAAAGCTGTAATAGTACGGGCTTTCTGTGACTAATTGCTCAAAGGGACGTCCACACCAAGATGATTATGGAACAAAAATTTACTGATACAACAGTATACACCATACTATAGGGAGAAGTGGAACAATGGGGTGTTTAACTATTTATCGTTCAATGATTGAACAAATGCCTTCTGCTGCCATAGTATGGGTTTATCATCACCGGGTTGGTGCAAAGATAGGTCTAGGTAATGTAACGGTTATATCATGACTCTCTACCGCACACCAAAGCAAGTGTGCTAATGACGTTGCACAAAGAATCGGTCATGTCTTGTAGGTAAAATAGTATACCTCTGCAGAGTGTAAATCATTTCGAAATGTCATGCCTGCGGTCAAGTGCACTTGGTAAAGTTATCATGTGGTTAGAAATTTTATTATTTTCAAAAAGAAATGAATTGGAAACATTTTTTGAAAAGTATTTTTTCCAGATTGTTTGCTAAGGAATGGCAATGAGATGACACCAAATAAAATTATTACGAAAAAATTGATAAAATGCCACCCCTGATATTGCCGCTCGCTAAAATGCCACTTTTCTCTCAATGACATGTGGGACCTTCTGTGTCTATGACAGTGGGCCCGAGTGGCATTTTAAAGAGGACCAATGTTAGGAGTGGCAAAATTTCAAATCTCCCAACACATTACGCACAATCATGAACGACTATGAGTTATTACTTTATGCTTACATACTTGTTATTTTATATCAGTCAAACTTGCTCTTACAAAATTCCGTTTGTAAATTATTACTTGATATTACATGTTCAATTTTGCTTTATGCAAATTAACCGTAAAAGCCTCATTTGACATAGCCTGTATTACTGCATTTTGCAAATACACCTTAAGTTTTGCTGTATACAAAAGTACTCAACCTTACTTAATTTGTTGTTTTAGATGGAAAAGAAAATGAGGCCTCCGAAGATATATGCTTTGCGGTAGGATACGAGAATTTCGATGTTACTATATTATAGATTTATACCTTGTCAGTTGTCTGAGAGTTGGATGGTCACACTATAAGATTTTTACTTCTTTCCACTGCAATATATACTACTCATAAAACCTTACCGTGTAAATTACAATTATCATATGTAATTTTGAGTCTGGATGTATTATCAATTGTTGTAAATATGCGTACTAGCCATTGATCGTGAGACTGGTACTGTACATACATATATCATTTTTCTTGGTATTCCGTAAAAAATAAAGGTCGTTACAAAAATATAGAAAGACTAATTTTAAATTAAGAGATGCGTGCCGACGTTGGATCCGGCCGTAAATATACACGTGCATATCTGCATCAACGCTTTTATTGTGCATGCATTAATGTAGACAAACAGCTCGTCGCGCCGTGGACGTAGTACAAATTTATTTATACTGCCGGAGTCCGGACACACTTAATTATTAATCTGAGTTACAAATTTATTTTCCCTGCCGGACACACTTAATTATTAATCTGAGTTACAAATTTATTTATTCCACGCCCACAACATCACACAGTACAACCAAAAAGGTGATTAATTGGACAAAAGTACAACACACCACTGATCGTGTGACAGAGACCAGCAGCATATCTGAAAGCAGACCCTGTACGTATACGTACGTGCTTTCAGGGGACAAACAAAACAAAAGAATACACATATATGCACCACCTTTGATTCCGGCGGGCTTTATTCAAAAAAAAAAAAAACACGCCAGCACGCGGGCACTCATCATGCACATACGAACGCACTTACCGTAGCAGATGCATGCCGATGGAGATGACGACGAGTCAGGCGTGTGAATCGTTCTTCTCCTGATCCGCACCCATGTCGCGGCCGATGCCTTTCCTGGTGGATGGGAAGATCGTGAAGAAGAAGCTGGCGAGGAACCCTGAGGCCAGCGGCATGTTCACGAATAACTCCTTCCACTGGGCCGTCAGCCTGCTCTTGAGCAGGCAGGTCTGTACCTCGTAGTCGTCGAACACGAGGGAGAAGAAAACGAGGGCGCTTAAGACGGCGTGCAATATGTCCCGCAGCCCTGCCTTCTTCTCCTTGCACTTGTGGTAAAAGTCCTTTTCTTTCCTCCCGTCGTCGTCGTCGTGGTAGTTGAACGCCCAGAAGCCCTTTCCGCAAAACAGGGCCAGCCCGTAGTAGGTGTTGCCGTCCTCGTCGGTGATGCTGTCCGTGAAGGCGAGGAACATGCAGAGCAAGGTGAGGAAGATGATGAGGACCCCGGTAAGGATACGATTGACGGGGTAGCAATTGCCGTGGTTGGTGAAGGACGGCGCAAGCGTCTCGAAGGCCAGCGTGGTGCCGCTGGGTAGGAGCCTCGCGAGGTTGGCTGTCGCCGACATCGTCTTATCGAGCACCACCTTCGCCGTGTGGCCCTCCTTCGTGCCCTTTTTCTTCTCGGAGTCGTCGCCCTTGTGAGGCTCCTTGGGTGTCGCTGCGGCCATGGTGGTGATCGACCTCTTCGAGCGCGGCTCGAGGGTTTTCAGCGTGGATAGTCGACTGGCTTGGAAGTTGGAACTGGGGGTGGTTCTATGCTCAGCTCAATATATGATGTTTGTGAAGATCTACGTTTGCATGCCCCTGTGTGAAAACCCTTTATACACAGCGTCCGCCGAGGGTGGCCGCACTGCCAAACAAGAACCAGATACCGATCGAGATCTGGAAAGACCAAAGCGACGCAATAACATGGGCCAGGCTGACATGCATTTAATTAGTTTACGTAGCTTGGGTATTAGGTAAAGTACCGTGGGCGAGTCACCACACACAAGCCGACGGGCATATATACACCATCCGTTATTTGGCTACGCGCCTAGGTTCTAGATCTGCGTGCTAGCTTGTTCTCAAAACGTACAAAGTGCTAGTTCCATATATATTCATGCACGCGTTTGTCCTGCTCGATGCAGCAGCCAGCTGCATTACTATGGAAAGAACTCACACTACTACAGAATAGATCATCACTGCCGGTTTGTCCACGCCATTATCGCGGTTATGTGCGCCGCGAAGGATTGGTCGGCGATGATACTCGGGGTTATCATCGCCGCTTAGGAACCGCGATGATATTCGACTATCTCGCCGTTTACACTAGACACTACAGAATCCGCATTATTTTAAATCGCCGCCAAAAGCCGATTTAAAATACGAACCGGCGATTTAAAATTGCTATTTTCGCCGGTTTTCACGTATTTTCGCCGCTTTTGGCCGACGGAACAAAAACGCATTTAAAATATAGTGAATTTAAATTTGGCAACCGATTTAAAATAAATTTATTTTCGACGGCTTACGTGGCCGTCGAAATTACTAGTCGATGTACCCGAACCGTGCTTGGTGCTGACATGGCATATGTATTTTCGTCGGCTTAGCCGACGAAATTAACTTATTTTCGTCGGCCTAACCGCCAAAAAAATGCAGAAATTTCGCCGGCAAAAATTGTTATTTTCGTCGGCCTAAAGTTATTTTCGTCGGCCAATAGTTATTTTCGTCGGCCAATGGTTATTTTCGTCGGTCAGGCCGACGAAAATAATATTTTAATCTCAAAAAAAATTAAAAAAACATATAAAATCCTAGAAAATTCACCAAAAAATCCTAGAAAATAACAGAAAATTCATTGTAGTGTTTGTCAACAGGATTTCATCACAGAAAAGAATGAACAACAGCATCACATTACTAGTGTCCATCATAGAAAGTTGCATCCGTATGCATGCTAGTAAATTAACATGTCTATGGATCAAAAATTCAAGTAACAAAATTCTCCGTCATCATTCAAATCTACAACAATTTTTCCCAATAAACTAAGAATAGTAAAACATAAGCATATAAATAGGCATGAGTTGACATTTGGAAACTAACAAAGACTGAGGTTCTAACAGAAATACAGTATTACCTGCTCTCCTTTCTCAAGTCAAGTGGTATGAAATTCACCATGCTGTAATCATCAACCTACATGACAGTACTGACGTCAATGTTGCAGGCTGAGTGCACCATATTACAAGCAAACTACCTACCAAAAGAAGATACTAGCAAAAGCAAAAGAAAAAGGTGAAACATGGGATTATTTTCAGCAAGACAAGTGGCATCTCAAAGTTGATCTAGAATTTCAGATATGTACAAAGATAATAAGAATATTCACATATCCATATATTCAAAATGCTCATATAAGCATGTCAAGATGAATGTATCTGTCTCCCTGTACACCTTCATATCAATGTATCTGAGCCTCCTGCCATGTACCAAGAAAACTAAACAACTTAAATTAGCTAAATCAATACATTTTCTCAGATAAAGATGAAGTTCACACTGCAATGCAGATGGACCTAATAAAAGCACTGGAAGGAAAACTCTTCAGGATCGAAACCGAAATGCTATCGCTCTCAAGGTTTGGAAAAGATGTGTAAAATGAAATCGTGTGTGGAAATCACCTATAATCAACAATCTTTTTCATAAACTCCTGCATATTCTCGAGACAATGGTATTTGCACCAACCAGAGATATCTACAAGGTTTAGTCTAATCCAGCAGTCCTCACTGCAGCCAAACATTGGTGTTGGTTGTTTACTTGGAATATAAATCAGCACAAGTTCAGTGCTAGAATTAAGGATTCCCACTTCCCAATCACAACTTTAAATAAGGCAAAGATGAGTGGTTCATTGCATCACAAAATTAGTCCATCATAGAACTCAAAACATAAATTTTTAAACAAGTTTGTTTTGTAGTACGAAACAGCAGGTGTATGGTCAAACCATAACCGAACAAGATGATACATCTCCTGGTATTAAACGAAAATTAGCATTAAGTTATAATATGCCAAAGCAAATTTTAACCATGCAGACAATTTGCATAGGATATAAATTCAATGTAGGAGTTCTGGTCAAGCATTTGTGAGTTTATGACATCACTAAGGCACAACTCACCACAATATTTTGACAAATCTGAGGTTTCATAAAGGATGGCATTATACAGAATTCTGACTTTGTGGGAGACATACCGTTCAGCTAAAGACTTGTTTAACTTGCCAAACCGAGGTGCCATCTGTCGATTTAGTTGTGACAGATGAACACGTGCCTCTGGGTTCAGATACCTAGAAATATCAAAATATTAATATAAAAAAGGCAGTTTAAATCCTTAGTAAAGGAGAAAAGAAAGAAAACATACACTACAGGATAACACGTCTTCGCAAGCGGTAGAACCGCTTGGAATTCGAGTATTCAAGCGATGAGGACCGCTTGGAATTCTAATATCTCTTCGCTTATATCTACCGCTTGTAAAAGTATTCCAAGCGGTATATACATTAAAAGCGGTACTACCGCTTGTAAAACCATTTTAAAAGCGAGAGTACCGCTTGGAATACTCAATTCCAAGCGGTCCTCTCGCTGAATACTCAATTCCAAGCGGTACTACCGCTTGTAAAACTGTTTTTAAAAGCGGTAGTACCGCTTGGAATACTCAATTCCAAGCGGTCCCATCGCTTGAATACTCAAATTCAAGCGGTCCTACCACTTGGAAAAACAATTGCATTAGTTTAATATATATCCACTTAATAAATGTTAAGCTAAATTTATAATAATATCAAGCACTCATAACATACAATCCAAGCACTATAACATATAATTCCTCGAGAAAGCAACGTACCAAAGTTTCATTATCACAAATCATCCACAGTACAACATGTGAGTACATCACCAAAATTGATTACTAATAAAATTAGTTAGATAAATCAACTAGCAACCTCACAATGAATTACTACGTATCAAAACATAGTAGGAGCATAGTCTTTCCAAAGTTTTACAACTCAGCTAAACAACGGCTAAAACCCAAACATCATTGACTCTAGTCTAGAGAGACACACCACCTTCACCCTTCACCATATCTTTGTTGTTGTTCAAATTCTCGGAGAAATCATGCAGATCATGTGAGGCCGAGCCCTTCGTTGTCGATGCTTCACAACACGATGAACAGTCTCGAGCACATACTCGAAACCAAGTTTAGATACAGTTCATCCTTCTCGGTTGTAGAAAAGAAACACTGCAGCTAATAATCATCAAGAAACACTCATCTAGTGCAAAGCGAGAGACGAATGAATCAAGAATGCAATCATCCTAGCTTGGAACCGGGGAGCAATTACGAGCCTAGCGCACAAAGGGGCAAGTATGTGTTTAGCCCGACCATAAGGATCTGAGCTCGGCAACTTTCCCCTTGAAAAAATGCAATTACCTAACTTAAGCTAAAAGAACATGGCAAGCTATTTCTTGGCAACACATCGAGGCAACGAGCGCGCTCGCACGGAAGCAAGAAACCATCCTAATTTGTGCTCTGCTGCATCTGTTGTGGGCGCCCGCCAGGGGGGGCATCCATTTACGCAAGCATCTGGGCCTCTAATTAAGGGGAACGAGGAAAGTAATTAGAAGAATGCGACCATTTGGGTACGAATTGACGGCATAAACGATAAATCTTGCGCAAATCCACCAAAAATCACGAAGAAGGCCGACCCTTTCTTCAGGGAAACGCAGATCCTCGAGATCGATGGTCATCGTAACCATTTATCCCGTAAAAGCACCTAACACCGCACCAACCATGGGCCCAGGGACCCGTATTTCACGCGGGCACAAAACCCCAGCAACGAAAGCGACGAACGAACAACCAAAGCACGGAGAAGGCAAGAGGGGAGGAGCACTTCGGCCAGCGCTGGGGAAACTACCGGCAGGGGGAAAGGCAAGGCAGAGCTGCTGCTGCAGCTCGTGTGATCGTTAGTCTTCTTCTTTCGGCGGGGAGAACCTGTTGGCACTTTCTTCTTTGGCCGCCTTCTTGTCATTGGCTGCCTCTCTCTTCTCTTGCCGCCACGGTTGAGGAAGATGGCCAGGCGACGCCAGGAAGGGAAGGAGGGCTCGACCTGGGCAGGCGCAGGGAGCTCGGCGGGCCAAGAGGAGGCGGCCGGGCAGGCTGCAGCTGCTCGGCGTTCTTCTTGTATTCTTCTGTTCTTGACCGACTGAGGAGAGCAAGGCGTCGAGCAGGGAAGGAGACCAGGGGCGACGCCGACCGGCTGGAGAGGCGGCGTAGGGAGGAGTCGCCCTGGAGGGGAGGGCGCAGGGAGACAACTCGGGTGGGGAAGGGAGCAGGGAGAGTGGCGGCTGGGAGGGAGTTGGCTGGGAAAAATCGGGAAAGGAGCTAGGGTTAAGAGCCCCTCTCACCACTTGGGCCAACGCAGGCCAAAAAAACGGCCCATACTTTTCCAAGCGGCACTACAGCTTTTAATTAAAAAAAAATTTCCAAGCGGTGTGACAGCTTATATAACTTACTTTTCCAAGCGGCACTACAGCTTTTAATTAAAATTCTTTTTCAAGCGGTATGACAGCTTATATAACTTACTTTTCCAAGCGGCACTACAGCTTTTAATTAAAATTCTTTTTCCAAGCGGTAAGTCACTTTGAATTATTATTTTTGAAGCGATAATACGCTTGCTAATGGGCCATCTGTAGTGATACTCTTCTACATCTTTTTGTTGGATACCAGTCCATTTTTGAAAGGATGTTGATATGAGGAAGTTCAAGTCAATCATGGCGTAAAGAGAAGCCATGCAACCGCCGATGTATTTTGTTACATCACTTATGAATGGACCAACGAAACAAAGTCAAGTCGGTCTTGAGTTTTAGTTCATATTTTTGTCAAGGAAAATCCTATTAGTGATTTAAACACGTGAATCAAGAAGGTACACAGCGCAAACATTAAAATTTTTCCGTTTCAGATGTTCAACAAAGTTGCGCAGAATCGGAACATGAGTGAAGAGTTCAATTTGGCACGAGAAAACAAGATGTGGAACCTTGTTAATCGATTTGAGTAATATTAAGCAATCAAAATATCTCGACTTTCTATGTGAATGTCTTCAACAAATGGAGCAAAGGCAGATTGAAAAGGTAATCGAGTGCCATAGTATTTAGATAGCAAAATATGGGAATACATCGACACTATTTACTCTTGGAACATCTATATATAACTATTGTTGGTGAAAACAAAGCGTAGGTAGTTAATTCTAGAAGGAACAATGTGCAACCATCCCACCAACATTCATCGACTTATTGAGGAATATCCGATCATTGCATGGCCACAATTTACGAACACCTTGGTTCAAATTGCCAAGCAAAGTAATGCCTTCTAAACCAATATGTACTAAACCTCATGAGCCTTAAGATAGTTGCGAACAATTACAAAGATGTACTACAAGACTAGTTTATGCCAACAATACTGCTTTTGCATCTCCAACCCACATATGTTTCAAAATGTAACACAGAACACATGGCAAATAATGTGCCGTAAGGTGTTATCTCGAACTAAATAGCTTGGAAGACAACGATTAATGATAAATAAAGACAACTTTTGATAAAAAGGATACTCCATGCAATAGATAAGCCCGCCATTTGGCCCCATCCCAAGTTCCTCCATAACATCATCTAACGATATGAGCTCTCTAATATCTGCAAACATACCAACAGAAGCTGAGTAAGAGCCACATTTACATGTGTGCACAAGAAGCATAAGAACATTCTTACCCATAGATACAGATAGTGAAGTGCTCTGCAATGGATCGAGATTGACCATGTGAATCGCCCCGCCACGTCTCGCAATGTTGATACAAAGCTGGAGCAATAGGTCGATCGCACAAAGAAGAATAACCGATTAGAGCAAGCCATTTTCAGCTTCTCCTTAAATCAAATTTGAAGTCTCCAAGACAATCCTCTTTCTTTACTAGGCAAATTTGCAACATGTGTTTGTAAATTTTCCTACATGTATATGTATACCATCCCACTAATCACTAAACTAAATCCTAGAGATAAATCGAAAAAGTAAACTATTTCGCTTCGAAGAAGCGTTGGCGTAACCCTAATCGACAGAGCGACGGACCAATTCGCCTCGAATCCTAATCAGTGGCGGAGATTGAACCAACCACCTCGCCAATCACAACCACCTCTCCAAAAAAATTAAGCACTGAGTGAAGCCGGCGGGAGTTGGCGACCATCACCTTCACTAATGTGCGATCATTGCATGTGTTTAGTGTTTGAGGTGCTCCCGAGGAGGCACTTGAAGTCATACTCCCGGATCCTCTTCCGTGCCATGGCCGCGTTCTGAAATTTCTAGAAGATGCCTCACTTTGCTCTCGACCCTCAAAGAACATCAATGTTAAATCTTTTTTTAGTGTTATGAACTTAAGATTTTTGACTACCCGCTAGTCTTAAATCGTTTTTTAGTGTTATGAACTTAAGATTTTTATGCGTACGAGAGAGAGATGAGAGATTGGCGTTACCTAATATCGCGCGAGAAGAGCGTGAAGCGGCGCCGCTTTGCTCCCGGATCTCGCCTCGGGCGGCGGCGCGGCGGCGTGGCGCTCGACAGGCGACGCCGAACTCTTGGCCGCCTCGGCGAAGCTCGGCAGTGACCCAACTCTGGCGGCGCGGCGTTTAAGCGCCGAGGGTCTCGTCGGCGTCGCCCTTCGCATGTGGCGCGGCGGTGGTCGGCGGCGACGAGGGCGGCGGCGGTGGGCGGCGGGCGGCGGCGAAGGCGTGAGCGTATGGATCAAGGGAGAGCTGCGGCGAGGAGTTTTTTGGGTCATGACCGGTTTTAGGTGCAGCAACTATGTTCGACGGTGACTTGGTTAGCCGACGAAATTAGATAGATATTTTCGACGGCCTAAAGGTAGCCGATTTAAATTAGCAAGCTATTTTCGATGGCTTAATTGAAGCCGACGAAATTAAAGTCATATTTTCGATTAGCGAGCGCATCGAACTTGAAAATTTATTTTCGACGGCTAACCTATGGCCGACGAAATTATAGCGACATTTTCGACGGCTTCGCTGGTCGCGAATTTATAGACATATTTTCGACGGCTTTCAAAAGGCCGATTTAAATTAGTTTTGGCCGACGAATCAACCACGTTTTCTGTAGTGAGAATCCGCAAGGATACTCGACTATCTCTGCGGTTCAAAATAGAATCCGCAAGGATATATGTATATCTCTGCCGCTTATACGAAGAACCGATAATGATTCGTGTATATCACTTGCTGGTTCTGAACGAACCGGCGAAGACAACGAATTTCGAAAAAATTTGTAGATGTACTTCATAGATTACTCTACCTATGTATAAAATTGCAGGTTCAAATTCAATGCATATTAGGACTTACAAAAAAAAGAGAAGGTAGAGTAATCTATGAAGTACATCTACAAATTGTTTCAGAGTTTTCGTGACTTTTATTAGTTGGTGTGCACGATGTGTACACGGGAAGGCCTATGTGCACATGATATGTTGCCTTCAAATATATAGTATATAAAGCGTCGTTAGATCATAATTAAAATATATTAAAGCATCACAATATTTAGTTTTTACAATAGTCTGTTCACAAATGTAGTGTGAGTACATCTCGCTCACTTTGGATCGAGGTCGCCGTCGTGGAACTCGCCCTTTGGATCGATGACACGTTCACAATGAATCCAATGATATGCTCTTGAATTGCTAAAATTTCTTTTAGCAAGAATCGATTGGTTCTCATCTTGGAGCGCTGTTATTGAAGAAAAGAGAAATTTAATTAATGATGATAGATGTTAAATGAAAGAAAAGTAGGCATGAATGTGTAATTATATACCATGGCTTCGTTATAGCCGACACTCTTCGTGACAATTGCATGTAAATTTGTACATACGTAGTATGCGCATAAACTATTTCCCTGGTCCTGTCTCATGCATGGAAAGTCTGTTATTATTTTGAAAGTTTTCCTGAAGGGAAGATGCGGACCACCTTTCTTGCAATACCGTGTGAATGCGCTGTGAATGATTTTAAATAGTAATTAATTAACCTTAAATACAATAGAATAAAATATTACTAGAGCAATAACGCAACGATCGAGTTTACCTGTTCATCATCTTCCAAAAATTATGTTCATACTCATCAAGTGCTTTTCTCATCGAGTCCAAGACAAAAACCCTGCTAGCTTCTAACTCGATGACGAGGAGGACCCAGTGATAACTAGACATATATGTTAACATAGCCTATTAGTCCCACACCGTGTCACGCAAAAATAGTAAAACAATATTAGAAGTAGGGTAATACGTACTGAAAGTTATAGGGTAAAAGTACGGAGGTTTTGTTTTTCAGCTTGAAGAAAGTCTTATATATATATTCTTCAACAAACTTTGGGTTATCACGGACGAGTGTCTCGTTGACAAGCCCGGATCGAGAAATCCTAAAGCTTCATCCTTATTTCTTCTACACATCTGATTCCATTCTGCATATATAAAAAAGAAGTTAGACATACAGGTTGAACGGTACAAGAATATACAATAATATAAATAGAGACTTACAAAGTCCACAGTCTGACCAGTGACGCGTCCAGAGCATCTGGCCGGTACAACATATACAATTCGCAGAACTCTAATCAGAACATGCCATCCCCATTGTGAAAATCCAAATCTTTGTATTTCACTGGGACCGCCCACATACCCGCTTGGCACTTCTGCATGTAATACTGATGGACGCGCCGCAATTTTGTTGTTAGGTTCTCTAAATCTTCTGGGGGAGCCAGCGGTTGCCCCAAAAAGTACTTCGAGTTAGACCTAGCTTGTAATTACGACGTTGTTCAAGAAGATCTTTTTGAGCTTGCGACATCGACGCCAAACTAGCCATCTTCAAATTTTGCTTTACGGAGATGCGCTCGTAGTCCGACATTTCGAAGGTTGAAGCCCGCCTGTCTCTTTGGCTTTTGCCATACTCAAGAAAAACTCCTGCGCATTAGCATCGACTTTAGTCTTCTCGGGTGATGGCACCTTTTGGAAGTGAGATGTTACCTCGCCTTCGTTTGCTCTTTGCGTTCTTCTTCATCATATCGGCTAATTTCTTACGAGGTCAGGCCGCCTTCACAGATGACCGAGATTTGGTACAAGACGATCACGGACTTCGAGATGGTGCCGATGTTCGATTCTTCTTATGTGCTTACCGAGGAGTTGGACTTTTCTTCTTTTTCCTTGAATAACCACGTGGCGCTCCTTGTTAGCCGGCCGATTAAAGAAGATTTGTGTAATGTAATTAGCAAGTACGAATGGTTCTTCTCTGATCCGACGAGTTTGGGGTCCACGGTAGTGATGCCGTGATTTGTCGATATTCACGCCACGAAGTCGACCCATTGGCACCGAAAGAGGGACCTTTAAAGGTCCATAGTCAAGCTCCCAAATCTCTTCTATGAATCCGTAGTAGGTTTGCCTATTTCCATTCTTTGTCATAAGCATCTATACGGATACCGCTATTTTGATTGGTGCTCTTTTATCTTGCGCTCTTGTATAAAATGTAAAACCATTTATGTCGTATCCTTGAATGTCCGAATTGTAGTTGACGGTCCACGAGCCAACAATTTCAATTGAGTGCGATCTGTCTCCGACGCATCATGTGTCTACACAACCAATCGCCAAATTATCTCTGTGCTCTCTCGTGAGCCAACCCTCGACCTCCACAGGTTTGTTTTGGATAGCACGTTCTTGTGCATGTCGACATCTGGGGCCACCACAACCGATTGTCCCAAAAGCTAAATGTGCTTGTGTAAATGAAGCTAGATTGCTAGTACGCATCTTGATTTCTCGCCTAGTGTCCCTTTCCCTATAGCCTTCCCTCATGCCGAGATACAGCACACCAATCGGTTTGAGATCCATATAATCGACGCAGAACTCAATGACCTCCTCGGTTCCCCGACCATCGGCAATGCAACCTTCCTACGATTTGATTCTTTAACATATTTCTTTATAACCCCATGAATCTCTCGAAGGGTACATCGATGTAGAAATACGGGACCAAGAATCAGATCTCTTTCACAATGTGAACAATGAGATGTACCATAATATCAAAAAGATGGAGGAAACACATCTCAAGCACGCATGCAGTGTGGACCACGCCTTCTGCAGCTTATCTAGTGTTAATGGATCGATGGCCTTCAGAAATCGCGTTGAAGAATGAACACAACTTGATAATTGGGTCTCGGACTTTCTCTGCGTAGAACCCCTAATTGCAATTGGAAGCATCTGTGTCATCATCACGTGGCAATCGTGAGACTTCATACCAATTAACTTTAAGTCTTTCATTGAGACTAGTCCCTTTATGTTAGCAGAGTAACGAGACGGAACTTTGATTCCGTGCAAGCATTCGCAAACGCTAATTTTCTCTTTCTTGCTCAAAGTGTAGCAGTCATGGAAGGTACTTTTGCTGTATCCATTTCTTCGTGATGCGCTCCTTCCTCGCCATATCTTGAGGTCCATCCTTGCTTGAAGTGTATCTTCGTTTTGCGGTATGTCGAAGAAGATACCAAGCAAGTCGTCACACACGTTCTTCTCTATGTGCATGACGTCGATTGCGTGTCGAACTTCCGTGTGCTGCCAATAAGGTAGGATCCAAAATATGATTTCTTTGTCCACAAAGGAGCCTTATCCTGGAAGTCGGAATAGATGTCTTCTGCTCCCTTTCCGTGAATAATTGTAAGATCCTTTACAGCCGCAAATATCTGCTTTCCCGGTGTGATTCTTGAGCTAAGGCGTCTCCTTTGTCCCGTCAAAAGCTCTCTTATTATTGCGGTATGGGTGATCCTTGCGGAGAAACCTACGATGCCGCATGTAAGCCATTTTTCGTTTGTTCTTGACCACCGGCTAGTCAGTATCATCCGAGTAATTGGACGATCCGTTGAAGCCTTTTGTCGTCTGCGCCCGACAGTTGCCAAGAGCAGGATAATCATTAATGGTTACAAACAATAATGCCCGTAGGATAAAGTTTTCTCTTTTATACTCATCCCATACCGCACACCATCGGTCCACAATATTAGAAGATCTTCAACCAATGGTTTGAGGTACACATCAATATCATTGCCAAAGTTGCTCGGCCCTTGGATCAATAGTGGCATCATAATGTACTTTTGCTTCATGCAAAGCCAAGGAGGAAGGTTGTAGATGCATAAAGTCACCGCCAAGTCTTTGTGGCGACTACTCATGTTGCCAAAAGGATTCATCCCATCTGTACTCAACCCGAACCTTATATTCCTCACATCGTATGCAAAGCGCTTCTTATATTTTCTGTCGATGTTCCTCCATTGCACAGAATTAGCACGGTGTCTGAGCATTCCATTCTTCTTACGCTCTTCGGCGTGCCATCGTAGCAATTGGGCATGCCTTTTGTTCGCAAACAATCTCTTTAGACGGGGGATTATAGGGAAATACCACACCACCTTACGGGGACACCTCTTCTTCTTACGCCTCACCCCGACATCTTCGTTCTCGATATTGTCGTCGTTGTTCTTATACCGCTTTGCTTTGCAAACAACACGAGCATCCATGTCTACAAACTCATTGCGATACAATATGCAATCGCTTGGACATGCGTGTATTCTTTGTACTTCCAATCCCAACGGCAAACAACCCGCTTGGCACGGCACGTAGTTGAAGGCAACACGTTACCCTCTGGAAGCAAGTCCCCAAGAGACATAACACCAAGAAAGCTCTTATCGGACCAACCATTGCTTGCCTTCAACTGCAGAGTGAAAGCACGGTATGCGACTTTCGTGCTCCTCCTGCGGCCAGTGTACAATGGCGTTATAGAGTCCTCTACCATACCGGAACTTTTGAAACTCCCTTTCACTCGTGAAGTCCCCTCCCCATCACGTAGCATTTGATCTAGATCATCTTCGTGGGTATCAACGAACGATCTTCCACACGCCATATCGTTGTCTCCGCCATCTTCATTAATGTGTTGCCCTTCATGTACAATATCATCTTCATCAATGTGTTGCCCTTCATGTACAATATCATCTTCACCGTGCTCACCCAACGGTATAGCCACCTTGAAACCCCTTCAAGCAAGTGTGCACGATCGACTCTATGTTACAAAACATCTTCTCATTTTGCAATCAACGCATGGACAACACATATAGTCCGCTTTGGTTTCTCGACTTGTGTGCCGCAACCGCATTCGAAAACAAGTCACACCATTAAAGAACTCGACCGCGACGGTCCGTGTCATACATCCACCTTCGGTCCATCTACGCTAATTATATCAAACTACATTTCAAGATATGAACAAACGATATCAAAATAATTTATTCTTTACAAGAATCATGCATTGCTAATTAATTAAAACGATAAACACATTATAAGCACATAACGCAAATAACAATATAATTGTATTTTGTTATGTAGCGCTACCTATTAAATTAAATTAATCTACAACAAACAAGCATATAATTGAATATAAGGATATATTTCTAAATAATTATTTATGTTCCAACTTTCATTATTGCAAAGTCCATCTACCATTTCCCATTATTTAAATATTCAACTAGCAATTCTCACTATTTATAATTGATCATCTAGCAATTTTACTATTAAAAATCCATATAACAAATTTTCATTAATTAAATTAATTACAATTATGCATAATTGTCCATCTAGCAATTTTTATTACTTAAACATCCACTACATCACTAAAATGGATATGAATTTATCAAATAACAATATAATTGTAAATGATTAGTTTTACAAATACATCTAGCAATTTTGCCTATATAATACATCAAACCTTTTTCACTATTTAAATATCCATCTAGCATATTTTAATTATTTACAAGATTTCTTCATTTCATTTTGTTATGTAGCGCTACCTATTAAATTAAATTAATCTACAACAAACAAGCATATAATTGAATATAAGGATATATTTCTAAATAATTATTTATGTTCCAACTTTCATTATTGCAAAATCCATCTACCATTTCCCATTATTTAAATATTCAACTAGAAATTCTCACTATTTATAATTGATCAACTAGCAATCTGTACTATTAAAAATCCATATAACAAATTTTCATTAATTAAATTAATTACAATTATGCATAATTGTCCATCTAGCAATTTTATTACTCAAACATCCACTACAATATGAATTATAATTTATTCAATAATTTAGCTAGATCTTAATTTGAGCAAGACTGACATAAACTGCTCACACCGCATAATCAGCAATTATCAACGCCTATAGCACTCGTAAAGTAAAATTTTACGACAAATATAACATACATCAAGTCAAGAACCTCGAAAAATTTTAATACAATTTTTCAAAGAAGAACTCGCCAAGATAATACAGCTCCTCTTTGTTCTCGCTTTACGGAGAAGATGTCGATTCGATGAAAAATATGAACAAAATATCGACACAAAATTTCGGCAAAGACCTCTCCAGAAAAATACACGAGCAAAGAGCGCTCCTCTCTTACGCTTCGCCGGGAAATGCGCTACCGTGAAGCTTGCTATATAAATAGCTTATCACTACGCGGCTCTGCGAAGAACCGGCAGTGATAAAGTCATACTACGCGCCAAAAATTGAGTTGCGCGGGAAAATACATATCACTGCCGGTTGAATATACGAACCGGCAAGAACTTAAATATCACCGCCGGTAGAATTAAACCGGCAAGAATATATCACTACCGGTTATAGGTATCAACCGCGAAGATAATCGATTATCACCGCCGGTTGGTAATACAAACCGGCAAGGATACTCAACGTTCAACCCCAAGGCCACCAACCGTCGCGCATGCCCTTTCCTCTGCCGCGCGCTTGCCCATTCCTCTGCCGCGCCAACCGTTACGCTTCACATTCCTCTGCCAACTGTTGCCCTTCCCATTCACAATCCACTCTTGTTGCGCTTCACATTCCTCTGCCAACTATTGCTATATAATGCCACTATTGTTGCATGAATGGCAACCCCACACAATCCACTCTTGTTGCAAGAATGGCACCCCAAGAAGCGTGCACGCAGTTGGGCAAAGCCCCACTCCGCTGCTAGAGAAGGAGGAGGAGAAGAAGGAGGAGGAGGTGGAGGCGGAGGAGGAGGAAGAGGGGGCACAGGAGGAGGAGGAGGACGACAGCGACGATTTATGACAAATGACGGTGGCGAGGAATCTGCGGCGTTGGGGCAAGACCAACTCATGATCAATCAGATTTGGATGAGAAGGAGGACGAGCATCGCCGCACATCAAGCGGCAGCTCCGGTGACGAGGAGGAGGAGGACGACGACGACGATTTAGTTTTGGATATAGGGCTTCGCGCCATTAGACTATTATAATTAGGACTAAATATGTAATGATGGACAAATTATGTTTTGTAATGTTATTTTAATTAATACATATCCCGCAAATTACAAATTTGCTTTCATATGTTCTGTTTTCTTAACTAATTATGCTTTCATATGTTCTGCTTTTTTAACTAATTATGCTTTCATATGTTCTGTAAGTAGATAAATTACAATGTTTCTTATATTCTCAGATCGAACTAATAATGGGGAACGAGAATATCGCTGCGGTTCTATAGTAAAACCGCAAAGTGAAAATGGTCTTATCACTACCGGTTTTACTATAGAACCGCAATAATAAATCACTACGGTTTTACATATAAACCGGCGGATATCTTCTTATCACCGCCGTTCTCTATTAAACCGCAATGATATTACCTCCATTCCTGCGAGAAATTGATACTATTCTTATCACTTTAGATTGAAGTTTTAACCGCGGTGATATTATCATCGCTTCTTGGCTCGGACCTACCCGCGATGATGGGGGTCGCGATGAGGCGATCAGTAGTAGTGTCATTACGCATGCTTTTTAAAAACCGTTTGTGTTAAATATAATCACAGGCGGTTATATAAAACTGTCTATAATAAGTATATATCACATATAGTTTTATCTAAAAACTGTTAATAATGATGGTAATGCACATCACAGTGGTATCAATGCATACCACAGACGATTTTAATTAAAAACCGTCTGTGATAACAACCGTATAATGATGACCTCAATCGGGTAAAGAGGCCAACCCCAGTCTTCTCACGGCACTTCTCCTCCATGCGTCACACGAACATGTCGGTGCCACCCCTCCTTCGCACTGCCACCACTACTACGGAAAGGGCCTTGAAGATCGGTTCAAAATAGCTTTTAGTACCGGTTTTGAACCGTACAGATAGTTATTCGGGATCGATGCTTGAGGGCATCGGCCCCGGTTTTCACCCGCATCGATAGAGTATCGCGACGGTTCAAGTCACACGTGGCAGCGCGTCAGAACCTCGAGGACCTCATCGATGCAGTTGGTTTCTCCAACCGATCGATGAGTCCATCATCGCACTGTTGGAGACACCAACCGCATCGATGTTTTGTGTGTGTATATATATAAATGTCTGTTTGTGTGTGTGTCCATTAGCTATTATATATGTGTGTGTCTTAAATCACAACTAATTAAAAGCACAAATAATCAATCATGCACTTTGCCTGATAATTAAATCACTGAACATTCATTAACAAATTTAATTACATCTAATGTATTAAAATATGTACACATATTTGTTCTTCTGCTCATTGTCTAATGTATCACAATATATATGTACACAAGTTTAATTACAACTTTAGTATTTTTTTCATACATTCATCGGGATCTTTTACGCCATCGCTCTTGCTAGCCGTAGATGTCTAATTCCGATAGCTTCACCGGTCCTTATCGAAGGGCACCACTGCTTAAATTTGGTTCGTGAAACTCGCCTTTTGGATTTACGACCTCATCATAAATAAAGCCGACGAGTTATTCTTGAATTGCTCTCACTCGTGCCGGTGAGGAATTTTTTTAAATAATATTATTTTATTTCAAAATTGCGACATTAATACACGTATTTAAAAAATTGCAGAAATAATATCCGCTCGCCAAACCGTTTGGCGATAATAGGTAGTCGCCAAACGGTTTGGCGATAATAGGGTAGTCGCCAAGCGGTTTGGTGACAATATCCTAATCCCGCATTTTGAACCGGTGATAGCCAGTTGTCGCCAGGCCAGGGAGTAGTCGCCAAGCGGTTTAACGACTACTAAGTAGTCGCCAAGCGGTGTGGCGACTACTAAATAGTCACCGAGCGGTGTGGCGACCATAACCGAATACCTTTTTGGCCGAACGGCCGGCCGTCTCGCTCGGCAGCGCTCGGCGAAGAGAAAGAAAAAGGAAGAGCAGCGGCGATCGGCAGCGCGGGAGAGGAAGAGAGGGAGAGGAAGGGGAGGAGAGAGAGCGCGGGAGGAGAGAGAGGCGGCGCGGGAGAGGGAGAGAGAGGCCTTGTGGAGAGAGAGAGGAGAGGAGCGCCGGAGAGGAGGGAGAGAGAGAGAGAGGGAGAGGAGGGAGGAAGAAGGAGGAAGAAGGAAGGAGAAAAAAAAGAAAAAAGGTAATTTTTTTGTAATTTTGTTATTAAATTTGTATAGTGTAAAATAATTTAGAGATTTTGTCATATTAGAAAATTTAGGAATTTTAGATATTAGAAAATTTTAGAAATGTTAGATATTAGAAATTTTAGATATTAGAAATTTGAGATATTAGAAATATTAGATATTGATACAATATCGATGTTTATGCAATATTAGAAATTTTAGATATTAATGCAATGTCGATATTAGAGATTTTAGATATTGATGCAATATTAGAGAGTTTAGATATTGATGCAATATCGATATTAGAAATTTTAGATGCAATATTTGAGATTTTAAATTTTGATGCAATATAGCGATTTTAGATTGTTCAGAGAAAATGCCATGATAATTTTCTCATTTTAGGAGGGAATCGTTAATTTAGATATTGATGCAATATAAAAATTAATTTTGTTTAGTTAGTGATATTAAACGTTAGTGGTGATATAAAAATCAATTTTGGTTATGTCGTCAGCAAAGAATGTCGATGCAAAGGAAATTTAGGTATATTATGGCGATGGTGAAATAAAAATTGGGCAAAATGGTGTTGATTTGAGCAGTTTATAAATACAATGGCGAACACTTATGCCCCGATAGAGTTAGCATCCGTGATATAAAGCTTTGGTTGACCAAATATTTTTCCTCGATCCAAGTGTTTACTCTGTTACCATTCAAGCCGTATTCACGCATAGTAAGGGTGACCCGCTCTGTGGGAGTTGAAGAAAATAGATCGACGTACTTGTGGCATAAATGGTTAAGGTGGTGCAAGGATCTATCCTTGAATGTGTAATGCTTGGTGCAAGCGTGTCCCTAGAGAAGAGGTGAATATTAGCGACGTGGGAAGCAAAGACGTCACCTACAAATGAACAAGTTCGTAGTGGTGCCGGTTGAGGTAGCAATGAGGATGATAACAGGATGCAAAGAAACGCGAAGGTCGGGCAGATGAAGGAGGAAATCGAGCAAATTGTTGATCAATTGGGTTGGTGGACCGTATGGCGATGCAAGATGAAGCTGAAATGTTGGAGTGTGATGATGACATCGATGAAGATGAGGAAGAGGGAGGAGATGATGAAATGCATAGTAGTATCGGGCAACGGATGTACCCATCCCCGACGAGTGGAACAGAAAAACAAAGCTAGTATGGAAGTTTTGTGGGGGCATGAGTCGCGTTGGGAGTATGGTAGCAATGCCGTTAATTTGAATCAAGTTTTCGCAAATAATTACGAGTTGAAGTTGGCGGTGAGGTGTGGGCACTATCGCAGCAGAGAGAGTTCCGAGTTGTTTTGTCCAGTCCAGATAGATACACAGTGAAGTGCAGAACTGAAAGATGTGAATTCCGAGTACATGCATACAAGCCGAAGTGCGAGACATTTTGGATTACATCATGAGTAGATGGGCACACATGCGCACTAGAAAATGTTTCGTGAAACACCGCAACTTGAATGCGGCCAGTAATCGCTAGCGTGATGTTCAATGAGATCATCGAGAAGCGGACATTGAGTGTTCTTATATTCGAAAGCAATGTTGAGAACATTTAAGTTCCGGATAAGTTACTCGATGGCCTAGCGTATGGCTAAAAGGCATTAGAGAAGAGGTTTGGCACATATGAGGCTTCAGATTGTAACCTACCTCGTGTGCTTGATGTCTTGAAGGAAACCAACCACGCACGCATAATCGCTTTTGAAGAAAGTGAAGCGGATGGTAACGGGTCTCGATATTTCGTCGTGCTTTCTTTTCACTAGGTCCTTGCATTGCGTCATTCGTGTCTCGTCGTCCATTGTTTGTCGTCGATGGTACATTCTTGACTGGGAAATACAAGGGCCAGATTCTAACGGCCATTGCAATTGATGGGAACAACCACATACTTCCATTGGCCTTTGCATTTGTTGAGGGTGAGAAACGGGATAGCTGGCTGTGGTTTTTCAAACATTTGAAGTTCGGAGTAGTTCGTGATCGGCCCAACGTGTGCATCATCCATGACCGCCATAAAGGTATCATTTCGGCAATTAAGACTCTACAGGAGGACCTTGATGAGCCTTTTCCATGGCGGGACATGCGAGCAGTGGTGCATGAGACATTTGGGAGCAAATTTTTTCAGCGGTTCAAGAGTAAGAAGTCGATGAACCTATTTAAGAGGTTATGCAAGCGAACCGTGCACGTAAGTTCAACGCGATATTGGCCTAGTTGGATAAGCACACTACCGCACGATTGAAGAGTCAAGAAGCAACCAAAGAACGCCAAACGATTGCCCACCCAAAAGGCTATCACCCTTGGAGCGCCGATCCTCCAAATCGAGAAGATTTATTGTCAAGAAACATTAAGTGTTTCTCGCACTGGATAGAGGCGGAGCCGTTGGAGAAGTGGGCATTGCTCCATGACACTGGAGGCGCCAGGTTAGTATACTAAATTAACATAGCTGTGACGATTGAACAGTTGGAGTTATTGTGCTAACTGATATGTTTGAACAGGTTCGGTGTCATGACAACGAACATAGCCGAGGTTTACAATTGGGTCATCAGAGGCCTGCGTCCGCTACCACATGTGGCTGTAATATCGCAAATCGTCTTTCCTGGGTTTTTGGTCGGAATTGTTTTTGCTCTCTTAATCCAGGGATTTATTCGGAAGGGCAAAAGATTTGTTGCCCCGCACTTTTAAGAACCTTAGCGATAATTTTTGAGATATGCCGAATGCATATCGGAAAGGGATTTTCTCCGAGCCGTAATTCTTTTTTTCTTTTTTCTGCGGCAAGTTTTACTCAAAGGATTTTCCTTTTTGCCGTGAGTTTGAAATGCCGCCAGGAGTTAGTTGGTTGTGGTCTCTATAATTGTTGAGCAATGATAATTGCATTTTCTTTTTCCCCTAGCCTTTTATTTAGTGCTTCCACTTGTTGAGTATAAAAGGAGAAGAGGAAGTAGTGGAATCCCTAGCTCTCCTCTCATTTGTTTTTGCCCCAGCCGACTCCCTTCTTTTTCCTCTCCCCCACCCGCATGCTGTTCTTCCCCCTGGCGCATCCAGCTGCTCTTGGCGCCTCCAGCCCCCTGGCGCCTCCAAGCAGCTCCCTGGCGTCTCCAGATCCCCTAGCGCCCCCAACTCCCTGGCGTCTCCAGCCCCCTGGCACCCCCAATTCCCAGGCCGAAGCTCCTCCAGCCTGCTCCGGCCAGCCTCCGGCCCTGCTCCGGCCAGCTCCGGCGATCTCCCTCCGGTCGCAGCAGCAGCCCTGCAGCTTCTCCCCCATCTCCTTCTCCTTCATGTGTAAGGATTTGAGGTACAAACCCTAGAAAATTTGGGGAGTTAGTTGCTTGCATGCTAGGTGTTTGTGCTATTGCCTAGCTAGGATTCATGATTTTGAGATGTTGGAGGTTGGGGAAATGGAGAGACTAGAGTGATTTGAAATTTCTGGTTCGAGCAGATTTTTGCCCCCTGTTAGAGCTGCTGTTCGAAAATTCTACAAGCGTTTTCTGGGGGTTTGGCTATAACGAAAGTTGTAGATAATCGAATTACCTTTCAATAGAGACCGAAATCACTAAGTTTCGTTCATGCGTCTAAAAGTTATGACTGTTTTACTCAGGGCTGTCCAGTTTGAGCCGAGGGGTTGGCACCCCCTGTTCATCATCGATCTGGGAACAGCTGGTGCATTGGCTAAGGGGATGGCTGTGCTATTCTTGTAGTTTATTCCCTTGCGGTCGTTCCGAGTATGAGAACACAAAAATCCGTTGAGCCAATCAAAAGTTATGCTCATTTTGGTGTATGCTGTCCAGATCGAGTTAATTTTGCGTTTGTCTGCTGTTCGTCGCAAAACTGAGATTTATCGGTACGTCTCCCGATTGGTCGGCTATAGGAGAAGTTGTAGAGTTGTCTCTTGCGATCGTTTAAAGCCTGGGTTCATCCTTTTCGGAGTAGCCATTTGGAAGTTATGGCATTTTCAATGCCGGCTGTCCAGATTTGCATTTAAGTGGTTATGAGGGATGTTTTGGTTTCGATTGTAGATGTGAATATGTAGAGTTGTTTTCTTCTGTCACTTGTACCGAGTGTGTATGAATTTGAGTTGGATGAATGTTGTTTTATTTGCAGGGAAGGTTCTGTCGGGAGTGGCCTCAACCACATGCCACTCCATTCTTTCGTCGGTAAAGGCAAGTGCATTACATCGGTTGTGGCTTGGGTGGCCACTAAGTTTTACAATAATACAAATTATCCATGTGTTGCTTTAATATTGTCATGTTTGATTTTGCATTCGATATGATGAATGAGAATAGTTAGTTGGTTATGCTTTTATTTAATCGAGTTTTTATGCAAGTGTAACCTGTATATCTCTTATACGGTATTTAATTGATTGCTTGTGTTGTGTATATGCTTACGTTATGATTGCATTTGTGGTTATAAGCACATCTAGTAGGGTAATTGTCTTTTGATGAAAAGGTTAAGTAATCTGATGCAAGTGCACCGTTGACCGAACTGATTTGTGTCGAAAGTTGAATATCATGATACCTTGTGATTATGAAAAGCTATCGTTTGAGATATCATACTTTTTTACTCGTATGATAAGATAATGTGAATAGTGAAGTAATGAGGTTTGATTAATAAGAATGGATGATTTGGTGATCATGAAGATGGATTATGACTGTAACGGGTGTAGTAATGATAATTGTGACTATGTAGATATGAGTGTCGAGAATATGCAAATGAATGCTGAGAATATGAATATGAGTGATGAGAATATGAATATGAAAGTTGAGAATATGAATATGAATGTTGGGAATGCGGATATGAGTATTGAGAATATGGATATGAATGTGAGGAATATCATTTGCATATGTGCATTCATGAATTGCATTGAGCCAGTATGGTGAGAAAGTTATACTAAGTATAACTAATCTGAGTGCTCGGAGTTCCTACCCAGAGTCCCATCCTTTGGCGTGGATGGGAGCGGTGTTAAGCGTGGGACCCGCTCTCGGGTAGCGGCAAGTCCTGCTTCGCAGGCCCTTCCACGGGATGGTTGGGTTTGAGGGCACGACGACGGGTGGTGCTCGCAATACCGGTATTTGCTAAGAAAGAGGAGATGAGTCATGCATGATGCATCATATGCATGAGAATGCATCATATGTACGAGAATGGTGAAATATGCATGAGAATGGCGAAATGAGATGAGCATATGAATATGTAAGCATTTGCATTGCACTGACAAACGATGAATCATGTGTAATGAGTTGATTGTGATGCATGGATATGATATTCTTCCTTTGTATGGCATATTTGCACCTGCATTGCATTGGCAGTGATACATCATATTTAATGAGTTGATTGTAATGTATGAATATGAGATTCTTCATTTGTTTGACATATTTGCATTTGCATTGCATTGACAAATGATGAATCATGTTTAATGGGTTGATTGTGTTGCAAGGATATGAGATTCCGCTCTTGTATGTTTTGTGCACTTGAGTATGAAAGCATAAATGCATTCCATTGTATTGTGTGTTGCAATTGATAAATGGAATTGATGAGGATAGGAAGAACAGGTTGAGGATTAATGTGTGGACTCATCCAGAAATGTTTATTGAGGCAGGGGTAAGATTTAGTTATGATTTCGAGTTGGTTGTGGTAAGTGTAGTTCGTTATTGTTTCTTTTACTGGTTGATTTCCATTTAGTAATGGCTATATGAAATTCTAGAGTAAAAGTAATTCAGTTGAATTCATTACTTTTATTATTGTTGCACTTTGCTGAGTCTTGGACTCACGCTTGCTTACTTCCTGTTTTTAGGTACCTTGAAGATGATTCATCGGGATGGGAGTAGAAGCACGTGCACGACTTCGGTCATCGTCTCCTTAAATTAATCCATAAAACCTGATCGTATCTAATGTGGTTGTAAAGTGTTGTTTGTTGTGGTGTAATTCATCAATTGCTAGTGGATATGTGATTGATTATCTAAGGACCTGTTAGAATGATATCATATAACTGTCATTGTTCTTTTCTCTGCTGAGTGGATGTCCACTGGCCTAGATAGGTCATGCCGAAATTTTATAAAATTCGGTGACTTAGTTTTAAGCCGGTTGAAGAGTTTAGAGATTAAATTCAGTTTTCAATCTTTTGTAGAGGTGTCGTTTGTTATTTAGGATTTTTGGTAGCATTCGCGGTGCGGTTGGCGCCGGGGTGTTACAGTGGCCATCCTGGAAGGCATGCTGCACGACATCGTTGGCTACTTCCAGAAAAGGCATGCGGAGGTTGTACTTCACGCCATGACATTGCAAATGCCGTACTGTGCGCGGATGATGGCCTACATGGAGGAACGCGACAAGAAAGCTCACCGCATATGGTGCGAGCCGAGTGATTGAGTACCGCTTCGATGTGACTCTCCGGTGTAAGGGGATTGGGAACCGACACAGCGGTTATTACACACGAGGTTAACCTAGGCCAAGGGGCCACTGGATGGTGTGAATGCACCTACAACAAGCCAAGACTTCTTCATATTCCCCGCCGCATGTGATCGCAGCTTGTGGGCAATTGGGATGAACACGCCGCAACACGTGTCCCTTTCTACCTGAAGGGTCATGCTGTCAATACATGGTCCGGTGAGTTCCGTGGTTTTTGAGCACATGGTGATTTCACTGCCATTAACAGAGATGTGCGCATATGTCTACCGGATGCAAATTTGCGGAGGTGTGCACTAGGGCAGGCTGGCCGTCCACAATCTAGGTGCATTCGCAATGACATGGATGAATCTGAAGTGGGTGGCCCTGGTAGGAGGTGTTCTCAGTGCGGTGAGTACGGGCACAAGGCAACGCAATGCCCTTAGTGTAATATGTATCATTTTATCCTATGTTAGGTATTTGCGGGTATATTGGACCTTTCGTCATGTAGTGAATTATGTAATTTGTATTGAGTTGTGTAATATGTATCATTTTATCCTATGTAATTCTCTAAGTCATGCATGTTGTTGTTGTATCTTAGTTTTGTGAAATTTCTATTATAGTTGTTGTACTTATTGCACTATGATTGTACCTTTTGTCATGTTTTTGTATTGATATGTTTGTCGTTTTTTATTTATGTCGAACTCCTCGTTCTTTTGTTTTGTATTACTAACCGTACTGTTTTCCTATTTACTTGCAGGGATGGAGCACCCCGAGTCACTCCTTGACTCTTCGTTGGACCGACGGCACCGTGCGTTCGTCCACACCACACAGGGCCTTGAGAGGGTGCCTCTGCTGCGGGTCCGTGTGCCCAGCAGGGCATGGCGGCTCCACCCAGCCTTCTACACCCGGTGAGTTGCACTACATTGTCATGTTTCATTGCTCGCACAGTTGCATTTCATCTAACTAATATTTGAATACTACGACTATTTTTTCCTGTCGATAGGTTGGCACATGCTGGGTTGCTTCCGCTCGCTCGGATGATCGAGGGCTCAGCTGAGGACGTGGTTGAGGAGGCGGGGGAGGGCGGCGAGGACGGTCCAGAGCGGTCACGTCGTTTTCCGTTCGACCGGAGCCTAATGTCTTGTTTGGTGGACCGCTGGTGTCCGGAGACGCACACTTTCCACCTGCCGTTCGGTGAGGTGACGGTCACCCTGCAGGACGTTGCCATGCTCACAGGGTTGCCGATCGCAGGGGCACCGATCGGACCCTCGACGACTCCTGCGGGGTGGCAGGCTGACTTGGAGGAGAGGTTCGCCGGAGTGGCTCACACTGACCCGGCGATACCCCTCGGCAGGAAGAAGCACGGGCCGTTGAGGAGGTGGTTGGCCCAGTTCGAGGTGAGTGCTTGTGCGTGTTTATGTTTTTCTAATTTTCTGTAACGTTATTAACATATTACTACATGTTAACTGTGACAGGTGCAGCACATGGCGGCGGAGCCCACTCCCTACCAGGTGGCCCGACACTTGGAGGCCTACCTTCTTTGGTTGTTTAGGATGGTCATGTTCACGACCACCCACGGCGACAGCGTGGACGCACGGTGGATAGCCTACGCACAGGCTATCGCAGACGCCATCGACCTGCACCAGTCCCGCCGGTGTCCAGGGTTCGCGGTTCTTCTTGCACAGACCCGGCTCCTCGTTACACAGCGGAGGCGGAGTACAGCTTCCACACTCCTTTGCCTCCGGGCCCAGATGTGGCTGGAGGGTCCGGCTGGCAGGCACCACGCGGCTCCACCATGATCCCCACGCCAGGTAAGTCGAGCTCTTACGTTTCATATTAGTATCACGTAACTACAATTGAAAGCTATTATCCGAACGTGCAGGCTACGTTGAGGGTGGAGGACAGTACTCTCAGTCGACTCACTCCTCGGGCCATGTCGAGCAGGACTTCTTCACGGACCAGTACTTCTCTGGTGCACCGACTTGCCCCTGACGCAGAACTCGCGACCGACGCAGGCACGCAGCCTCGCACCGACGCGAAGGCACGCAGCCCTACACCGACACGCTTAGCGAACCGGACTTCGGTACCTACTGGTACACGTTGCCTCCCCGAGACCGTCGACCGGTGCAGCGTTACAACCCTTCGGACTACGGCCAGGCGGGGCCATCGCAGGAGCAGGCGAGGCCATCGCAGGAGCAGGCGAGGCCATCGCAGGAGCTTCACCCTCGCCCTCTTGACGATGCACCGGCCTCAGCACGTAGGCCGAAGAGGGGTCGTCGTAGGGGGGGTGCGGCATAGGCTGTTGTCCTATTTTTGTTCTTACTTTGTACTATTGTACATTGTTTAGAGTGTTGTTCTCGCTTTGTTACTTTGTTCGTACTGTTTTACATTGTTAATAGTGATGTTCATGCCTTTTTTACCTTTCCGATATCAATGCGACATGACAACGCGAACGTTGCAGCTTTCTCGGACCGATTCGACAACACGCTGCAGCCCACTTTTCTGATCGATTCGACAACACGCTGCACACAATAGCTTTCTCGGGCGAGGCCACAGCACGCTGCTATCAGCTTTCTCAGATCTGGGGACGTGCTCGACTGGAGGGGGGACGTCCTCGTTCGTGCTGCGAGGGGCCTGCCCACGTCCCCGTGTAAAGGGGGAGACGTGCCCCTCATAGGTGGATCGGACGGGGGGCCTGCGAACGTCCTCATCTGGAGGGGGGACGTGCCTACAAGAGGACTCTCCGAGGGGAGAGCCGAAAGCACCTCAGTTTATCGTTGAACATTCTTCCCCGGAACCCCGCAATCCTTCCACAAATCGAAGAGCTTTCATACCACCTCCGCTACCACATATCCTCGTCTTCATACCACCTCCGCTACCACATAACCCCGCAATCCTTGCCTCAAAAGACTATGTCTCAAATGGCGACCTCTGGAAATCGGAGGGCTCGTGCACTTGCCAATGCAAGGCAGGTCGAATGTCCTAACTGCCACGTGCAAGCTAATGTGTTCTACTCCAACACTGAAGAAAATAATGGGCGAGTGTTTTACAAGTGCCCTTTTTTCTCTGTAAGTGAAAAGCTAGTTTGATTCCTTCTTGTGCACACTATTTGTTCTATTATAGTTGTGTAGTTGTTCTGAGATATCTCATTCCTTCGCACGGCCTGAAAGCTTGTTCACCTCATCACGTAGGTTGCAGGGTGCCAATATTTCCAGTGGGCGGACACCATGGACACCTTGAGGGAGCGTCCTACAACCATTGTACCACAGAGGATGCAGCAGCCTTCTATGGAGGAGAGGATGGACCCTATGCTTGAGCAGAGGCTGAACATGTTGATGTTCAAGATGGAGCACATTTTAGATCATATGAAATGGTTAGAGAAGATTGTGTATGTGGCTATCGTTCTTGTATTGTACTTTATTCTTGCGAAGTAGTTCATTTCGTGTAGAGGGGGCAGAGTTGGTCACAGATGTCTTTCGAAGTGGTTTCCAGATATCATATCTTCATGTATCAGTATTTTACATGTTAAGCAGGCTTTAATTAGAATATTTTCGTGTCATTTGGCTGTCCAAACTGGGTTCCAAAGCTAGTCACACCAACATCTGTATTTACACGAGTAATTCTAAAGGCCGCTGAATAGGCTTAGTTAGTTCAGTTTTCTGCGCGACTCGTTCACGAAGGGTGTTTGAGGAAGAAAGATTTATATTCAGATCAAGCCCTAAAAAGAATATCTGAAACGACTCGACTAAACGACAAGACTCTGCACCACGCTGCCTTTTCGGTGGCTTGTAAAACTACTCGACTAAACGACAAGACTCTGCACCACGCTGCTCGGGCTGAGATGACAACACGCTGCACCCCGCTTTTCAAACTGAAACGACAACACGCTGCATCCCGCTTTTCAGACTGAAAAGACAACACGCGGTTTCGTGCCGGGGCAGCTTTCGGGAGAGGGTGACACATCGTGCAGCCTTTGACTGAGGGTGACACGTCGTGCAGCCTTTGACAGAGGGTTACAGGTCATGCAGCCTTTGACAGAGGGTGACAGGTCATGCAGCCTTTTACACAGGGTGACAGGTCGTGCAGCCTTTGACAGAGGGTGACAGGTCGTGCAGCCTTTGACAGAGGGTTACAGGTCGTGCAGCTTTGATGATGGGTGACAAGTCGTGCAGCTTTCACAGAGGATGCGATGCCATCAAAATGGACAAGTGCTGTAATTGTGTGGAGTAACCCCTCACCACCACTATAAAACAGGGCCGAGGGGTAGACATCCAACACGGCCTAACCAAAGAATAAACGCCGCTTGAATCTACACAAATTAGGGCACAATGTCGTTTCTCGTCGCCTCTTCAAAGAAGCGAAGTCATCCCGCCCGAATATCCGAATGCCAATGGCGACGCCGAGTTCTGCAGAGTTGCCCGACCCAAATGCGATCAAGAACCTCACGCGAAGATGATGCAATCTACCCATGGAGAGACGGCCCACGCTCACTCTTCATTGTGGCCGCACCTACAAGGTAAACCTCTTGGTGTCCACACAATCTGAGGTAACACTACCATTTCATGCATCGTTCTTTATTTTCTCGGACAAGGACCGTGTTGCTTCTTCCAATGGATCGACGGGCCGAACGACATGACTACTTAATTTCTACAACCGCCACGATGCCTACCCCGCTTGCCGAGAACTTCACCCGGTGGGAGAGGCCGCCAGGATATGTCCCTTTTCTAGATCGACCAGAGCTTAGGGCCGGTGGGCAAGGGGCCAACCAATCGGTGAGTTTCATGCGACATACTCATGTTAAACTCACAAAGTAGTAGTTCTAAACCAGTTCATCGCACACAGGAGTTCAAAAGGAAACTTGCGAATTTGCTCAAGTCAAAGGAGAAACCTCCTCCAGGGCCACCCGAAAGCCCCGACGTTTGCGAACATGGCCTGCAGGCAGTGGTTGATACCTGCCACGATGATCTAGCGGACCGGAGATTCTACCGGTGCCCCTTGGCCGAGGATGAATGGTGCTGGTACTTCAACTGGGTGGACCCGGAGACGTACCACCCACATCTCATGCTTCCTGCATGGGATAACTGGGGGGAGCAACCATCTCCGTGGTGCCACTACCGCCTGTAAAAGCGGACCCGAGTACGCCTACGGTGTTATTCAACGACCAAAGTGGGCATACTGCATTGACTACGGGGCACGCTTACGGTTGTCCAAGGATAAGCCCAACACACACCTCCTGCACCATATAGTGGAGTCGAGTGAAACAGAGCAGGCGTCTCCACATGCCTCCGCCAATGTACCAACACACCAGAGGTGCAAGAGGTTCCTCCTCTCAAGAAGAAGGGACAAGGGAAGCAAATGGCCGAGGTCCACAAAGACGCAACAAATCCTTGACGCTCTTGCAGACCAACCGGGAACCCGGGTGGTATTAACATAGGGGACGCCGGGAATCGGGATGACATGCCCATATGGGAGGGCAGAAATCCACATAAAAAAGACCAAACAATTATGTCTTATACACCCGAGACATACGGCATAGGCCACCCATTCGGCGACAGCTGGGAGAACTGCGGATCCCCATGGAGTTCTTTCATAGTAGGGACTGAGCAGTGTCCAAGGACAAATCGCAAAATTAACACGGTACAGGTAATATGCAGAAAATGTTGGACATCATTCTGGCTGTACCCAGATAGGTTGAACGATCATTTGTTCTACCATGACGAACATTGCTTTCGTTAGTTAGTTCGTCAAGCAATTTCAATCCTTTGTTGTAATGCCCTTGTAATATAATCTAATCTATTGCTTATTTTATCATCTGAACTTTCGGTGTATGTGCCCTTATATATCTTCAACAAATAATTTAAGTGTTCATAACATGAGTTGTTGTCGACTATAAAATTTTGAAAATTTTTGTCTATGATGTTCATAACAATAACAATGAAATTTTGAAATGTTCAAAACAATCAAATTTTATTGTTTGAATTTAAAAAAAAATTTCATATCTTCAAATCATTTGAAATTTTTATGGTAATATCACTGATTCATCAAGAACCTCCATAAAAAATTTCATAATTTTTTGACGTCGTGGTTGTCCAATTTTATTTTTATACGTGCTCGCTGATTCTACCCGCGAGTGCCTTTTCCGAATTTCGCAACAAATGGCCGGGGCAACGTCTGGCTATCTCGCCCATACGTAAGTGGTAGCCCGCATTGCGTAGGCCGCCCTTGATTTTTTCCGTATTTTTTGGACCGTGTACGGCCTTGTCCTGAGGCTACTGAAACCCCTTAGTGCCCACGATTTCCGTGATTTCGTAGCCGCGAGTGCCTTTTTCGAATTTCGCAATAAATGGCCGGGGCAACGTCTGGCTATCTCGCCCATACGTAAGTGGTAGCCCGCATTGCGTAGGCCGCCCTTGATTTTTTCCGTATTTTTTGGACCGTGTACGGCCTGTCCCGCGGGGCTACGAAAACCCCTTAGTGCCCACGATTTCCGTGGTTTCGTAGCCGTGAGTGCCTTTTCCGATTTTCGCAACAAATGGCCGGGGCAACGTTTGGCTATCTCGCCCATATGTAAGTGGTAGCCCGCATTGCGTAGGCTGCCCTTGATTTTTTTCAGATTTTTGGACCGTGTCCGCTTTGTCCCAGGGCTACGAAAACCCTAAGTGCCCACGATTTACGTGGTTTCAGAGTCGTGAGTGCCTTTTCCGATTTTCAGAATAAAATGCGAAGCAACGTCTGGCTATCTCGCCCATACGTAAGTGGTAGCCCGCCTTTGCGTGGCCGGCCTTCATTTATTCCGTATTTTTAGACCGTGTCCTACCGCCCCATGGGCTATGAAAATACGCAAGTAAGATCGTATCACTAACTAACTAAAATAATTCTTCCGCTTATTACATGACAAGAAGTTTTTTAGTTCTTCCCGCTGAATACAACAATTATTGCACAAACAGTTCACAACAAAATTTACCCAAAAAATAAAAACATGTACAGTATTATCGCCAAACAGTTCGGCGACTACTAGTGGTCGCCAAATGGTTCGGCGACTACGGGTGGTCGCCAAACGGTTTGGCGACTATATAGTAGTCGCCGAACGGTGTGGCGACCACTGCCTGATCTGGCTATTAACGGTTCAACAAGCGGGATTAGGATATTGTCGCCAAACCGCTTGGCGACTACCCTATTATCGCCAAACAGTTTGGCGACCGGATATTATTTCTGCAATTTTTTAAATACGTGTATTAATGTCGCAATTTCGAAATAAAATAATATTATTTAAAAAAAATTCTGCCGGTGAGAGTTCCGAACATTGTTCCGCCAAATATTGAGGCACCTGTCGTTAAGTCATTAACTAATCAATACTTAAATTTGTACAAGATATATGGAGTACCTATACATCATTAAAGCTAGTAATTATATTTACTCGCCCCCTGGTTGCCTTTTAGCATGCGATCGGCGGCTCCGGTTTGGACGTGCATAAACTCACATACATAGTAGCCGCATAAATTGTTGCCCGGCGGCTGACTCAAGATCTGCGGTGGAAAAAGTTGAAAGCGTGAAATGGATGCAAGGAAATTAAGTTAACTAACTAAAAGCTAGCATTATGATATACGCATACCTAGAGGCAATTGTAATGTCAAATTTCTCCTTGAATACGCCCACGTTTTTAGCACGGAACCGCGAATGCACTACACATGTGATTACTTAATTGTACATGATTAGAATTTGTTTCAAATTGAAGGAAATAGAACTAGTACGATAATGAAAGGAACAAGAATTAATACCGGTTGAGCATGTCGATAAAGTTTTGATACTTTTCAACTGGTGTCCTTTGCGAGTCCATAATTATGATCGAGCTACGATCTAGCTCGATCATAAGAAGAATCCAGTGAAAACTATACATAGATATGTCAACGTAGATAACTAATTAGTTCTAACATCATGTTATGAAAAAGGAGTAGAATGAGGTAGTACGAAAACACGTACTCAAATGAGTAGGCTAGATATATCTTTGACTTATATCTTTGACCCATTAGCGCATTGAATACGTTAGTCTCTGTTTCACTTGGGTGGTCTCTAACAGTTGTCCCGTTGATAACTACTGGGTCCATGAAGCCTATGTCGAAAATACGATCCCTTCGGCATCTTTGTATCTCCAAGCTACATAAGAAATTAGTTAGGCTTGCAAGTTAGTATAGTACAAGGAAGTGCACGATAGTTTTTTGTAAATAATTAAGACACTTACAGAGTCCAGCAACCCAACAAGCTCGCGCTGAGGGCGTCTGTCTGGTATAGATCATATATGTAGTCCCATTCAACAAAAAATTCACCTTCACCGCGAAAAAATCTTGTTGCTTAAACTTGACAGCGAACAACTGTAGACCATGCTTGGTCACGTCCAAGTACCATTCATGAAATTGCCGCATCTTTGTCGTTAGCTGGGGCAGCTCCTCACTCCTGACCAATGATCTGCCCACTTTAAATGGCCATCTTACTTGGGCAAACTCAATCTTCTTGGTGCCTAATATTTGATCTGCGTCAAGGCCAGTTTCATTGAAGAATTGTAGCATCTCCTTACCCTTCCCCTCAGCTGACATCTTCTTCTTGGGGCATTCCTTACTCAATGTGCGCTCGTAGTTTGATTGGCGAGGCATTTCTTTTTTATCCTTCAAATTTTTAATAGTCATTAAGCCTTTATGAAATTCTTACATGCGTGTTGAACCTTCTTCTCTGGTGACTTGGGTCTAAGAAATTTAGTTACCTCTCCTTTTACCATCTTCTTGGTCTCCTCATCGTTCATATCATACGGCCGCTTCGGAAGTTCAGCCAGCTTCTTGGATTGGGTGGAGGACCTCGTCTTCTTGGGAGCTACTGGCCGAGCTGGCTTGTTTCCCTTGGTCGGCGCCTTCTTGGGAGGAGACGGGCTTCTTGTAGCGCTTATGTGCGCGGGAGGTGGTGTAGGAGTCGGCGCCTTCTTGGGAGGAGACGGGCTTCTTCCGGGGCTTATATACGCAGGAGATGGTGTAGGGGACGGGCTTCTTGTCGGGCTTATATGCGCAGGAGGTGGTGTAGGAGTCGACGCCTTCTTGGGAGGAGACAGGTTTCTTCTCGGGCTTCTTGGCGGAGAGGACACGCCCATGTTATCTCAAAAATTATGTACCGCTTATGCCCACAGATGAAATTGTGTAACGCCTCTCCTAGCTTCATAGTCCCGTCACCTCCGAGAATTTCGAGGTCAAGGTCCTCGTACCACAGGTAGACCTCCTCCACCGAGACCTTGGAGTATCTGACGACAAGATGTTGGCCATGGATAAGCTGCCCGGCTCCAATGGGTGAGCCATGCCGTCGGCGCCTTGAAGAAAAGGTTCCGTGCTTGGACGTGCAGCTCACAAGGTGTCCGCCGCTCGATGTCGCTGACGGATACTTGTCCGCCAAGTCTGCTCGCGCCCACCGGAAGTGCAATGCCCACGCCCGGAAGGGCTGATGATGTTAGGATTACTTGGAGGTTCTTGGTCCGTCTCACGCTGTTGGCTCAAGGCTAGCTGCACCTCTCTTCGAATCTCTTCTTGCATTCTCTCCTGTGTTTGATTCAGGCGTTCTTCAAGTGCACTAAGCTGTTGTGTTTGTCGAGCCTTGCTCCTCGCCCGACTCCTATAGGTCTCGGTGTTCTGAGCGAAACAAACCTTCCACGGGACAACGCCGACGCCTCGTGTATGTCCAGGGTGCTCTGGATTTTGCAGGGCCCTTGTTAGCTCATCGTTCTCCCTGTTTGGCACAAAGCTACCCAGGGAAGACTCCTCGATGGACTGTACAAGCCTTCTGGCCACATCACTTAGCACCTCCCCAAACACAGCATTGCCGTTATCATCAAGGCCGCCGCCGTGACCATAGAACCAATGCTTTGCTCTGTCGGGCCAATCCATTGTTGCGAGTGCGATACCCTTCACTAGTAGGTCCTGTTCCCTCTTCTCCCATTTTGGTATTGCATGGCGGTAACCACCAGGGCCGAGTCGGTGGTGATAATTCTTCTTCTGTGCATTCAGCTTATTCTTCTCACTCAAACTTTGACCTTCGTCCGAAGTCTTGTAGTTCACAAACACATCCCAGTGATCTTGCAACCTTGGGTGCTTGTTGAAGTCGGGCGTTCGATTTTTCTTGATATACTCTGTGTTCAGCTTCTTTTTATAAGTCTGGAATGCGACCGCCATCTTCTTGAGAGTATGACTCTTCACCTTCTCTTCGGTCCCTTGGGGGAAGGTGAATGTCTCCTTCACATCGCTCCAAAGCATGTTCTTCAGATCTTCGTGGACTGATCCCATTTTGCTATGCTAATTGGCACGTGGTCCCTAACATGGACACCGCATGTCAATTGAACGCCCAAGCGCCCGAGGGTGCAAGAGGTCGGCCGTCCTCGCCGACTTCGGTGACAACATGTCTTGCCTTCGACTTCTTGCTTGGACCTCGCTTACGTGATTGCCTGCTTGGTTGATCGATTTGAAAGCATGGTACAATCATGAACGGGTCAGAATGTTGGCTTAGCCTGATAGTGGAATCGACAATCATGAATGTGACTGATTGTTACCTCGTCGGCCTCATCGTGCTCTGCAATTTCATCGGCCTCGGTGGCCTCGGCGACCATGAGGGCGAGTGTAGTTCCGCCGCCTCATGACCACCACATCCGAAATCAAACTTCTCATAAATTCTTCTTGATCAAATCTTTCATCGTCCATCGTCGTTTCTTAGGCTAGAAGAAGCACTGAAAATAAACGAAAATAGATCACATTTCATGTAAAGCTAATGGTACTACTCTAAAACGGCGTGGAAGACGGTGGGGAAGAGACGGTAGAGAGGATGGTAATGACGCCAAGATGTTCCTAATGTAAGTCGGCCAAATACTATCGACAAGTATACTTATACATATACATACAAATCTCACATATACATAGAAACTTCACATATACATAGAAATTTCAAAATTCACCGAAATTAGAATAATTCACATGATACATATTCATTTGACATGATACATATTCATTTCAAACTTCACATATACATAGAAATCTCACACATACATAGAAATCTCACATATACATAGAAACCGATCAATAAAAATAGAAATTTCAAAATTCACCGAAATTAGAATAATTCACATGATACAAATTCATTTGACATGATACATATACATTTCAAACTTCACATATACATAGAAATCTCACACATACATAGAAATCTCACATATACATAGAAACCGATCAATAAAAATAGAAATTTCAAAATTCACGTAAATTATAATAATTCACATGATACATATTCATTTGACATGATACATATACATTTCAAACTTCACACATACATAGAAATCTCACACATACATAGAAATCTCACATATACATAGAAACTGATCAATAAAAATAGAAATTTCAAAATTCACCAGAAATTAGAATATTCACATGATACACCTGTTAATTTTTCGGTTTTAATTTTCTTCAAGTACACTTGCTTTAACTTTTTTTTTTGTTCTCTGCAATACCTAACAATTAGCTTGTGGTAAATTTGGATCTTGACTAAGTGACTGGTTAGAAAGAAATATCAGCATTAGTAATACTGTTACTTAAGTGCCTTATGATCATGCCATCTACTATATGAATTATGCCCATCATCTTACTTAGCAAAAGATTGGTTTTAATGAATATGTTGCTCTCAGAAATTGGGAAAACTGAAGATTAGATCTCCAATTTTAATCACAAATGGGCTAACAATATATTCAATGAATTAGGCCTTGAACCCTTATGTCGGGACACAAATTCGCAGTCCGGAAACCCTCTGTGTTTTCAGCACTAGTCCCAGGATAAGTCGCTAGTGCCCACAATTAACAAAGATGAATATCACAATCATACACAACGGAGTAATAAATAAAGAATTTCATCTTTTAATATAACTTGTTGAACAACCTTAAGGTCAACTTACAATTGTGAAACCTAGATGGCTTCAACTCAGAGTAAAACGAACAGCACCGGAACGAAGAACGTCAGTGAATCCCATCAAAATACCATAGGCATTTGACAAGGTTCAACTCCTAGATATTCGCCTTCTTGCAGAACTTCTCCTTCTTCGAAGACAAAGACTTTTCCTCAACTGGTGATGTTTTGTTATAGCAAGGGTGAGTACACAACCGTACTCAACAAATCATGCACAGAATGCAGTTCTATTACTACATGCATGGCTTATTCCAAAGGAATGGCTGAGTGGTTCTTTTTGCAATAAAGCAGCATTAACAAATAATCATAATAGATAGAAAAGCAGTAAAACAAATAATACCCATAATAAATTTCGTAATCATTCTCAAGTAAAGCATTTCTCATCCTTAACCAATTTCCATATCACATTGTCCACAATTCCAACATCATTTTATCAAAATCTAACCCTTGATTTGTAATCCCGAGCATTGTCCAAGATCATGACACGCTTATTCAATAGTTTTTACACTCTGCAGAGGTTGTACACTTTACCCACAAGATACAATCAACTCACCACGTCAGCCGTGAATCGCCATACAAAAGTATGCGAATGAGTGATCATAACAAAGCCTTTCAGAAACTTCTAGCTCAACCTAGAAACCTCTCCGTGTTGCCTTCACTATCACTTCCCTCACACTGAGCCGAAGTATAGGACCGACGAACACCGTTGGATGCGTACCAAACCGCAGCACAGGTACGCTCCCCCATACAGTCACCCCTCGGGTGACTGCCACCCCAAGGTATCAAAGGTGAGATATCAGAATCCTACTAAACTAAGTCTGTCCCATACCAGACATGTGGTTGTACGAGTGACTCAGTTCAAAGGTTTGCAAGGTTAAGTCCTTAGGGCAACCAAGGCAAGACCATCCGAATAATTCACCAACAATACCATCACATAATTTACCAACAATACCTTCACATAATTCACCAACAACACCGCCAAATACCAAAGTGACATATCCAATGCCACTCTTGCCACTTGCCTCGGTCTAAAACATTTTACCATCCCAATTGATTATTGCGCAACACAATGCCAACAACAACTCAACATCCATGTAGAACCACACTGGTTCCACATATCAACATCATCGTGTGGCAACACATCACACCATTTCACAAAACATATTTCATAATCCATTAATCAGTATTATCCTTTTATTTTCAAAAGACATGAGTTGCGTGGCATGGCTAAGCAATTATACACGGTCTAACCAACCCACGTTGGCAAGTAATAACAACCAACTAATAAGCAACCATCTTAGGGTGACAAATGAATTATGGCATACAAATAATCATGGCAAGGTGATATTTAGCAATTGGATTGAATAACTAATTCCAAATTAATTTAAATCATTTTAATCTTGAACTAGCATGCAATAATTTGAATCAAAGTAAATTTGTAAAACTGGGAGCAATATGATCAAAGCACAACTTGCCTGGTACTTGCTATAAACTGCTCTTTACTCTTTTTAAATGATCTTCGGCTTCCTCAACCCTTGGCTCTTCAATCGAATGCTTCGACTTCCTCGTCTTTCAGCTACTTCAGGTAACTTTTGGACGACACGTCTAACGACAAAGAAGCACAAATACAATAAATCTCAAAAGGCAATTCAAATAAACTCCAAATTAAGATTAGATTGGTACTGAATGAAAGGGATTGAATTTAGGAACTTGAATAGATTTGATCAAAGATCGGATGAAAGAGAACAGGCTTTCAGAAGATTTATCGAGAAGGTTACGACTGATAATTAGGGAAGAACAAAGTATATTCTAGGGAATATCCTTCGAGATTAATTAACTTGACTGGACGGATATTGACATATGGACTCTCGATCTATAGATCGGGTCCACAAAGATATGTTAGTTCACGATGGACTAAACTGATGCTCCAAGTTGACTCTGGTTGACTAAGTGGATACACAGTCAAACAAAGGACAGATGGACTGATAGATTAGATATCGGTACAAGGATATGACATATGGCCAATGGTCTATTGACCAAGTCCATGAACGATTTCCCAATCAATGACAGATTAGATTTTCAAAGATAAGACAAGAACAAGTGGGGTCAACATCCACTGCGATTCGATAAGGGGTTCAGTCATACATCGATGGAAAGCCTCGACGATGACAAGACGGCGATGATAAGAAGACGGGCTAAACTCAAGGTGATAGGGCTAGATCACATCAAGGCGATAGAAAAGATGATGACATCGCACTAGGGTCTTTACTTGAATGCACGCCTGCGATGAGAGCAAGGCGTTAACGGCGGGAGGTTAACGACGAAACGTTAACGGTGGAACGTTAACGATGGGACGTTAATGGCGGAACGTTAACGATGGAATGTTAACGATGGAACATTAACGGCGAAACATTAACGGCGGAATGTTAACGATGGAACGTTAACGGTGAAACGTTAACGGCGGAACATTAACGATGGAACGTTAACGGTGAAACGTTAACGATGAAGGTGAAGCGATGACGGAACGCATATGAGATAACAAGGTGGCAACCATTGGTTGAAAAATAGGGCAGCGAGGTCATGACATGGTCACGATGAACCAAAATGGTTGGCATCACAAGACGACGCGCGGCGGCGGCAAAAGGCGGCGGCCGACGAATAAAAAAATTTCGGTAGATGCAACAGCAAAGGGGAAGTGTCCATCGCGTAGAACGCGAGGAGACAAACTCAACAAAATAGGCGGATTTGGCGGCGACCCACCGGATTGATCACAAACTGCCGATGAACGGCTCCCGGAGCTAATGGATCAAACGGTCACAACTAATAAAGTACTGCATGAAACTTAACCACATTTTACAGAGAGCCATCTGGGAACATCTGGCACGATATGACGTGAACGGATCTGAGTTTCACCTTTTGGATCAACGGGGAACGCGCGATGAAATTTTCGGCTGTCTACAATGTAGTCTGATCAGAGAAAAGAATTTTCTGCACAAACTCCCGAGGTCAAAACCATGGGATATGGTAAGAACCATGTAGGGGACACCACCAGGAGTCTACCATAAAAATTTCACGGCCAAACTCGCAAAAACGAGGGAGAACGGCCTCCGGCAAGATTCGATCTTTGGGCAGCCGTAACTTTTGATTCCCTAAACCAATTTGCACGAAATTTGACAGGGAGATAGAGGGTACCATGAGGCACGAGGTGATGTAGTCAGATCACCAAAAATCATGACGAGCCGACCAGGAACGCGTCGCCAAAATAGGCCGACGAGGGGCGGCGTGGCTGCGCGGTCTTCCGGCGAGGGGGCTGGCTGGGCGGTCGGACGGGGGTGCAGGAGGGGTGCAGGGATGTGAGGAGGTGTGCTGGGTGGTCGGACAGGGCCGGGATGGCATGGAAAGGCGGCGCCATGGACGACCGGTAACGAACAAGATGACCCGAATGGCATGGCGGCCAAAAACACAATAGAACACGGAATTTCTCAAAACCAGTGAGAGCACGGCGTAGAGAAGGATCATACTAGGCTACATCTAAAAGGAATTTGATTGGGGATTACCGGTTTGAGAGGAATCGACGATGAACGGAGCGACGACCGACGACGAACAAACTCGAAATTCGGGGGCAAACTGCAACGAAAATCAAATCCGACTGAATGGTTGTGATCACGGAAGCAAAAGGCACAAAGTGACGCGGTCGGATTGCCTGGAAACTCACCGGAGCAAAAGATGGCTCACCGGTGTCTTTGGAGGACGCCGGCGTCGGGTTTTCTCACGTTTTGGGAGGGGAAACGGTATGGAATCAGTAGGGCAAGGTGAGCAAAGGATAGATGACGTCAATACGCACATTTCAAGTACTCACACGCCTCGGGAAGTGAAGATACGCTCGAAATATGGGCCGAGCAATGAATTGTCATTATCGCTTAATTGCGGCCGATTCACGAGGACTCAGGATGGTCAACAACTTGGAACTTGTTCCCTATCATGACGCGGTCGCGACGCTTCAGCTCCCAAGAGATTTGGCGCAGTATGCTAAGAGATATGAGGTTTTGAAAATAGAGCCAGACTTGGAACTTGAGACGTGAACAGTAGCATAGGCTGGAGGTTGAAGATGAATAGTGAAAAGCCACGTGTCGCTTTCTCATTAGTTGGAAGAAATGGAGGGACAAAAGCGCGAGGAATAAAATAGGAAAAATGATCTACAAATCTTGGAAAAATTCCTAAAAATACTAGAGATTATTTGGAACCCAATAAAATTAGTTTCACTGAATTTAGATGAGTTTTGGAATTTAGACAATTCCGGGACGAATATACTGGATTTAACAAAAGACCGCGAGAGATAAAATACCAAAGGGATTCTATAAATCTTGGAAAAATTTCCAAAATCATTTTAGAATATTTGGAACCTAATTCTATGAATTTTGAGATTTTTGGAGTATTTTGAAACTCGGATGAAATTTCGAATAAGGACCGGAATTGGAAATTCTGACTTTGCGGACGGAAAAGGATTGAACTCCAATTTCAAAAAGATATGGATGCCAGGTTAATTAGAACACCGAGGGAAATCCAAATTTTGAATTTAAATGGAATTTCAAAGGAAATGTTTGAATTGGAATTTGGATATAGAATTGCCCGAATAATTAATAATTCAAATTAAAATCCAATTAACATCCAAATGTTTGAATTAATAATTTTAATTAATTTTTAGCGAATCTCAAATTTGGGAAATTCCCTGAGATACAAAGAACACTGTAAAAACTAAATTTTAAATTACTTGATGTACACAAAAGGCACATTAAATTGTTTTAGATTTAGAAAATTCTAATTTAAGCTTCTTTAATCAATTAAGATTGATGTAAAACTTTTGGAAAGCTAATTTAAATATAAAATTTTGAGAACCCGAATTTTGGGATGTTACACCTTACCACCTTAAATGCACAATAAAGAATCTTACTGTCAAGATGTGTACTCTGCTAGATTATGAATAGACTCACAACTTGCTAACCAAAACGACTCTATATTTTCAGATCGGCAAGGCTTTGCGAATATATATCAATCACCGAGCTACAGATAATTCAGATCTTCAAATAATAATCATACCAAGAGCAGCAAAGATATTATTTAACCATCTAAATTGCACACAAACCGGAATATAATATCTGCATAAGTATCGAGTATCACAAACCTAAACCGATAGCGAGAACCAAGAGAGGCTAGCAACATGTAGACTTCGACAAAGAATGAAATAGCCAATAACAGTTTATCATCAAGTATGGTCTCGGACAAGAATGAAATTAATTCTTCTAAGCATTCGAGTCTCAGCTTCAAGGCCTAAAACATAGAGATAAATGTTCTTATGAAATTCACGCCCATTATCATCATCGAGCAATACCAATTTCAGCCACCAAAGAAGAAACAAATGCAAGATTCGATAAAAGACTTTACCCAAATAACATCACGAGCAATACCTCTCTCTTCCACCAAAGAAGGATCAAATGCAAGATTCGAGAAAATATTTCAATCTTCCAACTACATACTCCCTCTAGTCCCGAATCAATCGAATCAATCGAATGGCTTTACCGGTTTACCACTTAAACCTAGGTTGGCCTTGATAGATGTTCTTGCTCATACAAGGATTGAAGGAGGCTTTACCATAAGCGAGGAGGCAGGCGTGGTCGCTTGAGGCGAGGACGACAAAGGCTGGCTGCAGGCTGAGGCAAGGACGACGGCGGGGTCGCTTGAGGCGCAGGAGGACGGCGGTGGTGCGGTCGTTGGAGGCGAGGAGGTCGTCGGAGGTCTTTGCAAACGAGCGGGAGGAGGAGGAGATTGGGGAACAATGGCGGGAGTAGCAAAAATTGGGGAAGAGGAGGCGGCGGGAGGGATTTATAGGTGCACCATCAGTCCCGGTTGGTGTATTCAACCGGGACTAATGTCTCACATAAGTACCAGTTGGATACACCAACCGGGACTGATGGGTCAGCCTCGGCGCAAGCCCTAGGCACTATCAGTCCCGGTTCGTGTATTCAACCGGAACTGATGACACACATCAGTCCCGGTTGAAGACACCAACCGGTACTGATGTGAAGGGTTTATAAAACTCAAAATAATTTAGCGCCCTTACAACTTGATAAGAAATCTTCCTCCCCCTTGGCTAGTGCGAGGCGCTTGAGTGCGGGCTCTCCCGGCCGTGAGGTCTCGGGTTCGAGCCCCACTCGCACCCTCTAGCCCTTCTTTTTCTTAATTTACTGTTTAACGACTTCTTTTTTATTTCTTAATTTACTGTTTAACCACTTTAGATTCATTTAGCCTTTTTTAAGATTTCTTTTTTTAAATGTACTGTTTAACTATTGTTTCATTAAATAATTTTTAAAAATGCTTTTACCACTTTAGATTCATTTAGCCTTTTTTTTAAGATTTCTTTTTTATTTATTGTTTAACTATTGTTTCATTAAATAATTTTTAAAAATGCTTTTACCACTTTAGATTCATTTAGCCTTTTTTAAGATTTCTTTTTTAAATGTCTTGTTTAACTATTGTTTCATTAAATAATTTTTAAAAATGCTTTTACCACTTTAGATTCATTTAGCCTTTTTTTTAAGATTTCTTTTTTTATTTATTGTTTAACTATTGTTTCATTAAATAATTTTTAAAAATGCTTTTACCACTTTAGATTCATTTAGCCTTTTTTTAAGATTTCTTTTTTTATTTATTGTTTAACTATTGTTTCATTAAATAATTTTTAAAAATGCTTTTACCACTTTAGATTCATTTAGTCTTTATTTTAAGATTTCTTTTTTTGAATCATCCGGTTGTTTTTGAATCGGTCCGGTTGGTTTATCCAGCAGGATCGATAATCTATCGATCGTTTGGATACTCCAACCCAGTCTTGATGGGTCACCTCAGCCTTGAGGAGAGCCTAGGCACTATCTCCTGGTTGAAAACACCAACCGGACCGATGTCAAAACACTCAAAATAATTTAGCGCCCATACAAATCGACAAGAAATCTTCCTCCCCTTGGCTAGCGTGGCGCTTGAGTTCGAGGGCTCTCCCGATCGATCAGTGAGGTCTCGGGTTCGAGCCCGCTTCGTGCCCCTAGCTCTTCTTTTATTTCTTTTTCTTTTATTTGTTGTTTAACTCTTGTTTCATGAAATAATTTTTAAAAATGCTTTTACCACTTTAGATTCATTTAGTCTTTTTTTAAGATTTCTTTTTTGAATCTATTGTTTAACTATTGTTTCATTAAATAATTTTTAAAAATGCTTTTACCACTTTAGATTCATTTAGCCTTTTTTGTAAGATTTCTTTTTTAAATGTATTGTTTAACTATTATTTCATTAAATAATTTTTAAAAATGCTTTTACTATTTTAGATTCAATTAGCCTTTTTTTAGATTTCTTTTTTGAATCTCTTGTTTAAATCTTGTTTCATTAAATAATTTTTAAATATGTACCTTTACAATATTTTTCCAACCATGTAATATAAATTAACATTATAGAAAATTGTAAGAAATAAAGTAATATTTGCACTCTTATAATTCCATTGCAAACTCACCTTGTTATATTAGTACAGAGGACTTTAAACAATATTGTTAGTGAAATATTAGTACAATTTGAATGTAAAATAAGCTACAGAAAAACCACTAGAGGAATGAGAAACTAGTATGTTAGTAGTCTATTACACCAAAAGCAATCCTTATTTGCTAACATACTTTGCTTTTACAAGTGATCCTTCATTATGATCGCGGCAGTGCGTAGGGAGATTCCTCTGATCATTCAAGACACTAATGTCTACGCCCACCGTGAAAGGAGGCACTCGTCGAATCGATTATACTCTTCTTCGTCCGTGGCGCCTCAACTCCGACAATCCTTCTTTTACGGAAGAACCACGTGGCGCCTTGGCCGATCGCTCTTGCTAGTCTTCTCATTCCTTTTTCGGTTTCTTGTCCATGTCCATCACATAGAATACTGTGTCACATCATTAGCGAAACACGAACGGTTCGTCCCTATAGGCCACTTGCTTGAGGTCAACAGTTGTCATACCGCACTTATCGATATCCACTACCGTTAGTTTGACCCATTGGCACCAAACAGAGGGACTTTTAATGGCCCGTACTCTAGCTCCCGATCTCCTCTATGAAACCATAGTAGGTGTCCATCTTTCCATTTTGTCCAAGGCATCTATACGGACGCCACTGCTTTTGGTTGGTGCTCTTGCTATCCCGGGTTGTCGTGTAAAATGTGTACCCATTTATCTCATACCCTTGGAATGATATGATTGTTGTGACAGTCCTCGAGCCAAGAGTTTCAATTGTTCATCGTCATCTGTTTGCCCAATAGTTGCTTTTGTAACCAAGCTCGCCGAAATGATCCATTTGCTCTCTGCGATCCACTTATCGACTTCTCTGGGTATTGGTAGCGTAGACTCATCTCGTGATCATAGATATACGGAGCCACTACGCTTGCTTGTTTCAATACCGTGAAATGTGCTTGTTTAAATGCAAGTAGATCGTCGCTATATGATTCTTTTCTCCCTAAAGTCCCTTTTCCCGTAGCCTCCCTCATGGCGTGATACTGACGCCAATCGGATTCAGATCATCAATGTAACTAACACAAAACTCGATCACCTCCTCTGTCTTGACACCTGTGCAATGCAGCCTTACAGGCGAGACCGATTCTGAACATACTTCTTTAGGATACCCATGTACCTCTCGAAAGGGAACATATTGTGGAGGAACACAGTCCGAGAATTTCTATCTCTTTAACAATGTGGACCATGAGATGGACCATAATATCAAATAAGAATGGAGGGAAGATCATCTCAAGGCTAACGGACTATTGACCATGTCATCATGCAGATTAGATACCTTATTCGCTCGATGACCTTCTGCGACAACGCATTGAAGAACGAACACGCCTTTATGATTGTCCTCGTACCCAATCTGGCGTAATACCTCGCACCGCCATCGGGAGCAATCAGGTCATCAACACATGACAATCATGGGATTTTATGTATGCGATTTTATTCTCTTTCATGTTTATGAGTCTCCTTATGTTCGAGGAGTATCCGAAGGGACCTTCACACTGCTCAAGAACTTAATCATATTTTTTCTCTTCCTTGCTCGAGTGTAGCTCGCGGGGTGGAGGTAATGTTGTCCTTTCTCTCTCTTTTCGGATGTAGGTCGTTCCCGAGTCCCAATAGTCAGTAGGTCCTTTCGTGCTTGAAGTGTATCTTTTGACTTACCGTACATATCTAGGAAACCTAGCGTGTTCACGCAGACATTCTTCGTGATATGCATGAAGTCCGATGAGTGGCGGACCTCTAAGTCTTTCCAAGAAGGTAAGTCCTAAAATATTGACTTCTTCTTCCAAATGGCCTTCGTGTGACATTGTTCACCGACAGGGTTTGCTACGAGACCTTTTCCAAATACTACTTTCAGATCCTTTATCAAAGAAAATACAAGCGCCCCAATCGTGATGCATGGGCTTTTACGCTTTCTCTTCGTCCCATCAAAATTCTCACCCTTCCTCCGTAACGGGTCCTTCATATGGAGAAACCTACGGTGGCCCATGTACACAACCTTTCGAGAGATTTTTAGGTACTTACTATCCGTATCCTCTAAGCAGTGGATGCAGGCTTTATATCCTTTGATAGATAGGCCCGATAGGTTACCAAGTGCAGGCCAGTCGTTGATGGTTACGAATAGCAATGCACGTAGAGTGAAGTGCTCTCTTTTGTACTCATGCCATACACGTACACCATCGTTCCACAGTGTTAACAGATCTTCAACCAACGGTTTGAGGTACACATCAATGTCGTTTCCAGGTTGCTTCGGGCCTTGGATAAGCAATGTCATCATAATGTACTTCCGCTTCATAACAGCCAAGGAGGAAGGTTGTAGATACATAGAGTCACTGGCCAAGTGCTGTGACTGCTGCTCATATCGCCGAACGGGTTCATCCCATCCGTACTCAACCCAAATCTTATGTTCCTTGCATCCTCAGCAAAGTCCGGGTATGTTCTATCGACTTTCCTCCATTAGGAGCCATCAGCAAGGTGCCTTAGCCTTCCGTCGTGTTTACGGTCTTCCTTGTGCCAGCGCATCATCTGGGCATGCGCTTTGTTCGCAAATAAACGCTTCAACCGGGGGATTACAGGGAAATACCACACCACCTTAGCAGGAGGTCTCTTCTTCTTACACTGCCCCTTTACCTTACCTGGGTCACACGCCTGGTCTTATACCACGAAGTTTTGCACACCGGACAAGCTCCGAATCCTCATACTCATTGCGATAAAGGATACAATCATTACGACATGCATGTATCTTCTGTACCTCCAACCCCAAAGGGCAGACAACTTGTTTGGCATCGTATGTAGTTTCGGGCAATGTGTTCCCCTCTGGAAGTAACTTCTTTATGAGGCATAATAACTCATCGAATCCCTTATCAGACAATCCATTGGTCGCGTTCCATTGCATCAGTTCTAGTATGGTACGCAACTTTTTATGGCCCTGTCGACAGTTTGGGTACAACAGTGTTCCGTGGTCCTCCCATAGGCGCTGGAACTTTTCGTAATGTCTTTCATCGATGTATTCTCCTCTCCATCACGCAAAGATCTGTCCAGGTCATCATCACCAAACTCCCCAATGTATCTTGAAAGAACCGTGTTGACCAAATGTCCGGGATATTGTTGTCCGCCTCTTCTTCTTCACCGCCTTCCTCAGATAATCTCTTCTTCACCGTGCTTGGTCCAACAGTATAGTTTGACATGAAACCTCTTGTGAGCAAATGAAAGTGAAGGTGGCTGGATTTTGGCCACTCCTTCTCATTCTTGCGTCTATGCATGGACAACATATGTAGCCCGACATCGTATGCATCGGCAAGACGAAGAAAATCTTGCAAACCCCGCAAGAACTCCGGGAGCGTCGGTCCATGTACATCCATCGCCGGTCCATCTACATTATGTTACATCAAGATAATCATTAGCTCATTTTTCGATAATGAATTGTTGAACCAAAACCTAAATATTAGCTAGATCCACACCTTCAATTCGAGCTAAATAATAATCCAAGCAAAATCTAAACTCACACAACAAGTTTTTGCAACCTACAAAAAGAATTGGTCGATCAGAGTCTGGATTCAAAATTCTAAACAAAATTCACGACAGCTTTGTTTGCAAATTATGTTGAAATTGTAACACCCTAAAAATTTCCAAATTATTATTCAATCATTTATTTTTATTTTTTTCAAAATCTCTAGCACTTAATTAATGATGTTTTCAAAAATAATTTGCTGATAGAAATTAAAACCAAAATTATACTAGAAGTAATTTTTCTAAGTTTAAAATATTCCAAAGTATTTTTGAAAACTTTTCTCAAATTTTGAACTCAATTTATATTTTCTATTCATATTTCGATATTATTTTAATTAAGTAAATGAATTTAAATTTCTTCTTTTCCACATAACTATCGCCATTTCAAGATCCCAAACTCCATGATTTTCATGCACCATTCTCCCCCCAACTACGTGCGACCAAACCTCATCCTTTATCGATCGATGGAACTAAAACCTAAATTTAAGCTAGATCCACACATTAAATGCGAGCTACAATATAATCCAAGCAAATTCTAAGCTTACACAACAAGTTTTTGTATCCTATTTGAAAAGATCAAGCTAGATCTCTACATTCATAATCTTTCATCAATCATGGGAAAAGATCAAAAAAAATATCATAATTCAAGCAAAAAAGAGGCTCCATTTAACACCAAATGAAGTGAGGAATGATGTTACTAACCTTAGTTACCATGGTTGCGAATAAAATGATCAAAATTTTGAAATTTGGGCAGCACCTCCCTCTACATTCATAATCTTTCATCAATCATGAGAAAAGATCGAATTTTCTTCATAATTCAAGCAAAAAAGAGGCTCCATTTAACACCAAATGAAGTGAGGAATGATGTTACTAACCTTAGTTACCTTGGTTGCGAGTAAAATGACCAAAATTTTGAAATTTGGGCAGCACCTCCCTCTACATTCATAATCTTTCATCAATCATGGGAAAAGATCGAATTTTCTTCATAATTCAAGCAAAAAAGAGGCTCCATTTAACACCAAATGAAGTGAGGAATGATGTTACTAACCTTAGTTACCTTGGTTGCGAGTAAAATGACCAAAATTTTGAAATTTGGGCAGCACCTCCCCTCCCTTGAAGCTCTTGGCCGAAGCTCCACTGTTCTTGTCGTGCACTGAAATGATCTTGGTCTGCCAGAGAGCGGGAGGAGGAGGAAGTTTAAATTGGGACTTAGTACCGGTTGAAGGCACCAACCGGTACTGATGGTCTCACATCAGAGTACCGGTTCATGTCACGAACCGGTACTAGTGAGCTCCCGCTAAATAGTATCGGTTCGTTACACGAACCGCATCGATGTTAGACCATCGATCTGGGTTGGTGTCTTGAACGTCTTCGATCTCCCCACGCCCTATAGCCGTTGAACCGGATCGTTCTAACTATCTCGATCCGGTTCAGTGCTCAACCGTCATCGATGGCCAGTAGCAAAGGTCGGCTACAGAGTAGTGCACCTCCCATGCCGCCTCCCATCCTGTTCCTCGGCACAACCTTCCACCCCTTCTCCCACGATGCCTCTCTTCATGCCAGTTACGCTCACCCCGTCGGCTCAGACCTGGCTCATGGGACTTCCAGAGAATTCTATAGATTCTTGGGGAGATCTTTGTGAGCAATTCAACGCAAACTTCCAAGGCACCTATGAGAGGCCCGGAACCCCGTGGGACTTATACCAACTTCATCAGAAGAAGAATGAGTCTCTTCGGGAGTTCATCCGGTACTTCATGCAGAAGAAGAACATGATTCGGGATGTCTCGAAAGCGGTTGTCGTAACGGCTTTCCAGAAAGGAGTCAGCGATGCTGACCTGATCAAGAAGATGTCCCGAAGATGCTGACTATGGTGAAGGAGATGTTCGCCTAGCGGACTGCTACGCCACGGCCTCGGATGCCCTAGCCGAGAGCTAGGATGATCGTCCACGGCAGAAGGACAAGAGGGATCACGCTGAGTCCTCCAAGCAGAAGGACAAGAAGCGAAAGGGCGAGGAGCTGGTCGCGGTGGCAGATCACAATCGACCCCGAGTGTCGCGGTTAGGAGATTACGACAAGGTAATGGATGCCCAATGTCCCTTCCACCCCAAGAGGAAACATGCAGCCAAAGATTGCTTCACCTTGAAAAGGTTTGTGCGAGAAAGCAACAAGCGATCGGACCCAAACAAAGATAAGGACAACAAGAAGCGAGACCCCCCTGAAGATGATTACTAACAGACTACCGAGCACGAGCTCAATTACATATTCAGGGACTCGGCTACATATGAGTCCAAGCGGAAGCAAAAACTTACCGCTCGGGAGATCAATGCAGTTATGCCAACGACCCCCCAATACTTGAAGTGGTCTGAGGTTCCGATCACATTTGACCACTCGGATCACCCCAACCATATTCCCTACCTAGGTAGATATCCTCTGGTCCTAGACCCTATTATTCGCAGCGTCAAGCTCAAGAGGGTGCTGGTCGATGGAGGGAGTGGACTCAACGTCCTTTTCTCCAAAACTTTTGACGACATGTAGATCCCTCACTCGGAGCTGAAGTGTGGCTCATCGCCGTTCCATAGGGTAATCCACGGGACCTCGGTGGTACCACTCGGGCAGATCGCCCTACCGGTCACATTTGGGACCAAGGAGAACTACCAGACTGAGTACCTGAACTTTGAAGTGGCTGATTTCGAGACGACATACCATGCCATCTTGGGAAGGCCAGACCTAGCCAGATTCATGGCCATGCCGCACTACACGTATCTGGCGCTGAAGATGCCAGGGCCAAAAGGCATTACCACTGTTCGTGGTGATGTCAAGCAATCCTTCATGTGCGACACGGAGAACTGCGAGATGGCTGAGATGCAAGAGGCGATGGCCGACAGGGAGAAGATCTGACTGGCGGCTATGGTCCAACAAAACGAAGGAGATGTCCCTGCTAGGAAGCAAGCCAAGTTAGGTGAAGGATCGAGATGGAGAACAGAGGGGGGTGAATGGTCGCAAACAAATTTTCCCCCAAAATACTCCAACAAAAACCTTGACAAGATCGCTCAAAGGAAATCATGAAAAACCTGAAAAACTAGACAACTATGTGTACCCCTAACTTGCATGGATAAGTACCATAAAATATGTGGGGATTTTCAAGTCACAATTCTAGTTGTCTAGTATCCAAAAATGAGAAGGAATCAATTCAACTCTTGCTTTTAGAAAGGAGATCAATTCAAATTACAAAAGCCACTTTCAGAAAAGCAAAAGCAGAATTTCCAGAACCTGTTCTCCATTTGAACAGGTGGTTGGTGGGTTTATGCAGCTCAAGAAATTTTGAGAATTTTTCTCCCTATGAGAAGAAGAGTAGTGAAGAACTCCACCAAATTTCACCATAAAAAACCTTACAGAAAAAACAGGAAAAATCTAAGAACACAGTCAGAAAAATCATGAAGAACTCTACCAAATTTCACCTTAAAAACAATTACAGAAAAAATAGTAAAAATCTAAGAACACAGTCAGTCAAGAACTTCGAGCAGAAAATTTGGGGCTCGGTTGTCACCTCATGACGCCCAAACGATGCAACAAGTGGACTCTAAAATTTTTCTACAGATGGATATGAGAGTCCCGTACCTTCTTCAACAATAATCACTCAAAAAAGATTTTTCTATGTTTTTCTAAAAATCAATTACTAACCACTGCGCGAAGAACAAGTTCTGGACAGAGTTGGAACTTGAAAGAAAAGATGATCTCTACTCAATCCAAGAGTGCAAAAGAGATGTAAAACCATATGAACACACTCAAAACATCCAAGGTCAGCATTTAGAAGGAGGGGAGGCAAATCCAAATTGCATGAATGTGAATTGCGGGAAAGTAAATGCGTAAGATAAATGCTGAATTTAAATTGCGTAAAGTAAAGACATAATGTAAATGCGGAATTTAAATTCACAATAATGTAAAGAAATTCTTTGTATTTCTAGTGGGAAGGTTTACAAAGTCTCACTTCATGTGGGCAAAACTCAAAGGAACAACTCAAACCTTCAAGAGGAGGAGGCTACCCCTCCACCCCTATTTATACTACTCTTGGGTCACCTACCACCCTTGGATGAGTCCCTCAACCCTAGAGCACTCATCTAAGGGCTAGAATTAACCCACACACACAGCCTTGCAAGGGCTAACCCAAAACCCACACACATATCGGGTTTTCTTGTACGGTTTTCAAAGCATACTACCTAGACCCGCTATCCTATCAACTAGACCGCAATCCGACGGCCCTCATTGATCCACGCGGCATCTAGGTAGCATCATCTCCTTTCCTTGTCTTCTTGACTTGCCCGGACTCCATCTCCGATCATCTTCCGGTGATCTCCCGACCGTCTGGACCTCCGACGCTCCTCGCCTAGTCCCGGTCATCCTCCGCCTCACCATGACCTAGCACCGTCGCCCTGCAACCATCAAAGACAAGGAAAAACCTTTCACATAGCAATGCCCATAAAGATATTCAATGATTATCCCAAAATCATTAATCGAACATAATTGCGCTCAATGGTCCGATGCTTCGGCCTCCAGGCCGGTAGCACTAGGAAAAGCAACCAACACTCAAATTGCTTCAAATCCAATTCACTTCAAATCAAACCAAGCTCAAAACTCGTCAATTACTCATCACACACAAGGATAGACCTCCACATGGTCTTTTAATCTCCCCCATGATGAGTATATTGACAAACACTTGAAAAGGCATAAGTTTTGAGTTTGAATAAGAGAGAAGAAAGCAATTTGAATGCAAAGCCAAATTTGATCAAAGAAATGGAAATCAAAAACATGATCATGTTGGCAACTAGAAATACTTATGATCTATGAAAGATAGCACAGATTTACAAAGATCAGAAGAATTAAGATGAATCAAGATGCAAAATGATGCCTTTTCTACGATTTCTCCCCCTTTTGGCAATATAGGCATCAAGATGATATTTTCTTTTCTCCCCCTTTTTTGTTGTTTTTATGCAAGTAATGCAGCCTAAGGGAGCTTTGAAGATTATCCATGTGACCAACAAGACAAGTTATGACACCAAGCTAAGTTATGGAAAAAATAGACTAAGCTAAGGCATGTCCAAGTGCAAATAAATATTTTGCTATCAAGATTTAATTAAAACCATGTCATTTTTAGCAAGATTGAACATGAGCAACACTTGTCATTAGTTTCAAAACTAGAAGTAAAGCTATTCAAAGGATCAAATGGAAGGCCTATAGTTCAACCTACTCAACACTTTGGAGAATCTAGAAGTTCATACAAGGTCCTTCGAGCTTATTTTTGTTTCTTGTATGCATATTTTTCTTTGAATCTTGGAAAGACATAGCGGGGTGCAAATGTTTGACATTATTTGAATTCTTTACCCACGTATGTTTTTTCTTTTACATTGTTCAAAGCAATTGACTCAAGTTATAGTCAATCATCTCAAGAGGGACTCTTAAGAGAATGATCTTGGTCATACACAACACATTCCAAGTTCATCTCAAGTGCAATGAGAAGCCATCTTGTGAATGTGAGGTGTTGAGTCTTATGCGCAAAAAGAGTCAATTTTGCTTCACTTTCATTTTAGCATTTTCATTTTTAAGCTAGTGAAGGACTCAAGTATGGATCAAACAAGATTCACCCAAGTTACTATAGGGACTCTAGAGAATTCCAGAATTTCACAAATCATGGCAAAAACACCTAGAGAAGAAACTTAGCAAGTAAACGCAACATGTTTTATCAAGTTTTATTCTTTTAACACTCATTTTTCAATTTTTGTAAGCTTAGCAAGATAAATGAACTTGGACATATCTAAGCAAGTAATTTTCTTCATAATATAGCATGGTGTATAAAATGGAACATGGATCATTTGCATAATAGACAAAGCTCAAAAATGAAAATCAAGTCTATATGCAATGCATGAGACAGACTCTTAAACTACCCCTCAACATGTGATTCAATTTTAAGCACAAATCTGGTTTAAGTTGAGTTATTAGCAAGATTAAACTCAAGAATGGACAAAAAGGACTCAATTAATGCCAGAAACATAGAATGGAGGGAAGAAGTCAAGAAACTGCGAACTGGGTGGCTATAGAGTATAGAAAAGATGGTAAAGAACACTACGGCTCAGACTCGCTCTCATCTTCCCCAATGACTAACATAGGAAAGCTGCCGCTAGATCCCAAATTAAGGAGTGCACACAGACCCTGTCTATCCAGGGGGCCCAACACCTGCTAGACTTATAAGACTGTGAGGGAACTCAACCTAGAGAGAAGAGAGAATAGCTAATTAAGCATGATAGCAACCTAAAGCACAAGATGAGAGGTCCATACAAAGCATGCCAGAAGTCTAAGTGAAGCGAACTCATAACTCTAAGGAATAAAACCCATAAGCACCCAAAGCAATACAAAAGAAAGGAAAAACTGAAATAAAATATAATACATAATATACAGATCAGCTCCCCCTCACAGAAGGCCGTAAGGGCACACAACTCCAAGCTCACTCCTCAAGGCAACAAACCTAGAGCTATCCAAAGGCTTGGTAAAGATATCGCCAACCGGTGGTCACTCTCACTGAATCAAGCACTATATCTCCTTTCTCCACATGGTCTCTAAGGAAGTGATATCTAACATCAATGTGCTTGGTCCGGAATGTCAGACCGGATTCTTTGCAATGCAGAGATAGCGTAGTGTTATCACAAAAAGTGGAACACTCTCTATATCTAACCAAAGTCCCGCAAGGTCGATCTCATCCAGAGCACCTGGCTACAACACCTGGCTGCAGCAACATACTCGGCCTCAGCGGTGGACTGTGCGACTCCGGACTGCTTCTTAGATGACCAAGAAGAAAGAGAAGTGCCAATTAATTGGCAAGTGTCAGAAGTGCTCTTCCTATCTATCCTACAGCCGGTAAAGTCTGCATTAGAAAAGGCTCTAAGGGATAGACAAGAAGAAGAAGAGTATCAAATACCATAATCAATGGTAGCTCGAAGGTACCTGAAGATGCGCTTCACCGTCTGGCGATGAGAGGCGCGAGGAGAAGTCTGAAAGCGAGCACACATACACACAGCAAAGTGTATGTCCGGCCGCGAGGTAGTAAGATACAAGAGAGAGCCAATCATGCTCCGAAACTCCTTTTGATCAAGAGGCTCACCATCCTCATCGGGCTCGAGGACAAAGAAGGTGGCCATAGGAGTCATCACAAAGCTTCCCATCGATATATCAAACCACCTCAGAGGTCCCGAGTGTACTTACCTTGGTGCGAGAAAGTACCTCCCGAGTCCGCTTGATTTGGAAGCCGAGGAAGTAGCTCAACTAACCCATCATACTCATCTCAAATTCTGTGCTCATCACCTCAGAAAAATGAGACACAAGAGACTGAGATGAGCCACCAAAGATAATATCGTCCACATAAATCTGGATGAGAAGGAAATGAGAATCCTGGTGTCTGATGAATAGAGTTTTGTCTACTATACCCATTTTGAAACCATGACTGAGAAGATAGGACTTAAACCTCTCATACCAAGCTCTAGGGGCATGCTTAAGTCCATACAAGGCTTTGGAAAGCTTGTAGACATGGTTCGGGTATTTGGGGTTCTGAAATCCTGGAGGTTGCTTGACATACACCTCTTCCTCAATGAAGCCATTGAGGAATGCACTCTTGACATCCATTTGATAGAGCTTGAAGCCCTGGGATGCAGAAAATGCAAGCAGGATTCTAATCGTCTCTAGTCTAGCTACAGGGGCAAAGGTCTCCTCAAAGTCAAGACCCTCAACCTGAGTAAAGCCCTGTGCAACTAGCCTAGCCTTGTTGCGAATGTGCGAATGACAACCCCATCCTCACTCTGCTTGTTTTTGAACACCCACTTGGTCCCAATGACATTATGACCAGATGGGGGCTCTACAAGCTGCCAGACTTTGTTCCTCTCAAAGTTTTCCAGTTCCTCATGCATAGCATTAATCCATGATTCATCGGATAATGCATGAGTAACATCCTTTGGCTCAAATGAGGTAACAAAGGCAGAGTGAAGGCAGAAAGAAGATAAGCCTGATTTTGAGCACGTCACACGCTCAAACAGATCACCAATGATCTGCTCAGGTGGATGAGAACGTTGAATGTGGCGAGGAGGACCAGAAGCAGAAGTGGCCTCTACCTCTTGAGCAGAAGAGGAAGGAACAGAGCCACTCACTGAAGGAGAGTCTGAAGGCAAAGGCTGATCTTCCTGAGGTGCAGAAATGGAAACAGGAGGCACCTCAGGTGTAGAGGAGATTGGATCACAGCAAAGGCTGATCTTCCTGAGGTGCAAAAATGGAAACAAGAGGCACCTCAGGTGTAGAGGAGACTGGATCAGGTGGAACACCATCATCTCCATCATCCTCATCCTCTACAAAGATGGTCTCGGAGGGATAAGAAGAGTCTGAAATATCAGGTATAGCTCCTAGGCTAGCCACATCAAAGGTCACGTCACAGGTCTCTATGATCCTATTCGCATCACAACTCCAGACCCTATAGCTACGAGAAGAAGTCGAGTAACCCAGAAAAATACCATCAGAAGAACGAGACTCAAACTTATCTAGGTTACCAGACTTCAAGATAAAACACTTGCAACCAAAAATGCGAAAATGAGAAACACTGGGCTTTCACCCATACCTGAACTCATAAGAAGTGCGATGCAAATGTGCTCTCAAGAAAACGCGATTGGAAACATAACAAGCAGTAGCTATAGCCTCATTTCAAAACTTCCTAGGAGTCTCAGACTGCCTAGCATCGTCTTGGCCATCTCAACCAGGGTCCTATTCTTCCTTTCCACTACGCCATTTTGCTAAGGGACGTCTGGAGGGGAGAACTAATGCTCTAATCCAGACTCCACACAGAATCTCTCAAAGTAGGAATTCTTGAACTCGGTGCCATTATCACTGCGTATAGCTCGTAATGCACCTGGGAGCTCAATAGACAACCTACTAATAAATCCCCTGAAGTGAGAAAAAGTCTCATCCTTCGAGGCCATGAAAAATACCCAAGAATACCTCGAAAAATCATCAACAATGACAAGGACATACCACTTCCCTCCTGTTGAGTGCACTCTAGCTGGACCAACAGTGTCCATATGTAAAAGCTGTCCTGGTGCATTAGTCATCACTACGGTGACTAGAGGATGAGAAGCAGTAACCATCTTGACATGTCTGTAGGGAGAGCAAACTAAGTCTTTGACCATCTTGAGTTTGGGCAAACCACGAATAAGATCGCGGCTACTAACTCTGGTCAAATGATCAAAATCAATGTCACCAAGTCTCCTATGCCAGAAGGAGAAATCAGGGGACTCAGAAGCAATCAAACACCGAAGAGAGTCTCCAGATGAAACAGAAAAATTAGCACGAAAGACTCTCCCAAATCTAGAAATCCCGCAAACTAACTCTCCTAATGAATCAAGGATTCTATAAGCATTACTCTTAAAGCTTACCTCGAAAGAGTCATCGATAAGTTGAGAAATAGAAAGCAAATTGTATTGCAGCTTACTCACTAAGGCAACATCCTTAAGAATAAAATTTTCATTAATGCAGACGGTACCTTTAGCAATGACTCTACCTGAAGAAGCATCCCCAAAAGTGATCAACTCATCACCGGGGCTCGGACTAGGAAGAGAACCAACGAGAGTCTCCGGTCATATGGCGAGAACAACCGAGTCAACAATCCAAACATCTCCTTCCCCATCCGATTTAACCCGATCAAGTCAAAGGAGAGAGAGAAGACTCAAGATCGATAAAGTGAGGACACAGGAACCCAATATCAATCACACGACGCCTCAAAGTACCACCACAGAGGAAGAAGACTGGACTCTAGTGTCTCTCTGACGCTCGACTCTCACAAGATCAGAAGAAGCAACTCTAGTAGAAGATGTAGGAGCTATCACTGGTTTGGCCCGCCGTGGTGCAAAGGCCGGACCATCCCAACAAGGCTACCTAAATCTCCTACCTGAAAACACCTCACGCTGCTGATATCTATCTCGATGGGAAAAATGAGGAATATCAAGAGGACGACAGAAAGACTGACCACGAGCAACTCTAGGACTAAAATTCGACTGAACAGCATGAAAACCAAGTCCTAGACGCTGTCCAAAAACAGGTGACTCTCTAACCTGTCTAGTAGCAGTGTGTGCCTTAGAAGCACTCAGAGTCTAGAGATGACTCTGAATACCCCTAAGAGCAGCAACACGCTCACGCCTTGTGATCTTGGCCCGCCTAAAACAGAAATCTACTAGGTGACCATCCTTCTTACAGAAGGTGCATGAATACTTCGCCTTGCAAGAGGCGTAAGACAGAGAAGCACCTTCGCTCGAAGTCCCATGGACAACCCCAGCAGACCTAAACACAGCGGTACTCACCCTGGGAGCTACCACTATCTCTCCACTCTTGGATCCATGCACAATGGTAAGAGGATGAGTCCTAGCATGCTCCAAGTAGTCAAATCCTAGACCCTGATTAAATCTGCTAATTTTTTATTGGTCTAGAATGAGATTCAGCTTTTTCTTACCTCCTACAAACTTCTCGAGAGTGCTCATGAGATACTCACACTCCCGGAAAAGAGAGGCACAAGAAGAACAGGGGTGAGAGGAAGAAGAAGAACCAGAAGGAGAAAAAGAAACACCAGCACATGCATTTTTCTCCCTCAGCACGGCTGCCTCAATCTTGAGGGCCTCACAAGAAACGCACGATGCTTCTCTAATCCTATGGACTTATTCTTTTAATTTCTTCCTAAGTTCGACATGGATTTTCTCCAAGTCCCCCTCAATCACAAAACAATGCACGCAACTCTTAAGTGACTTATCTAGTAAGTCCTTATCAAGTTTAGCACACTTGACATTTAAAGCTTCATTGTCAAGTTTTAGTTGCTTACAGCCCTCACATGAGCTGACAGGGTCCTTAGAAGCATGCATTTCAAGTTCATCATTTCTAGTAGAAAGCTTCCTAAGGTGAATGCTCATGGCATCTATTTCAGCAAGTAACTTAGGGCAATTTTCACATGAAGGAGTAGCATGAGCATGAAGAAAACTAGCATCTACAGAGGAGATATCAACAGAACAAGTACTAGCATTCTTCGACCTAAGACTTTCAAGTTCAGTTTGCACACTATCATGCAAAGTCCTTAGGTTCTCAAGCTCCACAAGTAAAGCATCACACAAAGAACAGTTATCAGTGACTCGGGAGGGAGAAGATCTAAGAGGAGCTAACTCCCGAGTCAAGGTATCTACTTCCTTCTCAAGCTCCACACACCTAGCTCTAGCTCTAGCATGAAATTTTCCTAATTTGCAAAAAGCTTCATTGAGCTGGTCATAGGAAGGTACCTCGTCCGATCACTGTAGAGCTCAGAGTCGCTGATGTCATTGGTGTTCGCCATGAAGCACATGCCAGAGAAGTCGTCGCCGCCTTTCTTCTCTTGCGAATCATCCTCGCCTTCGTCGCTCCATGTCTCTGTGTCAGAGAGGTTGATGTCGTCGAGGGTGGCGAGGACGCGGTGAAAGAGCTTCTTGTTCTTCGAGAAGTTGAGGTACTTCTTCTCATGCGCCGGCTCACGAACTGGAGGCTTCTTGTTGCGGTTCTTGTCGATGTAGTCGTTTTGCCGGAACCGCCGGAGTCGTTCTTACCCCTCTCCAGTTTGGGACAATTCGCTCGAATGTGGTTGGGGCCGCCACATTCAAGCGGTGATCCCACCACCTCTCTTCTCTCTCTCACCCTCTTGTAGGCGTGAGAAAACTTATGAGCTAAAAGAGCAAGCTCGGTTCTGAAACTTATCCAGTTGGTCATCGCTTAGCTCGCAAAGTGCAGAGAGGGAAAAACCAACGGAAGAATCAAGAGAAGATCCAATGGGATCGGTGACCAAGGCCATCGACTATGATTTTGTCTTGTGAGAGACGACGTCGATCTCATAAGTCTTGAGTCGGGAATAAAGCTCGTCAAGAGTCAAGGTCGACAAGTCGGTAGTGTCCTTGATGGTGGTCACTTTCATTTCCCAAACACGAAGATCGAGTGCAGTCAAGAAGTGACGAGCATTATCCGAGTCAGGGTATGTGCAACCAACTGCTCAGAGATCGCTCAAAATTTTAGTAAATTGACCAAAACACTCGTCAAGACTCTCACTAGCGTGTTGTTCAAACTTGTTGTACTCACGCTTGTATTGATCCTGCCTCACAATCTTGATTTGGGTAGTGCCCTCATGGTATGCATCGAGGGTCACCCAAATCTCATGAAAGGATCTCAGGTGAGAGATCCGGTCATACTCATCATGCCCGAGTCCTCAGATGAGAATGTTCCTCGCCTTAGCATTTGCCTCAACGTCAGCCATATTGCCGGCCGTGACGTTCTCATCGGTAGAAACCTCGTATGGGAGCTTTACCTTCTGCCATATCAGGAAGCCCTGGGCGGTGATGTATGACTCCATTCGGGATTTCCAAAAAGGAAAATCGACACCATAAAAAATGGGAGGCTTGGTGGAATACTTGTCTATCACCATGGCTCTCGAGACTAGTCAAGATCTATGGAAGAACAAAATCGGCTCTGATACCAATTGAAGGATCGAGATGGCGAACAGAGCGAGGGTGAATGGTCGCAAATAAATTTTCCCCCAAAATACTCCAACAAAAACCTCGACAAGATCGCTCAAAGGAAATCGTGAAAAACCCGAAAAACTAGACAACTATGTATACCCCTAACTTGCATGAATAAATACCATAAAATATGTGGGGATTTTTGAGTCACAATTCTGGTTGTCTAGTGTCCAAAAATGAGAAGGAATCAATTCAACTCTTACTTTTAGAAAGGAGATCAATTCAAATTACAAAAGCCACTTTCAGAAAAGCAAAAGCAGAATTTCCAGAACCTGTCCTCAATTTGAACAGGTAGTTGGTGCGTTTCTGCAGCTCAAGAAATTTTGCGAATTTTTCTCCCCATGAGCAGAAAAATCATGAAGAACTCTACCAAATTTCACCTTAAAAACAATTACAGAAAAAATAGTAAAAATCTAAGAACACAGTCAGTCAAGAACTTCGAGCAGAAAATTTGGGGCTCGGTTGTCACCTCATGACGCCCAAACGATGCAACAAGTGGACTCTAAAATTTTTCTACAGATGGATATGAGAGTCCCGTACCTTCTTCAATAATAATCACTCAAAAAAGATTTTTCTATGTTTTTCTAAAAATCAATTACTAACCACTGCGCGAAGAACAAGTTCTGGACAGAGTTTGAACTTGAAAGAAAAGATGATCTCTACTCAATCCAAGAGTGCAAAAGAGATGTAAAACCATATGAACACACTCAAAACATCCAAGGTCAGCATTTAGAAGGAGGGGAGGCAAATCCAAATTGCATGAATGTGAATTGCGGGAAAGTAAATGCGTAAGATAAATGCTGAATTTAAATTGCGTAAAGTAAAGACATAATGTAAATGCGGAATTTAAATTCACAATAATGTAAAGAAATTCTTTGTATTTCTGGTGGGAAGGTTTACAAAGTCTCACTTCATGTGGGCAAAACTCAAAGGAACAACTCAAACCTTCAAGAGGAGGAGGCTACCCCTCCACCCCTATTTATACTACTCTTGGGTCACCTACCACCCTTGGATGAGTCCCTCAACCCTAGAGCACTCATCTAAGGGCTAGAATTAACCCACACACACAGCCATGCAAGGGCTAACCCAAAACCCACACACATATCGGGTTTTCTTGTACGGTTTTCAAAGCATACTACCTAGACCCGCTATCCTATCAACTAGACCGCAATCCGACGGCCCTCATTGATCCACGCGGCATCTAGCTAGCATCATCTCCTTTCCTTGTCTTCTTGACTTGCCCGGACTCTGTCTCCGATCATCTTCCGACGATCTCCGGACCGTCTGGACCTCCGACGCTCCTCGCCTAGTCCTGGTCATCCTCCGCCTCACCATGACCTAGCACCGTCGCCCTGCAACCATCAAAGACAAGGAAAAACCTTTCACATAGCAATGCCCACAAAGATATTCAATGATTATCCCAAAATCATTAATCGAACATAATTGCGCTCAATGGTCCGATGCTATCGCCCCTAGGTCGGTAGCACTAGGAAAAGCAACCAACACTCAAATTGCTTCAAATCCAATTCACTTCAAATCAAACTCAATTTCAAATCAAACCAAGCTCAAAACTCATCAATTACTCATCACACACAAGGATAGACCTCCACATGGTCTTTCATTAGGTATAAAGCCTAACGAAGGAGTCAAGAAGGTGATACTTGACCTGTCAAATTCGGCCAAGATGGCTCTAATTGGGACAGGGCTTGATCCCAAATAGGAAGACACACTCGTCACTTTCCTCTGGGCGAACAGGGACATTTTTGCTTGGAAACCATCTGATATACCTGGTGTCCCTAGGGAGGTGATCGAGCACTCTCTGAATATCGACGAGAAGGCAAGGCCCATCAAGTAGCTATCAGGGAGGAGATCACTAAACTTTTAGTTGCTGGTTTTATAAGAGAAGTGTATCATCCTGACTGGTTAGTGAACCCAGTTCTTGTCTGCAAAAAGAATAAAAGTTGGCGCATGTGTGTTGATTACACCGATCTCAATAAGGCATGTCCAAAAGATCCATTCGAGCTGCCTCGCATCGATCAGGTGGTGGACTCGACCGCCGGGTGTGAGCTCCTGAGTTTTCTAGATGCCTACTCAGGGTATCACCAGATCAGATTAAAAGAGGTAGACTGCATTAAGACCTTGTTCATTGATGCGACACGGGACCCGATCTTCCGACAAATGGACGGTAATTCGATTTGTGGAGGACTCGATATAAACAATCCGGACTTCCAATCAGAATCGAATGAAACCTGCAATCGCAACACCACAGCTCCGTTGGTTATCAACCGTGCCAAGATGCGGTTGACCTCGCCCAGAAGGCCAGTTCCTGCAAGCAAATTGAGAACACAAGCAAGAACGAGAAATAAGCAATCTCAATTGCGAATTGTATTAAGCACACGAAGTTGGGGTTCCATAAACCGAAGAACGGTGAAACTGCAATGGCAGAATAATCTAAGCAAAACCCATCTATTGTAGCGACGGCTACTGAATATATATATGAGGAAGAAGGCAAGGGAGGTGGCCAAGGGGGTGTCCGTGCAACCCTAGGTCGTACAAGGCCTTTGGGTCCAAGTGGAGGTGTCGCCGCACCCTGCAGATTCTGTACGTCATATAGTTTTGATGATTCCCGTCGATCCAAAAGGAGTTTGAATGTGAAACCACTTTCATTGGAAAGCTCTTGTCGTGGGATTCTCGGTAGAGTCCAAGAACGCCTCAATCGGACTTAGTATGACCCAGATATGGTCATTTTATTGATGTGCTGTCCTGAGATTCCGAACCAAAATTGGTGTCTGACTTGAGCTCGACTTTGATTCCAACTAGACTTGGACTTCGAGGGATGACGTCTAGGTAAGCTTGTGATTCTTCTCCCATATTCCTAAGCAAAAATACATCACAAGAATTTAGTAGCAACCCATCCAAGAAATCATGAGCAGTGAGGAACGAGTTCACCTAGTGGTTTAATTGCTATGCACATGCTCTTGTAATTGGTCCTTGCATATCTTGAGGAGTCGTGTTGTACATATCCAATGGTGTGATGTCCTCATCATCCTCCCCCTCTTGAATTGGAGTCGTCCTCGACTGAAGCTCATCTTCTTCTCCCAAATATAGCTTCAAATCTGAAATGTTAAATGTGGGACTAACCCGAAAATCTGCAGGTAGATCCAATTTGTATGCATTGTCATTAATTTTCTCAATTATCTTAAACGGACCATCCACTCTAGGCATCAACTTTGATTTTCTTAATTCTGAAAACCTATCCTTTCTCAAATGCAACCAAACCAAATCACCCGGTTCAAATTTTATTTCTTTCCTACCTTTACTGCTAGCAATCCTATACTTATCAGTCATGTACTCTATATTCTCTTTAGTTGTTTCATGCAACTTAAGGATAAATTCAGCATGCTTCTTAGCATCCCAATTAAGTTTTTCAGAAGTAGGCAAAGGTAGTAAATCAATAGGAGCATGTGGATTAAAACCATATACTACCTAAAACGGACTTACCTTGGTGGTGGAGTGTTTTGACCTGTTGTAAGCAAACTCAATATGCGGTAAACACTCTTCCCACATCTTCAAATTCTTCTTTAAAACAGCCCGCAACATGGTGGATAATGTGCGGTTAACGACCTCTGTTTGTCCATCAGTTTGGGGTGACATGTAGTAGAAAATAGCAGCTTCGTCCCTAATTTGTTCCAAAGTGATCTCCAAAAGTGACTCAAAAACTTTGCATCATGATCTAATACAATAGTATTAGACACTCCATGTAGGCGAACGATTTCACTGAAAAACAAATCAGCTATATTTGTAGCATCATCACTCTTATGACAAGGTATAAAATGTGCCATTTTAGAAAAACGATCCACAACTACAAATATGCTATCCCTCCCCCTCTTTATCCTAGGCAACCCTAAAACAAAATCCATAGAAATATCCTCCCAAGGTACACTAGGAACAGGAAGAGGCATGTAAAGACCATGCGGATTTTAGCGGGACTTAGCTTTATTGCAAGTAGTGCAGTGTGACACGTAGCGCTCGACGTCGCATCTCATCTTTGGCCAAAAGAAGTGGGTGGCCAGCACATCTTCAGTCTTCTTTGCTCCAAAATGTGCCATCAAACCTACTTCATGCGCCTCCTGTAATAGCAAAAGATGAACGGAGCTAGCTAGAATGCATAACTTGTTAGCACGATAGAGCAAACCATCATTCAACATGTATTTATTCCATATTTTCCCTTCTTTACAATGTTTATGCACTTCTTTAAAGTCCAGATCAGTAGCATATAAGTTCTTAATGGTCTCTAAACCAAAAATCTTATGATCAAGTTGAGATAACATGGTATAACGCCTAGAAAGCGCATCAGCAATCACATTGTCCTTTCCTTTCTTATGTTTTATGACATATGGAAATGACTCAATATATTCTACCCATTTAGCATGTCGTTTATTCAATTTAGCTTGACTTCTAATATGTTTCAGCGATTCATGATCAGAATGTATAACAAATTCTTTGGGCCATAGATAATGTTGCCAAGTTTCAAGCACATGAACTAAATCATACAATTCTTTATCATAGGTAGAATAATTTAGACTTGGTCCACTTAATTTTTTGCTGAAATAAGTAACTGGTTTATGTAACAGCCCGATTTTCGCTAGTCCGGTAAGTGAGGCTTGTCACGCTAACATCTTCCATAATATTGTTGCATCCTCACTTAATTACAATCATACAAGTGTTAGGACATTCATCTTGCATGAAGAAGGAGTAACCAAAAATCTAGTAATCATTTTTCAAAACTGCACACATGTTATTTTGCCCCAGTCAATGACATGTGGGCCATGTTCTTAAGAGAGAGGAGTGAAGGCTGCACATACTACCCTACTAGTTGCTACATTACTCACCCCTACCTATGTACATGACAAGTCAATGACACATGGGACCTACCATTGCATAGAAAATTGTGGACTGCACAACCTACCCATGTCTTTTCTCACTCAAATCACTCCATACCCACTCTTCTACTCACTCTATGACATGTGGGACCTAGCCCCACATGTAAGCATGAGTGGGCAGCCTATATAAGGCCTCAACCTTGGTTTCTCCTCCCCCATCCAGCTCATTTGCTGCTCCAACATCCTGAAAAACAGCAAGAACACCTTCTTCACCTCTTGCCATTTCTTCCCCTCAAATCCCCACAAGCTTTGAGTTTGAGGCTGTGCATGCTATACCATCTTGTAGCCAAGGTCAAGAGCTTCAAATCCATCCGAGTGGATTCTTGAGGCATCAAGTCTTTGGTAAGTGGCAATCGTGTTCTTTTCCTCCCTTGTGCTGAAATTGTTGCCTTTGTAACTCATTTCTTGCCTTTCCATGGAATCCATCCTCAAACCTTGAATCGGGTCATGCATGTCGCGTGGAAGCTTGAGGAGGAGGGCTAGTGGCTGCTGCAAGCACGAGCAAGTGAGGGCATTATCGTCTACCCGGGCTAGGAGGACACAAACCGTGAAGAACCGGCGTTGTGACATTTTTCATCATCCCTCGCCGAAACCAACACCCACCAAGTGCAAAGGCAACCCTGTAGTGGTAATGTTCTACCATAGACCACCCTTTTGAAGTCCTAGTACATTGCTATGAAGTATAGAACCCGATAGACAAATAGCAGTTTTGAGACAGATCAGGTCAGCCCGGACACTCCGGGGATTTTACCCGGATACTCCGGATAGCGCAGGATATACCAGACCGAGAGGGTCAGCTCGGACACTCCGGAGGTTTAATCCGGATACTCCGGGAATTTTATCCAGATACTCCGGGGTTTTTGTCCGGATACTCCGGACTTAATGCAAAATAAAACCCTAAAAATTGAACTTTTGCCGTAGAACTAAATTAGTATTCTCATATTATCAGTAGTACCATACATCATGAGCATTTCATGCATCTTTTGCTCATGTGCATCATTGGAGTTCTTGAAGTGGTGTTTATTGAATTTGGATTTTCTCGTTAGGTGTTGACGTTTCGGAAGGCACTCCCGAGTACGACTACGTCTACGAAGTCAAGAGCGAGCAGCAAGGCACTACCTTATTCCTTGACCACAATTGCTCCTACTATTTTGACACCTACATTTTGAAATTATTTTATCGAATGCATGCTTACTTCAATTACAATTATGTTTGGGTAGAATTCTTAGCTATCACCATGTTGTGTGTTATACCCTTAGCATGTTCACTGCATAATTCCATTGTCGCCCTAGGTGGTTGGTTTATTATTATTGTATATGGGTTCGTGCGAATTGCTTAGCCATGCTTAGAACATCGTTAGAAACCACGATAGATGGACTTAATCCATCGGTCGCAACGATTGAGAATTATTATGATGATGTTGATTTTAATTATTGAGTAATGAGTAGAGATATTGGTTAAGGACCCTAAGGATTAAATCCTGGTGACGTCTTTTTGAGTAACTATCGTGCGAACCACACGCCGTTTATGGGACCGGTGTAACCAAGTACTTGTGTATGACTAGGGTATGTAAACCATGTGCACGCGGAATTCCTTGGGCTTAGTGGAGCGTCAAGGAATGACCGCCGGAATTCCCTGGGCTTAGTGGAGTGCCAGGGAATGTCCTCGGAGTCCCTCGAACTTTGTTGAGTTGGGGATGTCCAACAACGGGTGTACTCCTTGATCCACACACACCGAGCACTGGGCACGCGGGATCGAGGGTCACAGTCATCCGGATGGTTTAGATACACTACCATGCATACTGGAAAATGGTTTGTCACGTTCACCTCGGCCGACACATCTAAGGAAATGTGTTAATAGCTTGGCTTACGAGTGTGACGTGTCGTGTGGGTAAAGTCGTACCTCTGCAGAGTTTAAACTATTCAAATAGCCGCGTCCATGGTTAAGGACGATCTCTTGAATTGTCAGTCACTGGGCGAGTATTAAGGTCTTGGTAAGAATGGGATGGGAGTGGGAAAAGGACATGAGTATTGGAGTACTCGTGTGTGTAGTCGAACATGAGCGATGGAACTCATGGTTCGGAGAATGCTTGAAGGCATGAGATAAATGTGATTATGATGATGTTATATTATGTATTAGAATTTACAAATGTTTCTTAAATGCAATTCCTTTCAATCTATACATGTTTACGATTGATTCCAAATATTGCTTTATGCTGAAATTGCCATTTTGCCTTCCTTTGATGTAGCAACCACATGTAGCTAGAGATCAGCATGAAATGTATATTATTGTGCGAGTACACTCGTTGTACTCAATCGGATTGTCCACTTGCTGCAGGTGAGGATGAGGTTCTACCCGGGGACTTTTACAGGGCAGATTTCGACAATGCTAACGTTTAGTCGCCGTTCTTGCCCCAGTTGGTTGCCTGAGGGTTTGGGGGCATGCCATGCTGGCCCTTTTGTTGTTTATCTTATGTTTTCCGCTGCTACCTGATGTAATAACTTTAAATATGTCGTTATGGACAGCAGTCCTACTTTTGGTATGTAATAACGTTTATGCTTCCGCCAATTATGTATGTGTTGTGATGTCAACTGTTGGATGAGAATGCTCGTGTTGGCGAACTATCCTGGGACCAACACGGGTATAATCACGGGACGCCCGAGGTTCCCTTGATTCACCTAAGATGTACTGTGCGTTTGGGTGAATCAGTGGAGTCCCGGGGACGGTTCCCCACAGTTTACCTTCTTGAATTAGCACACCTCCAATTCCAATCCCGCTAGCATCACATTCTAGCTCAAAAGTCTTACTGAAATCCGGGAGTTGGAGCATGGGTGAGCTTTTCTTTCAACAACTTGAATGCTTTTTCTTGTGCAGGTCCCCATTTGAAAGCTACTCCTTTCTTTGTCAACTCATTCAATGGGGTGGTAATAGTGCTGAAATCTCGCACAAAACGCCGATAGAAACCAGCAAAACCATGGAAGCTCTATACTTGGGAGACCGTTTTAGGAGTCGGCCAACTCCGTATGGCTTCAATCTTGGCTTCATCTACCTCAATTCCCTGTGGAGTCACAACATAGCTAAGAAACGAGACTCGATCGGTGCAAAAGGTGCACTTCTCAAGGTTACCAAACAAACGTGCATATCTCAAAGTATTAAAAACAGCACGTAAATGTTCAAGATGCTCACAAAGTGACTTGCTGTAAATCAAGATATCATCAAAGTAAACCACCACAAATTTCCCAATGAATGGACGTAAAACCTCGTTCATTAAGCGCATGAAAGTACTGGGTGCATTAGTTAATCCAAAAGGCGTAACTAACCACTCATATAAACCAAACTTAGTTTTAAAAGCAGTTTTCCGTTCATCTCCCACTTTCATCCTAATTTGGTGGTATCTACTTCGCAAGTCAACTTTAGAAAAAATCTTAGAACCACTTAACTCATCAAGCATGTCGTCTAACCCTCTTGACTTGTTGTTGAGATGTGTATTTAGAGAACAACAAGGAGATGCTGCCGAAATTTTTTTGAAGTTATATAACAGCTTAGGAACTTGACCGAATGACATATCCTCAAATGGGATTAAGGCATAACCTAATTAGAGATTTGGAGTCATCGTTGGTATGTACTTAGTTGGTCAACAGATTGACGTTTCTTTAAGATCATCCATTAATTTGTTAATTTGTTAGCTAGTACAATTATATGCAATGAACTATCTATTAATATGTTAATTTACATTATTCATTGTCAAGTTAACATAATAGCTATGAATTGCTTTCTCTCATTATGTTTAGGTTTGATATATATATATATATATATATATATATATATATATATATATATATATATATATATATATCAAAATGTCGAAAAGAGAAGGCATCGGCTCATTGCTAGATAGAATAGAAGGTGATGCTTAGGAGCCATGTAAGGTCACAAATGTTGAGAGGCCGAGTAAAGTAAAAAAGGCTTGAGGACCGAATAAAAGGGGCCACAGAGAGGACACCGCACGTTCTCCACTTTGATGTCATGGGGGTTTGCACAGGTCCTCTAAAGTATAAGGGGTGCTACCGATCTTTTCTCAACCAATTGGTGAGGGAGAGAGTGCTGATCATGGTTAAGGACTGAAGAAAGGAAGTTAGCGTTGAGCAAAAGAATTGGCTATGGGAAGAAGTCAAGGGGAAATAGATTATACAAGAGGAAGATGAAAGCAATGCGAGGTGGTACACCTTAAAGAGAATGGATGTGCCTTTGAGGCACTTCAGGGTTATCATGCATGGTAAGTACGTGTTGAAAGGCCATACTCCTTTTGAGAGGTATCTATTTGTCACTCTCGATGTACGGGAGGAGTTCACAAGGATGAAGAGTATGCCCTAGACGGAGGAGCTGAGAGAGAAGAATATCGCTATCTAGAGGCAGAACATACACATGCACCACCTCAGTTCTGTCGGCTATAAAGGGAAGAAGGCAGAGTGGACGCGAATAGCCAAGGAGTATGCAAACTTTGGGATGGTAATGTCTTACTCCCACATATGTCAGGAGTGAGCAAGCGATTGTGTATTAGTAAGGACATAGAAAACGTCGAACGATCGGCTTGTAGTTCCAAACCCCATGACCGCGTGGATCGTCTCTGTAACACCCCGGAGCCAATCGTGCCACGGATGCTACCAAAAACCCTAAATAACGAATGACACCTCTACGAAAAGGACTGAAACTGAATTCAATCTCTAAACTCTTAAAACCGGCTTAAAGCTAAGCCACCGAAATTTACAAAATTTCGGCATGACCTCTCTAGAACAGAAGACATCCACTCAGCAGACAAAATAACAATAGCAGTTATATGATATATCACTCACTCAAAATAGAATGAAATCTTCTAGTAGGTCCTTAGATAATCCAACCTACATCCAACCGGCAATTAACCAGCTACGCAAGGACAATCAACCCAATGCAATCGCATTAGTTACAACCAGACTTAACGAAACCATTAAATGGGTTGTTGGTGACCGAAGTCGTGCACGTGTTCTACTCCCATCCCGGCAAGTCAACTTCAAGGTACCTAAAACAAGAAGCAAACAAGCGTGAGTCCAAGACTCAACAAAGTGCAACAATAATAAAAAGTAAGGAATTCGACTAAAATACAACTACTTCAAGACATAAAGTAACAGTTCCTTTAATTGACATCCGAAAATAAAGGAAGCAGTTTGAATTCCTATAAATCCAAAACGTAAGAACACAATTACTTCATCATTTAACATAACCATTACTTAATTGAAATCATCCGGTAATAGAAGCAGTAACTAACTCCACTTACCACAACCAACTCGAAAACGTACAAAACCTTACCCATGCCTCAGTAATCATGCCTGGATGAGCCCACGACTCAATCCTCAACCTGTTCTTTCCATTATCATCAATCGACATTTATCAATTTCAACACACAAGGGAATGAAATGCTTTTATGCTTTCATGCTCAAAATGCAACCTTTTAACCTATATCGGTATAGCTGAGTGCACACCCGTCGGTGTGCACCCTCTCATTCCCAACCATCCCGTGGCGGGGCCTACTCTTACTGACTCGCTCCCATCTGTGGATGGGACTATGAGGTAGGACTTTTGTGCTCACTACATGTGAGCACCGAGGCCCGCATCAACATGGGTCGCCTCTTCTGTCATGAATGCACATATGCAAATGATACTTATAAAGAAATCATACATGGCATCTTAATTATTTGCTCGTAACCCTGACCAAACATAAACATATGCATAGCATGGATATCATCACCTGCAAGTCATAGCAATTGTTATTTCCATTGTCACAATATGCATTTTCATAATATGAACAACTCTCTAGCGATACTCACACCATAACTTGACCTTTACATCTTTACTAGCATTTCATACTCTTGAGGCAAGTAAGTAATCGAAATAATCCCCCAACTAAGATCTAGGGGATGCACTTGCATCAAATCGCTCAACATTTTCAAAACAAGGCAACCATTCTACTAGACGGGCTTAGAAATACAACTTCAATCAAAGCGTAAGCATATGTGGAACACAAGCCATCAACTTAATACCCTAGTAAGGATATAAGGGTTACACTTGCAATATTCATGTCAAGGTGGAAATTACATTCGTTACTAGCAATTGCATAACCATAACCATAAACATACCTCCCTTCATTATTTCAATTCTTAGGATATCATTCATGCCAATCTAATCATATTCCAAATTAATCACATACTAAAACAAAACATCATCCCCACCATGCTAGTATAACATGACAACAACAATTTCATAACGCTGCCAACAATTCACATCGCAATACACTTGCATATAAACTCGTTTTAAACAATGGCAATATTAATGTAACACATGGATAACTGTATCATTGCAAAACATAATGGCCACCTAAGCCACAACCACTACAATACACTTGCCTTCAACTTCTCAAGACGGTGTGGCGAGACGAAGTTGCCACACCCGGGGTCACACCACCTGCACATGGACATAGCCCACTCAAAGACACGCCCAAAAATCATCACAAGACTCATAACTAAGTCGGCTTCGCAACCCACTCCTAAAACCCGAAAACAGCAATCTGCCCAAACGGAGCAGCAGACTTATAACGGCCATAACTTGAGTTTAACAACTCCAAATCAAGTAAACAAATACATTTTCTCAAACTATAGGAAATTTCCCACCTTTTTCTAAGTATACGAAAAGTGTGGTTCAGCCTCTAAGTTCCTCTAATCTGCAGTTGAACACAGACTGCTCCAATCGCGACACAGTTGGACAGCGTTCGGTAAAACGACCACAACGTTTAAACGGCTGAACAAAATTTAGCGATTTTGGTCTTCATTGAAAGGTAATTCAATTATCCACAACTTTTGCAACAGCCGTTCCCCCAGAAGACGCCTCTAACAAATTCAAAATCGCGCCCTAAAACCGCACTCCAATCTGCCCGAGAACAGAACGTGAATCAGATCTACAATCACCCTAAATCCACCAACCACAGCACCTAATTATGGGTTTTTAGGCATGAATTTCCCCCATCTAACCAGCGCCAAAACTCTACAAACGAATCCACCAAAGCATACCTCTTCTTGACGAATCAAAAGAACGACGAAATTCTCTTCTCCCGCCTACGCTCCTCCTCCAAACCGCAGGGAATCGCTGGTTTCTCCTCGATTGAAAGAGCTCCAATGCAAGAACAGCAGGGAGATGAAGTGAGGGAGGGAGGGGCAGCAATGGTAGAAACCCTAGCTAGGGTGGGAAGCAGAGGGGAGGGGCGCACATCCACCAGGGAGAGGGAGGGCGCCGGCCACTAGGGAGAGGGAGGGCGCCACGCAGCCACAATGGAGAGGGAGGCGGCTGCAGGAGAGGGAGGGGGCGCATGGGGGTGAGGGGAAAAGTGGGCTAGGGTTAGGGTTAAATTTCTCCCCTCAAAAGGCCCAAAAGAACACCCCCTAAAGCCCAGATTTGCTCCCTCTAGCACAAAACCCTCAACTGGGTCCTCCTAAAGCCCAAGAGATGAACTGCAATGATATATTCTCCCCTAAAGTTCATTTGGAATATTACAGTCTTCACCATCGTAAGACATCTAACTTAGTATATTATAGTTGACCCTTCTAGTTGTATCTTAAAACTAATTTATACTCGCTTCTTGTAGGAGAAGGTAAGCCAGCAGAAAGAGTAGGGGACCTTTCAGAGCCAAGGATGGAAGGACATCCTGTCTTTAGTGATCAGAAAGCCTGACTATAAGGGCTGGGTGCTTGCCGCAGGTGTGGGGCATACGAATAGGACACTGCCAGTGCTAGATTAAGATCATGGGAGGCATGTGTGGAGCACCTCAAGGACACACTGATGGAGGAGCCAAGGGAGGAGCTGAAGGAGGAGATGTAGGAGGAGATGATGGCACGTGAGGAGCACTTGAGGACCGAGATGATAGCGGTGATCTCTCAAAGATAGAGTCATATGGCCTCACCTCTCGCAGAAAGGTTTGTGCCCTACCCTAGTTACTGCACTTCCAAAAATGATTAGGTTGGTCCCAAGCTAAAGGTAATAACTGTTTCTAACTTAAAGATTTGAGAGTAAGCTAAACAATGTTTCTGATCAAGTTGCACACTTCTCGCAAGCATACTATGTGTAATCTGTGCTATTTTCGGGAGGATGTACAAAGAACAAAGCCCCTAGCCCTCATCAAAATCGGTTTTTGCTCAGAACCGATTTTGATGACTATTTATCACCATCGGGCAAAAACGGACTATGATAATGCCTCCTCAACATTTTCTAATGACTTTGTATTGCCATCAAAACTGACTGTGATGAAGAAAAAGAATCGATTGTGATGTACATTCCTATAGCGGTGACACCACTTGGCGCCCTAAGAACACTATTCAGTGGTTAGTCCCCAAAAGTGATATTTTGATGGTTTGGAAGCTTTGGCAACTTATGGAAGGTCTGAGATTCCAATGTCGGCTCGTGCCACCCTACGCCTCCCGAACAACCTCTGGTCACATTTTTAGTTGACTTACATGTTGAGGACACCTCTCCCCTTATCCTTTATAACTATTCCAAGATCATCTATTAAAGGACATCCTAAGAATCAAGTTTTGAATATAAGAAGTGTGCTGAAAATCACTAGATTAGGGTTTCACCAAGCAAGGAACAGAAGTCACCGAGAAAGCATGAAGCCGCACCGGGGTGTGGCAGCACGCGCTACCCCCAGCTGACACTCAATTCATAAGGAGTGATGCCAATGAATACTTCCTCTCTGTCCTTCTACTCCTCCATGATGCTTCCTTGAACCAGAAGGGGTGAGATCATGTTCTTTCCATAGGTTCAGGGGATTTGGAGATGTAATAGACACCTGTATTTTATGTCATTCTTATGGTACTTTATTTCTTCGATCAATCTATTTGATATTGTGTTATTTAGTGGATGCATTCATCAACTTGTTAGTTCCTAGATTGAAACATGGTGTTTGGACTTAGTCAACCGATCTATATCAAATAGTGCGGAGCTTGCAACACATAGATTAGCCTTATCACTTGATAGGTGACTTGGTGAAAAAGGTAGTATTGATTTGTGGAGTGAAAGCAATCTCATCCTAGTACCGATTCACAGTATACTTGTCAATTTGCGTGTATGTGAAGCTAGCGAAGGGAGGATCTAATTAGTCATGGTGAAACCTAATTGATTTCTATTCTCTTGGAATGTAGTTATTGAGATTAAATGTTTCATACAATGTTTTTGTCAGTAGTTATTGTTCACCTTAGTTGTAATCCCAACTGATCCTTGAGATTGATAACCCTTGAATACTCAGTTAAAAAGCTACAACTGACCCATACGTTTGGAGTTATCATTGATTGCATAGATTGTGTCCACAGTTGTGTGCAGTCAAACTTTTGAAACTTTGACAATCGATATTTAGACACTACTACAGAATCCGACCTTTCCTACCGCCCATCAAGACGGGTTAGAGTGCGAACCGGACCGATATTTAGATCGATCCCTGCTTCACTGACACAGTTCTGCGGAGCCATTAGTACGGTTGAAGACACGAACCGCATCGATGAGATAACATCGATCGGTTGGTTTCACGAACCGATACTATTTAGCACCCACTAATAGTACCGGTTCGTCACACTAACCTGCATCGATGTGATTTCATCGATGCGGTTGGTGTCTTCAACCGTCTTGATTCTCAATTTAAACTTCTTCCTCCTCCGCTCTGCGCTGCACCTAGATCATTCCAAAGGCGCGAAAAGAACAAAGGAGCTTCGCCAAGAGCTTGAAGGAGGAGGTGCTGCCAAAATTTCAAAATTTTGGTCATTTTACTCACAACCAAGGTAGCTAAGGTTAGTAATATCATTCCTCACTTCATTTGGTGTTAAATGGAGCCTCTTTTTTGCCTAAATTATGAAGAAAATTTGATCTTTTCCCATGATTGATCAAAGATTATGAATGTAGAGGGAGGTGCTGCCCAAATTTCAAAATTTTGGTCATTTTACTCGCAACCAAGGTAACTAAGGTTAGTAACATCATTCCTCACATCATTTGGTGTTAAATGGAGCCTCTTTTTTGCTTGAATTATAAAAAAATTTGATCTTTTCCCATGATTGATGAAAGATTAATATGAATGTAGAGATCTAGCTTGATCTTTTCAAATAGGATACAAAAACTTGTTGTGTAAGCTTAGAATTTGCTTGGATTATAATGTAGCTCGCCTTTAATGTGTGGATCTAGCTTAAATTTAGGTTTTAGTTCCATCGGTCGATGAAGAATGAGGTTTGGTTGCACGTAGTCGGCGGGGGAGAATGGTGCATGGAAATCATGGAGTTTGGGATCTTCAAATGGCAATGGTTATGTGGAAAAGAAGAAATTTAAATTCATTTGCGAATTAAAATAATATCAGAAATATGAATGGCTTTATAGAAAATATAAAATAAGTTCAATATTTGAGAAAAGTTTTCAAAAATACTTTGGAATATTTTAAACTTAGAAAATTACTTCTAGTATAATTTTGGTTTTAATTTCCATCAGCAAATTATTTTTGAAAACATCATTAATTAAGTGCTAGAGATTTAGAAAAAAATAAAAATAAATGATTGAATAATAATTTAGAAATTTTTAGGGTGTTACAATTTCAACAGAATTTGCAAACAAAGTCATCGTGAATTTTGTTCGTAATTTTGAATCCAGACTCGATCGACCAATTCTTTTTGTAGGTTGCAAAAACTTGTTGTGTGGGTTTATATTTTGCTTGGATTATTATTTAGCTCGGATTGAAGGTGTGGATCTAGCTAATATTTAGGTTTTGGTTCAACAATTCATTATCCTAAAATGAGGTAACAGCTTATCTTGATGTAACATAATGTAGATGGACCGGCGATGGATGTACATGGATCGACGCTCCCTGAGTTCTTGCGGGGTTTGCAAGATTTTCTTCGTCTTGCCGATGCACACACGACGTCAGCTACATATGCTGTCCATGCATAGATCGCAAGAATGAGAAGGAGTGGCCAAAATCCAGCCACCTTCACTTTCATTTGCTCACAAGAGGTTTCATGTCAAACTATACCGCTGGACCAAGCACGGTGAAGAAGAGATTATACAGAAGACGGTGAAGAAGAAGAGGCAGACAACAATATCCCTGACGCCGGTCAACATGGTTCTTTCAAGATACATTGGGGAGTGTGGTGATGATGACCTAGACCAGATGTTTGCGTGATGGAGAGGAGAATACATCGATGAAAGACATTACGAAAAGTTCCAAATACTTATGGAGGACCACGGAACATTGTTGTACCCAAACCGTCGACAGGCCATAAAAAGTTGCGTATCACACTAGAACTGATGCAATGGAAGGCGACCAATGGATTGTCCGATAAGGGATTCGACGAGTTGTTATGCCTCATAAAGAAGTTACTTCGAGAGGGGAACACACTTGCCGAAACTACGTCACGATGCCAAACAAGTTGTGCGCCCTTTGGGGTTGGAGGTACGAAGATACATGCATGCCGTAATGATTGTATCCTTTATCGCAATGAGTATGAGGATTCGAAGCTTGTCCGTGTGCAAAACTTGCGGTATAAGACCAGCGTGATGACCCGGTGAGGTAGAGGGCGCAAGAAGAAGAAGAGACCTCTGCTAAGGTGGTGTGGTATTTCCTGTAATCCCCGGTTGAAGCGCTTATTTGCGAACAAAGCGCATGCCCAGATGATGCTGTTGGCACAAGGAAGACCGTAAGGACGACGGAAGGCTAAGGCACGCGTTCTCGATGGCTCCTAAAGGAGGAAAGTCGATAGAACATACCCGACTTTGCCGAGGATGCAAGGAACATAAGGTTTGGGTTGAGTACGGATGGGATGAACCTGTTCGGCGATATGAGCAGCGATCCAAAGACTTGGCCCGTAACTCTATGTATCTACAACCTTCCTCCTTGGCCGTGTATGAAGCGGAAGTACATTATGATGCCATTGCTTATCCAAGGCCCGGCAACCTCGAAACGACATTGATGTGTACCTCAAACCGTTGGTTGAAGATCTGTTAACACTTGTGGAACGATGGTGTACGTGTATGGGATGAGTACAAAAGAGAGCACTTCACTTTACGTGCATTGCTATTCGTAACCATCAACGATCGCCTGCACTTGGTAATCTATCGGGCCTATCTATCAAAGGATATAAAGCCTGCATTCATCGCTAGAGGATACGGACAGCAAGTACCTAAAAACTCTCGAAAGGTTGTGTACATGGGCCACCGAGGTTCCTCCATATGAAGGACCCAAGCACGGAGGAAGGGTGAGAATTTTGATGGGACGAGAAGAAAACGTAAGAAGCCCATGCATCGCAAAGGGACGCTTGTATTTTCTTTGGTAAAGGATCTGAAAGTAGTATTTGGAAAAGGTCCTCGTAGCAAACTGTCACCACGAACAAGGTCACACGAAGGCCATTTGGAAGAAGAAGTCAATATTTTGGGACTTACCTTACTGGAAAGACTTAGAGGTCCGCCACTCACTGGACTTCATGCATATCACGAAGAATGTCTGCGTGAACCTGCTAGGTTTCGTAGATATGTACGGTAAGTCAAAAGATACACTTCAAGCACGAAAGGACCTACAGCTATTGGGACTCAGGAACGACCTACATCCGGAAAAGAGAGAGAAAGGACAACATTACCTCCACCCCGCGAGCTACACTTTGAGCAAGGAAGAGAAAAAAAACATGATTAAGTTCTTAAACAGTGTGAAGGTCCCTTGTGGATACTCCTCGAACATAAGGAGACTCATAAACATGAAAGAGAATAAAATCGTACACATAAAATCCCATGATTGTCATGTGTTGATGACACAGTTGCTCCCAGTGGCGGTGCGAGGTATTCTCGCAGATTGGGTACGAGGACAATCATAAAGTCGTGTTCGTTCTTCAACGCTGTGTCATGAAGGTCATCGAGCCGAATAAGTTATCTAGTCTGCATGATGACATGGTCAACAGTCTGGTTAGCCTTGAGATGATCTTCCCTCCATCCTTCTTTGATATTATGGTCCATCTCATGGTCCACATTGTTAAAGAGATAGAAATTCTCGGACCTGTGTTCCTCCACAACATGTTCCCTTTCGAGAGGTACATGGGTATCCTAAAGAAGTATGTTCAGAACGGTCTCGCCTGAATATCATGCATTGCGCAGGTGTCAACCTGACAGAGGAGGTGATCGAGTTTTGTGTTAGTTACATGGATGATCTGAATCCGACATGCCCCTCAGATCACGCCATGAGGGGAGGCTACGGGAAAAGGGACTTTAGGGAGAAAAGAATCCTATAGCGATGATCTACTTGCATTTAAACAAGCACATTTCACGGTATTGAAACAAGCAACCTAGAGTGGCTCCGTATATCTATGATCACGAGATGAGTCTACGCTACCAATACCCAGAGAAGTCGATAAGTGGATCGCAGAGAGCAAATGGATCATTTCGCAGCTTGGTTACAAAAGCAATTGTTGGGCAAGCGAATGCACGATGAACAATTGAAACTCTTGGCTCGAGGACCGCCCACAACAATCATATCATTTCAAGGGTATGAGATAAATGGGTACACATTTTACACGACAACCCAGATAACAAGAGCACCAACCAAAACAAAGGGCGTCCCGTATAGATGCCTTGGACAAAATGGAAAGATGGACACCTACTATGGTTTCATAGAGGAGATCTGGGAGCCGAGTACGGGCCATTAAAAGTCCCTCTGCTTTGGTGCCAATGGGTCAAACTAATACCGTGGATATCGATAAGTGCGGTATGACAACTGTTGACCTCAAGCAAGTGGCCTATAGGGACGAACCATTCGTGCTTTCGCTAATGATGTGACACGGTATTCTATGTGATGGACATGGACAAAGAAACCTAAAAAGGTATGAGAAGACTAGCGAGAGCGATCACCAAGGCGCCACGTGGTTCTTCCGTAAAAGAAGGATTGTTTGAGTTGAGGGCGCCACGGACGAAGAAGAGTATAATCGCCCGACGAGTCAGCCTCCTTTCACGGTGGACGAGACATTAGTGTCTTGAATGATACAGAGGAATCTCCCTCGACGCCGCGATCATAATGAAGGATCACTTGTAAAAGCAAAGTATGTTAGCAAATAAGGATTGCTTTTGGTGTAATAGACTACTAACATACTAGTTTCTCATTCCTCTAGTGGTTTTCTCAGATTTTTTACATTCAAATTGTACTAATATTTCACTAACAATATTGTTTAAAGTCCTCTGTACTAATATAACAAGGTGACAGTTTGCAATGGAATTATAAGAGTGCAAATATTACTTTATTTCTTACAATTTTCTATAATGTTAATTTATATTACATGGTTGGAAAAAATATTGTAAAGAATAACTTTAAACAAGACATATTTAAAAATTATTTAATGAAACAAGATTTAAACAAGAGATTCAAAAAAGAAATCTAAAAAAAGGCTAATTGAATCTAAAATAGTAAAAGCATTTTAAAAATTATTTAATGAAATAATAGTTAAACAAAGACATTTAAAAAAGAAATCTTACAAAAAAGGCTAAATGAATCTAAAGTGGTAAAAGCATTTTTAAAAATTATTTAATGAAACAATAGTTAAACAAGAGATTCAAAAAAGAAATCTTAAAAAAGACTAAATGAATCTAAAGTGGTAAAAGCATTTTTAAAAATTATTTCATGAAACAAAGAGTTAAACAACAAATAAAAGAAAAAGAAATAAAAGAAGAGCTAGGGGGCACGAAGCGGGCTCGAACCCGAGACCTCACGGCCGATCGGGAGAGCCTCGAACTCAAGCGCCACGCTAGCCAAGGGGAGGAAGATTTCTTGTCGATTTGTATGGGCGCTAAATTATTTTGAGTGTTTGACATCAGTCCGGTTGGTGTTTTCAACGGGATCGATAGTCCCTAGAACTCCCTCCTGCCGAGGTGACCCATCGATCTGGTTGGAGTATCCAACCGATCGATGAGATATCGATCCTGTTGGATAAACCAACCGACTGATTCAAAAAAGAAATCTTAAAATAAAGACTAAATGAATCTAAAGTGGTAAAAGCATTTTTAAAAATTATTTCATGAAACAAGAGTAAATAAAAGAAAAGGAAAAAAAAAAGAGCTAGGGGGCACGAAGGGCTCGAACCCGAGACCTCACTGATCGATCGGGAGAGCCCTCGAACTCAAGCGCCACGCGCTAGCCAAGGGGGAGGAAGATTTCTTGTCGATTAGTATGGGCGCTAAATTGTTTTGAGCATTTTAACATCAGTCCGGTTGGTGTTTTCAACCGACCGATAGTGCCTAGGCTCCCCTCCTGGCCGAGTGACCCATCGATCCCGGTTGGTGTATTCAACCGGGACTGATGTCTCACATCAATACCGGTTGGTGTATCCAACCGGGACTGATGGTGCGCCTATAAACCCATCCCGCCGCCTCCTCATCCCCAATTTTTCTACTCCGCCATTGTTCCCCAATCTCCTCCTCCTCCCGCTGCTTGCAAAGACCTCCGACGACCGGACGCCTCCAGCGACCCCACTGCTGCCCTCCTCCGTCCTCCGACGACCCCACCGCCCGTCCTCGCCTCAAGCCTTGCCTCCGCCTTGTTCCCCTCGGCCTTCGCCAACCCTAGGGTTTGTGCCCTCCTCATTGGTGCCCGAGTGATTGGTTTTGGTTGCGTTGCTGCGTTTGAGATGTCAGGTGGTTGGGGACCTTGCAAGAGTGGGATTATTGTTCGATGAAGATTGGGCTGTATTGAGACCATTTGTGACAACAACAATTTTCCAGTACTTGACATTTAGTTGTTAGATCAATTGTGTCTAGTGATTCTGATATATATATTTGTCTTATGAATCTTTACTGTTCATGCATAATAATACATAAGCATGAGTTCTCGAAGTAAGTTCTAGTAAGTTGTATGCTCCTTTTGCATTCTGATAGGCTCACCTGTGTTTGCTTTATATTTCTGTCACCTAGAATCATTTCCTTGTGTCACAAGATTGTTTGCATATATATATATTAGGCAAATCTTCAAATACTTATTCATGAGCTTGTATATCGTGACATTAGACCATGTCTCTGTTCAAGGTCTTAAATGACATTGTGAGATTTCTATGTATGCGTGAGATTTCTATGTATATGTGAAGTTTGAAATATATATGTATCATGTGAAATGAATATGTATCATGTGAATTATTCTAATTTCTGGTGAATTTTGAAATTTCTATTTTTATTGATCGTGTTCTATGTATATGTGAGATTTCTATGTATGTGTGAGATTTCTATGTATATGTGAAGTTTGAAATGTATATGTACCATGTCAAATGAATATGTATCATGTGAATTATTCTAAGTTGTCAAGTGCTGGAAAAGTTGTTTCATTTTCACTAAAGTAATGTTGTCACAAATTGGTCAATGATCTTTGTCCCTCTTGACGAGGACGGTCTTTAAGGCAACCCGTTATCGAGAACAATACAAAATTGACAACTTGAGCACTATGCTAGTTGTGATGTCCCTTTTACTTGTCATTATTAGGCAAATCTTCAAATACTTATGTATGTGTGAGATTTATATGTATATGTGAAGTTTGAAATATATATGTATATGTGAGATTTCTATGTATGTGTGAGATTTCTATGTATATGTGAAGTTTGAAATGTATATGTATCATGTCAAATGAATATGTATCATGTGAATTATTCTAATTTCTCGTGAATTTTGAAATTTCTATTTTTATTGATCGTGTTCTATGTATATGTGAGATTTCTATGTATGTGTGAGATTTCTATGTATATGTGAAGTTTGAAATGTATATGTACCATGTCAAATGAATATGTATCATGTGAATTATTCTAAGTTGTCAAGTCTTTGGAAAAGTTGTTTCATTTTCACTAAAGTAATGTTGTCACAAATTGGTCAATGATCTTTGTCCCTCTTGACGAGGACGGTCTTTAAGGCAACCCGTTATCGAGAACAATACAAAATTGACAACTTGAGCACTATGCTAGTTGTGATGTCCCTTTTACTTGTCATTATTAGGCAAATCTTCAAATACTTATGTATGTGTGAGATTTATATGTATATGTGAAGTTTGAAATATATATGTATATGTGAGATTTCTATGTATGTGTGAGATTTCTATGTATATGTGAAGTTTGAAATGTATATGTATCATGTCAAATGAATATGTATCATGTGAATTATTCTAATTTACGTGAATTTTGAAATTTCTATTTCTATTGATCAGTTTCTATGTATATGTGAGATTTCTATGTATGTGTGAGATTTCTATGTATATGTGAAGTTTGAAATGTATATGTATCATGTCAAATGAATATGTATCATGTGAATTATTCTAAGTTCAGATTCATTATATCTCGAATTACAAAAGAGAAAATTACGACAAGTTTAAAGATCTTAAACTTGTCCTAATTTTCTCTTTGTAACTCTCGATATAATGAATTTGATCTAATTGTACAAAATAATATGAAAAAATTCATATATTCTTAAGAATATATTTGTTAATAAAAATAATGAATCATTCTTATTCCACACTAAAATGATTTAAAAAAAATAAGCCCTGCAAGTTCAAAAAGCATGGGTGTCACGAGAGCGTCCGGTTTTGCAGAAGCGAAAGCCATGAGGAGACATGCTTGCTTGAAATGGACTTGGGACTTGGTTCTTTCTTTGTCTTCTTCAGCGTACCCACTTGTCCATAGGCTTCCTCCGCTCCTCTTCTTCATTGATCATAGATCTTTACGTGTCCAACTTTTCCAATGAAAATTTCATGTTCTCCTCTTCTATGATAGAACATAAAATTTTTCATTGAAAAAAACGCAATATGATCAATGAAATATATGAAAATTTTTCATATTATGTTTTCATTTCGAGATGTATATGTATCATATGAATTTTTTCTAATGTATAAGTATCATTTTAAAGTTACATGTGCACATGTTTGTAGCATGAGGTCACAACATCGATCACTTGATTTCCTCTCAACTCTAGCAAAATTACCATCATATAGTATTTGGCCGATTTACATTAGGAACATCTTGGCGGCCACCGCCCATCCTCTCTACTGCTCTCTTCCCACCGTCTTCCACGCCGTTTTAGAGTAGTACCATCAGCTTTACATGAAATGTGATCTATTTTCGTTAATTTTCAGTGCTTCTTCTAGCCTAAGAAACGACGATGGACGACGAAGAATTTATGAGAAGTTTGATTGCGGGATGTGATGATCATGAGACGGCGGAGCTTGCACCCGCCACCGAGGCCAATGATGTTGTAGAGCACGATGAGGCTGCAGAGCACGATGAGGCGGCGAGGTAACAATCAACACGCTTCATGATTGTCGGTGCCACTACCATGCTAAGCCAACATCGACCCGTTCATGATTGTACCATGCTTTCAGATCGGTCAACCAGTGAGCAATCACGTCGAGGTCCAAGCAAGAAGAAGAAGGCAAGACATGTTATCACCGGTCGCCGAGGACGGCCGACCTCTTGCACCCTCGGGCGCTTTGGGCGTTCAATTCAGCATGCGGCGTCCACGTTAGGGACCACGTGGCAATTAGCATAGCAAAATGGGATCAGTCCTCAAGATACGAAGAACATGCTTTGGAGCGATGTGAAGGAGACATTCACCTTCCCCAAGGGACGAAGAGAAGGTGAAGAGTTACACTCTCAAGAAGATGGCGGTCGCATTCCAGACTTATAAAAAGAAGCTGAACACGGAGTATATCAAGAAGAATCGAACGCCCGACTTCAACAAGCACCCAAAGTTGCAAGATCACTGGGATGCGTTTATGAACTACAAGACTTCGGACGAAGGTCAAAGTTTGAGTGAGAAGAATAAGTTGAATGCACAGAAGAAGAATTATCACCACCGACTCGGCCCTGGTGGTTACCGCCATGCAATACCAAAATGGGAGAAGAGGGAACAGGACCTGCTAGCGAAGGGTATCGCACCCGCAACAGCGGATTGGCCCGACAGAGCAAAGCATTGGTTCTATGCTCACGGCGGCGCCCTTGATGATAACGGCAATGCTGTGTTTGGGGAGGTGCTAAGAGATGTGGCCAGAAGGCTTGTACAGTCCATCGAGGAGACTTCCCAGGGTAGCTTTGTGCCAAACAGGGAGAACGATGAGCTAACAAGGGCCTTGCAAAATCCAGAGCACCCTGGACGTACACGAGGCGTCGGCGTTGTCCCGTGGAAGGTTGGTTTCGCTCAGGACGCCGAGACCTATAGGAGTCGGGCGAGGAGCAAGGCTCGACAGACACAACAGCTTAGTGCGCTTGAAGAACGCCTGAATCAAACAAATGAGAGAATGCAAGAAGAGATCCGAAGAGGTGCAAGCTAGCCTTGAGCCAACAGCGAGACGGACCAAGAACCTCAAGTAATCCGGACATCATTAGCCCCTCCGGGCAGCAAGCAACGCTTCCGGTGGTGGTTGGCAGAAGCGGACTTGGACAAGTATCCCAGTGACGACATCAGCGGCGGACACCTTGTGAGCTGCATATCCAAGCGCCAGAACCTTACCTTCAAGGCCGATGGTATGGCTCACCCATTAGAGCCGGGCAACTTATCCATGGCCAACAGATACCGTTAGGATACTCCAAGGTCTCGGTGGAGGAGGTTCGCCCGTGGTACGAGGACCTTGACCTCGAAATTCTGGAGGTGACGGACTACGCTAGGAGAGGCAAGACACAATTTCATCCTGTGGGCGTAAGCGGTACATAATTTTTCGAGATAACATGGACTTGTCCTCTCCGCGAAGAAGCCCGAGAAGAAACCCGTCTCCTCCCAAGAACACACGACTCCTACACCACCTCCTGCGATATAAGCCCGACAAGAAGCCCATCTCCTACACCATCTCCTGCACATATAAGCCCCGAAGAAGCTGTCTCCTCCCAAGAAGGCGCCGACTCCTACACCACCTCCCGCGCACATAAGCGCCACAAGAACCCCCGCTCCTCCCAAGAAGGCGCCACCAAGGAATGAAGCCAGCTCGGCCAAGAGCTCCCAAGAAGACGGGGTCCTCCACCCAATCCAAGAAGCTGGCTGAACTTCCGAAGCGGCCGTATGATATGAACGATGAGGAGATCAAGAAGGTGGTAAAAGGAGAGGTAACTAAATTTCTTAAACCCAAGTCACCAGAGAAAAAGGTTCAACCTGGCACAGAAGAATTTTATAAAGGCTTAATGACTATTAAAAATTTGAAGGATAAAAAGGAAATGCCTCGCAAATCAAACTACGAGCGCACATTGAGTAAGGAATGCCCCAAGAAGAAGATGTCAGCTGAGGGGAAGAGTAAGGAGATGCAAAAATTCTTCGAAGAAACTGGCCTTACTGCAAATCAAATATTAGGCACGGAAAAGATTGAGGTTGCCCAAGTAAAATGGTTATTTAAAATGGGTGGGTCATTGGTCAGGCATGAGGAGCTGCCCCAGCTAACGACAAAGATGCGGCAATTTCATGAATGGTACTTGGACGCAACCAAGCATGGTCTAGAGATGTTATTTGTCAAGTTTAAGCAACAAGATTTTTTTCATGTGAAGGTCAATTTGTTGTCGATCGGACTACATGTATGATCTATACCAAGCAGACGCCTCAATAGTGAGCTTGATGGGTTGTCGGACTCTGTAAGTGTCTTAATTATTTACAAAAACTATCGTGCACTTCCTTGTACTATACTAACTTGCAAGCCTAACTAATTTCTTATGTAGCATGGAGATACAAAGATGCGAAGGATCGATTTTTCGACATAGGCTTCATGGACCCAGAGTTATCAACGAGACAACCGTTAGAGACCACCCAAGCGAAAACAGAGACTAACGATTCAATGCGCTAATGGGTCAAAGATATAAGTCAAAGATATATCTAGCCTACTCATTTGAGTACGTGTTTTCGTACCACCTCATTCTACTCCTTTTTCATAACACGATGTTAGAACTAATTAGTTATCTATGTTGACACATCTATGTATAGTTTTCATTTGGATTCTTCTTATGATCGAGCTAGATCGTAGCTCGATCACAATTATGGACTCGCAAAGGAGACCAGTTGAAAAGTATCAAAACTTTATCGACATGCTCGACCGGTATTAATTCTTGTTCCTTTTATTATCGTACTAGCTCTATTTCCTTCAATTTGAAACAAATTCTAATCATGTACAATTAAGAATCACATGTGTAGTGCATTCACACGGTTCCGTGCTAAAAACGTATGCGCATTCAAGAAGAAATTTGACATTACAATTGCCTCTCGTAATGTATATCATAATGCTAGCTTTTAGTTAGTTAACTTAATTTCCTTGCATCCATTTCACGCTTTCAACTTTTTCCACTGCAGATCTTGACTCGTTACGGGTAACAATTTATCTGGCTACTATGTATGCGAAGTTTATGCACACCCAAACCGGAGCCGCCGATCGCGTGCTAAAAGGCAACAAGGGGTGAGTAAATATAATTACTAGCTTTAATGATGTATAGGTACTCCTTATATCTTGTACAAGTTCAAGTATTGATTAGTTAATGACTTAACGATAGGTGCCTCAACATTTGGCGGAACAAGGTTCGAACTCTCGCCGACACAGTGAGAGCAATCCAAGAACAACTCGTCGGCTTTATTTACGATGAGGTCGTAAATCCAAAAGCGAGTTTCACGAACCAATGTTTAACGAGTTGTGCCCTTCAATAAGGACTAGTGAACTGTTGGGTTAGACATCTCTGGCTAGCAAGAGCAATGCGGCGTAAAAGATCCCGATGAATGTAAGGAAAAAAAATACTCAAGTTGTAATTAAAGTTGTGTACATATATATTGATACATTAGACGATGAGCGAGAAGAACAAATATGTGTACATATTTTAATACATTAGATGTAATTAAATTTGTTAATGAATGTTCAAGGATTTAATTATCGTGCAAAGTGCATGATTGATTATCTATGCTTTTAATTAGTTGTGATTTAACACACACACATATATAATAGCTCTTGGAGAAATAGACCTATATATATACAAAACATCGATGCGGTTGGAGAAACCAACGGTATCGATGAAACCTCATCGATGCGGTTGGAGACACCAACCGCATCGATGTGGTCTCGAGGTTCCCATTGCCACGCGTGTGACTTCGAACCGCATCGATACTCTATCGAGATCAAAACACCGGATGATGCCTTTGAGCATCGATCCGGATAGCTCATACGGTTCAAAACCGTACTAAAGGCTCTTTGAACCGGTACTAAATGCCCTTTCCGTAGTAGTGAGATTGGATACATGGAGATCATATACATAGCTTTGCCTTGAAAAATACTTTCATAAAATTATAATTTAATTCATTTTTATAAATATACTATGGTATAAATTAATTAATGTCTAAAGTTAAGTTTTGAGGACCATGTTGATGTCCAAAACAACTTATATTTGTTACAGAAGGGGGTAGTTCTAACAAATCTTCGTTCAAAAGCATTGTTCATTTGACAATTCCTTCAGAAAGAGAAGAACTAAGTTCACAACCAATGATTATGAGTTTGGAACTTAAACAAGCAAACAACAACATAAATACAATCTGGTAATCAACATCATTGCTTGTCTACTCCCATACAGTGGATAGTTTCCCCCTTCTGTTTCTGCATTGGGCTCATCTCCCGTTCCCAAAAAGAAAAAACACCAATCAGCTTTCTCCACTTTGGTCAGAATCTCTATTACCATCCTCCATTTTGGCACGAGTAGAATCAGTGGTCGCACAACTAGTAATCATGAGATGGCCCAGTTGCATCGGAGGATGAACCACGTAGGTTGTTCTTCTTTCTTTTGCTATGGGAACTCATGTGACCCCCGTATGCCTGTGGTGAATAGAATATGACATTACAAAGCTTGCATTTATACTCACGTTTGACCGTTGCACTGATGACCGTGGAACTCATCACATCTTGCGCAACACAATAAGAAGCACTATTTCGACCGCTAGGTGCCTGCTGTTCCCTTGGGACATATGGGGACATTTGGAATGGACCAAAAGGTGCTGGATTTGCTGGTATAATGGCATTAGGATCTTCATAGGATGGCGACCCAAGTAGTGTGTGCTGCTGCTGCCGCTGTTGCTGTATGATTCCAGATGTGAAAGGATGATAGTTTACTGTGGAAAAGAAATTATGGTGGTTGTGAGTGTACGTACCTCAGGGACGAGCCATGTAGGTTCCTCAAAGACTGGGCCAGGATCTAACTGTCCACTAGTATTAAAGTGTGCATGAAGAACGGCAATGGGTTCTCCTTGGAGCAATGATGTAAATGATGGGGGTTGCAATGTCAAAATCTGCATTTGATTAGACACGTCGAAGTAGTCCCTCACAGGAGTTGTCAGGAAGCTGTGCTCTGGGAACAACACTTCCTGCTGGTTCTGCGGGCTTGCCGTGTTGTTCACCAAAGATACAGAGTTGCTAACCAAGGATGCAGGAGAAACAACTGCATGCAGCAACTGTGGAGGCGGTCGTGGTGTCAGCACAAAATCTGCATGGTGCGACATCACGCTAGATCCTTGTGGTTCATGTACGATGTGTGGGTTTCGCATTGATAGAGGTGAACATGGTGGTGAGGAGTTAAGGGTTGCATGTTCATCCAAACTGGGTATTGCCGTTGTGCCTCTCAATGCTTCATGGAGAGGAGAAATGTAGGCGTCATTTTTTCTAGATAAGATATCCTTGTGGAAGGAATCTTTATGATCATTCATGGCTTTTGGGTCGAAGATTTTCAATGGAAGGCTAGTCTAAATAGACATTCATCTTCTGTGACTATCTGGGCTATCATCAAAGGTTTAGGGTGATTTTTCCATATGGGTATTGGAGCTATTTATAAGGATTTTACGGAATTGTGAACCTGCTTGGCCTCGTGTAATATTTCATGAAGTTGCTATCTGGAGGATATGATTATTAATCGTTCTCATTAATCTATTACCTGAAAGATATGAATACTTATTTATTAGGTCATCTTCGTATCTTATAGATATTGATTATATGACATTGATTAGTAGTCGTATCCTCTAGATCGCAAATAATTAATAAATCATATATACTTAAACAGTTGGTCCTTAATGTAGTTAATGCTATTTTCCTGCACTTTTGTGAAGCCACATCGCTTCTATTGATTTTAGCCTTTGCATGAGTTTTGGGAGGTAAAGGTTGGATGGGCTGTTTTGGTTCGCATTTGTACTCAGTTTCTATGTGTACAGCAAGAAGGCAAATGTCATTATTTTGTGCATATAATTCTGTTAAATAACACTAGAGTTTTGTGTACCGTAAGACTGTGCAGTAATATTGTTGCTCTTCGTAACTAGAGATCCCGCAGCAACATACGGGGAATCACCTAGTTTTACACAAGGCCAGGGTGGTTCACGATTCCACAAAGTCCATATAAATAGACCGCAATATCACCTCCTTGAAAAAGTCACAATTAACTTTTGATGGTAGCCCAGATACAACATATGAATATCTTTTTAGATTATCACTACTACCGAACATGTGATTACTGCCGGGTCCACATCGGCATCACTGCCGGATGTGGACCCGGCACAACCTAAGTGGCAGTGATAGTCGAGGACTATCACTGCCGGATGTAAACCGGCAGTGATAATCACTATCACTGCCGGTTTATACTTAAGAACCGGCAGTGATAATAACTATCACTGCCGGTTCATACTTTCCAACCGGCAGTGATAACATATTATCACTGCCGGTTATTAGTTAGAACCGGCAGTGATAACTAACTATCACTGCCACATTTTCAATAATATCCGGCAAAGGATAAGTAACTATCGCGCTCAATTGTTATCAATATCCGAAGATCGATAACTACTATCAACGCTCTTTTTCTTGTTAACCGGTAGTGATAGCTCGTGTCCTATTTTGATATCCAAAAGCTGGCAAAGTGATGGGTTTTTTAAACCTTTTTGCATATATATTTTTGCAGTATATGTTGTAGCATGTATATATATTGTACAAGAGATGTATTACATGCGGTATCGTTGTGCACAATAGTACTGAAGCATCACTAAAGTGTAATTGAAATATATTGAAGCATCATAATATTTAATTATTATATTGTTCATTCACTTTTAAAGCATTAAATTGTTCATTCAGAATTATTGTCATGGAGAAATGGTCGTAAAATTCGCCCTTCGTGTGGAGAATTTCTCGAATTATGAACCCAGCTATCTGCTCTTGAAGGGCATCAAATTCGTGGTCGAGCAGGCTGCTGGTGCCCTGATTGACGCGCTGTCATGGGAGAAATTGAAGCATTAATTAGTGTCATCGTCTTTATAAAGAAAAGTACGGGTCAACATGTAATGATCGATATACCAGCTGGCCGTTGTAGTCCGTATTGTCAGTGATGAACGCGTGGATATTTGTCATTGCGTAGTATCCACATAAATTGTTCCCTTGGGGTTGTTTCAGGCATGGAAAATCGGTGTGTATTCTGAAATTTTTCACGTATGGACGATGCCATTTGCTCTTCTTGCAGTATTGTTTGTACACCCTGTTCATGGTTTTGAGTAGTCATTAAAATTAATTAGGTGCAATGGGATGGAAGATTATTAGAGCAATAATGCAACGACCGAAGTTACTCGTTAGCAAGTCTATTAAGTCTTGGTATTCACTTTGTCGGTTTCCTCATTGAGTCCAAGATGTGATGTTGCTTTCGCCTCTAACATGAAGACAAGGACGATCCAGTGAAAAGTGCGAAGCCAATTAGTCGTCACATTGTGTTGCGATCAAATATGAGACACTAGTAGGCGTGGAAACACGTCTTCGAAAGTTGTAGGGTAAAAGCACGTAGTCCTTGTGTTGTAGCTTTAGCGGCGCTTTGAGTACGTACACCTCAACATCATTTATTGTTCTTGGATCTTCAATAAGTTTGCAGTTGACCATGCTTGGGTCCAGGAATCCTATCTTTTCATTGTTGTCCGCCCTAAGTGTCTTTGTCTCCATTCTACGTAAAAAAAAGTCGACCCTATGTTTAAGAGTGCGTGAATATACAAAGATGAATTATACAAGAGACTTACAGAGTCCATATTCTTAATATAGACACGCCCGAGGCGTCTCGTTGGTACATCCGATATAGTTCCACGTGTTCAACCCGTAAAGAGTCGTCATTGTTGTGAAAGTCCATATCTTTGTATTTGATCGAAAGCGGTGTTTTGTGTCTTTTGGACATCTTTGCGGTACCATTCATGTAGACGCCAGTAATTGTGTGGTCATTTGACCTCCTTATTTGGATGCAAGAAAGCTTCCCTGCTAATCTAATGGCCACTTTACAGTGCTCGCTGCCCTTGACACCACTTTGGCTTCCAAAGAATAAATGCTTTACCACCATCTCCTTTAGATTTCTTCCTAGAGATGCGTTAGTAGTCGATAGTTGGCTAGGTTGAGGAGCTTCAGTTATCCGTCCTGTTTGTTTAACCTTTGCTAAGTCCAGGAAGAAATCCCGTTTGGCAGGTTCGATTTCAATCTTAGCAGGTGGTGGCGTCTTCTTGAAGTGCTCTTCTACATGGGCGCCTACTTCTTTTTTTGTTTCTTCGTCGGTCATTTCATATGGTCATTTCTTGCTAAGAGTTTTGGCTAGCTTCACAGATGACGAACTTTTCCCCCCTAACCGTGTAGAATGTACAAATCGCGGTGCTCTTTGGCTGTCTTGTGGCGCTGGAGCAGGAGGAGTTTTCTTGGGTGGCGGAGGAGGAGGACTTTTCTGGGTGGCGCTGAGCAGAGAAGGAGCTTTCTTCGATGACGCCGAGGAGGAGGAGGAGGACTGTTCCTAGATGGAGACTCCGCTCGTCATCGTTGTTAACATCATCGTCGTTGTCATCTTCGAGGCAAACTTTATATACGCTTATGCCACGCGATGAATGTGCCTATGCTTTGTCCAAGACTTTGCCCTCCTCGCCCATGATCTCAACCTCTACTTTATGGTCTCACAACCACGCTGTCAACTACAACTCTGGCGTATCCCCGAGGAATTGGGCGGTTATGCAATATCTGCCCCTCGTTGCATGGCCAAGCCACCCCTTCAGCCACCTTGATGGTCCACGGTAGTTTGAAGTCCACGGTAGTGATACCGTACTTGTCGATGTTCACGCCCCTAGGTAGCCTGACCCACTGGCACCGAAAGAGGGGGACCTTCAAAGGCCCATAGTCAAGCTCTCAAATCTCTTCTATGAATCCGTAGTACGTCTGCATATTGCCATTGCTGTCATAAGCATCTATACGGACCCCGTTGTTTTGGTTGGTGCTCTTCTTATCTTGTGCTCTCGTATAAAATGTATACCCATTGATGTCGATCCTTCAAATGTCAAAATTGTATATGATGGTCCCTTAGCCGCGTTCTCAATTGGCGCGACTCTGCTTATGCGATGCATCATGTATCTAAGCAACCAATCTCCAAAGTTATCTCTGTGCTCTCTCGCGATCCAAACCTCGACTTACATGGGTTTTGTCTTCGTAGCATGTTCTTGTGCATGTCGACATACGGGCCGCTTCTAACCGATTGGTGCAAAAGCGTAAAATGTGCTTGCGTGAATGAAGCACGATCATTTATACGGATCGATTTCGACCTAGTGTCCCTTTCCTTGTAGCCTCCCTTCATGGCGAGATACGGGCACACCAATCGGTTTGAGATCCATGTAATCGATCACGAAACTTCGATGACCTCCTCGGTTCCCCAACCTTGCAATGCACCCTTCCGCCGATGTCGATTTTAACATATTTCTTCACAACCCCATGAACCTCTCGAAGGGTACATTTGATGTAGAAACACAGGGCCAAGAAACGTATCTCTTTCACAATATGAACAATGAGATGGACCATAATATCGAAGAAGGATGGAGGAAGCACATCTCAAGCGGCATAGAGTGTGGATCACGCCTTGTCAGCAGCTTATCCAGTTTCAACGGGTCGATGACCTTCGTGAAATCGCGTTGAAGAATGAACACAACTTTATAATTGGATCTCGCACTTTCTCCGCAAAACACCCCTAATTGCTACAGAAGCATCGTGTCATCATCACGTGACAATCATGAGACTTCATACCAACTAATTTCAAGTCTTTCATTGAGACTAGCCTTGCTTAGGTTGGCGAGAATAACCAGACGGAACTTTGACTCCGTGCAAGCACTCACACACGCTAATTTTCTCAATCTTGCTTAAAGTGTAGCAAGCTGCAGGAAGGTACTTTTTTCCTTGACCCAGATCTTCATGATGCAGCTCCTTCCTGAGTTTCATATCTTTCAGGTCCATCCGTGCCTTGAGTGTATCTTTTGTTTTGCCAGGTATGTCTAGTAAAATACCAAGCAAGCTGTCACACACGTTCTTCTCTATATGCATGACATCGATAGCATGTCGAACATCCAGGTGTTGCCAATAAGGTAGGTCCATAAATACTGATCTCTTTTTCCACAAAGGAGCTGAATCACCGGAACTCGAGACTGATGTACTTCCGGCTCCCTTTCCATGGATAATTTTAATATCCTTTACGGCCGCAAATATCTCTTTGCCGTTGCGATGTTTCGGAGCTGAAGCAGTCTCCTTTGTACCGTCAAAAGCTCTCTTGTTGTTGTGATACGGGTGGTCCTTGCGAAGGAACCTACGATGCCGCATGTAACACATTTTTCGACAGTATTTCAGCCATCGGCTCCCTGTATCACCCATGCAATGCACGCATCCATTGAATCCTTTTATAGTCTGGCCCGAAAGATTGCCAAGAGCAGGGTAATCATTGATGGTTACGAACAACAATGCCCGTAGTAGGAAGTTCTCTCTTCTGTACTCATCCCATACCCGTACACCGTCGTTCCACAATACCAGAAGATCTTCAACCAGTGGTTTGAGAAACACATCAATATCGTTGCGGGTTGCCTCGGCCCTTGGATCAGTAACGGCATCATAATGTACTTCCGCTTCATGCAAAGCCAAGGAGGAAGGTTGTACATACATAAAGTCACCGCCAAGTGCTATGACGACTACTCATGTTGCCGAAAGGGTTCATCCCATCCGTACTGAGTCCGAACCTTATATTCCTCATATCATATGCAAAGTGTTTCTTGTATTTTCGTCGATATTCCTCCACCGCTTGAGTCGGCAGGTGTCTAAGCATTCCATCCTTTTACGCTCCTCGGCATGCCATCGCAGCAATTGAGCATCCTTTTGTTCGCAAACAGCGCCAGACGGGGATTATAGGAAATACCACACCACCTTGGTCGAGGTCTTTTCTTCTTACACTGCCCCTCGATATCGTCATCGCTGCGCTTATACCGAGATGCCTTGCAAACGGGACATTCATCCAAATTTGCAAACTCATTGCGATACAATATGCAATCGTTTGGACATGCGTGTATTTTCGAACTTCCAGTCCCAGCGGCAAACAACTGCTTGGCTCGATGCGTGGTTCTTGGTAACACGTTACCCTCGGAAGGACATCTCTGAAGAAACTTAACAGCTCTGTGAAACTCTTGTCGGACCAACCATTGCTTGCCTTCAATTGTAGCAGCGTAAGCACAACATGCGACTTTTGAACTCCTCTTTGCATCACAGGTACAAGGGTGTTGTAGAATCCTCTACCATCTGTTGAAACTTCTGAAAATCCCTTTCACTCGTGAGGTCCTCCTTCCCATCATGCAACATCTGTTCTAGATCATCTCCATGGTTATCGATGAATGTCTCTTCTTGGGTGTCGACGAAACTATTTGCCACCGCGGTCAAGTCGTTGTCTTCATCATCATCAATCAGATGCCCTTCACGCACAATCTCATCTTCACCATGCTCGGTCCAACAGGTATAGGCAGGCTTGAAACCCCTTCGAAGTAAGTGCGCACGGATCGCCTCAAGGTTCGAAAATTGCTTCTCATTCTTGCAATCGATGCACGGCAACAAATATAGTCCATCGACTTATTTGACTTGTATGCATGGCAGCGCCGGAAAACTAGTCACACCGTTAAAGTACTCTCTATCGTGACGGTCCGCTTCATACATCCATCTTGATCCATCTACAAATATTTACAACAAATAAAATCTCAGTAAATCAATAAGTGCTCACAAATTGTTTTATACATTTAATTTGTTATCACTACTACAACAGGGCTTATATCATATGCACGATCACAGATAGTTACGAAAACCGTCTATGATATAGAACATCACTGAGCGGTTATGTACTCAAACCGTACCATTTATATACCACGAGCGGTTTTATATTACAGTAAATGCGTGATGCAAGAAATATCACAGACGGTTTCTAAATATAACCGCTCTGTGATGGCTACTGATGCTCATTACGAGCGGTTTCTAATTAATGTAGAAATTTTCATTACTTATAAATCTCTATCCAAATCTCGATTGTAAAACCAATTAAATAATTGCTATTAGTTATATATAATGGTCCGTCCAACAAATTTGAGTACTATTGTCTCCTCTTCTCTCATTTGAAGACTATTTTATCAAGGAGTATTGGATGAGCAACATAATTCTTTTATGCATGGCCTTTTTACATCAATTATATACCTTTTCATCCATTGGACATTTACTTTTTCTGGATGATTATAATAATCAATACTCCATACATTACAAATTGAAGCATGTCCTTTGTACAAAATGTTTATATTACAAATTGAAGCTTGACCTTCATACAAAATAAAGCATATCTTTAATTATACAACTAAGTTACGATCTGACCTTCATGTTTATCGATGAGCGTTTGGCACGTGCGTTGCTATTAGTTATATATAAATCTATATCCAAATCTCGATTGTAAAATCAATTAAATAATTGCTATTAGTTATATATAATGGTCCGTCCAGCAAATTTACATTACTTACGTAGTATTAAATTAACATACGAAATAAAGAAACAATTTTAAGTATTTAGATTAAACAATAGTTAATTATGAAGTGCTACCACATTTAAATTCAATCAACTTATTAAATGCAATCACTATACATATAAAAGTTGGTAATTTCAAATCTAAACTCTAGATTACAAATCTAATTGTGTTGACTAGGCAATCAATAATTCTAATCACAACCCACAACAATATAGAATGTAATATCCAACTAAACAATTATCTGAACCTTAGATCGGAAGTTAGAAAGCGACAAATTACACCAAATTTGAGAGCAAAATTAGCCCCTCTCCACCCCAATCGAGCAAGAACAGAGCTCCTCTGCTTGCGGACATCTTGGGAAGGGCAGGTATATATAGTGCCATATTATCATTTGCGGTTTATTCTCTTGAACCGGCAAGAATATATCACTTGCGGTTCTATCTCAAAACCAGCGGTGATATGGCTACCTTTTCGCGCAATTCACTTTATCACTTGCGGTTACCTTTGTTGAGCAGACACTAATACTTTCACTTGCCGTTCTCTATCTAAAACCGGCGGTGATATTGAGCCGTTCCGCCCAAATGATTTTATCGATGCGATTATACATACATTTGTTCCTATCACTACGGTTGAATTTAAACCCGGCGGTGATAATGGTCTTATCATCGCGGTTGAAAACAAAACCGCAGCGATAGATTACTACGGTTTTTATATAACCGGCAGTGATATCTTCTTATCACGCGGTCTCTCTTAACCCGCAATGATATTGCCTCCATTAAATCTGGAAAATTTTACTATTCTTATCACGCCGGTTTAAATTAGAACCGGCAGTGATAATATTATCACTGTCGGTTGAAATTCAAACCGGCAGTGATAATATTATCACTGCCGGCTCGCGCCTACCCGACAGTGATGGGGCGTCGCGGATGAAGCAGTCTGTAGTAGTGTATCCTTCCATTAGAAATCCTCAAAGGTAGGAACCATGGATCCTATTGGTTGGGACACTAATTTGATGAGGACATCACTGCCTACTACCTTGAAAAAGGTCATCTGTGACGGTTCATAACTGCCATCAGGGGCGGTTTTTGAACCGCCACAAATTTAGTGCGATTATCAGTGGCGATTTTCGAACCGCTACAGATAACATTATCAGTGGCGGTTCTAACCAAAAACCGCCAATGATGACCAACTACCTGTGATGGTTCTAGCCACAAACCGCCACAGATATACGATTATCTGTGATAGTTCTATTTACAACCCACCACAGATATTCTTGTATCAGTGGCGGTTTTTCAATAGAACCACCATAGATACTCTTAGTATGAGTGGTGGTTTTTGGGTAAAACCACCACTGATACTAGGAGAACGGTTTTAGCTAAAAACCGCCATTGATAACTCCAAACAACAAAATAAAAAAATCGCATTTTGGGCTAGCCTCAGGCATCGCTAGCCATGCCCTCTGAAACAGCATACACATAAAAACAAATATATCATACACATTATAACAGATGTATACACAAAGTAGCATAAGATTAACCATAATGAAATATCAATTTATACTTTGTAATGAGACAATTTAAATAACAAAAGACTAAACTAGTTTTCTAACCTACAAGCCTACTAGTCTTCTGTGTTGGTTGGAGACACGTGATGTGTAACATGAGTATGGATGTCTAGATCGTTGTTGTCTTTGTCATGAACTCACCTTTTTTGTTAATGAAGTAGGTGATCTGTCCCTGAATGGCTTGGATTTCAATAGGAACCAGTTCTCCCATAGGCAACTTGAGGCGCTATAAATAGGAAAAATAAATCTCGGAGTATATAGAAATTAAGTGGTGTGAATCAATGTGTGATGTAAGCATGACAAACCTCTATGTCATTGTCTATTATTGTAGAACCTAAGATTTTGCGCATATATTGACACACGAAGTATCCACATAAATTTGTGCCTTGCGCCTACTTGTGACAGGGTAAAAATTGAATAAACTAAATGTCATGGAAGGAGTTATTTACTATGAAATGCGATATAAGAATATTGCTTGCGTGCATACCAGAAATTTTGTACAGATTGAAAGGGATTTTTGGTATGGGCGGTATCTCGAGCTTTTTTTACAATATCTTTTGAACGCCTTGTTCATTAGAATTATCAGCTCTTTGTAGTTTTTTTTATCTTTATCCAGCGGGCCTATGATCAGTATCTTGCTCTTTTCTGGAGTAATTACTACGAGAATCCAGTGGAAGCTACATACACGTGTATGATGCCATAGTCATTAGTCCTAAAATCAAAGTAAAGAACAAAATCAATGAGTAATTTAACTAGCTAGTGAGAAACTTACTTAAAATTGTATGGTAAAAGTATAAATTCCTTGTCTTGTAGCTTGATCAAAGTGTTATATACGTATTCATCGACCTCCTTCGGAACTCTTGTGATTTCGGCCTTGCAGACCGTTCCTGGGTCGAGGAATCCCACTGGTCTCTTGGTTCTTCTTAGTTCGATCATCTCATATCTAGATAAGGAAAAAGTTAGACATGTCATTTATCGGTATTACATGAATGTAGACCATGATTTATATATTAGACACTTATAGTGACCAGCATCTCCAAAAAAGATATGTCGAGGGCGTCGCGATAGAACAAGTTGTGCAAGTTATTAAATTCTATCATGGAGCAGCCAACTCCCTCAGAGTGAAAATGTTCCTCTCGAAAAAGGGCAGTGATAACCTTCGAGAGTACCTCTTGATTGGATCGCTCCATGTACTAGCTATGTAATCGCTGCATCATGAGTGATAGACTATTTAACTTTGAAGCGGTGACTAACAGCTTCCCCAGCTCGAATTTCAATCTTTCTTAGTTATCTTGTACTTCAGACTTTGCCTTGCCCTTACTTTTTGCTAGCACAACATCATACTCTATTCTGGCTTTACTTGATCTAGCTAATACGGCTTGTCTGGTGTGCCATTTCTTCGGATCAGGGGTTATAATTAGTTTGTCCTTTGAAGTACTCACACTAGCCATGTTTATGTGGTCCTCATTGGACTTCTTTGGTGCTTCATCTTGCTTCATCATCATTTCATGCTTAGGTGCTGGTGACGGTAGCATAAGTTCTACTACAGAAGAGGTAGGTACTAGATGGTCCAAGATGATGTCACGCTTGCGCCACTGGATGAATGAGTGGACGGCACTTTCTAGAGTTGTAACCTCGTCGTTAGAGGGAATTTTCAGCGCGATGTCGGCAAACTGTGAAAGTACCATGTCCACCTGGACCTTTGCATAACCTGGCGCTATCAGGGAGTTGTCCAGAACACCCCCTTCTTGGCATGGATAAGCTATTTCTGTACCAGCTTGTAAGAATATGTTCATGACAAGCACGTTGAGCTGGCAAGGTGTGGGGTCTTGTATGTCGTCCACAGGATAATGGATGTTATCCAGTTCTACCAATGGCTTGGACACGCAACTGCTGCGACGATTTGTAGGGCTGGAGAGAAGGTTGTGGACTTGTGACTAGCTCATGGCTTGTTGTACTTGTTGTTGAACTTGCTCTTGTATGGTGCCTTGTAGTTCTCGAAGAACCCTTTCCTTCATCTTTTCTAATTCTTTTTCGGCACGCTCTTCTTTAGCTCTCTTCTGACTTCTATAAGATTCTCTGTGCTCTAGGAATACTATCTTCCAGTGAACCTTGACCCCAACTCCTCGTGTCCGATCAGGGTGCTCTTTGTTTCCCAAGGCCACCGTTAGTTCGTCTTTCTCCCTATCTGGGTGAAAATTTCCTTAGCTGGACTTGTCGTACAAGTCCTGAACTCTTTGCGACATTACTTCATCATCGCTGCTTTTGAATGATAGGGCCCCACCAGACATGATAGATGCCATCACTAGCACGTAATGCTTGACTCGGTCTGGTAGTGCAGTCAAGGGACTTGCGCTAGTCAATTGGACTGTATCTAATTTCTGCCTCTCCTATTAAGGAATTTTACCTACGTACCCACTCATGCCTAGTCCGATGGTTGACCGGTTTTTCTTCACATAGTTTGTATTCAGCCTCGCCTTGAAGTTTCTCCATGCTACATCTATGGTCATCAACGCATCGTGACGCATGAGTTCTTGGGCTTCTTCGGGGAATTCAAATGTTTGTTTGAGCTCTATTCGTAGATCCTCTTTGGTGGCGCGGGGCACTTTGTGCCAATCTAAATAGGTGATTGGCACTTTATCCCTTACGATGTATCCACATGTTGACCTATATTTTGTTGCTGATTTCTGTGGTGCAATAGGGGCCCCAACATATGTGACCTCCGAGATGGTATACTGGCTTTCAGGCTTCTTAGTTTTTCCTCGGCCTCAACAACTTGCAACGGGAGCATCACCTGCAGTAGCGGTGGAGACCTCGGCAACTTCAGTGACTGGGTTGATGTTAAGATACCGGCTCGGGCTCGAGTTAGAAGTCTCCTCCATTACAGCCTCGGGATTGGGCTCCATAAGAACTATATTTCTACAGGAAATGTTGATGTGGGTTAGAAATCATAATACTTAAGGTTATTTTGCTAACAAGATTTATATGCAAAGCATGACAAAATAAGATTATTTCTTCATAATAGGGTAGTATTTACTTTGAGAAGCATTTGTAAGTTGATTTTATAAATTTTAGGGTTTAGACAAAATATTATATTCATCACTGAAATAGCTTATATGGTATTCTAAGGTTTACTTTGTATGATTACTTACTCATTTTTCTATCATTAGTAGGAAAATGAAGTCTTTTATGAATTTAATCCAAATTACATCTTTTATAGACCATAGATAAGAAAATGAATCTAGGACACCGATGTGTTTGAGCTCTGTGCAAATAGATGGCTCCTTGGGGATGAAACAAAGCAAAGGCTTCACCTTGTCCTCCACTTTCTTGTAATATGTGTGTGTCTTGAAACAAGGATCTAAGACTAACCTTTAATTTTCTACTCAAAGCTAGTACTATTTGCATTATTAGCCAGAAGCACTCTTAGCAGGCTACTAATGTGCAAGTAGGACGTCTTCTAATTCTACATTAATTATTCTGTAAATTTTAAACTTCACAATTGAGATCCACTTTTTTGTGATTATCTTCTAATCCTACCTTGTTGTTGTTATAAACCTTTCATTTTGTGATTATCTGCAAGTCAAAACTTTAGGGGATGGGCTGAATGCTAAGGTGCGAACATTACATAATGAATAGGTTCCACCTTTTTTTCTACTTTCTCTTATGCTAGCTGATCTCTCTTAAATCTTAAATTTCATTTGGATGGGTTTCGAATTGGAGGGGATCCATCCTATTATGTTTACACTAATACTATTGGTAAAAAGGTGTTCTTACTATAATAACTATGAAAAAAGTTGGTATAAAAAACTTTCACCATGATGATGAACACAAGGCAGGGCAGACGGACAATAGTTCAAAAAAACTGAACAGGTCATCAAATTACTTTGTAAATAGGTAGCGCTAAATCAGAACATGGCATTATTGTAATCTAGCATGTCATCAATATGTCATCCTAAGAAAATAGCAAGTGGATATGAAATGCAATTTTGAGTTTACAAATTGCCAAATTTGCCACATATCACAAAATTTTATAATAACAGTAAAGCATGATTTCTCATAACTACCACAATGACTAAATACTATCGCAACACGACATCCATGTAACTAAATTGGACTTTGCATAACATGGATGCAATTCTACTGTTACTATTAACTCTCACAATTAGAAATTCAGAACTACACCCATGCACTGAAGGTAGCATAAAGCAGCTAGAGACCCTGTCCGTTACGGACTTGGCCCATAACATTGTCAATCTGATGCATTGCATAGAAAGGAACTATATACTATACTTTTATAAATAGTCTAGTAAAGTATCAAGAATTTCATGTCACAATCAACTCATTACAAGTATAACGGAATGACCATAGGACATGACCATATGATAGCATAAATGATCTAATGTGAATGACCATAGGACATGACCACTAGGAAAGATGCAAGCATCATAACAGTAAGAAAAGTGAAAACATGCATTCCATTTTGGAGGTACATGGTTTGAGGTTAGCAAGCATAGTGCGATAATTGTCCTCATGTGTTTATCACCGTACTTAAGGATGAAGGCTGTTGCACTTGTTGGAAATGTACTTCTTTTTTTGTTTTGATTTCAGTAAGCCCTCACTTTAGTTTTAGTGATTTCAGTGGTTCGAATAAGATTTGGTATTAGGTATTTTCAAATTCCATCTGGAATAACATGGTGTTGTCATTTTAGTGAGTATAATGGTTCCGGTTTTTTACGAGTACCCCATGTTTCGGTTTCAAATTCCATCTGGAATAACAGGGTGTTGTCATTTTAGTGAGAACAATGGTTCCGATTTTTTATGAGTACCCTATGTTCTGGTTTCAAATTCTATCTAGAATAACAGTACCCCATGTTCCGGTTTTTATCCTATTGGATCTTTCAGTTTCTGGTTTGCTTCTATAGTCTGATGTCCAGCTATTTTCAAATAATTGCCATAGTGATATTGATAGTGTTGTATCTACTATGATTAGAATCTAGAAACACATTTTTGGAATATGTTATGCTATACTAATGAAGAACAATATCCACACAAATACGCTAGATACTAATGAAGAACAATATCCATGGAAATTGCTCTAATAAGGAACAATTAGCAATACTCTGATACTAAGGAACATTTAGCAATACTCTGATACTGCCCACGGAAATTGCTCTTCAAACAACTTCAACCGGCACATTCAAGGGAACAAACATGAAACATTTAGCAATGGGACCAACCTTCCTTAGGATCTAGGCTGCTGAGCTCTGGGTGGGGATTTTCACACTAAAGATGAAGGAGGAGAAGGTGGCGGCACTGGAGTAGACGCACGTGGCGTTGGAGACACTGGAGGGGGCCTTCATGGAGTGCTCAGGGGGAAGGGGTGGTTCGGCGGTGACGGCGTGGGGTTCGTGGACGTCGCGCTCGGTGGGTTCGTGCTAATGATGAACACGTTGGATCCGAGGACATCACTGTGAGGACCCTGCGAGGACACCACTTCTGGTGGGGGCGACGCGCGTGGTGGGAGCGGGTGAGCGGGAGGAGTAGGACGATTTGGAAGATGTGGCAGCGGGTCAAGTTAGGGCTAGGTATATATATATATATATGGGGCAGTATCTGTGGTGGTTTTTAAGAAAAACTGCCATAGATAACTTGTTTATCTGTGGTGTTTTCTCTTAAAAATGGCCACAGATAACACTTATCTGTGGCAGTTTTTACTTAAAACCGCCACACATAACCCCATCCCCACACTTAGCTATTTAAAGTGCTACCAAATATCATTAAAATATTTTTGAAATTTTTACTAGGTTCATACTATAATTATTATTATCCATAAAATTTTTTGGATTATAATAAATTACATAAAAATTATAAAAATTCTAACAACGTTGAGTGCTTTATTTGCTTACTGCTTTTTATTTTTATTTGAGAATGAAAATGAAGTCAAGAATTTTAAAATTTTTGAGAGAGTTTAATATGGGCTATTTTTTATTATTTAAAATTTGTAGATTAAAATCATGCATATTTATTTTCTATGAATTCGATATGACAGCTTTTAGATTTCCTTATTTTCTGCTTTTTAAATTTTAAGAAGGAATTATATGTGATTATTAATTTTTATATTTTTAAAATAATTTGATACTATTTTTAGAAGATATGGTAAAATTTTTAGCTGGAGAAACATATCACATTCGCAATCAAAAGGAGTCATATCACATTTCACCTTATTATCTTATTTTATATCACATTTCCATTACTCCATATAAATGGACACATATTGCCATTACTCCTAACTAATTATTTTCCTTTACAATTTGGCCTTCTTTGTGATCATCGTGATGATAGGTAACTTCTTGAGTGGCTTCTTCCTCGAGCCTGATGCTGTCGTTTACGAAAGAAGGCAACTTATCAAACTAGTTGCACTCATCCTTATCCACAACATTCTCAACTCCGACGATCCTTCTTTTTTCTTGAAGAATTACATGGTGGTTCTTATCTACTGGGTCGATTACATAGAAGACTTGTGCTACTTGCTTCGCAAGTACGAATGGTTCATCTCTGTATCCGACATGTTCAATGTCGACAATAGTGAAGCTGTACTTGTCTACCTTGACACCCTTTGGGAGTTGGACCCAACGACATCGAAACATCAGGATCTTGAAAATGCAGTAGTTGAGCTCCCAAATCTCCTTTATGAACCCGTAGTAGTTGCTCTTCTCACTGCCTGTGTTGTCGTAGGCATCTATATAGACACCACTGTTTTGATAATTGCTTTTGCTATCCTGAGCTCTTGTGTAAAATGTATATCCATTTATGTCATATCCTTGCAATGTCACGATTGTACCTGAAGGCCCTTTTGCCAACCACCTCAACGTAGCACTCGTTTCTTCACCAGACATGTGCTCCTTAAACCAATGATTGAACAAACGATTGTGCTCTTTTGTTATCCAAACTCTGATCGTCCACGGTTTTCCTTCCGTAGCTTATCCTTGTGTATGTCCATATACAGGTACACTTCAACTGACTGTAGCAAGACTGTGAAATGGGTCTGTTCGAACAAAACATGATCATAATAATTTGTAGATTTCTTTCCTATTACACCTTCCCCAGCTAGCCTGCCCTCATGGCGAGATACAGGCACTCCTACCGGTTCGACCTCATCCATGCAATCGATGCAGAACTCAATAACATCCTCAGTTGCATAACCTTCTACAATGGAGCCTTCCGGCCGAGATCGATTACATGCATATTTCTTCATAACACCCATATACCTTTCGAACAGGTACATTTGATGTAGGAATAAGGGGCCGCAAATATTTATCTCATTCAGAAGGTGAACAATGAGATGAATCATGATATCGAAAAATGATGAAGGAAAATACATCTCTAGCTGGTATAGAGTCTAAACCACATCAGCCTGAGTTCATAAAGTCAAACGGGATCATTGACCTTCTGTGAAATCGCGTTAAAGAAGAAACACAATCTCATGATTGCCTCTCGGACCTTGTCAGGTAAAATACCTCTAATTGCAATAGGTAGCATTTGTGTCATCATCACATGACAATCATGAGACTTCATGCTAGTTAATTTCAAATCTTTCATTGATACCAGTTTCTTGATGTTTGCGGAGTAACCAAATGGAACTTTAACACCATGCAAGCACTTGCAGAGATCTGTTTTCTCTTTCTTGGACAGAGTGTAGCAAGTTGGGGAAGGTAAAGTCGGTCTTTCCCGGTGTCTTGAGGATGTAGCTTGGCTTTAATTTTCATATCTTCCAGGTCCTTTCGTGCCTTGAGTCCATTCTTTGTTTCACTAGGAATATTCAGTAAAAGACCAAGCACGCTGTCACATACATTCTTCTCTACATGCATGATGTCGATGCAGTGTCGAACTTCTAAGTCCTTCCAAAGGGCAAGTTTCAAAATATGGATCTCTTCTTCCACATGGTCTTCTCAGTATGGGACCTCGATGTATTATCAGTACTCCCCTTTCGAAGTACAACATTAAGATCCTTAACCATATCATAAACCTCATCCCCATGAAGAGGCCTTGGAGATGAACTGTCCTCCTTTGTCCCATCGAATTATTTCTTCATATTGTGGTACGGATGATTCCTGCGAAGGAACCTACGGTGACGCATATACACTGTTTTCCTCGAGTTGTTGAGCCACAACTAGCGGTTTCATCTAGGCACTGTGGGCATACTTTGGCTCCTTTTATAATACGACCGGACAGGTTACCTAGGGCAGGTAAATCATTGATGGTGCAGAACAACAATGCACGTAGAGTGAAGTACTCTTATTTGTACTCGTCCCATAGCTGTACATTTTCGTTCCACAGTGTCACAAGATCTTTCACCAATGGTTGTAGGTATACATCAATATCGTTATCAGGTTGTCTCGGCCCTTGGATAAGCAGCGACATCATAATGTACTTTCGTTTCATACACAACCAAAGAGGAAGGTTATAGATACAGAGAATCACGGGCCAAGTGCTATGAATGCTGCTCATGTTACTGAAAGGATTCATTACATCCATACTCAAGCCAAACCTTACATTCCTCGGTTCGTTTCCAAAGTTCTCCCTGAAGAGCTTATCGATGGTTCTCCACTTGGCAGAATCAGCAAGGTGTCTTAGTTTTCCATTCCTCCTACGCTCTTCCGAGTGCCATCGCATCAATTTGGCGTGCTTTTGTTTCCAAATAAATGCTTCAAATGAGGTATTATTGGCAAATACCATAGCACTTTAATGGGAACTCCTTTTTTCACCTCGATGCCTTCGCTTTCATCGCCCTTATGCTTGTATCGTGATGCTTTGCACACTGGACATACATGCTTGTCTGCATAGTCTTTTTGATAGAGTATACAGTTGTTTGGACATGCACGTTGTTGGCGTATTTCACCGGACAGGACCTCGTCAACGGACAGGGTTGACTACTCCTGAGATGGAGGATAGGGTTCGGTAGAGGGCGTCTTCGTGGCTGGAAACCCTAATGACTCTCACACGAGGGATTCCGAGGATCAACAGATCAATGAACGCGGTGATGTGCCCAGGTTGAGGCCCCCAGCACGGGTAATGGCCCTACGTCCTGCTAGATCTTCGTTGATGAAATTTGGAGACGATTACAATGGTTCTACTGGTCTCGAGCTTGGATGAGTCCTTGGTTCAGCTCTCGGATTCCGGATCCCCTTCTCTATGCACCAGAGCGCCCTTATATAGAGGGGGGTTGGCTCGGGCAGGTGAGAAGGTGACGCTATACTGATCTACAACTCAATAATTACACCCATCATTCTCGTCTTATCACACCGACCCACGACTCATTTATTACACCTGTCACTGTAGCCTTGTCCTTCAAACCCCATTTAATGCCGCAGCATGGCTTCGCCCGGTCCGCTCGGGAAGTGACACTCCTGCGACGGGTTTGGTGAGAGGTGTTAGAGGGATGGGTCGTCATCGTGTCGATAGCAGAATTCTTCGCAATCAATGTCCTGACACAGCGTGTCAAGGGAAGGAGACTTCGAGGCGAAGCCTTCTCCTCATTCCTTTGGTTTCCTTCATGGCCTGACGAGGGGGGCCCGAACGCCCGCGTGCTTGCCAGGCCGCCACCTAAGCTGACACCCGGCGAACAAGGCTTGATCGCCCACCTACCCGCCAGGCCGCCACGTGGGCCGACGCCCGGCGGGCAGGGCTTGATCGCCCAACTACCCGCTGGGCCGCCACATGGGCTTCCCACCCGCGAAAGGTGGCATGACCGCCCACCGCTCACTAGGCGCCACGGGCCGCGCCCATGAAAGGTGGCTTGATTGCCCACCGCCGCCAGCGCCACAGGCCGATGCGGCGACGCGGGCTTGATCGCCCACCGCCCGCCAGTCGCCACGTGGCTTCCCCGCCCATGGCGGGTGTGACCGCCCACCTGCTTGCCAGGCCGCCACGAGGGCCGACGCCCAGCAGGTAGGGCTTGATGGCCCACCTGCCCGCCAGGCCGCTTCTTGGGCCCACTAATCTGTGGTGGAGAGGGTACCCCAGTGCAAAGTACACCGACAGTAGCCCTCGGGTCCGTCCTGGAATGCGCGCTAGTTTCTTTTCAGACCTCATTTAATGTCGGTGCGTTCCTGGATGGGCCCACCACTTCTGAGCACGCAACCGTCTCAGTCCTCCCCACTTTCGTCGATTTTTCTTGGGACTCGAAACATCGCGTCCTTTTGCCTGCTCGCTAACCGTTTGTGTGGGGGGCCTATATATATGCGCGCCCCCAACCAGCAGTTCACTCTTTCTTATCCTTGCGCACTTTGCTCTTTGCCCTTTCATCTTCCTTGCCTAAAAACCTTGTCTCTGCTTCAATGGCGCAACCTCTTCTCCCTTCCACCGTTGGCGGGGCCAGGGTGGATATGCTCGCTAAGATGGCACCCGAGGGCTCCCTCCACCATCGCCAGGGAAACCTCGCGCCAAGCTGCGAACTAGGGGAGACCATCGTCTTCGCCTGGGGGCTTTTGGCGGGCCTGGTGCTGCCATTTTCTGAATTCTTCCTCACTGTCCTTCATTTCTACGAAATCCATCATCTCCACCTCACCCCCAACTCCATCGTCACTCTCTCCATCTTCGCCTACCTCTACGAGATGTTCGTAGGGGTGATGCCCAATCTTCCTCTCTTCTGCTACTTCTTCATCTGCCGTAGCACCCCTGACAGCGGGATCGTGGGGATCTGCCACTTCTGTCTTCGTGACGGGTCGACCCCTCGCTACATTCCCTTCCAGCCAAAATCCAACTAAAAGCTATGGCGGAGTGACCGGCTCTACACCGGCGACGACAGCGGGGTTGACCTTCTTGGGATGCCTTGTGCGTGGGCGGAAGCCCGTGATAGCTAGAGTTTGCCCATCGAGGAGACGGCAGAGCTCCTAGCAATGGCGGCCCGCATCAACCGGTTGCGGGACGCTGGCCTGATCGGGGTGCTGGTGGTCCGGGATTTCATGACTCGGAGAATCAACCCCCTCCGTCGTCGCACCCGCCCTGCATGGCAGTATACAGGGGATGATGACATGATGCGCACGCGCCCAGGCAGTAAGTTCTTTTACCCTTCTCATGGATAGGTATATTCCTCTTCGTGGTCACCATCAACTAATATCCTTGTCTTCTTTTTGCGCCAGGCAAGGGAAACCTGGATGGCCCTGCCATCTCAAGATGGCTGTCCGGGCTGCTCCCGCCAGTGCTGAGCAACTTGGACTTCCCTGCCGGGGCCCGACTGCTCTGCGATCTGGAGTTCGCGGAACGCCTTCGGATTATCCAGTCATTCCCGGCAATGGTGATGAGGACATCCCAACCAAGGATACAACCGCTGCCCTTTCCTCCTCTATGACCGCCACTTCGTCCCCGACCATCGCAGTTTCAGCCGCTACTTCGTCTACGACGTCTGGAGGGCTTAATCCAGAAGTAAGGCCTTTCCACCCACCTTTGCTGGCCCAGTACATCAAGAATATCCACCGAGGACAGCCCACGTGCCAAGGAAGGCCCAAGATCAAGCCCAATTCGTCGCCGTGTCCGGTTCGGCTATCCAGGAGCAGTAGTACTTCAAACGGACGCCACGGCCACATCCGAACTCCATTTTCGACGTTCGACCACTCGTTTGAAAGGAATCGAGACAACCTTTCCAATGGATCTGGTCCCAAGGCCAAATTCCTCATGTAACGATGGGAAATTACAGAACAATCTTATGGGACAGAAATTCCAGGTGCTGCGCCACCTTTCTTTTGGGCCCAAGGCCCATGTACTCTTAGGGTTTCACCCCCCTTCTTGGCTGGCGCCCCTCTCCTGGCTGCCGCATCCCTCTTGGGCGCCCCCCCTTGTGTGGGTACCCTTTTATATTAGGTTTTCACCCCTGTTCTTCATTTTTTAGGTTTTGTTGTGTTTGGTAGACCCCGTGTGCGTCCCTCCTCGTGTTTGCGCGTGTCGACTAGACCGCTCGAGCCGAGAAACAGAACCTCAACTTGTCTCTTTTGATTTCAATACCATCTTTCCTGATTGCTTCATACTTTGTTCTTGCGGGTTCTCGATATCTTGCAGGAACTACTGATCGTTTGGATCTTGTATCTGTGTGGAATTAGCATTGCGATTGTGAAGCTCCCGACCTGTTGGTAGGAAGCCCTAAATTCGGAGCCATCAAACACCCCCAAATTGACGTATCATCATCTCACCGAAAGATCGGGATCACTGCACCCATCAAATGGACTCCACCGGCCCCACAGTGCTGCCGGCCTGTGGCCCCCTGGTGATCAGGGATCCAGCCCTGGCTGACGATCGGGGCGCAGGCAAGTGGGCTTGCGCCCTAGACACCTCGAGTATGGACCCCAAGAGGCCCCGCACCGAGGACCGAACACCTGCCGCCACCAGCTCTGCTACTCCTCAGACGGCGCCTAGAGCGGTGGCATCTTCATCCGGGGCGATGACGTCCGCCACCCCTACTTCAGCGCCGGCCGCACCGACACTGGCTCCAGCGGCGCCGACCTCAACGGCGCCAGCCTCCTTGACGCCAACACCTGCAGCACCGACCCCATTGGTGCCACCTCCAGCTGCTGCTGCTACCCGCCCAAGCGGGCTTACAATCCCGGTGGTCTCCTTTAGCTTCAAGTCGCCTCCCAGGGTGGTCCGCCATGGCGCCTCGGCCGTGCAGACATCCGTAGCGCCAACAGACACAGCGGGGACCTCCGCTCAAGGGCATCCCGGCAGCCTCGAAGCAGCCAGAATGGACGTCGCTGGCGCCGGCACTTCTGCCCAGCCCACTTCGATTATCCTGGCCGCCCGAGCCACCGGTCTGAGTGCACTGCTTGCCGAACTAGGCGAGGCGCTCACAGCCGCGAACACCCTCGATCCTCATGGCAGCCACCCAGCGCGAAGCCCAGACGTCGCAACAGATGGCGGCACTGCGCGGGGAGCTGGAGAAGAAGGAGGCGTTGCTGACCCAAGAGAGGGCCACCAGGGCGACCCTGCTCGCCCGGGTGCAGGAGGCCGAGGCTGCGCAGAGGGAGGCGGTGGAAGAGCAGCGTCGCGCGCTGCACAACCTTGGCGTCATGCTCCGGCCGGCTTACCGGCGCATGGCGAGGGCCTTGGAGCCGCTGGGAGTGGATCTCCGCGAGCCACTCGAGCCCACAGCGATGCAGTACGTGCATTGCATCACTCGGGTTGCCGAGGCGCTCTCCGACCTGCCCACCGCCATGGCCGCCCGCTCCGTCCAGGAAGGGCGGCAAGTCACCGTGGACACCGCGACCTTTGTGCTGGTGTGCTACGCCAGCCGCGATGCCTCCTTCAACCCAATGACCGTCGCGGACGGCATTGAGGGAGACGACACCCAGGCACAGGCGTGCGTACACAAGGCCGCGGAGCACGTCGCCGGCATGATGGCGGTGGAGGACCCGGACCTCGACGCGGCGGTAGCGGAGCCGGAGGCCAAGGAGGATGATGGGCACATCCAAGTCGTCAACGACAACTGATGGCCCGGGCCGCTTCCTTCGTTTTCTTCGTTTCTTTTTGTTCCTGTTTTTCTGTATGCCAGAACAATCTTAGTAATCGTAATGAAGTTGGCATCTTTGGGTTTTACCTGCGTGTTTATTTGTTCGCGTTCTGATTGTGTTTGCTCAACTCAACCATCAGGCGATCAGCCCCCAGCCTTGCTATGATGCGAACCTAAACACTTAGGTTAGGTCGATACTTTGGTGTTTCTTGTGTGACTGCAAGCGGCTGCTATAACGCGAACAATGGTTACGCAAAATATGCAGGATGTAGACAAACGAAGTCCTAAGTCTTTGCGCAAGGTTGTCACTGACTCCTGCCCCTTTTGGAACTTATATCCTTGTGATCTCTTGGAACCTGACCACAGTGCCGCGTGACAAAGCAGCAGGCTCCCAGGAGCGGTATTGGGCCAGCGGTGCTCGCGGTGACAGCCAGCGGTGCTTCATAGAGCCAACCCGAGGTGTGCGAGCCGTGTTTGAGCACTGTGCCATACTCGCACTCCTGGTCGCCCGTCCTTGTGACGCTGACGTTGGGTGTTCCCTTTCATCAACGAGGAGCCATCAGGCTATCAAGGCCAATGACAACCACACACAACTCGACCCAACAGGGCGCAGACGCAAAAGATAAGTCGATAATGCTGAGGCGAGCAACTTATCTTGGTCATAGGCCACCAGGCGACCAACCCCCAGGCTGGCCACGAAAGCCAACAACCGGTGAGCAGGGCATGATCGCTCACCTGCTTGCCCGACGGGCAGGGCCTGATCGCCCACCTGCCCGCCAGGCTACCACGGGGCTATCTTGGATGTTTGAATTAGGTCAGTGCTCCAGCACTTCATCTGCAATTGCACGTAGCTACTAAAAACACAAGCAGGCATTACGCAAAGCATACAGGAAATATATCGAAGATTGCGGGCTCCTGCGCAGGGTTGTCATGGTCCCTTTCCTTGGAACTCAGGTCCTTGTGACTCGGAACCAGCCCGCGGCATTGCGCGGCAAGGTAGCAGGTTCCCAGGAGTGGTATTGGGCCTGCGGTGCTTCGCAGAGCCAACCCGAGGTGTGCGAGCTGCGTTTGAGCCACCGTGCCACACTCACGCCCCTAGTCGCCTGTCCTCACGCGACGCAAATGCCGGGTGTTACTGCAGATCAACAAGGAGCGGCCAAACCGCCGGGACCCATGACACCTCCGCGAAACATTACCCACCAGGGCACAAGCAAGGAGAGTAAAGCAAAAGCCTATAAGGCAAACAACTTTACTTACCGCCAGCAGTCGTCGATCAGCCAGGGGAGAGCTCTCCCATACAACTGATCAAAGCGGACTGCCAGGCACTTACAGTTCTTTAGGGGTAAAATTTTCGCAACAACTCCACATTGAAAGAGTTGGCCAGCTCTTGATCATCCTCAGTAGCCAACCGGACCGCCCTGGGTCGAGATACTGAGACCACCTTGAAGGGGCCCTCCCACCAGGGAGACAGTTTGTAGAGCCCAGCATGCGTTTGGATTCTGCGCAAGACCAGGTCGCCCACTACCAGTGTTCTCTCATGGACCCGCGTGGCGTGGTACCGCTTGAGACTTTGCTAGTACCGAGCGGCGCGCAAGGCCGCCCGGTCGTGCACCTCCTCCAGAAGGTTGACTTCTTCTCCGCGGTGGTCTTCTTGTCCTTCCTCGCTGAACACCGAGACGCGCGGTGAGCCGAGCGACAACTCGGACGGGAGAACAGCTTCCGCGCCGTAGACCAGGAAGAAAGATGTTTCTCTAGTCGCCCGACTGGGTGTGGTCTGGAGCGACCACAACACAGCCGGGAGTTCTTCCATCCACCGCGCCCCCCGCTTATGGAGTCGATCAAATGCTCTAGTGTTCAAGCCCCTCAACACCAGCGCGTTGGCGCGCTCAGCTTGGCCATTGCTCCTTGGATGGGCGACCGAAGCAAAGCATACTTTGGTGCCCATCTCATCACAAAACTCCAGGAAGGTCGTGCTGGTGCAAAAGCCGTGATGGCATGTACTGCTTCGGCTTCGACCCACTTGGTGAATTTGTCGATGGTGACGAACAGGTGGGTGAAGCCTCCCGTGGCCCCCGGGAACGGGCCAGGATATCCAGCCCCCAGACTGCGAATGGCCAAGAGAGCATGATGGTTTGCAGAGCTTGGGCTGGTCAGTGGATTTGCCTGGCGAAGAATTGGCATGCTTCGCATCTCCTCACCAACTCGCAAGCATCCTAGAGGGCAGTAGGCCAATAAAATCCTTGGCGGAACGCTTTGCCGACAAGCGTCCGACCGAACATATAGTTCCCGCACATGCCTCCATGGATATCGGAGAGCAGGCTGCTCCCCTCTTCCCGAGTGATGCACTTCAAAAGAATTCCATTTCTGCTCTGGCGGTATAGGTCCCCACCTACCAGAGTATAGTACTTGGCCTTGCGTGCAATTTTCTCAGCTGAGGCATCATCGTCGGGGATCACTCGGTCTCGTAGGAAGGCTAGGATAGGATCCATCCACTGCCCTTCCCAGCCAAGAGTGGCGATCACGTGGTGATCGCCCAGGTACTCCGCTTGACCAAGCTTTTCCCGGGTGCAAGACCAAAGAACACCGCCACCTTCCTCCTGGACCTACGGGCCGAGGCGGTGCTTGTTGCCTACCCTCCACGAATCGGAGGCCGTGGCGGCCCAGCACCGTCCTCCTCGCTGAAGTCGGAGGCCGCGATGGCTGCACCGTTGTCCCCGCTTTGAGCGGGGGCAGCGACGGACGATCGCGATAGTCTTTCTTCAAAGACCCCGATCGGGACAGAGGTTCTTGAGGACGTGAGCTTTGAAAGCCCATCCGCCATATGGTTGTCGCGTCGAGGGATATGGATATATCCCAGTCCTTCAAAGTGGTGCTCCATCTTCCTGACCTCTGCCAAGTAGGCGGCCATGGTAGGGTCAAAGCATTGAAATTCCTTCCACGCTTGATTGATGACCAGCAGGGAGTCACCTTTGACTTAGAGGCACCAGATGCCTAACACCGAGGTGGCGCGTAGCCCTGCTAGCAGGCCCTCATATTCGGCGTTGTTGCTGGTGGCCTTGAAGTCGAGGGCGACCACATATTGGAGGATGTCACCGGTCAGGGAGATCAGGACAACCCCAGCCCCTACGCCTTCGAGCCTGAAGGAGCCGTCAAAGAATAAAGTCCAGGGGGAAGGTGCGGGTGCTTCTTCAGCTTCAGGAGTGGTGGGAGTCCATTCGGCAACAAACTCCGCCAACTTCTGGCTCTTGATGGCGATGCGGGGTACAAACTAGAGATAGAATTCCCCCAGCTCCACGGACCACTTAGCAATGCAACCTTCAGCTTCCCAGTTGTGAAGGATCTCTCGCAGGGGGTAGGCAGTGACCACTGTGATTTCTCACCCCTAGAAGTAGTGCCGTAGCTTCCTGGATGCCACCAGGATAGCATACAACATCTTTTGTGCTTGCGGGTATCTGGTCTCTGCCTCGTGTAGCACATTGCTGACATAGTAGACCGGCTTACGGGCGCCTTCCCCTCCACCAAGATCTGCGCTCACCATCTTTGGGGTAGCGGCGATGTCTGAGAACAGCAACGGTTCGCCGGGCTTGGGGGCAGCCAGTATTGGCGGGAAGGAGAGGTACTGCTTCAAGTCTTCAAACGTTCGTTGAGCCTCCTCAATCCACTCGAAGTAGTTTGTCTTCTTCAGCAGCTTGAATAGGGGTAGGCTTCTTTCTCCCAGCGGGGCGATGAATCGCCCGAGGGAGGCCAGGCGACCAGCCAGGCACTGCACCTGCTTGAGCCGAACTAGCGGCTTCATGTGTTCAATGGCTGCTATCTTGTCAGGATTGGCCTCAATGCCCCGCTTGGACACGAGGAACCCTAACAGCTTTCTGGAGTGCACGCCGAACACGCACTTGTCAGGGTTGAGCTTTAAGCAATTCTTCCGGAGGTTGGCGAAGGTCTCCTCCAGATCTTCAATCAGTTCTTCGCTCTTTTTAACTTTTACGACGAAGTCGTCGACGTACACCTCAAGATTGTGCCCTATCTGTGGATGGAAAGTAATATGCATGGCGCGGTGATAAGTAGAACTAGAATTTTTTAACCCAAAAGCCATTTTGATATAACAATAAACACCCATGGGGGTTACAAAAGCGATTTTGTCTTTGTCTTCTGCCACCATGCTAATCTGGTGGTAATCCAAGTATGTGTCTAGAAAGCACAGCAGCTTGCATCCTGCCATCGAGTTGACAATGAGATCGACACGCAACAGGGGGTAAGGATCCTTCGGGCAGGCCTTGTTGAGGTCGGTGAAGTCGACACACATCCACCACTTCCCGTTGGATTTCTTGATGAGCACAGGGTTGGCAAGCCACTTGGGGTGAGAGACTTCCCGAATGATCCCTACGCGCAGCAGCTTCTCTACCTCCTCCTGAATGGCGTCTTGCCGCTCTAGTGCCTAACGCCGGACCTATTGGCTGATCGAGTGCACCTCGGGGAGCGTTGCCAATCGGTGCTTGATCACCTCCCTGGGGACCCCAGTCATATCGAACGGTTGCCAGGCGAACACATCAGAATTCAACCGGAGGAAGGTGACGAGCGCGTCTTCCTATTTGGCGCTGAGGCCGGCGCCAATGAAGACGGCCTTCCCGGGCTCACCCTCACTCAGGGAGACCACCTTCACCTCGCTGGTCTACGCCTGAGGGGCTCCCAGAAAGGCGGCATCAGCCGGCTTCACACAGGTAGCACTGGCCAGATCCAGTGCGTGCTTGTGGCAACGCAAAGCTTCTGGCCTGTCCACCCGGATGACTATGGGGCTACCAGGCCCTGGCATCTTCACTACCATGTATCCATAGTGGGTTGCCGCCTTGAACTTGGCCAACGCCCGTATGGTAGTTGCTTTCCTCCCCGAAGGTGACGGGGAGGCGCACCTGGCCTAGGGGGATCGAGCCGGCCCCTGGGGCTATGCCGTTCGTAGAAGGGCAAGGCCGGGCGCAGCGCCTGGCTCGATACATGGAGCGCCCGGAATGCCTTGAAGGACAGGAGGTTGATGGAGCTCCCTCCATCCACGAGCACTCGTCCGAGCTTCACGTTCCGGATCATGGGTGAAACCACGACCGAAAGGTGACATATGCCGGCAGTGCTCTCAGGGTGGTTAGCCCGACTGATGGTGATCGGCTCCTCCGACCACTTCAGCATCCGACACGCCCCTGAACTCGACGCCGTAGCGCAGACTTCCCTCCTCAGCCGCTTGTAGGACGCGTTGGAGGGGTAGGTGGACGAGCCACCATGGATGTACGCCACGGTGTGGTCTTCATCTTGATCATCGTCGTGAGGGTGGCGCTCCTTGAGCCGCTGCTCGACCATCTTTCTCACAACCTGACAACTGGCTAGGTCGTGAGTGTTGGTCCTGTGGATCAGGCAGAAAGGCTTGCCCTTTTTCTCCTCGCAGTGGTCGTTCCTCCGACCGCGACGGTCATTACGCTGGTCGTGGTGGTCATACCACCGGTCGCGGTGGTTTTCCCGCCGATCACGACGGTCGCGCCTTCGTGGCCAGGAGTCTTCATGCTCGCGCTCAGCGGTCAGGACCCGCTTGGTCTCAACCGCCTCGCGCCCCGTGCCTTCTTGCTCATAGGGCCGGGGCCCCTCGAGGTCCCAGCTTCATCCCCGTCGCGTCTTCGCCTGGCGCCAGACACCGGCCCCCGAGCCTCCGCCGCCTGCGCACACTTGTGTGCCAGGGAGAAGAGCTCAGAGGTGGTGACGACGTTGTGGATCGCAATCTTTTCCCACATCTTGCGGTCTCGAACGCCTCTCCGAAAGGTGATGATGACCGACTGCTATGAAATCTGGGGAATCGTGTTGTGATAGTGGCAGAATCGTCGAATGAAGTCACGCAATGACTCCCTTTTTTCCTGCTCGAGGGCATGATCTCCATGCCCCACTGTGCGAAGGAGCCTTGGAAGTTGGCGACGAAGAAGCCGCATAGCTCCTCCCACGAGCGCACTGATCCTCACGTGAGGTTCAACAGCCAGGACCGGGCGGACCCCGTCAAGGCCGTTGGGAAGTAGTTGGCCATAGCCTTCTCAGACCCACCAGTGGCACGCACCACCGTGGTGTAAATCTGCAGGAACTCCTCGGGGTTGGTGGTGCCATCGTACTTCTCGATGGAGGCCGGGCAAAACCACTCGGGCCACACCACACGGCGCAGCCATCGGGAAAACACCTGGCATCCGACGCCGTAGGCGGAATCCTGCCATCCACCTGAACCCCGGCCCGGAGACCGTGCCGGGGGTGCGGATCATGACCCCTCAAAGAGTCGGAGGAGTGGACTTCCTCCTCGCTCTGAAGGCGAGAGTCGTGAGAGGAACTCTCACCCCTAGGGGACATCTGTCCGTCGCGAGTGCGACGACGCTGCAGGTGATCACGCAAATCACCGCCGCACCACTGGTGACGCTACTCCAGATGAGCCCGCAGGTCCTCACGGCTCCTCGTGGAGCCGAGACCCTCTTCTTGCATGCACTTTCCCTTACTCTGGCCCTCCTGGCAAGAGCGCTTCCCGCTTGGGTGGCGGGAAGCCTGGGTGCGATCAATGCGCACCCTTGGTTGAAGGGTACCGACGGCGCCTGACCGGTCGGGCATCCCTACGCGGAGCTGGGCCGCGTCTACGAGGCCAGCAATATCCCGCAGCCACGGTGCGGCCTAGGTGTCTCTTGCAAGTTCCATCGGAGGGTGGTCCAGGAGGAGATGGACCGCATGCAGGTTCACCAGATGCAATGTCCTTTCGGACAGAATACCGAAATCCGCCGGAGAGATGGCCGGATTATCCAACCACTAGCCCCCTACCTGGCACACCCCTGTTGGCATATTTCGCCGGACAAGACCCCATCAACGGATAGGGTTGACTACTCCTCAGTTCGGTAGAGGGCGTCTTCGTGGCTGGAAACACTAATGACTCTCACACGAGGGATTCCAGGGATCGACAGATCAAGGAACGCGGTAATGTACCCAGGTTCAGGCCCCCAGCACGAGTAATGGCCCTACGTCCTGCTAGATCTTTGTTGATGAAATTTGGAGGTGATTACAATGGTTCTACTGGTATAGAGCTTGGATGAGTCCATGGTTCAGCTCTCGATTCCGAATCCCCTTCTCCATGCACCAGAGCGCCCTTATATAGAGGGGGGTTGGCTCGGGCAGGTGAGAAGGTGACGCTATACTGATCTACAACTCATTAATTACACCCATCATTCTCGTCTTATCACACCGACCCACGACTCATTTATTACATCTATCACTGTAGCCTTGTCCTTCAAACCCCATTTAATGCCGCTGCGTGGCTTCGCCCGGTCCGCCCGGGAAGTGACACTCCTGCGACGGGTTTGGTGAGAGGTGTCAGAGGGATGGGTCGTCGTCATGTCGATAGCAGAATTCTTCGCAATCAATGCCCTAACACAGCGTGTTAAGGGAAGGAGACTTCGAGGCGAAGCCTTCTCCTCATTCCTTTGGTTGCCTTCGTGGCCTAACGAGGGGGGCCCGAACACTCGCCTGCTTGCCAGGCCACCACCTAAGCCGATGCCCGGCGGGCAGGGCTTGATTGCCCACCTATCCGCCAGGCCGCCACATGGGCTTCCCACCCGGCGAGCAGGGCTTGATCGCCCACCTGCCGGCCAGGCCACCACGGGGGCCGACGCCCGGTGGGCAGGGCTTGATCGCCCACCTGCTCGCCAGGCCGCCACAGGGGCCGACACTCGGCGGGCAGGGCTTGATCGCCCACCTATCCACCAGGCCGCCATGGGGGCCGACGCCTGGCGGGCAGGGCTTGATGGCCCACCTGCCCGCTAGGCCGCTTCTTGGGCCCACTAATCTGCGGCGGAGAGGGTACTCCGGTGCAAAGTACATCGACACATGTATTCTTTCTACTTCCAATCTCGAAGGACATACAACCTTCTTAGCAAGATACGTGGTTTTAGGCAACACGTTTCCCTCTGGCAGCATGTCCGTAAGAGATGTAACAACGCCATGAAACTCTTGTCAAACCAACCAGTGCCTACCTTCAATTTCAGCAGTGAAAGCACCGTGTGCAATATTGTGTATTCCTTATTGCAACCAGGGAACAATGGTTTCTCCGAGTCCTCTATCAAACCCTTGAATTGATTAAACACTCTATGACTAGTGAAGTTCTCTTCTGCATCACGTAACATTCGGGCCAGATTATTGTCATCGTCGATGACCAACCTATCCTCATCAGATCCATAATTGATGTCAACTGCCATATTGTCAGCTCTGTCGTCATCGACGCTATCGCATTGAAGTAGGATCTCCTCTTCACCATGCCTTGTCCAACTTGTATAGCCAGGTACAAAACCCCTCTGAAACAATTGCAAGTGGATATGGTTTTTGTCTGAAAACATCTTCTCATTCCTGCAATCAATGCATGGACAATATATGTACTTCGTCTTCTTTTGCAAGCTATTCTCCTCGGTGACTCTTAGAAAAGAAGATACGGCATCGATGTATCCTAGGTTGTAATGGTTCGCATTGTACATCCAACTCCGGTCCATCTACAATAATTAATTAATGTAAATAAATTTAACATTTCTTAATATCCAATAATCTTAAGTAAATAAATTTAATATATGCTTCATAAAAATTAGCTAACGATAAACTCATCATACCTACCCAAAATTAAATTTATTCTCCAAATGAGCTACATAATAAACTCATCATTTTAAAATGAAAGCCCATTTCAAGATCATCCATCTACCATATTAACTAAAATTTATTTTTTGTTAATATCCAATAATCTTAAACAAATAAATTTGATATATACTTGATCATAATTCATCATCTAAAAAAGATAGACAACTTAATCTAATGGACCAAGGTAATAAATTCAACATCTACAAAATGCTAGGTAAATAAAAACAAACTAAATCTAAACCTTGCATCTAAACCTTAATTAAACTTGGTCTACACATTAAATTACAACTACATCACTACAAATGAAGAGACGAGAACGAATCATGTACCTTAGAACAATTACAGGAAGTGGAAGTACAAAAATCTTTGCTAGCCCAAATCTAAAATCAGCTAGTAAGGTCATATTCTCGGGAGGAAGATGACCATGGTGATGCCAGGGGGTATTTATAGGAATATTATTTGTGGCAGTTTTAAATTTAAATCATCATAGATAATAATATTAGTGGCGGTTTTAACAAAAAACTGCCACAAATACTACTATTATCAGTGGCGGTTTTTCCTAAAACCGCCATAAATTATCAATGGTGGTTTCAAAGAAAAACCGCCATAGATAATGGATTATCTGTGGCAGTTCCAACCAAAAACCACCACAAATAGTCCCGACATTATTTGTGGTGTTCCAAAGAAAAACCGCCACAAATAATCAGTTATTTGTGATGGTTCCAAAGAAAAACTGCCACAAATAGTCTTCCCACCATTTTGAACTTCAAAACCACCACATATAATTGTATTTGTGACGGTTCCAAAAGAACCACCACAAATAAGGCGTCACCTATGTGCTGTTTTGTGGTAGTATCCTTAGATACACACAATACTTCTCCAAGATGCTAGGCAAGGGCCAATCACATGACCATGTGCACGTCAATTAAATTATCAGGTTACGTCATTTCTTGGGAGTGAATTATGTTTCTAATGAGAATGTGATGCTACTTGATACATGTGATTTACTTGTCCTCAGAAATTATGGAGAAGACTATAATGGATCAGAATACGAGAAGAAAGGCTATAAGACAATGGGCAACAAGGAGGATTCAAAGTCAACTAGGTTGAAGGTTTCAACTCCTCTTCCTGACGACCACCACTTCCACAAGCCTAGCAGACCCGCTCAAATACATTTGGAAGTATTCATAACATGGTGATGCACCACCTTTGTCAATTGGGCTTTAACCCATGTAATAGAAAGGCTCACGAGGGATGCCCAGTACAAGTCCGTATCTACCTCTTGGCCGCACTGCCTTTAGATGCTTATTTAAGTTAGCCGAGCTCTCTCATGAGACTTGGATTTTGTTAGATTAGTTTTCCACATGAAACTTCTATGTTCTTTGCTTGAGTCGGCTAGACCAACCATTAAAACCACTATTAGAACCCCAACATTTGTCCTTAATCCATATTTGCAATTTCAAATTACTTTTGCTTTGTTCTTGCTTGTTTTCGGTTGTTTGCAGGAATTGATCTTTATGATTAGGTCAATTGGGCTTTAGCGCGGTTGATAACAACCTGGAATATGGTTTGGTAATTGTTTGGCGTCGGTCGTGTTTCAGCCAGTTACCTAGATCGTGAGGAACATCTCCACAAATCAAGAGTTATCCATCTCACCGAAAGATCGAATCTCCATTAGCCTGATCAGGTGGCATTAGAGATTTTGTTGATCGGTGAGAAATTTACTATTTTCTAGTAGTAGATTCATTTTTTATTTACCTAGAGTATAGAAAAATTTCCACAAAAATTTTACCTTACCAGAACCCTTAGAGCCGTTGTGGTTTTTCATTTTGGTTTGCATCTTTGACTTACATGTTGCATCATCATGTCTAATTGCTAGTTCTAGTGTCTAGATGGGTCTTTTTTTTATTTGCTGATTTTTGTCTAGGGTTTTGCTACCGCCAATTTTAGTTACCGAGAGTCCTACTGTTGCATCAAGAAAGGAAAGAGATCGAGTTGGTTGCATTCTGTTTGGAAAGAGATCAATTCGAACTGTACTGTAACACCCCGGCGCCAAACGCACCACGAATGCTACCAAAACCCCGCTTCACTAGCGACACCCCTCGGACCCACACATGTCCCAAAGGGTTACCAACCCACGATAAATCTCCACAACAAGATCAACTAAATCGAGAATTACCAAAGATATACAAAACCTAACGCCTCTATGAACTTGACTGCAATCTCCCACTGACTCTAAAACCGAATTAAAACTAAGTCACCGAAATTTACAAAATTTCGACATGACCTCTCTAGAAAATAGGACATCCACTCAGCAGACAGAAAACATATGCAGTCACATGATATCATTCTAGCAGGTCCTTAGTTAACCAACCTCACATCCAATAGAATTAAATAATTCCCCCACGACAAATGACACATTACAAATCAAGAGTTACATCCGGACTTAACGAATCGCTTAACTAGATTGTGGAGGCCAAGGCGTGCACGTGATACTACTCCCAACCGCACGAGCTAACTTCAAGGTACCTAAAGCAGAAACAAACAAGCGTGAGTCCAAGACTCGACAAAGTGCAACAAGTAGACAAAGTAAGAGATTAAACTAAAATACAGCTACTTCAAATCATAGAGTAACAGATTTTCTTTAATTGGCATTCAGTAAATAAATGAAGGCGCTTGAATTCATAAAAGATCCAAAACATAAAATACGATTACTCCATCATTTACCATAATCATTACTTAGCTGAAAACATCCGAGTACGAAAAGATATTGAATCCACTTACCGCAACCAACTCGAAAATGTAACAAAACTTACCTCTGCCTCAATAAACATTTCTGGATGAGTCCACGCCTCAATCCTCAACCTGTTCTTTCCATTCCTATCAATCCCATTTATCCATTGCAACACATAATGCAATGGAATGCGTTTATGCTTTCATGCTCAAGTGCACAAAACATACAAAAGAAGAAGCTCATATCCATACATCACAATCAACTCATTAAACATAATTCATCATTGTCAATGCAATACAGATGCAATTATGCCATACAAAGCAGAACCTCAATCCATACATCACAATCATCTCATTAAACATAATTCATCATTGTCAATGCAATCTGATCACGGTTCACAATTTTCCATACATATGATGCATCATGCATGCTCATCTCCTCTTTAGCACATACCGGTATGGCCGAGTGCACACCCGTCAGTGTGCACCCTCTCGTTCCCCTTCCACCCCGTGGTGGAGGGTGCCTACTCTTCTTGACTCGCTCCCATACACCCACGATATGGGACTACGAGGTAGGACTTTCAGACTCACTACAGTGAGCACAGAGGCCACTTCGAGATGGGTCGCCTCTTCCATCATGAATGCACAAATGCAATTGACATAAACCAATTTGCAAACTACATTCATTCCTCACATTTGCATAGCCATAGTCAAATACATAGCTATCAGCCTCTCCTCACATCCATAAATTACCATGCACATCCTCAACCCTCATAATCGCATTCGCAACACTCAAAATCACGTTCTCAACACTTATAATCATACTAACATCACCAATACTCGAGTAATTACTAATTCCATCTATCTTGATTATAAATCAAACCATTTTCGCAATCAAATTCCATACTCCGTCCTCACATGCATTTATCATCAATACTTCATACAAAACCATAATCTTTTATCATGACTACGAATTGAACCATTATCCTTGAATCAAAGCTCATGGCTTTAATATCAATAATACCCTAATCCTACTAGTAAGCACCATCACGGAACACAAGTTAACACAACATGTCACATAGACAAGGCACATAATTCTTCAATGTAACACACATAGCAAACAAACAAGGATGCACATGCAAGTTTCATCCATACTAGTGTTGTCAATATAACCACAACAAGCATTAGCGGCTCTCATATCAAATCGATCAAGACATGCAACCTACAATTCACAAAATTCAATCAATTGATGCACTTGCATATAATCTCGGTTTGAACGATAGCATAACCAATCAACCATTCTCATTCATCACATCGCAAGCAAAATCAAACATGAAAGTACTACAATAACACAGGGATAATTATATGATTGCAAAACCAACTGGCCACCTAAGCCACAACCGAAGTCAATACACTTGCCTTCAACTTCTCGAGACGGTGTGGCGAGACGAGGCTACCACACCTGAGGTCACACCACCTGCACATGGATATAACTCACTCAAAAACATGCCCACAAATCAACACAAGACTCATACTAAGTCAGCTTCGCAACCCACTCCTAAAAACCTGGAAACAGAAACCTGCCAACCCGGGACAGCACTTGGTAAAACAGTCATAACTTTTAGACGGATGAACGAAACTTAGTGATTTCAGTCGCTATTGAAAGATAGTTCGATTATCTACAACTTTTTCTATAGCCAACCGACTGGGAAAAGCACCAATATTTCTCAGATTTGCGACGAACAGCAGACAGCCGCAGAACTAACGTGTTCTGGACAGCACGCGGTAAAATAGCTATAACTTTTAAACGGCTGAACGAAAATTAGCGATTTCAGTCTCTATTGAAAGATAATTCGATTATTCACAACTTTCGTTATAGCCAAACCCCCAGGAAATGCTTGTAAAATTTTCAAACAGCATCTCTAACAGGGGGCAAAAATCTGCTCGAACCAGAAATTTCAAATCACCCTAGTCTCTCCATTTCCCCAACCTCCAACATCTCAAAATCATGTATCCTAGCTAGGCATTAGCACAAATACCTTGCATGCAAGAAATAAAATCCCCAAATACCTAGGGTTTTCAGCTCAAGTCTTGCTCATGGAGGAAGGAGGGAGGTGGGGGAGGATGCTAGGCCGGAGAGGGTCGCCGGAGGAGGGGTCACCGGAGGAGGAGGACGCCGGAGCTGGGGGGAGGGGCAGCCCTGCCACCGGCCACCAGGAGGAGCAGCAGTCGGCCAAGGCTGAGGCACAGGAGGGCAGCCAGGACGCTGCTGCGCTGCTTGCTGCTACTCGGCTGCTGAAGGAGAGGCGCAGGAGGAAGGCACCAGGGAGGAATCGCCAGGGACGCCAGAGCCCAAGGCTGTCGGCCAGGAAAAAATGGCTGAGGAAAATAAAGACTCCAAGAAATTTCAGCCACTCAATTGAAGAGAGAGAGATAGAGATTAGGTGAGGGAGGGGAAATTCCCAAAAACCCCTCCAAAAACCAAATCCAACTTTTACCACTAGCGCGAACCAACTAATTAAATTCTTAGCGCGAAACGACAAATGTCGGGATAGACAGCTTGCTGCAAAACTAAATGGCACGATCAAGAAAACACCCACTCCGATAAGAAATCGGCAAAATTCAGGACTTTCTGAGAAGAAAGTTAAAACTGAGAGACGACAAAAATCAATCCCGACCAAAAACCTTGGAAACCCCATTTGCGGTATTACAGTTCTTTGCCTTAAGTTTGGATTAAAAAATTCAAGTTGGTTGTTCTTCCCCTGTTCGAGTTGTACATAAACTAATTTGAGTCCAAGCCGAGTCAATTTCCATTTTGCCATATCCGAATCTACTTCCCGTTGGGCGAATCGGAGTCCAAGAAGTAGCATTTGTGTGCTTGTCAGTAAAACGGCCATAACTTTTGCATACGGGATCCGATTTTGATATACAAGTACTCATTTCGAAGAGGACGATGAGGAGCATTTGAAAAACAACATGCCTTTAATCTTGTGCTCATTTTGGACTTCAAATTCGTCATCTAAGTCTGAGTTCTGGGCCCCAAAATTTTTCCATGCTGTTTTTGTCTTTTTCAATCATCTGTTTAGCATTTTATCTTGTTCCAAAACATGAGATTTTTTTGCTTTCTGTCTTTAGTTGAGTCAAGAGTTGTACTTCCAGGTAGAAAAAAATAAAAAAAAAATAGAGAAAAGAATTGTGAGAAGTGCCTCTTGTTGTTGAGATAGCTCTTTCTATGTTAGTTCCTCGTGCTAGTTACTTGTGTTTGACCCTAGTTCTGCTCTAATCTAGGGCCAACAAATTGTGACTAGTACTTTAAATTGCTTTTCAATCTTGCAATTTCTATATTGAATTACTTGCTGATCCCTGCAACATTTTTAAGCTAGTCCAATCTCCACCTTCTACTACTAACTAAATAGGTACTAGCCATATGTCCGTGCGTTGCAACGAAAACTCAATTTGCGATAAAAAATTTATTTGCAAAGAGCACTAACAGTGGCAAAGGTGGGTAATTAAAGAGTAGTGGCAAAGGTGGGTAATTTTGATAAAGTAACGTGGGCAAAAGTGGGTAATTAAAGAGCAGTGGCAAAGGCGGGTAATTTTGATGAAGTGACGCGGGATGAAACTCTCACTTTATATAGTAGAGACTATTCTCCTTACAATCATTTTGTCAGGCTTGAGTTGCGTTTATCATGAACCAGTCATTAATTGCACCATTTGTTTTGCATCGATAAGAAGTTACAAGAGCTTGGTAAGGGTTTGAGCGTGTGTGACTTGTTAACCTCCAACATCTAGTAGTTGATAGAGATTATATACACTTGTGTATTTTTCATGTTTGCTACTAACAATGGCAGATTCAAGAAAACATGATACCGAGGAGGATGTGGGAGTGTCGATAAGCCCTACAGGCCTCGTGAGGTGGCTCCTCAGACCATCAATCAAAGAGGCCAATCATCAGCTTAGCAGCCTCAGCAGCAGGAGGCCCAGAGGCTTAGGAGCACCCTTAGGCAGCTCAGCAGGCTCCTCAGGAGCAATTCTTTGAGAGTATGAGAAATGATATGATGAGTAGCCTCGCTGGGATCCGGTTTGATATGATGAGTCACTTCTCTCGTATAGACGAGTACCAGACTTAGACCAGGCAGATAGTGGAGGAGGTCAGAGGACGAATGGATTCCATAGATTCCTTCATTGCTCAGCTTCACTCATCTTTTGATGAGTATCGCTCGTAGCAGGCACCTCTTACCTTTCAACGCTTCGGTTCTCAGGCTCCCTCTACTCCTCCTCCACCTCCTCCCCCTTCTTCTTGAGCTCCCTAGTAGTACTTTTCTTTTTTCGTACTTGATACCAAAGGGGGAGAGGACTTGATGACTACCAAAGGGGGAGAGGACTTGATGACTTGATGTCAAGAATTATATTTTGCTTATATGGTTATTTGGGTGTGTTTGAGCATGTTGGTTGTTTGGCTATGTTTGATCTTTTGGTTGAATGTCCATGAATGATGTATTGCATGTTTATATATCTTATGATATTGCAATTGTTTTATATATATACTGCTTGTTCATCCACAGATTCAAAGTTCTAATAAAACTCTGTCAAATTTTTTTAATTTTCTCCTTGTGCAAATTTCATTATCTACTTTTATGCACAACTTTAGGGGGAGTTTTAATGGCATTTTTGCTTCAATCTATCTCTCAAACTCCTCAAGAAGCAAAAATTCTATTAAACCTAATTCTTGAGTATTCGACATGTTTCATTGTTGCATACTCAAATCAAATCACAATTCTTTCATATGATTGAGGTTGTCATCAATTACCAAAAAGGGGGAGATTGAAAGCATCTAGGCCCCACCAAGTCCCTCATAGTATTGGTAATTAATGATAATTATGTTTAAGAGACTAACATTTTCGTTAAGAATGTTGAAAATAGGTTATTCTTTTGAATAAGAATGTTGAAAATAGGTTATTCTTTTGAATTGGAGACCATGGAAGCATGAGAATGGAGCAAAAGAAGATCAAAACATCAAACAAGCGACAAAGGTAAAAATCTAAGGACATTTTCCTAGTCATTTTACCGATCTCGGAGTTTGGAGAAAAGATCGGACTGCTAGAAATGCGGCCATACTATTAAGCGGGGTTTTGACGTTATCTTGATGTCGTTTTAAGGTCTAAAGGCTTAAAATTCTATATTTAAATTCATGCACAAACTCATAATGGTTCAACATTAAATCTCCATAAAAGAATCTGGAAACCCAGTGCTATCGCCCTTGCTAGTCCGGTGCTCTTTGCGCGGTAATAGCACCGACCTCAATCTTGATGCATAAAAACGACAAGGGTTGTTTAGGGACCGAGCGGGTGGTGCTACAAGAATGGTATCTCGGTGCTACCGGGAAAGAGGTAGCACCGGTCCATAGCCCGATGTAAAAATTCCTAAGAGGGGTGCATTTTGAGTATCAGGCGGTCCGGTGCTACCGCCTATGGTAGCCCGGTGCTACCGGAGAAGTGGTAGCACCGGTTGTATGGCTTGGTATAAAAATTCCAGAAGGCATGTATTTTGGATTTTTAGCAGTCCAATGCTACCGCACAGGTTAGTCCGGTGCTACCAGGGTAGCAGTAGCACCGGCCTGAATGACTGGTGCAAAAATTTTAGAGAGCATCCTATTTGGCCAGATAAAAAAATTGGAGGCCTGATGCTACCGGTCCTAGTTGGGCGATAGCACTAGACCCACTACTCAACGGCTTCTGGTAGTGCATTTAATACTCTAACCCAACCGTTGGGACTAAGCCTGGTGCTACCGGTCCTACATGGGCGATAGCACCGAAAAACCTAACTTGATCAAGATTTTGAGCTCAAACGGCTAGTTTTGGTGGTTGGGACTATAAATACTCCCCCACCTGCTCTCTACAGTTGTCTCTTCGTCCTCATTGATGATATTTGAGCTCTAGAAAAGTTTTCTCCTTCCTCTTGTACATTCAATTCTCATTTGAGCAAGTGAGGAGAAAATTTGAGTGTTGCATTTAGTGTTGAGTCTTTAGACACTCAATTTGACTTTGAGCAAGTATCAAAACTTGTTACTCTTGGAGGTTGTCGCCTCCTAGATGGCTTGAAGGCATGTGGCATTGGTGATCTTCTCAAGAAAGTTTGTGAGAAGACCCGATCGGTTGTGAAGGCAAGGAGCTCGCCTACCCAGAGTGGGAAGAGCTACCACGAGTGATCGAGGAAGGCTCAAGTGGGTGGAGCCAGCTTGAAGAAGTTCAAGTCACCTCAATGTGGAGTAGGGGAGACTGGCAAGTCTCTGAGACCACAAGATAAATTCTTGTGTTTATTGCTTGTGGTTTGCATTTCTTAATCCCTTGCCAAACTTACAATTCAAGCGATTTGAAAATTTTATTTAGTGAAGAATTGCTCTTTGTAGACACTTAAAATTGTTGGAATATTTAGTGATCATTATAAGCATGTAGGGCCTGTTTGGTAGAGCTCCAGATTCCAACTTCATCTGAGATCTGAAACTTGTAGGCTAAAATAAAGTGACTTAAGTTTATATTTTTGGTCTAAAATGTAAACAAGATTTCATCTAAACACTTTTAATGTACTTACACCTCCTGCTCCACGGATCTGGTGAAGCTAGGAATACCCAATTCCACCAGATTCACAGATCTGGTGGAGCTGGAGCTCTACCAAACACACCCATAGTGTTAAATTGTTGAATTTGCAACTCTAGCCCAGTAATCTTGCAAATTGGAATTAGTGTAAAAAAATTTAGAAACCTCCTATTCACCCCCCCCCTTAGTCGGTTATCCTTGATCCTACAGCACGGCCACCTCAATTTTAAGGGCCTTACAAGAAACGCAAGGAGCATTTCTAATCCTAAGGGCTTGGTCTTTTATCTTCTTCCTAAGTTCGACTTGGATTTTATCCAAGTCCCCCTTAATCACAAAACATCACAAGCAACTTTCTTATGACTTATCTAGTAAGTCCTTAGCAAGTTTAGCACATTTGACACTTAAAGATTCATTGTCAAGTTTTAGTTGCTTACAGCCCTCACATGAGTTAAAAAGGTCCTTAGAAGCATGCATTTTAAGTTCATCATTTCTAGCAAAAAGCTTCCTAAGGTGGGTGCTCATGGCATCAATTTCAGCAAGTAATTTTGGGTAGTTACCACAAGATGGAGTAGAGTGCATATGAAGAAAACTAGCATCTAAAGACATAGCACCAACAAAACAAGTGCTAGTATTCTTCGACCTAAGACTCTCAAGCTTAGTAAGCATACTATCATGCATAGTCCTTAGGTTCTCTAACTTCACAAGCAGGGCATCACATAAAGAATAGTCATCAGTGACTCGGGAAGAAGAAAATCTAAGAGAAGTTAACTCCCGAGTCAAGGTACCTGCTTCCTTCTCAAGCTCCATACACCTAGCTCTAGCTCTAGCATGAAATTTTCCTACTTTATAGAAAGCCTCGTTGAGCTGGTCATAGGAGGGTACCTCGTCCGAGTCATTGTAGAGCTCGGAGTCACTAATGTCATTGGCGTCCACCCTGAAGAACATGCCGGAGAACTCGTCGCTGCCTTTCTTCTCTTGTAGATCGTCCTTGCCTTCATCGCTCCACGTCTCCGTGTTAGAGAGGCTGATGTCATCAAGGGCGGCAAGGATGCGGAGGAAGAGCTTCTTGTTCTTCGAGAAGTTGCGGTACTTCTTCTCACACATGACTGATGAGCTGGAGGCTTCTTGTTGGGGTTGTTGTCGGTGTAGTCGATTTTTCCCGAACTGCTAGAGCCATTCTTTCCCTTCTCCAGCTTAGGATAGTTCACTGAAATGTGGTTGGGGCCACCACATTCAAAGTAGGTGATCACGCCACCTCTCTTCCTCTCTTTCTCACCCTCTTGTATGCATGAGAGAATTTGCGAGCTAAAAGACCAAGCTCATTTTCTAAAAATCTTTCCAGTTGGTCATCGCTTAGCTCGCAAAGGGCGGAGAGAGAGAATCCAGTAGAAAAATCAAGAGAAGATCCAGTGAGTTCAATGACCACGGTCATCGACTGAGATTTCATCTTGCGAGAGACGACATCGATCTCATGAGTCTTAACTCAGGAATAGAGCTCGACAAGAGTTAGAGTCGATAAGTCAGTAGTGTCCTTGACGGTAGTCATTTTCATTTTCCAAAATCGAAGATCGAGTGTAGTTAAGAAATGTCAAACATTATCTGAGTCAGGGTATGTGCAACCGACTGCTCAGAGGTCGCTCAAAATCTTCGTAAAACGACCAAAGCACTCGTCAAGACTCTCACTAGCATATTGTTCAAATTTGTTGTATTCACGCTTGTGCTAATCCTGCCTCACAGTCTTGATTTGGGTCATGCCCTTATGGTAAGCATTAAGGGTCACTCAAATCTCGTGAGCAGATCACATGAGAAATCCTATCATACTCACTGTGGCTAAGGCACTGTATAAGGATGTTCCTTGCCTTAGCATTTGCCTTAACATTAACCATATTGCTGGCCGAGACGTGCTCACCGGCAAGAACCTTGTACGGGAGCTTCACCTTCTGCCATATCAGGAAGCCCTCGGCAGTGATGTATAACTCCATTCGAGACTTCCAAAACAGAAATTCAACTCTAGAAAAAATAGGAGGCTTGGTGGAATATTTGTCTGTCGCCATGGCCTCGAAACTGGTCAAGAGCTATGGAAGAGCAAAATTGTCTCAGATACTAATTGAAAGACCTAGATGGCGAACAGAAGGGGTGAATGGTCGCAAAATAAAATTTTCTCAGTCAAAATACTCGAAAGAAGTCTGCAACGAAAATCCGCAACAGGAAGCGAATCAAAAGAGGCAATTGTTCTGCCAGGCCAGTGCTACCGCTTGAACTCTGGTAGCACTAGAGGCCGGTAGCACTAAGCTCAAGAATAGCTGAAGAACAATTCTGAAAAATAGCCCGAGTCAAAAGGAAATTTCGTGGAATCTTTGGATCGGCTAGACAAAACTTCATGAAACTTGGCAAATGTAAACCTAAGGATATCAGGAACCTGTTGCAACCTTTAATCGCAAGGATTGACAACAAAGTTTCGAGCTTTTTTCCCTTAGAAGGAAGAACACCCCAAGTTTACGAAAAAGTTCAAGAACTTGATCTAAAACTTGCATGTGGGTTTTTGATGATCAAGATGATCATGGATAGTGTAACATCCCAAAATTTGGGTTTTAAAAAATTTATATTAAATTAGCTTTCCAAAAATTTTACTTCAATCTTATTTGATTCAAGAAGCTTAATTTAGAATTTTCGAAATCTAAAACAATTTAATGTGCCTTCTGTGTGCATCAAGTAATTTAAAATTTAGTTGTTACAGTGTTCTTTGTATCTCAGGGAATTTCCCAAATTTGAGATTCGCTAAAAACTAATTTAACATAATTAATTTAAATATTTGGATGTTAATTGGATTTTTATTGGATTTTTAATTCGAATTATTAATTGTTCGAGTAATTCTATATCCAAATTCCAATTCAAACCTTTCCTTTGAAATTCCATTCAAATTCAAAATTTGATTTTCCTTGGTGTTCTAAATAACCAGCATCCATATCCTTCTGAAATTAAAGTTCAATCCTTTTCCGTCCGCAAAGTCAAAATTTTCAATTCCGGTCCTTATTCGAAATTTCACCCTAGTTCCAAAATACTCCAAAAATCTCAAAATTTATATAATTAGGTTCCAAATATTCTATAATGAGTTTGGGAATTTTTCCAAGATTTATAGAATCTCTCTGGTATTTCATCTCTCGCGCTTTCATTAAATCCATTATTTTTGTCCCGAAATAATCTAAATTCCAAATTTCATCCAAAATCAGCGAAACCAATTTTATTAGGTTTCATTCTATTAATTATAGTTTTTAGGATCTTTTTCGGTATTTTTAGGTCTTATTATCTATTTTATCTCGCGCGCTTTAGAATCCGCACTGTTCATCGTCTTCAACCTCTAGCCAGCACTGTTCATGTCCAGCCCCTTTTGCAAGCCAATATTCAAATGCTCATAACTATTACAATTCTCAACGAAATTCAGTGAGGTTAGTTGCAAATCGTCGGCCTAGTTGAGCGCTTCAATTCCCCTGCAGTTTCCCCCTCTGAAATCAAGTAAATCGTACGCTGTAATCACTTCTTTGCCGTTTCTTGTTTAAGCCATAACTCTTCCATTTCTCCTTCCCTCAATGTGTGCAAGTACTCAAAAGTTTCGTCTCGACATCCTCCATCCCGTGCTCACCTTGCCCCATCGGTCCAGTGCCGTTTCCCTTCCCAAAACTCGAGAAAACCCGACGCCGGCGTTCTCCAAAGACATCGGTGAGCCATCTTTTGCTCCGGTGAGTTTCCGGGTAAACCAATCGTGTCACTTTTTGCCTTTTGCTTCCGTGATCACAACCATTCAATCGGATTTGATTTTTGTTCCAGTTTGACCCCGAATTTCGAGTTTGTTCGTCGTCGGTCGCCGCTCCGTTCGTCGTCGATTCCTCTCAAACCGGTAATCCCCGATCAAATTCCTTCTAGATATAGTCTAGTATGATCTTTCTCTACACCGTGCTCTCGTTAGTTTTAGGAAATTTTGTGTTTTAATGTGATTTCGAGCACCATGCCATTCGGGTCATCTTGCTCGTCACCGGTCGTCCATGGCGTCGTTGCCCTAGGCCTCCCCGTGGACGGCCGTCGAGCCCACGAGCTTCCCCTCACCTCGCCACCCCATCCCCACCACTGGCCGGCCCCCAATTGGCCAACGTCGCCCCAATTCTGTGCATGCACGCCACATGCTCGTATAAATGCCGATTTGATCCATTTTTGCTCCAAATCCGGTTTTTCTTGACCTAGCCGCCACCCCAACCTTGTGTAGACCTCCCATGGCCTCTCCCATGCATATGCCACCACATGGACCTCACCCAAATACTAGAAATACATCCCTCATCCTCCAAAACGCCGCCGAACATCGGCCTGTATTGGCGTCACGTTCTTGGTCGGCTCATTATGATTTTTGGTGATCCGACTACGTCACCTTGTGCTCTATGGTACCCTCTATCTCCCTTTCAAATTTCGTGCAATTTGGTTTATGGAATCAAAAGTTACGGCCGCCGAAAGATCAAATTTTGCCGGAGGCTGCTCTCCCTCGTTTTTGCGAGTTTGGCCGTGAAATTTTTATGGTAGACTCCTCTTGATGTCCTCTTTTCTCCGATCAGACTGTGTTCCAACGGTAGAAAACTTCGTCGCGTGTTCCCTGTTGATCCACAAGGTAAAACTCAGATCTGTTTGCGTCATATTGTGCCAAATATTCCCATATGGCTCTAATAAAATTTGGTTAGGTTTCATCTATTATTTTAATAGTTATGACCATTTGATCTATTAGCTCCGAGAGCCATTCATCGGCTGTTTGTGATCAATCTAGTGGATTGCCGCCAAATCCGCCTATATTGTTGAGTTCGTCTCGTCGCGTTCTACGGGATGGACATTTCCCCTTTCCTGTTGCATCTACCGAAATTATTTTTTATTCGCTTGCCGCCGCTTTTTGCGCCGCCGCCGCCTTGTGCCGCCAACCATTTTGGTTTGTCATGGCCAGGCCATTGTGTCCAGTAGACCATTATCCCCTATTCTGCCCATCGGAGAAGTTCAATTCATTCCCGGTTGCTGTCAAGCCATGTTCTAGAATTTACCCGTCGTTTTTTCAACCTAGCCCTCTGTTATCCATTCGCATCTTGGTTAGCCATCCTTGGTAGCATTCTATCGCTGCTATGTCGTTGCACCGATGGTCACCACCTTGTTATTTCATGAGCGTCCCGTCATCGCTTCGCCTTTGCCGTTAACGTTTCGTCGTTAACGTTCCATCGTTAACGTTCTGCCGTTAACGTTTCGCTGTTAATGTTCCATCGTTAACGTTCTGCTGTTAACGTTTCGTCGTTAACGACCCGCCGTTAACGCTTTGCTCTCATCACATGTGTGCATGCAAGTAAAGGCCCTAGTGCGATGTCATCATCTTTTCTATCGCCTTGATGTGATCTAGCCTTATCACCTTGAGTTTAGCCCCGAAGTAGCTGAAAGACGAGGAAGTGGAAGCATTCGATTAAAGAGCCAAAGGTTGAGGAAGTCGAAGATCAATTTAAAAGAGTAAAGAGCAGTTTATAGCAAGTGCTAGGCAAGTTGTGCTTTGATCATATTGCTCCCAGTTTTTACAAATTTACTTTGATTCAAATTATTGCATGCTAGTTCATGATTAAAATGATTTAAATTAATTTCGGATTAGTTATTCAATCCAATTGCTAATATCACCTTGCCATGATTATTTGTATGCCATAATTCATTTGTCACCCAAAGATGGTTGATTATTAGTTAGTTGTTATTACTTGTCAATGTGGGTTGGTTAGACTGTGTATAATTGCTTAGCCATGCCACGCAACTCATGTCTTTTGAAAATAAAAGGTTAATACTGATTAATAGATTATGAAATGTGTTTGTGAAATGATGTGACGTGTTGCCACACGATGATGTTGATATGTGAAACCAGTGTGGTTCTGCATGGATGTTGAGTTGTTGTTGGCATTGTCTTGTGCAATAATCAACTGGGGTGGTAAAATGTTTTAGACTGAGGCAAGTGGCAAGAGTGGCATTGGATATGTCGCTTTGGTATTTGGCGGTGTTGTTGGTGAATTATGTGATGGTATTGTTGGTGAATTATTCGGGGTAGTCTTGCCTTGGTCACCCTAAGGACTTCACCTTGCAAGCCTTTGTCCTGAGTCACTCGTACAACCACATGTCTGAATGGGAAGACCTAGTTTAGTAGGATTCTGATATCTCACCTTTGATACCTCGGGGTGGCGATTACAATGATATCAGATAGGGAGCGTACTGTCTTTGCATGCTTGGTACCCTATCCAACGGTGTTCGCCGGTCCTATACTTGACTCGGTGTGAGGGAAGTGATAGTGAAGGCAACCCGAGAGATTCCTAGGTTGAGCTAGAAGTTTCTGAAAGGCTTTGTTATGATCGCTCATTCGCATACTCTTGTATAGCGATTCACAACTAACGTGGTGAGTTGATTGTATCTTGTGGGTAAAGTGTACAACCTCTGCAGAGTGTAAAAACTATTCGAATAGCCATGTCCGCGATATTGGACATTGCTCGGGAATTACAATCAAGGGTTAGATTTTGGTAAAAATGAGGTTGGGAATGTGGACAATGTCATATGGAAATTGGTTAAGATATTGGACATTGCTCGGGAATTACAATCAAGGGTTAGATTTTGGTAAAAATGAGGTTGGGAATGTGGACAATGTCATATGGAAATTGGTTAAGGAAGAGAAATGCTTTACTTGAGAATGATTATGAAATTTATTATGGGTATTATTGTTTTACTGCCTTTCTTTCTATTATGATTATTTGTGAATACTGCTTTATTGCAAAAGAACCATTCAGCCATTCCTTTGGAATAAGCCATGCATGTAGTAATAGAACTGCATTCTGTGCATGACTTGTTGAGTACGGTTGTGTACTCACCCTTGCTATAACAAAACATCACCAGTTGAGGAGAAGTCTTTGTCTTCGAAGAAAGGAGAAGTTCTGCAAGAAGGCGAATATCTAGGATTTGAACCTTGTCAAATGCCTATGGTATTTTGATGGGATTCACCGACGTTCTTCATTCCGCTGTTGTTCATTTTACTCTAAGTTGAAGCCATCTAGGCTTCACAATTGTAAGTTGACCTTAAGGTTGTTCAACTTGTTATATTAATCCATTGTGTATGATTGTGATATTCATCTTTGTTAACTGTGAGCACTAGCTACTGATCCTGGGACTAGTGCTGAAAACACAGAGGGTTTCCGGATAGCGAATTCGGGTCCCGACAGATAGCTACCCACTTATCATACAAAGTAAGAACTCAAGTCAAAACTCACTGAAATGTGATTCGCAAGAATCACTTACCCAAGAACACAAAAATCAACTTTCCTCAAGAAAAACATAAAGATTTTCCTAGATGATTGGGATATGACCTAAGGAAGATTCAAGCATCAAGCATCATCCTTAGCATAAGAAGCAAAAGCATGTAGAAGGATAGGAGGCAAATCCAAATTACTTGAATGTAAATTGCAGGAAAGTAAATACGGAATTTAAATGCAGAATTTAATACATAATGTAAATACACAAAGTAAACTTAAGAATGGAAGAAAATGATTTGCATTTTAGGAAGGAGAGGTTTACAAGCCTCACAACAAAGTGGGCAAAGCTCAAAGGAGCACAAAAACCTTTTAAGCGAGAAGGCTACTGTAGGATCAAGGATAACCGACTAGAGGGGGGTGAATAGGAGGTTTTTAAAATTTTCTATTCTAAATTCAAATTTCAAGATTGCTTCGCATAAATTGCAATTTTAGTACTTTCAATACCTAGCAATTCTAATGATGACTAAGTTATATCAACTACTCAAGCATTCCAAGCACAAATCTAAACTACCCAAGATATTCAAATAGCATGGAAAGTAACTTTACTCAATAGAATAAGGGATGCAAACCACAATAGATGAACACAAGAGTTTTATCCCATGGTCTTGGAGACTTGCTGGTCTCCCCTACTCTACGTTGAGGTGACTTGAACTTCTTCAAGTCGGCTCCACCCGCTTGAGCCTTCCTGGATCACTCGTGGTAGCTCTTCCCCACTCCGGGTAGGCGAGCTCCTTGCCTTCACAACGATCGGGCCTTCACACACCCTTCTTTGTGAAGATCACTGATTTCTACGCCTCCAAGCCGTCTAGGAGGCTGCAACCTCCAAGAGTAACAAGTATTGATGCTTACTTGAAGTCAAAATTGAGTGTCTAAGGCTCAACACTAAATGCACCACTCAATTTTGCTCCTAACTCTCTCAATGTATGAATTTTAATGCACCAAGAGTTTGGGAGACTTACTGGAGCTTAAATATATTCAATGAGGACCAAAGTTAGATCTTCAATGCAGGTGGGGGGTATTTAGCCAAAATCGTACTGAGAGGCCGGTCATACCACTCCTTGACTGGTATTACCGCTCCTTAGTACCCAGTTGTCACTGTGGTGCAATTAATGCTCGGTCAGTGACCGTTGGTCACTTGGCCAGTATGACCGGAGGAGGTCCAGTCATACCGCTCGCTGGTATGACCGCAACCTCTGCGGTAATACCGCCCTTCCAGGTGCCGAAAGCACCTTCTCTGGAAAATTCACTCCGAGAGGGGTGCGGTAGCACCAGCGACCGGTATGACCGGGTATGGTCCGGTCATACTGCCCTATTATACCAAATGCAACTTTTGATTCTATTTTGATTTTACTTTTAAGACAATTTATTCCTGAGATGTCTAATTGAAAATATTTTGAGCCTTAACACTTTTATCGACATTAAACCTACGACAATGACCCCTCTTAATAGTACGGCACCTATTCTAGCAATCCGATCTCTTTCTCTTCAAACACCGAGATCGGCAAAAGCTATAAAAAGATCCTTAACTTTTATACCTTGGTCATCTTGCCTTCTTACGTTGATCTTCTTATTCATTGACTTGATGCTCTTATATCTGTTGCACTTTGAATCAACCTATTCTAAAAATACTTAAATAAAAGATGTTAGCCCTTTAAACCTTTATTGTTATCAATTACCAAAACTTAACCGAATTTTGGGGGCCTAGATGCTTTTAGCTACCCCTTAACCCCTATTTATACTACTCTTGGGCCACCTACCACCCTTGGATGAGTCCCTCAACGCTAGAGCACTCATCAAGGGCTAGGATTAACCCACTCACACAACCATGCAAGGGCTAACCCAAAACCACAGGCACAATGGGTTTTCTTGTATGGTTTTCAAAACACACTACCTAGACCCGCTAACCTATCAACTAGACCGCAATCTAACGGCCTTCCTTGATCCACGCGGCATCTAGCTAGCATCATCTTTATTCCTTGTCTTCTTGACTTGCACGGACTCCGTCTCCGATCATCTTCTAGTGATCCTCGACCATTTAGACCTCCGACGCACCTCACCTAGTCCCGATCATCCTCTATCTCACCATGATAGAGTACCATCGTTCTGCAATCATCAAAGACAAGGAAACCCCATCACATAGCAATGTCCAAAAAGATATGCAATAATCATCACAAAACATTAATTAAATCAATTTTGCTCAGAAGGTCTAGTGCTACCACCCCCAGGCTGGTAGCACTACCCATAGTAGGCCGGTGCTACCGCCCCCAGGCCGATAGCACTGCTCTACTACAACACACAAGATACACACTCTGGAATTTTCACACCGGCCAATTGGAATGGTGCTACCGCTCCTCGGTAGCACCGGTCTGACATGGCCAATAGCACTGGATTGCTTGAATCCTAAAAACACCCTCTCAGGTTTTTCAATACGGCTCTGAGATCCGGTGCTACCACTCGGTCGTGGCACCGCACTACCATGGTCGGTAGCACCAGGATAAACAATTAAATCTCAAATTGCTTCAAATTGAAAATCTAATTCAACTTAAACTCAAATTAAAACAAACCAAGCTCAGATTTTAGTCAAATACTCTTCACAAACATTGGTTGACCTCCACATGGTCTTTCACACTAGCTCTTGATTGTCGTTTGCTACTTGGGAATATATTACACTACCATATTAAGAGGGGAGAAGAAAACTGGTAGGAGGATTCATTGTGCATGAGTACTAGTGGTCCCGTTGCATCAGCAGAGAGAGGGGTTTCGCGCACCATAGTCTACAGGGAGAGAGGAATGTTGGTGTGGGAGCATGTGGTAGAGAGGAGCAATGACGGTGGTATGGAGAGCAAGAAGGGGTAGTGGGATGAGAATAATCGATTCCAGCATCTCCTTTTGAGTTTGTAGAGGTATTATGGTTGAGAGGTAGGGGTGCAATCGAATCGGATAGATGCCAACAGACCGGATCTATTCAGATCAAGTTCGAATAATCATGTTAGATAATTGTCGAATTCAGCATTGGTTTCGGATTCGGCATTGAATTCAAGATATCACCATCCGTCGGATCAAAATATTTAGATTATATTGTCAGATAATTATGGATAACTCCATTTTGATAATCGAATTCGGATATTTACAACCCATATTCTAGAAGATTCAATTGGGCCAACCAAATAACCCAAGCAAATAAAATAAAATTGTTATTTTCACTACTATAGAATGGTACATCACTATCGCTTCATCTGGGTCGGTTCTTAAATTTTTAGGAAAAAATGATTGTAATAGATGACTTAGAAGGCGTAGTAAAAATAATCACTATTGGTTCTGAGGTTAGAAGCGACTGTGATATAGCACTGATGTAACAGCCTAATTTTCGTTAATCCAGTAAGTGAGGCTTGTCATGCTAACGTCTTCCGTAATGTCATTAAAATCCTCACTTAATTATAATCATACAAGTGTTAGGACATTTATTTTGCATGAAGAGGGAGTAATAAAATCCTAAAAATCATTTTCCAAACTGCACACATGTTATATTACCTTAGTCAATGACATGTGGGCCATGTTCATAAAAGAGAGGAGAGTAGGCTGCACATACCTACCATACCATTTCTTACTTTACTCACCTCTACCCTCTTACCTAACCCGTCAATGACGCATGGGCCCTACCTTGCATAGGAACTTGTGGGCTGCACAGCCCCTCCATGTCTTTTCTCACTTCGATCACCCAAACCCACCCTTTTCACTCACCCTATGACATGTGGGACCTAGCCCCACATGTAAGCATGAATGGGCAGCCATATATAAGGCTCTAAACCCTGGTTCTACCTCTTCCACCTGCTCATTTGCTTAGCCCCCACCTGAAAACAGCAAGCATAACTTCTCTAACCTTTGCCATTCTCCCCCACAAATCTCCACAAATCTTGAGTTTGAGCTTGTGCATGTTATACCACATCGAAGCCAAGATCAAGAGCTTCAAATCCATCCAAATGGATTCTTGAGGCACCAAGTTTTGGGTGAGTGGTAACCGGTTTTCTTTCTCACCATGTTCTGAAATTTTGCCATTGTGACTCATTTTCTTCTTCTCCATGGAATCCATCATCACACCTTGAATCGGGTCGCGCATGTCGCATGGAAGCTTGAGGAGGAGGGCTAGTTGCAGTTGGAAGCACGAGCAAGCAAGGTCATCGTCGTCTACATGAGCTAGGAGGAGACGAACCGCGAGAACTGGCTTTGCAACACCTTTTGTCATTCCCTCGCCGAAACCAACTGTCACCAAGTACAAAAGTAACCCCGTAGTGGTAAGATTCTACCCTAGTCCATTCCTTTGAAGTCCTAGTCCATTCCTTTGAAGTGTGCAGGCCAATGGACAAGTAGCCATTTTAAAACAGAGAAGCCCAGCTCGGATAGTCCGAGACTTCACTCGGACAGTTCGAACCACTCGGATACTCCGAAGAAAATTTCAGATAGTCCGAATAGAATTTAGCTCTAGACCGAGGGGGTCCACTCGGACATTCCGAGATGACACTCGGATACTCCGAACATAATTCGATAAAAACGAATTTTTTACTCTTCTAGCCGAATTTGAAAAAGTATTTACGGATTTAGCCGCGTGGCACGTGAAATTGCAAAATTAGCCCCTGTACAGTATAATTCCTCGGACCCAGTCGGCGGAATAATTTTTTATTATTTTTTCCCAGCAAATCCAGCGGATCCAGTCAGCGGAATATTTTTTTTATTTTTTTAAAATTTTTCGCGGACGTGCACAGCGGAATATTTTTTTATATTAATTTTTTAATTTTTCCGCGGACGTGCACAGCGGAATACTTTTAAAAAAAATTTTAAAATTTTTTCTTAATATCTCTGCGCTTCAAAACCGCGGAATAATTTTTTTTATTTTTTTCTGTTTTTTTTTCGGCGGATGGTTTTTTCCCTCCGGTTTGTTTCCCGGTTCAGTTTTTTTGTCCGTTCCTTTTTTTCGGTCGGACGAGTGGAGTTATTTTTCCTCTCAAACTATGGTGGAATAAATTTAAAAAAATATATAATTTTTCAGTGACATAGAAAAATTTTTATCAGTAATTTTTTTTCAAGAAATTCAGATTCGAAAACTGAGATGGCAAAATGCATGGTTTTGAATTTTGAAATATCGAAATTGACGTATTTCGCTAATTGAAAAATGGAAAACGGGTATTTTTCAACTCACATGGCGAATTCCAACTCACATGGCGAAATTGGACCTGATATTTCCAGAAACGGTCACTTTTGTTTAAGTTTGCAGAAATGGTAATCGGTTTTGTTCAAGTTTGCAGAAATAGTACGAGAAAACGAATTTGCATGCGAAAATTTGCAGGAAAAACTGACAAATTTTGTGGAAAAAGAGGAAATTTTTGTATTTTGTATAACATACTCGACGTATTCACAGAAATGCACAATACTTTCGCGTATTTCCAGACAAATTGTAGGATGTGCACTGCTTGATCATTTAAGCCTTTTGGGGAGATATTTCCAGACAAATTGTAGGATGTGCACTGCTTGTAATAGGCCAATTTCGCCTTTTTGAGTTTATCGAATGCTTGTTTCAACTCTAAATTTTATCGACTGTCAAAATACGAATGATTTTTTTTCTACATTTTACAATTCTTTTAGCTCAAGGTATATTTCTCCGCTCTCCCTAACTACTGTAAAAAAATCCATTGCGTCATGATCACAAGAAAATAAGAATCTCACCCCCCCAACCGCTTGAAATAATATTGTACGCTCAGTCCATTGAATTCTAGGGATTTCATCGCGACCATACCTATTTTTTAAAAAAAATTATACACAAATAAGGCTACTACACTACAAAAATCGCAGTCGTTTTTTTTTTTCTTCCGTGACAAATAGCGGAATCAATATGCTTAAATTTTTTAGTGACAATAGACATCCGTAATTTTAGCGAGTCAAATTTATCACTCACTGAAAAAGAATGACAAACAATTATATGAAATATCGCCGATAAATATGAATTTTTCTAAATTTATCGCACGCTATTTTAAACTTTGCATCGAGTTTCAAAATAAAATTGACCTTTTTTTCCCACGGAAATCCGTATTTAGGAAAAAAATCGCAGCGCGTGAGCTCATTCGGAAAAACCAAAAAAAATCTGCACGGCACTGTAGCACATGTATTGTAGTGTGTACTGTAGCTACGGAATTCATTGAATCGAACTACGTAAAAATTTTAAAAATTATTAAAAAGTATTCATTGCACGTCCGCGGAAAATTAAAAAATTAATAAAAAAATGTTCATGGTGGGCGCCCACGGAAAATTTTAAAAAAATAAAAAATATTCCACCGATCGATCCATGGATTTGCTGGAAAAAATAATAAAAATTATTCCACCGATCGGGTCTCATGGAATATCGAAAAAATAATAAAAAATTATTCCGCCGACTGGGTCCGTAGAATTATACTGTACAAGGGCTAATTTTGCAATTTCACGTGCCACGTGGCTAAATCCGTAAATACTTTTTCAAATTCGGCTAGAAGAGTAAAAAATTCGATAAAAACACCTCTAAAACCTGAACTTTTGACACACGAGTCCAAACTTTACAAACTCGATTGGTATTTTCATATTATAATTAGTACTACGCATCATGATCATTTCACGCATCTTTTAATCATATGCACCATTTGAATTCTAGGTTTGGTGTTTATTGAATTGGATTTTCTCGTTAGGTGTTGACGCTTCGGAAGGCACTCCCGAGTACGACTACGCCTTCGAAATCAAGAACGAGCAGCAAGGCACTACTTTAACCCTTGACCATGATTGCTCCTACTATTTGAAATTTACATTTTTGGAATTATTCTATCAATTCATGCTTACTTTCAATTACAACTATGATTGGGTAGAATTCTTAGCTATTGCCACATTGTTATGTTATTCCCTTGCCATGTTCTTTCCATGTTCCATTGTCGCCCTAGGTGGTTGGTTTATTATTATTGTATATAGGTTCGTGCGAATTGCTTAGCCATGCTTAGAACATCGTTAGGAACCGCGATAGATGGACTTAATCCATCGGTCGCAATGATCAAGAATTATTATGATGATGATGGTTTCAAATGTTGGTTAATGAGTAGAGATATTGGTTAAGGACCTTAAGGATTGAATCCTGGTAACGTCTCTTTGAGTAACTATCGTGCAAACCACATGCCGTTTATGGGACCGGCGTAACCAAGTACTTATGTATGATTAGGGTGTGTAAACCATGTGCACCCGGAATTCCTAAAGCTTAGTGGAGTGTTGACGAATACCCATACCAGGGGTACCCCACAGCAAAGTATACATCTATTTCAAGATCATATTTCTTCGGGTTATCTAGCCTCGAAGTCCGGCCGACAACAAAGATACGGCTTTGAAGGTGAAATCAACGTGGCCCTCGTCCCTCACTGAAAGGGGGTTATCGCCGAGATTGAATGTGATACCAAATGGGCCACACCAGACCACATCCTCATCAAGGGCCCCCCTAGACCCTAGAGGGGCACCCGCCTTGATTACCCCAGCCGAACCTCGGGTCGGACACTCCCGTCGGCTCCGACCCGACCCCGCATCAAGTACCACCACACGCTCCGACCAAGACCCCGACCGGCGTCCCCGCAAGCCTTGGCCCCGCAGTCTCTGCCACGTCAACAGTCTACGCTGAGCGGGTCACCTGTTGCACGGACGTAATGGTAACATTGGGGCGGGTGGTTCCTTCCCAAGGCAACCAGAGGGCGGCCTCAGCTAAAGCACCCGTCTTTTCAAAACGTCAGCATTTGACAAGCGCTCAGAGGGCAGGTGTGCGCCCTCCGAAAAGGGCGCCGCCCGTTGTGTCTACCCACCCCGCATGGGATGTGCTGGAGCCTGTCAGTCATTATGACCGAAGACCAGGTCGCCCGGACGAAGAGCCTGCCCGTCGTCATGACCGATGATTAGGATAACCAGACGCAGCATTCCCCTACCTTTTTTTTTTCAAATCCTCGTGTAACCTGCCCCCTCGGCCTATATAAAGGGAGGCAGGGCCCTTGGAGGAGGGGGATAGATTTTCTTTCCTTCACACGCACCCACGTGAGTTCGCTCACCGGCACCACCCTTTAGGTCGCTCAGGGTTCTCCGACCCGGGTCGGCGCCACGCTTAGGAAAGCCCTCCCGATTTCTTCTTCCCGAGCGAGTGCTAAGGGCTTGTCCTTAGCCTCCGTTTGTAACCTCTATTTGCTCCCCGAGCTCAAGGCAATACAAACCGCCACCACGAACTGGAAGTAGGGACGTTCGGCCCGAACCAGTATAAATATGAGACTCCTCTGCCCGGTCCAGTGTTCATCCGAGGCTTCGTTAGCCTAACCATTCGAGGAGAGGGGGCGCACGATCCTCTATACTTACAAATTTACTTGCCGGTTATACGAAACACCGACAGTTGGCGCGCCAGGTAGGGGAATTCGCGCGTCATCTTCGCAATCTCTGGATTCCCATTTTCCTCCTCGATGGCTTTCTTCACCAACGACGATGCATCTGCGTCAAGGGGCTAGATTCGCTTCGGTTCCCTCGACTTCATCACCATCCCGGCGGGAGAGTTCGTGCTCATCCCCGCCACTTTCCAGGCACGAGCGCCTACCTCGAGCCTGGACTCCGTCACCCGCACTCTCGGTGACCTTCGGCTTGGGGACCCTGCGCGGACCCCAAGGTGGGAGTCCATCTACCGCCACGCTACTTCTAGTAGCGGTCCCTCTGAGCTCAAGACGCATGACGGCATCACCCCGCAGCTCAAGACTCGTGTCTCTGATCGGCCATTTGCCGACCTCCGTCTACGATCTGCTAGAGAGCCCCTCCAGCCTAGACTCCATCTCAGATGCGGAGCACACCTCCAGCGCGTCGTACCCTCACGAGTGCAACATGGTGGGGCCGGACGCCCCGGCCACCACCTCCGTTAGCCCGGAACCGCCGCCCCAAGGCCGAGGCGGGGCGAGGTGGAAATCAACGCGAAGCACCGAGGCTCTCAAGCCACCAGACGGAGCTCCAGCTGCAACGACTAGAGGCTTAAGAGGCTGAGCTTGTCAAGCTCCAGGCCGATCTGGGGCAAGGCAAGCCCGACTCAGACGCCTTGCCGCCGCGCGCGTCTTGCGCTTTGATGTTCAACGACAATCGCCGAGGGATCGCCACGACCTCCGTGACTTCCCTCGTGCCGGCCCGAATGTCGTCGCCATGCGGCAATGTTGCCAGCGGCATCCCGAGCCAGAAGACCCGGGGGCTAAGGCCACCTACCAGAACCTCCGGGGGCTGGTAGAACGTACTACGATCCAACATGTACAACCTTCCGTCTCCTTCCGCCGGGCTTCTTCCATCACCCCACCACGCTGCCACCCCGGCGTCGGGGCAAGGCGCCACAAATACGCCGCGAAGCGCCCCAGCCTCGCACCGGTGCGCGAATGCCAGGGCAAAAGCCGCAACGTTCGCGGCACCGTGGAGGCCCGGAAGAAGACGGACGACGAGGCAATCCTGTCCCGGGCATGTCGGATGGTTTCCACGCGAAGATGTCCCGGTTGGTCCGAAGAAAGGTGACGAGCGCGTCCTCCTATTTGGGGGCGAGTCCTGTTCCGATCAGAGCTGTCTGGGCCGAGTTGGATGGATCAAGGATTACCTTTTTGACCCCCTCATCAGGTTTTAGGCTTGCCCTGGACTGTTTCTTGGCCGGCACCTCACCTTCGTCTCCTTGGTGTGTGGCTGCCTGCCGGATCTTCTCTCTGTCTTCTGCTGCCTCTTGGGCCTCGGCCATCTCGTAGCTTTCCCTGTCGCAGACGAACGACTGCCTGATATCACCACGTACGGAAATGATACCCTTTGGCCCTGGCATCTTCATGACAAGATATGTATAATGGGGTACGGCCATGAATCTGGCCAAGCCGGGTCTCCCTAGGATGGCGTGATATGCCGTCTGAAAGTCGGCCACTTCAAAGTTGAGGTACTCGGTCCGGAAATTCTCCTTGGTTCCGAACGTGACTGGCAAGGTGATTTGCCCGAGTGGTACCGAAGAAGTTCCGGGAATTACTCCATGGAATGGTGATGAGCCTCGCTTTAGCTCGGAACGAGGAATCTTCATGTCGTCAAAAGTTTTGGAGAAGAGAACATTGAGCCCGCAGCCTCCGTCGACTAGCACCCTCTTGAGTTTGACATTACGCACCACCGGGTCCAACACCAGCGGGAATCTTCCGGGATAGGGGATGTGATCTGGATGATCCGAACGGTCAAAGGTAATGGGAGCCTCAGACCATCGGAGATACTGGGGAGCTGCTGGCATGACGGCGTTGACGTCCCTGGCCGTGAGTTTTTGCTTTCGCTTTGACTCGTAAGCCATTGAGCCTCCGTAGATGTAATTGAGCTCCCGTTCCATCTTTTGGTACTCGCCTTCATCGTCCTCAGGGGATTTTTGCTTTTTCTTATCTTCTTCTTTTGCCTCACCTCCGGTTGGTCGCTTTCTGGATTCTTTGGCAAATCTCCTTAAAGTGAAGCAATCTTTTGCAGCATGTTTACCTTTTGGGTGAAAAGGACAAATAGCCTCCATCACCTTATCGTAGTCGTCGGTGCGTGGCGTGCGATAACGACCTTGCTCGGCTGCCACCACTATTTCCTCAGGCTTTCGTTTCCTGTCGCGTTGTTTTGACGACTCGGCGTAGTCCCTTTTGTCTTTCTGTCGTGGGCGATCATCCTGCCGCTCGGCCAGGGCGTCCGAGGCCGTTGCGTAGCGGTCCGCCAACTCGAACATCTCCATTACGGTGGATGGCGGTTTTCGAGACATCTTCTTGATTAAGTCGGGGTCGTTGACGCCCTTCTGGAATGCTGCTATAACTGCTGCCTCCGAGATGTCTCTGATTGTATTCTTCTTTTGCATGAAGCACCGGATGAATTCCCGGAGCGTCTCATTCTTTTTCTGGCGGAGCTGGTATAAGTCCCATTGCGTTCCAGGCCGTTTGTAAGTGCCCTGGAAGTTGGTGATAAATTGCTCACAAAGATCCTCCCAAGAATCTATGGAATTCGCCGGAAGTCCTGTAAGCCATGCTTGGGCCGAAGAAGTGAGCATGACCGGAAGGTAATTAGCCATCACATTGCGATCGCCCCCGGCAGCCATGATTGCCAGGGAGTAAACTTGGAGCCAAGCTTCGGGGTCTCTTTCTCCGTCGAACTTGGTGATGCTCTTCGGGTTGAATCCTTCGGGCCAGACCACTCGGCGAAGGCGAGGGGTGAAAGCCCGGATGCCCTCAATAGGGCCGTCGTTGCGCCTTCGTGGAGAACGCCGATAGGGTGATTTAGCCCGTCGGTCTTCGTTTTCCCCTCCACAATAGCGGGGATTGTTACGGTGATCGTCCCGATCGTTATGGCCAATGCCAAAACGTTCGTAGTTATCTCTGCGCCTGCGTCGCTCTTCATCTTCCCGATCACGCCGTCTGGCATTTAAATCCATGCGGAGGTCACGGTTGATGCTGCGCCGCGCGTCTTCCCCTCGCCGGAGCTCTCGCTTTGACGATCGCGAGCCGTGTTCTTCTTTGGCGGGCGCTTGAAGTCGACGAGGCGAGTTCGACATGGCTCCTCCTGGTGTTGTTGGACCGCTGCCGCCGCCACCATAGCCTGAACCTGGGCTACGATCGGAGCAGCAGGGCTATCCGGACCAAGCAGTGGCCCCAGAGTATCAAGAAGCGTTTTGGAGGCCACGATGTTCTGCTGAGGCGTATGAAAAACCGACTGGTTCCCCACCTTTGTCTGCAGGATTTCTTCATTAACGTTGCGGCTTCTATTCTGGAGGAGTCTCGCACGGCCTTCCTGTCGTTGACGTTCTTCTTCTGCAGCGTTCGTTGCATCTTTTTGTTGCTGGGATTCCGTTTGCAAATCTTCTATCACAAAAATGCTGCGAAAGCTCTGGAAATCTTCCGCCCCATCCTCTGAATCAGAGGAACAAGAAGATGGGTTGCACTGATCTTTAAATCCGAGTGGTTCTCCAGTATGTTTGACCACTCGGGATCTGCCATCAGCCGACTCCAGCTCTAGACGGGGTTCAAGCTTTTGGCTTTTCGTCCAAGGACAGATGGCCATGCTTGTTCCCGATCTGAGTGGTTCACTGGCGAGAGGGACCTCAAGGTTGCCTTCAGATTGGATCTGATCCGAACCCGAGAGGGTAAGATGACCAAAATTGCTGGCGATGAAGTCCAAAGCTTCAAACTAACGCTTGGGCGGTCTTGAAGGTGGTCATGCTTTTGACGAAGATCGCCATCGAGCCCGCCAAGATTGATCCTAGCGCAGCCCCTACCTGACACGCCAATTGTCGAGGTTCGTTACCGACAATAATTAAAAGGGGGCTAAGCGCTGGATCGGAAGCTCGATGGTAGCACAAGACACGACAAATTATACAGGTTCGGGCTCTCGCGGTGGAGATAATACCCTAGTCCTGTGCTCTGGAATTATGAGTGGCTAACTTATTTGCTGATGATGTTCCTGTGTTGATGGTTCCCCGCCCCTCCCTTTATATAGCAGAGACGGGCGGTTACAATAGGGAATCCCACTCGGATACGAGATGGAATCTGCACCCTAATATCTATCCGACTCTATATCAGTTTGGATTACAATCATCCTTTGCCTAATACAACTCGGTTTCCATAACGGGAATTTGTTCCGATTCTTCATATCTCGCCCGGCCCAATATGCCTCCAGTCCTCCGTAGTCGGCCTGGCTTAAGTTTGCCTGGTTGGGCCTCGCAGGTTTGCCTTGTGGGCCCCCGGGGTATATATCCCCCACAGTATCCTCAGGTGCAAAAGCTGCTCTACGCGGTGCTCATCGCCAAAAGGAAGCTAGTCCACTACTTCGACCGGCATCCGATCTCCGTGGTAACTTCCATGCCGCTCGGCGAGATCATTCACAGCCGCGACGCCTCCGGAAGAATAGCCAAATGGGCTCTCGAGCTCAACGGCCACGACATATCGTACGTCCCTCGGACGGCCGTCAAGTCGCAGGCCTTGGCCGACTTCGTCGCAGAGTGGACCGAAGCCCATGCGCCACCCGCGCCCGAAGACCCCGAGTACTGGACGATGTACTTCGACGGGTCCTACACCAAAAACGGAGCAGGCGCTGGAATCGTCCTCATCTCTCCACTTGGAAACAAGCTTCAGTACGCGATTCGGTTGCACTTCGACGCCACCAACAATGTCGCCGAGTACGAAGCACTTGTCAACGGTCTCTGGATTGCTGCCGACCAAGACGCCGCCTCTACGCACGTACGGCGACTCCAAGCTTGTCGTCGACCAAGTCATGAAGGCTTCCGAGCCTCGTGACGATCGCCTGGCAGCATACTGCCGAGAGGTACGTAAATTGGAGGGGAGATTCAAGGGTTTCGAACTTCACCATAGCTACCGCCGCTACAATGTGGAGGCCGACATTCGCTAACTGCTTCCACCGGGACCAAGATGCTGTCGGGGATCTTCGTCTCCAACCTCTACAAGCCCTCCGTTCGGCCGGATCCTCCTTCCGAGCGTCCGACCGACCCTCAGCATGCGCCCACTCCGACTGCCGAGCATCCGAAGTCGGAGCCTTCTGAATCAAGCCACGGTGTCTTTCGCCGACCCTCACCGAGGAAACCTTCGTCACCGACTAACCGACGGATCGCTCCCGCCGATCCCACCAAGGTTCGCGCCTGCCGCCGGGCGAAATCTTTGTCCCGGTCGGGAAGATCTCTACAAGAGAAGTCCTCCGGGTCCTCCGGCGCATCCCGACGAACCAAGGGAAGCAGCTGTTGCTGGACATCCACGCCGGAGTCTGCGGGCACCACGCCGCCCCACGGTCCCTCGTGGGCAAAGCCTTTCGCCAAGGTTTTTATTGGCCAACGGCGATGGCCGATGCCGAGCAAATTGTTTGCACCTGCGAAGGGTGCCAATTCTTCGCTCGACAGACGCATCTCCCCGCGCAAGCCCTGCAGACGATCCCCATCACGTGGCCGTTCGCTGTTTGGGGACTCGATCTGGTCGGTCCCTTTAAAAAGGCGCCCGGGGGCTTGACGCACTTGCTCGTCGCAGTGGATAAGTTCACTAAGTGGATAGAAGCTAAACCGGTCGCCACCATCACTTCTGTCCAGGCGGCCAACTTCTTCCGCGACATCGTCTATCAGTTTGGAGTCCCGAACTCCATCATCATCGATAATGGGACGCAGTTCACGGGGAAAGAATTCCTCGAGTTCTGCGACGACTTCAACATCCACGTCGACTGGGCAGCTGTGGCCCACCCGCGGACCAACGGCCAGGTCGAGCGCGCCAACGGCATGATCCTCCAAGGGCTAAAACCACGGATCTTCGATCGACTGAAGAAATTCGCGGGACGATGGGCAGCCGAGCTGCCCTCCGTCCTTTGGAGCCTGCGGACCACGCCGACCCGATCGACCGGGTTCACACCATTCTTTCTAGTGTTCGGCGCGGAAGCCGTTTTGCCTACCAACCTGGACTACGGTGCGCCGCGACTGCAAGCTTTCGACGAGGCACGGGGGCTCGACACGCAGCAAGATGCCATCGACCAGCTTGACGAGGCGTGCGATGTGGCCGTTTTGCGATCGGCCAAGTATCAGCAGAAGCTGCGGCGTTACCATGATCGACAGGTCCGCGGACGGTCCTTCAACGTTGGCGACCTGGTTTTGCGCCAAGTCCAGTCCAACGTCGGCAGGCACAAGCTGTCCCCTCCATGGGAAGGACCCTTCACCGTCGTGGAAGTCCTTCGACCCAGTACCTTTCGACTCAAAGACGACGACGGCAACGTTGTACCCAACGCATGGAATATCGAAAAGTTAAGGCGATTTTGTCCCTAAAACTTCGTCCTTATTCCTGCGACTTTGGCAAAACCTCCAGTTCGGCGCAACGTCTCGATCACACCACGATCGCCGTAAGGCCGCCAGAGCATCGCCTACCCAAATGGCCATCTGAGATCGCGCACCAACCGAACATCGCGACCAATCTTGATGGTAACTCGTTTTGCCAAGAGCGCTATGGCCCACGCCTCAGCGGCTGCGGTCTCGAAGTAGCGTTTCACGGTGAAAGGAGATAACCGTACGGGGCGGTCCTTTATTGGTTTGAAGCACGCCTTTGGGCCGGTGGTCTCATCACGATTTTCGCGTTTCCTTCAAAGTATCAGCGCCCTGGCCCTACGCCCGCACGACCCCGGGGGGTCCGCCGCTGCCTCCCGCTTACCGGCCCTACGATCATCGCCGCCACTCGCCATCAACGCCCCTGCCTTCTGATCCTTCTCCTCTTCTCTAGTCAAAGGGCAAAAGCAGAACAGGAAGGCGGAGGGGGCAAACTGCGCATAGTGGCTCTCTCCCTCCGCACCATATTTATAGGGCCGGGGTGGAGTGGTCGAAGTGGAGTCATCCCGGGCGACACATCGCGACGGGCGTCGCACGCGTCCGCGACGGGGCGTGCCTCGCCACCCCTCGCCTCGCATTAAAATGCGACGTGACGGTTGGGGCGAAAGGGCGCTGTGCCAACCAGGGAAGCGCGGCGCAACCCTTCGATTTCCGTTCCGGCACAGATGACTGCGTCGGCAATCGACGCCAAGTAACATCTGGATGGGCCGCGGTGGCCCCGAGTGAAGGTCTCGGCCGCCACAACACCTCCCGCATCCAAAATAAAAGATAAGGCAATCTTTTCCTTAAGATTTTTTCCGTATTTGTTTTTCCACTTCGAGTCCCCACACACCGCCCGGCTACAAACTCACGTGCTTTTACTTGCCTGTAACCGGTCGGCTACATGGTCCTCCCTAGCGTAACGCCGACCAGAGCACTACTACCACGCCCAACCAGGCTGCGGTTGCAGTAGTGCCTGTGGAAGAGGGAAATACCCGTGCGGAGCGACCCCTAGTCGGTCGGGAACACTCCTCTCCCACGCAAGTGTGGATGAGCGACTTATACCTAAGGTTCCTACACTCACGCGGGTCAGGCAATCTGGTCTGCCATTAGATCCTCCCCAACGGTAGTCCTCCGACCGAGCCATCGGCCTCGCCCAGCCAAGCTTACGGTTATGGGTAATGCTTCATGAGAGAAGGGAACACCTGTGTGGTACGATCCATGACCGGTCGGGGACACTCCTGCCCCGCGGCGAGTACGAGCGAACTCCTCATTATCTGAACTTTCCTAAAAAACGTCCACATGACGACCCGCGCTTATATAACCCCCGCGGTTTTCTAAGCCACAGTCGTCGAATGTTCATCATCCCTGGAAATCACGGAGGATGGGAATCGGACCAGCATTATGATCCGAACAGCCATTTGGTTCCCCCCACAATGGTAACCCTTTCCACCCAGTCCATGACATTTTGCAGGAGTGGAAATCGCAAAAAGCAAGGGAGTAGCGACGACGAAAGGTGGGAAAACGCCCTAGCCCTCGTTACCCCAAATTTACAGGCACCTACCGAATCACGTGCTAGCCGGACGAACATCGGCCGAGCCCTCGCCGATCCAGGCATCGCGCGTCCCGTCGCAAATGCCACGACAAGCCACCGTAAGACGACGCTTCGATCATTTCGTTTAGATTTTAATTCCAGCAAGACATTAAATGCTTGCCGACGCCGGTATCGCTCGGGCCAAACGCCTCATGACCCTAGATCATTGCCTCCGGATCGCTAAAACCGACCAAGCAGTACGAAAAGCCCACTGCCGTAATGGCCTCGGGGTGGCGAGAAAGGCTCAATGCCTCATGAATAAGACACGTTATGGGCTCCAAAGGCAAAGGATCCACCAAGTGGATCCCTAGCCGACCCCGACAGGCAAACGAGCGAGGGGAGAATTCAAGGCGAACCCTCGGTGGGTCTTTAGTTGGGTCGGCGGACGACCCAATCGCCTTAGCTCGTGTCCGAGACCATACTTCAAACTCTCCCGCGGAGCCCCCCGAAAGGGCAGCAGCCAGCTGCGCCCCGAGTTACGAACGGCTCGGGGTTAGGTACGAGATTGAGTAAAGAAAGGTTTTTTATGGGTCGTCCCCAGCGGGTCGGACACCCGACGCAGGGATCGTCCGCTCAGAGGTCGCCTGACCTCCAGGGCCCACTCGGATAACCCGTTTGTAGCTCCGCGAGCACGGTGTTCGGCCGACGTAGGCAAACACGCGTCTGCTCACCCCCTCCAGGTCCCACACCTGCGGACGGGGCGTATACGTGGGATCGACAGCGGCCTCTCCTCTCGCAGATCGCCTCGCCCGACGAGGACTCGAGACGGATGCCCCCCGCCTAGCTCCGGCGATAAAAACAACACTAACACATCTAGCTACGACGTTAAACGAGCACTGGAAACCGGAACCTCTCGCGAAGTCATCCGAGCCTCCCTGCCGCCCACGGCCGCGTCTAGCTACGACGTTAAAACGAGCACTGGGAACCGGAACCTCTCGCGAAGGCATCCGGGCCTCCCTGCCGCCCACGGCTGTGTCTAGCTACGACGTTAAAACGAGCACTGGGAACCGAAACCTTTCGCGAAGGCATCCGGGCCTCCCTGCCGGACACGGCCGCGTCTAGTTTCGACGAGAAACAAGCGACCTGCGTAAGGCACCCATGCCGACCGACATGGTCGCGCATTAGGGCCCTCCCACCGAGTCGGTCGGATTCATTTTAGCCTGTGTAACCCCCCGACCAGCTCTCCGACCGCCGGGGCTACACTCACCGGTGCGCTTCGCAAGACTCAAATTAAACACCAACAGTTGGTCGGACTCGGCTGAGCGGGACGTCCTTCTCTAGGAAGACCTATTCCCTCTTCGCGCCGCGTCGCGTCGCGTTGTCGAGAAGAACATACCAGACGAAAACGGAAGGTCCCTCTAGGAACGCTTGCGTTTCAGGACGGCCCTGGGGGCTACCGACGAATACCCATACCAGGGGTACCCCACAGCAAAGTATACATCTTTTTCAAGATCGTATTTCTTCGGGTTATCTAGCCTCGAAGTCCGGGCTGACAACAGCATAGGAAGCCTGAAGGTGAAACCAACGTGGCCCTCGTCCCTCACTGAAAGGGGGTTATCGCCGAGATTGAATGTGATACCAAATGGGCCACACCAGACCACATCCTCATCAAGGGCCCCCCTAGACCCCAGAGGGGCACCCGCCTTGATTACCCCGGCCGAACCTCGGGTCGGACACTCCCGTCGGCTCCGACCCGACATTCATTTTTTTGACTCAATGGCATCTCTCCAATGTATGTAGGGGTTTCTCGGCCTACGTCGATGGAGGAGGGAAACACGATGCTAAAAAGGGCAAGACGCTGGAGTATAAGCCCTTCAAGTACAAGTGCCTACTATATATACGATTAATTTTTTTCTAACATATAATCTTCATGTGTTAATTTTTCTCTCTCTTCACAGTATCATCAACAGGGCAGCGGTGACCTATGTGGCTTCTATGTCATGCACCACATGGCGTTCCTAATCAATAACTCACATCATTTCTCTCAGGTATATGTACATGCATAATAATATACTTAGCCTTTTACATACAAATTTTAAAACTTAAATTACTGCACTACATTCTGTTTTGTAGAAGCTCACTATCATCTATAAAATCTTAGAGAACAAAGCACTGAACGACATACAAGATCACTTATGCTAGTGGTACTTGTTAGAAGTTATATCGGAGGACAGCAGGTTTAGAAATCCTGAATCATCGTACTAGTCCATATGTAAACAATATTAATTAGTACTGATTGTTAAGTATGTTTATGTTGTATGTTGTTACTAATTGTTAAGTATGCCTTTCAGTTTTCATTGAATGTTGTCATGTGACCATTATCTATTTTACTATACATGAAAATGATGTTTCAATTGTTTTATGCTATTGAAATCATGAAATGGACACTGTTGCATTTCATAAGTCTTATTAATTGGCTCTTCCAAGTTAAACACTAAAGAAGTAATTAGCAATGAATATTGGCGGGTGCATATCTATCTCTTATTTTGTCAGGCTTTTAGCGCTGCTCAAAACAGTCGTGCGTCATACGGCAGATGTATACAACAGATTCAAGACTTTATCCGGTGCTTTGGAACATATATATAAGCCATTTATGAGTTGCAATCCAATGATCTATAATTGAAGGTACCTAAACTGTGCACCAAGTATTACCTTAAAGATTAGTTATACGGTTATATAAAGTAATTTCGTATCCTTATCAAATGAGAAGGAGAAAGGTAAGCTGGTAAAAGCACAAGTCCCTAAAACTGTGCAAACCCCGGAGATTATCATTTGCAAACTAAAACGTTCTTTTGCACGGGCAGCAACAGATCCGGGCGAGAGGGAGAACCGGAGAAGCGTGCACATGTAGGCCTGTGCGGTTAAGCCGTGCGGCCGAGGGCAACACGCGATGCGCCTAGCGAAGGTGGAAGCATGCTGTGAGCAGAGTTGTGGATGCTGGGATGGCCAGACAGGTAAGCAGCGGGCAACGGTTGGTTGTTGACTAATTAAAATCAATTTACATGGTGGATCGGAAATTTACATGGCTTTTTCACTAGCTACATTTACTTGATTACAGCAATTAATGGAACAATTGGCTTGGTGACGGACGACGTGAATTGTGACAAGATCTTTTAGGCATATGAAGCAACCTCACTACCATAAGGGGTTTGCAATACCGGCCACTGGTCTGGCATATTTGCGATGTGAAATATAACATTTACATAGTCATCGATCGGTAACATAGAATCTAAAAATTTTACTTAGTCAAGAACAGTGACGGAACCAGCACGTACTGGGGCAACTGCCTCGGTTCTGTTGGAAGCAAGTAGGGACCGATCTTTTAGATATTTCAACGTTTTCCCTGGTTAGTAGCAACCATACAAACTGATGGAGCAGGAGACCAAGATGATAAACAGTCAATGGCTTGAGGTGTCGATGCGTCATGGGCAAGCTCGGCTTAGCACTCGGCCCTAAAGGCCCAGCCCACTGCTAGCAAAAAGCCAACCACCTAGAAGATATGATACAATCAATTCAAGAAAAAAATTATTGTTTAAGCAATGTAATTGCTTGGTAAATATGTAAGTTTACTCAAGTAGTTCGTATTTACAACTTAGCAGTCAATTATGTAACTTAAAATTGCCCAGATACAATTATTCTATCTTCAAGGGAATAAGTGTAATTGTTCATCTCTTCTGCATCTAATTTAACCCAAATAATAGTAAGCAAATTGGTACAATGCAAATTGGTACAATGGTATTTTCTCCGTCCAAGTTTATAATGCGTATTTCTTTTTGGCAAATAGGCCAAGAAGATATTAAAAATAGCTATTTAGTTCTAATTATTATCACTGAACACTATATTTAATGCATGCATGTAAAGTACAGAAAGTAAAACTGGATATTTTTAGGGGTATAATGAAAACGTCATACTAATTTTGTACTGAAATATGAAATATATCCTATATTTATGGATAAGACCATTAAAAAATAACTCCTTATAAACTTGAACGAAAGGAGTACAATACTAGATAGCTTTAGTCGAATAATTTCTACAAAAGCATCGTCCATTGGACTCTGTTTTGAAATGCAGACTACGTAACTGAACACTATACTATGTAATCCCAGGAATATTGGACTAAGTAATTAAACAAGTATTACATAGTTTTCCCAGGACGTATAGATTGTTACCGAAATTGCTACGGCGGCTCCCCGCTCTGTATAGATGAAACAACAGTCTAATATACTCTCATCATAGATTTAAGTCTGGATGAGTGGAAAGAGGTCTGTATGGCAAGGAGAACCAGACAAGTGCAGCTGGAGAAGGGGGGAAGTGAGGTCGATTGTTGTTGATTTGGAGAACAGCACATCGAAGACGGTGACAGTGGAGCATGAGATGAGAGTTTGGCCAAACATTTGGGGTTAAATGAAAAACAATTACTAAATTGCTCGTCTTTACAAAATTTTCTATTCCTATGTTGTTCATGCAAATAAACGGTTGATTTTTTTAGGGACATTCCAATTAAGCATCACAGGAGAAAATCTCATCAAATTAACACCCCTTTTATTTGAAGACTTAGTTTTGCTAATTAATGATGTTGATTATTTTGATGTGTCTCTCAGCGCGATAGGTCGGTCGTTGATGTGCCCGGCGAGCCGCCGGTTGGTATGACTAATTCAAATTAGCATAATTGAAACACAGAATCTTCTTGCTTGTAGAAAGAAAAGAAAAAACACAGACATAAATTTCTTGGTCTCAAAAGCAAAAACGACACTACAAACAAAGAAAGTTCTTTCGATCTCGATACACATAAATTACGTAGATGAAATTCCTGCGTGATTCTCTTATATAGAATCCGTTATCTTATATATGCGATCTACTTGCAATTACAACACGTCGATGGTCACTGGTCACATACCGCTGCGCTCATTCTACACCGCCGTCGTCGGAGCCCACGGCCGCCGCATGCCTCGCCTCCGGCCACACAATAAAACTGAGCCGGAGGCCCTGCCGCGGCCGCGACCTCACTACGAGAGTAGTTAGAACCAACATACGGCTCATTTGTCAACTACAAACTAACAGGAAAAGAAAAGGCCGAAGCGCGACCGATCAGGCTAGCTAGCTAAAAGCTAACTACTCCAACCGCAGGATGCGCCTGAGGTCGCGCGTCGCGGCGTCGTCAACGACGGTGACGGTCGCGGCCTTCCTGAACGGGAACTGCGGCAGCGGTAAGGAGCTCGGCTCGGGGGACACGGAGAACGCGGGCCCGGCGTACACTTCCACCGCGGGCCTCACCGGAGCTGCAGCTGTCTTCTTGGCAGCAGAAGAAGAGGGCCTGCCGTGGTGCCTCCTGCTCGCCGTCGAAGCCACCGGCGGCGACTTCCTGGTAGGGCTGGCGTTAGGCTTCCGGTGCGTGGCACGGATCCTCTGCGGCACCAGGAGGATGTTGTGCGGGCGCAGCACCTCGGTTGCCATGTATGGAGAAGGCGACGACAGAAAGAAGAAGGGGGAAAAGAGGAAGAAAAAGGGAAAGTGTAATCGGGTTTTGATTGCTGTACACGGTTTGGATGCGGAATTCGGGGTGGAAGGAGACGGAGGTTTTATAGGGAGTGGGAAAAGTAACGGACGGAAGATGAAATGGTCGAAATGGTTTGGGTAGACGCGTTGCCTTCCGGCTTCCGGCGTGGTGCGGTCGACTTTGACGGCTTCCTGCAAATTTCCGCTCATTTGTTGATTGGTTCGTGGCAGGTTCTTGTAGGTTTCGCTGGTCCAAGGCGCTGTGCGTGCACCGCTTCGGGTACGCTGGTTCTTTTACACCAGTACTATGCACAGTGTTAATTTCTCTCTTGAACTGAAACATTGATAACGTTACACACCTTACTGACTTCACACACGCACGCACGCTCGCCAACTACACAAGCTTGAAATTTTGCAGAGTGTTGGCACGAGCTTTATCAGTTTTTTTAGATCAAAAGGATATCAATCATTTGATGCCCTAGTTCATTGAAGAAACTGAGAAGTTTTAGCACAATTCATACATAGTATCGGATAAACTCATCCCAATACCAACCATTAACATACAGTTAGACAACTCAATATGACTACATCTTGCCATCCACCAGGGCATTAAGATAAGCTTAAATCGATTTCAACTCATCTGATATAGCAGCTTCAGCTTGATATTCATCCTCCAAATTTCCTTCCCATTCACGTTACTCCAAAATCAAGGGGTAGCGGTGCTTGAATTCTGGAACTCAGCTTTCTATAGAACTACTCCATCTTTACCATCATCTTTTCTTCGTACAAAGGACGTCAATCTTGCAACGAGATAAACATTCTTTGGCATATTATCTTCACATTTGACCAGCACTGAAAACGAAAGATGAAGTTATTCCTACAATTCCACATAGCCCATAAAGCAGCAGCACAAGCAATGTTCAAAACAACATTTTTAGAGTTACTCAACCAAAACTGAACCACAAATTCTAAACTATCACCAATAATCGGGCCAAAAAAACTCAATAACCATACCCCAAGTATCCTTGGCTACAACACAATCAAAGAACAGATGGTTGACCGTTTCAATCTCATCATAGAAACTATAGGTAGACCCTTTATCAATACCCCGCTTCAACAAATTATCTCTATCAAAATTTTGTTATGAGATAAGAACAAGAGAAAAAATTGAATCCTAGGAGGGACAATCAAACTCCAAACAGCAAGAATGAAAACATGCATGACCCCCCTAAATTTAATCATAGCATAAAAGGGATTTAACAGAGTAGACCATATTGCTACTATACTACCAAACAAGAGCATCCTTATCATCAGAAAACTTAATACTGTTAGCCATAGCCACTAGTTCATACCAGACATTTGTTCAAAGAAGGTAAACAACCATTTGTGATAAACAGCAGAACTATCATTATTTTAAAGAAAAAGGGGGGTATCGTCAGCATATTGCAAGCTGACAATAACTCCAGAGCAGAAATCATCACACAAACCTTTTATCAAACCATTAGCAATAGCTTTTTGTAAGATTCTAGTAAAAACATCCCCTTGCCTCAAACCTTTTACCAGTTTGAAAAAAAATTGCTTTAAACACTATTAATTTTGAGCCCGACAGAACTTTTTTCTTGCATAATGTATATCCAAACATGTCACTTAGTCCCAAAACCTCTTTTAGCTAGTATATCTAATAGAAAGCTCCAATGAGCCTTATCATAAGTCTTCTCATAGTCAAGTTTGAGCACCAAGCCATCTTTCTTTTTAGGGAGACTTAGAAATTTGCCACTCCTCAATTTGGAAATTCGATGGCCCATATAAAAAATGCCACTCAGTGGCATTTTTTCTACATGCAAATGAATTTTCAAATTGAGGAGTGGCATATATCTAATTATTCCTTCTTTTTTTTATGGTGAATCTTATGAATTACTTCATGGGAAGTTACTACACTTTTTAGAATATAACTATTTTTTTATAAAGGCAGACTGATTAAGAGAAATGATTCTCCTACGAATCAGACTTATCCTTTTAGTTAGCACCTTAGTGATAATTTTAAAACTGCAGTTCAACAAATTAATAGGCCTGAAATTCTTTATATCTCTAGCATTACTCTCGTTGGGAACTAGAGAGATCATAGAAAAATTGAGCCTAAACATATCAAGATCACCCCTTTCAAGTTCTTGAAACAAGTCTAGTAAATTATCTTTAATATGAACCCAAAAATTTTTATAGAAAATGAAAGGAAGACTATCAGGGCGTGGAGCTCCATCAGAATAAGAATACAAAACTACTTTTTTAACCTCATCCTCAGTAAAAGGAGGTTCCAAGATGTCATTTTCCTCATCGAAAACCATTTCATCCATATTGAAAAACTGATCTCCTATGTTAATATTAAGCTTAGCTTCATAACCAAATAAGAATTTATAATAATCACAAACTATATTCAACATCTTACTAGTATCATGGGCAGGCCCATCTAAGATAATGATAAAGTTCTTCCTCCTTTGATTAGCAACAGCATGAAGATACCTAGTATTGCTACCCCCTCTTTCACATTCCTATCCCTAGCCCTTTGTCTAGCTTTGGTTTCCTAAACAACCCAGGTTCTATTTCCCCTTTGATAGTCAACAATCTATTTTTCTCTACTCTAGAGAGAATTCTAGATTCAGAAAGGACATCAAGATCATTAAACTCATCTAATAACAATTTCTTCCTCCTCTTAGATTTAGGCCTTGTTTGGTAGAGCTCTAGATCCTAACTCCACCTTAGATCTAGAGCTTGTAGGCTAAAATAATTGAATTAAGTTTATATTTTTAGTCTAAAATGTAAACAAGATGATCCACATAAATATTTTTAATGTACTCATAGCTCCAACTCCATAAATTTCTGAAGCTAGGAATACCCTACTCCACCAATTCTACAGATTTTAGTGAAGCTGGAGTTGTGCCAAACACCCCATTAGAGTGTTTAGTTAGGTCATCTTCTTTACATTTTAGACTAAAATATAAACTTAATTCACTTTATTTTAGCTTACAAGTTTTAGATATCAGGTGGAGCTGGGATCTACAGCTCTACTAAACAGGGCCTTAAATTCATATTTAAACTCCACCCTTTAGTTATCTTCCTAAAATTTTTAACTTTATATTGCTATTTATTAATAGCATTGATGCCTCTAACAGGGATGCCCCAAGCCTTTTGGACTATATTATGGAAATCATTATAAAGAAGCCACCATTTCTCAAATTTATAACTAGATTTACTATGTGGAGTACCATCCCCTGAATCCCATAGAATAGGAGCATGGTAACTACCAATCCTGGTGAGGGAAGAAGCAATTGCTAAAGGAAAATTTTCCTCAAAAGAAGTACTACAGAAAATCCTATCAATAACCAATAGGACTAATTTTTCTTGGTTGTTAGTCCATGTAAAATATATGTTAGTCGAATGCATCTCTATAAGCCCCCACATATCTATCCATTCATTAAATTTATCACACCATTTATGGTCAACTTTACCATTACTTTTGTCATCTTGAGACCTTACCAAATTAAAATCTCCCCTAAAATAATAGAAATATGCTCATCTACAATGAAAATTTCGTGGAGTTCAGAAATAAAAGTTGTTTCCCTTCCTCATAAGGGGACCCATCATACACAACCACAAGCCTCCATACAAAATCATTCTGCTTATTCTTCCTAGGGTTCTTGCCCCGTTTATATTTACCCACTGTAGTCCATTCTCCTAAATTGGTACCTTCTATAGGTACTTCCTCCAAAAGTGCAGAAGATAGACTATGACAACTATTAGCCAACTTATGTACATCAGCATCTACTTTAGATACACATTCAATAACTTTGAAGCAATCTCCCACTAAGATATTCTGCTCATAATTTGCTATTCTCACTGCATCAATTTCTTTACACAAAGAAATATTGTCTACTTTTTCTAAGTCTGAACAACCCATTATAATGTCAACTTTCCTAGTTAAAAGATTTAATTCATGAACCAAATAAGAAACAAAGGAATTTTTAGAAATTATACCTTTGGTTTTAGGACCCTCCAAATTTTTTGTTTTTTTCAGTTCTTGGGCCTTTTGCAGAATGGTTTTGCCCAAATCTTCAATCCTTCTACTCCTTCTTTTACTTGGGACCAGACCCCACTGTTTCTGCCCCTTATTGAGCAAACTATTTTGTGGTAATTCAATTCTTTCATCCTTCTACAGCTGTTCATCTTTATCCACTAGGTGTCTAGGTCTTCATTGTTCTTGTCTCCTACCTTTTCCTAACACTCTTGGATATGCATGATCTTCTAAACAGGAGGAGAATCCTCATATAACATATTGTTATGATCTGATTTAACAACATCAATTAACTCTTGCTATCCATCATTCTCATTTCTAGTTCCATCTATTTCCTTATCGGAGTCAATCATCTCTAGCTCTCTAAGCAGTCAAAAACATTTCTCCTCGTCAACCACTTCATCATGGGATGCTTTGCTTACATTTTCCTGAAATAGTTGTAGCCAAGACTTTCTTTCCATATCATTTGAGATTTGAGCAGACTTTGTTCTATAAGCAGAGCTATCTAAGTCCAGCATAACAGCAGCCTCTTCCCTAGTAGAAACTAACTTAGAACTTGATTTGTTGGGTTGTGTACTAGCAGCTCCAATATGTTTTTGTTCAGATACAGATGAGCTATGTTCAGTATCCATATCATCCCTTTTATCCTCAGATTTCTTGACTTCCATATCTAAATCATCAAAACAAAGCTTTTTTTGAACCATTAGTCTTTGTTGAGGGATTTTAGTAGGGTCTCTACAAGCAATTTGAAATCTAACAACCTCGTAGAAACTCTTAAACATACCAATCCAGTCTATGTTAACTAAAATACCAAAACAAGACGCAATTTGATCACAAACATTGGAAGTACACCATTTTGGGGGGATACCTCTCACCTGAACCCATGTTTCTTAAGGTTCATCAAAAGAATCTAAATCTCCTTTCCAGGCTTCAATATACACTATCACACTTAGTTTGTTTAGGTTAAATCTAGGGAGAAGAGCTAAATCTGACACTTTCTTCTGAGGAGGAATACAAACAAAGAATCTAAACTCATCCATCTATCTAATCTGCCAAGGCCAGTGAGCATCAAAGATATCAGCTAGATTCTTCTCTAATTCGTCTAGAGTAATTTCCCCTTGATCAATAGTGATGGCACCACAATTGTTAAATCTAAAAGAGGCACTTCTATTGGACTCTAGAACTTCAAGGTGGAAAAAACCTAGACCATTAGTAGCACTACGAATGTACCATGCAGATAGATGTGGCTGCAACCGAACCGAACAATGATCCACCTGATAACCCAACTCATCACAGATAAAACATAACTTTGGATTTTTACAGTTCCCAACCAAATGTCCTGGCTCACCACAGTTATATCAAATCAAATTTACATATTGATGCTCTACACCAATAGGGACCATAGGAGCATTACCTTTCTCTTGATTTAACAGAGGAGGCTAGGGGGATTCCTGGTGGACCTTGGACTTGCATATGTTGATTTTTGTGGAGGTTGATTAGAAACCTCGGGATGAGGATTTGGAGGATACCACTCATGACTCTGCTAGAAATGGCCTCGTTGCTTCCTCTAACCCCTGAACGGAGGTGGAGGACGCCAGCCACATCCATAGCCCCCTCCACCTCCTCTCCCCCATTGATTCCACCCATAATCAATCATCTTCACCACTGCAGTAAATGATGGATGACCCTCCCCTCTTTCACAGAAATCCTTGGTGAAACCAAGAGAGTGTGGATTTGAGGGGAGATGATCTTGAGCAGAAATAGGAAAGCAATCTAAAACTGAGAATCTCCTAGAGGAAAGCAAATCACTTCTGATCCAAATGAGTGCCTCTCACGCTGTCTGAACCCTAGAGCGTGGAGGACAGGAGTTCACGATGACCCAAAGCTGTCCAAAAAGCTCCTCTATATTCTCCTCCTCCTCTTTCTTTGCTATATCTGGGCCCAAGGTAGACAAAGACATGGCAAACCTGGACCCTAGCGCAACAACGTCTTCCCCAATCTGCCCTTCACCATTTGAGGTTACAGGAAATGGTTTGGATCAAGACCCATCCGAGCCGCAATGCCACACAAGCTAAGACCGTGTGATCCTTCCAAGTGGTGCCGATCTAGGAGAGGACTGAAGGCACACCTTGGTGCTTACGAGATGTACTTCGCTTGGGTTGGAGAAGAAACCCTCGTCGATCGAGGATGAGATCGCCGAGTCGCCTTCTCTCTCTCTCTCTCGGAGAGGTCTACAGAAGTAAATGTTTCTCCTCGAATTTATGAGCTTTATCAGTGAACACAAACGTGTATACTTTTATTAAACAAGATACATTGTGTACATACTGTAAATCAAACACAGGTTTGTGAGAATAAACACCCTCGCTCTTGCCATCAGCCACTAGACCATCCTTAAATACTGATGATTTCATTTATAATATTTTAGTCAAGGTGGAACTGGATGCAATGAGTACGTATCGTTGTGACAAAATCATTTGACCCAATTAATGGCAAAATCCTCAGGAACGTAATACATGATATTTGTGTTTCTTCTGTACGTTGGTACATGCATATCCGGTGTTTTTTTTTCCATGCTGTATGATGTAAAATGGCAAGGTAGTAACAAATTTGAACTCAAATAAATACCGCTGAAAACCAACCAAATTCATCCCAAAATCCAATCCAACCGTGTACTCAATAGCATGTTGTTGACAAGGTGTACGCAAAGCATGTTCTTGGCTAGATATTGCAAGTAGCGACCACCGCGGGCGCAAGTGGGGGCAGGTCGGCTTCTAAGCAAGCCTCGTGCGCGGTTGTTAAGCGTCCCGGTCAACTATTTGGTTGTCACCGCGTTATCGAATGGGATTGGCATCACGTCGCCATCCGTTCCAGAATGTGCGAGACTACTTGAATATTTCGAAACAAACCTGAAACATATAGCGTCAGCATCGTAGAAAGAAAGATAAGAACATCCCATTGGACACGGCCACAGTACTGGAGGGCCTATTAGACTCGCAACTAGCGAGAATATTCCTCAACTGGATTCTGCTACTCACTTCGTGTACAAATAGTTGTCATTATAGATGTAGTCTCTAAAATATAGTTTTGATCATCAATTTTTATTACAATTTATTTATAAAATCTAATATAATTATAATGTTATGAAAGTACTTTTCGAGATAAATCTACACATATAATTTTATGTATCTAATATAAATATTTAAAGAGATATTTATAGCTAAAGTTTTAAAAGTTTAACTGCAGATATATCCAAAACGACAACTATTCGTGATGGCTGGGAGAGTAATTGTTAAAAGCTCACCAGTTGACATAGCAAGTGAGTGTACAGTTGTTCAAGGAGTAGAGTTGATACGAATCAACGAGGCCGCTCTTTACCCAATTTTTATATCAATTATGTTAATTTAGCTTCCAAGTGCATATAGATAATACTCGCGAGCAAGTCTCTTGAACCTTTCCTTAATGCACGAGTGAACTTTTTAACCAATGAAATCTGCCTGCCTATATGACTAAATTAAATATCACTTACTGTCTTTGACGGCTACTAGCTATGACAAATTTTCTTTAAACCCATGATTTCAAGCATGAGTTATTTTGCCATGGTTAACCATAGGGCAAAACAATATTGACGCCAAGCATGACAGCATGGCTAGATAACATTCAATAATTTTCGGCTTTTTGTGTTGTTTTCTTTTGTTTCTTGTACATAGTTTTTGTTCGCTTATATACAATTAAATTTATACAGTAGGATCTTTGCTATTGTTCTCCCCTCTAAAAACAAATTTAAACCAAGGTTATCCCAAAACATTGTTATATTCTGTGCAATGGCGAAGCCAGGATAAAAATAGAGGGTGTGCTCAAAGAAATAAGCTAAATTGAGACAAGCATATCTAATATAATCTTGTACAATTGAAATTCATATAAATAAAAGAGAAATATGAAAAAAATAAAAAAATACAATAAAGGAAGGTACCTGGCTAATAGAAAGCATCTTAAAACACATGAATATGTGTCCAAAGCGACATGTATATCAAAATTTGCAAAATTAAGGATACAATAGTAAATTGCAAATGATTATGAACATTCAAAATAAAAAAATACCACTAAAGTGCTAGCTTGAATCACGATGCAAATTCATTTTACAAGTTTTCATGCCTTGAAAGAGTTTTATAATTCTAGTATCATCAATGCTTGTAAATATCTCTCGCGTGATGTAGCATACCATCAAATCATTGAGCTCAGTCATCAACTAGCTTATTGCGCAAATCTATTTTGATAATATTCATTGCTGAAAAAAATTCTCTGAACAGATGCCATTGCCACCGAAAGGATCAATGTCAACTCAATGAAGCGATATACCAATGGAAAAGTTCTACATTTTTTTGGTTTTAACCATCATTTTAGCAAGTTTTGAAATATCATGACATACATGAAATTCATCACTTCTCCTAATATTGAGAATGAAAGTTTAAAGCTAACTTCTTATAAGAACCGGTCAACTACCATGAAATCATCAGCATAAATCTCAGTAAGTTGAACAAGTTTATCAACATCAACCTTAGAGAAGGTGTTACTTAGATCAAGACAAGACATGCATACCAATAAATCTAAGGAAACTTCATTGAAGCGATGATTCATCTCATCCATGGTTGCATCAAGAGTAGCATTGAAAATGTCAACTTTGTAATAATAATGTTGAGTCACATCACCATATGCTTCTGACATACAAATTTACCCATTACTCTAATAGTATAATCTATATTTGTACATCAATCCTATAGGCCTCACAAAAGCTTTTGACTTATTTGAACGATGACTCCTACCCATTATCTCATATATCTTGCAAACGTTCTTTCACATCTGTATCAAGTCCATAACTTCAACAATATCTTGTTGCTTTCTTTGCAAAGCAAGTGATAACTCATTTGTAATACTCAACAAGGTTATCAAGAAATATACGATGAATACAGATTCAAAGAATTCTATCATTTTTGGCAAATATACTGCTCCACCTTGACTTGAATTTTGACATGCATCTTCACTTATAAGCTCTAGCACATCCACCACTGCCTCCCACATTTGATATATACAAAACAATGTTTTGAGGTGTGAGCCCCACCGAGTATCTCCAGGTTTAGCTAGGCTAGCTTCGTGATGCAACTCTGTCCTAGCTAAAATCAAACCATTCTCCAACTTCTATAACAATACATCGTGATGCTTTTCAATTAAAACTTCTTTTCTTTTGCAAGAGGCACTCACAGCAGTCACTATCAAGAAATATAGTTGTAAAAATTAGCAATAGCTCTATTACAACTTGCAATAGTGATAACCGCCAACTGTAACTAGTGGGTAAAACGGTGCATATAGAAAGCTGGCGAATTCTCATGTCGAATAAGTTTTTGCAAGCTGTTAAATTTACCTCACATATTAGAAGCTTCATCATAGCCCTGGCCACGTAGCCTGAAAATTGGTAAACCATGCAGATCAAGAACACCAATCAAAGCTTTCTTTAATGCTATAGATGTACATGTTGTGATGCACTTAATAGTAAGAAATCTTTTCACAACCTTCCCTTAATTATTGACAAATCTACATATCACAAATTTTACAAAGTTAGAACAACACAACAATACATAAATTATATGACTAAAAAAAGATGTACAACTAACTTCACAATAACTGCCATTTGCTCCTTTATTGACACATCTCAGGACACACTAGTAAGCACAACGAAATTTCTATCTCCAATCTCACCCTTGATCACTTTAGTTACCTCTTGTGCACAACAGTTCAAAGGCTCCTTTTGAATATCTAGAGAAATCATAACAGCATGCCCTAGAGCTATATCAAATGTCCACTTCCTCATTATTGTACCAATCCAACAACTCTTTAAAATTACCCTTGTTAATGGAAGCAAATCATTCATCATGTCTATGAAAAGCTTCACCTTGTGTTATGAGATATCTTGCACAATCTAAAGATATAATCAAATAAATTTTATATGCAATCTCTGTATCCTTAGTGTAAGTATTCAATTTACTGGATGTACTTGATCATTGATTTTTAAAGTCTTCATGGTCACTCCTCGCAATGTTGTAGAAACTATTTAGACTACCAACATATTTATTGGAAGCATCTAAAGCTGTCTTCCAACAAGAGAACCCAACTTTTGTAAATACACCATTTCCAAATGTGCGAGTTTGTGTGATTTCTTTAAAAAAACAACAGAAACAAAATATGGCATCCTTTTACACACGATATTTGAATCAATCAAACTTATTAAACCATTGTTCTTGAAAGGGTCTTCATATTTTCCCATCCAATGTCTTTGGAAATGCATGCCCAATTGGTCAATTGGACCAGTCGACAAATATACCCTCCTTACTTGATCTCTAATTTTATTAGCATACGATATACTGGATCAGCGATGATTTCATTAGGATTAAATTCTAGTCGAAACATCCTTGGTTGAGTTGTTCCCTCATCAATAGGGGGAGTACTACTTAAATTAGTTGTGAAATAATTACACAAAGTTCGTTTCTCTATTATTGCAAATCTACAAACAAATAATACAACTATATTACTACTACAGAACTTAAATAGTAAAGATTTACCGAAGTATTCTAAATTTGAGTTGAGCACTTAACGAACTACCCTTGTTGGCACTCAGTAGCATAGTATGGCACAACTAGTCACAAGCCATAGTACAGGACAGTGGAGTAGTACACATCCTACAGTAGTACCTCTCAGAGTCTCACTCTCAGGCAGTTAGGAGTCGGCTCACTCTCAGGAAGTCAGGAGTCGGCACACTACTCTCTCCATTAGACCTGTTACTCAACTTGGTTCTTCCATCAGCAGTCGGCACAGTAGCTTAGTCCTCCCAGTCTCCCACCGTCCCCACTCCCCACACATTCTCTCCTCCCTCATGTCTTCTCCCACTAGAGACCTAGATGGCCAGCTCCTTAGCTCATGGTGGTGACTAGCCCTTCCAGTAGTGCTTCTAGCCCTCCATAGCGGTGCCCCAGGTGGCCAAGTCCCCCTCCCCTCAGCGGTGACCCCAGGCTCATCGCCTGCACTTCGCCCGGCTTCCTCTCATCAACCTGCACCACTGCCCACTTCCAACCGCCATGTGCGTAGTCTTGGCTCTTTAGTTCGATTGGAGATTTGATTTCATCTGTTCATTTGAGGATTTAAAGGATGTGGGGTGGGTTGGAATGTTGGATCTTTGGATTGGATCTATGGATGCTACTTGTTAGGTGCGGTTGGACCTTGTGGGCTTGGCCAAAAGCCTACTTCTTTCTTCCTATGCTTCTTCTTCCTCACCAAGCTATCGGCCATCGCGCGAGGGTGGTATTGGCAGTCAGCGGCCCCTCGTTGGATTCACCTCTGATTGGAATCCACATCGAAACAACAGGTACTACATTATATAATTGCTCCCCAAATTAATATTTTACCCCATGAACCATCTCTGTACGTGGTTTCCTTAAATAACGTGATACATCCATCTTCCCAACAGTTTTACTGACAACATTTAAACGTGAATTCTGCATATGGGACATTGCAATTTGAGTTAAAAATAGCAGCTGTTAGCACGTGAATTGTAGAACATAGTTAAATCCCTTAGCAAAATCTGCCTAACGTTATATATACCCCACTAGCTAAAGCTTTTTTAAGGAGAACGTCTTTCTACTGATGAATTGGAGGGCCCCTTCTAGTTCATGCCACATGTCCCGTGCCCTCCTTGCCCTTTAATACCATATCTCGGGTTTGATTTGGTCGGCAAACACCATTAAGAGATGGGATTACTAGTGGGTGATCAACTCCATGCCACCTGTCTCATCCCTCCTGGAAAGAAAGGTTGGTGTACCTGTCCAATCTCCGGCATGCATTCCATCCATAAAAAATTCTATAATTACAAAAAATCACCTCCCCCACTACTACAGAAATCATCATCACAGACGGTTCGTAAACGTCATCAGAGACGGTTTTGTGAACCATCAGTAACAATAATTCTGTGATGAAGGAGATCATTAGAGACGGTTTTCCACCCATCTGAGAAAATTTATATCACAGACGGTTCTATTAATAAACCGTCTGTGATAACTAAATATCACAAACGGTTCTATTAATAAACCGTCTGTGATAACTAAATATCACAGACGGTTTTAATTTAAAACCATCTGTGATAACTAAATATCACAGACGGTTTCAAATCATAACCGCTCAGGATATTAAACTTATCACTGATTTGTTACAAATAAGAACCGCTCAGGATGTCCTTTTTTTCACACCTCAGAACCTCCATTATTTATAGTGTTGTTGAAATTTTCATCAATATTTCTACTTGATATTTACAAGGCACAACCGTTATAGATGTTGTAGTTGAATATCTACACTTCCTATATGCATTGTTAGCAGTTTGTCGATCGAGGATAGACTTAAAATATAAATATTTATAGCACTTTTTCTCCTTCTTATGATAATGTTGATGGAACTCGACTAATAAATCAGTCTTCCATGACATGGAAGACCCGACTTGCAATCACATTTGTTCAATATTTAATTAGCCTACCTAGAGTAACTGTGAAGTACATCTACAATTTTTTCAAAGTACCGCTCTCCCACTGCGGCACGACGGTGACGCTGCACAGAAGAGCATGTCGTCTGCATCAGCACCGCGGCACGACGGTGACGCTACGCAAGGCCACTTCAGATGGCATGAAGCAAATCACGACTCTAGTGTGTCAGTTCGATCAAGGCATTATGGTTGCCGCCGCCGCCATGTCAAGGTATGGTCTTGGTTGATTTATTAGTCGAATTCTATCAACATTATCATAAGAAGGAGAAAAACGCTACAAATGTTTATATTTTAAGTCTATCCCGATCGGACAAATTGTTGCCTCAATGCATATAGGAAGTGTAGATATTCAACTACAACATCTATAATCGGTCAGGTTCCTAAATATTGATGCAGAATACCTAAGTAGATGGAAATTTCAACAACAAACCATAAATAATGGAGGTTCTCGCGAGGGTGTAGGAAAACATCTAGTTCCAACAAGCAAGACATTGTTAAGTTGTTGCATATATTCAAGATAAGGAAATATGTATTAAGGATAATATCATGTGACAATACAATGAATCGTACAAACAAGAATAACCACGAGTTTTTGACATATTTTCCGAATGAATACCATTTGATAATTGTACAACTCAGAAGTTATCGTCTGCGTGGAACGCGCTTTTTTATTTATTACTTGGTGAGCGTGAAGTAACAAACTCTCCTCTAATGTTGCTCAAATGGGTCTCGACCAACGCAGCTTTTAACCGCATCGCTATTTTTTGTATCGACGATGGTTTGCATGTTGTAGCAAACATAAAATCCACATAGGTTATTTCCCTGACCTTCCTGGTGGCACTGCAAATAAAACCTACGGTTAGTTCTAGAGTCACTATTACGGGGTTTGATATAGGATTATTGTGTATAGCGGATACCGGAAAGTTCAAATCATGCTGTAGTTTAGTCCAATCCTTCAACTTTTTGAACGCTCTACAAGATTGCAAAAGGTTAGCCTAAGCCATTCCAATAGCAATATAAATCTGGAACAACTTACACGACCATGTACGTTATGTATGGAGGAAACGTGATTACCTACTGAGTAATTTTGCGATAGGTACCAAGTCGTGGTTTCCGCCACGTGCGGAATCAAGGTACTTAACCCGGTTTGTGGCTGGTTCAATTACAATTAGAACCCAGTGAAATCTACACAGGTATATCACAATGGACAATGAACGAAACAGAGTTGTGTGCACAGTACAGACCAAAGTATAGCATGTCGTAGCACTTACCCTGGGTTATGGGGTATAAGTATGAATTCTTTATCTTTTTGTGCTAGCAATGCCTCTGTCACGTATTTCTCGACTATGTTTATATCATCATCCATTGTTTGCTTTGAGACTATATGTGGGTCGAGGAAACCGATCGATAGTTTCTTCCGTGTCGCTTCAAGTTGCATGTATCTATATATACAAAGGCGAATTATATATATGTTGGAGGACATTTATCACTATTAGACGAATGTAGACTGTGATAGCACACACTTACAAGGTCCAGCATCTTATGAGTGCGGCGTCGAGGGCGTCGAGGTTGTAGAGATGGAACAAAGTCCAGAAAATCGACCGTGAAGAAGCCCCCACGAGTCGTTGAATAGATGTTCATACTTGAACTTAACGCTGATACTTGTTGTACGTTCACGCTCTGGCTTTCCAGCTTGTTGGGTGTACCAATTATGCAATTGTTGGCAAGGTATACTAAGTGAAGTTACGCTGCCTTTCGTTAGTAAGGGCTCTCCTAACTTGTATTGTTTAGCCAACTCAGCAGATGGATAGTCGATTTGTTCTTGCCTTTCTTTCTTCCGTTTGTCCTTGCCTTTCTTTGTTTTGTATGAACCCTTCACGGGAGAGGAATGGGCAGGAAAGAGGTCAACATTATGTACATCAAGTGGAGTTTGGTCTACGACTGCTGATTTGGTAGCCAACTGATCAAACGATACAATAGGCGAATCAGATCATTGCGGTTGTTGCATGACAGAAGGGACGACCAGGGAGATGTCGCTGCTAGGGCATTGGATGAATGTGCCAATGGCATCCCCCAGTTTCACGATCTCATCGTTTGGCAGCTTCTGTAGATTGACAATCTTGAAACTATCAAATACCCTGTCCACATTGACCTTGGTGAAACCCGGCGCTATCATGGTACCGTACACCATGGTCCCCTTAGTGGATAGATACGCCATGCCCCAAGCAGTCGTAAGAGGAACGGTGCCATTGTTAATTCTCACTTGGAGATTGCACCGCGTGGCCACCTTAATGTCACATACAGGATAAGTCCCGCTATGTTCATCTATGTCACTTGGAGGAACGGATGCATAGCTACTCTTACGGGCAGTGGGGCTGACTTGCGGACATACTTCTAGGGCTTGTACAATATTTCTTTCTTGATTGTTGAGCCTTTCCTCGAGGATTCTTATCCTTCCATAAAATTCTTCTCTCAGTTCTCCCCTCAACTCTTCTCTCAACTCTCCTCTCAACTTGTCCTCCAAATTCTTGATAAGATTTGACTCGCGCTCGGTTTTAGTTCTCTTCTTACTTCGGTATTTGTAGAAGTCGTCTGGGAATCCAGTTTTCCATGGAACAAAAACCCCTTTGCCTCTTGTACGATTAGGGTGTTCCTTGTTTCCCAAGGCCATGGACAGTGCATCTTTCTCCCTGTCTGGCAAAAAAGAGCCATCGCCAGATTGTGTACTCAACGCTACCTGCAAGATCCGGACAAGTTATTTCACTTATGAAGTCATGGACTAATTACGTAAAATTGGTTGTTCGATTTATATATTACAGCGCTATGCACTTCCTCGTCCGCAGGTTTACAAAGGAGACGGTTATGGAGGACGTGGCAATGACCTCGCTCTTAGCCGCCTTTTGCACGTTGATCTGTGATCGATGCAAATGGCGAGATACCCTCCTCGCCCTCCCTTTCCCATTGCGCTCTCTTCCCGCAGAGCGCAGCGGCGCGAGTCTGCGGGGTGAGTGTTCCTTGCTCGCAAGGCCTTGTTTGCTTCACTTTGACGCACGGATTCGCTCGCCGCCTTCATCTCAACAAAACGCCGCCACGCGTTCCTCATCAATGAACCCATACTTAGAGTATGGAACTATATCCTTCTTGACGTAGTCTCTGGCGTATGCTTGAAGGTCTTCCATGCCTTTCTGCCGCTAGCAAAGGCATACCGTCGCACTAGAGGAGCGGATTCTTCTGGAATGTCAAACGATGAAAGAATTTCCGTCAGCAAAGCATTGCGAGCCTCAATAGTCAGCAACCTCCAGGAAGATAGCGTGATCGGAACCCGTTCTCGTGCTACTATCCCGCACATACTCCGAAATGCATTCGCTGCCTTTTTTGGCTTTGTAGGGGTCCCATCCTTTGGATCGATCTCTGTAATGGTATATCGGTCTGTTGGCCTTTTGTTTGGTCCTCTTGCAACGGGTCGATTCTTCTTTTGAGGGCACATCATGTCCTTCGATGATGGATTAGAGGACTACATCTTCTTTATAAGTTAAAATAGTTTCGCATTTAACTAAAAGAGAAGAACAAATAAAATCAAATTAGAGTGAATAAGTTTGTGGATACCATAGCTTGTTATTAGCCTTTTAAAAGAACTAGCCTAAATGGCTTGTTATTAGCCTTTTAGCAAAAGAAGCGAACTAGGAGGTTGCGAACTTAATAAAAATTTCGGCAAGACTCTCCCTAAAACTAGGACATCCACACGCAGATAAGGTAAATAAGTGTGAGTATAAGAGCAAGACTTTGTTTATTATTCCTCTTAAGCATATATATGAGAATACATAATTCACACACAAGAGGTATGACATAAACAAGATAACACAAAGGACTAGCTTATAAGCAACTTTGCTCGCATATGAATTCAACCGGGACTAGCTTATAAGCAACTTTGCTCTCAGATTATCTAAATTGATGGGTTGCTCTTAAAGAACCCTCCAACATCAATTTCAACAATATATCACATGGTATACAAATCTGAGATTAGTGAATCTACACAATTCAGCACTGGTTAAGAAAATTGATTCACTAGAACTGAACTATGGACTATGAAAAGCTACTGAACAGCAGGACAAGCGAACTAGGAGGTTGCCGAACTTAATAAAAATTTCGGCAGTACCTCCCCTAAAACTAGGACATCCACACAGCAGACAAGCAGAAATAAGTGCGAGTATAAGAGCAGAATCACAGATATGATAGCATATCACATGTACAGCAGCAACACTGACCAAGTTGAATTCTAGACACAATGATCTAAACAATATTGAATCACGTATGAACTCACTAACTAGCAGATCAATATAGCCTCATTTAATTGAATCATCATCGAGCAGCAGTAGTAGAACAAAATCAGAGCCTCCAGATCGAGAAACGGCATCTAGCTCGATGGCTAGTCCCCCAGAAATACTCGATCGGTTCATTGATACTCAAATCAACAGAGAGGGCAAAGTATTTGCTTACGTAGCGTTGGATCCGAGCCAACAAAGCCGAAGCAAAGCTCGAGAATACAGAAGAAGCAATACAAGAACACAGCGTCCACCCCGTGGCCACCGGGTACCAAGCCAAAAAAGGCAATGGGGAGCACGTCGCTGCGGGGGAGGGCACCGAGGGGGAGGTCGATGCCGGGGAGGACGCCGAGAGGGAGGACGCCGAGAGGGGGAGGGCGCCGTGGGAGCACGTACGCCGAGGGGGAGGCCGCCGCGGGAGACAAAATGAATTAGGGTTTGGCACGCTGTGAATGAGGTCTGTGCGCGGGAGGGATATATAGGGGATTATATCACAGACGGTTGTAAAAGAGAACGGTCTATGATGTAGTTATCACAGACGATTCTATAACATAACAGTCTGTGATGTTAAGATATCACAGACGGTTAGATAATAGAACCGTCTGTGATGTTAAGTTATCACAGACTGTTATATAATAGAACCGTCTGTGATGTTAAGTTATCATAGACTGTTATATAATAGAACCGTCTGTGATAAGTAACATCACAGACTGTTATGTTATAGAACCGTCTGTGATAAATACTGTTCACTGACATTCACTTGTCTGTTCAGTTCAGTCTCTTGTCTGTGATCACTTTGTTGTATCTTCTGGGAAAGTTGTCTTTAACAGAATATAGACTGTACTGTGGTTGAAGTGAAGATTCTAATCCTCAATTCAAACCCTAAAATCTGAGGCAATCACATACAACTATTTCCATATTGCCAAAGTAGACATGATTCTGTTCTTGTTTGCCATAGTCTACATAATTTATTTGTTCTCATCAATTATGTCTGAATGGCCATCTTTGAATCATGTATTTGGAATCATATTGATATTAAGGAATAAATACTTGCTCTTATACTCATATCTTTTCTATCAATCCAGATGCTTCACAAGCTACTTACAAAGATCATCACAATCATATGTACAAACCATGATGGGTCGTATCATCTTTACAATAGCATTAATGTAATATTATTACACATGAAAATTAGTAAACATGATGACAATGCACCCTTCTCATAACTACGCCACCACATGCTTATTCTTTTGTATGAAAATTAGCCCTTCATGATGATCGACGCGTGTGTAGCTTGCTTCCTCATGTTGTTCTTCTAGGACCAGGATGTCATTTCCGATAGGTAGCAACTCATCAAATTGATTATACTCTTCCTCATCCACTACATTCTCAACTCCGACAATTCTCCTTTTTCCCTGAATAACTACGTGGCGCTTCTTGTTGGACGGGTCGGTTACATAGAAGACTTGAACAACTTGGTTAGCGAGTACGAATGATTCATCTTGGTATCCGACACGTTCGAGGTCTACAGTAGTGATACAATTCTTGTCAACCTTCACGTGCTGGAGGTGGACCCAACGGCACCGAAATAGGGGAATCTTGTAAAGTACGTAGTCGAGCTCCCATATCTCCTCTATGAACCCACAGTAGGAGCTCCTCGTCAACCCATCGGTATTATTGAATGCATCTATGCGGACACCGCTGTTCTGGTTTGTGCTCTTCATATCCTGATCTCTCGTGTAAAATATGTACCCATTTAAGTCATATTCTTTCCATGTGACAACTGTAAAAGTTGGTCCTTTTGCCAACCATGTCAACGTGTCATCTGACGAGCTCCCAGTGATAGGTCGCTCCTTCAACCATTTGTTGAACTGAAGGTTATGCTGTCTCGTGATCTAAGACTCCTGTCGTACTGGATTTTCTTGCCTTAGCCATTGCTTGTGCTCGACGATATAGGCGGACACTACAACCATGTGTTGCAAAACCGTGAAATGGGCTCGAGCATACGCAATACGCAACCGAATCAGGCGTGATTGCTTTCCTTCCGATGGTCCCAATATCCTGGAGCCTCCCCTCATGGCGAGATCGAGGCACACATATCGGTTCAACCTGGGCCATGTAATCGACGCAGAACTCGACGGTCTCTTCTGTTGCATAACCTTCGACAATGCTACCCTCCGGACGAGATCGATTCCGTACGTAAGACTTGAGAATTCCCATGTACCTCTCGAACGGGTACATGCTATGTAGGAACACTGGCCCGCATATCTTTATCTCTGTCACAAGGTGAACAATGAGATGGACCATGATATCGAAAAATGATGGAGGAAAATACATCTCAAGATTACATAGAGTCATCACCACCTCAGCTTGCAGAGCATCTAGTCCTTCGGGATCGATGACCTTCTTAGCGATTGTGTTAAAGAAATAACACAGCCTAGTGATTGTCTCTCGGACCTTGACTGGCAAAATACTTCTAATTGCGACAGGGAGCATCTGTGTCATCAGCACATGACAATCATGAGACTTCATGCCGGTTAATTTCAAATCTTCCAACAAAACAAGTCTCTTCATGTTGGAGGAGTAACCGGACGGAACTTTTACACCATGCAAGCACTGGCACAGTTCAATTGTTAGTTCTATTTGCGAAATTTATATTGTGATGATTAATTTGACAACAATTTAATATATGTGTGACGATTTATGTGACAACAATATTTGTTATGAAATAAGGTACTGCGAGAGTTTGTTTTATTTGTGACAGGGATGCAATGCAGTAACAGAAGTGCAACGCAGGACGCGAGATGCACGTTGCAGCATGCAGTGCATACGTATGGACGACACTGCAGGTCGAGGAAAATCCGCGCAGGTGGCGCGTAGCCGAGAGCAGCACACGCGAAGGTCGCAGAGGTGCAGGCGCAGCACGCGAGGTCGCAGAGGTGCAGGTGGCACGCGAGGTCGCAGGTGCAGGAGGCGCAGCACGCGAATGACGCAGGTGCAGCGAGTTGAGATGCGTAGAGGTCTACGCAGATGGACGTACAGTGCAGGCGCAACACGTGAGAGATCGCAGAGGTGCAGGTGACACGCGAGATCGGTGCAGGGGGCGCAGCACAAGACGTTGGGATTTTGTGATGCTACAGTAATCCGTGAAGAACTGTAGACGTAACCGAATCGGCTTTGTTTTCTTAGGCCGGATGCGAATCGGTCTTTGTTGTTTGGACCGGATGGACTCCTTGTCCGAGTTGAAAAAGAAAAGAGCGCGATGAGTATGCACGCGAGAATAAAAGAGGAGGGCACGGAGAGAACAATTGAGAAGCGGCACAGAAAAAGAGAAGAATTAGCGCAGCAGGAGACGCGGAAGAAAAGGAAAAAAAGGCGAGGACTTCAGCGCTCTGTCCTCGTGATGCTACAGTAGCGAAGCTACAGTACCGCGCGCGCTACAGTGAATCGCGCGTACTGTAGATGCGGGTTTGAAAAGAGAGAGAGAAAAATCAGGAGATCAGAGAGAGATGAGCATCATTGTAAAAGGAACTCATGTATCCGTTTCGAACTATTGAGTAAGTATGAGTTCTGGTATTTGATCTATTTTCGTTCTCTAGCAGATTAATTTATATTTATGCATGTGTACTTGTCTTGATCTACCATTCAGATTAAAACACAAAAAAAAATAGTTTTAGGTGTTAGTTTGCACCAATTCACCCCCTCTTGGTGCGCCTCGATCCTACATCAGTTCTTTCGGCCTTTAACAGAGTATAACAAGCAGGTTCCAAGTACGTACGGCCTTTATCAGTCTCTTTCGGTGCTAACTCAGGTCTTATGCCCATATCGACCAAGTCAAGCCGTGCGTTGATACCATCATTTGTTTTACCCTTAATGTTGAGTAAGAGACCAATCACGCCGTCACGCACATTCTTCTCACGTGCATGACATCGATGCAAAGGCGAACTTCTAGGTGCTCCAAAGAAGGTAGGTCCCGAATATTGATCTCTTCTTCCACATGCTCTTTTCACGGGTACTTGATTTACGTCCCTTTCCATACGCAACATCCAAATCCTTAACAATGTCATGAACATCACTCCCGCTCAAACGCCTTGGAGCTGAACCATTGTCGTTCCTTCCGTCGAAAAGTTGCTTCATCTTGCGATATGGGTGATTCCTCCGAAAGAACCTACGGTGACGCATGTACACAGCTTTATGGGAGTGATTCAGCCATAAACTCTCGGATCATCTAAGCAAAGAGTGCAGCTTTGGTTTCTTTTGTACTCGCCCCATGAGTTAGCAAGGGCAGATAATCATTTATGGTGCGAGAACAACAAGCGATGTAAAGTAAAGTTCTCTCGCTTATACGCATCTCATACGTGTACCCCAAGAACCCACAAGTGTTTTAGATCTTCCACCAATGGAGCTAGGTACACATCAATATCGCTCCTGTGTTGTTTCGGTCCTTGGATAAGCATGCACAACAAAATGTACTTCCGCTTCATACACAACCAAGGAGGAAGGTTGTAGATACAGAGATTTACGGGCCAAGTGCTATGCCTACGCTCATGTTACCGAAAGGATTCATTCCATCTGTCCTCAATCCAAACCTTATATTTCTCGGATCCGCACCGAATTCTTGAAAGCTCCTATCGATGTTTCTCCACTGGATGGAATCAGCAGGGTGCCTTAGCATTCCATCATTCTTACGCTCCTCAAAGTGCCAACGCAACAGTTTTGCCTCCTTTGGGTTCGCAAACAAACGCTTCAAATGGGGAATTACAGGCAGATACCATGCCACCTTAGCAGGAGGACCTTTTTTCACCTCAATGCTCTCGCCATCATCATCTGAATGATTCTTACGCTTGTACCGGGATGCGTTGCGCACCGGACATATATGCAAGTTTGTGTACTCTTTGCGGTACAGGATACAGTCGTTTGGATATGCATGTATTCTTTCTATTTCCATTCCCAAGGGACAAAGAACCTTCTTGGCTTTGTAGGTGGTTGTCGGCAACTCGTTTCCCTCTGGAAGCATGTCCGCCAATAGACGTAATAAATACTGTGAAACTCTTGTCGGACCAACTGTTACTTGCCTTCAATTTGAGTAGTTCAAGCATGGATGATAACCTTGTGTATTTCAACTTGCACCCTGCGAACAAAGGTTTCTCCGAGTTCTCCATCAAGCCTCGAACTTTCCATATTCCCCGTCATCAAGGTTTCTTCGCATCGCGCAAAGATCTCGATCCAAATTGTCATCCTGCAACTTTGTCCTCATCGGAAGCACAATCGATATGATCATCCGACATATCATTGACTTCACAACGATATTAACACTACTTGTCGCTTCTCAGTATATTATGCTCTTCGCCATGACTGGTCCAACATGTATAGCCCCTTTTGAAACCCCTCCGAATCAAGTGTGCTTCGATCTGCGCTGAGTTTCTAAACATTTTCAGATTTTCGCAATCAATGTATGGACATGACATGAATTGCACCCCCTTATTAAACATATCCTTCTCTGCAGCTTTTTTGAAAGTGAAGACGCCATTAAGGTATTCAACACTCGTACGGTTCTCAGCGTACATTCAGCTTCGATCCATCTACGCTACACATATAACACTTAGTGTTAAATATTAAGTGCACCAGGTGTAGTGCGTATGCACACATCTTAAACTAATTATGCAATTACATACCTTAATTACATCACAAAGAAATAATTAACACAATTCAAATTAATCTTCAATATAATAATGAAATTAGAACCCATTACTAACCTTAGATCACCAAAAGACTTGAATTGATCTATAAGCTAGATCTAGACAATTTTTAAATTCTATCCTTACCAAGCTAGCTAGCTACATCATGATCGAATATAATATTATGCAAATAGAACCATTACTAGCTAGCTAACCTTAGATTAAACAACCAACACATTACTAACCAAATATCACAAAAACAACATATGGATCCAGCTACAATTAATTAAGCTAGATCTAATCAAACAATCTTTAAATTAATTCTCTCCGAACCAACCTAGATATTGAATTGGATGCATGCAATTAGAACTCATTACTAACCTTAGATCACCAAAATCAAATGAATCTAATATCACCCTTCGAAATCAATGGCCTTCTTTCACAAAATCGCCTCACTTGCACAGCCGCCAGTCTCAGTTTAGAAACCGAAACCCTATAAACGAAGTGACTGGATCGAGACTCTGCTTATAGGTGAAATATTACAGACGGTTTCTAAATATAACAGTCTGTAAAGATATTACAAACGGTTGTGTTATATAACCGTCTGTGATTTCACAGACGGTTTTACTTAGAAACCGTCCGTAATACTGTAGCCATCACAGACGGTTATATTTATAAACCGTCTGTGATATTCATTACATTACAGACGGCTGTCATATAAAACCGTCTGTGATATATACACTAACGGTTTGAGTACATAACCGTCTGTGATGTTAGATATCACAGACGGTTTTTCGAAACAGTCTGTGATCGTGCGTCTGATATAAACCTCGCTGTAGTAGTGCCCCTGTATATGAAATATCATACTTAAAGATTGTTCTCTGCGTTATGCCACTTGAAAGAAGGTTAGATGTTCAAAATGCCCCTTTAATTTGACCCACAAGAAATGTCACTTTTGCCCTCTTCTTCTACCTTCTTCCCTCTTTTTTTTTTTCTTTGACAGGAAACCCTCTTCACTCCCATCATCCTTTCTCCATACCCAATTGATACATCACCAACTGATTACAAACATACCAAATTGAAGACACGATTCTCGCATGGCAACTACAAAAGCCGGCTGCTTCTTTATAGTATAGCATCCACAGCGCCATGGCTCCACCTTGCTCCCATCGCGAGGGCACTGAAGTTTTCTCACTCTTCACCATAAAGTTATCAACAGTTCCTAGAATTCTCATAAGCCTCCTCTCAGATATACAATTTGTAGGACGAGGATTTCTTCAAATCAAACAAAATTAGCCCAAATTTCATTCGCAAACCGTTGAACAAGAAGATTCATGGTTATTGTTGGGCTCATTATTTACCATTTATTTGCCCTAATCTAACATCAAAACTGCGATATTTGCGCTTAATTGTGCCATTTGGCAACTAATCTTCAAAAATTCCCAAAGATATTGGATATTTGTAACATCCCAATTTTTTAGGTTTCAAAAATCTTTTGTATATAATAGGTTCCAAAAAATTTACACAAATTTTCCTCGCTGCAACAAAGCTTAGCTAAGACATTCATAAATTAAAAAGATTTAATTTGAACAATAGAATATTCAATTACTTGAAAACCAATTTTTATTGGGATCCTTGTGCTACAAGGAATTTTTTTTTGTATTTTCTTCGATTTTTTTAGTTCATTTTCATTTTCTTTTGATTTATTTGAATTTCTATCCCTTTTGAAATTCAGAAAACATATCTAATTCTAATAATCTTTTTGGCCAAAATCCTTCGCCATATCTTCTAGGGATGAAAACGGATATCAATTTCGAACAAATTCATATATAACTTCCTATCCACTTCTGCGGTTCTGATTATAAGCTAAAGCCCATTTCCACTGTGCGCTAACCAGGAGGGATAGGAAGAAGGGATAGGACGAGGAGCTTGATGCTATCCTATGTCGGTATACGGACATGGAATCTATCTTGCGCATGGAATCAATGACTCAAGTGACATGGATCGGGATGAGCTGTGGCACTGACTAGGCTGGCACACGTGCGGGTTGTCTGGGCTGGGTTGGGCCAAATGGACTTGGGTGGGCAAGGTTAGATTTCGGCCCAAACACTATTTAGCATTTTTATATAATTTTTCTTTCAGAAAATACAAATGAACTCTAAATAAATAGCAAATAGACTCCGAAATTAAAAAAAACTGTAAAATACTTTAAAGCCTATTGAACCTAAATAAATTAATTTTGTCAATTTTTAACTTGAGCACTAATCATATTAAATACTTTTTGAATTAAAAAATTCCAAATAAAGCTTTAATTGGCAATAAAAATTTTGAAAAAAATACTTTAAAGCCTCTAGAACCTAAATAAAATAATTTTGACAATTTTTAACTTGAGCACTAATCATATTAAATACCTTTTCAATTAATAAAATTCCAAATAAAGCTTTAATTGGCAATAAAAATTGTGAAAATTTTTAGAGGGCTAAAATACATAAAAGGAATTTTAATAGTACAAATATTGGCATGCATAAATTTGGTCACCAGCTTACGAAAATTGCCACGCAAGAGAGATATCCTGACATGCAAGACTAAGAACAGAAATTTTTTTTGAGTGAACAGACATTGAGATGAAAAAACCTCAGTTGAGAGTGAGTCGAGTGTGCTCAAAAATCATTTGTAACTTCTTCGGAAATAAATGGTAACTGAAGGGACAAGTTGTTCAGAATTTCAGGTCTCTATCCAAATTAGCAATCTCAAAAGCTTTAGATGATGTTTGGAGAGCTTAAAATCACCTTTGGCTTCCGAAAAGACAATAAGCGTCCCAAATAGGCCAACTTTTAAGCAGCTTTTGGCATATACTAGAAGTTACATATAACTAGCAAAAGTTAAAAGCATGGTGGGATGTGCTTTTGCAACTCATTGTGGAGAGAAATTAGCCGTTTGTCAAACAACCTCTTATAAAAAAGTTACAGTTACTTTTCAGCTCAAAAATAAAAAAAATAGCTTTTCAAAAAAGCTACGGCTTCTCCAAACAAGCCCTTGCTCATGTTCTATTTCTCAACGCACAAAATTACTAATTTACCACCAGAAAGTTTATCACCAACCCCAAATTATCAAAGTGAATATTCACTGGCCTCCAAGAAAATGATCTTAATATGTCATTCAATTTGAGTAAATCTAGCCATCACTTTTTTTTAGGGGAATGCAATCCTCCACCAATATTACCTGACCATGTGTCTACTTGTGAATGGCTTATTCCAACAAGACTTCGACTACTATGTTAGCAGGTATGTAGAAGGCTAGAAGCCAATGGTTAGGCCGGTGCTTAAATGGACACAGAACCTCCAAGATGATATTACTTGCTTCCAATTAATGATAATACTCGTACTGATTATCACCTCAGATGAAGAACCAAGTTTCCTGGAGCAGTATCTTTGGGATTTTTTTTCTCAAAATAATCATGAATTACCTCAACAGCAAAAGAAGGGATCAAATAGGAAAATAAAATTGGCCTAAAACCTTTCAGTCACTACAGACAATGTGACAGATAAAGGCTGGTAAGGATTTGAAGTTTATTTTTATGGAGTTCTATTCAAAATATAGGCCATAGGGCCTGCTCAGAGGAGCTAATTTTTCAAAAGCTAAAACTGGCTTTAAGCCCCAAGCAGGGCCATAATATCATAGAAGCTTATGGCATCGTAATGAAACATTATCTTGTTCTTCTATCCGAATGATGTATCCTAACATGGAACTTTTAAACTACAGAGCACGATAGGTTCTGCAAGTTATGAATCTAATCTATCACAGCAAAATGTTTTGAGCTTCCAATTTCTCATCTTTCAAATCCAAAATCACAAACAACAGTTTCCACCATTTAGAAGCAACATATATAGCAAAGAAAAACACCACCAGATGTGTTTAAATGAATGCAACTGTCACCCAATCTTACGTTTCCTGTGAGAGCAAAAAATACAAATTGACATCTATTACAATTGCCTGCAATGTATAATCCCAAGAAACAAAAGTCCAGCTAACAGAGGCGAAAATGATACAGTAAATTCTAGCTATAAACCGTTCTCTACTCAGCTAAGAAAAATATCATGTTTCTTTTGGAGACTCTAGAGCAACATCCTCATTTCCATGAATAAAAGACCGGAAACCAGAGGGACTAGACAGCTGACCTGAGCCACTGCTGCTGGCCGACCTCTCAATCTCAACCAGGTTTGCAACAACAGGAAGCGGCCGCTCTGGGATAATTAAAGGCCCTGGTACCGAATCTGCCTCTAATATCTTCACGACTTGTTCCATTGTTGGCCTCGCGTGCAGCTGCGGATGTGTGCAGAGAGCTGCTACAAGTACATACTTCTCCATCACCTCAGTTGGACCAGGCTCAACCATTCCTTCTTGGATCACATCCAGTGTCTTCCCCCTCCGCACCAATGACCAGGCCCAATCAGTGAGCACGAAGCTCTGGCCTTCGCCGAGAGAGATGAACGCCCTCTTCCCACTTACAAGCTCAAGAAGCACAACTCCGAAGCTATAGACATCGCTCTTCTCAGTTAATTGACCATAGAGAGCATACTCAGGAGCGACATAACCCAGGGTGCCGGCAACCCGCGTGCTCACATGCGTCATTCCCTCCGGCGCAAACTTAGCCAATCCGAAATCAGCCACCTTGGCCTCAAAGTCGTCATCAAGCAAGATGTTGCTCGCCTTGATATCCCTGTGAATGATCGCCGGCTGCGCGCCACAGTGCAGGTAGACCAGCCCCCGTGCCATCCCGATAGCAATCCTCTGCCTCACCGACCAAGCCATCAGGCACTCCCCAGCGCCGAAGAGGTGGTCGTGGAGGCTGCCATTGTGCATGAGGTCGCACACAATCATCCGCTGGTGTCCCTCCCTCTGCGTTGTGGCGATGCAGTACCCGCGGAGCGCGACCAGGTTGACGTGGCGCACGCTGGCAACCACCTCCACCTCGTGAGCGAACGCGGCGTCCCCGGCCGCCGAGCAATTCTTGAAGCGCTTCACCGCGACCTCCGTGCCGTCCGGCAGCACAGCCTTGTACACATTCCCAAACCCACCGCGGCCGATGATGCTCTCCCTGGCGAAGCCCCCCGTGGCCGCCTTGATCTCGTCGTAGGTAAACTTGACCAGCGTCGTGCTGGCGCTGATGGACTCCATTACTTGCGAGCGCTTGCTCCTGCTGTCTGCCGCGGCCGCCGCCAGAGCCGCCGCCGCGGCACGCCTCCGCCTCCGCCTGACCAAGAACAACGAACCAGCAGCCGCGGCAGCGACGAGCACCAGGCCGACACAGCCAAACACGACGCCGTAGACCCAACCGGGCGCGCCGGAGCCGCCGGCGAGGCCAGAGCCCGCCTTGAGGAGGTAGAGGCAGAAGGCGGTGGCCGGGTCGTCGGGGCCGCGCGGGCTGGCGGCTGCGCCAGCGTAGATGAAGGGGTACTGAACGCAGCCGGTGACGTTGTTCCCGCCGTCGGGGGAGCCCGGAAGGAGGTAGGCCGCGGCGGCCTTGCTGAGCGACGTGGTGCAGGCCGTGCAGTCGGGGACGGGGGTGAGGTCGCGGTCGCAGCTGGAGTTGATATCCCGGCGAGCGGAGACGGGCACGAGGGCGTCGAAGTCCCGGAGCGTGGAGATGTTGCCGCAGCCCGGGGAGGCGAGGAGCGCATCAAGGCCGGAGAGGCCGCACCCGGATGGCGGGAGCTGGAACGGGAGCCTGGCGCGGAGGGGCGGGAGGCAGGATGCGTTGGCGGGGAGGAGAAAGGAGCCGGTGACGGCAAGGTGGAGGGAGAGGAGGACGCGGACTGACTGCTGCACCAGAGCGCAGCGGGAGGCCTCGTCGGAGGGGAACGGCGGCGCGAGGAAAGGACGTAGCGCGGTGAAGTTGAGCGGGCATTGTTGCGGCGACGTGGGCGTGGGCTGGGAGAGGAGTGAGGCGGGGAAGACGAGGAAGATGAGGAGGAAGAGGGGCAGGAGGTGGAAGTAGGACATGGGAGATGTTGGGGGAGGATGGTCAGTGGGAGCGTAGGTGGGAAGGGAAATGGAAGAGAGGCAGGTGAGGGGTTAGGGGCGATTAGGTGTAGAAAAAAAAACTCTAAACTTGTGAGTTAAATTAGTACTCTTAAACTTGGTTTGATTTGCATCGAACTCGTTTCTTAATGAGTCGAGTCGAGCTATGATTTGAACTCGTTTATATAACGAGTTAAATGAGTCAACTTGCGAGTTTAGTGAATCCTCTAATTCGACAAGTATATCTGTATATGTGTGAGACGAGGATGATAGCATAACATACCGTATAATCTCAACAATAATCCTCCTCTCAGATGGCAATGTCGAGTTAACGAGTCGTGCCGAGCCACCTTGCACGACAGGATAATGATTGGATGTAGATCGACGCTAAATTATCTTATTTCATTCTACGTGTCTCTCTCTATATAGAGAGGGCATATTTGGTGCAAACCACTCTTACGATGAAAACTCCGTGAAAATCACATATAAAAGTTTTGAAAAATTCTTAAAAAATTATCATATATAGGGGAGGTGAACCTCTACAATCCTATAAAATTTGAAGATGAAACTCAATCGCATTTGAAAGATATAAAAAAGACAAATTCAGCATGAATAGTAATTTTTTACTGTTCAGCACTATTTGTTTTACTGTTTGTCTTTTTCATATCTTTCAAATGCGATTGAGTTTCATCTTCAAATTTTGTAATATTGTAGAGGCTCACCTCCTCTACATATGGTAATTTTTTGAGAATTTTTCAAAATTTTTACGGGTGGTTTTCACAGAGTTTTCATGGTAAGGGTGGTTTGCACCATATAGGAAAATGATTCCTTATTCTTGGGTGTATGTACTTGCACCTCTAATATACCATTTAAATGATGTTATTATTCCTCTTTATCCTTTTGAGTATACTCTAATAGTGATTATAAGATACCCCAAATTAAGTTCCATGAAAAATTTCATTAAAATCCACCATTTTATAGCATAATATGTTTACATATTTCTTATACATATGGAAAAGGGTATGTAGCAAAAAAATAAAGGGTCTGATGAATTTTTTTAAATCATGTTGTATTGGAGTATCTTAGAATTATTATTGGAGTATACCGAAAGTGATAAAGGTGTATAAAGCGTTTATTTAAGTGGTATATTAGAGGTGGGAGTATGTACTCTCGGGAGTACGGAAAAGGCTTCCTATATACATACATACATACATACATACATACATATTATATATATATAGATTACAGCTTCTATGTTTCCATGCATGTGTTTCTTTGATTTAGCGGTGTGCATTTGTTCTTAGGATTGAAACCAACAAGTGATATTAGAGCATAAGGTGCATGCCGAAGCAGATGACAAGGCACACAAAATCTAAATCACCGACTCAATTTCTTAGCATAGGGTTTGCACTGTTAAATCGATTCCTCGGCAGAGGTGCCATTGATAAGGTGAAGACAAAGAAAGACATCAACATTTCAATGCAATATTCACTGCTCACATGGAGCAATTATGCCACATGGTTGATGAAGATACATGTGAATTTACAAGCACAAGGTGTGTAGGACATCGCGACAAAGGACAATGTCGACTACTAGAGGGATAAGATGAAACATGCTGCCATCTATCAAAGCGTACTTAAGGACATGTTGTCCACGTTGGCTGAGAAGGACTTCACCAACAATGCATAGGAGATGCCTGTGACAATTCACACGGCACAAATCGTGTCAAGGAGGCAACGATCCAAACTTTGAGAAGTGACTTTGAGGTGATTCATATGAAGAAAACCAAGTAGGTGGATGATTTCGCCATGAAGCTAACGATGATCACTGGTAGCATCAGAGCGTTGGCTGAGCAGGCGGAGGACACCCCCAACATCCACAAATTTCTTTAAGCAGTTCTAGCAAAATTTTTACTGATCGTAACATCAATCAACCAATTCAGTGACCTAAAGACCATGTCTGCTGAGGAATAGATCGGACGCCTCAAATCATTTAAGGAGAGAATTTGAAGCTATGATGAGAGAGTAGTAGCAATATCTACTACTCACGCACTCGGAGTCGATGGCACACTTGAAGAAGAATAGGGGAGGAAAATATTCCTTTGGGTCGAAGGGACATGGTAGTAACAACAACGATAATTGTGGCCATGAAAACGGACACAATTGTGGCTATAGATGTGACAAGGGTGGTCGTGATGACACCTTGCCATTGGGTGATGCCAACCTTGGCTCTAGAGGTGGCAAGAATAAAAGCAAAATCAAGTGCTTTAACTGTAATGCTTATAGCCAATATGCATCTGAGGGTCGAAAATCTCACTGTAATCGTGATCAAGATGAGGAGCTAATCTCAACTAGGAACATGATGATGATCTTGTCCTCCTCCTTTCCATGTGCATACAGGTGCCATGTGACATGCTTTTGATGAATAAGGAAAGGGTGATGCCAAGGCTGAGCATCAATGGCGAGACGCATCCCGTGTCTAACTAGTGATATCTAGACAATAGTGCCATGAAGCACATGACAGGGCATAGACCATATTCAATGAGCTAAATGAAAGCATCTACGACTAGGTCATGGAGATCAAGGGGAAGGGTTCAATCCTTCTCTAGTACAAAAAAAGAGAACAACGTGTACTTCTTGAGGTATATTTCATACCGACACTTTGTAACAACATTATTAGCCTTGAGCAGCTTACAAAAGATGGTTGTAGGGTTATATTGTACCATGCATAGCATTGGGTCTACGAGTGCAGCGGCATACTTCCCATGAATGTGAAAAGATCCAATAGCTAGCTATGCAAGACTTGCTGGAGACAGGAAACCTAGTGTGTTTGATAGCTTGCTTGTAGGATCAGCATATTGGTGGCATGCACGGTTATGACATGTGAACTTTCATACCCTAAAGCACATGACAAAGACGGAGATGGTCCTAGGATTGCCCATGTTTGATCACCCAATCTAATGGCGTGAACGTTGTTTGGTGGCCAAGCAAATAAGAAGTTCGTTCCCCTCATAGGCACACCATCAAGCAGAGAAGCTATTGGAACGCATATATGTGGATTTATGTGGCCCATATCTCTACATACACGAGCTTGTAACAAGAACTTCATACCCTTAGTTGAGGATTTTAGCATATAAATTTGCATGTAGATGTTAAAATCCAAGATAAGACTTTTGGCACATTTAAGAAGTACAAAAGCACTCATCGAGAGCAAGCATGGGTTCAAGGTGAAGATCCTCATATTAGGTCATGGTGGCGGGTTTTTGTCATGCAAGTTCAACACATTCTGTAATTCCAAAAGGTTAGTGCGACATAGCACACCACTATACTCACAACAACAAAACAATGTTTATGGAAAGCTGTAACTATACCATGATGTGCATGGGTAGGAGCATACTCAAGAGCTATCATGTACTTATAGTAATATGGAAAGAGAGTACGATATGTGGTATACCTCCTTAATCGCGTGTCAACCAAGGCTCTAGATGGGGTCATGTCGTATGGAGCCTAGACTAGAAACAAGCCACACATTGAGTACTTGCAAGTGTTCAGGAGCATCACGCATGCTAAGGTGGTAAAATTGCACTCAAAGAAGCAAGACAGGCGAAGCACTGCCACGGTGTACCTTGACATGGAGCTTAGCAACAAGGCTTACCAACTTTAAAATCCTTGACAAGTAAAACTCCACATCAACTGTGATGTGGTGTTTGAGGAAGGAAATGAGTGGCCATAGAATGACGACGTCACTTATAATGTAACTAAGTTCCTTGGACTACTTTTGTTGTCATTACTCATTAGTAATACAAGTGTTGGTGAGATGAGATAACAAGAGGCAATAGGAGGCCACCCACACAACATGATTACACTGGGCTCATCAAGTGCATTAAAGAAGAATCCAGTGTTTCATAGGAGAAGCAAATACATTGATACCGCTAGCATTTTATTAGAGGGTGCGTGTAGAAGAGATTGGTTGTTGTCAAGCACATGTGTACTAAGGAGTAACATATGGATATCCTCACGAAGGCATTTGTCCAAGTCAAGTTCGGAGAGATGCATGATCTGCTAGACGTTAGGGATCTCACATAACTAAGTCTAGATTAAAGAGATTGTAGGAAACAATCAAGACTTGCCAAGAGATTGTGTGGAGGCCGATGGTTATGTTCATGTCTTGCATGGCAAGACAGAGATAGGATGCATATCAACATCAAATTATTTTGCTTCCTTTTTTAAAAAAATTATTGAGATAGGATGCAGATCAACATCAAATTATTTAACATCAAGATTTAGATGAATAACACAAGAAAATTGTCATGTGGCTTTTGCAATTTCTAGCATGTGTTTCTTTGATTGGTGTGTATGCATTCCTAAGGTTGAAAGCAATAGATGGTAGGCAGGAATGGAGGAGCATCAACAGAGCAGATAGGGCCTGTTGGGTCATGGCCTCGTGGGTGTGCTGGATAAACTGTGCAGGGTGACCTTTTCCGGGATAATGAAATTCAACGGAAATCATTGTTTACGGCCGCTATAATGTGGATGTCTTTTTTTTCTAAGTGGAATGTAACCTTTTCGGATTAAATTAGTGTTTAGGTGCATTTTGGTTCATATGCAACTCCAAATCATCGGGAGGCAACAACATAGGATTGGGCGACAACAGTTTGGCAAATGAGGATGATGCACTCGGCCAGTGGTGAACTTAGGATGAAGATTTGCCCAAAAAGTACGGTTTTATGGTGTTTACGATGGTAAAGCTGTGTTGCACCTTCATGACTTATCACTAAGGAGCTGGGCAGTTGCCCACTCTGTTTGGGAGGTGGATCCGCTGGTGCACCCATCATTTGATGGTCGTCGTTGGGGATGGCCATCCATGGAGTCATAAGGGTCAAGGGCAACAAATGAGTGGCCAGTTGATGAGGAACAGAGACAACAGATAACATGGATGATTTTGATTCGTGTGGACAAAGCTAGCCTCCAATCGTCATGTTGCAAATTAATCTAACCCCTCTTGCTTTCAAACAGTGGCAGGGTAGTCACATGGTGGAAGCAAAAAAATCAACAATTGATCATTTTTCTAGCTTGCTTTCCTTATTTTTCACAAATCTAGCCCATCCATGAACGTATTTGCAAATCTAACTAGCTCTCTCACCGTAGAAGGTGCGGCAGGTGACACAAATACCCTTCCGCACTTGAGGAGCGTGGAAGTTGGTGCTGCCACCTTTGGGGAGTGCCGGAGGCCGGTAAGTGTAGCACAGGCGAGCAAGCGAGCAGGCGTTGTCACGCCTTGGGAGCTGGGGGGGGGGAGCTGTCGCAGCTAGGAACGCGGAAGGCGTTTTCATAGTAGGAGAATACGGAAGATGTCTTCTACGGTACAGACAGAGCTAGATTTATAATTTCATTGCAAGGGAGCTAAGTATGAAAAAAATAAGAACACTAGAAAAGTGATCAAACACCTGCCGCATTCCGAAGAAGCCATATGATTAGAGCTCCTAAAATAGTGGTATGCTGAGCTTATAATCAATACATGCCCATTGGCTTGGTCTTGTTGCATGCAAACAAAGCAGACGACCGCCCATTAAAAAGTAGCCAGGAAAGCGATCACTTTTTTTAGCCTGTGATCTTGTTTTTTTAATCTAGTTCTCTTTCAAGTAGAGCTGTAAATCTAGGCACCTCCCTATCACAAAATGTACCTCCTGCATTTTCCTACCGTAGGAGGCCGCCTCCCATGCACACCATCGACTGCAAACCTCTGCTTCAAGCTCTCGCTAGCAGACATGCGCCGATTGCTGCACTCGACAAGTCACCTTGCCTCAAGCTCCGCTAGGCATCAAGGGCGATAGGTGTCACCTGCTGTGCCTTCCACACTGGAGAGGAGGCTATATTTGCAATTTCACTCGGCAGGGCGTTAGTTTTTTTTAAAAAACGAGGTATCAGTGGCTAAAAAAGGTGATCGCAATAGCCTATCAGAGATGGTCAAGGAGGGCTACCTATTGAGGTCAAGGCGGCGCAGAGGGATCATTCGTACCGATGAGCAGGGAGGTACATTCTGCGTTAGGGAGTAGGTTAGATTTACAAATTCGCTCGAAAGGAAGGAAAGCTAGATTTAAAAGAAAAACCGGAGTCAAGAGGGTTATAAAAGTGAAACATTTTGCAGCTAGAGACATGCTCTTGCCGTACTTGTGGTTCAAGATAGGCAACTCCTGTGCATAGAAAGAGTGGCAGGCTCTTGCCACCTACGAGCGCAACAGACGATAACTGTTGTGTACTGGCACTTATACGGTTGTTAAAGAGAAGCCTATTTTTATAACTGCGCTGGTACAGGACAAAATCAGAAAAAATAATATAAAATAAATTGTAGGCGACAACAAAAAATAAGAACTCTACTGTGACAGCTGCAGTTCTGCTGCCGCGGTGCCACGTCCTCCTTCCCCACTCGGTCGCCGCCTCGAGCTCAGGAGCCACGTGCTGCCTGTCTAGCCGGCTGCGGTGCCAAATTTGCTATTTGGAGCCACGCGGAATAGATTCGCTAAATTCAATCAAGAAACCGTGCCAAGCCTGCCATTTCTCGAAGGAACGTTAACGCCGCCAGCCCACCACACCGTGCTCTGCTGCTCTGCGAGAGGTTGTTTGGTTGAGTCGATTCCTAGTCCTAGAGCAATGTTCGGTTGGCGGCACTCGCTCATGATACCAACTACCAAGGGTTATTGCGGCCGGTGGCGGCCTGTATAAACAATAGAAGTTATTACAAGGAAAAAGAGGCTACACCCCACAAGTGATGACGATTACAAGTCATATCATTGGGGCAGAGAAGGAGAGGACAAGACGGAGCTTTAAAACTTCCAAACGAAAAAAAAACAATCATGTTGAAGAAAAAGGGTGGACAAGACGAGATTGGCAGTTGGTTTGTACCAAGTGTGGTATGGCCCAAAGACAAAATGTGTCTACACAAAATTTTTGGTGTCGATGGAACTCTAAAGAATGCCACGGCCATACTAGTGAAAGTCAGATGATTGAAATCCGAAATTATCAAACGTGAAAAATCCTATAATGGGATAAACATACATTGGTTGCAAGCTATATCATCCTAAAAGTTAAACATATAAATAAATGATCTACTCCCTCTGTTCCTTAATATATTTCATTATAAATTCCTACACTTCCACTAATACATATCTACAAAAAATATATTACATCACTTCATTATATTTTTTGGGTGATGTGTCTTATTTTTGGATATGATAGGAAATAATATTAAAAATAGCTAAAAGGAGTGATACAGAAGTAAAAAATGGTAAAAATTATCTTGAAATTGTAAAATGACATATACTTAGGTATAAAATTTGAAAGCCATAATAATATATATCAAGAACAGAGGAAATATCATTTATTTTGTTTATATAGGTGTCACTAAAAAGATTTGAGACTAAGGATAAATAATGCACCGTTTATTTAAGGACAGAACTTTTTTTGTTTTCTGGACAGAGCTTGTTACCTCACGCCATTGCGCATAGAAAACATACATTTCTTAAAACAAGAAGCAGAAGCTTTGTCATGTAGGGACGGAAAGAGTATTGTAATTTTGCAAAAGATGCCGAGTTTAATATTGAGATATGCACAATGATTGCCACTAGTGAATTTTTAATTAGTACTGAAATAAAATATCAGTAGCACCACAAGACAAAACATTAAGTAAAAGGACAGCAAGTTAATTAATCCGAGTTACCTTGCATACTTTTTTTGAAGGATCGAGATAGTGAACAGAGCAGGGTGAATGATCGTAAACAAAATTTTTTTCACAAAATACTCCAACTAATACCTCGAAATGATCACGCAAAAGGAATCGTGAAAGATCCGAACAACTTGACAACTATGTGTACCCCTAACTTGTATGGATAAGAACCATGAAATATGTGAGGATTTTTGAGTCACAATTCTGATTGTCAAGTAACCAAAACAAAAGGAATCAATTCAACTCTTACTTTTGGAAAGAAGATTGAGTCAAATCACAAAAGTCACTTTTAGAAAAGCAAAAGTAAAATTTTCAGAAACTGTCATCAATTGGAGCAGGTGGTTGGTAGATTTTTGGTGCTCTAAAAATTTTGGAAAATTTTCTTCCTATGAATAAATGCGTCCTAAAGCACTCCACCAAATATAACCTCAAAACTTCTTGTAGAAAAATCAGAAAAAAAATCAAATATCACAGATTGTCAGGAACTTTGAACAGAAAGTTTGGGGCTTGGTTTTTACCTCATGGCGCCCAAACGGTGCGACCAATGAACTCCCAAATTTTTCCACAGATGTATATAAAAGTCCCGCACCTTCTCCAATAAGAATTACTCAAAAATAATGTTTCTAGATTTTTCTAAAAATAAAAAACTAACTGCTGCATGAAGAACAAATTATGGACAGAGTTGCAACTTGATAGAAAATATGATCTCTAGTCTATCCTAGGGTGCAAAAGAGATATAAAACCATATGAATACACTCAAGATATCCAAAATCAACAGCATTTAGAAGGAGGAGAGGTAAATCCAAATTGCAAGAAAGTAAATTGCGAGAAATTTAAATGCTAAATTTAAGACACAAAGTAAATGCGTATTGTAAATTCAAGAATGAATGAAAAAGATTTGCATTTCTAGAAGGAGGAGGTTTACAAAGTTTCACAACAAAGTGGGTAAAACTCAAAGGAGCACAAAAACCTCTACAATCTTCAAGAGGAGGAGGCTATCCCTCCCCCTCTATTTATACTACTCTTAGGCCACCTACTACCCTTAGATGAGTCCCTCAACCCTAGAGCGCTCATCCAAGGGCTAAGATTATCCCACTCACACAGCCATGCAACGGCTAACCCAAAACCCACACACATAATGGGTTTATTTGCACGGTTTTTAAAGTATACTACCTAGACCTGCTAACCTATCAACTAGACAGTGATCCAACAGCCTTCCTTGATCCACGCAGCATCTAGATAGCATCATCTCCTTTCCTTGTCTTCTTATCTTGCCCGGACTCCGTCTCCAATCATTTTCCAGTGATCTCTCGACCGTCTGGACCTCCGACGCTCCTCGTCTAGTCCCGGTCATCCTCTGCCTCACCATAATCTAGCACCGTCGCCTTGCAACCATCAAAAACAAGGAAAAAAATATTTCACATAGTAATGCCCACAAAAATATTCAATGATTATCCCAAAATTATTAATCAATCATAATTTTGCTCAAAGGTCCGGTGCTACCGCCCCAGGCCGGTAGCACTGGGAAAAGCAACCAACACTCAAATTGCTTCAAATCGAAAATCCAATTCAAATCAAACTCAATTTCAAATCAAACCAAACTCAAATCTCGTCAATTACTCATCACACACAAGGATAGACCTCCACATGGTCTTTCAATCTCCCCCTTGATGAGTATATTGATAAACACATGAAAAGGCATAAGTTTTGAGTTTGAATAGGAGAGAAGAAAGCAATGTAAATGCAAAGCCAAACTTGATCAAAGAAATGGAAAGCAAGAACATGACCAAGTTGACACTAGAAATACTTATGATCTATGAAAGATAGCAAAGATTTACAAAGATTATAAGAATTAAGACGAATCAAGATGCAAAATGATGCATTTTCTACGATTTCTCCCCCTTTTGGCAATATAGGCATCAATATGGCAATTTTTTCTCCCCTTTGTTTTTGTTTTTATACAAGTAATGCAGCCTAAGGGAGTTTTGAAGATTATCCAAGTGACCAACAAGACAAGTTTATGATAAAAATAAACTAAGCTAAGGCATGTCCAAGTGCAAATAAACATTTTGCTAGCAAGTTTTAACTGAAACCATATCATGTTTAGCAAGATTGAGCCATTCAAAGGATCAAATGGAAAACCTAGAATTCAACCTACTCAACACTTTGAGAAATCTAGAAGTTCATACAAGGTCCTTCGAGCTTATTTTTTTCATTGTATGCAAATTTTTCTTGGGATTTTTAAAAGATATAACGGGGTGCAAATGTTTGACATTATTTGCATTCTTTACCCACATATGTGTTTTTTTATATATTTGCATTTTTACAGCAATTGACTCAAGTTACGTTCAATCATCTCAAGAAGAACTTTTAAGCGAATGATCTTGGTCATACACACCACATTCCAAGTTCATCTTAAGTGCAATGAGAAGCCGTCTTGCGAATGTAGTGTGTTGAGTCTAATATGCATAAAAGGAGTCAATTTTTGCTCTACTTTCATTTTAGCATTTCGATAAGCAAGTGAAGGACACAAGTATGAATCAACCAAGTTTTACCCAAGTTGCTATAGGGACTTAAAAGAGCTCCAAAATTTCACAAATCATGGCAAATACCACTAGAGAGGAAACTTGACAAGTAAACACAACATATTTTATCAAGTTTTTCTTTTAATACTAATTTTTTATTTTGAAAGCTTAGCAAGATAAATGACTTTAGACATATCTAAGTAAGTAATTTTCTTCATAATATAGTATAGTGTATAAAATAAAACATGGATTATTTGCATAATAGACAAAGCTCATAAAATAAAAAATCAAGTCTATATGCAATGCATGAGACAGTTTCTTAAACTTCTTCTCAACAAGTGATTCAATTTTAAGGACAAATCTGGTTCAAGTTGAGTTATTAGCAACATTAGGCTCAAGAAGGATACCAAAAGGACCCAAAGGTAAGTCAACCAAAAACCAGAAACACAGAATGGAAAGAAGATAAGAAACTGCAAACTGGGTAGCTATAGAGCAAAGAGAAGATAGTAGAGAACACTATGGTTTAGACTTGCTCTCACCTTCCCCAATGACTGACATAAGGAAGCTGCCTCTAGATCCCAAACTAAAGAATGCACATAGACCCTGTCTATCCAGAGGCCCAACACCTACTAGGCTTATAAGACTGTGAGGGAACTCAACTTAGAGAGAAGAGAGTACAGCTAATTAAGCATGATAGCAACCTAAAAAACAAGATGAGATGTCCATGCAAAAGCATGCCAGAAGTCTAAGTGATGTGAACTCAAAACTCTAGAGAATAAAACCCACAAGCACCTAGAGCAAGACAAAAGAAAGGAAAAACTGAACGAAAAGATATAATACGTAATATACAGATCAGCTCCCCCTCACAAAAGGCCGTAAGGGCATACGACTCCAAGCTCACTCCTCAAGGCAACAAACTTAGAGCTATCCAAAGGCTTGGTAAAGATATCGGCCAACTGGTGGTCACTCTCCACAAACTGAAGCACTATGTCTTCTTTCTCCACACAGTCTCTAAGGAAGTGATATCTAACATCAATATGCTTGGTCCGAGAATGCTGCACTAGGTTCTTTGCAATGTAGATAGTAGAAGTGTTATCACAGAAAAGTGGAACACTCTCTATCTCTAACCCAAAGCCCCGCAAGGTCAATCTTATCCAGAGCACCTGGCTATAGAACTGGCTGCAGCAACATACTCAGCCTCAACGGTGGACTGTGCGACTCCGGACTGCTTCTTAGATAACCAAGAAATAAGAGAAGTGCCATGAATTGGCAAGTACCAGAAGTGCTCTTTCTATCTATCCTACAGCCAGCAAAGTTTGCATCAAAAAAGACTCTAAGGGATAGACAAGAAGAAGAAGAATACCAAATAAATACCATAATCAATGGTAGCTCGAAGGTACCTGAAGATGTGCTTTACGGCCTGGCGATGAGAGGCATGAGGAGATGCCTGAAAATGAGCGCACATACACACGACAAAGTGTAAGTTCAGCCGCGAGGCAGTAAGATACAAGAGGGAGCCAATCGTGCTCCAAAACTCCTTTTGATTAGCAGGCTCACCATCCTCATCGGGCTCGAGGACAGTAGTGGTGGCCATAGGAGTCATCATGGGCTTTCCATCAGACATATCAAACCGTCTCAGGAGGTCTCGAGTGTACTTACCTTGGTGTAGGAAAGTACCGTCCCGAGTCTACTTGATTTGAAAGCCAAGAAAGTAGCTCAACTCGCCCATCATACTCATTTCAAACTTTGTGCTCATCACCTTAGAAAACTGAGACACAAGAGAATGAGAAGAGCCACCAAAGATAATATCGTCCACATAAATTTGAACGAGAAGGAAATGAGAATCCTAGTGTCTTATGAATAAAGTTTTGTTTACTATACCCATTTTGAAACCATGACTGAGAAGATAAGACTTAAACCTCTCATACCTTGCTCTAGGGGCATATTGAAGTCCATATAAGGCTTTGGAAAGCTTGTAGATATGGTTTGGGTATTTGGGGTTCTCAAATCCTGGAGGTTCCTTGACATAAATCTCTTCCTCAAAAAAGCCATTTAGGAAAGCACTCTTGACATCCATTTGATAGAGTTTGAAGCCCTGAGATGTAGAAAATACAAGCAGGATCCTAATCGCCTCTAGTCTAGCTACAGGGCAAAGATTTCCTCAAAGTCAATGTAACATTCCAAATTTTTCGATTTCCTGAGTTTGAAAATTCAAAGTCCGAACCCGTGAAAGTTTTCTCGAATTTAATCTAGCTTAAAATGATTAATTTAATTAATCCATAGTTCAAAATAATTATTTATTATTTTATTTGGGTTCCTTGTGCTTAATTTGAATTTTTCTGTATTTTTCGGTATTTTACCGAATTTATTTGCTATTTATTTGAATTTATTCAGATTTTCTGGTATTTTATGGAATTTTAAAAATTCTTTTCTCCTCCGTGCGGGCCGACTCTACTGTTCATTCGCGCGGCCCGTCACTGTTCGCTCGGCCCAGCCCATCTCAACCAATCCCTAAAACCGGATCAACCCTCGCCGTCGGATCGTCGATCCAACGATCAAAATCAGCATCGCCACCCACATCAAAACCCTAAACCTAATACCGGTTCGCAGTCGCCGTTCGATCCCAATCGAGCGGACAGTAGTGCGCCACGTCACCCGAAGCTTGCGCCGCCGCCCGTGCCAACCCTAGCCCCGACCAACCTCGCGTTCCGCGCTTTTTCCCGCATCCCTAGGGTATTTAAGGTACTGTAGATTCCTCACCGAGGTTCTCCTCCCTACGCCGCCCATTTTGCCCTAACTCTCATCGCCGGAGACACACCCTACCGCCACTACTGCCTCGCCGAAGTAGCTCCACCGCGCACGAGTCTTCTGCCGTGGTTTTCTCTCACTCCGGTGAGTCTCCGCCGCCCTTTTTGGTACCATCGAACTCATCTCTTTGTTCTCTACCCGATTCAAGAACTCTTCCGCCGATCCACAGCGATTCACGGCTATGATGGCTTCTTCCCGATTCCGCGGTCTGCGCCGCCTCGCCGTCGCGTGTTTCTCCGTCACCCTCCGCCGTCTGATCAATCGCCAGTGGCCAGATCGTCGCCACGTAGCCCGGTAAGATTTTTCCTGAGCCAGCCACGCCTTGTCATCCTCCCCGTGTCGCCGTGTCCGCCGCGTGGCGCTGCGTGCGAGACACGTGTGCGCCACGTCGTCGTCGGCCGCCGCGTAGCCGCTCCGTGTCCGCCACGTAGGAGCCACCGCAACCCTACGTCCGCGTGGCCGTCCTTGTCAGCGCCGTCTAGTCGCTGTGTCGCCCAGTCTTGCCATATCATCGCCACGTGGAGCTACGTGTCAGCCACGTCTTCGCCACGTCAACCCTAACTACGCGTGCTAGCCACATGTACGCCAAGTCATGCCACGTCCCTACCACATACGCCCTAATGCCCACGTGTTTGCCACGTGTGTGCCATGTAGGTGCCACGTAGACCCTAGTTCCACGTCGTCAGCCGTGCGCTCCTCGGTGAACCGGGTCCACGTGAGCCGAGTCATTGACGTGTGGGTCCCGGTTGTCAGCCTCACAATTTTATTCCATTTTCCGGTGAATTGTTACCGAATTTCCGGATTCAACCAGTAGCATGACGACACGTGTCACCCTCAATATTTTCTGATTTTCTCTCCATTTAAACTTCGAAAGCCCCGTTCTCCTCCGTTCGAACCCCGATTCGAATGATTCAAATTTCTAAATTCATATAAAATCAAGATCTATCTGTTGGTGTCATTTTTATGAATTTTTGAATTTTATTTATTTCTGTTTATTTATTGTTTTGCATCGATTCGCGTGTTTCGCGTGTAGACGACGCACCGGTTGAGCGAGAGGAGCATCCAGCGGAGGTTGCAGCAGCGGTAGAGGGTGAAGGCAAGTCTCCTTGACCATGTTGAACCCAATTATATGAAATGCTATTTTGTTCTTGAATTATTGCATGCTATTTGAATTATGAACTGTATTTTTATGTCATTTAAAATGCTTAGATAAATGCCAAATTGTTATATCCACATTGATATTCATGTTGACAACCATTGACACCCTAGGGAAAACTAATTACTGCTATTAATGGTATTTAAACTTGCTATGGGAATGGTAGAAAATGCTTAGCCATGCTTAATCACGTCGGTACCTTATCATTATGGAAATGCTTTCATATTTGATGCAAATGGAATTGTGAAAATTATGGCAATTGGTGTTGCCGGTATTAATTTGAAAATTAAAAGTGAAAAATGATTTAGATCGGGGCGGATTGGTTGAATGGCGGGTGCGGGATGCACAAAATTTTTTGGAATGTGATTGTCCGCCCTAGTCAATTAAGGACCGGTCGTGTGTTACCATGGGCCATGCTATACAGTACAACCACATGTCTATTATGGGTACGACCTGGCTAAGTAATTTGCATGTATCGTTATTTGACTTCGCCATTTCGGTTGTGCGGTTTGCTGGGATGGTACTTGCAAGGCGCAAGAGGGGGCTTCTGGACTGGGTGGGATGCCCTACTAGCGGTGAAACCTTAGCGGGCGGAGTCGGTAGTGGTATATGTATTGTAAAGGCCTTATCATGATCTCCCTGCCGGCATACCAAAGGAAGTGTGTCAATAGCTTGGCGCAAAGGGTTGATCATGTCGTGTGGGTAAAGTGTACCAGCTCTGTAGAGTCTTAAAAACTACTTGAGTAGCCGTGCCCACGGACAAGGGCAAGCGTGGAACGTTTTCACATAGTAGATTTTCTGGTTTTTGGTTTTAAATGGAAAAATGATGATTTGGTTTAAAATGAAAATGTGGTTGGGAATCCGCGAGCGGCTAGAGCTTCCGGATTTAGTTTGGCGGCTAGAGCCAACCAGGTAGTTGGAACCTGAAAAATTGTTATACTTCAAGTTTAATTATTTATGCTATTTACATTTTGTTAAATGCTGCTTTATGAAATTATTACTTGTATTTAAATTTCAATTTCGCTTTATGCAAATGAACCCTATATGCTTCCTTTGTTTAAGCCTTGCGTTTAGTTAATTGCATTATGTTTCCAAGACTTGCGAGTATGTTGCATACTCACCCTCGCTTTTTATTGCGGGGGCTGCTTATTCCATAAAGCAGATGAAGAGATCAGAGCAGCGTTGCAATCGCTCGACATTTGTGGTGAAGACTATGATGAGGAGGACGACTCGATCTTCTAGGGAGCGTACCCCAGTCGGTTGCCTGTGGGCATACTGATTGGCTCTTTTTGTTCTACATTTCCGCTGCTACATTTTCACTTAAGCCGTAAGGCTTCATACTTGTAATAATGTGATGATGTTGTTACACTCTTTTGCTTATCTTGTTATGAACTTTATGATATGTCCGTGTTATCATCATCAGATCTTGTGTGCTTAGTCGTTCTGGACTAGCGGTTGAAACACAGAGGGTTCGGATTTGGTAATCCGGGTCTCCACAGAGGTGGTATCAGAGCCATATCGACTGTAGGTCGCAACCCTAGTTAGAATGGTCGTTAGAATTTCAAAATTATTTTCGAAATCAAACCAACAAATTGGTAATGAATAGTTTGTCTCCTTTCTTATCTTATTCTTAGGTTCTTACCTCTTTTCTCTTCGGAATATTATTTTGAAATTTAAATTTGATCTTATCTCCGGAAATATCCCTAAGTTTACGGTCTTCTGCAAGAATTCCAAATGAAGAAGATGACGTTCGAGATTTTACTTCATGAAGAGACAACATCACCCAACAGAAAAGGCGGAAGATTAGAATATATTAGGACCTACCATAAGATAAGCACCCTTACGTGTAGCATATTATTCCGCTCTAGTTATATAGAGCAATTTACGTTGTCGTTATGTTTCGCTACTTGAAATTGGTCTTTATTCTGAATGTCAGGACTGATTCATGTGTAAACTTAACCTCTTGGTTAAAGTTTCACAATAAGTTGTCCTTATGTGTGAATAGGGGAAACTTAACCCATAGGATAACTAAGAAATTATAAAATAGTCTATCTCTTACCTCTATAAAACCTCTACAAAGTTATCTCCTCTTCATAGAACTTCTTACCAATGTAACCATTATGGTCATCAACCTTTCTTAAAATAAGTAAAATTAAACCTCAATGAGATTAGTAATACAGTCTCCATTACTACTCTTAGCTTTGCTTGAGATCACACCATTCATATATAAACCAAGTTAAGATCTTATCACATTAGCAACACCAAACTAGCTTATGCTGCTTTAGACTAGTTAAAACTTAATGATCCAATAATAATTTCTAATCATGTTTTAAAACTCACCTCGCTGCTTATCTAGATTATATACCATAAAAATGAGCTAGAACCAGAAAAGTTCTATACTTCTGAATGGAAAGCTTCGAATGGTTGTTTAAATGAAAACTAGAAGAATTTAAAATCCTATTTTTCTAAAAGAAATATAAAGAGAGTAGCATCAGTTATACATATACTCTTTTCTAATCTATAGAATTTAGTCTCCTTATTTATGTACTCGTTTCCCTTGTGTAGAACTTTCTTTCTTCACTCTTAAGTTATCCCTTTTAGAAGTATTTCTTTTCTTATTCTTTTTGCGAAATGAAAACCACGAACAAATCTTTTGAAAAGAATTCTGGTAACAAGTTAGCAACATCATGACGTCGGTACCAGCAACTTCAAGAAGATGGGGATAGCGAAGCATCACAACCTCTTCGACTTCATAGAAGCCTTGGAAGACTAACACAACAAGTGGTGCAAAGATTAAAAGAAACTCGCTTTAATAGCCTACAATAAAAGCTAGCATTATGCGAGCTACATATTATTCTAGCGATATAGTAAACCTCTTATGCAGAAATATGTATGATTCGGCAAGTAGAAGAAAAACCATAGATACCCTTCCTACATACTAAGCAAAATGTATACATATTGTTTATGTGTTATTGAAATTTTGTTGTGAATCTTTTGTATTGTTTTCGGGTTACTCTCGTGAATGTTAAACCACTAGGTTGAAATTTACGATGTGTTAACCCTACCTAATAAGAAAAATTTAATTAAGGAAATTTTTAAAGAACGAATCGTTGCCGTGTAACCCAACAGAATTCCATCTAAGTAGCTTTACTCTAATAAATATTGTTGCAGGATGTCTGCGACACAATTCATTAATACATCTACTAAAGTAATGAGTAATAAAAAAAATTAATTAAATTAGCCTTTATAATTGACCTTCAGTCCTCCCCAAATAACTCTGGTTGAGATGCAACTTTTCATTCATCTCGAATATTTTAACATACTCTATATCTCTCTTTATTCTTACTAATGATTCTAGGTGTAAACTACTAACACTCCTCATCTAATTCGTGAGACCCCGCAAGACACTCCACTGCCAAGAAATGATAATCCTACCATAGTTCAACCAAATCCGTTGTATTTAGCTAGAGCACTTCCTTTTCAACATAGCAATCGTCATAACTCTCCACTTTCTCAATGTTCAAAAAAAATGTTAGAATCTGTAACCATGGTGTAAATGCTCACCGTAATTGAACAAATCACCAAATGCACACCTTTCTGTTCTAAAAACTCGCACAAGATATTTCTAATATTGGTGTAGCTTCTATCAGAAAAGGAAATGGTTTAAACTAGAAACCTACTTCTATATCTTATTTGATACCTACACATTGTTCTTTGAAGTATTGTCAACCCAGTCAGTCCGAAGTTCGTGCTTGCACTTGCTATGGAGAAATAGGTCATGTTGTTGATGAGAGTGCAATCAATTGCTCCGGCTGTGAAGGAAATCATTCTCCTAGAAAATATCTTGTAAGCAATATCGCTTGTTACCCTTGTGAATGTCGAGATTATTGTCTAGTTCAATGGCCCTTGATCTGATAGTCGTCAATACAATTTTGCTCAAGATTTGGTGATCAAAAGAGGAAGAAAACCAGCCACACAAGAAATATCACTTAAGGAATTATAGAAATAACACTTGATCCTAACTACCTTCACTAAGAAAGTAGTAAATGGTAATCCCCAATAGCATGTTCCTTGTCTGATAAAGAAAGTCATTAGGCTAAAGAATGTTCTGAGAAACAACAAATTGAAATTCGCAAGATAATATTAAGTATACAAATAACTGAACATGACACCATGAGAAAAGCGTGAATGCTTCAACTGTCACGAAAAGAACCAAATTCCTAAACGATGTCCACAAGCTGAACAAATATCTCCTATAGTCGTAGACATACCAAGAATTTCAGCAGTCAAGTTTATAACTCCAAGAATAGAAGAAATAAAATCTGAAGCAGTTCACCCGAAGAAGCGGATAAAGAAAAGGGCGATTGAACGAAGATGCTTGTCCTAGAAGAATTCTGCTCAACTTTATCCTCAATCTCAATCGTCATCTATTCATCTTTCTAATAACACCAATGAATAATTGTCTGGTAAAAAAAAATATCGGAAAGTCAATATTATTTGCCTTTGCTATGAAAAACATAAGTATTACGCCAACTGTTGCCTAAAGCAAGAAGCAAACTCCACCTCATTCTCAACCCCACCAAGCTACGCAACATTTTCTAAGGCAACCTCAAGAATTTGAAGGCAAACACTTCCTTAGACATATATCAATCCAACTCAAAATGTTAATCCAATCATCGTGGCATTCACCTACAGCATGAATTCGCGAAAGAAGTTTATGACCTGCCAGGCGTAGTGCTAGGTATGATACTTATGTATTTGAACCTTACCAGGGTATAAGTTTAATTTTAAGATCAACTCTTTGATGCTAGTCACTTCCTGATCATCTATTTTATATCATTAGCAAACAACCTTTCTGTTGTTTCAAATAAAATGTGTAATGTCACTTGTATCAACCGAGAAGAACTTGAATACTTCGCCAACACCTACCCAAGAAGAATTTTACTTCACCTCGACAAGGAAAACATCAATAATTTCCAAGCTATCTCAAAGACCTAGAAAACATCAAGTGTCTAGAACAACCCCTGCCTCGATATCAAGCTCTGAACGTAAACATCTTTCTTATGTGATTGTACCCGACACTTGTTGTGGTATTGAGTACGTCCCTTGTGTATTCAATTCCTGCAATCAATCTTTTGAGTCTATACCTTTTAGTCCTTCATAGTTTTCAAAACCAAAGAAAATGAAAACCCTTTGTTTACCAAAGTGAGCAAACAAGTTAAATCACCATGAATCATCTTATAATCCTCTTACCTCAACCCAATACTTGAATTATCTATACATGTTTTCCAATTTAAAGTCAACTTGAAATGACAATTATTCTCAGCTCATTTCGTCAGCTAATGTTAAATTATACAGATCAACCATTGTATTCAAATACCTTTCTTGATATTAAACATTCGGTTTTCCCCAAATGAGAGTAATGACAATGCATCTTTTCTTTCACCTCAAATATTCTAATCATACCACATACCACTATATAAATTAGATTATTAACAATGCTAGTTATTTAAACAAAAGAGACATGGAGAAAGTATTAGTATCTCTCATCTGCTTACCTAAAATTTAAAATAGAAGTCTTCTCTATTTCTCGCACATCAACTAGGAACCACAAGACGAAAGTCCAGTGGAGCAATCATCCGGAAGAGGAAGCCACCTGGGAGCGCGAAGAGGATCTTCGAGCGGACTACCCCGACCTTTTTCCCTGGTTAGTTTCAAATCTCGGGGTCGAGATTTCTTGTTAGGGGGGAGGTTTGTAACATTCCAAATTTTTCGATTTCCTGAGTTTGAAAATTCAAAGTCCGAACCCGTGAAAGTTTTCTCGAATTTAATCTAGCTTAAAACGATTAATTTAATTAATCCATAGTTCAAAATAATTATTTATTATTTTATTTGGGTTCCTTGTGCTTAATTTGAATTTTTCTGTATTTTTGGGTATTTTTCTGAATTTATTTGCTATTTATTTGAATTTATTGGATTTATTCGGATTTTCTGGTATTTTATGGAATTTTAAAAATTCTTTTCTCTCCGTCTTGGCCGACTCTCTTCATTCATTCGCGGCACATCGTCGCTTTGTTAAGACAACACGACCCATCTCAACCAATCCCTAAAACCGGATCAACCCTCGCCGTCGGATCGTCGATCCAACGATCAAAATCAGCGCCGCCACCCACATCAAAACCCTAAACCTAATACCGGTTCGCAGTCGCCGTTCGATCCAGATCGAGCGGACAGCAGAGCGCCACGTCACCCGAAGCTTGCGCCGCCGCCCGTGCCAACCCTAGCCCCGACCAACCTCGTGTTCTGCGCTTTTTCCCGCATCCCTAGGGTATTTAAGGTACTGTAGATTCCTCACCGAGGTTCTCCTCCCAGCGCCGCCCATTTTGCCCTAACTCTCATCGCCGGAGACACACCCTACCGCCACTACTGCCTCGCCGAAGTAGCTCCACCGCGCACGAGTCTTCTGCCGTGGTTTTCTCTCACTCCGGTGAGTCTCCGCCGCCCTTTTTGGCACCATCGAACTCATCTCTTTGTTCTCTACCCGATTCAGTAACTCTTTTGCTCGATCCGTCACTGATTCGCCGGTTGCGATGGCTTCTTCCCCAGTTCCGGCGGGTCTGCGCCGCCGCCTCGCCGTCGCGTGTTTCTCCGTCACCCTCTGCCGTCTGATCAATCGCCACGCCGGATCGCCGCCACGTAGTCTGGTAAAGATTTTTCTGAGCCGCCCACGCCTTGTCATCCTCCCCCTGTCGCCGTGTCCGCGCGTGGCGCCGCCGCGTCGCGACGCAGCGTGTCGCCACGCCGTCGTCGCGGCCACCGCAGAGCCGCTCGTGTCCGCCACGTAGAGCCACCGCAACCCTCGTCCGCGTGGCCGTCCTTGTCGGCGCCGCCTGGTCAGTCGCCGTGTCGCCCGCCTTGCCATATCATCGCCACGTGGAGCTACGTGTCAGCCACGTCTTCGCCACGTCAACCCTAACTTCGCGTGCTAGCCACGTGTCGCCAAGTCATGCCACGCCCCGCCACATACGCCCTAATGCCCACGTGTTTGCCGCGTGTGTGCCATGTAGGTGCCACGTAGACCCTAGTTCCACGTCGTCAGCCGTGCGCTCCTCGGTGAACCGGGTCCACGTGAGCCAAGTCATTGACGTGTGGGTCCCGGTTGTCAGCCTCACAATTTTATTCCATTTTCCGGTGAATTTCTACCGAATTTCCGAATTCAACCAATAGCATGACGACACGTGTCACCCTCAATATTTTCTGATTTTCTCTCCATTTAAACTTCGAAAGCCCCGTTCTCCTCCGTTCGAACCCCGATTCGAACGATTCAAATTTCTAAATTCATATAAAATCAAGATCTATCTGTTGGTGTCATTTTTATGAATTTTTGAATTTTATTTATTTCTATTTATTTATTGTTTTGCATCGATTCGCGTGTTTCAAGTGTAGACGACCTTGCTGTTGAGCGAGAGGAGCATCCAATGGAGGTTGCAGCAGCGGTAGAGGGTGAAGGCAAGTCTCCTTGACCATGTTGAACCCAATTATATGAAATGCTATTTTGTTCTTGAATTATTGCATGCTATTTGAATTATGAACTGTATTTTTATGTCATTTAAAATGCTTAGATAAATGCCAAATTGTTATATCCACATTGATATTCATGTTGACAACCATTGACACCCTAGGAAAACTAATTACTGCTATTAATGGTATTTAAACTTGCTATGGGAATGGTAGAAAATGCTTAGCCATGCTTAATCACGCTTGTACCTTATCATTATGGAAATGCTTTCATATTTGATGCAAATGGAATTGTGAAAATTATGGCAATTGGTGTTGCCGGTATTAATTTGAAAATTAAAAGTGAAAAATGATTTAGATCGGGGCGGATTGGTTGAATGGCGGGTGCGGGATGCACAAAATTTTTTGGAATGTGATTGTCCGCCCTAGTCAATTAAGGACCGGTCGTGTGTTACCATGGGCCATGCTATACAGTACAACCACATGTCTATTATGGGTACGACCTGGCTAAGTAATTTGCATGTATCGTTATTTGACTTCGCCATTTCGGTTGTGCGGTTTGCTGGGATGGTACTTGCAAGGCGCAAGAGGGGGCTTCTGGACTGGGTGGGATGCCCTACCAGCGGTGAAACCTTAGCGGGCGGAGTCGGTAGCGGTATATGTATTGTAAAGGCCTTATCATGATCTCCCTGCCGGCATACCAAAGGAAGTGTGTCAATAGCTTGGCGCAAAGGGTTGATCATGTCGTGTGGGTAAAGTGTACCAGCTCTGCAGAGTCTTAAAAACTACTTGAGTAGCCGTGCCCACGGACAAGGGCAAGCGTGGAACATTTTCACATAGTAGATTTTCTGGTTTTTGGTTTTAAATGGAAAAATGATGATTTGGTTTAAAATGAAAATGTGGTTGGGAATCCGCGAGCGGCTAGAGCTTCCGGATTTAGTTTGGCGGCTAGAGCCAACCAGGTAGTTGGAACACGAAAAATTGTTATACTTCAAGTTTAATTATTTATGCTATTTACATTTTGTTAAATGTCGCTTATGAAATTATTACTTGTATTTAAATTTCAATTTCGCTTTATGCAAATGAACCCTATATGCTTCCTTTGTTTAAGCCTTGCGTTTAGTTAATTGCATTATGTTTCCAAGACTTGCGAGTATGTTGCATACTCACCCTCGCTTTTTATTGCGGGGGCTGCTTATTCCATAAAGCAGATGAAGATATCAGAGCAGGCGTTGCACCGTTCGACATTTGTGGTGAAGACTATGATGAGGAGGACGACTCGATCTTCTAGGGAGCGTACCCCAGTCGGTTGCCTGTGGGCATACTGATTGGCTCTTTTTGTTCTACATTTCCGCTGCTACATTTTCACTTAAGCCGTAAGGCTTCATACTTGTAATAATGTGATGATGTTGTTACACTCTTTTGCTTAATACTGTTATGAACTTTATGATATGTCTGTGTTATCATCATTTGTATCTCAGTGTGCGCTTAGTCGTTCTGGACTAGCGTGGTTGAAACACAGGAGGGTTCGGATTTGGTAATCCGGGTGAAGCCCTGTGCAACTAGCCTAGCCTTGTTACGAATGACAACCCCATCCTCACTATGCTTGTTTTTGAACACTCACTTGGTCCCAATGACATTATAACCAGATGGGGGTTCTACAAGTTGCCAGACTTTGTTCCTCTCAAAGTGTCGACGTTTGGGAAATAGGTTCCCGTTGAGCTTACTTGTTGAATGAGGGATCAACTAAAGCCCCTTTCCCCTAAAGGGTTTGCATCCGAAGAATGCTCTTAAGTAATCAAAGAACAGGCATAGGGTTTATACTGGTTCGGGCCTCTTACGGCGGAGATAATAACCCCACGTCCAGTGGATTTACTATAGCTATGGAATCCTTATAGAAAGGCTTCAGAATGTCTATGTGTTGTGTCTCGCTTTCGACTGATGTCGCCCCTTACCAATCTATCAGTGGGGTTCTTATAGATTACAGGATAATAGAATAACTACAGCCGAATAATGCGCTATTACGGCATTAACTACATCCTCAATTCCCGCCACGCTCCCATCATGGGCATAATGGTCCTAGATCGTGGCGTAATTATTGCCACGTCGACATTATGGGCCGAACACGATCTTTTGATCATGCTCGAGAATTTCCCCCAGTTCTGACCGATCGTTGCGCGCTCCCAAGTGAGCATGCTCGGGGATTTATGTCACATGCTCGGGGACGAGCTTGGGCATGGTCGGGGCGGACCCGCTAGCTGGATTATCCGAGGATCCTCCTTGGGGACACCATCCAAGGGCAGGCATGGTCGGCCGAAACCAACTGTCAGGGTATAATAGTCCTTATAAAAAATTATCCAATCCCCGACACAAAGTTTTCAAGTTCCTCATGCATAGCATTAATTCATGATTCTTCGGATAATGCATGAGTAACATCTTTTGGCTCAAAAGAGACAACAAAGGTAGAGTGAAGGTAGAAAGAAGATAAGCCTAATTTTGAGTGTGTCACAAGCTCAAACAGATCACCAATGATCTACTCAGGTGGATGAGAACCCTAAATGTGGCGGGGAGGACCAGAAGCAGAAGTGGTCTCTACCTCTTGAGCAAAAGAGGTAGGAACATAGCCACTCGCTGAAGGAGAGTCGGAAGGCAAGGCTGGTCTCCCTAAGGTGCAGAAATTGAAATAGGAGGCACCTCAGGTGTAGAGGGGACTAGATCTGGTGGAACACCATCATCTCCATCATCCTATCCTCTACAAAAATGGTCTCAGAGGGATAAGAAGAGCCTGAAATATCAGTCTAGCTCCTGGGCTAGCTTCATCAAAGGTCACGTAACAGTTCTCTATAATCCTATTTGCATAACAACTCCAGACTCTATAGCTACGAGAAGAAGTCGAGTAACCCAGAAAAATACCATCAGAAGAACGAGACTTGAACTTATCTAGGTTATCAGACTTCAAGATAAAACACTTGCAATCAAATACACGAAAATGAGAAACACTGGGCTTTTGCCCATACCTCAACTCGTAAGAAGTGCTATATAAATGTGCTCTCAAGAAAATGCGATTAGAAACATGACAAGCAGTAGCTATAGCCATAGCCCAAAACTTCCTAGGTGTACTGTAGTCATCTAGCATCGTCCTGACCATCTCAACTAGGGTCCTGTTCTTCTTTCCCACTACACCATTTTGCTAAGGGGCGTAGGGAGAAGAGAACTGATGCTCTAAACTAGACTCCACACATAAACTCTCAAAGTAGGAATTCTTGAACTCCATGCCATTATCACTGTGTATAGCTTGTAATGCACCTGGGAGCTCAATAGATAACCTACTAACAAATCCCCTGAGGTGATAAAAAGTCTCATCCTTCGAGACCATGAAAAATACCCAAGAATACCTCGAAAAATCATCAACAATGACAAGGACATATCACTTCCCTCCTGCTAAATACACTATAGCTGGATCAATAGTGTCCATATGTAAAAGCTGTCCTAGTGTATCAGTCATCACTACGGTGACTGGAGGATAAGAAGCAATAACCATCTTACTATGTCGGCAGGGAGAGCAAACTAAGTCTTTGACCATCTTGAGTTTGGGCAAACCACGAATAAGATCGTAGCTGCAAACTCTGGTCAAATGATCAAAACCAATGTGACCAAGTCTCCTATGCCAGAAGGAGAGATCATGAGACTCAGAAGCAATCAAACATCGAAGAGAGTCTCCAGAAGAAATAGAAAATCAGCACGAAAAACTCTCCCAAATCTAGAAATCCCGTAACTAACTTTTCTGATGAATCAAGGATTCTACAAGCTTTACTCTTAAAGCTTATCTTGAAAGAGTCATCGATAAGTTGAGAAACAGAAAACACATTATATTGCAGCTTACTCACTAAGGCAACGTCCTTAAGAATAAAATTTTCATAATGCAGACGGTACCTTTAGCAATGACTCTACCTGAAGAAGCATCCCCAAAAGTGATAAACTCATCATTGAGGGCTCGGATTAGGGAAGAGAACCAACGGGAGTCTCTGGTCATATGCCGAGAACAACCGAAGTTAACAATCCAAACATCTCCCTCCCCATTTGACGAACATGATCAAGTCAAAAGAGAGAGAGAGAGGACTCAGTACTGGGATAAAGTGAAGACTTGGGAACCCAATACTGAATCACACGATGCCTTAAAGCACCAGCTACAGAAGAAGAAGACTGGACTCTAGTGTCTCTCCAGCACTCGACTCTCACAAGATCAAAAGAAGCAACTTTAGCAGAAGATCTGGGAGCTGCCACTGATTTGGCCCACCGTGGTGCAAAGGCCAGACCATCCTAACGAGGTTGCCTAAATCTCCTACCTAAAAACACCTCAAGCCGCAGGTATCTACCTCGATGGAAAAAATGAGGAATATCAAGAGGACGGCGGAAAGACTGACTACGAGCAACTCGAGGGCTAAAACTCGACTGAACAGCATGAAAACCGAGTCCTGGATGCTGCCAAAAAATAGGTGACTGTCTAACCTGTCTAGAAGCAGTGTCTGCCTTAGGAGCACTCAGAGCCTAGGGATGACCCTGAATACCCCTAAGAGTAGTAACACGCTCACACCTCATGATATTGGCGTGCCTAAAACAGAAATGTACTAGGTGACCATCCTTCTTACAGATGGTGCATGAATACTTCGCCTTGTTAGAGGCAGAAGTGACAGGAGAAGCACCTTTCTGCTCAGAAGTCCCATGAACAACTCCAGTAGACCTAAACACAATGGTACTCACCTTGGGAGTTACCACAATCTCTCCATTTTTGGAGCCACGCACAATGGTAGGAGGATGAGTCCTAGCGTGTTCCAAGTTGTCAAATCCTAGACCCTGATTAAATCTGCTAATTTTTTATTGGTCTAAAATGAGGTTTAGCTGTTTCTTACCACCAACAAACTTCTTGTCGGGATTGGATAATCTCCATAAGAACTGTTATACCCTGGTAGCTAGTTTTGGCTGACCATGCATGCCCTTCGATGGTGTCCCCAAGGAGGACCCTCGGATTGTCTAACCGGCGGGTCTGCCCGATCGGAGTAGGCCCAAGCTCGTGCCCGAGCATACAAGTTCGTCCTCAAGCATGCAAGCTCCAGAACATGCAAGGATCGGTTAGAGGGGGAAATCCTCGAGCATGATCGAAAGATCGTGTTCACACCACAACATTTAAGTGGCGATAATTACACCATGATCTAAGGCCGTTATGCCCACAATGGGAACGTGGCAAGAAGCAAGGCTGCAGTTATGGCCACGGTTAATGCAGTAAAATACGCATTATTCGGCTGCAATTATTCCAAGTATCTTGTAAGCTATAAGAACCCCTCGGTGAATCGGTAAATGGGGGATAGGAGAAAAAGAGAGAGCAAGACACACGCACAAGATACACAAGCCTTCCTGTAAGAGGTTGACAACAATAGTGAAATCACTGGAGTAGGGTTATTATTTCCGCTGTGAGAGAGCTGAACCAGTATAAACCTTTGTCTATTTTTCGAGTATCCTATCCTAAGAGCATTTTCCAAACACAAACTCTTCACCAAAAAGGGGCTCTGTTGTCCCTTATTCAACAAGTAAGCTCGACGGGGACCAGTTTCCCAAACGTCGACAGTTGGCACCATCCGTGGGGATCGTCACTAGCAGATTCTTTCATGAAGAATCCCTAAAGATGCCCAATTCCCAGGATACTCAAGACCTCTGTGCCTTCGATGGTGCCGAGGATGATGACATGTACTATGTCGATGAAGGTGTAGCCGGTGTCGCTGACCCAGAGGGTTACACCGAATCCAGGAGTCTTTCCTCGGTGGCTGCAGTGCAAGAGAGATATCTTCGCTCTCAGTGTGATACCCTCGTAGATGATGAGGAGTGTGATAGACTCTACGATGGTCTGGACATTCCTGACCATTTTGAGCCTGATCACGAAACTACATCGCGAGGAGACATCATGATGTCACCTTCACGATCCTCGCATTCTCGCGATGTCAACATGGCGGGACGAGAAGAAGACCCTGAGGTTGAATCCTCGGGGGCTACCTGTCATCACCACTATGAAGCAGCTAGAAACCACCTGGAAGCGTCCCTAAATAGGACCTTGGCAAGCATCCGCCGTCAAGCTCGTGAAAAACTGAGCGCCAAGTCTGAAACCTCAGCTCGCGAGATTCCCCACGGGTGTCACACACCAGAGCATGTATGCGATCGTCGACCAAACTCACCTCCTCTTGTTCCCCAAAGCAGGGAGCGACTGTAAGCACTTGCAACGGTCGTGTGTGATCTTTGGAATTTCCCTGAACAGGTGGACCTGGAAGTGACGGGTCCGATCGTAGCCGAAGACTTGGAGAAACTCGCCGCCGACATGAAGCTTTCAGGGTCACCTTGTGGCAAAGAAGCCAGATGTGTTTCCTGAGAAAATTGACATCACACCCCTGTCTGCTCCCATCACGGTGATTCTCGAAGCCTTGCTCGAGAAGACCGTGGGAGGTATGATCGGTACCGCGAGGACTCTCGAAGCGATTCCCGAGCAACCACACGGGGTCAAAGGTATGCTCGTCATGGTCACGGGCATACCTAGCATTCTGCCTCAAATCGATCCCCGTCGCGCCGACATCGAGAAGTTTTCTCTCGCCTTGGTTCACGTGTTGAAATCTAGCATAGCAATGATCACCGTGATCACTGTGGCCGAAGAGACCACCACGACACCATGGCTTTTGAATGTCGGGCTTTTGCAGCATCTCTTCGTAATGTCTCATGGCCAAGCAAGTTCAAGCCTGGCCACATCGAGAGATTCAATAGGACTCAGAATTCGGATGAGTTCCTCTCCATTTACATCACTGCGATTTTAGCAACTGGGGGTGACGAGGGAGTTATGGCTAACTTCCTACCTATAGTGCTAGACGGAGCTGCTCGGACTTGGCTCTTCAATCAGAAGGAGGGGTCAATTCTCTTCTGGAGGCAACTCAGCAGTGCACTCAGAGCAAACTTCCAGAGCTGCTACACCCGCCTAGGTAAAGAGAGCGACCTCAAGCGCTTGATCCAGACGGAAGGTGAGTCTTTGCGATAATTCGTCCAAAGGTTCATTCAAGTGCAGAATGTGATCCCGAATGTTTCGGATGAGGCAGTCATCCGTGCTTTCAAGTTTGGGGTCCAAGACATCCGTTTTACACAGGATCTAAAGATCCATCCTGATTTAATGGTCAGCGAGCTGTTCCGCATGGCCGATCGGTACGCGAATGCCGATGAGGCAATCCAGTGAAAGAAAATGCTGGACAAGGGCAAGCTCCCGCCTCAACCCAGCTTAGAAGGCTCCACAAGTAAGAAGAATGTAGGTTCTGTGGAGAAAAAAGATCAAGAAAAAGAAAAAGAGGTCGTCTGCACCGAACGTGGTCGCGATTGTCGAGTAGCATCAGCCGCGAGCTTTTCAGCCACACCAGCGTAAGAATTTCGATGGAAGAGGCAGGGGTCGACCACCCCAGCGCCGCAACGACCAAGGATGACCAAGGTGTCTCGCTGAGCGACCGTTTCTACTCACTCCATTAGGCGTACGGGCACGACCTTCGCAATTGCCAGACCTAGACGTTCTGCTTGGAACAGTTCTACAACGGCAAAGACCCCATGTCTACACTCCCAGAGCAAGGCGAGAATAGTAAGGGTAAAAAGCCCGCTGGCGATGAAGAAGATATGGGCTACCAGGAGCCCCGCAATCATATTGCGGTAATATTCGGGGGCTCCTCAGCCTACAAATCCCTTCGAGACCTAAAGGAAGCGGTACGGGAGGTGCACCACGTCGCTCAGGGCAAGCCCCCTGTGCAGCAGCTCAGGTGGTCCGAGCTACCCATTACCTTCTCCAAGGATGACTGTCCCCTTGGATTAACCAAGCCTAGTAACACCACGGTGGGACGAGTGCTCATCGACGGTAGAAGTTCCTTGGATCTCATATCCGCCAAAGTTTTGGACGAGATACAAGTCCCTCGGTCTAAAATCAAGAGCATAGTGGTCCCCTTTTACGGGATCATTCTGGACACCTCGGCCAAACCTCTTGGCCAGGTCGTTTTGCTTGTCACCTTCAGGAGTCCGAGCAATTTCCAGACAGAGATGATCACCTTTGAGGTGGTCGATTTCTAGTTGGCCTACAATGCCATCCTTGGCAGACCGGCTCTTGCCAAGTTCATGGCTGCTACACATCATGTGTACCAGTGCTTGAAGGTTCCCAGTCCAGGCGGAGTAATCACCATAAGAGGGAACCAAAAGGCGGCCCTGAGCTATGATGAGAAGGCACTAGACATGGTCGGGCATTTGCCTCATTGCGGCCCCGACCAAGAGCCAAAGAATTCCCGACCAAAAGTTGCCCTCCAACCCGGAGGAGAGACCAAGGAGGTTCCGCTAAGCGACGCGGAGCCGACCAAGGTCTTGCATTAAGGATCTTCTTTAGATCCTAAATAGGAACTCGAGCTCGTTACTTTCCTCCGGAAAAATGCTGATGTGTTTGATTGGGAACCATCTGACATGCCCGGAGTCCCAAGGGAAGTAATTGAGCACAGGCTAGCAGTTTGGCCTGACAAAAAACCAGTGCGACAAAAGCTCAGATGTTTCTCCCTAGAAAAGCAAGCTATCATTTGGGAAGAACTCGACAAGCTCCTCAAGGTCGACTTCATTCGAGAAGTTGAGCATTCGAAATGGCTAGCGAATCCGGGCATTGTCGAGAAAAAGGGGGGCAAATGGCGCATGTGTGTCGACCATACGAGCTTGAATGCCGCCTGTCCCAAGGATAATTTCCCGCTGCCCCGCATAGACCAGTTGGTCGACGCAACAGCGGAGTATCAGGTGATGAGTTTTTTAGATGCCTACAAGGGCTACCACCAGATCAGCATATCACCTGAAGATGAAGAGAAAACTTCCTTCATTACCCCGTTCGGCACGTTCTGCTATACGACCATGTCTTTCGGTCTTAGAAACGCCGAAGCAACCTTCCAACGTATCATGCAGAAAACTTTCCCAGACCAAATTGGGCACAATCTGAAGGTCTATGTGGACGACATAGTGGTCAAAAGTAAGCTCACCTCAAGCCATGTCTTCGACCTTGAGGAAACCTTTTGTAACCTCAATAGGCATCGAATAAAGCTTAATATAGAAAAATGTGTCTTCGGTGTGAGGGCAGGCAAGGTGCTTGGCTACATGGTCGGTCCACAAGGCATCGGGGCAAACCCAAAAAAGATTGAAGCCATTGAAAGCATGCAACCGCCTAGCTGTGTAAAGTAGGTCCAAGCCTTGACCGGATGAATGGTGGCTCTAAGTTGTTTCATTTCCTGGTTAGGCGAGCGTGGATTGCTTTTCTTCAAGGCACTCCGCAAGCATGATGGTTTCACACGACGAAAAAGCGAACCGCTCTTTCAAGAGCTAGCAAGACTGCCTGCATCGCCCATCCTAACCATGCCAAAATCGGTGGAGACCTTGCTATTATATTTGGCAGTGACCCCACAGGAAGTAAGCGCAGTCTTAACAGGGGAAAGTGATGGAGTACAGCGACCAATCTACTATGTCAGCGAAGTCTTGCATGGACCAAAGGAGCATTACCCCGAGGTCCAGAAACTCTTGTACTCGCTATTCATAGCCTCTAGGAAGCTGTGACATTATTTTCAAGCCCACATGATTATAGTCCCAACTAACTTTCCACTTAGGGAGATCCTAAGAAATCAAGACGCTAGTGGTCGAATAGCGAAGTGGGCCATGGAGCTCGCCGAGTTCAAGATCCAATTCTCAGCTCGCATGGTGATCAAGTCCTAGGTCTTGGCAGACTTTGTATCGGAGTGGATGAATCCAACACCACCTGCTACTGAGCTCGATAGATCTGAAGAAGATCGTTGGACCATGTACTTCGATGGGTCTCGTGCCTATGAACGCTCAGGGGCTGGGGTTGTGCTAGTCTCCCCCTAGGGAGAGCAACTATAGTACGTTGTTCAATTGCACTTTGCCGCGACCAACAACGCGACAGAGTATAAGGCCTCTTGGCGGGGCTACGAGCATACAAAGTGCTTGGAGTCCAGCGACTGACTGTGAAAGAAGATTCACAGTTGGTCATCAATTAGGTCAACAAAGAGTATCAGTGTTCCGATAACTCAATGGCGCTTTACCTAGTTGAAGTAAGGAAGATGGAGAAGTATTTCAAGAATTTCGAGGTACTCTTCATCCCTAGGAAGGACAATTTCCTGGCCGACCAACTCTCAAAGCTTGGTTCCTCCCAAGTTTTTGTTAGTGATATGCCCAAGAGGCGATCATGTGAGATGATTGTATCATACGTCTATGTTCATGTACTTATCAGTTCCATGAATAAATGTCACTCCTTTGTTTATTGAGTATGACTTAATTGTGAAACACATTGGTTATATGATATTATTCTAAACGATCCCTGATCACATATCATTATGTGGGACAATAATGATCTGACCAGCACATGTATTGATTGATGGTAATGTTTCACATACCATAGATATGGAGATATCAAATCAATAATGTGGACACATGTTAGAGAACATGGGGTTGATAGACCCGCCCGAGACACCGATGAGATTGTTATCTTTGAAGTGCCATCGAGTGTAGTCTCGAGTGGTATACCTATACGATCCTTTGACCCGAGATTCTTATTGATTCTCAAAGATGTGTAATTGTATACTTTGGGGCTATCAAACGCTTCTCCGTGAGGGGAGTTATAAAGGTAGCTTACGAGTATGCCATGAAACATGACGTGAGATATAAGAGATCAAGATGGAATTTGCCCTCCTTGATAACGGAGAGATATCTCGCGCCCCTCGGTGTGGATGGATAAGGAAAAGTGCATGGCTATGCCAAAGTGATTAAAGTGTTAATCACTAATTATATCCATTACATTGACGAGTGAATGGGTCGAGCTATCACAAGGATGGCACACATCTTGCCTTGAGCTTGACCGGTATCGCGGGCAAAAGGATTGGTATATGAGTATATCAAGGTTCACCGACACGATCACTCAGGTATTCGGGGACAACATGTCCCGCTAGGAACCATCATGTCTCGATGGTCTCGAAAAGAGGTTTCAGGCTATGGCCGCTTATGCTTGAACCTAACGGGTCACACACTTAACGGGTTGGATCATGTCCGATGGATTGGATCCATTAGTGGGTTTACACGATTTGGATCCTTCTGGCGCCTTAATGGATTTCTCTTGAGAAGATCCATTAGTGTGAGTCCCGTGGGCTTCTATCGTAGAAGGCCCGTTAGTGCACTCTATATAAAGGCGTGGGGGGGTGTGCAAAGGAGAGGCTCTCCCACCACAAACCCTAGCCGTCATTGCATCCACCGCCTCTAAACCCTAGTCAAGACATGTGGGTGCTAGCACACCAACACAGCGGTGATCCTACATCGGGCGGTGGATATCAGAGAGGCGCCACAGCATCTGCCTCGGCGCTAATTGGCGAGAACGCCTACTTCCTCTACAAAGATTATGTGTGCGCGATCGCGAGGAGGAGACGATCAACTCCGCATCTACTATCGTGTTTGAAGCACGCGGAGGCTTCACCCACTCTACTCCGCCGCTAACGTGCTCCAAGGGTAATGATCCATGATCCACTACTCGCATGTATCCTGGGTGTTCGCGGTAGAAAAATTTTGTTTTCGGCTAGAGTAGCACCGCGTTCCCTTCAGTTTTCGCTCCGACAGGAGTGCTAATCGAGCACTTATACAAGCCCTCCATTCCCTCTGTAGAGGAGGCATCAGAGGCGTGCGGTAACATCTCTCTTCTCGAGCATGGTGCAAATTGGATGATGCCATTCATTCAATATCTTGCACACGGGACACTGCCTGAGGAAGAAGCTGAGCATTTCTGGCTTATATTGTTATCCTCTCCTTACAAATTGATCGAAGGCGCCTTATACCGCAAGGGAGCACTAGGAGATCTCTCCAAGTGCATCTCTCAAGAAGAGAGCAAATACCTTAGAGATATCCATGAAGGAATGTGCGGGGCTTACTCGTCTTTTAGAACACTAGTGAGCAAGTCCTTCCGATTGGGTTACTATTGGCCAACGACCTTAGCCGATGCTCACTCAATCGTGACGACTTGCAAAGCATGCCAGTTTCATGCTCATAGGGTCCATCAGCCAGCATATGTGCTTCAAACCATTCCTCTATCACGGCCATTCTCGACTTGGGGAGTCGATATACTCAAACCTTTCCCCCGAAGTCAGAAAGGCTGCAAGTACTTGCTCGTGGCTATCGACACTTTCACTAAGTGATCAAAGCCGAACCCGTGTCAACCATTTCAGCTCAGGCAACCAGGAAGTTTTTTCACAACAACGTGATGATGCGTTTTGGCATTCCCAACCACCTTATCACGGACAATGGCACTCAGTTCACCAGTGAACTGTTTTAGACCTATTGCGAAGACATCGAGATGAAGGTCTGTTTCGCCTTTGTAGCGCATCCGTAGAGTAATAGAGCGGCCGAGCGAGCGAATGGACAAATAATCCAAGGAATTAAAAAGAGAGTTTTCAAAAACCTCAATCAGCTTGGACAGATGTGGGTGGATGAGCTTCCTTCCGTCCTTTGGTCAGTTCGCACTACGGCAAGCCAAGCTATAAGTGAAACCCCTTTCTAGCTCGTCTACGGTACAAAGGCCATTTTGTGCGCTGAAATTGTGCTGGGTTCTCCAAGAGTGCACCTGGTCGACAACATCGACCAGGAGGGTGAGCGTCTCCTAGACCTAGACCTCGCCGAAGCACCACGCGAACGGGCTTTGTTACGATCTGCGGTTCACCTACAGGCTCTTCGTAGGCACGCGGCTAAATCGGTTCGACCAAGGACCTTGCAAGTTGGCGACCTCGTCCTATGTCGAGTTCAGGATTTGTCAAAATCTAACAAGCTGACCCCCAGGTGGGAAGGTCCATACACGGTCGTCTCAACAACATGCCCGGGAGCTGTTTGCCTAGCAATGGAGGATGGTTGGGTGCTCACCAACACTTGGAACGTCGACCAACTACGTAAGTTCTTTGTTTAGTTTTTCATTACTGCTTGTTCTACGTAAGATCAGCGGTTTTTTCTATAAAATTCAGTTCTTTCACCCCCGTGATTTTCATTCTTCCCAAGATTTTGTGAATGTCCTTGGAGTCCCCCTATTGGTAAGCCGACTCAGCTTCTCACATGGGCACACTCTCCTCCTCACGATCTTGATGATGGGATGATCACGTGTGGGCAAGAACATTCGCTCTAATCTCATTATCCTAAGATTTGGCTAGCGTGTGTGAGAACGACAAAAGTGCAAAGACCAGCGCTGGACTACTAAACTCACCACCAGAGGTCTCAGTCTATATAAGCCGATTATTGTTCGCAGTAGTACTTCGCTGCAAGTTTACAATCGCATACAGACACCCTCTCGGATGGTCCAGAGTTCTAGTTCGATTCACGCTAGGGTCATTTAAAGCCGTATCAACATTCCAAACCTTATGCACATGATGAGCTAATACATTAGCAGAGGAAACATCTTTTGCACTATATATATATGTATATATATATATATCAACAATGACAATATGTACATCCCCTTTGTGAGTTCAAAACAAAGATCACACAAGCTAGCTGTGACAGAAACATACATAGCCAAAAACATACATAGTCTGACATCCAATTCACTCACATAAATGCAAACAGGAAGGGGTGCCACACAAATACGCCTGATACTAATGAAGAACAATATCCACAGATATTGCTCTGATACTAAGGAATATTTAGCAATACTCTGATACTAAGGAACATTTAGTAATACTCTGATCCTACTAACGGAAATTGCTCTTCAAACAACTTCAACCAGCACATTCAAGGGAACAAACATGAAACATTTAGTAATGGGACAACCTTCCTTAGGATCCAGGCTACTGACCTCGTGGGTGGAAGAAGGTGGCGGTGTTGGAGGGGGCCTTCAGGGAGTGCTCGAGGGGGAAGGGGTGGTTTGGCGACGACGTCGTTGGGTTCGTGGACGTCGCGCTTGGCAGGTTCGTGCCAGCGATGAACGCGTCAAGACAACGACCAGGCTCAAGATCGTCATGGCGTGGGCGAGCTCAGCTCGTGGGGCAGAGCTGGCGCGTGGCGAGCTCTAAGATGCTCGAAATTTTCAGACCACGAGAGTCAAGCGCGGTTCAAGTTTAGGGCTAGGTATATATATGGGGAAGTATTTGTGGTGATTTTTAAGAAAAATTGCCATAGATAATGTTATCAGTGGCGATTTTTATTAAAAACCACCACAGATATAAGTGGCGGTTTTTTTAAAAAACCGCCACAGATACCCCTATCCCCACACTTCGCCATTTAAAGGGTTATCAAATCTCAGTAAAATATTTTTAAAATTTTTTACCAGGTTCAGACGATAATTATTATTATCCATAAAATTTTTTGGATTAAAATAAATTATATAAAAATTCTAACAATGCTGACTACTTTATTTGCTCATTTATGTTTTTATTTTTATTTGAGGATGAAAATGAAGTCAAGAATTTTTCAAAATTTTTGAGAGAGTTTAGTATGTGAAATTTTTTATTATTTAAATTTTTTAGATCAAAATCATGCATATTTATTTTGTATTAATTCGATATTGCAGTTTTTAGATTTCCTTATTTTCTTTTTTTATTTTTAATTTTAAAAGGAATTATATGTGATTATTAAATTTGTATATTTTCACAATAATTTCATACTATTTTTGGGAAGATATGGTAAAATTTTAGCTGGACAAATATATCACATTCGCAGTCAAAAGGAGTCATATCACATTTCAGTTCATTATCATATTTTTCACATATAAATGGACACATATTGCCATTACTCTTAACTAGTTATTTTCTTTTACAATTTGGCCTTCATTGTGATCATCACGATGATAGTTAACTTCTTGAGTTGCTTCTTCCTCGAGCCTGATGCTGCCATCTACGAAAGTAGGCAACTCATCAAACTGGTTGTACTCTTCCTCATCCACGACATTCTCAACTTCGACGATGCTTCTTTTTCCTTGAAGAACTACATGTCGCTTTTTATCTGCCAGGTCGATTACATAGAAGACTTGTGCTACTTGCTTCGCAAGTACGAATGGTTCGTCTCTATATCTGATATGTTGGATGTCCACAGTAGTGAAGCCGTACTTGTCCACTTTGACACCCTTTGGGAGTTGGACCCAATGACACCGAAACACCGGGATATTAAAAATGCAGTAGTCAAGCTCCCAAATCCCCTCTATGAACCCGTAGTAGTTACTCTTCTTACTGCCTGTGTTGTCATAGGCATCTATACGGACACCATTGTTTTCGTAAGTGCTTTTGCTATGTTGAACTCTCGTGTAAAATGTATATCCATTTATATTGCATCCTTACCATGTCATGATTGTACCTAAAGGCACTTTTGCCAATCACCTTGTTGGCGTTTTTCGCCGACCAGCTATTATACCTCGATGGGACCCGATGTTTGATAGAGGGGATCTTCACGGACGGACACCTATGGGCTCTCTCGAGGGATCCGCACAAACAAAGATTAAAGAACACGTCGATATACCCAGGTTCAGGCCCCCAATGTGGGTAATAGCCCTACGTCCTGGTTCGGCTCTTGTTAATGTGTTTTTGGGGGGATTACAAGTACACAATCCACACCCTGGGTTCTACTTGAACTCTCCCAGTGCTCTCTCTTAGCTTCCTTCGGTTCTAAGTTCTCTAGTCGTTCTTTCTTTCTCCTCCTCCTCCCTCTTTTCTCTTTTTTCTTCGCCCCCGCTGCCATGCACCGAACCCCCCTTATATAGGCCGGGCTGGCTCGGGCATGTGAGAAGGATGACATCACAATGATTACACTTCATTTATTACATTAGTGTCGGGACCCGAATGTGCAAATCCGGACCCTCTGTATTCAAGACTACCAGATCACGCTTAGTGCACACAGCCTCAACATTGGTACATATCACACCATAACCAAATAATAATGAAGTACTTTAATTAAATACTCAACTAGTTGGTAGACCTTATGGTCAAGTTACAAAGATACGCCTCAGCAGGCTTAAAACTTATTAAAATATTCAAAAGCGGCGAAATAAAATCAACTCGTGGCGCCAACCAATTTGCCACAGTAATCGACCGGGCTCGCTCCTAGTTTGTCGGCTCCTCCCGATACTCCTCCTCCCGAAAGGGGTTGCTTTTTCTTCAACTGGTTGTGTTGTTGTGGGTGAGTACTTTGAGCACTCAAAGAAGTCATGCATGTAATGCAATGCTAATATACTATATGCATGGCTTAGTACAAAGGATGGGCTATGGTTCATGTGTAGTACAGCATTTCAAGTAAACAGTAATAGATTGCAAAGCAGTAAAACAGTAGTAGGAATAGTAACTTTCACAAACATTTCAATTGTAATTCATTTTTCCATCCTACGTCAAGTTCATCATCACCATCCCAAGCATTTTCCATAACAAGTCATTTTCATGAAAATCTAACCCTTGACCGTAATCACCGAGCGATGCTCAATACCGTGAGCACGGCTATTCGAATAGGATGTACACTCTGCAGAGGTTATACACTTTACCCACAAGATACAACAAATACCACCAAGGCAAATAACCGTGAACGGCCTTTCCAAAGTTCCATCTAAACCCAAGACGCCCTAAGGTTTCAACACCGAGGGACTGGTTACCACACCTGTGGCCCCCTCTTGCGCCATGTGAGTTCTCATTCCGCTTCTCCGCCTCACACCACCACGACAAGACCAAAGAATAGATTTCCCGGTTTACTCAGCTAAGCCCGCCCCATTACGAGCTTGTGGTCAGATGAGAGACTCAGCCAAATGCTCGCAAGGTTAAGTCCTTAGTTGACCGAGGCAAGACTAACCAAATGACAATTCCATACCAAAACCCATAAACCAAATACGACCGCCTAGTTGCCACTCTTGGCCCACCGTAAACCATCTTGCCACATGCCTCGCCTAAATCATTTTCCCACCCCGGTTTATTACCATTGCACCACGTGCCATCATCAACTCAATAACACATGTCTCATTCACAAAATACGCCCATATCTCATTAAGTCAAGATTAACTTTGGTATTCCAAAATCATGAACTTTCCACGTGGCAGGGCTAAGCATACTACTTACGGTCTACTCAACCCATGTTGGCCAGTAATTAATGTCCAACTATTATTCCACAACCTAGGGTGACAAATGATTCATGGCCTACAATTATATATAACAAGGTGGCATACAGCAATTAGGCATTAACTAATCCCAGAGATTATTAAAATCATTTCTACCAAATTAGCATGCAATAATTTGAACCAAAATAATTTACTACGGTGGGTTCAACATGATCAAACACAACTTGCCTTCAAAAAGTGCTGGTTCTGGGTCCTGAACTTGCTCCTGGGTCAGAACTTCTCCCTCGAAACCGCTTCGGCACTTCAACGCCTACGCCAGACGCAATTAAACACCAATAATTAAATAAACAGTAGACAAACAGTGCTCAAAAATTCAAAAAATTTCATAAACAGAAAGATCACAATTTTACAAATTTATAGAAATTGGAATCACTCAAATCGGAGTTAAAACGCAAAAGTTATAAGCATTTGAAGTTTCAAAATATATTTAAAATCAATATACCGAATTAAATAAATATTTTCTTTTTCGAAAATTAATTATTGCGTCATCTGTGACACGGTCGCCACCAGAGAGTGACACGTGGCCTTGCCGACGCCAGCCCGACCGGCTCCGTCGACGTCAAGATGACGTCATCGTGGCGCCAAGACGACTCGCCATCTCACTGACAAGTGGGTCCCACCGTGACGTCAGCATGACGTCAGCGGTGACGTCACACGCACAGTGCGTGCGGCTGACAAGTGGGCCCATGCTGTCAGCGACTCATGCGCGCAGTGCGGCTCGGTGTGCTACGCGTCGCGGCGTGATTGGCTACGGTGCGGTGCGACTGACGTGTGGGTCCGCCTTGTCAGCGTCACGTGCACAGTGAACGGCGACGTGGCACGGCGGTAGCCCTCGGATTTGCATCTAACGGTAGGGATTAGAAGATGAGGTTTACTGTTCCTAAGGCGATGTGGGCTCACCTCAGCGGTCGGATCTGGATCGTGCGGCTGGCGAAGCTCGTGAAACCCGGTGACGTTGCGGCGGCGCAGTTCGACCGGAGACGGAGACGAAGACGTAGCCGACGGCGTTTCCGTGGTCCTCCGGCGTGAAGAAGTGACCCTCCCGATGCGGCTTGATGAGGTGAGTCCGACGGTGGCACGGGCGACGGCGGAGAATCACCGGCGGCGACGAGACGACGCGAAGAACTCGGCGGTTGGCTTCGGAAACTTCGGCGAGGTCGTGCGGCGATGCGGCGGCGTCTCGGGCGGCGTGAAGTGTACGGAGGGATGCGGCGCGAGGTGAGGATTCCAACACAGGTGGCGGCGCATTAAATAGTGCCCTCGGCTTCGTGAAAATCGCGAAACCGAGGCCCACACGGCGGCGGGCGGCGGAATCCGGAGGATTCGGGTTTGGTGACGTGGCGCGATGAGAGCCGCTTGATGAAGATCGAACGGTCAAGCGCGCTAGGGTTTTTCCGAAGCGGGCCGCACAAGATACTCGCCCAAGATCGTTTCATCCGGATTTTTAATTTTTTCGATTAAAAATAATTCCCAAAAATAAAATAATTCATTTGGGGCATTAAAAATATCGTAAAAATTCGGAAAAATTCCCAAAAATATTTTAGGACATTTGTGACTCAAATGAAATATTTTCAGCAAAATTTTATTTTAACTTTTCTATTATTTAATTTATTTGATAAATGGCTTAATTCAACATAAATCCAAATAAATCCAAATAAATTCCAGAAATTCCCAAAAATTCAAAATACCATTTAAATGCAAGAAAAGCAAAAAATTGGGGTGTTACAAACCTCCCCCCTTAACGGAATCTCGACCCGAGATTCGTAATCGACTAAGGAATAGGTTGGGAAATTCCTTCTTCAGTTTTCTTCATGCTCCTGTGTTGCTTCGCTCTCTAATGGTTACTCCAATGAACTCGCAGGCGGGTCGATTTATTTCGCTTCTCGATCCATCGTGTCCAAGATCTTTACCGCACTCTTTATAAGTCAAATCCTCCTGCACTCGACCGACTCTAATTCAAGATCTGCTTCTTCCGCATTCGAGGCATTTCTTTAATTGTGACACGTGGAACACATCATGCACTCCTGCTAAAGACTACGGTAACTCCAGCTGATACGCTACTTCGCCTCTACGACTTAGGATCTTGAACGGACCAACATATCTTGGTGCTAACTTCCCTTTAGTGTGGAACCTCTTAACTCCTCTGAGTGGTGTAACTCTGAGATACACAAAATCTTCGAGCTCAAAGCTCAAATCCTGCGGCGATTATCGCCAGAACTCTTCCGCCTTGATTGTGCAATTTTCAACCTTTCCCCGATCATGGCTATCTCTGCTCTTGACTTCTCGAAGAATGTCCTACCAACATATGACGCTTCTCCTGCCTCATTCCAATTCAACAAGCGCTCGACAGGTCTTCCATATAGTGCTTCAAATGGTGACATCCGCAAACTTGCCTGGTAATTGTTGTTGTAGCTGAACTCGGCATATGGCAAACACTTATCCCACGAAGTTGTATAAGCCAATGCACATGCCCTCAACATGTCCTCCAAGATTCGGTTGACTCTTTCCGCCCCGCCCATCTGTGCATGGGTGATATGCAGTGCTAAAGTTCAGACAGGTCCCTAGGGCCTCATGCAGCTTATCCCAAAACCTTGAGGTAAACTGAGTACCTCTGTCCAATACAATTTTCTTCGGAACTCCATGTAAACATACAATTCTTGACATATACAAATCCGCTAAGCGGTCCCCGGAGTACGTAGTCTTTACTGGTATGAAGTGGGCGACCTTTGTCAACCGGTCCACTATAACCCATATAGAGTCATACCCTGTCTGGGTCCTCGGTAAACCGGTAATGAAGTCCATTCCGATTTCCTCCCATTTCCATTCGGTATCTTCGGGTCAGAGTAACCTCGCCGCCTTTGATGCATTGCTTTGACTCTTTGGCATATGTCGCACAACGCAACATGCTCTGCAACTTCACGCTTCATGCTTGGCCACCAAAATCTTTCCTTTAGGTCTTGATACATCTTAGCGCTTCCTGGATGAATGGAGTACTTGGAGTCATGAGCTTCCTCTAGAATCAGCTGTTTCAGTTCCTTCTTGTGCGGTACGCAAATGCGCTTCTTGATCCACAATGTGCCTTACTCATCCAGCTTGAAATCCTTCGCCTTGCCTTCCTCCATTTTAGACTTAATCCTCTGAATCTTGACATCATCCTTCTGTCCTTCACGAATATGATCTTCCAGGGTAGGCTTCACTTCTAGAGCGGCTATAAATCCTTTAGGCACAACCTCCAGCTTCAGCTTCTGAAATTCCTTGCATAACTCAACCTGGTTTTCCCCCACCAACGTGTTCACAGAATGGCTTTTTCGACTTAAAGCATCTGCCACCACATTGGCTTTTCCGGGGTGATAATGAATTCCCAGATTATAATCCTTAATTAGTTCTAACCACCTCCTCTGCCTCATGTTCAGATCCGATTGAGTAAATATATATTTAAGACTCTTATGGTCAGTGTACACCTCACATCTGTTTCCAATCAAATAGTGCCGCCATAATTTCAAAGCATGCACTACGGCTGCTAATTCCAAATCATGCGTCGGATAGTTCTCTTCATGCGGCCTCAACTGCCTCGATGCATATGCGACGACCTTACGGTTTTGCATTAACACGCATCCTAGTCCTTGACGCGATGCATCACAGTATATATCAAAGCTCTGGCTTAAATCCGGTAAAACTAACACTGGTGCCGTTGTCAAACGTTTCTTCAACTCCTGAAAACTCCGCTCACATTCCGGCGTCCATGCAAACTTCCTCTCCTTTTTCAACAATTGCGTAAGTGGTCTCGCAATCGTTGAGAATCCTTCAATAAATCGGCGGTAATAACCAGCCATTCCAAGGAAACTACGAATTTGGGTCACCGCCTTGGGTGGCTCCCAATGCAACACTTGCCTCCACCTTACTTGGATCAATCATGACTCCTTCAATGGTCATCACATGTCCAAGAAATTCCACCTTGTCCTTCCGAAATCACACTTGCTAAACTTAGCGAAAAGTTGTCGCTTCTTAACTTCTCCGTAACTAGCTTCGATGTTCTAAGATGCTCTTCTCTCGCCTTGGAGTAGACTAAAATGTCATCTATGAACACAACAACGAACTTGTCCAGTATTCCATGAAAACCTTGTTCATCATGTTCATGAAATATGCAGTGCATTTGTCAAACCGAAAGACATAACTCGTGAACTCGTAATGTCCATATCTTGACGAAAATGCGGTCTTCGCACATCCTCCGATCTAATCTTCACCGGTGATATCCTCGATCGAGGTCAATCTTGGAGAAAACTCCGCTCCTCTCAACCGATCAAATAGGTCATCGATCCCGGTAGTGGATACTTATTCTTTATAGTGACTTCATTCAAGGCTCATTAATCCACACACATCCCAGAACTTCCATCCTTCTTCTTGACAAACGTAACCGGTGCTCCCCATGGTGACGAACTTGGTCCGATAAATCCCTTATCCATTAACTCCTCAATCTGCTTCTTCATTTCCACCAACTCATCGGCTGACATCCGATAAGGTCTTTTAGCTATCGGGCCGTTCGGTACTAACTCGACATAAACTCTATGTCCCTCGTCTGTGGCATCCTGTAAATCCTCCGAAATACATCCGAGTATTCCCTGACAACTGGTACATCTTCTATACTGACGGCCTTCACACTATTGACCATCAACTATCCATCCCGAATGGCAATTGCCTGAAACTCTATTTTTCTCCCACAAGGACTCTCGACTGATATGACTCTTCGTCCACAGTCTAATACAACCTTGTGCTTAGACAACCACCATTCCCAAAATAACATCTAGGGTCCGGGTATCTAACACCACTAAGTTTGCTAAGAACTTCGCCCATCTATAAGCAACTTTACCCTGTAACATCCTACATCGATCGAAGTTCGATCCCGGATTGTACTAGCAACTCATGCCTAAAGTTCACCATTTTCAACCCATTGTTCACAAAGAAAATCCGAGATATAAACAAATGCGAAGCTCCGAATCAAATAAAAGCTGCTTGGTATCGAGTTGACAAGTAACTTACCCAAGACGACGTCCGATGTATTCTCAGACCGTGATCTGCGGTGACATGATTTACTCGCCTCTTACCACGATCGTGTGGCGCTCCAGATTGTGTAACTCCCGGCTTGCTCTCGCGCAGTGTCTTCGTTGGAGTAGTTCCAAGATTGAAGCGAACCGGTGTCACTCCTCCTCCTTCTAGGACAATAGTTGGCAAATGCTCGCTCGTGATGATAAAACAACGTTTAACTGCCGATCATTGCTCCTCGCAATGCATTCCTAACTGGTGTTGGTGTCTCGGAAATTTTGTCCAAGCAGTCTTGGTATCGTGGCGGCGCTGCCATCACATTCCTTGGCTGAAATCAAGAACTGGTTTGGTGTAACCTCAAACGCCGCGCTCCTCGGGCGTGCTCCTGTTGTGCCATTCTGGCTTCCGGTTGTCCTCCAGCTCCTTGCGCTTGTCCTCCAATATTAGCGCCTTGTTCACTAGCTCTTGGAAGTCAGGAAAAGTGTGGGTTATGAGTCCCACCTGCAGTCCTAAATTCAGTCCCTTCATGAATCGAGACTGCTGTTTTATCCGTTTACGCCCTCAAAAGCGTAGTATGCCACCGTGAACTTATTCAGATACTCGGACATCGTTGATTTCGCTTGATGCCTCGAACTCCTCCTTTTTCAGCTCCATGATGCCTTCGGGCATGGTATCGCCGAAAAGCAATCGTGAACTCCTCCCACCGATGTCCTATGGGTGCTCATGAGCAACAAGAAGAGTTTTCCCACCATTCACCGCGGTTCCTTCAAGTCGATGAGAGGCATAGAGTACCTCTCATTTCCTTCACACCGGTAATGTGCAACTTTCTCTCTCGCCCTCACCAATCATCGCCTCCAATGGATTGGCATTCCCGGAAAATGTAGGCGGTCGTGTCCTCATGAATTCGACGACCTCGAGTGTGGCCTCTGACCGGGTTGACTCGTTAACTTGGGCGGCGGTGGCTTGGGCAAAGGACTGCTGCATCTTCACGTGATCATGGCATGCATTAACTGAGTCTGTGCAGCAATAAAGGCTCCAAAGTTCTGCATATCAACCGGCGGTGCTGGTTGGGGTCCTTGTCCTTCACCATCGATGTTTCCAGCTGAGCGAGAACCACTCCCATTTCCTCCCTGGTTTCCACGAGTGTTCACCATCTGTCGATTGCCCCATGGTTTAGAGACGAGAGGGAAATAGGAATAGACAAGTAATAGAGTACTTATGCGGGGTCAAAGGTGTAGTACAAGATCTAACTTTATTACTTTATTAATTATCGAGGTATGGTTGCTCACAATGCCTATGGGCCATGCAACACATACCGATCACTCACAAGCATGAAAGAAGCAAATCAAACTAATACTCTGGAGTCAAACGCCTCTAAGGGTGACTCTTATTCCAAGACGCGACTCAACACAGAGTCTCAATCGCTAATCCTAACGCCACTCTTCTAGCCATCCCCACCGTAACTTCGGTGGATACACCGGCGGTGTGTTTGGTGCCGGTACAAACCTATCCCAACGATCCTCACCGATGCGCCTCCTGCCGGCCAACCTCCACTGCTCCGCTTGACCTCCATAGGCTCGCTTCACTTCCACTGCTCCGCTCTAGCTCGCTGTGGCTCTCTGCTGGGCTCCTCCGGTGCAGGTCATGTAGCTCCGGCCAGATCGCTCTCTCGTCCGTGCAAAGATCGTCTCCAGCTCCCCAATCCTCTGGATAGAGTGGGCCAAGTACTCACAAGTCTGCAGCAGATGAGCCCTCACCGCGTGAACTCGCCACGAGACCTCTGCAGCCTCCGAACCGCCTCGCCGATAGCATCCTCTTGAGCGATGACATATCCGCCGTGGGTGATCGTGGCATCCTCCTCGATGGGTTCTCGCCAGTGGCGAGTGTCTCTGCGTGGGTGGTGACGGAACACTCGTGCCATCCAACTCCCCGGGTAGGTACGAGCACCGCCTCATCGCCAGACGCGATGTCTTCGATCCCGTCAAATGACAACCTCCCGGGCTGTGATGCGGATGGGACGACTTCGCCTCGCACTATCCCTAGTGTAGACCGTGATAGTGACATCCTGTGCAATATCGATCTGCCTGATCTCTGAGAGTCCCCGGAGATCGGCTCATCATAACCTCCCAAGAATGCATCATACGCCAAAGCTCCGCGGCGTACCCTCCAATGCGCTCACCAAAAGAGTTGATCATCCTCATCTGCCAAAGGTCACTCACGTGAAACTCAGATATTTTAAACAAAGCGAATATGTGTTAAATTCAGCAAGGGGTATGAAAAGAAAAGAAGGGGTAAGTCGAGATTGTATTATCATCTTGGCATATTTTAACTTTTAGAAAATAGTTTTATACTCACTACGATCATTCTAACTAAGGGCCATCCTACCAAGATGGCTCGATACCACCTCTCGCCGGGACCCGAATGTGCAAATCCGGACCCTCTGGTATTCAAAGACTACCCAGATCACGCTTAGTGCACACAGCCTCAACATTGGTACATATCACAGTCATAACCAGCGAATAATGAAGTACTTTAATTAAATACTAACTAGTTGGTAGACCTTATGGTCAAGTTACAAAGATATTACTCATGAGGCTTAAAACTTATTAAAATCTTCAAAAGAAGCGGAAATAAAATCAACTCGTGGCGCCAACCAATTTGCCACAGGCAACTGACTGGGCTCGCTCCCTAGTTTGTCGGCTCCTCCTGATACTCCTCCTCCTGAGCAGGGGTTGCTTCTTCTTCAACTGAAGTTGTGTTGTTGTGGGGTGAGTACTTTGAGCACTCAGCAAGTCATGCACAGAATGCAATGCTAATATACTATATGCATGGCTTAGTACAAAGGATGGGCTATGGTTCATGTGTAGTACAGCATTTCAAGTAAACAGTAATAGATTGCAAAGCAGTAAAACAGTAGTAGGAATAGTAACTTTCACAAACGTTTCAATTGTAATTCATTTTTCCATCCTACGTCAAGTTCATCATCACCATCCCAAGCATTTTCCATAACAAGTCATTTTCATGAAAATCTAACCCTTGATCAGAATCACTGAAGCGATGCTCAATACCGTGAGCACGGCTATTCAATAGGATGTACACTCTGCAGAGGTTATACACTTTACCCACAAGATACACCAAATACCACCAAGGCAAATAACCGTGAACGAAGCCTTTCCAAAGTTCCATCTAAACCCAAGACGCCGCTAAGGTTTCAACACCGGAGGGACTGTTACCACACCTGGGCCCCCTCTTGCGCCATGTGAGTTCTCATTCCGCTTCTCCGGCCTCACACCACCACGACAAGACCAAAGAATAGATTTCCCGGTTTACTCAGCTAAGCCCGTCCCATTACTTGAGCTTGTGGTCAGATGAGAGACTCAGTTCAAATGCTCGCAAGGTTAAGTCCTTAGTTGACCGAGGCAAGACTAACCAAATGACAATTCCATACCAAAACCCATAAACCAAATACGACCGCCCAGCTTGCCACTCTTGGCCCACCGTAAACCATCTTGCCACATGCCTCGCCTAAATCATTTTCCCACCCTCGGTTTATTACCATTGCACCACGTGCCATCATCAACTCAATAACACATGTCTCATTCACAAAATACGCCCATATCTCATTAAGTCAAGATTAACTTTGGTATTCCAAAATCATGAACTTTCCACGTGGCGTATAAGCATACTACTTACTTGCTACTCAACCCATGTTGGCCAGTAATTAATGTCCAACTATTATTCCACAACCTAGGGTGACAAATGATTCATGGCCTACAATTATATATAACAAGGTGGCATACAGCAATTAGGCATTAACTAATCCCAGAGATTATTAAAATCATTTCTACCAAATTAGCATGCAATAATTTGAACCAAAATAATTTACTACGGTGGGTTCAACATGATCAAACACAACTTGCCTTCAAAAAGTGCTGGTTCTGGGTCCTGAACTTGCTCCTGGGTCAGAACTTCTCCCTCGAAACCGTCGGGCACTTCAACGTCTACGCGTATCGCAATTAAACACCAATAATTAAATAAACAGTAGACAAACAGTGCTCAAAAATTCAAATAAAATTCATAAACAGAAAGATCACAATTTTACAAATTTATAGAAATTGGAATCACTCAAATCGGAGTTAAAACGCAAAAGTTATAAGCATTTGAAGTTTCAAAATATATTTAAAATCAATAAACCGAATTAAATAAATATTTTCTTTTTCGGAAAATTAATTATTGCGTCATCTGTGACACGGTCGCCACCAGAGAGTGACACGTGGCCTTGCCGACGCCACGACCGACCTCCTCTTGCCGACGCCGGCATGACGTCATCGTGACGTCAGCACGACTCGGCTATCTCACTGACAAGTGGGTCCCACCGTGACGTCAGCATGACGTCAGCGGTGACGTCACACGCACAAAGGCGTCGGCGGTGACAAGGGGCCCGTCTTGTCGGCGACTCATGCGCCTTGATCGCGGCTCGGTGTGCCACGCCGTCGCGGCGTGATTGGCTACGGTGCGGTGCGACTGACGTGTGGGTCCGCCTTGTCAGCGTCACGTGCACAGTGAACGACGACGTGGCACGGCGGTAGCCCTCGGATTTGCATCTAACGGTAGGGATTAGAAGATGAGGTTTACTGTTCCTAAGGCGTTGTGGTCTCACCTCAGCGGTCGGATCTGGATCGTGCGGCTGGCGAAGCTCGTGAAACCCGGCGACGTTGCGGCGGCGCAGTTCGACCGGAGACGGAGACGAAGACGTAGCCGACGGCGTTTCCGTGGTCCTCCGGCGTGAAGAAGTGACCCTCCCGATGCGGCTTGATGAGGTGAGTCCGACGGTGGCACGGGCGACGGCGGAGAATCACCGGCGGCGACGAGACGACGCGAAGAACTCGGCGGTTGGCTTCGGAAACTTCGGCGAGGTCGTGCGGCGATGCGGCGGCGTCTCGGGCGGCGTGAAGTGTACGGAGGGATGCGGCGCGAGGTGAGGATTCCAACACAGGTGGCGGCGCATTAAATAGTGCCCTCGGCTTCTGTGAAAATCGCGGAAACCGAGGCCCACACTACGGCGGCGGAATCCGTGAGGATTCGGTTTGGTGACGTGGCGCGATGAGAGCCGCTTGATGAAGATCGAACGGTTTGGCGCGCTTAGGGTTTTTCCGAAGGGCCGCACAAAGATTTCGCCCAAGATCGTTCATCCGGATTTTTAATTTTTTCGATTAAAAATAATTTCCAAAATAAAATAATTCATTTTGGGCATTAAAAATATTAGAAAAATTCTGGAAAAATTCCCAAAAATATTTTAGGACATTTGTGACTCAAATAAAATATTTTCAGCAAAATTTTATTTTAACTTTTCTATTATTTAATTTATTTGATAAATGGCTTAATTCAACATAAATCCAAATAAATCCAAATAAATTCCAAAAATTCCCAAAAATTCAAAATACCATTTAAATGCAAGAAAAGCAAAAAATTGGGGTGTTACAATTAGTCGCTGTAGCCCCATCATCTGGCCTCATTCTTTGCACCATCATCCAAGTCCGCCCAGTTAGCCTGGGAAGTGACCTGTATAGGATTGGTTAGGTGCAGGATGACAAAGGTATAAGTTATCGTGCCGTCAGCGAAGCCACACGCATTTAATGGTTCTGACACGGGTTGTCGGGGGAGAAGACTTTGGGGTAAAGCTCCCCTATTCCGCCGATGTACATCTTCATGCCTGACCGGCGGTGTACCTCCTAGTACCTTCTGGCTCCTTCGATCGACCACGTAGCCCAGCCGCCCGGCAGTAGGGCGTGATCGCCCACCTGCTCACCAGGCCGCCAAGTGGCGCAGTCGCCTGGCAGTAGGGCGTGATCGCCCACTTGCTCGCCAGGCCACCACGGGGCGCGGTCGCCCGCCAGCCAGGCTCGCCGCCCACCGCCGCCAGTATGCATGCGACGTGATTGCTCGCCAGCCAGGCTCGTTCTTCCACCGCCGGGGCCACCACGTGGGGTGGTCGCCCGGCAGTAGGGCATGATCGCTGACTTGCTCGCCAGGCCGCCACGCAACACGGTCGCCTGGCAGCAGGGCGTGATCACCCACTTGCTCGCCAGGCCGCCACACAGCGCGGTTGCCCGGTAGGAGGGCCTGATCGCCCACCTGCTCGCTAGGCTGTCGTGCTTCGGCACCCTTGGCCCCTTCTGACAGTGGCGGAGAGGGTACCCTGGTGCAAAGTACGCTGACAGTAGCCCCCGGGCCCATCCTGGAGTGCGCGCCAGCCCTTTCAAACCTCTTTAATGCTGACGTGCTCCCAGACGGACCCACCACTTCTGCGCATACAACCACTCCAGCCCTCTCCACTTCTGTTGCATTCTTTCGGGACTTGAAGCGTCGTGCACTTTCGTCTTTTCGTGAACCGCCAATGCAAGAAACCTATTTATACGCGCGCCCAGGGCTGACAATTCACACTCTTTTTGGACTCCTTCGTCTTCTTCCTTTGTCGCTTCAACTTCGTTGTCCCCAGCCCTTGCTTCATTCTGATGGCGCAGACTTTCCTTGCTTCGATTATCGACGGGGAGAGGCAAACGAGGCTCTCCTGGATAGCCCCCAAAGGCTATCTTCGATTACGCCGTGGCACCTCCACGCCGCGGTGAGAAGCTGGGGAGATCGTCGTCTTCTCCTGGGCACTGTTGGTAGGCCTAGTCCCGCCTTTCTCTGAATTCTTCCTTACCATCCTCCACTTCTATGAAATCCACCATCTTCACCTCATCCCCAACGCCGTTCTCATCCTCTCCACCTTCGCATACCTCTGCGAAATGTTCGTGGGGGTGATGCCAAATCTTCCTTTATTTCGGTACTTCTACACTCTCCGCGGCTCCACCGATGGTGAGGTCGTGGGGAGCTGCCATATTGAAAGACCATGTGGAGGTCTATCCTTGTGTGTGATGAGTAATTGACAAGAGTTGAGGTTGGTTTGATTTGAAATTGAGTTTGATTTGAATTGGATTTTCGATGTGAAGTAATTTGAGTGTTGGTTGCTTTTCTTAGTGCTACCCACATGAGGGCGGTAGCATCGGACCGTTGAGAGAAATTATGTTCGATTAATGATTTTGGGATAATCATTGAAAATATCTTTGTGGGCATTGCTATGTGAAAGGTTTTTCCTTGTCTTTGATGGTTGCTTGAGGCGACGGTGCTAGGTCATGGTGAGGCGGAGGATGACCGGGACTAGGCGAGGAGCGCGGAGGTCCAAACGGTCGGGAGATCGCGGAAGATGACCGGAGACGGAGTCCGGCAAGCCAAGAAGATAAGGAAAGGAGATGATGCTAGCTAGATGCGCGTGGATCAATGAGGGCCGTCGGATTGCGGTCTAGTTGATAGGTTAGCGGGTCTAGGTAGTATGCTTTGAAAACCGTGCAAGAAAACCCGGTATGTGTGCGGGTTTTGGGTTAGCCCTTGCATGTCTGTGTGAGTGGGTCAATCCTAGCCCTTAGATGAGTGTCCTAGGGTTGAGGGACTCATCCAAGGGTGGTAGGTGGCCCAAGAGTTGTATAAATAGGGGTGGAGGGGTGGCCTCCTCCCCTTGAAGGTTTTGAGTTGCTCCTTTGAGCTTTGCCCACATGAAGTGAGGCTTTGTAAACCTTCCCACCAGAAATACAAAGAATTTTCTTTGCATCATTGTGAATTTAAATTCTGCATTTACATTATGTCTTTACTTTACGCAATTTAAATTCAGCATTTACATTACGCATTTACTTTCCGCAATCTACATTCATGCAATTTGGATTTGCCTCCCCTCCTTCTAAATGCTAATCTTGGATGTTTTGAGTGTGTTCATATGGTTTTACATCTCTTTTGCACTCTTTGATTGAGTAGAAATCATCTTTTCTTTCAAGTTCCAGTTCTGTCCAGAACTTGTTCTTCGCGCAGCAGTTAGTCTTTGATTTTTGGAAAAATCTAGAAAAATCCTTTTTGCGTGATTCTTACTGGAGATTGTGTGGAACTCCCATATTCATCTGCAGAAAAACTTTGGAGTTCACTGGTTTCATAGTTTGGGTGCCATGAGGTGAAAACCGAGCCCCAAATTTTCTGGTCGAAGTTCCTGACTGTCTGTGTTCATAGATTTATGATGATTTTTATACATAGCTTTTTGATCTGAAATTTGGTGGAGAGCTTCACTACTCATCTTCTCATAGGGAGAAAATTTTTAATAATTTTGGGAGCAGCAGAAACCCACCAACCTCCTGTTCAAATTAAAGACAGATTCTGGAAATATCTGCTTTTGCTTTTCTAAAAGAGACTTTTGTGTCTTGGCTTGATCTCTTTTAGAAAAGAAGTATTTGAATTGATTCCTCTCCTTTTTGGACACTTGACAACCAGGATTGTGATTGAAAATCCCTCACATATTTTATGGATCACATCCATGTAAGCTAGGGTTGCACATAGTTGTCTAGTCGTTCGGTTTTTATGGTTTTTCACGATTTCCTTTGCGCGATCTTTTCACGGTTTTAGTTGGAGTATTTTGGGGAAAATTTAATTGCGACCATTCACCCCCCATCTGTTCACCATCTCGATCCTTCACATATCCATCTTCACAACGGATCTGCCTCCCACTACATCCCCTTCCAGACGAAGACTAACTGGAAGGCGTGGCAGAGCGACTGGCTATATGCCGGTGACGACAGTGGCCTTGACGCCCTGGGGATACCCTCCGCACCGGCGGAGGCCAATGAGAACTAGGGCTCACCCGTCAACGAGACGGCGGAGCTCCAAACAATGGTGGCCTACATCGACCGGCTATGGGACTCCGGGCTGACCAGGACACTGGTGGTTAGGGACTTCATGACCCGGAGGATCAACCCCCTGCGTCAGCGCGCTTGACCGGTGTGGCAGTATAAGGGTGACGATGACATAACCCGTACCTACCCGGACCGTAAGTTTCTGTTCTTCTTTTCTTTTGATTTTATGTGGTCGCCATCAGTCGATAACCCTTTCTCTTTCTTCAGGCGCAGGGAATTTGGACGCCCCTTCCATCATCAAGTGGCTGGGCGAGCTGGTCCTGTCAACACCAGGCGGTTCAGATTTCTCGGCCGAAGCCGAGCCATTGTGCGATCTGGAGTTCACGGAATGTCTCCGGATCATCAAGTCACTCTTGGCGATGGACTCCACCGGGTTCGTGATGCTGCCACCTCGCGGCCCCCTGACGATCAGAGACCCCACCCCAGTGGACGACCGGAGCGCGGGCAAGCGGCCGTCCTCCTCAGACGCCTCGGGTGCAGACCCTAAGAGGCCCCGCACCGATGACCAGACGGTCACCCCTTCCAGTTCCATTGCGCCTTCGAGCACGGCTGGAACGGGGTCTTCTTCCACTACAGTGACGTCTTCAGCTCCTGCCCCGGCGCCAACTTCGTCTGCACTTGCTCCACCGGCGTCGAGAGCCGTCCCCACTGCTCCGCAGGGAGGGCTTAACCTTCCTGCGTCCCCCTTCCGCTTCCCGGCGCTCCCAAGGGCGGCTCCCAGCAATGTTACGCAAAGCCAGGCACCTGCCCAAGCGGCTGGAGATCCTGCTCGTGGTCCGTCCGGTGCCCCGGAAGTGGTTCATGGGGACGTCGCCGATGCCGGTACCTCTGCCAGTCCTTCATCGAGCGCCCTCGCCGCCCCCGCCTCTCGACTGGCAGTGCTGCTCACTGAGCTTGGCAGCGTTCATGCTTCAATGGGCACCCTCTTCACGATGGCCACCCAGCAAGATGCACAGTTGAGCCAGCCAGATGGGCGGCCAAGGCCAAGAGTCAAGCGAGGAGAGAGAGAGAGAGGGAGGCCTGCTGCGCCAGAGAAGGCGAGCTGATGGACCCTACTCACCCGGACAGAGGAGGCCGAGGCGGGACAGAAGCGGGCTGAAGATGAACTGCGTCGCTCGTTGCATAACCTCACTGTCATGCTTCGCCCTGCGTACAACCGCATGGTTAGGAGCCTGCGGCCCCTAGGGTTGGAACTAAGCTATCCGTTAGAGTCTTCAGCAATGCAGTACGTCCTTAGTGTCACCCGCGTCGCTGACGCTCTCGCCGGCCTACCCACAGCCTTGTCCGCCCACTCCGCTAGAGAGGGGCGGGAGGTCGCCATTGCCACCGCGGGGTATGTGCTGGCCTGCTGCGCCAGCCGCGACGCCTCCTTCGACGCCATGTCCACCGTGGCTGGCATCGAAGGCGATGAGGTCTAGGCGCAAGCTTGTGTGTGCAAAGCCTCGGAGTACATGGCGGGGCTGATGACAGTGGAGGACCCGGCCCTTGACGCGGCAATGGCGGAGGAGGAGGCGAAAGATGACGTCGGGCACATCCAAGTCTCCGATGAAGAATGATGGCCCGGGCGGCCCTTCTTGTTTTCTTCGTTCCTTTCTTTCTCTTTTTTTTGCTGTAACCATGTAGATACACCTTTTAGCAAACTTAACGAAATTGTTATCTTTCACGTTTACCAGAGTGCTTTTTGTGAGTATATTTGCCCGCGTTTGCTTGCCTAAGTCCCCGGGCGACTAGCCCCTTGACCCCGCCATGATGGGGGTTTAGTCTAGGTCAATGCTCCGGCATTCTCCCTGCACTTGCACGCAATCGCTACAAATACTAGTAGAAGTTACGCAAGATACATAAGAAACAGATCAAAAGATCATAAGTCCCAGCGCGTGTGGTTGTCACTGTCCTAATGTCTTTCGGATCTTAAACCCTTGCGATCTTCCGAAACCTGACCACAGCGCTGCGTGGCAAGGCATCAGGTTCCCAGGGGTGGTTTTTGGGCCAGTGGTGCTCGCGGTGACAACTCGGGGTGTGCTTGCCGCATGGAACACCGTGTCAAACTCGACCCCCTGGTCGCCCGTCCCTACACGACGCAAGCGCTAGGCGTTACCGCTTAACGACAAGGAGCCACCAGGTTATCGGTACCCATGACAACCACGCAAAAACGCGGTCTACCGGGGCCAAATGGGACAGATAAGGAAGATTTACAGGAAGCCTGTGAGGCAAACAACTTAACTTATTATTGGCCATCGACTGACCAGCTAAATGGAGGAAGAAACCCACTCCCTGGCTGATCAGAGCGAATCGTCGAGCACTTACAGTTCTCGGAGTTCGCTAGCTCTTGGCCATCCTCAGTGGTCAATCGGACCACCCCGGGTCGAGAGACTGAGACCACCTTGAAGGGGCCCTCCCACAGGGGAGACAACTTGTTACGACCGGCATGTGTTTGAATTCTGCGCAGGACGAGGTTGCCCACTGCCAATGCTCTCTTGTGAATCCGGGTGGCGTGGTACCGCCTGAGGCTCTGCTGGTACTGAGAAGTGTGTAGAGCTGCTCGATCGCGCACCTCCTCTAGGAGGTTGACTTCTTCTCGGCACTGATCTCCCTAGCCCTCCTCGCTGAACGCCGAAACGCGCGAGGAGTCTAAAGACAGCTCGGACGGAAGAACAACTTCAGCCCCGTAGACCAGGAAGAAAGTTTTCTCTCCGGTCACCCGGCTGGGTGTGGTTTGAAGTGACCACAGCACCGCCGAAAATTTGTCAGTCCATCGTGGTCCCCGCTTATGGAGCCGGTCAAATGCTTTGGTCTTGAGGCCCCTCAACACCAGCGCATTGGCACACTCTGCCTGGCCATTACTCCTAGGGTCTAGGGTGGGCTACTGAGGCAAAACACACCTTGGTGCCCATCTCTTCGCAGAACTCTAGGAACGCCGTGCTGGTGAACTGGTTTTCGTTGTCGGTGATGATGCAGTTGGTGACTCCAAAGCGGGTAAAGATTTTACGCATGAACTTGATGGCAGCGGAGGCCGTGATGGCGTGCACTGCCTTAGCTTTGACCCATTTGGTGAATTTGTCAATGGCGACGAACAAATGGGTGAAGCCCCTGGTGGCCCGCGGGAACGGGCCCAGTATATCTAGCCCCCAGACCACGAACGGCCAAGAGAGCGGGATGGTTTACAGTGCTTGGGCTGGTCGGTGGATCTGCTTGGCGTAGAATTGGCACGCCTCACATCTCCTCACCAGCTCGCAAGCATCCTGGAGGGCAGTAGGCCAATAGAATCCTTGGCGAAACGCTTTTCTGACCAGCATCCGAATAGACATATGGCTCCCGCACATGCCTCCATGGATATCAGAGAGCAGGTTGCTCCCCTCTTCCCGAGTGATGCACTTCAGAAGAATTCCGTTTCTACCCTAGCGATATAGGTCCCCACCTACCAGAGTATAGCACTTGGCCTTACGTACAATTTTCTCGACTGGCGCATCATCGTCAGGGATCACTTGGTCCTGCAGGAAGGCTAGGATCGGATCCATCCACTGACCTTCCTGGCTAAGTGTAGCGATCACACGGTGATCACCTGGGTACTCCGCTTGGCCAGGCTTTTCCCTAGGTACCGCACCGGCGGCACCACCATCTTCCCTCCCAGAACCGGGGGCTGAGGCAGGCGCGCTGCCTTCCCTCCCTGAACTGGAGGCCGTGATAGCCACACCGCCTTCCCCATCTGAGTCGGAGGTCGAGACAGCTGCACCATCGTCCCCACCTTGAACGGGGGCAATGACGGACGGTCGCGTAAGTCTTTCTTCAAAGACCCTGACCGGAACAGAGGCTCTTGATGATGCGAGCTGTGAAAGCCCGTCCGCCATGTGATTGTCGCATGGGGGATATGGATATATCCTAGTCCTTCGAAATGATGCTCCATCTTCCTGACCTCCGCCAGGTATGCTGCCATGGCGGGATCAGAGCATTGAAATTTCTTTCGCGCTTGATTGATGACAAGCAGGAAGTCTCTTTTGACTTGTAGATGTTGGACACCTAACGCAGAGGTTGGCGAAGGTTTCTTCTAGATCTCCAACCAGTCCCTCGCCCTCTATGGCTTTCACCACCTGAAAGTGCATCTAGGCCCCTTGAGGATTTTGGTGATTAATGACGACACAATTAGAGAGAGCTAATGGTTTAAGTAAGAATTTGTGCAGAGATCGAGTATCTATCGTTATGAGAAGGCGATTGGATACCCCTACTAATACTTAAACTTGTAAAGGCGACATCAAGACTTAAGTTGTAATTTTTTATTTAATTGAGTCTAAGATGGCTGTACTATTAAGAGGGATACGATAGGAAATCGCTTCTAGGATAATCTTGTGCTCAGTGGATGAAAATTGCATTGCAAAAACTCTAAAATCATTGCATTTCCCTTGACTGTCTCTCTGCTGGCCGAGCAGGACAGGTCAGAGTCTCCAGATATTTTATCCGGAGTATCCGAGGTGATACCGGAGTATCCGGGTATTTGGTCCGGACACTCCGGGTTAACCCATTTGGTGGGAGTTGCTGTTTCACCAATCCGGACTATCCGGGGTATATATCCGGATCCTCCGTGTTTTGCGCAGCCTCTCACAACGGTTAGATTTTGGAGCTCTCTATTTAAGCCTTCATCTCCACCTACTAAAAGACAACAGCTCCATTTCATTAAAAGCTCCAGCTCTCAAGCTCTCACTCATACTCTTTTGAGCTCTAGCCTCCCCCTTCAATTAAATCTAGTGATTGATTTGAATCTTTGTGAGAGAGGAGTAGATTTGAGTGCTTTGAGCTTGCATTTCTCATTCTCGAGCACAAGTTCATCCTCCGAGAAGATTTCACGATGTGTTTGTTACTCTTGGAGTTTGAAGAACTCCTAGACGGCAAGGAGTCGCTGGGAGCTTCCAAATACTTGGTGTGGTGAGCCCTGAAAGTTTGTGAAGGCAAGTCTCGCCTCCAAAAGGAAAGAGGCAAGGAGTGAAGACCGGCGAGTGCTTTGTGCAACAACAGGAGGATAGTGGTCAAGAGGGACCCAAGCTTTGTGCCTCCTCAACGGAGACGTAGGATTCCCTTCAAGAATCTGAACTTTGGGTAAAAATCATTGTCTTCGTGTTCTCCTTGCTAAAGGTTGTGTGGTTTTGGATACTTGGGAGCCTTGATCTACTTCTTCTCTATGCTTGGCTCTAGATCTACACTTGTACCAGGTACCAAGTAGTGGTTAGATACTTTGTGTTCAAGTAGTTTGCTTAAAAGTTGCAGAGATTTGAAATCTCATCTTGAGGTGCCCAACCCAGAGTATCCACACAACTCACACCGGATAATCCGCATATACTGGAGTATCCAGATCAAAACTCGGATAGTCTGGGCTGATCCCACAGGAAAATTAAATTCCGCTAAATAATTTCTATTTCGCCTATTCACCCCCCTCTAGGCGACATCCCCGGTCCTTTCAATTGGTATCAGAGCCAAATCTCCGTAGTTTTGGCTTAACCGCTTGGAGAATTTGAGATGTCGAAAATAGAAAAGATTACCAAAAGCCGTGACCAATCTAAGGCCAAGGGTTCCAGTAAAGGGGTTGAGATTCCTTATGATTATCACACCCTCGGAGTCTCAAGCTCTTCACCTTATGTCTCCGTGTCGTCTAGTAGAGCACCTCACTTTGATGGTACTCGTTATGCCGCCTGGAAACATAAGATGAAGATGCACTTGAGTTCACTTCACCCTTGTCTTTGGGAGATTGTTGAGACAGGTTTTAAAGCCACGGATCTGTCGGGACCCGAATTCGCAATCCGGAAACCCTCTGTGTTTTCAGCACTAGTCCTAGGATCAGTAGCTAGTGCCCACAGTTAACAAAGATGAATATCACAATCATACACAACGGAATAATAAATAAAGTATTCATCTATTAATATAACATGTTGAACAACCTTAAAGTCAACTTACAATTGTGAAGCCTAGATGGCTTCAACTCGAGTAAAACGAATAAAGAAATAAACGAAGAACGTCGGTGAATCCCATCAAAATACCACGGGCATTTGACAAGGTTTAACTCCTAGATATTCGCCTTCTTGCGAACTTCTCCTTCTTCAAGACAAAGACTTCTCCTCAACTGGTGATGTTTTGTTAAAGCAAGGGTGAGTACACAACCGTACTCAACAAGTCGTGCATGTAATGCAATTCTTTTACTACATGCATGGCTTATTCCAAAGGAATGGTCAAGGGTTCTTTTGCAATAAAGCAGCATTCACAAATAATCATAATAGATAGAAAAGCAGTAAAACAATAATACTCATAATAAATTTCGTAATCATTCTCAAGTAAAGCATTTCTCATCCTTAACCAATATCCATATCACATTGTCCACATTCCCAACCTCATTTTTATCAAAATCTAACCCTTGACTGTAATCCCCGAGCAATGTCCAATACCGTGGACACGGCTATTCGAATAGTTTTTACACTCTGCAGAGGTTGTACACTTTACCCACAAGATACAATCAACTCATCACGTCACCGTGAATCACCATACAAGAGTATGCGAATGAGCGATCATAACAAAGCCTTTGAAACTTCTATCTCAACCTAGGAACCTCTCCGGTTGCCTTCACTATCACTTCCTCACACCGAGTCAAGTATAGGACCGACAAACACCGTTGGATGGGTACCAAGTCAGAGCACGAGCACGCTCCCCATACAATACACCCCACGGATGATCGCCACCCGAGGTATCAAAGGTGAGATATCGAATCCTACTAAACTAGGTCTTCCCATTCGGACATGTGGTTGTACGAGTGACTCAGTCAAAGGCTTCCAGGTGAAGTCCTTAATCCACTGGCGAGACATCCTTCTCTCAAAATTGGCGCACAGCCCTCACAACACTCATCCCACCCAAATGCCACGATGGCCCACCTGGCATAAAGCCACTTGCCACTTGCCCCAGTCTAAATCCTTTATCACCCCAGTTGATTATTGTGCAACACAATGCCAACAACAACTCAACATCCATGTAGAACCACGCTGGTTCCACATATCAACATCATCGTGTGGCAACACGTCACACCATTTCACAAACACATTTCATAATCCATTCATCAGTATTATTCTTTTATTTTGAAAAGACATGAGTTGCGTGGCATGGCTAAGCAATTATACACGATCTAACCAACCCACGTTGGCAAGTAATAACAACCAACTAATAATCAACCATCTTAGGGTGACAAATGAATTATGGCATACAATTAATCATGGCAAGGTGATATTAGCAATTGGATTGTATAACTAATCCCAAATTAATTTAAATCATTTTAATTCTTGAACTAGCATGCAATAATTTGAATCAAAGTAAATTTGTAAAACTGGGAGCAATATGATCAAAGCACGACTTGCCTGGCACTTGCTATAAACTGCTCTTTACTCTTTATCTTCAATCCTTGATCCTCGATCTTCAATCTCCGCTTGCTTGCTTCTCAGCTCCTTCGAGCGACTTTCAGCAACGCGTCTAACGATAAACAAACATAAATACAACAAAAATCAAAAGGCAAATCAAGTAAACTCCAAATTAAGAACGAATAGCATTGGGCACAACGGCTTAGATGAAATTAGGAACTTGAATGGATTAGGTCGATGATTAGACAGAAGAGAACGGCTTTCGAAAAATACACCAAAGAGAAAAATTATTAATCGAAAGAAGGAATGATATTCAAGAATATTTCTTCCGAGGTTATTATCTTGATTGATAGCCGATGACATATGGACTTTCGATCTATAGACCGTCCACGATGATACGTTAGTTCGCCATGAACTAAGCAGATGCTCGAGGTTGACTTTCGTTGATCGAATCGACACACCAACCAAAAGGAAGATAGACGATCGATAGACTAGATATGGCACAAGGATATGACACATGGTCAATGGTCTACCGACCAAGTCCACGAACAGGTTTCTAGAATATTAAGGTTTACGGAGAGAAGGCATCGACACAAGGGTCTAAATGCGATTGGCCAGGATCTGGTCTGGGGTTTAGTCATACTACGATGAAGAGACTTGACGATGATAAGGCGACGATGATATGAAGACGAGGCTAAACTCAAGGTGATAGGGCTAGATTACATCAAGGCGGTAGAAAAGGTAAGGACATCACATTAGGGCTTCCACTTGCATGCACCCATGCGATGACAGCGATACGATGATAGCAAAGCGTTAACGGCGGGTCGTTAATGGCGAAACGTTAACCACGGAACGTTAACGATGGAACGTTAACGGCAAAACGTTAACGACGGAACGTTAACGATGGAACGTTAACGGCGAACGTTAACGATGAAGGCGAAGCGATGACGGGACGCATATGAAATAACAAGGTGGCGACCATCGGCTGATAGATAGGGTAGCGAGGTCACGACATGGCAACTACATGGCAAATTTGTGCTGGCCGAATGGGTACTGCTGAGGTAGTTGACACGCAAAACGGAGCAATGATTTAATAGCCGAGATACAAATAAATAAAATAAATAAACAGAAACTAAAAATTATAATAAAAATACTATCAGATAGAGGATGAATTTATATGAATTTAGAAATTTGAATCACTCGATTCCGAGTTCGGATGAAGGAGAACGGATCAAACGAAGTTTGACTAGAAAGAAAATCCCGAAAATAAGAAATTGCACTGTAGCATCGCTACAGTGCTTCGTTTTCCTGATGTCTGTTTCACAGAGAGCCATTAGAAGCTTTTTACACCATCATTACTGGAGCTTGGGGACATGGCAGCGCATGGGAAGCGACAAAATGGAACGAGGATGACGATGCGGTACCGAGGCAAGCAACGGCTCGGCGAACGGTGGCCTGGAGCGGTCGCACGCGGTGCTAGGGCGACGGCGGCTTGCCCTGCACGAGGCGCGGCCGGAGGAGTGGTGGCCGGAGTGGGGGCACGTGCGCACGGGGACGGCGAGGTGACGGGGAGACCGATGGGGTGGTCGGCTGGAGGTGGGAGTGCGCGGGGAGGCGGCGCGATGGCGACATGGCGGTGGCTCGGACGGCACACGGCGGCGGCGCGCTCCGGCAGCGGGGAAGGGCGGCCAAGGGGTGGGATGGGGGCGGCAAGGTGAGGGGATGGCCATGGACGTGACGGCCGGCGGCGGGGATGACCGGAGCGGCGGCGAGGACGACGGCCGACGTGACCAAAAACGGTCCCAATGGCATGGCGGCCAAAAACATGATAAAACGGCGATTTTCTCAAAACTAACGAGAGCACGGCATGGAGCAAGATCATACTAGGCTACATCTAAAAGGAATTTGATTGGGGATTACCGGTTTGGGAGAAATCGACGACGAACGGAACCCGACTTGACGACGAACAAACGCAAATTCCCGGAGCAATTCTTGATGAAACCTGGATTTTATTGAGGGTTATGATCTACACACTAATGCGCACAAGATGACGTGAACGGAATTCCATTTCCCTTACCGGATCAAAAGATGACACGGTGATGTCAACGGAGGACGTCCGGCGATCGTTTCTTCAATTTTCGGAAGGGCAAATGTTCTGGAAATGGAGGGAAAGTGTGAGCACCGTGTTGGGGAGACTGAAACGCACGTTTTGGGTGGTCACACGCGTTGAGAGGATGAGAAACGGAAAAGTTATGGCCTAAACAAGAAACGGCAAAGAAGTGCTTGCAGTTTACGTTTCACTTGATTTCAGAGGGAAAAACTGTAGGAGAATTGAAGTCCTTGATGACACGGTCGTTTTGCAACTGACCTCACTCAATTTCATTGAGAATTGCAAAAGTTATGAGCATTTGAAGTTTGGGCTGCAAATGGGGCTGAATATGAACAGTGCGCACGGCTGGAGGTTGAAGATGAACAGTGCTGGACACGTGTCGCTTTCTCATTGGTTGGAAGAAATGAAGAGATAAAAGCGCGAGAAATAAAATAGCAAACATGATCTAAAAATCTTGGAAATATTCCTAAAAATACTAGAGATTATTTGGAACCCAATAAAATTTGTTTCACTAAATTTTGATGAGTTTTGGAATTTAGAAAATTCCGGGATGAATATACTGGATTTAACGAAAGACCGCGAGAGATAAAATACCAGAGAGATTCTATAAATCTTAGAAAAATTTTCAAAATCATTATAGAATATTTGGAACCTAATTTTATGAATTTTAAGATTTTTAGAGTATTTTAAAACTCGGTTGAAATTTCGAATAAGGACCGAAATTGGAAATTCTGACTTTTGCGGACGGTAAAGGATTGGACCCCAATTTCGAAAGGATATGGATGCTGGTTAATTAGAACACGAGGAAAATCCAAATTTTTAATTTGAATGGAATTTCAAAGGAAAGGTTTGAATTGGAATTTGGATATAGAATTGCCCGAACAATTAATAATTCAAATTCAATAAAAAAATCCAATTAACATCCAAATGTTTAAATTAATAATTTTAATTAATTTTTAGCAAATCTCAAATTTAGGAAATTCCCTGAGATACAAAGAACACTATAAAAACTAAATTTTATATTACTTGATGTACACAGAAGGCACATTAAATTGTTTTAGATTTAGAAAATTCTAAATTAAGCTTCTTTAATCAAATAAGATTGATGTAAACTTTTTGGAAACCTAATTTAAATATAAATTTTTGAAAACCCAAATTTTGGGATGTTACAGGATCCAAACAAGTTCAGTCCCGAAGAAAAGAAAGCTCAACACTTTAACGATTTGGCTGTCAATGCTTTATTCAATGCATTAAGTGACACCGAGTTCAACTGAGTTGATGGACTTGAAGATGCCAAGGCCATTTGGGAACGACTTATGATGACGCATGAAGGCGTATCAAGTGTTCGTGAATCCAGGATTGAGCTCATTATTGGCGAGCTAAGTCGATTCACCTTGGAAGATGGAGAGACCTACACCAATATGTTCGATCGCTTAATGGTGTTGGTGAACCAAGCCAAGGGTCTTGGGTGTGTCGATCTCACCGACAAGGCCATAGTCAAGATTATTCTTTGAGTGATCACCCCCACCAACCGCAACTTGGTTCAACTCATTCGTGATCGACCAAACTTCAACACACTTACACCCCATGATGTAATTGGAAGGTGAATGATGGATGAGATGATGATCAAAGAGGCAAAAGTGGTGGAAGAGCTCAAATCCGGCAAGAAAAAGGGGATTGCCTTGAAAGCTGTCAAGGTAGTGCATGAAGCGGAGGAGAGTTCAAGTAACGAAGAAGAATCAAGTGGTCCGTTGACAAATAAAGACATGGCTTTGCTTGTGAGAAGATTCAACAGGTTTCTCAAGAAGAAGGGTTACAAGTCGGGAAGTAATTCCAAGAGTTATGGGAACAAATCAAGAGGAAGGCACTCAACTCAAAGATGTTATGAATGTGGGAAACCTGGTCATTTCATTGCCGAGTGCCCACAAAGAGAAAAGAAAGAAGACAAGCCATACAAGAAAGACGAGTACAAAGGCAAGGACAAGGAGAAGAGCAAGAAGTTCAAGCATAAGGGTTATGCTCACATTGGAGAGGAGTGGGATTCCAATTCTGACTCTGATTCAGAGTCCGACTCCGACGAAGAAGGAGGAATTGCCTCCGTCGCCATCGCCTTATCTCCTACACCAACAACGTCGAAGGGCCTCTTCTAAAACTTAAGCGATGACGATGAAGACACTCCAATGTGTCTTATGGCCAAGAGGCGCAAGGTATCAACCAAAGCATCAACTCCTTCTATTGCTGATTCATGTCTTGATGATTGTGATGATGCTTGTGATGATGATGATGATGTGTTCAAGTCCATGAAGGACTTTGATGTTCAAAAGTTAGATTTGCCCGTAAAGGATATTGAGAAATTGGAGGAAACCATTGAGCAAAAAGAGGCTACTCTCGAAGCTCAAGAGGACTTGCTCATCTTTGAAAAGGAGAGAAATCTTGAGTTAGAGAAGAGCCTAAGTATTGAAAGAAAGAAAAATAAGGAGTTGGTCAAAAATTCCAAATTGACCAAATCTGAAATAGCTAGTCTTGAGATCACCAACGCTTCACTCATAGAGGAACTTTCCAAAGCAAATGATGCTTACAAGGCTCTTGAATTGAAGCTTGTTGATCTCTCGAATAGCACTCCTATCTCCTCAAATGATAACTCCAATTCCTCATTACCCTCAACTAGCAACGGGTGTGCAAGATGTTATAATGTTGATGTTGATGCCTTTGCCACTAACCTTGAGACTTTGCAAGTATTGGCTTATGATAATGAGAAGCTCAAGGGAATGCTTCAAGATGGTCTTCAAAAGTCTTACAAGGCAAGCAAGGGACTAGAGGAGTTTCTCGGTAAGCACCAAGGTAACTACAAAAAGAAAGGGCTTGGATACGTTCCACCCAAGGGCAAAAGGAGTCATATCGTAGTTGCCCTATTGAATAAACCCATACACTTTGTAAAAGGCGAAAAAACTCCTGCGTACAAGACTCATTCTACCTTCTTTGCTTCTTATGTGCTTAAAAGAACTAACCTTGGTCGTGTAGTTGCTTATCATATTGAACATAAGCCCAAAGATGCTCCTTGTGTGCGCTCTATTTGGGTCCCGAAATTTCTTGTTACTAACGTGCGCGGATCTAACCAAGTTTGGATACCAAAGAGCAAAACCTAAATTTTCTTTTGTAGGCCTATATCTTCGGTGGATCAAGTTGGATTTTGGATAGCGGATGCACACACCATATGACCGGAGAAAAGACGATGTTCGCACATTTGGATGCCAATGGGTCTAATAGTGAAAGCATTGTGTTTGGCGATAAAGGGAAAGGTGAAGTAATATGTCTAGGTAAGATTCATATCACAAATGATTTTCATCTAAATAATGTTTTGCTTGTTGAATCACTAAGCTACAATTTGTTGTCCGTTGCTCAATTGTGTGAAGCGGGCTACAATTGTGTGTTTAGTGATAATGGTGTGGATGTCTTAAAGAGGGTTGATGGTTCAATAGTCTTCAAAGGTCGTTTGAAGGGTAGGCTATATCTCGTGGACTTTACTACGGATAGGCTTAATCTAGAAACGTGCTTAATGGTAAAATCTAGCATGGGATGGTTATGGCATCGCTGACTAGCTCATATTGGTATGAGGAACCTTCACAAACTCGTTAAAGGCAATCACATCATTGGATTAACAAATGTTGTTTTTGAGAAAAATAGGGTGTATAGCGCATGTCAAGCCGGAAAGCAACTTGGCGTTTCTCATCCCGCCAAGAATGTGATGACAACCTCAAGACCATTGGAGATGCTTCATATGGATTTGTTCGGTCCTGTTGCATATATAAGTATTGGAGGCAATAAGTATGGTCTTGTGATTGCTGATGATTATTCTCACTTTACGTGGGTGTTTTTCTTGCATGAAAAGAATGAAGCTCAAGGAACTCTAAAGAAATTCATGCGAAGTGCACAAAATGAATTCAAAGTCAAGATCAAGAGAATCCGAAGTGATAATGGCACCGAATTCAAAAACACCGGCGTGGAGGAATATCTCGATGAGGAGGGCGTCAAGCATGAGTTCTTAGCCCCCTACTCTCCCCAACAAAATGGGGTGGTCGAGAGAAAGAATCGTACTCTCATCGAGATGGCACACACGATGCTTGATGAATACAAGGTCTCCGATATATTTTGGGCGGAGGCTATCAACACTGCGTGCCATAGCACCAACCGTCTATATCTCTACAAGATTCTGAAGAAAACGGCGTACAAGTTGCTCACCGGCAAGAAACCGAATGTTTCCTGCTTCCGAGTCTTTGGAAGCAAATGCTACATTCTTAACAAGCGAGCTAAGTCTTCTAAATTTGCACCCAAAGTAGATGAAGGTTTCTTACTTGATTATGGGTCAAATGCTTATGCATACCTAGTTTTCAATAACAACACCGGTGTAGTTGAGATCTCGCGTGACGTGACATTTGACGAAACTAACGGTTCTCAAGTAGAACAAGTTGATCGTGTTGTGATCGATAGGGAAGAACCTCTTTGCGAAGCAATCAAGAAATTGACAATTGTGGAGGTGAAACCACAAGAGCAAGAAGAAATCCCGAGAACTCCAACCCGGAATTTCCGGGATGATATCCGGAGTATCCGGACTAGCCCAGAGTGTCCGAATTCAACCTCGGATGCTCCGGATTGCGATGCTCCGGGTGCTATTCCCTCTTCATCTAGGCAAGCTCAAGTTGGATCGAACACCACTCAAGATGATGAAGAGCCAATCCAAAGAACAAGTGCAACCGTCCCTCATCCAAGAGTGCATCAAAGCATACAACGAGATCACCCAGTTGACAACACACTCGGAGACATTAACAAGGGAGTTTCTACTAGATCTCGAGTTGCAAATTTTTGTGAATATTACTCTTTTGTTTCCTCTCTTGAACCTCTTAAAGTAGAAGAAGCACTCCAAAATCCGGATTGGGTGATGGCTATGCAAGAGGAGTTAAACAATTTCAAGTGAAATCAAGTCTGAAAGCTTGTCGAGATGCCCAAGCAAAATGTGATTGGAACAAAATGGGTGTTTCGAAATAAGCAAGACGAACATGGAATAGTGACTAGAAACAAGGCTCAGTTGGTCGCTCAAGGCTTCATACAAATTGAAGATTTGGACTTTGATGAGATATATGCTCCCGTAGCTATGCTTGAATCTATTAGAATATTACTTGCCTTTGCTACTCACCATAATTTCAAGCTATATCAAATGGACGTGAAAAGTGCTTTCTTGAATGGGCCACTTTCCGAGTTGGTCTATGTTGAGCAACCACCCGGCTTCGAAGATCCCGAGTTTCCAGACCATGTGTATTTCCTACACAAGGCTCTATATGGACTCAGGCAAGCACTAAGAACATGGTTCGAATAACTTTGAGACTTTCTTATTAAGCAAGGTTTTGTAGTCGGAAAGGCCGACCCTGCTCTCTTTACCAAGCACATTGATAATGATTTATTTGTTTGTCAAATATATGTCGATGACATTATATTTGGGTGTACTAATGAACAATTATGTAAGGAGTTTAGTAGTGTCGGCGTATTCCACCTGACATGCCCGAGTCTACAGACCGGGTTTGGTTCAAAAAGGGGGTGGCTTTGGTAGTTGGCAATCCCTAACAGATGGAAACCCCAGTACCTCTCACACTAACGAATTCTAGTGTCTCTCAATTTGATGAACACACCGATTTTACCCAGGTTCAGGCCCCCTCGAAGAAGGGTAACAGCCTTACGTCCTGCCTGATTTTGGATTGAGTATAGTGGGCTTGGTTACAGAGCTTGCTGATGACCAGCTCTTTTGTTGTGTCTCCCTTTCTCGACCCCCCCTCTCGTATCCTCTAGAGTGCCCTTATATGCACGGGCTTACACGGGTCAGATAGAGGAGGGATTGTCATCATGCTTATCTTACATGCATTTACTACGCCTTTATGCGCTGTCCCGTTCCTTCGGCCCTAATCAATGCCAGCGCATGCCTTCGCTCGGTTCTTCCGGGACGTGACCCCTCTGCGACGGGTAGGTGTGAGGCGTTAGAGGAACGGGCTTGTAGCAGAATTCCTTGGAATCGACGTGTTCAGCACAGCGAGCTGCCTCGACACGATGCGGCAGAGAGGAGACTTCGAGGCGGCTTACCAGATCCCACCTTTTTGCATGGCGGCGGAATTGGCAGGGCGTGCTCGCCCACCGCCGCCAGTCGCCACGCTGGCCGGGCGCCGGCGAGCAGTGTGGTCGCCCACTGCCACCACCGCGCGTGGATCGACACCCGGCAAGGCGGCGTGCTCGCCCACCTGCCCGCCAGGCCGCCATGTGGATTGGTGCCCTGCAAACAGGGTGTAAAACACCCACCCGCCTGCTAGACCGCCACGTAGGCCACGCATGCTTTTGTGCGGCGAAGAGGGTACCCTGGCGTAAAGTACACCGACAGTAGCCCCCGGGCCCACCCAAGAACACACATCAGAGCCTTTCAAGATCTTACATTAAATGCCAGTGCATTCTTGGATGGGACCATCACTCATCAGGATGTGACCGCCTCGATTCTTGTGCTTCATTGCATCCGCCGATTTTTTTGGGGACCCGAAACGGCGCACGGTCTTGTATCTTCGTGAACCGTCGGTGCGATTGTGAGATACAAATAGGCTCATCCGCACCAGGCAGTTCACGCTTTTAGTACCCCTTGCAAACTTCATCTTCTTGCTCTAAGTTTTTCTTGCTTTTTGCCATTTTCGCTTTCATGGCTTCTTCCGCTTCGCCTTCTATTCCCGCCTCCACCGTGGACTCCTACACAGTGGGGAGACTCCACGCCATCGTGCTGGAGGGCCCTCTCTATTTCTGGGCCGGGACCCCTACGCCACAGTGCCCCGCCGACGAGATCATCATCTTTGTGTGGGGCATCATGGCGGGCTTGGTGCCGCCTTTTTCTGATTTTTTCCTCACCGTCCTCCACTTCTACGAGATCCATCACCTTCACCTCACCCCCAACTCCATTCTTTTTCTCGCCATTTTCGCACACCTCTGTGAAATGTTCATGGGGGTGATGCCAAATCTTCCACTTTTTCGCTACTTCTTCCTCTGCCGCGCCTCCTCCGACGGCGAACTGCTGGGGAGCTGCCATTTCCGTCTTCGGGATGGGATGGCAGCTCGCTATATCCCCTTCCAGCCCAGATCAAACTGGAAGGCTCGCGCGCGATAATGGTCAGACGTCAACGACAACAACGCGTTGAGGTTCTAGGGTGCCAGCCAAGGCGGGCGCCATCGAGAATCGAACTCGCCTGTCAAGAGACGGCAGAGCTCTGCAATGGCGACCAAGATCAACAACTCGCGAACGCCGGATTAATCGGGCGCCGGTTGTTAGGGATTTTGTATCCCAAGACTTAGCCCCTTCGTCGCCAGATTCGCCAAAGATGGCAATACACAGCGATAAATGACATCACCCGCACCTTCCCTACCGTAAGACTTCACCGCTATTTTTGGCTTTTTACGCATTCATGCCTCTTTTGTGTTGCTCCCTACCAACCGGCAGTCTTTTTTTTTTAACTTTGGCCAAACGCGGGAAACTTGGATGGGCCACGTCTCAGCAGGTGGCTTGCCGGGCTGATGCCATCGATTCCGAGTGGCCTGGACTTTCCTTCAGTGCCCCCGCCGCAGACTTAGAGCACACGGGCGCTGCGATCGTCGATTGCCGCCGCCAATGGACTCCACCGCCTCGCCAGTAGTGCCGCCGCTACCGACAATCGTGGATGCACCTCCCCACCGACGGGCGATGGGCAGCGGCCACTCGTCCCGAACGCCAGTCCGGCAGAAGCGAGCCCGCTATCGCGGCGAACTTCCCGCCACCAGCCCAAGGGTGGCGGTGATTTCACATGGGGCGGTCGCACCGGCCGCCCCAATTGCAGCACCAACCGCACCGGCGCCGCCGCTTGCGGTGCCAGCATCTCTACCTCCGGCGCCGCCGGCACCATCGCCACTGGTGTCAATGCGGCAGGCGCCGGCTCCGACGACCACGGCGCCGACTCCATTGTCCTCTCCTTCTCCGACTTCTCCCGTGGCGCCGGTCTCATCCTCCACGGCGCCACTGCCTTCTGCCACGGGGACCCATGCCGCCACTCGACAAGGTGGGCTTGAGGTCCCCCAGGCCAGCTTCAGCTTGAGGACGACGCCAAGGGCGGCCCCCCAAGATACTCCAAGGGGGCAGACGCCACCTGCGCCTGCGGAGGCGGCAGAGGCTTCCGCCCAAACACCGCCGGCCGCCGCCACGGCTGGGACAGAGGCAGGCGGCCCTGACGCCGACAAGACTCAACAACTTCGCGTTAGCACTGCCACCACCCGGCCAAGGCTCGCCGAAAGCTCTTCATCAACTCTCAAAGAACTCGCACAAAGACGGTGAGACAGTTGACGGGGGCCATCGACGAGCTAGCGTGGGAGCGGGAGAGGGCGGACACGATGGTGGCGCAAGAAAGGGCCACCGCGACCGCCCTGGCTACCATGCAACAAAGGGCGGAGAGGGCTGAAGCGGCGCAGAGGACCTCCGACTATGAGGCTGACCGCTTCAGGCGCAATCTCGCCACCATACTCAAGGGAGCCTTCCAACAAGATCAAAGATGCCTCGAACCTTTGGCGTGGTGTTGAGACGCCCAGACACCGCCTGCGAGACGCCTACGCGACCAACCAGGCCGCGGAAGCACTCCGGGGATTGCCCACCGCCCTGGCCGCACGCTCCGCCAGGGAGGGGCAAGAGGTTGCGGTAATGACCGCCACCTTCGTGCTGGCTTGCTGGGCCAGCCGCGACGCTTCTCTGGACCCGATGGCGGCAATGGAGACCGGCATTGTGGGAGACGCCGCCCAAGCAGAGGCACGCGTGTGAGCGGCCATCGAGCACTTGGCCGGGCAGCTGCAAGTGCAGCAGCCGGTCATGGATGTCGCCACCCCGGTGGTGGAGGAAGAAGACGCCGGCGACATCGACGTGGGCGATGAGTGAAGGGCTGGGCCGTCACTCCACTTTTTTTTACTTACTTTTCGTCGATCTTTTCTCTATCTGTATGAACACTTCAACAAACTTTAGCTGTAATGGATGTTTTTTGGTTTTACCTTCATGCTTGCTTGCTGTGCTTATTTGATATTGCATACCGGAATTGCTAAGCGGCCAACTTGAAACTCAGTGAGGCGCCAGTTAGGCTTTCGAGTCCAGGCAACGTCCCAGAATTCCTGTAGAGGTCGCATGCAACTAACCACAAATATAAGCATAACACACATAAGTTATATAGAACTTAGGCAAAGACGGCTTTGAGGCGTAATAGTCTGTGCTTGAGCACAGAACAGTTTTGCCGTTAAGATTTTATGCAAGGTTGTCACTGGCTCAAGCCTTTCCGGAACTTAAATCCTTGTAATCTCTTAGAATTGTACCCCAGTGTGGCGCAGAAGGTGATAAGTTCCCCGGAGTGGTCTTGGGCAGCCGGTGCTCAATCTGTGACAACCAATGTGCTTCCAAGAGCCAACCCGAGGTGTACGAGCCGTGTTTGAGCATCATGCCAAACTTACACTCTGGTCACTTAGCCTTACTAGACGCTCACACTGAAGACTTTCCTTTTATCACCAAGGAGCTGTTGGGTTTGCGACGCCCGTGATAACCAAGCATAATTTGACTAATTTCAGCATACACATAAGCAAACAATTGGGAGTGTTACTTAAAACACTTATCTGGCTTATGTATTAGCTGGTGCCCAACCCAAGCAGTTGGGCGATCAGCCCCAAGTCTTTGGCGACCAGCCCCAAGCGGTTGGCGACCAAATGAGTCTTGAGCGGCCCCCCAAGCCACTGGCGACCAAATGAGCCTTCAGCGACCAAATTTCTGTGAGGGCGACCAAATGAGCCTTCTGGACGACCACCCTCGGCTGGCGACAACCGAGCCTTCGTGCACTATTAGATTTTTCCTTTTGAACCGGGCCAAAGCTTTAAAGTTTGACCCGTGCACATATGCAGCTATTGCAAAGGCGGATAAATACCATGCAGGGCACATACAATATAGATCATGACAACATAAGTCTGTGTATGGGGTAATATTGGTTCACTCGCTTTGGCCTCCATGTTGTCGCCATTTTCCGAAACACGGCCCATGGCATTGTGCGGTAAAGCAGCGAACTCCCATGAAGGATACTAGGCCAACAGTGCTTGCGGTAACGACCTGCGGTGCTTCTGAGAGCCAACCCGAGGTGTATGAACCACATTCAAGCATCGTGCCAAATCCACTTCCTGGTTGCCCGTCCTTACCCTAAGATGTATACTGCATAATTATGGACCAACAGGGGATTGCCAAAACCTAAGGACCAATAGCATCCATGCAGCAAACTGTCCCGTAGGACATAAAAAGAGGAGTAATGACAAAGTCGAAAATCCTCGAGATAATAACATCATTAACAACCAATGACCGCTGATCAGCTGGGGGACAGGTCTATCCCGGGGCTAATCAAAGCAAATCACCGGGTACTTACAGTTTTTCATGGATAAAACTTTCGCAACCACTCCACATTGTAGGAATTCGCCAATTCCCGGCCGTTCTCAGTGGCTAACCGGACTGCCCCGGGTTGAGATACTGAGACAACCTTAAAGGGGCCCTCCCACCGGAGAGACAGCTTATGCAACCCAAAGATGCGCTGAACTCTCACGAAGACCAGTCGCCTTGCGCCAGTGTTCTCTCAGAGACCCGGGTGGCATGGTATCGCCTGAGGCTTTGCTGGTATCGGGCGGCGCGAAGGGCGGCCCGGTCACGAACTTCTTCCAGGAGGTTGACTTCTTCTTGCCAAATATCTTCATGGCCTTCTTCATTGAAAACCGAGACGCGCGGAGAGCCGAACGATAGCTCGGAGGGGAGAACAGCTTCTACCCCATACACCAGGAAGAAAGGCGTCTCGCCGGTAGCCCGACTGGGTGTGGTACGGAGCGACCACAAGATGTAGGAAGTTCTTCGATCCAAAGACGCCCGCCAGGAGTCGATCAAACGCCCTTGTTTTGAGGCCTTTTAATACTAAGGCATTGGCACGCTCAGCTTGACCATTACTTTTAGGATGGGCGACCGAAGCAAAGCATACTTTGGTACCCATCTCATCGCAAAACTCCAGAAACACCGCACTAGTGAACTGAGTTCCATTGTCGGTGATAATGCGGTTGGCGACTCCAAAGCGGGTGAATATCCCATGCATAAATTTGACAGCAGCGTAAGCCGTAATGGCACGTACTGCTTCAGCTTCAACCCTCTTAGTGAATTTGTCGATGGCGACAAAAAGGTGGGTAAAGCCCTGTGGCCCATGAACGGACTCAGATATCCAAATTTCGCATCGCGAACGCCAAGAGAGCGGGATGGTTTGCGAGCTTGGGCTGGTCGGTGGACTTGCTCGGCGAAGAATCGATAAGCCAGATGTCCTCACCACCGCAAGCATCCTCGGAGGGCGAGGGCCAATAAAATTCTTGGCGAACGCTTTGCCGACTAGCGTTGGCCGACATATGGCTCCCGCACACGCCCATGGATATCGAGAGCGAGGCGCCACCCTCTTCCCGAGTGATGCACATCAAGAGAATTCGCTTCGCTCCAAGCATATAGGTCCCCATCCACCGTGAGTATAGCACTTGGCCTTACGTGCTATCTTCTCACCGAGGCATCATCGTCGGGGATCACTTGGTCCCGCAGAAGGCTAGGATCGATCCATCCACCGATCTTCCCGGCCAAGTGTGGCGAGCACTTCGGTGCTCGCCTGGCACTTTGTGGGCCAAGCATTTCCTGGCCAGATCGGCAAAGATCGCCGCCTTCCCTCCGGACTTGGGGGCCGAGGCAAGCGTCTCGGACTTCCCTCCTCGAATCGAGGTCGTGGCTGCGGCGTTACCTCCTCGCTCGAGTCGGAGGTCGCGACGGCCATACCATCGCCCCTCCTCAATCGGGGGTCGCGGCAATGACACCATCATTCCCACCGATCGTGGGCGCGATGGCGACACCATCATTCCCACCTGGATCGTGGGCTGCGATGGACGGTCGCGATAGTCTTTCTTCGAAGACTCCGACTAGGACAGAAGCCCCGAGGACGAAGTCGCGAGCCCATCTCGCAAGGTAATTATCACGCCGGGGATATGAATGTATCCCAATCCTTCAAAACGTCGCTCCATTTTCCTGACCTCCGCCAAGTATGCCGCCATGGTGGGGTCAGGGCATTGAAATTCCTTCCTTGCTTGATTGAAGACCAGCAGGGAGTCACCCCTGACTTGGAGATGCTGGATGCCTAGCGCCGAGGCAATACGCAATCCTGCCAGTAGGCCTTCATATTCGGCAATATTATTAGTGGCTTTAAAATCAAGAGCAACAACATACTGAAGAACGTCACCAGTCGGGGAGACTAGGACAACACCAGCCCCTGCGCCCTCCAATCTGAACGAACCATAAAAAAATAAGGTCCAGGGAGGCGACGCGGGGGCCTCTTCCGCTTCAGGAGTGGCAGGAGTCCACTCGGCAACGAACTCCGCCAACTTTTGACTTTTGATGGCAGTGCGGGGGACAAACTTAAGATTGAACTCTCCCAGTTCCACTGACCACTTGGCAATGCGACCTTCTGCTTCACGGTTGAACAGGATTTCTCGCAGTGGGTAGGCCGTGACCACGGTAACTTCTCACCCTTGGAAATAATGCCGCAGCTTTCTAGACGCCACCAGGACTGCATACAGCATTTTTTGTGCCTGTGGGTATCGAGTTTCCGCTTCATGCAATACCTTGCTGACATAGTAGACTGGCCTCTGGACACCTTCCCTTTCCGCCACAAGAACAGCGCTGACCACTTCAGGAGTAGCAACGATATACAAAAGCAACGGTTCACCTTGTGCAGGGGAAACCAGCACTGGAGGAGAGGTGAGGTACCACTTCAAGTCTTCAAAGGCCTCCTGGGCTTCATTAGTCCACTCAAAATGGTTAGTTTTCTTCAACAGCTTGAACAGGGGTAAGCTTCTCTCTCCCAGTCGGGCAATAAATTGTCCTAAGGAGGCCAGACGGCCGGTCAGACATTGGACCTGCTTAAGTCGCGCCGGAGGCTTCATATGCTCAATTGCTGCTATTTTGTCTGGATTGGCTTCAATACCCCAATTGGACACCAGGAACCCCAATAATTTGCTGGAGGGAACGCCAAACACGCACTTATCTGGATTCAACTTCAGGCAATTCTTCCGAAGATTGGCGAAGGTTTCCTCCAGATCTTGAATCAACACCTCACCCTTTTTAACCTTCACGACCAGATCATCAACATATACTTCAAGGTTACGTCCTATCTGTGGACAAAAAGTAATGTGCATGGCACGTTGGTAAGTAGAACCAGCATTCTTTAAACCAAAAGGCATCCTAATATAACAATAAACACCCATAGGGGTTACAAAAGCAGTTTTTTCTTCGTCTTCCACCGCCATGCTAATCTGATGGTACCCAGAGTACATCTAGAAAACATAGCAGCTCACAACCTGCCGTAGAGTACACAATGAGATCAACTCGTGGCAAGGGATAAGGATTCTTTGGGCAAGCTTTGTTGAGGTCGGTGAAGTCGACACACATTCGCCACCTCCCGTTGGATTTTTTGACGAGCACAGGATTGGCAAGCCACTCAGGGTGAGTGACCTCCCTGATGATTCCTGCGCCCAATAATTTCTCCACCTCCTGCCGAATTGCATCTTGCCGCTCCGGAGCTTGCCGCCGGATCTTTTGCCGAACCGGGTGCGCTTCAGGGAGCGTTGCCAATCGGTGCTCGATCACCTCCCTAGGGACCCCGGTCATATCGAACGGTTGCCAGGCAAACACGTCGGAATTACACCGGAGGAAGGTGACGAGCGCGTCTTCCTATTTGGCGCTGAGGCTAGCGCCAATGTTGACGGTTTTGCGGGGCTCGCCCTCACTCAGGGCGACCACCTTAACCTCACCGTGAGCCAGCGAGGCGCTGGTCCGGCCCGAGGGCTCCGGCGGCGGCATCAAGACGCCCGACACAGTGGCACCAATCATGTCAAGCGAACTTATGACAAACAAAGCTTCAGATCGTCCACCCGGATGGTTATGGGGCGGCGTTCCAGCATCTTCACCACCATGTACTCATAGTGGGTCGCCGCCATGAACTTGGCCAACGCCGGTCGGCCAAGCAATGCATTGTAGGGGAGATCAAAATCAGTGACTTCAAAGTCCACCAGCTCGGTGCGATAATTATCCCTTTCCCCAAAAGTAACGGAAGACGACTGCCCACGGGATTGCACTAACCCCGGCTATTCTCAAGAAAGGTAACGGCGGATGCAGAGATCTGCCGAGGAATCAAGAGCCGAAATGCCGTAGAGGACAAGATGCTGAGAGAACTCCCTCGCCCACTAGCACCACGACCCAACCGGACATTCCCGATCATTGGCGACACCACAACGGAGATGCCCCGGCGATGGCGCAATCGGTGGTCGGCCGATCAAGATGATCGTCTCCTCGACCATTTCAGCATCCGACGCGACTTCAACTCGATCCTGGGGCGACTTCCCTCTTCAACCGCTTGCAAGCGGTATTCAAGCGAAGAGCGGACGAACCGCCATAGATATACGCCAGGGTATGATCCACCTGCTGGAAGGCCAGCGGGGCGGGGTCTTCACCACGATCATCTTCACGAGGGTGACGCTCATCGTCGCGAGGGCGACGCTCCTTGATCCGGCGCTCCACCATTCGGTCCACGACCTGGCAATTGTCCAGGTCATGGGTGTCAGTTCGATGAATTGGGCACCAAGGCCCTCGCTCCCTTCGCCCGCGACGATCGTTCCTACGACCGCGGCGGTTATCGCGCCGGTCACGGCGATCATCGCGCCGATCACGGCGATCATCTCGCCGGTCACGGCGGTTTCCGCGCTGATCACGGCGGTCGCGCTCCGGCGACCCAGAGTCATCGCGGTCACGCTCGGCGGCCAAGACCCGCCGGGTCTCTCCTGCCTCGCGCTTCCGTGCCTTTTTGCTTGACGGGTCGGAACCCTTCGAGGTCCCGGCTTCATCTTTACCTCGGCCACCCTGGGGACTAGATCCTGGTCCCCTCGCCTCCGCAGCCCGCGCGCACTTATGCGTGAGGGAAAACAACTCAGAGGTGGTGCTGATAGTGCGGGTGGCCATCTTCTCCTTCATCTTGCGGTCGCGGACGCCTCTTCGAAAGGCGATGACGACCGATTGCTCCGAGATGTGGGGGATAGTGTTGCGACAATGGCAAAACCGTTGGATAAAATCACGCAACGACTCCCCCTTATGCTGTTCCAGGGCATGCAGATCATCCTCCACGCCTGGCTGCGCGAAGGAGCCCTGGAAGTTGGCGATGAAGAGGCCGCACAATTCCTCCGACGAGTGCACCGACCCTCGCGGGAGGTTCAACAACTAAGAACGGGCAGAGCCCATCAAGGCCGTCGGGAAATAATTGGCCATGACTTTTCCAGACCCACTGGCCACTCATACTACCGTTGTATAGATTTGCAAAAATTCCTCTAGATTGGTAGTGCCGTCGTAACTTTCTATGGATACCGGGCGGAACCTTTCAGGCCACTCCACATGGCGTAACCGCCGGGAGAACGCCTGATATCCAACGCCATAAGCAGAGCCCACCGCCACCGGAGCTCGGCGAGAGCGCGAGGATGGGACTCTCCGTGAATCGGAGGAACTCTCATCTTGGAGGCCACCGCTTGCCGCGCCCTGCTCTGGCCGGGCGACGTGGCACACGGACGCGAGATCGCCGCTTGGCCGGGGATTAAATCAAGATGACTTCTTAGGTCCACACGGTTCCTTCCGGAACCGGGACCGGTCTGCCTGACGCCTCTACCTCAGCCCGCCCGCCTGGCAGGCGCTGCCACCAGGCGGCTAGAGCCCATGAGCCCCCACCACGCTGGTGGCGGAGTACCACCGATGCTCTGCCGGCCGGGGGGCCCTACCCGAAGTTGGGCCGCACCGACAAGGCCGGCAAGATCCTACAGCCACGGAGTGGCCGGGGAGTCTCCTGCAAGTTCCACCGGAGGGTGGTCGAGGAGGAGACGAGCTGCATGTAGATTCTGAGCCGGAGTGGCCGCTTCCATGGCCAGCCGGCGCCGCACCAGATGCCCCGCCGCTGCCACGGGAGCATCGCCGGCGCCCTGCGGGGGTGGAGTGAGACGGTCTTGCGATCGACGGGATTGCCGGGACACACTCTGAGTATGACCCGACACCTCCCCTTCCTGATGCTGCGAACCCGCCATCTCCAGATGCACGGGACTGAAAGAAAACATCGAAGCTCGCCGGAGAGATGATCGGAAAAACCAACTACTAGCCCCTACCTGGCGCGCCCCTGCCGGCGATTCCACAGCGACAGCCGAGTCTCTGAGCCGGGTTTGGTTCAGTAGGGGGGTGGCTTTGGTAGTTGGCAATCCCTAACAGATGGAAACCCCAGTACCTCTCACACTAACGAATTCTAGTGTCTCTCAATTTGATGAACACACCGATTTTACCCAGGTTCAAGCCCCCTCGAAGAAGGGTAACAGCCTTACGTCCTGCCTGATTTTGGATTGAGTATAGTGGGCTTGGTTACAGAGCTTGCTGATGACCAGCTCTTCTGTTGTGTCTCCCTTTCTTGACCCCCCTCTCGTATCCTCTAGAGTGCCCTTATATGCACGGGCTTACACGGGTCAGATAGAGGAGGGATCGTCATCATGCTTATCTTACATGCATTTACTACTCCTTTATGCGCTGTCCCGTTCCTTCGGCCCTAATCAATGCCAGCGCATGCCTTCGCACGGTTCTTCCGGGACGTGACCCCTCTGTGACGGGTAGGTGTGAGGCGTCAGAGGAACGGGCTTGTAGCAGAATTCCTTGGAATCGACGTGTTCACACAAAGCGAGCTCGCTTTTGACACGCAGACGGCAGAGAGGAGACTTCGAGGCGAAGCCACGGTATCCCACCTTTTTGCATGGCGGCGGAATTGGCAGGGCGTGCTCGCCCACCGCCGCCAAAGCCGCCACGCTGGCTGGCGCCGGGCGGCAGGCGTGGTCACCCACTGCCGCTCGCGCGCCGCGTGGACCGACACTGTGGGCGGGCGTGCTCGCCCACCGCCGCCAAAGCCGCCACGCTGGCCGGGCGCCGCAAGCAGCAGGCGTGGTCGCCCACTGCTTTCGCCAAGCCAAGGTGGACCGACACCCGGTGGGCAAGGCGTGCTCGCCCACCTGCCCGCCAGGCCGCCACGTGGATTGGTGCCCTGCAGACGGGGTGTAAAACACCCACCCGCCTGCTAGACCGCCACGTAGGCCACGCATTCTTTTGTGCGGCGAAGAGGGTACCCTGGCGTAAAGTACGCCGACAAGTAGGATAATGACCAAAAGATTTGAGATGTCCATGATGGGCGAGTTGAAGTTCTTTCTTGGATTTCAAGTCAAGCAACTCAAGGAAGGAACCTTCATATGCCAGACAAAGTACGTCGAGGACATGCTGAAGAAGTTCGGCATGGAGAACGCCAAGCCAACCAAGACGCCCATGCAAGCCAATGGACATCTAGACTCCGATAAAGAAGGTAAACCGGTCATCCAAAAGGTATATCGTTCCATGATCAGCTCTCTTCTTTACCTTTGTGTATCTAGGCCGATATCATGCTTAGTGTGTGCATGTGTGCACGGTTTCAAGCCGCTCCTAAGGAGTGTCACATGGTGGCCGTGAAAAGAATCTTAAGATATTTAGTGCACACTCCTCATTTTTTGCTTTGGTATCCGAAAGGATCATCCTTTGAATTAGTTGGCTATTCCGATGCGGATTATGCCGGATGCAAAGTGGATAGGAAGTGTACATCAGGGACTTGTCAATTTTTAGGAAGAACTCTTGTCTCTTGGTCCTCCAAGAAACAAAATTCTGTAGCCCTATCCACCGCCGAAGCATAGTATATTGTGGCTAGGAGTTGTTGTGCCCTGTTGCTTTGGATGAGACAAATCCTAAATGACTATGGCCTAACCTACAACCATGTTCCACTTTTGTGTGACAATGAAAGTGCCATAAAAATTACCAATAACCCCGGCCAACATTCCCGTACAAAGCATATTGATATTCGCCACCATTTCCTAAGAGATCATTTATCTAAAGGTGATATAGATATTCAACATGTGAGCACGAATGATCAATTTGCCGATATTTTCACCAAGCCCCTTGATGAAAAGAGATTCTGTGATTTGAGAAGTGGTATGAATATCTTAGATTCTCGATATGTGGCTTGAGAAGTGTTCACATCTTGTGTGATGTTTGAAAAATGTTTTTCAAATTTTTTATTGATCTATTTCTTTGAACTTATCGTGTTGTCTTGAATCTTTGATCTTCGGATCTAGCCTCTTTACTATGTGACTATAGCCTACTTGTTTAAGTGTTCACTAGTCACAAAGTATATAGGCTTTCTAGGACTTCTCACCCTCTTCTGCAAGCCGGAGTCAACATTTCCGTTGCTAATCTCTTGTTGCTTCCTGAGAGTGCTAACTCGGACATTCTAGGATTATTATCTGGACTTTCCGTATAGCGTGGAGTATCTGGACTAATCCGGAGTCTCCGGGTTATGGGGGCTGTTCCTTTAAAGTTACTACGGGGGACCCTTTTTTCTCAGGCAGTCACTTTTCCCTCATTCGCCCTCTCTCTCCAGTCTCTTTCCCAGACGTCACCCTCGGTCCCCTCCTCCTCTTCGGCGTGCTCTTCATCCTCCGGAGTCTCCGAACTAAGCTTCAAGGGCGGGACATCCTTCTCCTCACATGCATTCCTCGTTGCTCCCATTCCTTGAGGTATGTGGCCCTAGTTTGATCTTCCTTCGTCTTTGTTGTAAATCTTTGAAATAGATTGTTGTGATGAGATCCCTCCATCCCCTAGATCATCTCCTCTGAATGGCTCAATTTTTTTGGATAGTTTTGCGATTTGGGGATTTTAGGGTTTGGGTCTGAACTACCCGGAATATCTGGATGTTTTACCCGGAGTATCCGAACTATGCGGACTCTCCGGATAAAACATCCCAGAGTATCTGGGTTGTCCACCTCGACTCTCTAATTCTAGTCGTGATCTATATCTTTTCTCGAGCCATTCCTCACTCCTTTTGTTGGACCTGTTCAGATGGCTTCATACCAGGGTGGTTCGGGCACCGGCAAGCACCCCTCCGGTGATGACATTCCGGCTTCCTCTTCTGTGCCGGCCTCTTCTTCAAAGAGATAGAGGCACGTTGTTAGGAAAGTCAGTCAAGGTTGTGTCAATAGGCCTCCTGCTCCTCCAGTTGCTCTAGTTCAGCCTCCTCAGCCCAATCCTGATGAGCATCCCGCCGACGTGCATGCAATACTTAGAGAGCAGAAGAAGAAACAATTTCAGGAGTCTGGGAAGGTGATTAGGCCCCTGAATAAGAGTAGACCAGCTTGGAGATATCCTGATCAGATGAGTCGCCTTCGTGCAATCGACTATAGGACCGGATCAGGCAAGGGTAAAGCAATTGTGGAGCAAAGGAACCAGGACCCGCTTGACTTCCATCAAGATGAGTATGTGGACAAGTGTTTTTGGAACAAGTTTCAATTAGATTGTTGGTTCTATTTCCTTTGGAGCACTCGGTTGTGAAGATGAAGACTATTGATTGGACTTATATATCAGATCTTCACAACCCCATCTTTGATGAAGTCATCTAGATCTGCGAGTGTCACCAGGTGAAGAACATCATGAGTTTTTCTTATCCCTGGAATGATGAGCTCATTATGCAGTTTTATTCCACCCTGTTCTTTGACAAGTCACAAGATGCAATTTGGCAGATGACCGATGAGATTTGGTATGTGGCCACTAAGAGGACATTTGCTCGAGTTCTACAGCTCAGGTCACATGATGGAGATGCAAAGCTTCATGACAAAAAGGTGTTATCTCCTGACCAGATCGAGGCCTTGTATGATCTGTCTCAGCGCTTCGATGTCAGCACTATCAAAGGTCTGAAGGATGTGCCATCTGTTCTCTACAGGATGCTCCGGGCTACTCTATGGCCCAAGGAGGGGGATGCATCATCCATAAATTCTTATGGGCGGAATCTACTGTTTCATTTGGTGGAGCGCACCCACAGCTTTGATGTGGTGGATTTCTTGTGGGAGGCTATTCGTCATAACTCCATGAGTAATGTCAACAGCTGCGGGTACGCGCCATACATTATGGCTTTGATTGAGCATGTTTTGGGACTTGAGTTCATCAAGGATGTAGAGCACCTTTCTTACAAGGTCCGAGCCCCTTCAGTCGCTACAGCTCCTGATGCTCCTGTTGGTCGGAGGACCAGGCATCAGTGTCCTCGTGCCAGCACCTCAGTTCCTCCTTCTGCTCCAGCCGCAGCTCCAGTTTTTGCCCCGGGTTCTCCTAGTTCTAGCAGAGACACCATAAAGAGAATGCTGAAGTGTCTCTTTTGTTTGTGTCAAGATATCTCATCTCAAGTCAAGGAGACTCGCCAGGAGATTCGAGAGCATCGCAGGGAGTTCCGAGCCTATCGTCGCTAGCAAGGTGAGGACATTCCTTCCAGTGAGTCTGAGGGGTCTTCTGCAGAGCGTGGTGTGGACTTTGCCACCCAACAGCTTTTTGGCCTTCAGTCTCCAGCCGGCAGCAGCAGTGGTAGTGATGATGGTAGCGAGGAGGTCGAGTTCTATCCTTCCGAAGACGACGAGTGATCTGCTTTTCTAGGCGCTTCCTTTTTGGTGTCTTGATGACAAAGGGGGAGTGTTTTCCTAGTTTCTAGTGTCGTCTCTTTTGGTTGTTTCTTGTGTTGCTTAGTCTTGTGAACTTAGTTGTGAACTTGGTCCTGTTACTATTATTGATTCAGTTTCTATTGCTTCTTGTCATGTGCTAATGTTGCTGCATATCTTGTCTTATATTTTTGTGATATATTTCTATTGTTGCTCTCTCGGATGCAAGGATATAGGGAGAGCTCTTGCAAAAATTCTCTCTAAATATGTGCACCTTAAACCTCACTCCATTTCGCTAATGCACATGCTTACAAGGAGCTCCACTATATGTTTAGCATTCAAAATAAAAAGTTAAATTCTTATTATCTCTTATAAATCATTAATTGTGTTGTCATCAATACACCAAAAAGGGGGAGATTGAAAGTGCATCTAGGCCCCTTGAGGATTCTAGTGATTAATGACGACACAATTAGAGAGAGCTAATGGTTTAAGTGAGAATTTGTGCAGAGATCGAGGCTCTATCGTTATGAGAAGGCGATTGGATACCTCTACTAATATATAAACTTGTAAAGGCGGCATCAAGACTTAAGTTGTATTTTTTTATTTAATTGAGTCTAAGGATGGCCATACTATTAAGAGTGATACGACGAGAATTGCTTCTAGGATAATCTTGTGCTCAGTGGATGAAAATTGCATTATAAAAACTCTAAAATTATTGCATTTCCCTTGACTGTCTCTCTGCTGACCGAGCAGGATTGGTCGGAGTCTCTGGATATTTTATCCAGAGTATCCGGGTATTTGGTCCGGACACTCTGGGTTAACCCTTTCGGTGAGAGCTGCTGTTTCACCAATTCGGACTATCCGGGGTATATATCCGGATACTCCGTATTTTGCGTAGCCTCTCACAACGGTTATATTTTGGAGCTCTCTATTTAAGCCTTCATCTCCACTTGTGCGCCAGGGAGAACAGCTCGGAAGTGGTGGTGACGTTGCAAGTAGCCATCTTATCCCGCATCTTGTGGTCCCAGATGCCTCTTCAGAAGGCGATGACAACAGACTACTCAGAGATTCTGGTGATTGTGTTGCGGCAATAGCTAAACCGCCGGATGAAGTCACGCAATGACTCCCCTTTCTCCTGCTTGAGGGCGTGGAGATCATCCTCCACGCTGGCTGCGTGTACAATCCTTGGAAGTTGGTGACGAAGAGGTCACAAAGTTCCTCCCACGAGTGTACCGACCCTCACGGGAGGTTCAATAGCCAAGAACGGGCAGATCCCGTCAGGGCTATCGGGAAGTAGTTAGCCATGGCCTTTTCAGACCAGCCTGCGGCCCGCACCACCATTGTGTATATCTGCAAGAATTCCTCTGGGTTGGTGGTGTCGTCGTACTTCTCGATGGACGTCGGGCGAAACCTCTCTGGCTATGCAACGTGGCGCAGCCGACTGGAGAAGGTTTGGCACCCGACGCCGTAGGGGGAGCTACGCCGTCCACCTAAACCCTAGCCTGGAGAACGTGCCGGGGAGCGTGGATCTTGGCTCCCCAAGGATTCGGAGGTGAGGGCCTCCTCCTGATCCCGCGAGTAGGTATAGCTGGAGGAGTGGTCACCATCAGGAGCCATCCACCTATAGCGGCCTTGCCCCTGCGTGCGACGGCGCTGCAGTACGTCGTGCAAATCATCGGCGCGCTGCTAGTGACGCTTCTCCAACCGTGCCCTCAAATCTTCACGGCCCCCTGCACTAGCATGGTCTGCATCCAGCAAGCCCTTTCCTTTGCTCTGGCCCTCCTGGCCAAAGCACTTCCCGCTCGGGTGGCTGGAAGTTTAGGTGCGATCCGCACGCCACCTTGATTGTGGGGCACCGAAGGTACCCGGCCGCTCAGGCGCCCCCACATGGAGCTAAGCCGCGTCTATCAGGGAAGTGATGTCCCGCAGCCACGGTGTGGCTAGGGTATATCCTGCAAGTTCCACTGGGGGTGGTCCAAGAGGAGACGGATGACATACAGGTTTTGGGTCAGAGTGGCCTCTTCCATGGCTAGCCGTCGCCGAACCGGCAGCTCTGCTACCGCCAGGGGGACAACGCTGCCTGCCTCTGGGGAGGGTGTGAGATAGTCCCCCGCCCGATGGGAGTGCCGGGATGCGTTGCGAGCGCTGCTAGCCTCCGCCGGTTCTTCTTGCTAAGAACGTGAACCCACCATCTCCAGAGGCGAGATCCTTCCGGACGGGTAACCAAGACCCGCTGGAGAGATGAAAGGGTGAGCTAACCGCTACCCCCCTACCTGGCGCGCTGCTGTCGGCGTTTTTTGCTAGCCAGCTATTATGCCTCGAAGGGACCCAAGGTTCGATAGAGGGGATCTTCACGGACGGACACCTATGGGCTCTCTCGAGGGATCCGCACAAACAAAGATTAAAGAACACTTCAATATACCCAGGTTTGGCCCCCATTGTGGGTTATAGCCCTACGTCCTGCTTCGGCTCTTGTTAATGTGTTTTTTGGGGGATTACAAGTACACAATCCACACCCCAGGTTCTACTCGAGCTCTCCCAGTGCTCTCTCTTACACTACCTTGAAAAAGGTCATCTATGGCAGTTCATAACTGCCATCAGTGGCGGTTTTTGAACCGCCACAAATTTAGTGCCACTGATAATCGAGGATTATCAGTGGCGGTTCTAGAACGGCCACAGATAACATTATCTGTGGCGGTTTTTGGCTAGATCCGCCACTGATATTAGGGTATCAGTGGCGGTTCGAGCCAAAAACCACCACTAATAGTCCAAGTATCAGTGGCGGTTTTTTGCTCGAACCGCCACTCATACCCAAATATCAGTGACGGTTCTAGCCAAAAACCGCCACTGCTACTAGGCCTATCAGTGGCGGTTTTAGATACAACCGCCACTGATATTTTTATCAGTGACGGTTCTAGCCAAAAACCACCACTGATAGTCCTAGTATCAGTGGCTGTTTTTGGCTAGAACCGTCGCTGATAGTATATCAGTAGCGGTTTTTGCCAAAAATCGCCACTGATAATCCCGCACATGAAAATAAAAAACTGGCATTTGTGGTTAGCCTCAGGCAGCGCTAGCCATCCCTCTGAATAGAATCATGCACAAAGAGACAGAACAGTGTAGAAGAACAGTTTGTGCACAAGATTTCTTAGGCCTAGCTCAATATATCCATAATGAAAATGGCTAAAGTAACTAAGGCTACAATAGTACATTATTATATCATAGAAAATAATAATGATGTGCATTACCGCATAGATCTCTGTTTGTTTCTTCCTCGGGGAGTAGGATCCTGCAAGGATGGAAAGATGCCTCAAGACATTGCCTATTTCAAGCGGATAATTGCTTGAGCTTAAATATTCTTGGCAATATGAACTTATGAAGTAAAATGATGATAAGTTGAAATGTTGAAACGAATTCAGCAAGTTCTTGTACAGAATTTGTGGAAGCAATGTTAGTAGTGCCAAATGCTCTTTTGATACAAAGCCTACAGTAGCCATTCAGATATAGTATAACTCCCAAATTAAACTCTATGGGGGCTGGTTTGTAGTAAAACTTGAGAGAAGTATACTATATAAGTTTTTCCAACGTTTCCAAATAATATTGTGACATAGTGTGCATGAAAGGAGTCAAAGGACAGTACCAGCAATACCTTCCCGCTAAGTTTCGGAATATGGTAAAATAATTTACTTTCAGCATAAATATTCATCTAACACGGATATCGGCTTCTCCACTTTCTCGGCCCATCTCGAAGAAAAATGCCTCCACAACCAATGCTACAATCTGCGAAGAGAAAGAGCAATACACAATTTACGTAATCAATAACTAAGCATCTAATAACAACTAACAAGATGAAATTCTTGGAAATATCCACTTCTCTACAGAGATTCTAGCAATGTGCAAATTAGTCATTAAAAGTCTAGTATTATGCAAAGTAGAAAACTTATATCATGAATGTTGATGGATCTTACAGTTAAGCAAAGATTATCTTTCTAAATAAGGTAAAAGCGACAAAATAAATTAGGCTCCAAGAACTTCTAGTCAATTGCCTATAGCTCTAAAAGCATCGTAAAGAAAGATAAATAAACAAAGGTTAGCAAATACAAAAAAATGTTCAATACTTTTAGGTGGAAATCTTCTAAAATTTCTTGTAGGCGCATAATCCGCACCACATTAAAGACGACCTTTTTCTTTTTCAATTCATTATTATTGACTAATTTGTCTAAGTGAAATTTGGGTATGATTCATGGAAAAACTAAAAAAAGCTACTGGAACCCCTCCAGGCCTAGTAATATGCACCGATGCAGGAAATGGTATTAACTATGCTGTTGAGGATGACTTCAGCTATGCAGAGCATAGGGAGTGCATGAGGCATTAGTAACCAATTTCAAGATGAAGTTCCATGGCAAAGTGTTTGATGAACATTTGAGGCATTATTATGTTTGAGTGTCGTGTCTTACAATTCAATAATTTGAAGATCCACAAAGAGATGTGCAAGCTGATAATGCAACACGGAGTGCAGTACTGTCCATTTTATCAATATGGTACCAGTTTAGCTTCCTTAAAAGAGCCCTTCAAGCATAAAAATCGAGAAAACGAACATTTAACATACAAAGGCATGTTTTGAATAGCAAACAACACATTGATAACAAAGCATACCCTGCAGTGCCCCATCCATACTCAGCGCTACAAGACAACTTTGTAAGCCTGAATGAGACCCTTTCTTTCTTCTTGCATGGCGAAAGAATATTTAATTAGCATGTTAACGGAGATATGCATACTTATTGCATTTATCCAAGAGAGCAGTAGAAAATCTATGGCGTTGCTTAAGTGAGGTGAAGGTAATTTACCTGAGACGCTTCCGAACATCTGCCATGAAAAACAGAATACGTGCAAGCATAAGGTACTCATAATAAAATGCAAAAGAATCTGACCACCATGCCTCACTGTGTAATGGCAGAGAAAACAACTGTCCTCCCACTGCAATTAGTAATCACCCATAGGCACCCAATTTTGGGGAAGATTTTGATTTGATAGTAAGCTAAAAGAGATTGTACTTGCAATAATGTTTGGAATAACTTCATATGAAAAAATAACCATGTAAGGCAAACACATGAAATATTTAGAAGTGTCACTCGCATGTGTGTGTGCTCCTGAAGAAGACAAACGTACATGCTACACTAGCACAACCACTGACAAAAGAAGTAGCATTGACAAAAGAAGGGGTTCCCATTTCAAAGGAATAAAGAGTTATTTACACTTTGTAATGAAACAAAATTGAAGTAACAAAATCCTAAACTAGAAGCCTATGGGTCTTCGGAGGTTAGAGACACGTGATGTGAGACATGAGTATGGAGGAGTGCATCGTTGTTGTCTTCGTCATAAAACTCTCCTTTTTTGTTGATTACCTCCTTCATGATGAAGTAGGCGAGCTGGCCCTGAATGGCTTGGATTTCAGAATGAAGCAGTCCTACCGTAGACAACTTGAGACGCTGTAAGTATGAAAAACAAAATTAAGAGAGTATATAGAAATTGAGTGGTGCGAATCAATGTGTCATGTCAGCATGACTGACCTCCACGTCATTGTCTTTTATTGTGCAACCTAAGATTTCGCGCATGTACTGGCACACGAAGTACCCACATAAATTTGTTCCTTGCGACTGCTTGTGACACTGCAAAAATTGAATGAACTAAGATGTCATCGAAGGAGCTATTTACTATGAAATATGATATAAGAATATTCCTTGCGTGCGTACCGGAGAGTTAGTACGGATTGTAAGGGATTTCTTGTATGGGCAGTGTCTCGTGCTCTTCTGACAATATCTTTTGAACGCATCATTCATTAAACGTGTCATCACTTCAAAGTCTTCTTTAGGTTTATCCAGTGGATCCATGATCAGCATCTTGCTCTTCTCTGGATGAATTATTACGAGAATCCAGTGGAAGCTGGATGCCATAGTCATTAGTCCTTACATCAAAGTAAATAACGAAATCAACGAGTAATTTAACTAGCTAGTGAGGAACTTACTTAAAATTGTATGGTACAAGTATAAACTCTTTGTCTTGTAGTTTAAGCAAAGCTTTATATACGTACTCCTCGACCTCCTTTGGTACTTTCATGATTTCGGTTTGGCAAACCGGTCCCGGATCGAGGAATCCCACTGGCCCCTTGGTTCTTCGTAGTTCAATCATCTCGTATCTATATAACGAAATAGTTAGACATGACATTTATCGGTATTACGTGAATGTAGACCAAAATTGATATATTAGACACTTATAGTGTCCAGCATCTCAAAAAACATATGTCGAGGGTGTTGTGATAGAACAAGTTGTGCAAGTTATCGAATTCTATTAAGAAGTAGTCATCGCCCTCATGGTGAAAATGTTCCTCACGGAAAATTGCAGTGATCACCTTCGGGAGTACGTCTTGGTTGGATCGATCCATATACCATGCATGTAATCGCTGCATCATGGGTGTTAGACTGTTTAACTTCGAATCGGTGACTACGGGCTTCTGTCGAGGGTTTGTTATCGACAATAATTGAAAGGGGGCTTAGGCGCTAGATCGAAAACTTGATGGTAGCACAAGACACGAGAATTATACAGGTTCGGGCTCCCACGGTGGAGATAATACCCTAGTCCTGTGCTCTGGAATTATATGTCGCTAGCTTGTAGCTAATGAGATTGTCTGCTTTATGTCCCCCCGCCCCTCCCTTTATATAGTAGAGGAGGGCGGTTACAAAAAAGAGTCCCACTCGGATACGAGGTGGAGATTGTATCTCTTTCCTTATCCGTTATACATGATAGCGGCTAGGATTACAATTGTATTCTCCCTAAGCAGGATTGGTTTCCATCTTCGGGGTTTCCTTGCTGCGCATGGCGGCCGGCCTCCTGGGCAATACCCATCTTCATGTAGTCGGCTTGGTCCATCCCCCCTTGGGTGGTTAGCACGGCCCGCCATGTAGATACTCGGGGTCCATATACTCCACAGTAGCCCCCGAGTGCTTTGCGATCGAGTTGCCGCCTTCCTGATCGCAGCTCAACTGAGTCATGCTTCACGCCGAATGCTTCCAGTTCTTGATGCAGCTTCCCGACTGGTTTTCCTTTCCAGCCGAGTGCCCTGTTGTTGGCAAAGAGATCGTGAAGGACTCAATAGAGCTCCACGCATTGAACTTTTCGAATGGTACCCAGCCCAATTATTGGAATACTAGCAGTCAGGTCATCTTGGGGCATACTGTATCTCAAACGATATGCAGAAGTCACAACGCTTTTCCCGCTCAAGGCGAAATTCTGTGCCGCTCCCTTTAAATTCATTTGTCGCCAAAGTTGCTGATGTCGTCGTTGAAGCGTTGGCTCACACGCGTCGCATCCAAATTTAGTAGCCCTGAAACCATGTATATGTAGAATTTAGGCAACAATTCACTCGGATGTGGTGTCTGACTAGTTCATATATAATTTTAGAGTCTTTTACTCCTTTTCCTTATTGATTTTGAATTCATCCGAGTGGTTTGACTCTTTTTGTTTAAGCACTCTGCCCGACTGGTCTAGCCCCCGAGCGTTGGGAGTCGGCTTATGGCCATTTTTCCCAGGCACGCGTTTTGGGTGACTAAAGTTCGCCGTACATGGGGTCAGAGCTTCACTACTCGGAATCAACGCACTCAGAATCATTTGCAATCGTTAAGTAAAAGAAAAAATACAACTCAGAAAAAGATGTGTGCATGCGCACACTATTAGGTGTAGCCCCCGACTTACTATTTAGTTGTGGATCAACTAAGTAGCAAGTCAAGAAAGCCAACAATTTTACTCATAATGACATAATTGAGTAAAAAGCGACTTAGCTGCTTTATGCTCCATGCGTTGCTGACGATCGTGCTGTCTTTGCTCATGGCGTAGGCGTAGACTTGTAGCCGAGTCGTAGATGGCGCTCGGGGCGCAGACATAGGCTCATGGCTGTGCCGAAGGTGGCACTCGGGGCGCAGGCGTGGCTCGTGGTCTTGCCGGGTGGCGCTTCGAAGCCGGGCGTTAGCTTGTGGCCGTCTTGAAAGGTGGCGCTTCGGCGCGGCGTGGCTCGTGGCCGTGCGAAGGTGGTGCTTTCGGGCGCAGCGTGGCTCATAGCCATGCGAAGGTGGCGCTTCGAAGCGCAGCGTGGCTCGTGACCGTGCGAATGTGGCGCTTCGAAGCGCGGCGTGGCTCGTGGCCGCTGCGAAGGTGGCGCTTCGGCGCCGGGCGTAGGCTTGTGGCGTCGTGCGAAGGTGGCGCTTCGGGCGTAGGGCGTGGCTCGTGGCCATCTTGAAGGTGGCGCTTCGAAGCCGGGCGTAGGCTTGTGGCGTCTTGAAGGTGGCGCTTCGGCGCCGGGCGTGGCTCATGGCCGTGCCGAAGGTGGCGCTCGGGGCGCTGGTGTGGCTCGTGGTCGTGCCAAAAGTGACGCTCGGGGCGCTAGCGGTTCGCTAATGCAAACATATTCTTTACCGTAGCCGGCGGCCTCCGGGACATCTTCTTGATCAAGTTGGCGTCGTTGATTCCTTTCTGAAAAGCCGCTATGACGACTGCATCCGAGATGTTCCGTATCGAATCCTTACCGTATCCGAATCGGGAAGTCAACCCCCGGCTTACTACTCGTGAGTAGATGGTTGCGGCGCTCCCCGACCCGAACGGAAGTCCAGATGAAGTACCAATGAAGTCTCTCCCAGATTAGATCTGGTACGAGCCCGAGAGAGCAAGCTTATCGAGGTTGTTGGCCATGAAGTTGAGACTCCCGAAGCGGAAAGCATGGCTAGGAGCAAAGGTGATGACGATTGCATTGGTGGAGACCATCGAGCTTGCCAAGGTTGATCTTGACGCTTAATTAGCTTGACCCCCACTTAATTGATCAGCTGATCTGACAGTCGCCGATTCCGATGAACATTGCAAGTCTCCACATTGCACAGGAGTGAAGACTTCCAGGTATTGATCCGGCCGCCAGGAGCAAGCCTTGGAAAACACAATGGCCGTCCGAGAGCAAAAAGAAAATCGCCCTTTTCTATGTGTGCCCAAACCACGGAAGCTTGAGTCACATAAACAAAAGAACGGTGAGCAAATAACGTCAAACACCAAGACGCGCCAGATTGCATGCATGCATCAATCTTCGATTGCCACAAGCATGCATGCAAATAACTAATCGCGATTTCCTTTTTCGATACATGCATGCACGGTGGCCTCTGATTGTTTTTGACGCAGCTACTAGTCGCCACCTTCAAACATGCACAAAAACGCATAGCGTCGCGCCGCCGCCAGACGTCTTCATTCACGGAAAACCAAAAGCTCTGGCGCTATTCTCTCTCCGCTGAAAAAAAAAATACACTCGTTGATTATTTCTCCAGAGGTCACCACCGCAAAACCTCAAATCTCGACTCAAATCGCCAGAACCTTCGTCTGCAAGTAGCTTTCCTAGTGCAAGGAGGTGTGCGGCCGCCGAGACTCATGCGCCAGCGCATGAAAAAATCTCCGCCAACAGAGTGCGGCGCAACCAAATCGGCGCGAGGAAACAATGTAGCCACCGACACGGAGCACGCCGGTGGCGTAAAAAAACCGCCGCGACAAAATCGCCGAGGCTCTCGGCCGCCAGAAAATCGCTTTGATTGGATCGATCCGAATCCGAAAGGCGAGTTAAAAAGCGCCGATGATTTAAATCCGAGCTTCGGGCGGAACGCCTGGGATGGCGCGAAGGTGGCCATGCCTTTTAAGATCGCCATCAAGCTTGCTGCGATTGATCTTAGCGCAGCCCCTACCTGGCGCTCCAACTGTCGAGGGTTTGTTATCGACAATAATTGAAAGGGGGCTTTGGCGCTAGATCGGAAACTCGATGGAACCACAAGACACGAGAATTATATAGGTTCGGGCTCCCACGGTGGAGATAATACCCTAGTCCTGTGCTCTGGGATGATATGTCGCTAGCTTGTAGCTAATGAGATTGTCTGCTTTATGTCCCCCCGCCCCTCCCTTTATATAGTAGAGGAGGGCGGTTACAAAAAAGAGTCCCACTCGGATACGAGGTGGAGATTGTATCTCTTTCCTTATCCGTTATACATGATAGCGGCTAGGATTACAATTGTATTCTCCCTAAGCAGGATTGGTGATACGGATAAATCCTCTATTGTTACATCATCTCATGACCCCAACTCTCCATCTCATCAAAATACTTATTTTGCTGCTGCTATAGTGCAAGGGAGTCACAAGGCCGACACAAATTATGTCCATGATGTGCTACGGGCTAAGAATTGCAATGCGAATGTTAAAGAGAACAAAGGTGAAATGGCTATTCATTTCCAAGGAGTAAATTCTATTTCATTTGGAAAGATATTGAAGTCTAGTTTCACATGCAACAAACCATGCGTTTTTTTGGAGTTCCGAGGTAGGAGTAATGATCATTTTGGTGGAAGACATGCAGTTGTCAAAGAGTCACATGAGAACAAATGTAGCTGCTCAACTTCCAAGGCATTAAACCTTTTATCTACCCAAGAAAACTCTTTTAGATTCTTATTTGGTTTTACACTACCCTTTAGTTTCTTATTTGGTTTCACACCTAAACTAGGAGGGATGTTCCTAGTATAAATACCTATGTAATCCTATCATTTGAGAAGAAGAACATGAGTATGAGTTGAGAACACGAGTGTGTCTCCGGCTATGTGCCGCTAGGGTTGATCCCTGAGTTATCGTATGAGTGTTTCCCGTCTAGGGCTTGTGTTAGCGTTGTAGAATCAAGAACAAGTGATTCTTGGGCTGCTCGCTGAATCTATATGATTCACCCTTCTGTATCGTGAGCATAACATATCTTGTTCACGCATCGGAAGATTATCAAGGCCGGAGTTGCATCTGTATATCAGAAAGCAAAACGGTTGGTTATCTTGCTGCGTTCCTGTTGTAACACCGCGAAAGATCGGGCGACCTATGGATTTGATCTCTTGCGAGGTCCGATCCTCATCATTTGGTATCAGAGCCATGGTTGCTCGCTGTGATGATCTTGCTGCTACTATCAAGCCTTCGAAGAAGAGCTTCAGGATGATTAGTTCTAATGTCCTAAATGAGGAGGAAGGTGAAGGCTTGGATTGGACTTTTCATTCCTATTGCACTATTGCTGAGAAGACTTCTATCTTGACAATCGATCCTGATAGTTCTATCAATGCTCTGAGTGCTGAAATCATCGAAGGACTCCAATTAGAGAAGATGCCGCATCCACAACCATACCTATTGGATTGGTATGATGGTGTTCTCCAAATTTCAGAGCAAGCACATGTGCTATTATCAATGAAAGATTATTCTTGCAAAGTGACTTGTGATGTTCTTCCAGTGTCATTGGTTTCTTGTGACATTTTGCTTGGAGGATCATGGTGCGATGATCATGGTGTTTCAACCACAAAACAGAATTGGTGTGATTATGGCTATGATATTCCATACGAAGGTACATCACTCCATTTTTCTTCTATACATGTTGATTTACTAGAAGAGAATTATCAAGCCAAGTTGGTTCAACGAAAGGAAGAATTTTTAGCGATGAATACGAAACCGAGGAAGGTTTCTCTTGAAGGAAGTGAAGAACAAGATGATGTGGATGAAATTCATTGTGACATCCTCAACAAACCAAAGAGTGTTTTGAAGAACAACTCGAAACCGAGGACGGTTTCGCTTAAAGGGAGAGGGAATGATACGGATAAATCCTCTATTGTTACATCATCTCATGACCCCAACTCTCCATCTCATCAAAATACTTATTTTGCTGCTGCTATAGTGCAAGGGAGTCACAAGGCCGACACAAATTATGTCCATGATGTGCTACGGGCTAAGAATTGCAATGCGAATGTTAAAGAGAACAAAGGTGAAATGGCTATTCATTTCCAAGGAGTAAATTCTATTTCATTTGGAAAGATATTGAAGTCTAGTTTCACATGCAACAAACCATGCGTTTTTTTGGAGTTCCGAGGTAGGAGTAATGACTGTTTTGGTGGAAGACATGCAGGCTGTCAAAGAGCTGCGCGAGAACAAATGTAGCTGCTCAACTTCCAAGGCATTAAACCTTTTATCTACCCAAGAAAACTCTTTTAGATTCTTATTTGGTTTTACACTACCCTTTAGTTTCTTATTTGGTTTCACACCTAAACTAGGAGGGATGTTCCTAGTATAAATACCTATGTAATCCTATCATTTGAGAAGAAGAACATGAGTATGAGTTGAGAACACGAGTGTGTCTCCGGCTATGTGCCGCTAGGGTTGATCCCTGAGTTATCGTATGAGTGTTTCCCGTCTAGGGTTTGTGTTAGCGTTGTAGAATCAAGAACAAGTGATTCTTGGGCTGCTCGCTGAATCTATATGATTCACCCTTCTGTATCGTGAGCATAACATATCTTGTTCACGCATCGGAAGATTATCAAGGCCGGAGTTGCATCTGTATATCAGAAAGCAAAATGGTTGGTTATCTTGCTGCGTTCCTGTTGTAACACCGCGAAAGATCGGGCGACCTATGGATTTGATCTCTTGCGAGGTCCGATCCTCATCAATTGGTTTCCATCTTCGGGGTTTCCTTGCTGCGCATGGCGGCCTGCCTCCTGGGCAATACCCATCTTCATGTAGTCGGCTTGGTCCATCCCCCCTTGGGTGGTTAGCACGGCCCGCCATGCAGATACCCGGGGTCCATATACTCCACAGCTTCCCTACCTCAAAATTCAATCTTGGTTGATTATTTTGGTCATCAGACTTCGCCTTGCCCTTACTTTTTTCTCGCACGACATCATACTCGGTCCTGGCTTCGCCTGATCTGGCTGATACGACTTGTCTAATGTGTCATTTTTTGGGATCAGGGGTTCTAGGTTTGTCCTTTGAAATACCAGGTGTTATAGATTTCTACTTTGGAGTACTAACAGTGGCCATCTTTATGGGGTCCTCAATGGATTTCTTTTGTACCTCATCTTGCTTCTTCACCGTTTCACTCTCATGTGCTGGTGACGGATGCACGGATTATCTTCGCAGGAGAGGTCGGCATCGCATGGTCCAAGATTTATGTCATGCTTGCGCCACTGGATGAATGAGTGGATGACACTTCCTAGAGTTGTTATCTCATCATTGACGGGTTTTTCTTGCTCAATCTCAGCAAACTGTTCAAGTACCGTGTCCACCTGGACCTTTGCATAACCTAGCGCTATCGGGGTATTGTGCAGGACACCCCCTTCTTGGCACGGATAAACTACCCCTGTAGCAGCCTATAGAAATATGTTCATCATGGGCACGTTGAGCTAACAGGGTGTGGGGTCCTGTATGTCGTCCACAGGATAATGGTTGTTGTCCGCTTCTAGCAATGGCGTGGACACGCAACTGCTGCGACGACCTGTAGGGCTGGAGAGAATGTTGTGGGCCTGCGCCTGGCTCAAGGCTTGTTGTACTTGTCGTTCAACTTTTTCTTCAATGGTGCCTTGTAATTCTCGCAGAAGCCTTTCCTTCATCCTTTCCATTTCCTGCTCAGCCCACTCTTTTTTAGCTCTCTTCCAACTCCTATAAGAGTCTCCGTCCTCAAGGAATCCCATCTTCCATGGAACCTTGACCCCGACGCCTCGTGTCCGACCGGGGTGCTCTTTGTTTCCTAGGGCCGCTGTTAGCTCGTCTTTTTCCCTGTCTGGGTGGAAAGATCCTTCGGTGGACTGGGTGTAAAACTCCTGAACTCTTTGCGTCATTGCTTTGTCTTCTCTACTCTTGAATGATAAACTCCCAGTAGACAAGAGATCTGCCGTCGCTAGCACGTAGTGCTTCACTCGGTCTGGTAGTCCGATCAAGGGACTTGTGCCAGTCAATTGGAGCGCTTCTAATTCCTGCCTCTCCCATTGAGCAATTTTACCCGCGTACCCACTCGTGCCAAGTCTGTGGGGGTGAGTATTCCTTCTTGCGATGCTAATGTGGTCCTCACTGGACTTCCATGCTGCTTCAGATTACTTCATCGCCACAAACTCATCCCAGTATGGCTCTAATCTTGGGTAGTCTCCGATGGCTGACCGGTTTTGCTTCACATAATTTACGTTCAGCCTCGCCTTGAAGTTTCTCCACGCCGCATCCATGGTCATCAATGCATCGCGACGCACAAGTTCTTCGGCTCCTTCGGGGAATTCGAAGGTTTCTTTGAGCTCTGTCCACAGATCCTCTTTGGTGGCTTGGGGCACTTTATGCCAATCCGAATAGGTGATTGGCACTTTATCCCTTATGATGTACCCGCATGTTGACCTGTATTTTACTGCTGATTTTCTCGGTGCAACAGGGGCCCCAGTATCTGAGACCTCCGAGATGGTGTACTGGCCTTCAGGCTTCTTAGTTTTCCCTCATCCTCGGCGTCTTGCAACAGGAGCATCATCTGCAACAGCGGTGGAGGCCTCGGCACCTTCGGTGGTTGGGTGGAGGGTAAGGTACTGCCGGGCTCTCCTCCATTATAGGCTCGGTTTCGGGCTCCATTAGAACTACTCAATAGAAACGGAGATATTTCAGAGAGGGAAAGAAAATCAATCAATTTGACAATCTATAAGCTGTCTTGCCGAAAGCATATATGAACAGACGGACTAACAATTGCTTCTTGGACAAAAGCCCTACTATTTTAGCTTCACTCAATCATGGACTGCCTTAATAGTTTTGCCGAAGTCATTAAATCTTAAACATGGTGGAGGTGGAGGTGTGAATGTGTGATGAACCTTGCCGGGTAATTCAAGATGAATATGGAAATATTGTTTTCAATCGAGATAATGAGCCTGTGATCCACACTGATAGGATGAATTCTGGAATGAATTTTGTCAAGACGTGTTCAGGAAGAAATTTATGATTTTTGCTTACCTTTCTTGGTGAGTTTCTATTTGCTAATACCTCTTCTCTTTATTTTACAGGAATAAGATAGAAGATGTACTAACTGAGGACTATATTAGATCCTTAGCTACTACCTGAGAACTTAGCTGTTAGCAGCACGAGTGGGCGCAAATAAGCCAGCTATATTGTCCATACCGGTCTATATAACTTTTTTTCTTTTCGTAATATTGAACCCACGTGGTATAAAACAGAATTATTGAAATGACACTAATATAACACAAGTGGTCCGAAAAGATTTTCTAACAAGCCTAGTTGCGTTGAAAAAGCGTCTTGTATTTGTGGGCATCACAATGCTTATTAAGAGCATTGCGATATTAAGAGCAGGATTTTGTTATTTATTCCTTTTAATATAATAGATGATAATACATAATTCACAAGAAGCAAGAATAACATAGACAAAATAATGCTTAGCAACCTTATGTCATCCATGAATTATGTCTACTACCTCAAAGAGAGGAGATATGAATGATTTGCTCTCAGATTTAGGGTTTGGATGAAAATAAGAATTTTCACCATAATCACAAATGGGCTAACAAATTATTTAGTGAGTAGGGCCTTGAACCCTTACCACCTTAGCATGCACAATTAAAGAGTTGTTTAGAATTTCACTGTTAAATATCTATCATCAGATTGATAACAGGATAGTCTAAAGCATACTTTTCAACCGAATTATTGTAGTTCAAAGCTAGCGACCAACTAATTCTTGACCAAGCAATCTCGTAATGCCTATTCAGAAATTACTTCTACCACCGGACAAGTGAATTACCGGTGAACAATTATCTCTAACTCTTGAATCAAAGCAGAATCTTGAATATCAGCAGATACGAGTTAACACAAATATTGTGCACACATATGAGCAAGAGATAAATGTCTACTAATCCACTGAATGTGCCCAGACTAGCAATATCTACTGAATGAGTAAGTAGTCTCTGAACCAAGCAAACTATCTATTCTACCGAATACAGTAGCGACAAGAAAATTGGACATAAGCAAGCCGACTAACCACAAGAGAGTATACTTATCAAAATATCAAGTAGTGATGTAAAGAACACTCTCAAGCATGTTATTCTACCAGTTCAAGGCCCAAGACACATAATAATTGTTTTTATCATTCTTAACCCAATATCATCATAGAGCAACACCCAAACCTTCAGCCAACAAGATCAAGTGCGAATCAAGAAAACTTATAGAAGACAAAGACTCCAAGCATAAAGTAGGAACTAGGAACAAAGACTGGGACCATTCAATGACATACAATCAACCCTTCAGTGCAAACGCTAGACATAAAGAAGATAATTTGTCACAATAAAACATTTAAAAACTCAACAAAGAGAAGTCAGAAATTGTAATCAACTTACTTACAGGTGAGGAGCATGTGAATTGTGGGGCCATGAGGAGCTTAGCATTCTTGTATTTTGAAATCAATCAATTACAAGGTTAGTTCTGCTATAAGTGCATAAGGTTTATTTTTTAGTGCTCCAGTTAGGTTTAGTTGTTTTTTTTAATTTCTCTGCATCTAAATTATCCTTATGAACTGAAGTTACAGAAACCCCCTTCAATTCTTAACGACGCAGGAGTTGAAAATTGTCAACTTCTCCAATCATTCTGTGGAAATGAGCAATTCAGTTTTGATATAGACATTGAACAAGGTTAGTTCTGCTACAAGTGCATAAGGTTTTGATTTAACTAAAAATTGATGTTGAATTGCCAATCGACATTCTTGAGTTGCCTATGTGTTTGCTGTTTGGTTTAACCTTTTTTTTTCTCACTGTGCCACTATGGTGCCTCTGTTTATCTGTTAGTTCGACATTGCTATACTACCTTTTGTCTTGTATTCACTTATCTTTGGTTTCAGGTTTTGATTTTGTAAATTGCAGATAATTTCTGCAACTTATTAATGTTATTTGTGTCGGGGAGGGGTTTCTAGAATTAATTTCTATGCGTTGTTCAGTTCATAAATTGTTTTATTATATTGTATTGTTTGCTTATCGCCATTAGCCACCAGTGCTTTACTCATCAAATAAGAAGTTGCGAGTTTTTGCATTTGACTTCTGGGATAGTGTTCTTTCATAATAAAATCATTGATTGTGCCATAAAAAATACAGAAATGGAAAAGAAACTTAATCGATATTATTTCACAAGCACACCGGTTCAAGCAAGAGATCCAATTAAGTTAACAAATTCCAACAAAATTGCATTATCTCCTAATATCATAAATGCGCTATGAAATCATGTAACTACAACTGAACAAAGCCACGTTACTGAGGTCGGTAACGACGCTGAACGCGCCCACAACCAGTGCCTATATATAAACCCTAACCACCATAGCCAATGCATTACCCCGAATGAACCACATGCTACACAAACCGCAGCACAAACTGACGAGCTCGGCGCAGAGGTACAACATTACAAAACTGAGGAGCTCAGGGAATAGGTAAGGAAGTTTGTACCTTCAAGTGGCGGCGACACGGCTTGGAGTCCTCCCCCACGGACGACGTTGCCACGGCTTGGAGTGGTGGGCGATGTGGTGGCTTTGTGCTTGGTCTTCTTGGCATGCCTTGAGGGAGGGCAGGAGATGAGTGAATTTTTGGAAGTGCAGAAGGCGGGCTTAGGTTTAGGTATATGTAGGAGGAGTATCTATGGCGGTTGATAATAATAACCGTCACAGATAACATTATCTGTAACGGTTATTATTATCAACCACCACAGATAACCATTATCTGTGGTGGTTATTATTATCAACCGCCACAGATAACCATTATCTGTGGCGGTTAATAATAATAACCGCCACAGATATGGCTGAGTACTAGTCTATAACATAAGAAGATCCCTTATCCATACTAAGACTAAAGTATCTATTATATGACCCACTTTCTATGGGTCACATAGACAAGTGAATAAGCAGTAGAAGTAGAAGTAGAAGTGAGATTAATTGTGTAAATACAATGAAATTAATTGTGTAAAATACAATGTAAATACAATTAATTTTGTAAATACAATGAAATCCTTTAGTTTAATTCAATTTTAATTTCGATGTATTCTGTGATGTAAATACAATGAAATTAATTGTGCAAAATGAAATTTCAATAAAATAAAAAAGGAGTATTCATGTCCCGTTATTGAGGACCTCGTTTTAAAAAAATACATCGTCTGGGAGCTTTACCAAGACTCACTAGAAAAACACCTAAATCCAGAAGTAATCTGAGTACACATATTAGTAAAATAGTTTTTATTTGTTAACCACCACTAATACAGATGACTACGCATCGTCACTGAGCAACCATTGTTGTTGCGATGCCAAAGATGAAGAATAGAAGTGCGACAGCGTTTTTCATCGAACCTGATGCATTAGAGTGTATGATTTTATATTTTCACAATAATTTCATATTGTTTTTGGGAAGATATGGTAAAATTTTAGCTGGACAAACATATTACATTCGCAGTCAAAAGGAGTCATATCACATTTCACTTCGTTACCTTATTTTTCACATATACAAGGACAAATATTGCCATTACTCGTAACTACTTATTTTCTTTTACAATTTGGCCTTCATTGTGATCATCACGATGATAGGTAGCTTCTTGAGTGGCTTCTTCCTCGAGGCTGATGATGCCATCTACGAAAGGAGGCAACTCATCAAACTAGTTGTACTCTTCCTCATCCACGACATTCTCAACTCCGACGATCTTTCTTTTTCCTTGCAGAACTACATGGCGCTTCTTATCTGCCGGGTCGATTATGTAGAATACTTGTGCTACTTGATTCGCAAGTACGAATGGTTCGTTTCTGTATCTGACATGTTTGATGTCCACAATAGTAAAGCCATACTTGTCCACCTTGACACCCTTCTGGAATTGTACCCAATGACATCGAAACACAGGGATCTTGAAAATGCAGTAGTCGAGCTCCCAAATCTCCTCTGTGAACCCGTAGTAGTTGCTCTTCGTACTGCCTGTGTTGTCGTAGGCATCTATACGGACACCACTATTTTGGTAAGTACTCTTGCTATCCTGAGCTCTCGTGTAAAATGTAGAACCAATGACTGAACAAACGATTGTGCTCTTTTGTTATCCAAAGCTCTGACTGTCCTCGGTTTTCCCTCCTTAGCTTACCCTTGTGTATGTCCATATACGGGTACACATCAACCGATCAAGGTAATCTTGTGAAATGGGCTTGTTTGAACAAAATATTATCGTAAGAATTTGTAGATTTCTTTTCTATTACACCTTTCCCACCTAGCCTACCCTCATGGCGAGATACAGGCACTCCTACCAGTTCGACCTCCTCCATGTAATCAACACAGAACTCAATAACCTCCTCAGTTGCATAACCTTCTACAATGGAGCCTTCTGGCCGAGATCAATTATGTACATATTTTTTCAGAATACCCATATACCATTCAAATGGGTACATATGATGCAGGAATACGGGGCCACAAATATTTATCTCATTGACAAGGTGAACAAAGAGATGAACCATGATATCAAAAAATGATGGAGAAAATACATCTCTAGCTGGCACAGAGTCTTAAACACATCAGCCCGAAGTTCATAAAATCCAACGGGATCGATGACGTTCTGTGAAATCGTGTTGAAGAAGGAACACAACCTCGTGATTGCCACTCGGACCTTGTCAGGCAAAATACCTCTAATTGCAATAGGGAGCATTTGTGTCATCATCACATGACAATCATGAGACTTCATGCCAGTTAACTTCAAATCTTTCATCGATACCAGTTTCTTGATGTTTGCGGAGTAACCGGACGGAACTTTCACACCATGCAAGCACTTGCAGAGTTCTGTTTTCTCTTTCATCCTCAAAGTGTAGCAAGCTGGGGGAAGGTAAAGTCGGCCTTTCCTAGTGTCTTGAGGATGTAGCTCGGCTCTGATTTTCATGTCTTCTAGATCCCTTCGTGCCTTCAGTCCATCCTTTGTTTTGCTAGGAATATTCAGTAAAAGACCAAGCACGCTGTCACATAAATTCTTCTCTACATGCATGACGTCGATGCAGTGTCGAACTTCCAAGTCCTTCCAATAGGGCAAGTCCCAAAAGATGGATCTCTTCTTTCATGTGGTCTTCTCAGTATGGGACCGCGATGTATTACCAGTACTCCCCTTTCCAAGTACAACATTAAGATCCCTAACCATATCATACACCTCTTCCCCATGAATACGCCTTGGAGCTAAACCGTCCTCCTTTCTCCCGTCGAATTGTTTCTTCATATTACGGTACATATGATTCCTGCGAAGGAACCTCCGGTGACGCATGTACACTGTTTTTCTCGAGTTGTTGAGCCACACACTAGCGGTTTCATCCATGCACTGGGGGCATGATTTGGCTCCTTTATAGTACAAATGACAAAGTTACCAAGCGCAGGAAAATCATTGATGGTGTAGAACAACAATGCGCGTAGAGTGAAGTACTTTCGTTTGTACTCGTCCCATACCTGTACACCTTCGTTCCATAGTATCACAAGATCTTCCACCAATGGTTGTAGGTATACATCAATATCGTTGTCAGGTTGTCTCGGCCCTTGGATAAGCAGCGACATCATAATGTACTTTCGCTTCATACACAACCAGGGTGGAAGGTTGTATATACATAGAGTCACGGGCTAAGTGCTATGAATGTTGCTCATGTTACCGAAAGGATTCATTCCATCCGTACTCAAGGCCAAACCTTACATTCCTCAGTTCATTTCCGAAGTTCTCCCTGAAGAGTCTATCGATGGTTCTCCACTGGGCAGAATCAGCTAGGTGTCTCAGTTTTCCATCCCTCTTACGGTCTTCCGAGTGCCATCGCATCAATTTGGCATGCTTTTTGTTTCCAAAAAAACGCTTCAAACGAGGTATTACTAGCAAATACCACACCACTTTAGCAGGAGCTCCTTTCTTCACCTCGATAACTTCGCTGTCATCGCCCTTACGCTTGTATCGCGATGCTTTGCACACCGGACATACATGAATGTCTACATAGTCTTTGCGATAGAGTATACAGTCGTTTGGACAAGTATGTATTCTTTCTATTTCCAATCCCAAGTGATGCGAACTTGGGTCCCGATCTTTCGATGAGAGGAGGGTAACTATCGATTTGGTAGGAATCGATGTTGACGGCCCGACTACAACCGTCCAGGACGATGTGCCTTAGCAACCGATACACCAACTCCAGATGGTTATTGATCTCGCCGAGATGCGATCAACCTGACCACGAAGGTCATTGTTCCTGCAAGCAATCGAAGAACATAGCAAGAACAAGATGAACAACCAACTAAATTGGCAAATATGTATTAAGCTCAAATGATGAGGACATCACTTCCATGGATATACCCACATCTACACATCAATTTGAACACGCTGCTATTATCCAAGGACCGGTTACTCGAGCTAGCGCACGACAGTTTAATCTTCAGGAACCTTGGGGAAGACTTGCAAACCACAAGGGAGTTCGCGTCCAGAGGGAAAAGCAAATTGGAATCAGCTTCGGACTCCCAGAGATGGTCAAATTCAAACGGCCATAACTTTTGTTCCAGAAGGCTTCTGGAGCTCTATGACTACAAGAACGAAAGCTCTGGTCGTCCTCTTTCAAACGGATCTGAGATCACCTCAAAATTCCCTTCGAGTCAATGGGAAAACTCAAAACAATCTAGAACACTTTTTCAGTCCGAGTTCGAGTCCAATTCGGCCTCAGAAACAGCACTGATTTTAAAGTGCCATAACTTTCGATTCTGGAGGGTTCTGGAGGCCCATGAGTACACGTTCTAAAGGTCTCGTAGTCTACTTTCCAAAGGATCTGGCCTCACCTCAAAACTCCTTCAGATGCGTCCGAAAACTGCCAAAAACCGAACGATGCTTTTTCAGTCCGAGTCAAACTCTAGTCAAAGTAGGCTTGGTGTTTTGAACTTGAGTTGTATTAGGTCTCCTATGCTATGGATGACCCTCTCCTGCTCCCCTAGTATAAATAACCACCCAAACCCTCATCTAGGACTTGGGTTTAGTTTAGTTATGTCTAGCCTTTGCTACATACCGATAATCACGCGTGTCGACTAGACCGCTGTTTTATCGTTCTAACCCCACCGCTTGTGTTTCTTTCATATTTGAGCTTAATACATATTTGCCAATTTAGTTGGTTGTTCATCTTGTTCTTGCTATGTTCTTCGATTGCTTGCGGAACAATGACCTTCGTGGTCAAGTTGATCGCGTCTCGGCGAGATCAATAACCATCCGAGTTGGTGTATCGGTTGCTAAGGCGCATCGTCTGACGGTTGTAGTCGGTGTCAACATCGATTCCTACCAAATCGATAGTTACCCTCCTCTCATCGAAAGATCGGGACCCAAAGTCGCATCGGTGGTATCGAGAGCCCGATTGATCGGTGAGAGATTACTTGTTTGCATTTATTTACCTACATCCCGTAAAACCAAAAATAGTAGATTAGATTGCCTTTGTCCAAACCAATTTGAGCTTTTGCTTTTACTACTTAGTCCTTGCTTGTTGAGTCTTGATTGCATCGTTGTGTCGTGTGCTGGTTTTAGTGTCTTTCCGTTGAGTTTCGAGTTCGTGTCACGCTTATCGTCACCTTTGCTGTCATCATCATCGCCCTCATTGTCTCTTGTGTCGCCTAGGGTTTCGTTGCAGCGTGCTTCCATTGCTGAATTGAGCCGCCTCCATCACAATTCTAGGGTTTGTGTTCATCCTAGAAGGAAAATCCAAAAATTGTTGGTCAATCTTCCCAAAAAAATAGCATATTGGTTTCAAAAATTGTTGAGCGATCTTGCGAAAAATAGTGGCTTGGTTTCCTTGTAAAAGTTTCGCCTCCTCAAGACCATCCTAAAGTTGAAAAGAAAGAAAAAGGTGAGTGCAAAAAAAAAGAGCCGCACAAAAAAAAGGAAAAGGCAAGTGCACTGAAAAGAGCCGCACTAAAAAGAAAAGAAAGAAAAAAAAGGGGAGCTTGGGAAATGTCTTTGCTTTTCGGTTAGAAGGTTGGATTTTCGTGGCGATGTTTGTGTCCCGGCTCGCGTCTCTAGTACAGTTAGGCCTAGGACCAGCACGGTACCATCGTTGAACGATTATTCAACTTGCTTTGACTAATGTGGTTTTAGCTTTCCTTTGTACTATTTTCAGCCACCTATAGCTCCACATATACTACTACCCTAGGTACATGTGTTTGGCACCGATACACTTATCTCCAGAAGTTATTTTCTTGTCGGTTGCCATCACCTCCTGCTCAGTTGGTAAGAATTGGTAAGAACTTGATTGAACAAGTTGAGTGTGAGTGACTTGTCTAGCCACATCAAGTAGTTGATAGGGGATTACATATGGTTTTGTTTTTCCTTGTTTTCTACTAACAATGACAGGATACATCACCGCATCGCCATGAGAAGAAGTGTATCAGGATTGCTCCATCTCCTTCTAGTGATGGATATGAAGAATATGATGAGTTCGATGCTTTTATTGATTTAAAACATTTACAACAAGGTAAGATGAAGGTAAAGGAATACTATAGAGAATTTAAAACCTTGTTAAAACTTAGTGGGTTAAATGAATGTGATGAGGAAATTGAAAATAGATTTTTTAATGGATTAAATAAAGAGATTCGGGATATTCTCATTAATGACACATATAATTCTCTTTCACAATTGTTTAAATGTGCCATTAGAGCTGAAAATTTGGTACTTGAATCATTGAAAGAATTTTTAGCTTCATTAGACACACCCGCGGTTGCTCCTCCTCTTGTAGCTAACACCTTGCGGAAGGAAAGCATTGCCGAGAGAAGAAGGATGAAGACAAGAAAAGGAGAAAGATGAAAGCATTGTTGCCGCATGTGCAAATGAAAGTCAAACCATTGAAATCACACCTGCATCAACTGAAAAGGGCGACAAGGTAATAAAAAGGTGATGCACTTGCACATGGTGAGAATATTTATGTGCTAAATTTGTCCACTACTCATGCTATTAAAGAGCAACCATTAGTGGAACTCATAAGTGATTTTCCTTTGTCACAAGAAGATATGCTTGCTATTAATTGTGATAAAGAAGAGTTGTCAAGAATGTTTCACTTATATCAACTTCACAACTAGTGAATGGACATGAAACTTTCACTTGTGCCGATGATGTACATGTTCTTCACATCACTAAAGAAAAAGATGAGCTTAAATTGATGTCTTCTTTAGATACTTTAGGTTACATTGAATTTAATACTCTATGTGATCTAAATAGTTTAGAGGAGAAACTTGCTCTTCATTGCAATCTGCCATGCTTACAGAGAAATATTTTTCATGTTATTGGCCAATATAATGAGAAAGGAGATTATATGGTTCATTGTGTTTACATTTGTTCTTCCACCATTGCTTTGACTACAAAGGATGTGCATGTTGCTTCGCCCGTTGTTGCCACTAACCTTTCACAGGAGCATGCCATGGAGACGACTCCAATTCAAGAAAGGGAGAATGATGAGACCAAGTTCGGCATGGATATGACCAAGGCAATTCCTACTATGCTGCTTTCACCTGCAAGTTTTCACCGACCTCCACCTTGGCCAGGGCGATCACACAGTTGGCCTTCTTGGCTTTTGAATTTGGTATCATCATCTACGTCAAATCGGCTACCACCTTGGCCGCCGCCTAGGCTTCTAGGCAGGGGACCTTCACCTCCAGCAGTTAGGCCGCCACCTTGGCCGCCTCCTGATGAGGACATCACCTCTTTTGATACAACCACGCCTACTACAACTCACCAAGGAGCCGATCCTACAATAGTCCAAGGACCGATGACCCGAAGCGCACGACAGATTAATCATCAGGCCATTATATGCTGGAAAGAGGTCTTGAGCTATATCGATAATTATCAGGTGAATCCTCTAAATATTTTTCTTGTATTTAAAATATATAAAGATGCAGAGCTACTATTTTATTTAAATAAATGCAGATCCTATATGAGGATGTTTTGTGCTGAAGACGTCCAAAAGGGTGAGCTTGAGTCGAGGACGACTCAAATGCAAGAAGGGGAGAATGATGAGGACATCACTTCCATGGATATACCCACATCTACACATCAATTTGAACACGCTGCTATTATCCAAGGACTGGTTACTCGAGCTAGCGCACGACAGTTTAATCTTCAGGAACCTTGGGGAAGACTTGCAAACCACAAGGGAGTTCGCGTCCAGAGGGAAAAGCAAATTGGAATCAGCTTCGGACTCCCAGAGATGGTCAAATTCAAACGGCCATAACTTTTGTTCCAGAAGGCTTCTGGAGCTCTATGACTACAAGAACGAAAGCTCTGGTCGTCCTCTTTCAAACGGATCTGAGATCACCTCAAAATTCCCTTCGAGTCAATGGGAAAATGCAAAACAATATAGAACACTTTTTCAGTCCGAGTTCGAGTCCAATTCGGCCTCAGAAACAGCACTGATTTTAAAGTGCCATAACTTTCGATTCTGGAGGGTTCTGGAGGCCCATGAGTACACGTTTGAAAGGTCTCGGAGTCTACTTTCCAAAGGATCTGGTCTCACCTCAAAACTCCTTCAGATGCGTCCGAAAACTGCCAAAAACCGAACAATGCTTTTTCAGTCCGAGTCAAACTCTAGTCAAAGTAGGCTTGGTGTTTTGAACTTGAGTTGTATTAGGTCTCCTATGCTATGGATGACCCTCTCCTGCTCCTCTAGTGTAAATAACCACCCAAACTCTCATCTAGGACTTGGGTTTTGTTTAGTTATGTCTAGCCTTTGCTACATACCGATAATCACGCGCGTGTCGACTAGACCGCTTGTTTTATCGCTACGTAACCCCACCGCTTGTGTTTCTTTCATATTTGAGCTTAATACATATTTGCCAATTTAGTTGGTTGTTCATCTTGTTCTTGCTATGTTCTTCGATTGCTTGCAGGAACAATGACCTTCGTGGTCAGGTTGATCGCGTCTCGGCGAGATCAATAACCATCTGGAGTTGGTGTATCGGTTGCTAAGGCGCATCGTCCTGGACGGTTGTAGTCGGGCCGTCAACATCGATTCCTACCAAATCGATAGTTACCCTCCTCTCATCGAAAGATCGGGACCCAAAGTCGCATCAGCTTGATGGGGACGGGTGTTCCCGATCTTTCGGTGAGATGATAATACGTCGATTTGGGGGTGTTGATGGCACCGATCTAGGGCTTCCTACCAGCAGGTTGGGAGCTTCACAATCGCAATGCCAATCCACACAGATACAAGATCCAAACGATCAATTGTTCCTACAAGAAATCGAGAACCCGCAAGAACAAAGCATGAAGCAATCTGAATAGATAGTATTGAAATCAAACGAAACAAGTTGAGATTCTGTTTCTCGGCTCGGGCGGTCTAGTCAACACGCGCAAACACGAGGAGGGACGCACACGGGGTCTACCAAACACAACAAAACCTAAATGACAACGTACGACGGCTGGGGCATTATATAGGGTGGAGACCAGACTTGGGGCGTCCAAATTAGGATAGGCCACCACCCAAAGGTCAGCCACCATGCAACCCTAACCATACATGGGCCATAAGCCCAAAAATAAGGTGGCGCAGCACCCTGAAATTCTGTCCCGTAAGATTGTTCTTTGATTTTCCATCGCTCCAGAAGGAATTTGGCCTTGGGACCAGATTCATTGGAAAGGTTATCTCGATACCTTTCAAACGAGTGGTCGCACGCTGGAAATGGAGTCCGAGAGCCCAAGGTATGTCCGTTTGAAGTACTGCTGCTCCTGGATGGCCGAACCGGACTCGGAAACGAATTGGGCTTGATTTTGGGCCTTCCTTGGCGTGTGGGCTGTCCTCGATGAGTGTTCTTGACGTGCTGGTCCAGCAAAGGTGGGTGGAAAGGCCTTGCTTCTGGATTAAGCCCTCCAGGTGTCGTAGACGAAGTAGCGGCCGAAACAGCGACGGTCGGGGACAAAATAGCGGTCGTAGAGGAAGAAGGGGCAGCGGTCGTATCCTTGCTTGTGATGTCCTCATCATCCTCCCCTTCTTGAATTGGAGTCGTCCTCGACTCCTTCCCATGCACCTGCAAAAGGTTAGTGACAACAGGAGACAAAGAAACAGATAATGGCAATGGTTCTATACTATCCATGTTATCTTGTGAGAGAACTTTTGTAGCCAACATTACTTTACCCTTCAACTTAAGATCAGGTTTTTGAGCAATGGGTGTAGTTGAAAGGGTTGATTTACTAGCTACACTTTGAATTCCACTCTCTTCTTTTTCTCTTTTAGATCTTTTAACATCAATGTTTCTCAGTTCGGTAGGGCTCATGGGTTTCAAAATAATTTTCTTCCCCTGATACAAGAAAGTATACTCATTGGTCCTACCATGATGTATAGCATCCATATCATAGATCCAAGGTCTACCCAATAAAAGAGAACAAGCATCCATGGGTACAACATCGCAAACAACATTATCATGATAAGAACCAATGGATATAGGAACTCTAACGGTTTTTGTTACCTGAACCTTGCCATTTGAATTGAGCCACTCAATCTCATATGGTTGTTGTAGCGGACTTGTGGCCAAACCAAGCTTCTCGACAATATCCACGCTAGCAAGGTTGTTGCAACTACCTCCATCAACAATGACATGCACGGCGCGCTCATTCACCACACACCTTGTCTGAAAAATAGTATGGCGCTGATTTTGTTCATCACGTGTGGGCTGCACATGCAATACTCGGGTGACAACAAGAGTCGGATATTTCTCGGATGCTGTAGAAGTGATGATCTCTTCTTCTGGCTCTGCAGTGTTAGTGGCAACAAGAGCATATTCATTCTCATCAATGTCACTAGCACTAGTGTACTCACCATTTTCTCTGATTATTAGAGCACGTTGATTAGGGCAGTCTCGCATCACATGCACCATTCCTTTGCACCGAAAGCATTGTGTTTCCCGCGTCCGACTGGTGGAGGCAATGGAGGAAGCACTCTTGGTGGGTGCCTGAAATGTGGCCGACTGGTTTGCTTCGAATGCGCCCAGTATCAAGTAGTTGGGACAATGGGGTGTAGGTACACGCCCGTATGGAAGATGACGCCTTGCTATGGATCTGGACCGCCTTGGATGTGGAAGAGCCTCCACGATTTTCTCGCGTTGTCGATCGTCGACCCTGCACTTCCCTTTCTGCTTTCAAAGCAAGATGGTACAAACGAGTGATAGAGTTGTATTCTTTATAATCAAGTATGTCCTGTATCTCTCGGTTAAGCCCACCCAAGAACCTAGCCATTTTTGCATCTTCACCCTCTTCTATCCCACAGCGCAACATGCTAATTTGCAATTCCTGATAATATCCCTCAACTGTTTTATCACCTTGATTAAAGCGTTGCATTTTATTCAATAAATCACGAGCATAGTATGTAGGAACAAATCTAGCCCTCATGATACGCTTCAACCCACCCCAAGTTGTAGGTACATCACGGTTGGCTCTACAAAGTTCTTTCCACCAAATAGATGCAAAACCAAGAATTCACTAGTGGCAAGATGCACCCTTCTCGCCGTAAAAATCATAGCATGAAAATTTTTGATCTACCGCCAACTCCCAATCTAGATAAGCATCAGGATTATAAGTGCCATCAAAAGGAAGCATAGTAAATTTCATTTTTGCCATGGAATCATCATGTACCTCCCTTTGATCATGTTGATTTCTAGCCATACATTGCCTGTTATTGCGGAGTCGACGATGATGTCGGTCGTTGTTCACATTTACCCTGTAGTCATCCTCGATCGGGGCGTAGTTGTTCTCCTCTTGATCCACCCTGCTTGAAGGAACAGAACAACCGGTGGAGCGCGCGCTGGCCCAAAGCATGACCAATGACACCATTGTTGGGGGCAGACCTTGAAGAAGTTGTGCTAGCTGAGCTTGAAGCTCATGAGGGGTGCCATCGGCTCAATCGCATCAAGAGTGTCACGGGTTCGCATCTCATGCTGATTATGCAACCTATTGAAATGAGTGACCCAACGCCGTTCTTTGGGTGTGAGGGCGTCCTCACGTTCATTCCCACTGCCATCGTTACTTCCATGATTGCTTGGAATACCTGCCATAGTTAGTAGAACAAAGAAACTTCACACAGATATGAAAGCTCCTATGAACTACTAGGTTGTATCAAGTGGTATCAGAGCTCAAGGTTGCTCGGTGAGATCTTCCCTCAATTTCGTTTTCTACCTAGAGTCCAGAAAATTGCCCCACAAAAATAAGATTTGTCCCTCCGTCCAAGCTACTTTGTGCCCTAACTTTTACTACTTGTTCTTGGTTTGTTGAATCGTCGGTTGCATAATCGTGTCTTTGCTGGTTTTAGAGTTTAGTCCCTTAGAGTTTCGAGTTCGAGTCACGTTTTGTCATAATTGCATTCGAATTGGAGTCGGTCTCTGTTAGTAGATCAGATTGGGTCGGTTGATATGGACAATGACATCAACAATGACATCAACAATTCCCATTTTCTTGTCGGTTGCCATCACCTCCTGCTCAGTTGGTAAGAATTGGTAAGAACTTGATTGAACAAGTTGAGTGTGAGCGACTCGTTTAGCCACATCAAGTAGTTGATAGGGGATTACATATGGTTTTATTTTTCCTTGTTATCTACTAATCATGACAGGTCCACATGAAATGAGTTCACTTCGATTCAACCAAAAGAGTTGCAACATAAACAACATGAAGGCTTCGTCTCCTACTCCTGAACACGGTAACCTCAAAATAACATTGCCTCCATATGCTGGAAACTTTGACCTGAAGCATATATTGATTGGGAATAGCGGTAGACAAACAATTTAGCATGTCTAATTTGTCGAAAATGAAAAGATTAGTTTTGCCGCTAATGTGCTTTCTGGGTATGCGTTAACATTGTGGAAGCATGTTTGTAGAAAAGGGAGAAAACTTGAGAATTGGAATGACATGAAAAAAATTATGAGACTTGAATTTGTTCCTGAATATTATGCTGAGTGTTTGCTTGCTAAACTTCAATGCTTAAAACAAGGAGTAATATCATAGAGAATACTATCGTGAATTGCAAACTTGTTTGTTACGTTGTGGTTTAGAAGAACGTGATGAAGCTATCCAGTTTAGGTTCATTCATGGGCTTAATAAGGGTATTCGGGATATTCTTATTGGTCAAACATATCGATCTCTTTCACGATTGTTTGAAAGTGCTTGTAGTATTGAAAGTTTGAATGTACTACTAGCTTCACTTGAGGCACTGTTGTCTGCACCTCCTCTTGTGGCTAACATTTTGCGCATAAAAGAGGACAAGCAAAAAGAGTTTGAGAATATGGAAGATGAGAAAGTCGAGCATGGGACATTCCCTTTGACTATGGAACGAGATATGGATACCCCAACACATACAACAACGGATGAAAATTTAGGAGGTTTTGATGTTCCTACTTCTGAGGAAGAGACCATTGACCATGGTACAAATCTGATTTTACAGCAAGAAAGGGAGCAAATTGGTGAGTATATTCCTACTATACACAATTCTTGTGAACTACCACCTTGTGCCACAATTGTAGAACCATATGACGAATTGCATGCTTATAATTTTGATCATGTGGTGCTGATTACGCATAAGGAGGTGATAGCTAGAATATCCCCTACCACTGTTTTGTGCTATGTCATGTTGAATGAGCTTGTTAGTTTGACTTGTGCTATGGACAAGATTTCTGAAATTTCATCTCTTAAGTCTTTGTCTAGCACCTATGCCTCTTGTTTTAAATTCAATTTATTTGGTGAATATGGCATAGATGGCAAGTTTCTTGTTTATAGAATATGCATAACTTGTGATAAACTTGCTGAATTGAAGCTTGCTATTCGGGCAATTCTAGTTGTAAGCAACAACTTGTTTCATTTATGGCTCCATCAAATTTTCCTAATAAGTGTGATACCCATAGCTTGCGCCACATTGTTCTAATTTTAGTACATTAACTTGTATTACAAATCAGCATGTCGTAGTTGATGCGTGGAAGCCCATTAAAATTGTGTCACCGTTATTGGAATGGTTTGATATTGCTTGTTTACAATTTGATGATATGAATGAGCCATGCTTGATGCCAGAACTTGTAGTTTTACCCACAAAATATGTTATTGAATGCGGCTCACAAAACATGAGAATTCTTTATCAAAGGTCAGTGATAGATATGTGCTTCACTTATATTTGCAAATCAAGTTGCAAAATAAATCATGTTAATTTTGATGCCATATGCTTCACTTATACCCATGAATCAACTTGCAGAATTGTGAGGAAAGGTTGTTTGCTTAAATTTGATTTCTTCTTTTGTTGTTATGAAAATAGCCTACCGCGAATCCAAAAGAACAACGAAATATGGGATATATACATATATGTTATGTACACACTCTTCTTTTTAGTTGTTTCTTTTCCAGCATGTCCAAAACCGAGGACGGTTTTCCTTCAAAGAGGGAGGAAGCATCGAATAGTGCTAGCGCCATCAAGGCATTATATGTTGGAAAGAAGTGTTGAGCTATATGGATAATTATCGTGAATCCTCTAAATATTTTTCTTGTATTTAAAATATATAAAAAGGCAGAGCTACTATTTTATTTAAATAAATGCAGGATCTATATGAGAATGTTCTCAGGTCAAGACGAGTTAGCAGGAGCTTGAGTCGAGGACGACTCAAATTCAAGAAGGGAGGATGATGAGGACATCACTACTATGGATATGTCCACACCAAATTGGACCAACTCCATCAGTCACCCATAGCCCAAGAAGAGGAAGAGCTTGAGTCGAGGACAACTCAAATGGAAGAAGGGAGGATGATGAGGACATCGTCCCTATTGATACAACCACGCCGAGTGATTCTTCTCAAGCACAACAAGTTTTACAAGAACCTACTACTCGTGCTCGAGCATGTCTACTCAATTATCAGGTGAATTCGTTCCTAAGTTTTTATACAAATGATTCACAGAATCGAATGCTATTTAATTCTTGAGATGATCTTATTGTCTTTAGGAACCATGGAGAAGAACCTTCAAATGCCAAGCATAAAGCACAATCATCATATGCGCAAGTTGGACATGGAATCAGCAAATTCGCGGGTTCGGCCTCCGCGACAGTATCAACTTCAAATGACCATAACTTTTGTTCCAGAAGGGTTCTAGATGTCTATGAGTATAAGAACAAAAGCCCTGTTCGTCCTCTTTCAAACGGATCTAAGATCACCTCAAAATTCCCTTCGAGTCAGCGGGAAAATTTAAAACAATCCAGAACACTTTTTCAGTCTGAGTTCGAGTCCAATTCGAACTCAGAAACAGTACTGACTTTAAAGTACCATAACTTTCGATTCCAGAGGGTTCTGGAGGCCCATGAGTACACGTTTGAAAGGTATTGGAGTCTACTTTCCAAAGGATCTGGCCTCACCTCAAAACTCCTTCAGATGCGTCCGAAAACTGCCAAAAAACGAATGATGCTTTTTCAGTCCGAGTCAAACTCTAGTCAAAGTAGGCTTGGTGTTTTGAACTTGAGTTGTATTAGGTCTCCTATGCTATGGACGACTCTCTCCTGCTCCCCTAGTATAAATAACCACCCAAACCCTCTTCTAGGACTTGGGTTTTGTTTAGTTATGTCTAGCCTTTGCTACATACCGATTATCACGCGTGTCGACTAGACCGCCTGTTTATCGTTACAGAACCCCACCGTTTGTGTTTCCTTCATATTTGAGCTTAATACATATTTGCCAATTTAGTTGGTTGTTCATCTTGTTCTTGCTATGTTCTTCGATTGCTTGCAGGAACAATGACCTTCGTGGTCAGGTTGATCGTGTCTCGGCGAGATCAATAACCATCTGGAGTTGGTGTATCGGTTGCTAAGGCGCATCGTCCTGGACGGATGTAGTCGGGCCGTCAACATCGATTCCTACCAAATCGATAGTTACCCTCCTCTCATCGAAAGATCGGGACCCAAGTTCGCATCACCAAGGGACATACAACCTTCTTAGCTAGATACGTGGTTTTAGGCAACACGTTTCCCTCGGGCAGTATGTCCGCTAAGAGATGTAACAACGCTGTGAAACTCTTGTCGGACCAACCATTGCCCGCCTTCAATTTCAGCAGCGAGAGCACCTTGTGCAACTTTGTGTATTCCTCCTTACAACCCGGAAAGAAAGGTTTCTCCGAATCCTCCATCAAACCCTTGAATTGATTAAACTCTCTCTGACTAGTGTAGTTCTCTTCTGCATCACGCAATATTTGAGCCGGATTATTGTCGTCATCGATGACCAACCTATCCTCATCGGATCCATAACTAATGTCAGCTGCCTCATTGCCGGCTCCGTCGTCATCGATGTTATTACGTTGAAGTATGATCTCCTCTTCACCGTGCCTTGTCCAACTTGTATAGCCAGGTACAAAACCCCTCCGGATCAAGTGCAAATGGATATGGTTTTTGTTCGAAAATATCTTCTCATTCTTGCAATCAATGCATGGACAGTGTATGTACTCCATCTTCTTTTGCAAGCTGTTCTCCTCGACAACCCTTAGAAAAATAGATACACCGTCGATATATTCTTGGCTGCAACGGTTCGCATCGTACATCCATCTCCGGTCCATCTACAATTCATTAATTTAAGAAATTATTAATATCAAAAAATATTAATTAAATAAATTGTTATTCCAATATTCAACAATATCCACTAATGGGACAAGATTAATGCTAAGTAAATGTTGCAAACTTAATTAATTAATTTTAATACATACTCATACGTAACCAAAAATTATATATATCCTCCGGAAGATCAACATAATAAATTCCTCATCTCAAAATACAAGGCAATTTCATGATCACCCATCTACCATATTAACTAAATTTTATTTAACATTCATATCCAACAATCTTAATTACATAAATTTGATATAAGCTTCATACAAATTCACTAAAAATAGCCACTAATGGAGCAATATGTATATGCACGCCGCTAACTAAAAAAATAAATGGTAACTAACAAAAGAAATTTTATGTGCTGCAATTTCTATATATACTGCATCTAGTCATCGACGCTTGTTACCGATAATAATGAAAAGGGGCTACGCTACTGACCCAAACTCGATGGTAGCACAAGAACACCCGATGTATACTGAGTTCGGGCTCTCACGGTGGAGATAATACCCTAGTCCTGTGCTTCGAATTATATGTGGCTAGCTAATAGTCGATGAGATGTTCGCATACGTGTTGTGTTTGAGGTGCCCCGTCCCCTCCCTTTATATAGTAGGGAAGGGCGGTTACAATATTGAATTCTACTCGGATACGAAATAGGAGTTTCTATCCTGAACTCATATCGGTTTGGATTACAATCATCCTTTGCCCAATACGATTCGGCTTCCTCAGCTAATGCCTATCCTGGTTCTTCATGTTTTGCTCGGCCCAAGTGATCTTCAGTTTTATCCCATCAATATGATCCAAGTTCGCCTGGTTGGGCCTTGATGGACTGCTTGGTGGGCCCCGGGACATACATATCCCACAGTAGCCCCCGAGTGCTTCATGATCGAATATCTGCCAGCTGCTGAGTCTTCCCGAGTGCTTTTTAGCCGAGTGCTTGTCGTTGGGTAAAAGAGGTCACGAAGAACTCGCCAAATTTTCTTTATTTTGAGCTGTCTTTGTCCCGGATTACCAGGCCGACTAATTCCTTGTATGTTCCAAGTTTTTAGCTTTTAAACAATCATCTTTATGGCACCTGATTTTGTTCTTTGAACGCTATCAGCTTTTGGCCTGGCATGAGGCATACTGTAAGAGGATGTTGTTTCTGGAGTGGTACCCATTTACTCCGTGCATTACGGATTTCCGGCTTTTGGGCCCATCTTGGGGCATACCACTTGTTAACTTGATTCTTTTTTGGGCCATTAGCAATTATGTACGTCGTGCGTACCTGCCGGCCCTCCCTGAAATGCTCCCTAGGGCGGTTTCAAGGTTTTGGGAAGGGTAGTGCAATTTCCCGCTCGGGGCGAGAATCGGCGCCGCTTCCTTATCAATACGGAGCAAATAGAGTGGCTTTGTACCGTTGCTACTTGCCCCTTTGTTCTCCATCTTCTTCTCCTGCGCGACCTCTGCTGCTAGGGATAACTTTTCTCGTTACCCTAGTTTTCGCACGATCACGAGGAAAAAGAAAAATGTCGCCTCCTTCTCCCACAACCGCTCCTCCTTCCGCCTCGACCAAAGATTGGGCTACTTCGGTGACGACGGAGGATCGGCTGGAGGATTTGGTTGGCATTGGCGTTTTTCCGCCCTTGGTGATGCTTGCCGCTCGCCCCGCCGCAGGTGAATTCTGCCCTACTCCTCGTCCTGAAGAGGCGGTCGTCTTTGAATCCTTTTTTAAGCGCGGACTTGGCCTTCCGGCATCCCCCTTTCTTGAAGCTCCGAACCCGAGGAGATCCAAAGGTTAATTCAGTAGGTAAGACTGCCTCCGAGCCATAGACCAAAAAGAAGGGTGATCGCCTGTGGATCTGCTTGGGGTTGTTCTCACCCCAAAGTCTCGATGGCGCTTCTTTCACCCATCCGGTGGCGTATGGCTTGAGGCGATCAAGATTCTTGCTTTTAAGCCTTGCAAAGACCATGCCGCTTGCTCTTTCCACCGACCGCTGTTCCTTGGGTGAGCCACGAGGCGGCAAATTTTGATGCCGAGCTTGTCGCACCAGCCTTGAAACTCCTCTCCTCGAATTGGGTTCCATTGTCCGTGATAATCCTGCTTGGTACGCCGAATCTTATCACAATTTCTTGAAGAATTTTTGGCTTTGGTCGCCGTGATGGTAGCCACAGCTTTGCTTCTATCCATTTAGTGAATTTATCGATGGCGATTTAAGAGATGGGTGAAACCTCCTTGAGCTTTCTTCAATGGACCGACCATGTCAAGCCCCTGATCGCGAACGCCAAGTAATCGGTATTGTCCGCAACTTCGAAAGGTGTACGTACTTGGCGAGCAAAGAACCGCATCCTTCACATGTTCGGACGATGTCTTCAAGCCGGATACGGCAATGGCCGAAGAAACCTTGTCGATATGCCTTGCCCACCAAAGGTGCTTGATGTCGCGCGTGATGTCCGCAAATTCCCGAGTGGATTTCCTAAGTAATTCCTTTCCTTCTTCTGCCGATATGCATCGCCTTAAAACTCCAGAGGCACTTTTCCTAATAACTCTTCTCCTACCACCACGTAGTTCTTCTTTGCGCCGCAATGCGCTCGCTTCGCTCGATCTTCCGAAGTTCGCTCTTCAATAGGTAATGGAGAAAAGGGCCGCCCACCGAGCCGATGACCGTGACCTCTTCCTCGCTCGCTTTTTTCTTCCGACTTGTTCTCTCTCGCTTATTGATGGTTTGTAGATTTCTTCGACGAAAACACCATCGGAGCAATGGCCCGAGTGGATCCTAATCTTGCCAATTCATCGCCTTCTTCGTTGTCGCGACGGAGCACATGGATGAGCTCCACCATCAAACTTGTCTTCTAGCTTTGCGTACCTCCGGCAAGATGTCGTCATGATGTCTTCCACACATGACCAATCTTTTTGGACTTGATTGATCACCAAAGATGGAGTCTCCTCGAATTGTTAGCACGGATACCCGAGATATCGCTATGCTAAGTCCGTGGATGAGTGCTTCAGATTCGGCGGCGTTGTTTGACGCGGGAAGTGGATCTGCAGGACGATTTTAGGCGCCACCGTTGGAGAGATGAGGACCACGCCGCTGCTCACGCCACGAGCATGAGAGATCCGTCAAGTACATTGTCCAATATTCCACTCTTTAATGTTTGTTGGTGATTGCAGCTCTATCCATTCGGCAATGAAATCGCAAGTACTTGAGATTTTATCGCCGTCCGTGGCCTCAAGGATACTTGAAGGCCCCAAGCTCGATCGCCCATTTCGCGATCCTCCCAAAGGGCTTCCTTTGCCAGGAGTATATCCCCAAGCGAAAGGTGGTGACCACCGTGATCAATGCTCTTGGAAGTAGTGCTTGAGTTTGCGGGAGGCAAGCAACACGGCGATAGTAGTTTCAGACTTGTGGATAGCATACCTTGATTCTCCCAATACTTCCGACGAAGTAGACGGGTCTCTGGACTTTCGAGGTGTCCCGCTTCCTTTCGCTCTACCACAATTGTCGCGCTTAACTACGTGAGTTGTTGCGCGATGTAAAGCGTAAGGGTTCTTCCGGTATTGGAGGAACCGTAATGTGGAGATGATGTAAACGTCTTCAATTCTTCGAAAGCCAGCTGAGCTTCAACGGTCCATTGAAAATTACCTTGCTTCTTTAGAAGTTTGAAAAAAGGCATTCCCCGCGACCCTAGTCGGGAGATGAATCTGCCGAGTGCCACCATGCACCCAGTAAGCTTTTGGACGTCCTTCTGATTGGCTGGAGGCTTCATCTTCAGGATTGTATTGATTTTTTCTGGATTTGCCTCGATGCCTCGCTGTGAAACAATGAATCCGAGTAATTTCCCAGACGGACTCAAGACGATTTCGTGGTTGAGCTTCATTTTGTAGGACCTTAGGCTTTCAAATGTTTCGCTTAAATCGGATATGAGGTCTTCCTTTGCCCGTGATTTGACGCATTTACATCATCAACATATGCCTCCACGCTATGCCCGATCTGGGAATGAAAGCACCACCAGATTGCATGCGTTGGTAAGTCGCGCCACCGTTTTGAGGCCAAATGGCATTGTGACATAGCGTAAGGCTCGAACGGAGTGATGAATGAAGTTTTGATGCAATCCTCCTCCTTTAGCCGAATCTGTGATATCCTCGAGTAGGCATCCGTAAAGCTAAGGAGTTCGTGATCCTACCGTGGAGTCTACCACTTGGTCAATACGAGGCAACCCGAAGGGTCTTTCGGCGAGCCTTGTTGAGATCGGTATAATCAACGCACATGCGCCATTTTTATTCTTTTTATGAACAAGCATCGGGTTCGCCAGCCAATCTGATGGTACACTTCTTTTATAAAGCCTGCTGCCAATAGCTTCGTGATCTCCTCCTTGATAGCCTCCTTCCTGTCCTGAGCAAACCTACGGAGCCGCTGCTTGATGGGTTTGGCCTTGTCGTCGACGTTCAAAGAGTGCTCGATCACCTCCCTGGGGACGCCGGGCATGTCGGATGGTTTCCACGCGAAGATGTCCCGATTGGCCCGGAGGAAGGTGACGAGCGCGTCTTCCTATTTGGCGGTGAGGCCTGTCCCAATCAAAGCTGTTTGGTTGGAGCTAGATGGGTCGAGGATTACCTTCTTGGTCCCTTCATCAGGCTTCAAACTCGTCTTAGCCTGTTTCTTGGTTGGTACCTCTCCTTCGTCTTCTTGATGTGCGGCCGCCTGTCGGATCTTCTTTCGTAAATGCGCTATTTCTTGAGCTTCAGCCATCTCGCAGCTTTCTTTGTCGCAGATAAACGCATCGCTGACATCGCCATGTACGGAGATTATACCCTCGGTCCCGCATTTTTAGGACGAGGTAGGTATAATGTGGCACGGCCATGAATCGCTGCCGCCTTCCTGCATGGCGGATATGCCGCCCGAAGTCGGCTACTTCAAAGTTAAGGTACTCCGTCCGAAGTTTTTTTGGTTCCAAACGAACCGCAAGGTAATTTGGCCGAGTGGAATGGAAGAGGTTCCGGATTACCCCATGGAAGGGTGATGAGCCTCGCTCAACTCGAGCGAGGATCTTCATCTCGCCGAAAGTTTTGGAGAAGAGCACATTGAGTCCGCTTCCTCCGTCGACCAAAGACCTTCTTAAGCTTGGTGTTGCGAACCATCGGGTCCAATACCAGCGGAAATCTTCCGGCACGGATGTGGTCCGATGGTCGAGCGACTAAAAGTTATAGGGACCTCGCACCATTTGAGGTATCGCGCATACCCGCATGATGGCATTGACGCCTCTTTCAAGAGCTTCGCTTCGCTTTGACTCATAGGCCATCGAACCTCCATAGATGTAATTGAGTTCCTGCTCCATTTTTGATATTCTCCGTCATCATCTTCGGGGGATCTTGTTTCTTCTTTTCTCCTTCTTTGCTTTCGCTTTTATGGTCGCTCGACTCCCCGCAAACCTTCTCAACGTGAAGCAATCCTTTGCTGCATGTTTACTATTTGGGTGAAAGGGGCATGTCGCCTCCATCACCGTTTCATAGTTGTCGGTCCGTGGCGCGCGTTGCCGGTCTTGTTTGGCTACCGCTACTATTTCTTCAGGCTTCCGCTTTCTGTCTCGTTGCCTCGACGACTCAGCGTAATCCTTTTTGTCCTTCTGACGTGGGCGATCGTCTTGTCGTTCGGCCAGGGCATCTGAAGCCGTTGCATACCGATCCGCTAGCTCAAACATCTCCCTTACGGTGGATGGCGGCTTCCGAGACATCTTCTTGATCAGGTCGGGGTCGTTGACGCCCTTCTGGAATGCCGCGATGACTGCAGCCTCCGAAATGTCCCTGATTGTATTCTTCTTCTGCATGAAGCGTCGGATGAATTCTCGGAGCGTCTCGCTCTTCTTCTGGCGAAGCTGGTATAGGTCCCATCGCTCCTAGTCGCTCGAAGTGCCTTGAAAATTGGTGATGAAGTGTTCACAGAGTTCTTCCCAGGAGTCTATGGAATTTGCCGGGAGCCCCGTGAGCCATGCTTGAGCCGATGAAGTGAGCATGACCGGGAGATAATTGGCCATCACATTGTGATTTCCTCCAGCGGCCATAATCGCAAGGGAGTAGACTTGGAGCCAAGCTTCTGGATCTCTTTCACCATCGAATTTGGTGATGCTTTTTGGGTTGAATCCTTCGGCCAAACCACTCGGCGGCGAGGAGTAAGGCCCAATGCCCTCAATAGGGCCATTGCCTCGCTTTTTGGAGAACGCCGGTGAGGCGACCTAGCTCGGTGGCCCTCACTTTCCTCTCTGTCATGGTGGCGGCGGTCTTCACGGCCGCCGTGGCTAACGCCAAAACGCTCATAGTCATCTCTACGCTGCGGCGCTTTTCATCTTCGCGATCACGCTTTACGGCGTTCAGATCTCGCACGGGGTCCCGCCAATGCTATGTCGAAGCGCCCTCTCTCGCCGAATTCCGCCAGGGCGCATCGCGGGTCAGACATTACTTTCACCGCGAGCCGACGGGCGAGTACGAGATGGCTCTTTCTCCTTGGCGCCTCTTGGTGCCGCTGACCGCCGCCGCGACCATAGCTTGAACCTGGGCTACGATCGGAGCGGCCGGGCTGTCCGGCCCGAGCAATGGTGCCAAGGTGTCGAGAAGCGTCTTGGAGGCGACGATGTTCTGCTGAGGAGTATGGAAGACTGATTGGTTCCCTACCTTCGTCTGCAGGATTTCTTCATTCACGCTACGGCCTCTGTGCTGGAGGAGTCTTGCAGGGTTTGCTTGATTATGATGGTTCTCCTCCGTAGCATTTGCCGCATCTTTTCGCGGAGGGTCCGCTTCGATCACAAAAATGCTGTGAAAATTTGGGAGATCTCCCTCCTCATCCTCTGGATCAGAGGTGCATGGAGATGAGTCGTGCAGAGCAGCGAGTCCAAGTGGTTTTCTTGTGTACTCGACCACTCGGGGCTCATCATTAGTCAGTTTTGACTCAAGACGAGGATCAGGCTTTTGGCTTACTGTCCAGGGACAGACGGCCATACCTGGTTCTGATCCGAGTGGTTGGCTGGCTAAGAGAGCCTCCAGATTGGTTCCAGACTGGAGTTGATCCGAATCCGAAATGGAGAGACGACCAAAGTTGTCGGCGATGAAATCCAGGCTTCCGAAGCGAAATACCTAGGCCGGCGCGAAGATGGTCATGCTCCTGAAGATTGCCATCGAGCTTGCTGTGATTGATCCTAGCGCAGCCCCTACCGGCGCGCTAACCGCCGACGCTTGTTACCGATAATAATGAAAAGGGGCTACGCTACTGACCCAAACTCGATGGTAGCACAAGAACACCCGATGTATACTGTGTTCGGGCTCTCACGGTGGAGATAATACCCTAGTCCTGTGCTCGAATTATATGTGGCTAGCTAATAGCCGATGAGATGTTCGCGCTTACGTGTTTGTGTTTGAGGTGCCCCGCCCCTCCCTTTATATAGTAGGGAAGGGCGGTTACAATATTGAATTCTACTCGGATACTGAAATAGGAGTTTCTATCCCGAACTCATATCGGTTTGATTACAATCATCCTTTGCCCAATACGATTCGGCTTCCTCGCCTAATGCCTATCCCGGTTCTTCATGTTTTGCTCGCCCAAGTGATCTTCGCTTTTATCCCATCAATATGATCCAAGTTCGCTTTGGTTGGGCCTTGATGGATCTTGCAGGGCCCCGACATACATATCCCACACTAGCCAAACTTAAATATATCCTCCGGAAGAGCAACATAACAAATTCCTCATCTCAAAATGCAAGGCAACTTCATGATCACCCATCTATCATATTAACTAAAATGTATTTTTCATTCATATCCAATAATCTTAATTAAATAAATAAATTTCATATATATTTGACCAAAAGTTCATCATCTAAGTAAGATAGACAACTTAATCTAATAGAGTAAGGTAATAAATTCATCATCTACAAATTGCTAAGTAAATAAAAAACAAACTAAATATGAACCTTGCATCTAAACCTTAATTAAGCTAGGAATAAACCTTACATTGCAATCTCACATTACAAATGAAGGGAGGAGGCACAATTTACACACCTTGGAACAATTCTAGGAAGTAGAAGCACAATAATTTGGCCAAACAAAATCTAAAATCAAAGAGCTAGCTTTTCTTCTCGGGGAGGAAGATGACCAGCGACTGGTGACAGAAGGTATTTATAGGAATAATTATTTGTGGCAGTTTTAAATAAAAACCACCACAGATAATTATATCAGTGGCGGTTCTAAAAACAAACCGCTACAGATAATTTATTATCTGTGACGGTTCCAACAAAAAACCGCCACAAATAGTCACAACCTTATCAGTGGCGGTTCCAAAAGAAAATCGCCACGGATAAATGAGTTATCTGTGGCAGTTGTTGGATGGAGCCACCACAAATAGTCCCAGTGTTATCAGTGGCAGTTGCAAATAAAAACCGTCACAGATATTGTATTATCTGTGGTGGTTTATGGATGAAACCGCCACAAATGGTTCTCCTGCCAATTTCCATGTAGACCCACCACTGATGCATGGATTTGTGACGGTTCCAAAAGAACCGCCCCAAATAGGGCGTCACCTATGTGCTATTTTGTAGTAGTGTTAGCTTCCTTTGGTTCTATGTTCTCTGGTCGTTCTTTCTTTCTCCTCCTCCTCCTCCTTTTCTCTTTTTTCTCCGCCCTCGCTACCATGCACCGAACCCCCCTTATATAGGCTGAGCTGGCTCGGGCATGCGAGAAGGATGACATCACAATGATTACACTTCATTTATTACATCAGTCGCTATAGCCCCATCCTCTGGCCTCATTCTTTGCACCATCGTCCAACTCTGCCCGGTCCGCCCGGGAAGTGACCTGTATAGGACTGGTTAGGTGCAAGATGATAGAGGGATAAGTTATCGTGCCGTCAGCGAAGCCACGCGCATTTAATGGTTTTGACACGGGTTGACGGGGGAGAAGACTTCGTGGTAAAGCTCCCCTATTCCACCGATGCACATCTTCATGCTTGACTGGCGGTGTACCTCCTAGTACCTTCTGGCTCCTTCGATCGACCACGTAGCCCAGCCGCCTGGCAGCAGGGCATGATCGCCCACCTGCTCGCCAGGCCGCCACGCGGCGTGGTCGCCCGGCAACAGGGCGTGATGTGAGGAGCCGCCCAGACCGTCCTCGGGTTATTCGAATGCCCGTCGCCCTCATCGGATTTGGAGGCTAGCAACGGATCACCGATAGTGCTCACAGTGCTAACACCCAAGCCCAATTAGGACAACAATGAACCCATTCGAATAACTCGACAACAATCCCAGATTCCGCCGTATGCGACCGAAACTCGCCAGATCGCCAAGATACCGTTTCCATTGCCATATCAATTCAATTCGCATAAAGAGGGCAACGAACCCAAAACTTCACGACCGAGACACGCAACGCGAAGCACAAAAACAACACCAACTCAAGCACAAAGACAAACTAGACAACCACACAACTAAAACAACCCACAAAATGACATGATCGCAAGATCCAAATTTATACTCATAAATCTACAAAATTTCGCACGATGCCTCTAGAAATACGGACATCCACACAGCAGAGATAGAAGAAACAATTAATCAAATATAGCATAACAACAACAACCATAGCATAAGGATCAAGATGGATAGAAGTAGCATCCTAAACATGAGTTAAGCATGGTCTTACAACAAGGTTCAACATGGAAACAAAAAGTATTTAAACAAGGACTAGACATAGTTTAGAAGGCTAGCTATACAACAAAATGAGATCACAACCAACATATTAAACCAAAAGTAAGACATCTCTGAAGTGTCTTGCCCTTGAACACTTCCAAGCGCTTGCAACGCCGAGCCTAGTCGCTATTCGTGTCCCGCCCACCACCGAGAAGCAAACGGGCAGAACTCACACCCGCCGTGTCCTCACCGAAAACCACAAAGCGTACATGAGTACGTAAGGTACTGCAAGACTTACCCGTGGTCCATATATGACCGACTCGAAAGAATATGCATTTGGATGTAGCAAGGTATAAGCTTAAGGTAAAAGTGCGTAAAAGCTTACTTTGTTGCATAATCGTATTCAACTACACAAATTTCAAGTTTATAGTATTTATGGATAGCACCTATTGCTAGAGTGAAATTTGAAATTTAACATTAAAGAGAGCAAGTAATAGCATAAACAAGTATCAACATCAAGTATACCAACTAGTTTCAATTTAAGTTATTACTACGTTGAAGTGTCGATGATACAAGCGTGCTCATATCCGAGAGCGCTGCAATTCAATCGCTTATTCACCTTGCGGGGATCATCAATCGCACGACATGTGCCACAAGGAACCTCATGTCAACCTCCTCCCATCCATATCTACTGCTGAACCATCCTCATGCGCCCGAGCACCTAGCAACCTCCTCGAGCTGCTCAAGCCTCGCTTAGCCCTCTAGAGAGACCTAGGCCTCGCCTCAACCACGCCCAATCGCATGAGGGCATGACCCATCGAGTAGTATGCCATGAAAGGGTGGCTTACCGTACCATTATATCGGGCATGCGATCAACAAAGTGTGCTCGATCAACATGGCAAACAACGGATCAGTCCTTAACCAACACAGGCGAGACTACGACATTTGAGTCTCCACACCCAAATGATCCAACCCTCTCGCCCGGTCTCAAATTTTTATTTCAAAGCATAATCATAACTATTGCAACCCAATAGTGTGAAGTAAATAAACTCAAGTGATGGAACCTTCCATCACTTGGCCCATACCCGACATCTAAGCAAACTAAGCATAGACACAATATAAATACCCATATACTAGTTCCAAGGAAGGTATTCAACAATTATCAATGAATGTATGTGCGGCAATTAGGTTCTAATACCATTCCCACATTTCAATTCCTAATGCAAGACGAATCATCCAAAAAGCAGTTTATTCAAAAAATACAATCATATAAGGTTAAACATGCTTAGGTGCTTGCCTTGAACTTCGCCGGTTCTCAACGACAATCGCCTCACCGTAACCCCTCGTCACCGCCATAACCATCAAGGGTTCGTTCTCTACACGATCACAATGTATGTAAATGAGATGCATGCGATGCATATGAAATGAAATACAAAATGCAACCCCCCCCAAGGTAGATCAAAAGTGAAACATACAGATTATGGATTTTAAAGCCCTCAACTAAATTCTGAACTTCAGCCCAAAGTCTGAAATTTTCAGCACAAACTGATTTCAGAGCAGCGTTGATATAAATGGCCATAACTTTTGAACCGTTTGATCAAATTGAGCAAACTTATACTCAAAATGACCACAAGACATAGGACTACAACCTGGATTTGGCCAATCACCCAGATTCTGAACAGAGAATTCCCAGTTCGGCCAGGAACAGAGAACAATTTTCAGTGTTCAGAATTTTTAAAGTTTCAGACAGCATGCACGAATTTCATCATATAAATTGTTATACTTCATGGAATTGAGTAAAGGATGATATTTTTACAATCTACATGAAATTTCCTAAAACTTCTCAGGCAAAATTAATTTCTAATTTGGCCTCTAACTAATTTTAATTCGCAGCTCAAGTTTCAGCTCCATATTTTCAGCATTTTCAGAGCAGCACGCACTAAAATCGACATAACTTTCAGCTGGGTTAACGAAATTAAGTGATTCCAGTTGAAAATGAAAGATAACTTCATTACCCACAACTTTCTCTACAGACAACATAGCAGGAGATGCTCGAAACTTGCTCAAATCAACCCGAAACAGTAGCTACGAAATCTGCTCGAAATTCAGAACTTTGCTCCAAACCCTAGAGTGGTTATTTCCCTTCAAAAACTCAAATCTCTGCTCTCCTAAGCCCCCAAATTCACCAATACTACCCCTAAAACCAGAAAACAACAAACCCTAAATCAAGAAAGAGCATCACCTCAAAATCCACATGGGGAACAAGGGAAGGAGAGGAGGGTGCTGCTGCTTGTGGGGGATGGAGGAGCCGGCTTGGGGAGGAGCTGCAGGGAGGGAGGGCGGCCAGGGAAGTGCTGGAGAGGTGCTGGAATGGGGGAGACGCCAGGAAGAAGAGGAGGACTTGGGGAGGCTGCTGGAGGGAGTCTTGCTTGGGGAGAAAACCATGAAGAAGAGGTGATGTGTTTGGTTTGGGCTGTGTTTGGTTTGGGGCTGCCCCCAATCTCTTGTGTATGTGCTGATTTGGTTTGGCTGCAATACATTTCTTTTGTGCTAAACTCACTTAACCCCACTAAGCAAGAGTTTAATTGACTAAGCCTCAGAATTTCAGCACTTGGATTCAGTTTTGACGCTAAGATTTTAATTAGTAATTGATGTTGATTGGGCTCAAAATCAACCATTGAAAAGAGAAAAGTTTCTAGTTTTCATTTTACTAACATGCACACTCTAGGTCCTTATAGTTCTCAAGTTACAAGACTCCAAACTTTGATGAAAACCATATCCGCACCCTAAAATTTATAGCTCTTAAATTTTGTTAAGTTTGGAAATTTTTAAGTGGTAAATTTGGGATAGATTCAAGTCAAGAATGATTTCAATTATGCCAAAACTTGGTTACGCGCTCTCGCTAGTCATAGGAGCCGAATTCGAATTTGGGGCCATGACAAATCCTCCCCCCCATAAAGGAATCTCGCCCCGAGATTCAAAAATGAGAGCATAGATGGATAGAATCCATATGGGCAATGCAGCCACATACAAATGATATGGCTTTAATTGCGAAAAGATTGGATGGTAGCATTTACATAGCATGGAAGAACTCGGGATACTCGATTTTTAAACGGTCTTCCCGCTCCCATGTGGCTTCATCTTCAGTGTGATTGCTCCACTGAATTTTGTAGAATTTGAGAGTCCTCCTACAAGTCTTGCATTAAGCTTTATCCAAAACTCGAATAGGATACTCTTGATAGGACAGATCGGGCAGAACCTCGAGTTCATCCACTTCGAGATGTTCAAAGGGAATACGGAGGCACTTCTTCAATTACGATATGTGGAAGACATCGTGGACCATCGCTAGAGCGGGAGGAAGCTCCAATTGATATGCCACTTGACCACGTCTTGCAAGGATCCGGAAAGGTCTTATGTATCGAGGTGTTAACTTTCCCTTAATCCCGAAACGATGGGTGCCCCGGAGGGGAGATACCTTCAGATAGACATAATCACCAATGCTGAAAGAGAGAGGTCTTCTACGACGATCAGCATAGCTCTTTTGTCATGATTGTGCTACCCTCAAATTTCCTTGTATGGTCTTCACTTTCTTCTGCCGCCATGACCAGCTTCAGCCCAAAGAATGAACATTCTCCACTCTCGACCAGTTCAGGGGTGTCCGATAGCTACGACCATAAAAAGCTTCGAAAGGAGACATTTGATGTTGCCCGGATGAATTGTGAGCAAGGAGTTGTGGGCCTCATCGAGAATCTTTCGTCTCAACTCTTGGTCTTTAGGGACGACTAGGCGCTTGCCGAACCATAAAGCTCCACAATCATCAAGATGGAAACAAGTAGCTTGGCCGGAATTCAATTTGGCAACACCCGTGCACCAGCAAGCTGATCAAAGACGATGTCAATTCGAGGAAGAGGGTACTTGTTCTTTATGGTTACTGCGTTCAAAGGACGATAATCAACATATAGGCGAAGAGAACCGTCCTTTTTGGTCATGAAGAGAGCCGAGCAGCCCCAAGGTGAGGAGCCTGGATGAATGAATCCCTTGTCCATCAGTTCCTTCAGTTGATTCTTCAATTCGGCCAATTCATCGGGCGACATTCGATACGGCCGCTTGGAAACTGGAGCAGCCCTGGGATGAAGTTCAACTACGAACTCAATATCCCGATCGGGCGGCATCCCTGGCAATTCCGCTAGGAACACCTCCGGGTATTCAGAAACCACGAGAATGGACTCTAACTCCTCATGGAAGGGATAGGTTCTTAGACTTGGCTAAAAATTTGAATTAAAACATGATCTAGACAATAGCACAAGACAAAGTAATCCTACAAGTCTAACATACATAAAAGCATAGATCATGATGCAAAAGGACACTAGAAGACATATGCATGCATGGTATGACATGGATCTCATATGCATGGTATGAAATGCACGGTTCCAACGTGATCGCTTTCTCCCACGCCACCATTGAACCCACACAACCTTAATTATAGACATAGGGCGGTAATATAGCGCTAATTGCTACCTAGAAGGTTAAATAAATCCTAATTAATCACCTAAGTGGTTGTCAAGTTTACGGTTCGCCTTTATGCACCTTGCTCGATACCACCAGAGGAGTCAGCCAGATCGTCCTCGGGTTATTCGACGTCCGTCGCCTCATCGGATTTGGAGGCTAGCAACGGATCACCGATAGTGCTCACAAGCATAACACCCAAGCCCAATTAGGACAACAACGAACCCATTCAATAACTCGACAACAATCCCAGATTCCCCGATATGCATTCGAAACTCGCCAGATCGCCAAGATACCGGTTTCCATTGCCATATCAATTCAATTCGCATAAAGAGGGCAACGAACCCAAAACTTCACGACCTGACACGCACACGCGAAGCACAAAAACAACACCAACTCAAGCACAAAGACAAACTAGACAACCACACAACTAAAACAACCCACAAACAGACAGATCGCAAGATCCAAATTTATACTCAAAAATCTACAAAATTTCGGCATGATGCCTCTAGAAATACGGACATCCACACAGCAGATAGAAGAAACAATTAATCAAATAAAGCATAACAACAACAACCATAGCATAAGGATCAGCATGGATAGAAGTAGCATCCTAAACATGAGTTAAGCATGGTCTTACAACAAGGTTCAACATGGAAACAGCAAGTATTTAAACAAGGACTAGACATAGTTTAGAAGGCTAGCTATACAACAAAATGAGCTCACAACCAACATATTAAACCAAAAGTAAGACATCTCTGAAAGTGTCCTGCCTTGAACACTTCCGGCGCTTGCAACGCCGAGCCTAGCTGCTATTCGTGTCCCGCCCACCACCGAGAAGCAAAACGGGCAGAACTCACACCACGGTGTCCTCACCGAAAACCACAAAGCGTACATGAGTACGTAAGGTACTCAGAAGACTTACCCGTGGTCCATATATGACCGACTCGAAAGAATATGCATTTGGATGTAGCAAGGTATAAGCTTAAGGTAAAAGTGCGTAAAAGCTTACTTTGTTGCATAATCGATTCAACTACACAAATTTCAAGTTTATAGCATTTATGGACAGCACCTATTGCTAGAGTGAAATCTGAAATTTAACATTAAAGAGAGCAAGTAATAGCATAAACAAGTATCAACATCAAGTATACCAACTAGTTTCAATTTAAGTTATTACTACGTTGAAGTGTCGGATGATACAAGCGTGCTCATATCCGAGAGCGCAATTCAATCGCTTATTCACCCCGCAGGGATCATCAATCGCACGACATGTGCCACAAGGAACCTCATGTCAACCCTCATCCCATCCATATCTACTGCTGAACCATCCTCATGCGCCCGAGCACCTAGCAACCTCCCTCAAGCTGCTCAAGCCTCGCTTAGCCCTCGAGAGAGACCTAGGCCTCGCCTCAACCACGCCCAATCGCATGAGGGCATGCCCCATCGAGTAGTATGCCATGAAAGGGTGGCTTACCGCACCATTATATCGGGCATGCGATCAACAAAGTGTGCTCGATCAACATGGCAAACAACGGATCGGTCTCTAACCAACACAAAGTAGACTACTTACATTTGAGTCTCCACACCCAAATGATCCAACCCTCTCGCCCGGTCTCAAATTTTCATTTCAAAGCATAATCATAACTATTACAACCCAATAGTGTGAAGTAAATAAACTCAAGTGATGGAACCTTCCACCACTTGGCCCATACCCGACATCTAAGCAAACTAAGCATGGACACAATATAAATACCCATATACTAGTTCCAAGGAAGGTATTCAACAATTATCAATGAATGTATGTGCGGCAATTAGGTTCTAATACCATTCCCACATTTCAATTCCTAATGCAAGACGTAATCATCCAAAAAGCAGTTTATTCGCAAAAATACAATCATATAAGGTTAAACATGCTTAGGTGCTTGCCTTGAACTTCTGCCGGGTTCTCAACGACAATCGTCTCACCGGTAACCCCCTCGGTCACCGTCGCGTAACCACTGCGGGTTCGTTCTCTACACGATCACAATGTATGTAAATGAGATGCATGCGATGCATATGAAATGAAATACAAAATGCAACCCCCCCAAGGTAGATCAAAAGTGAAACATACAGATTATGGATTTTAAAGCCCTCAACTAAATTCTGAACTTCAGCCCAAAGTCTGAAATTTTCAGCACAAACTAATTTCAGAGCAGCGTTGATATAAATGGCCATAACTTTTGAACCGTTTGATCAAATTGAGCAAACTTATACTCGAAACGACCACAAGACATAGGACTACAACCTGGATTTGGCCAATCACCCAGATTCTGAACAGAGAATTCCCAGTTTGGCCAGGAACAGAGAACAATTTTCAGTGTTCAGAATTTTCAAAGTTTCAGACAGCATGCACGAATTTCATCATATAAATTGTTATACTTCATGGAATTGAGTAAAGGATGACATTTTTACAATCTACATGAAATTTCCTAAAACTTATCAGGCAAAATTAATTTCTAATTCGGCCTCTAACTAATTTTAATTCGCAGCTCAAGTTTCAGCTCCATATTTTCAGCATTTTCAGAGCAGCACGCACTAAAATCGACATAACTTTCAGCTGGGTTAACGAAATTAAGTGATTCCAGTTGGAAATGAAAGACAATTTCATTACCCACAACTTTCTCTACAGCCAACATAGCAGGAGATGCTCGGAACTTGCTCAAATCAACCCGAAACAGTAGCTACGAAATCTGCTCGAAATTCAGAACTTTGCTCCAAACCCTAGAGTGGTTATTTCCCTTCAAAAACTCAAATCTCTGCTCTCCTAAGCCCCCAAATTCACCAATACTACCCCTAAAACCAGAAAACAACAAACCCTAAATCAAGAAAGAGCCTCACCTCAAAATCCACATGGGGAACAAGGGAAGGAGAGGAGGGTGCTGCTACTTGTGGGGGATGGAGGAGCCGGCTTGGGGAGGAGCTGCAGGGAGGGAGGGCGGCCAGGGAAGTGCTGGAGAGGTGCTGGAATGGGGGAGACGCCAGGAAGAAGAGGAGGACTTGGGGAGGCTGCTGGAGGGAGTCTTGCTTGGGGAGAAAACCATGAAGAAGAGGTGATGTGTTTGGTTTGGGCTGTGTTTGGTTTGGGGCTGCCCCCAATCTCTTGTGTATGTGCTGATTTGGTTTGGCTGCAATACATTTCTTTTGTGCTAAACTCACTTAACCCCACTAAGCAAGAGTTTAATTGACTAAGCCTCAGAATTTCAGCACTTGGATTCAGTTTTGACGCTAAGATTTTAATTAGTAATTGATGTTGGATTGGGCTCAAAACTCAACCATTGAAAAGAGAAAAGTTTCTAGTTTTCATTTTACTAACATGCACACTCTAGGTCCTTATAGTTCTCAAGTTACAAGACTCCAAACTTTGATGAAAACCATATCCGCACCCTAAAATTTCTAGCTCTTAAATTTTGTTAAGTTTGGAAATTCTTAAGTGGTAAATTTGGGATAGATTCTGAAGTCAAGAATGATTTCAATTATGCCAAAAACTTGGTTACGCTTATCGCTAGCCGCAGGAGCCGAATTCGAATTTGGGGCCATGACACGTGATTGCCCACTGCCGCCAAAGCCGCCACGCTGGCGCGTCGCCTGGCAAGCAGAGCTCGATCGCCCACCGCCGCCAGTTGTGCGTGCTTCGGCACCCGTGGTCCCTTCTGACAGTGGCGGAGAGGGTACCCTGGCACAAAGTGCGCTGACACACCTCAACGTAACATTCATTTCTTCACCAAACATGTGCTCCCTGAACCAATGATTGAACAAATGATTATGCTCTTTTGTTATCCAAACCTTTGACCGTCCACGGTTTTCCCTCTGTAGCTTATCCTTGTGTATGTCCATATACGGGTACACCTCAACTGACTGTTGCAAGACTGTGAAATGGGCTTGTTCGAACATAACATGATCGTACGAATTTATAGATTTCTTTCCTATTACACCTTTCCCAGCTAGCCTGCCCTCATGGCAAGATATAGACACTCCTACCGGTTTGACCTCATCCATGTAATCGACGCAGAACTCAATAACCTCCTCGGTTACGTAACCTTCTACAATGAAGCCTTCGGTTGAGATTGATTACATACATATTTCTTCAGAACACCCATATACCTTTCGAATGGGTACATCTGATGTAGGAATACGGGGCCACAAATATTTAACTCATTCACAAAGTGAACAATGAGATGAACCATGATATCAAAAAATGATGTAGGAAAATACATCTCTAGCTGGCATAGAGTCTGGACCACATTAACCTGTAGTTCATAAAGTCTAATGGGATCAATGACCTTCTGTGAAATCGCATTAAAGAAGAAACACAATCACATGATTGCCTCTCAGACCTTGTCACGTAAAATATCTCTAATTGCAATGGGTAGCATTTGTGTCAACATCACATGACAATCATGAGAATTCATGCCAGTTAACTTCAAATGTTTCATCGATACCAGTTTCTTGATGTTTGCGGAGTAACCGGATGAAACTTTAACACTATGAAAGCACTTGCAGAGGTCTATTTTCTCTTTCTTATACAGAGTGTAGCAAGCTGGGCGAAGGTAAAGTTGGCCTTTCCCGGTGTCCTGAGGATGTAGCTCGGCTTTGATTTTCATATCTTCTAGGTCCCTTCATGCCTTCAGTCCATCCTTTATTTTGCGAGGAATATTCAGTAAAAGACCAAGCACGCTGTCACATACATTCTTCTCTACATGCATGACATTGATGCAGTGTCGAATTTATAAGTCCTTCCAATAGGGCAAGTCCCAGAATATGGATCTTTTCTTCCACGTGGTTGTTCTTAGTATGGGACCTCGATGTATTATTAGTACTCCCTTTTTCAAGTACAACATTAATATCCTTAACCATATCATAAACCACTTCCCCACGAAGAGGCCTTGTAGCTAAACCATTCTTCTTTGTCCTGTCGAATTGTTTCTTCATATTGCGGTACGGATGATTCCCACGAAGGAACCTATGGTGATGCATGTACACTATTTCCCTCGAGTTGTTAAGCCACACACTAGCGATTTCATCTAGGCATTGGGGGCATGCTTTGGCTCCTTTTATAGTACGGTCGGACAGGTTACCAAGGGCAAGTAAATCATTGATGGTGCAGAACAACAATGCACGTAGAGTGAAGTACTCTCGTTTGTACTCGTCTCATACCTGTACACCTTCATTCCATAGTGTTACATGATCTTCCACCAAAGGTTATAGGTATACATCAATATCATTGCCAGATTGTCTCGACCTTTGGATAAGCAGCGACATCGTAATATACTTTCGTTTCATACACAACCAAGGAGGAAGGTTGTAGATACAGAGAATCACGGGCCAAGTGCTATGAATGCTGTTCATATTATCGAAAGGATTCATTCCATCCGTACGCAAGCCAAGCCTTACATTCCATGGTTTGTTTCCAAAGTTATCCCTGAAGAGCCTATCGATGGTTCTCCACTGGGCAGAATCAGCAACGTGTCTCAGTTTTCCACCCCTCTTACATTCTTCCAAGTGCCATCGCATCAATTTGGCGTGCTTTTTGTTTCCAAATAAACGCTTCAAACAAGGTATTAATAGCAAATACCACACCACTTTAGTGGGAGCTCCTTTCTTCACCTCGATGCCTGTCATCGTCCTTACGCTTGTATCGTGATGCTTTGCACACCGGACATACATGCGTATCTGCATAGTCTTTGTGATAGAGTATACAGTCATTTGGACATGCATATATTCTTTCTACTTCCAATCCCAAGGGACATACAACCTTCTTAGCTAGATCGTGCTTTTAGGCAACACGTTTCCCTCTGGAAGTATGTCCACTAAGAGATGTAATAACGCCGTGAAACTCTTGTTTGACCAACCATTGCCTGCCTTCAATTTTAGCAGTGAAAGCATGGTGTGCAACTTTGTGTATTCCTCCTTGCAACCTGGGAACAAAGGTTTCTCCGAGTCCTCCATCAAATCCATGAATTGATTAAACTCTCTCTGACTAGTGTAGTTCTTTTCTACATCGCGCAACATTCGAGCAAGATTATTGTCGTCATCAACGACCAATCTATCCTCATCGGATCCATAATTGATGTCAACTGCCATATTGCCGGCTCCATCGTCGTCAACGTTATCACATTGAAGTATGATCTCCTCTTCAACGTGCCTTATCCAACTTGTATAGCTGGTACAAAACTCCTCCGATTCAAGTGCAAGTGGATATGGTCTTTGTCTGAAAACATCTTCGTCGATGACCGGGATCGTCAACCGCAAGAAATGGGATGGGGGGGTCAGTGCGATACGGAACCCGAGCAGCGCTTCGCTCAGACGGAGGAAAAGTGCAGACGTGGTTATGGTCGAAGCAAGACAACAACGAAGCGAGAGATCGAGATTTATATCGTTCGAGCCCCGTGGAGGTAATAGTTTACTCGGGCCGCTTTGCGGCGCTTTTCTTGGCTATCTCTCGAGTACAAGGATGTGTTACTACCAAGTGTTAACAATGGCTATGTCTAAGCTCGAGCTATGGCGTGTTGTGCGTTGTCTCGCCCGTCCCGAAAGTCTCACGATCCTGGTCTTTATACCTCCTTCAAGACGCAATGGACGGAGAGATTCCTGAAGTGGCCTTCATGCACGCGGAGGACCGGTAGTAACCGCCCGAACTTGTTATGCGCGCTTGCTGCCTCGCCTCACGACCAGCGCTTTGGGCAACCACCGGCCAAATGCTTGATCCGAATCCAAGGATGGATCAGGGTTCAACGAGGGTCCGCCGAGCTCGAGGTCGAAGCGGGTCGTGCTCGGGTCCAGCCAGCTTAGGTCGAAGCGCCACAGACGCCTGTGTCGTGGTCGGGGCCACCCGAGCTCGGGGATCCGCTGACCATAAGCCGCCACCAAGGGACTCCCGCCTCGCCACCTAACCCCGAGGCTCAAGGTCGTGGCCGAAAAATGGGCCGACCTTGAGTCTCTACAGCCGGGACCGATTCGCAGAATTCTCTTGAGGTCGAGGTCGGGCGGAAACGTAACGCCAGCCGCAGGTAAGCGACACCTGGCGCCTCTTGATCTCCAAACCCCGCACGGATGCGAACGGTTGGCGACACTCGCCGGCTCAAACCGCAGCCTCAGCCTTAATTGCGCCAAAATCATGGCCAAGATCTTCAAGCGCCATGTCCGATCCGCGACGGCGCGGCTTATAAACTCAAAGTGCAAGCGACTCTTGAGGGAACCTCCCGACCAGCGCCCTTCGCCTTCCAAGCCTCTCGCCAAGAAGAAACCTTCTCCCCGCCTTGATCGAATCGCCGCGATCGCTATGGCTAAGCTTAGGAGGAGCACATTGTCGCATTCAAGGATGAAGGAACTCGAGACCCAGGATCTGCTGACCCATTCACTGGCAAATGCCGCAACGAGACCGAGCCAACCCCAGGACAACGAATCGCTCAAGACCGAGCACTACGCCCTTTCGCTCATGGACCCGGAGAGCGAAGTTCCTCTCCGTGGTCCTCACCACCAAGTAGATCGAGCTCATAAACCCGTGCCAAACTCCATTCTTATGCTTGCCATCTTCTCCCACCAGCGAGGGGTTCCTAGGAATCCTTCCCAATCCTCGCTTTTCTTCGGCATTTCACCTCTTCCGCCTGGGAAGGACCCCGTGGTCGGCCGCCTATTTCCGCAAATGACAGGCTCAAGTGGTCCTTCCCAAGATCCAAGCTCGACTCCCGCCATGGTTCGAGCAAGGGTTCTACCAAGAAAGGGGAGCTCAGACGCTGTCAGACGAGGGAAAACCCGCAGGGGGAAGAAGGAGACCCCAGATGCGACGATCCCGAGGCCGACGGAAGCCATCGCCACCATTCATCTCTGCGAAGCGCTCCTCACCGGCAGTAATCGCCGCCGACTTCTCATGAATCGGTGTCCCCCTCGCGAGGCGACGCACCTGTTTCTACGAGATCCGTGGACGCCGATTCGACCCGCGAGGGCACGACCGTAAGCATCCCCTCGTGGCCTTGCTTGGTCTCGCCTCGACCTTTTTTGAAGGGCATTTCTTTGCAAAGACCGTGGAGTCTTGGGTTGCCACCAGATGAACGAGATGTTCGGGAACCGCGACAACTACTCCATGGGCGACGGCGTCCAAGAACGATCCGAAAAGCCGAGGTAAGCCATCCCGACCAATGGCTCGACCCGAGTGACCCCGGGGGCCTTCCTGATCCCTTCGCGCTCGCAGGACCACCAGGAGCTACTTGACACGGCCAGGCGGATGCTCCCGCTGCCCGGGATGGGCAAGAACAAAAAAGGGAAGAAGAGACCCTCCTCGGCCGACACGGACCGCCAGGAGGCGATGAAAACCCACGTCGAGTGGGGGGACCGCGCCATGGTAAGGATCCCGCCGGTCGAGCCCCCGAGCCCGTGCTCGAGTGCCTTGCTAGTTTGACGTGTTCTCCCTTTTTGCAGCAGCAGAGCGCAGCGGCCGCCGCTAGGACCTCAAGCCCTCTCCCAGCTTCGGGTCCTCAAGCTCGGAGCCTCGCCGCAGTGGACGATGTGGAGCCGGCACGAGCTCCGAGACCCTCGGCCCCAAGGACGCGCAAGCGAAGTGCCCCACGAGCCTCGGGGCATCGAGACCTTCGCCGACCCTCAACGAGGCGAGGTCATGCACCTGTAAACTCCCGGCTTCGACTACACAGTCTCCTCCGCTTCTCTGGCTTAGCGTATGTCTTCCATCGCAGACTTTGAGCACCCGAGCTCAAAACTTGCCCGTTTTGACGATGGCTGTTGTCCAGGGCGAGTCCGAGTCCGAGGAGGAGGACACCTTTGAATTGGTCCCGCGCCGCCCCTTGCGCTCAACGCGGGCTCCGTCGGGGCCGCCGAGCCTGGTTCCGATCAGCGAGTTCGACCAAGAGCTCGACGACACGGACGAGGAAGAGCCCCAGTCCGCGACCAGCGCGGACTTTAACACCGGTGAGACCCACGATGTAGCTGCCGTCATCGGCCTTCCCGAGGCCTCCGCGGGGGAGGACACCCAGAGCTTCGTGGCCGCGATTCCGCCTGCCACCGAAGGTGATCAGGCCGTAGGAGCTCCGTAGACCGAAGCGGCTGCGTCGGGTGCTGAGTGAAGGAGAACGCGTAGGCTACGCTAGCCGAAAACAAAATTTTCTACACATTCAACCAGGATACATGCGAGTAGAGGATCATGGATCATTACCCTTGGAGCACGTTAGCAGCGGAAGTAGAGTGGGTGAAGCCTCCCACGCGTTCAAGCATCAGACGTAGTCGAACGCATTCCCGATCGCTTGCCGAAAGTGCTTGCGAGATCACCCGAGTGCTCGCCGAGTGGTCTCCGGACCGCCCGAGTGCTCGCCAAGTGATCGCCGAGTCCTTGACGCCTCGCCAAGCGGTGCACGATGCGCACGGATGAAGATATGCACGCCGCAGTTGGAGAGGGTGAAACCGACGCCGATCAGCGCCGAGACGATGCAACGATGCCTCTACGGTATCCACACGCCCAGGATGGAACGCCGGTGTGCGGTGTGCTAGCACCACGCGCGACAGCCTAGGGTTTCGGCAGGGTAGGGGTCGACGGCTAGGGTTTCGTGGTGGGGAGAACCTCATTGCTGCATGCCCCACGCCCCTTTATATAGAGCGCACTAATGGGCCTTCTACGATAGAAGCCCACTAGACTCACGCTAATGGATCTTCTACAAGAGAAGTCCATTAAGACGCCAGAGGATCCAAATCACAGAACCCACCAATGGATCCAATCCATCGACATGATCCAACCTGCTAAGTGTGTGACCCGTTAGGTTCATGCGCAAACGCCATGGCCCCAAAACCTCTTTTCTAGACCATCGACAACAAGGGTTCCTAGCAGACATGTTGTCCCCTAATGCACAGAGTGATCGACGGCTGAACCTTGATATATTCATATACCAACTTTTGCCACGCGATACCACCAAGCTCAAGGTAAGATGCGTACATCCTTGTGATAGCTCGACCCATTCACTCGCCAATGTAGTGGATATAATTCGTGATTAACACTTTAATCACTTTGGCATGGCCATGCACTTTTCCTTATCCATCCACACCGAGGGGCCCAGAGATATCTCTCCTGCTATCGAGGAGGGCAAATTCCATCTTGATCTCTTATATCTCACGCCATGTTTCATTGCATACACGTAAGCTACCTTTATAACTCCCCATTACGGAGAAGCGCTTGATAGCCCCAAAATATACATTACACATGCCGAGAATCAATAAGAATCTCAGTCAAAGGATCGATAGGTATACCACTCGAGACTACACTCGATGGCACTTCTAAGATAACAATCTCATCGTTGTCTCTTGAGCGGGTCTATCCAACCCCATGTTCTCTAACATGTGCCCACATTATTGATTTGATATCTCCATATCTATGGTATGTGAAACATTACCATCAATCAATACATGTGCCGGTCAAATCACTATTGTCCCACATAATGATATGTGACCAGGATCGCTTAGAATAATATCATATAACCAATGTGTTTCACAATTAAGTCATACTCAATGAACAAAGGAGTGACATTTATTCATGGAACCGATAAGTACATGAACATAGACGATGATACAATCATCTCATATGATCGCCTCTAGGCATATCACTAACATCGAGGTCAAGAAGATCCTGTGCCACGGGGCCGAGAGTGCCGCTGGCGGATCCGCCGTCGCCCCTTAGCGCCGGAGACGAAGCGGGCCCCTACCAGAGGCGGGACTAGTATCGCCAGACCCTCCCCGACGGCGGGTCGAACTCCCGGAGGAGGCAACGGATGACCAGGCCACCCCCGAGACGGGAATTCAAGGTCCTAGCCCAAGCGCGCCAGCGGTGGCCGAGGTCGACCTCGACACTAGCGCGGTAGCTGACGAGGAGGAGGAGATCCCTCGCGATCGTATTGATGACCGCGAGGAATTCACCCACGCACGCCTGGAGGGTCAACTCCGCGAGGTAAGGGATCCCCACTCATGCCCTGCAATGCATTAGGTCGAGTTTTTTTGTCACTTTCTTACCGGGGCCCCCCTCCTTGTCCTCTCAAGGCGATCGACAGCGTCTCCCGAGGGTTGCAAGGTCTCCACGAGCATGCCGACGTGCTCGGGGGCTCTCAATGTAGTGGAACGCTGGAGGCCGAAGCGCCAAACTCGCGACAACCATCGAGGTCGACCAAGCAGAGCTCGAGCGGGCTAACCGGGATCTCGACGACCTTCGTCAGATGATGGTGGCGCAGGAGGTGTTCCACGCGGCGAAGCTCGAGCAAACCAGGCCTCCGAGCGCGAGCACGCCTTCAAGGCCGTGGAGGAACGCTCGGGCGCCAAGGTAGAGGCGCCGAGAAGGCCGCCATGAACGAAGCTGCCCTCGACTCTGGCCGAGGCCCTACGCGCCAAGGTCGAGGTGTCGAGAAGGCCGCCCGAGTAGGCGATTCTCGCCAAGGCGCTTGCATTTGAGCGCACCAAGGTCGAGGCATTGGAGAAGGCCGCCACGAAAGAAGCGACTTCGCCAAGGCGCTTGCGCATTTAACGCGCCAAGGTCGAGGTATTGGAGAAGGCCACCATCGAACAAACGCCATCCTCGCCAAGGCGCCCCCGAGCCGAGGCCAAAACCGCGAGTCGGAGGAGAGGCTCGAGCGCCACTCAAGGCGCCGAGGCCGAGCGTGCCAAGGTCGAGGCGCCGAGAAGGCTTCAGGAGAAGGCGCTTCCTGCTCGATATCAAGGCCCCAGACTCGAGGAGAAGCTTGAGCGTGTCGCCAAGGCGGCGAAGAGCGCCTCGCCCAACTTGAAGACGAAGGCGCCGAGCCGTGGATGCTTCAAGAAGAAGCCCTCCACCTGTGGTGAGATAGCGACCGAGGGCAAAAGTAGCCACGCCGAAAGCAGAAAAACTTGTCCGCGAGATGGGCGACCTGTAAAAAATGTTAAAAGGCAAGAAATGCACTATCAGAAACAGATTGCTTTTGGTGAACAAGGAAACCTCATCCCTGTTTTAGATCTATAGTTGGGGATACTTGGAGTCCCTTCTGCTTCGCTTGTTTGCCGTGCCCGCGCTCTTTTGGTCGTGCGCCAATAGGATAGCCTAATCCAGCCCCCGTTGGGCCCGAGGTTGAGCGACGCGTGCCTCGGGCACAAGACGTAGATATGGACAAGCGGCCACGACCTGCAGAGTTGAGGACAAGTCCACAAAAGTAGAATGACGCGAAGCAAACCGGTTAAGTAGATGGTCACATTCGGATTATCGCCGAACGACTTATCGCGCTATGCGCATTGCCCAACAAATCAAAATGGCGAGGCTCTTGGTTCGGCCCGCACAGGGAGAGCTAGATTGCGAAGAGGTTCGCTTACGCTAGCTCTTCCACTGGGGTGAACGCCAAACTCGCGACACTTTAGACTAGGAGCGAATGCGCCTGCACGGAGGTCGTGTTCAGAGAAAAGGAGTCTTTAAAAGAACAAAGAAGAACACAAGTGGTAGCAGCATATAAAGAGCGAGAATAAATGAACAACTTTATTGAATTTTAAGGTATAGAGATTACACATAAAACTTTCGGTCGATCTATGTTCCACGAGCTAGAGAGCTCTCTCGCCATCGGCATCGCTAGCCAGTAAGCCCCGCGGCGATCTGCTGAAACGACTCAGAGGGGCCTCCCACCGTGGGGATAACTTGTTGGTGTTGGACGAGCCCCGAATCCGCCTCGGCTAGGTCCCCAACAAGGAGCTTCCTAGGTCGCATCGACCGAGACACATGTCTCGAAGAGCTTGCGGTAGTGCATTGATCGTAGCAATGGCACGGCATCTTACTTCTTCTGCGAGGGTAAGGTCGAGGGACCGTTTCGTGCTCGGTCGACTTGGTCGACTGTCGACTCGGCAGAGCCCAACAGAATTCCTGGAGGCGGACGGCTTCAAGATCAACATGAGCCGAAGGGTTGGACCTCGTGGGTCTGGCTTGTCGTGGTACGAATAGACCATAGGACGGTGGGAAGTTCGCCCACCTGTGTCTTGCCGTAGCGCTCGAGCTCATCCGCAACTCGCTTCTTGCCTCGACGACGGTTCGCTGGCGCTTCACGCCTCCGCTGTTCGGGTGGGCCACCGGTTAAGCATATTTTGATGCCGAAGTTCTCACAAAATTCCTAGAACAACTCACCGTAAACCGAGTATCGCTGTCGCGATAATCTTGCACGGAACCCCGCACTGTGACCACGAACAAGCGGAAAAATGAACACCGCCGAAAAGGATGGTCGAGACCGGTTCACCGATCCACTTGGTGAAGGTGTCGATGGCCACGAACAGAACTTCTTCCCCGACCGCTTTGTGGAAAAGGGCCGAGGATGTCCAAATTTCGTGTCGAGAAGGGCAGCAAGCGGATGGTCTGGAGCGCCAGAGGCGGCCGGTGCGACTTCCGGCGTGGAATTGGTATGCGCGTGCAAGTGCGGACGATATCACGAAAGATCTTGAAGCGCCATACAATAATACCCCATACGGAAGGCCTTGCTGACCATTGTCCTGTACGAAGAATGTGCTCCACAGAGACCCGAATGGATGTCATCTAGTAGGTACTTACCCTCCTCCGTGGAGATGCACCGCGTTAGGACGCCGGAGACATTTCGCCTGTAGAGCTTGCCCCCGATGAGCGTGTATAGACTCGCCCGGCGCTTGACTCGGTGGCCCATCCCAAGAGCAACGGCCAAGCTGAGCGCGCTAACACGCTGGTGTTGAGAGGTTTGAAGACCAGAGCGTTTGACTGACTTCATAAGCGGGGGGCGCGGTGGACGAAAGATCTTCTGGCTGTGTTGTGGTCACTCCGAACCACACCTAGTCAGGGTGACCGGCGAGACACCCTTCTTCCTGGTCTACGGCGCCGAAGCCGTCCTCACATCTGAGCTGTCATTCGGGTCACCGAGTATCTCGGCATTCAGCGAAGAAGGACAAGAAGACCATCGTGGGGAAGGCGTCAACCTTCTGGAAGAGGTGCACGACCGGGCAGCCTTGCGCACTGCCCGATACCAGCAAAGCCTCAGGCGGTACCATTCCGTTGGGTCTCCAAGAGAACACTAGCAGTTGGCGACCTGGTTTTGCGTAGAGTTCAGATGCATGCTGGGCTCCACAAACTTTCTCCCCGATGGGAAGGCCCCTTCAAGGTGGTCTCAGTGTCTCGGCCCAGAGCGGTCCGGTTGGCTACTGAGGATGATCAAGAGCTGGCCAACTCCTTCAATGTGGAGTTGTTGCGAAAGTTTTATCCCTAAAAAGCTGTAAGTTCCCAGTGGTTCGCTTTGGCCGGCTGCGTGGGTGAACTCTCCCCCGGCTGATTGGCGGTTGCTGGTTGTTAGTAAAGTTGCTTACTTTAAGAGCTTTTTGCTTTATTTCCTTTGTTTGTCCCCTGGCGGGAAAGCCTGCGTGGAAATGTCATGTGTCTTGATGGCTTGGCCGCTCTTCGCTGATCCGTGGTGATGCCCGGCCTTCGCGTCGAGCTCAGACGGGTGACCAAGAGTGCGAACCTGGCATGGTGGCTCAAACGCGGCCTGCACACCTCAGTTCAGCTCAGCGGAGCACCGACGGCTGTCTCCGCAAGCATCGCGTAAGCCCAATATCCCTCCTGCGAACCTGCTCCCATATCACGCAGAGTCAGTGGGCTAATTTTGGATCACGGGAGCCTAAGTTTCCAAGTAGGGAACCACGACATACCCGCGCAGGGCCTTACGTCCCCTAATATGTTTTCTACATGTTTTGTGCAATACCTACTTGTACTTTCAGTGGCTACGCGCGATCGCAGATGAAATGCTAAGTGTGCCTGTAACTCAGGCAGTCGAAGTAACCCCGTGGCAGCTGGGTGAGCAGGCGGGTGACCACGCCATGCTCGCTCGCCACCAAAGTATTGGCCCTCGTGACCGGTCAAGGAGCTGGTCGCCCAGTGGCCTATGATCAGATAAGTTGTTTGCATTTGGCATTCTTGACTTATTATTTTTTATGTCTGCACCTCGTTGGATCGAATTACGCGCGATTGTCGCTAGCATTGGGAACCTGACGGCTCCTTGCTGGTAAGTGGAGACGCCCAGTGTTCGCGTCGTGCAAAGTTGGGTGATCAGGTGTGCGAACCTGGCACGGTGGCTCAAACGCGGCCTGCACACCTCAGTTTAGCTCAACGAAGCACCGACTGGTTGTCCGTGAGCACCGCAAGCCCTATACCGCCTCGAGAACTCAAGCACTCGCTGCGATGTCGCGTTGGGCTCCAAGTGATCGCAGGGATAAAAGCTCCGAAAGGGCAAAGGCTAGTGACAATCGTGAGTAGATACTTAGCACTCTATTTGTTGTTACCACGCATAATATATATATAATTATTGTTTGCGTCACGGCAACTAAGAAATGCTGAGGCATTAAGCCTACCCGAAGAAATCAAGGCGGTGTGACGCGATCAGGCATGTAAGCTCGCTGAGGAGGTCTGGGATAGCGTTCAAGTCCAAGCGCACGTGCGCACCGAACCGCCTCAATAAGGGCATCCCTTGCCTCGGCGGGCTTCGGGGCAGCGCCGATTAGCGCATCGACAATGGTGGCATCGCGGGCGGCGGCGTCTTGCTCGGCCCATTCGGCCATGGCGAGCTCGAATTTGGCCCAAAGTTCCGCGAGGAGGACCTCCTCCTCAGAGATGCTGGTGGTCCACCTCCCCGGGGACAAATGCCACTTTCTTCAAGGGAAGAGCAACATGAGCTTCATCATCGGAGAAGGAGGAGCGGGAAGAGACCATCAAGAGTTTGAGAGAAAAAGAGGCTAAATGTTGTGGGGCGGTAGAAGGTTTGTATGGCAAACAGTCCTTCCGGTTCCAGTGTCTGTACCATTCTTATATGTTCAAGGTGCGAAAGCCGAAGCACCCCCGTGTCTGCTGGTGGGGGACTACGCCATTGCAGCCAAAGTGAAGTCTCTCAAGCAAAGAAGTTGAAAGGGCAAAGAGCAAAATGTGAAGGAAGCAGAAGGCGTGAACTATTGCGTGGGGGTGTACACATATATAGACCTCCCATGAGGACGGTTCGCGTCCAAGTGAAAGGCACGGTGTTTTGGGTCCCGAGAAAAATCAGCGGTCGTGGGGAGGACCGAAGCGGTTGCATGCACTGAGGTGGTGGGCCCATCCAGGAGCGCACTAGCATTAAATAAGGTCAAAAAAGCAGCGCGCGCTCCAGGACGGCCCCGAGGGCTAATGTCGGTGTATTTTGCACCGGGGTACCCTCTCTGCCATAGAAGTAATAGGCCCAGAAGGTGGCCTGGCCCAATTTAAGGCCCACGTGGCCCCCTGGCGAGCAGCTTGGCGATCACGCCCTACTCGCCGGGCGAGCGGCCCTCATGGCACCCTAGCGAGCACGCCTTGCCCGTCGGGCGAGAGGCCCACGTGGCCCCCCGGCGAGCAGCCTAGCGATCACGCCCTGCTCGCCGAGCGAGCTGCCCTCGTGGCACCCTGGCGAGCACGCCCTACCCGCCGGGCGAGAAGCCCACGTGGTCCCCCAATGAAAGCAACTGACAATCACGCCGCCGCCGGGCGGTGGCCAGCGTGGCGGCTCGACGAGCGCGGTGTTAGGGCCCCTTGTCATGCCACGAAGGCAACCAAAGGAATGAGGGAAGGCTTCACCGAAAGCTTCTCCCCGCACCTCGTGTCGTCATTACATCAGGAGGATTCAGCTTTCGACACGACGACGGCTCATCCCTCTGACGCTTCTCACCAACCCATCGTAGAAGCGTCCTATCCCGGGCGGACCGGGTGAGGCCTCTCACCGACATTAAATGAGGTTCGAAGGACAAGGCCACGGAGGCGTGCTTAATAAATGAGTCGTGGGTCGACATGGAAGCTGAATGATGGGTGTAATTAATGTGTTGTAGATAAGTATAGCACCACCTTCTCTTCTGCCTAGGGTGGCCCATCTATATAAGGGCGCCCTGGTGCATGAAGAAGGGGGCCGGTCGGTTAGAACCAGAAGCATAGAGAAACAAACACTAAAGAACACCCTTGTAAATGCTCCCCCCATTTTCTCAACGAAGAACTAGCAGGACGTAAGGCTATTACCCTCATCGGGGGCCTGAACCTGGGTAAATCACTGTGTCCACTAGCTTGCTGACGCCCAGAATCCATCGTTGAGAGACATTAGAGTTTCCAGCCACGAAGATGCCCTCTATCGAACCATAATTTTTGTCTAGGGAGTAGACACCCTGCTAGCAGAATCTTGTCAGGCGAAATACGCCGACAGTGTGTTAGGGTGGAATTTTGGTCATTTCCCTGGTGGATTTGGGTTGGGGTGATCACCGGAATGATTTTGGTGAATGTTCAGGTTTTAGGTAGATTGTTGGGTTGATATTCAGGTTGAGTTTTGGGGTATCTATGGTCAGCTCCAGAGGGTACATAGGTTATGAAAAATGTAGATCTTTGTCTAAAGTTTCATTAGAGTTCAAGAACGTAAAATTTGGTTAAGCAGTTTAAAAGTTATGATGTGTTGAAGCCGGCTGTCCAGAATTTGATTGTTGCTGAAAGTAGTTGCGGTAATCTGCAGATTAGGGCTATTTAGTGATCAAATTGAATTATCTCCACAAGTAAAGAGAGATAGATAAGTTTCTACAGATTTTATAAATGTTATGGTTTCCTATTTTTTGAGTTATATAAAAATAGTTATGAAAATATGAATTATGCTGTCTAGTGTGACGACAAATTAGTTTTCGGGGTTGAAATCGATGGGATAGATGAATTAATTGAAAAAGATAGATAACTATAAAATTTTGGTTAATCTTCTTTAGTTTTTGACGAATACCCATACCAGGGGTACCCCACAGCAAAGTATACATCTATTTCAAGATCGTATTTCTCTGAGTTATCTAGCCTCGGAGTTCGGGCTGACAATAGCGCAAGAACCCTAAAGGTGAAACCAACATGGCCCTCGTCCCTCACTAAAAGGGGGTTATCGTCGGCATTAAATATGATACAAAACGGACCACACTGGACTACATCATCATCAGAGGCCTCCCTAGACCCCAAAGGGTCACCCGCCTTGATCGCTCCGGCCGAACCTCGGATCGGACGTTCTCGCCAGTCCCGACCGACCCAGGGCCGACGTCTCCGCAGGCACCTACTCCGACCTGACCCCGCATCAAGTACCACTATAGGCTCCAACCAGGACCCCGACCAGGGTCCCCGCAAGCCTCGGCCCCGCAGCCTCGCCACGCCGCCAGCCTACGCCGAAGGGTCACCGTTGCACCTGACATAACAGTAACATTGGGCGCGATGGTTCCTTCCCAAGGCAACTAGAGGGCGGCTCACTAAAGCACCTGCTTTTTCAAGACGCCAAGATCTCGACAGCGCCAGAGGGCAGTGTGCACCTCCAAAAGGGCCGCCACAGGTCTACTCCACCCCAGATGGGATGTGCTGAGCTCACACCATCATGACCGAAGACCAGTCGCCTGCGAAGAGCCTCAGACGCCATCATGACCAAGACCAGACGCCTTGACGTAGCATTCCCTTACCTCTTTTTCAAATCCTCGTGTAACCTGCCCCCTCGGCCTATATAAAGGGAGGCAGGGCCCTTGGAGGAGGGGATATATAGATTTTCTTTCCTTTACACCTACGTGAGTTCACTAACTGCACCTCCTCAGACGCCAGGTTCTCCGACCTGTGCCGGCGCCAGGCTTAGGAAAGCCCTCCCGATTTCTTCTCCCCGAGCGAGTGCTAAGGGCATGTCCTTAGCCTCCATTTGTAATCTCAATTTGCTCCCCGAGCTCAGGGCAATTCAAATCGCCACCACAAACTGGAAGTAGGGACATTCAAATTAACCAAGATAAACCGGACTTCTTTGGTCTAACCATTCGAGGAGAGGACGCCAACCCTATACTTACAAATTCATTGCTTGCTATACTAAACAATCGGCTTTCATAAAGTATATGGTTTTCCTTGTTTGGGCTCATGAGCTAAGAGTAATGGTTTTCCGATCACTGGGATAGCAAAGGGGTGAGCTGCCCGGCATGTGAGAAGGTTAAAAATGGGTTTGGGCGTAGTTACGATATCATTATTATTGATGCTTGGAAAACAGGTTCCCCGCCGAGCTTACTTGTTGATTGAGGGATTAACCAAGGCCCCTTTCTCGTGAAGGGATTACGTCCGAAGAATGCTGATAGGAATGTGATGCTCGAAAGGACAGTGGACAAGGAATTTTATATTGGTTCGGGCCTCTCACGATCGAGATAACAACCCTACGTCTAGTGATTTTACTATTGCTTGAGTTCTTACAGGAAAGCTTGCGAGTATGTATCTGTATGTTTTTCGTATCTCTTCTCCCTTTACTCTGATCTATCGCAGGAGTATTTATAGGTGATTGAAGCAACTACAGCCAATAACGCACCATTAGTGTGCTTGAACGTGACTGTAACTGCACCCTTGATTTTCGCCATGTTGTGTCGTGGACATGATGGACTCAGATCGTGGCATAATGGTCTTTAACCGCAGCGTAATTATCGCCACGTCGTCTTTATGGGCCGAGCATGACCTGTTGGACATGCTTGGGATTTTTACTCAACTCTGACCGACCGTCATGCACATCTGAGCAAGCATGCTTAGGGAATTGTGGCACATGCTAGGGAACGAGCTTAAGCTTGGTCAGAGTGGACCCACTAGCTGGCTCATCTGAAGATCTTCCTTGGGGACACCATCCAAGGGCATACATGGTCGGCCGAAAGCAGGCTGCCAGGGTATAACGGTCTTTATGGAAATTATTCAATCCTTGATAGCTAGCCCCTGAGGCTCAAGTGGAAATCTACTTGGCGGGGCCTTCCCCTTGAGCCTACTGACTCACGAGAGGGATTGGAATCTTGCAGTGGAATACTACTGCAGCATCCGAGTAACACCTGCTCAAAAGACGAGCATGATCGACAAGGATCGAGAGAAGTTCGTCCTCCGACCAAGGAAGGCTCGGGCAAAAGAGCATCGAAGGTCATGATGGTTCCTTCCCCGCAAAGCCTTGCAGGAGCAGTTCAAACAGTTTTTTGGGAACCACGTCTTTATTGGACAGTTTCGAAGATTGCGCCGCCGCGTGTGGGTTCATGAATAGGTGGGGGCGGTTTTTGGCCTCCAAAAGGTCGCGCCTGTTCGACTTCTCCGCCTATATATCCAAGCGGGAACAGTGATGAAAAACCCTTCATCCGTACTTCACAATCAGGCTCCCAAAATCTCCTAAGTCCCAAACTCTTTCACTCTTGCGCTTTCTTCCTCAACCTTCCCCATGGCGAAGTTTGGTCTGAGCAAAATCAGCAAGGAGAGGCTGCAAATACTCAAAGATCTCGGCTACCTTGATGTGGGTTCCTGGCGAGTTCCCGATGGCGAAGGAGCCCTAGTGCCACACAACGACGAGATCATCTCCTGCGACCTCTACACCATCAACGGGCTTAAAATGCCCAAGAGTGAGTTCCTTGAGTCCGTACTCGCCCAATGCGAGTGAGAGATTACCAATCTTAACCCTAATTCCATTCTTATTCTGGCCATCTTCTCGCATCTTTGTGAGAGATTACCAAAGATGCGAGAAGATGCGAAGGAGGAGGTGAAGCGACTTCGTCAAGAGGCCCACGAAGGATGCGAAGCTCGACGGCGAGTCCTTAACCTCAAGGCCGAGCTCGATGAGGCGAAAGAAAAACTTTTGGCACTCAGAGAAGCAAAGCTCGGCACTTTATGTAAATTTGTTAAACATTTGAATGAAAAATGAATGACTTTTGCCCTATACCTTTCGCAACTTGTCCCCTAATGAGTGCTTGCACAAAACAGACGAAACAAGGCGATCAAATGAAAAACATAGTGAACAAAAATAGAATGAAACACGAGCGTGTGTTTTTAGAAAAACACAATAGTTCATCCTAATAAAGCCCCCGCTGTGAATGAAAGTCGTGCACCTGAGTTGTAAGCATGAGCTCTTTCACGGGAAAGTTAGAAAAACTGCGTGTTCCTCCCCTTAATGACCTAACTGCCATTTCTCTGAGTTGCGAGCATAGGTTAGGTCGGGAGAAAGGAATATGTGCATGGCCTTAACTTCCTGAGTGTCTCGAATCCATGCCCCTAAGTTGCAAGTATAGCCTTGACGAGGAAGAACGCGCGGTTGTTCGACAAAGCGCATGATGACCAAGCACAAGTAGATCGAGCTAAGACTCCGGACCATCCAAGAGGGTGTCTGTATGCGATTGTGAACTTGCAGCAAAGAACTACTGGAGATAAAAGCTAGACAAAGAGCTTATGCAGTTGATCGACGTTCAAAGAGCTGGCAAGCACCCGACCATCCTCCATCGCTAAACGGACAGCCCCCGGGCGCGTTACCGAGATGACCGTGAATGGACCCTCCCATCTAGGGACACTTGTTAGCTTTTGACAAGTCCTGGACTCGACATAGGACTAGATCGCCAACTTGCAAGGTCCTTGGTTGGACTAACTTAGCCGTGTGGCTACGAAGAGCTAGTAGGTAAACCGCGAATCACAGCAAAGCCCATTCACGTGTCTCCTAAGCGAGGTCTAGGTCTACGAGATGCTCAAGCTCTTGGTCAATGCTGTCGACCAAGAGCACTCTTAGAGAACCCAGCACTATTTCGGTGGGCAATATGGCCTCTGCACCGCAGACAACCTAGAAAGGGGTTTCACCCATAGCTCGGCTTGCTGTAGTGCAAATTGACCAAAGGACGGAAGGAAGCTCATCCACCCATGACTGACTGTGCTGACTGAGGTTTTCAAAAATCCTCTTTTTGATCTCTTGAACAATCTGCCCATTTGCTCGCTTGGCCGCTCCATTGCTCTGCCGATGCGCTACAGAGACGAAGCAGACCTTTGTCCCGATGTCTTCGCAATAGGCCTGAAATAGCTCACTGGTGAACTGAGTGCCATTATCCATGATAAGGCGATTGGGAATGCTGAAACACGTCACCACGTTACTGTGAAAAAACTTCTTGGCCGCTTGAGCCGAAATAGTCGACACGGGCTCGGCTTCAATCCACTTAGTGAAAGTGTCAATAGCCACGAGCAAGAATTTGTAGCCCTTCTGACCTCAGAGGAAAGGTCTGAATATATCGACTCCCCAGGTCGAGAATGGCTATAATAGAGGGATGGTTTGAAGCACGTATGTCGGCTGGTGTGCCTTGCGAGCATGAAACTAGCATGCTCTGCAAGTTGTCATGATCAACCGAGCATCGACTAAGGCCGTTGGCCAATAATAACCCAATTGGAAGGCTTTGCTCACAAGCGTCCTGAAAGACGAGTGGCCTTCGAACACTCCCTCATGGATATCTCTAAGAAGGTATTTGCCCTGTTCTTGAGATATACACTTGGAGAGGACTCCTAATGCTCCTTTGCGGTATAAGGCACCCTCGATCAACTTGTAGGGAGAGGATCGCCTTATAAGCTGGGAACACTCGGCTTCTTCCTTGGGCAACGTTTCATGTGCAAGATATTGGATGAATAGCGTCATCCAATTCGCACCATGCTCGAGAAGGGAGACGTTACCGCACATCTCCAATGCCTCCTCTACAGAGGGAATGGAGGGCTTGTATAAGTGCTCGACGAGCACTCCTGCCGGAGGGGAAATTTGGGAGGAACCGACCTTTGAAAGCTGGTCGGCCAGGGAGTTGTCCTTCCTAGGGATGTAGAGTACCTCGAAATTCTTAAAGTACTTCTCCATCTTCCTCACTTCAACCAAGTAAAGAGCCATTGAGTTATCGGAACACTGATACTCCTTATTGACTTGGTTGACGACCAACTATCAAACGCTGTCGGGACCCGAATTCGCAATCCGGAAACCCTCTGTGTTTTCAGCACTAGTCCCAGGATCAGTAGCTAGTGCCCACAGTTAACAAAGATGAATATCACAATCATACACAACGGATTAATAAATAAAGAATTCATCTTTTAATATAACATGTTGAACAACCTTAAGGTCAACTTACAATTGTGAAGCCTAGATGGCTTCAACTCGAGTAAAACGAACAAAGAATGAACGAAGAACGCCGATGAATCCCATCAAAATACCACGTGCATTTGACAAGGTTCAACTCCTAGATATTCACCTTCTTGCGTAATCCTCCTTCTTCAAGACGAGACTTCTCCTCAACTGGTGATGTTTTGTTATAGCAAGAGTGAGTACACAACCGTACTCAACAAGTCGTGCACAGAATGCAAGTCTAAATAACTATATGCACAGCTTATTCCAATTGAATAGCTGAATTGGCTATTTTTCATAAAACATCATTTACAAATGAATATCATAAATAGATTGAAAAACAAGTAATACCCATAATAACTTTCGTAATCATTCTCAAGTAAAGCATTTCTCTTCCTTAACCAATTTCCAAATCACATTGTCCACATTCCCAACCTCATTTTTATCAAAATCTAACCCTTGATCAGAATCCCGAGCAATGTCCAATATCGCGACACGGCTATTCAATAGTTTTTACACTCGCAGAGGTTGTACACTTTACCCACAAGATACAATCAACTCACCACGTCACCGTGAATCGCCATACAAGAGTATGCTAATGAGCGATCATAACAAAGCCTTTCGTAAACTTCTAGCTCAACCTAGAACCTCTCCGGTTGCCTTCACTATCACTTCCTCACATTGAGCCAAGTATAGGACCGATTTAACACCGTTGGATTCGTACCAAGTCAGAGTACGTACGCTCCCCCATACGCTATTTCCGTAATCGCCACCCCGAGGTATCAAAGGTGAGATATCGTAATCCTACTAAACTAGGTCTTCCCATTCGCACATGTGGTTGTACGAGACTCAGTCAAAGGCTTGCAAGGTGAAGTCCTTAGGGTGACCAAGGCAAGACTACCCCAATAATTCACCAACAATACCATCACATAATTCACCAACAATACCATCACATAATTCACCAACAACACCGCCAAATACCAAAGCGACATATCCAATGCCACTCTTGCCACTTGCCTCGCCTAAAACATTTTACCACCCCAGCTTGATTATTGCAACATAATGCCAACAACAACTCAACATCCATGCAGAACCACACCGTTCCACATATCAACATCATCGTGTGGCAACACGTCACACCATTTCACAAACACGCTTCATAATCCATTAATCAAGATAACCTTTTATTTTCAAAAGACATGAGTTGCGTGGCATGGCTAAGCAATTATACATGGTCTAACCAACCCACGCTAAGCAAGTAATAACAACCAACTAATAATCAACCATCTTAGGGTGACAAATGAATTATGGCATACAAATAATCATGGCAAGGTGATATTAGCAATTGGATTGAATAACTAATCCTAAATTAATTTAAATCATTTTAATCTTGAACTAGCATGCAATAATTTGAATCAAAGTAAATTTGTAAAACTAGGAGCAATATGATCAAAGCACAACTTGCTTGGCACTTGCTATAAACTGCTCTTTACTCTTTTAAATTGATCTTCGACTTCCTTAACCTTTGTCTCTTCAATCGAATGCTTCGACTTCCTCATCCTTCAGCTACTTCGGGTAACTTCTGGACGACACGTCTAACGACAAAGAAGCATAAAACAACAAATCTCAAAAGGCAATTCAAATAAACTCCAAATTAAGATTAGATTGGTACTGAACGAAAGGGATTGAATTTAGGAACTTGAATAGATTTGATCAAAGATCGGATGAAAGAGAACAAGCTTTCAGAAAATTTATCGAGGAGGTTATGACTGATAATTAGGGAAGAACAGAGTATAGTCCAGGGAATATCCTTCGAGATTAATTAACTCGATTGAACAGATATTGACATATGGGCTCTCGATCTATAGATCGGGTCCATAAAGATATGTTAGTTCACGATGAACTAGACTCAGGCACATTGTTGACTAAGTAGATACACAGTCAAATAAAAGAAATATAGGCTGATAGATTAGATATGAGTACAAGGATATGACATATGGCCAATGGTGTATCAATCAAGTCCATGAATGATTTTCCAATCAATGGTAGATTAGATTTTCAAAGATAAGATAAGGACAAGTGGGATCAACATCCACTGCGATTCGATATGGGGTTCAGTCGACATACATCAATGAAAAGGCTCGATGATGACAAGACGGCGATGATAAGAAGACGGGGCTAAACTCAAAGTGATAAGGCTAGATCACATCAAGGTGATAGAAAAGACGATGACATCGCACTAGGGCCTTTACTTGCATGCACACATGTGATGAGAGCAAAGCGTTAACGGCGGATTGTTAACGACGAAACATTAACAGCGGAACGTTAACGATAGAAAGTTAACGGCGAAACGTTAACGGCGAAGGCGAAGCGATGATGGAATGCTCATGGAATAACAAGGTGGCGCCCGTCGGTGCAATGACATGGCAGTGATAGAATGCTACAAAGGATGGCTAACTGAGACGCGAATCGATACAAAGGACTAGGCCAAAAGACGACGGGTAGATTCAATAACATGGCTTTAACGGCAACCAGAAATCAAATGAACTTCACTGATGGGTAAAATAGGGAATAATGATATACTGGACACAATGGCATGGCCACGACAAACCAAAATGGTTGGAGGCACAAGACGACGCGCGGCGGCGGCAAAAGGCGGCTGCCGACGAATAAAAATAATTTCGGTAGATGCAACAGCAAAGGGAAAATATCCATCGCGTAGAACGCGCCGAGACGAACTCAACAATATAGGCGGATTTGGCAGCGACCCACCGGATTGATCACAAACGGCCGACGAACGGCTCCCGGAGCTAATAGATCAAACGGTCATAACTATTAAAATAATAGATGAAACCTAACCAAATTTTACAGAGAGCTATCTGGGAATATTTGGTACAATATGATGTGAACGGATCTGAGTTTTACCTTCTGAATCAACGGGGAACGCGCGACGAAGTTTTCTGCTGTCTACAACGCAGTCTGATCGGAGAAAAGAATTTTCTGCGCAAGATTACAAGGTCAAAACCTTGGGTTAGTGTGAGCACCATGTAGAAGACAACAAGAGGAGTCTACCATAAATATTTCACGGCCTAACTCGCAGAAACGAGGGAGAACAGCCTTCGGCAAAATTTGATATTTGGGCGGTCGTAACTTTTGATTCCATCAACCAAATTTCACGAAATTTGAAAGGGAGACAGAGGGTATCATAGAGCACAAGGTGATATAGTCAGATCACCAAAATTCATGATGAGCCAACCAGGAACGCGACGCCAATACAGACCGACGTTCGGCGGCGTTTTGGAGGATGAGGGATGGATTTCTAGGGTTTAGGTGAGGTCCATGAGGTGACATATGCGCGGGAGAGGCCATGGGAGGTCTACACAAGGTTGGGGTGGTGGCTAGGTCAAGAAAAACCGAATTTGGAGCAAAACGGATCAAATCGGCATTTATATGAGCATGTGGCGTGCGTGCACAGAATTGGGGCGACGTGGCCACTTGAGGGCCGGCCAATGGTGGGGATGGACGGCGAGGTGAGGGGGAGCCCGTGGGCACGTCGGCCGACCGCGGGGATGACTGGAGCGGCAACGAGATCGGCGGCCGGAGCGACCAAAACGGTCCGAATGGCATGGTGCCCAAAATCACATTAAAACACAAAATTTCCTAAAACTAGCGAGACCACGGTGTAGAGAAGATCCTACTAGACTATATCTAGAAGGAATTTGATTGGGGATTACCGGTTTGGGAGGAATCGATTTACTTAATGGAACTCGACTTGACGATTTAATCTAACGCAAATTCCCTGAGCAATTCTTGATTTAAACCTGGATTTTCTTGAGGGGTTATAATCTACACACTAATGCGCACAAGGTGACGCGAATGGAAGTCGATTTGCCTTATCGATCAAAGATGGCACTACGATGCTAACGGAGGATGTCCGTGACCGCTTTTCCATTTTCTAAGGGCAAATATTCTGGAAATGGAAGGCAAGGGTGAGCACCGTGTTGGGGAGACTGAAACGCACATTTTGCGTAGTCACATGCGTTGAGGGAAGGAGAAACGAAAAAGTTATGGTTTAAACAAGAAACGGCAAAGAAGTGATTGCAGCGTCCGTTTCACTTGATTTCAGAGGGGAAACTACAGGGGAATTGAAGCCCTTAACTAGGCCGACGATTTGCAATTGACCTCACTCGATTTCATTGAGAATTGCAAAAGTTATGAGCATTTGAATATGGGCTAGACATGGAGGCTGAATTCTGCATAGTGCTGGCACTTGGAGAAGATGAACAGTGCTATTTTTAAAGCACGCGAGATAAAATAGATAACAAGATCTAAAAATATTAAAAAAGATCCTAAAAATCATAATTAATAGAATGGAACCCAATAAAATTGGTTTCGCTGATTTTGGATGAATTTTGGAATTTAGATTATTTCGGGAGAGAAATAATGGATTTGATGAAAGCGCGAGAGATAAAATACCAGAGGAATTCTATAAATCTTGTAAAAATTTCCAAAATAATTTTAGAATATTTGGAACCTAATTCTATGAATTTTGATATTTTTGGAGTATTTTGAAACCCAGGTGAAATTTCGAATAAGGACCGAAATTGGAAATTCTGACTTTGCGGACGGTAAAGGATTGAACTTTAATTTCAGAAGAAAATGGATGCTGGTTAATTAGAACATCGAGGAAAATCCAAATTTTGGATTTAAATAGAATTTCAAAGGAAAGGTTTGAATTGGAATTTGGATATAGAATTGTCCGAACAATTAATAATTCAAATTAAAAATCCAATTAACATCCAATTGTTTAAATTAATAATTTTAATTAATTTTTAGCAAATCTCAAATTTGGGAAATTCCCTGAGATACAAAGAACACTGCAAAAACTAAATTTTAAATTACTTGATGTAATACGTATATAACATTAAATTGCTTTAGATTTAGAAAATTCTAAATTAAGCTTCTTTAATTAAAATAAGATTGATGTAAAATTTTTGGAGAGCTAATTTAAATATAAATTTTTGAAAACCCAAATTTTGGGATATTACAATCGCCTCTTACAGTTAGTCGTTGGACTCTAAGCGCTTTGCATGCTCGTAGTTCGGCCAGAAGGTCTTCATACTCTACCGCATTATTGGTCGCGGTAAAGTGTAATTGAATAGCGTACTGGAGTTGATCTCCCTGAGGGGATACAAACACGACTCCAACCCCCGAGTGCTCATAGGCTCGAGACCCATCGAAGTACATAGTCCAATGACCTTCTTTAGATCTATCGAGCTCGGTAGCGGGTGGCACTGGATTTGTTCATTTCGCTACAAAGTCTGTCAAAATCTGGGATTTGATCGCCGTACGAGCTGAGAACTGATATCAAACTCGGCAAGCTCCATGGCCCATTTCGCTATTCGACCACCGACATCTTGATTTCTTAGGATCTCCCTAAGTGGAAAGTTGGTCGGGACTACGATCTTATGAGCTTGAAAATAGTGGCGCAGCTTTCTGGAGGCCATAAACAGTGAGTACAAGAGCTTCTGAACCTCAGGATATCACTCCTTCAGTCCATGCAAGACCTCACTAACATAGTAAATTGGTTGCTGCACCCCATCCCTTTCAACTGTTAACACCGCACTTACGGCCTGCGAGGTTACTGCTAGATATAGCAACAAGGTTTCCCCTGACCTTGGTGTGGTTAGGATAGGTGGACTGGACAGATACTGTTTTAGCTCTTTAAAAAAGCGGTTTGCTTTTTCTGTCCAGGTGAAACTATCATGCTTGTGGAGCGCCTTGAAGAAAGGCAGCCCATGCTCGCCTAATCAGAAAATGAAGCGACTTAGAGCCGCCATACGTCTGGTCAAACCTTGGACCTCCTTTACACAGTTAGGTGGTCACATTCTTTCAATGGCTTCAATCTTTTTTAGGTTTGCCTCGATACCTTGCGGGCCGATCATGTAGCCAAGCACCTTGCCCGCCCTTACACCGAAGACACACTTTTCTGGATTAAGCTTTAATTTGATGTCTGTTGAGGTTACAAAAAGTTTCCTTAAGGTCGGATACATTACTTGAGGCGAGCTTACTTTTGACCACTCTGTCGTCCACATAGACCTCCAGATTTCGAACTATTTGATCTGGGAAGGTCTTCTACATGAGGCGCTGGAAGGTCGCTCCAGCGTTCCTAAGACCGAAAGACATGAGCGTATAGCAGAACGTGCCGAATGGGGTAAGGAAGGAAGTTTTCTCTTCATCTTCAGGTGATATGCTGATCTGATGGTAGCCCGAGTAGGCGTCCAAAAAGCTCATCACCTGGGACTCCACTTTTGCGTCGACCAACTAGTCTATGCGCGGTAGCAAGAAATTATCCTTGGGACATATGACGTTCAAGCCCGTGTGGTCGACACACATGCACCATTTGCCCCCCTTCTTCTTGACGATGACCAGGTTCGCTAGCCATTCCGAATGCTCGACTTCTCGGATGAAGCCGGCCTTGAAGAGCTTGTCGAGTTCATCCCGGATGATTGCTTGTTTTTTTAGGGAAAAGCACCTGAGCTTCTGCCGCACAGGTTTCTTATCAGACTGAACAGCTAGCCTGTGCTCGATTACTTCTCTTGGGACTCCGGGCATGTTGGACGGCTCCCAAGCAAACACATCCGCATTCTTTCGGAGGAAAGTAATGAGCTCGAGTTCCTATTTGGGATCAAAGAAGGATCCCAAATGCACAACCTTGGTCGGATCCAGGCTGCTCAGCGGGACCACCTTGGTTTCTCCTCCTGGCTGGAGGGCAACCTTTGGCTAGGAATTCTTCGGCTCTTGGTCAGGACCGCATTGAGTCAACTGCCCGACCATGTCAAGCGACTTTTCGTCGCAATTTAGGGCCACCTTTTGACTCCCCTTTATGGTGATTACACCGCCTGGGCTGGGAACCTTCAAGCACTGGTACGCATGATGCGTGGCGGCCATAAACTTGGTAAGAGTCGGCCCGCCGAGGATGGCATTGTAGGCTGACTCAAAATCGACTACCTCGAAGGTGATCCTCTCCGTCCAAAAGTTGCTCGGACTCCCGAACTGGACGGGCAAAACAATCTGGCCAAGAGGCTTGGCCGAGGTGCCCGAAACGATCCCGAAGAAGGGGACCGCTATGCTCTTGATCTTGGATCGACGAACTTGCATCTCGTCCAGGACCTTGGCAGAAATGAGGTCCAAAGGACTCCCGCCATCAATGAGGACTCGTCCCACCGTGGTATTGCTGATGGTTAGATTCATGACCAAAGGGAGTTTCTGAGGCTTGGTCATTCCAAGGGGGCAATCATCCTTGGAGAAAGTGATGGGCAGCTCAGACCACTTGAGCTGCGCACAGGGGGCTCGCCTTGAACAACATGGTGTACCTCCCGTGCTACCTCCTTCAAATCTCTACGGGATTTATAAGCCGAGGAGCCCCTGAATATTACCGCAATATGATTGCGGGGCTCTTGGTATTCTATGTCCTCATCGTCGTCATTAGCGAGTTGCTTACCCTTGCTGCTCTCACCCTTTTCTGGGAGCATGGGCATAGGACCCTTGCCATTGTAGAACCTTTCCAAGCAGAATGCCCAAGTCCTGTAATTACGAAGATCATGCCCATAGGCCTAATGAAGCGGGCAAAAATGATCGTTTGGCAGAATACCTTGGGTATCATGACGTTGGTCATTGCGATCTTGGTTGTTACACCGCTGAGGTGGTCGGCCCCTGCCTCTCCTGCACTGGTGCGACTGTGGTGCTCATGATGGATGATGCTCGATAGCCGCCACCATGCTCGGCGCAGACGGCCTCTTCTTCTTCTGTATTTTCTTCTCCACAGAGCCTGGATTTCTCTTGCTCGTGAATCCTTCTAAGCCCGGCTGAGGCGGCAGCTTGCCTTCGTCCAGCATCTTCTTCCACTAGACTGCCTCATCGGCATTCGCATACCAGTCGGCCATACAGAACAGCTCGCTGGCCGTTATGTCTGGATGGATCTTTAAATCTTGCATGAAGCATATGTCCTGAACTCCGAACTTGAAAGCACAGACAACAGCTTCATTTGAAATGTTTGGGATAGAATTCCAAACCTTGATAAACCTTTGAATGAAGTGTCTTAAAGACTCCTTCGGTCTAGATCAGGCGCTCGAGATCACGCTCCTTGCCTGGGCGGATGTAGCAGCTTTGAAAGTTTGCCTGAAGCACTTCACTAAGTTGCCTCCAAGAGCGGATCGACCCCTCCTTTTGGTTGAAGAGCCACGTCCTAGCGGCTCCATCCAAGACCGTGGGCAGGAAGTTGGCCATAACTCTCTCTCATCCCCTCCAGCTGCCAGGATCGTAGTGGAGTAAATCGAGAGGAACTCATCCGGGTTTTGAGTTCCGTTAAATCTCTCAATATGACCGGGCTTGAATTTGCTTGGCCACGAGACATCACGAAGGGACGCTGAGAAAGCTCGGCACCCGAAGGCTGGGCTGTCACGATGATCCCTCCGAGCATGGTGATCACGGCGGTCACTACCGCGATGACTTCCTATGCGAGGACCAAGGTGAGAGAATACCTCTCCATATCGGCGCAGCAGAGATTGCTCTGAGGTCGAGTATTCGGTATGCCCGTGACTGGATCGAGCATACCTTTGACCCCACGACGTCATCCGGGAATCGCTCCGAGCGTCCTCGCGATACCGATCATGCTTCCTGTGGCCTTCCCGAGCAGGACTCAGGAGTCACCGTGTCGGGAGCGAACAGGAGAATGACGCCGATTGTCACGGGAAACACTCTGAGCTTCCTTGTCACAAGGTGATCCTGAAAGCTTCATGTCGGCAGCGAGCTTCTCCAGATTTTTGGCACAACTGCGCCCATTGCCTCTAGGTCCACCTGACTGGGGAAATTCCGAAGGTCGCGCACAACCGTTGCCATAGCCTGCAACCGTTCAACGCTTTGTAGAACGGGAGGGGGTGCTCTTGACCATCACCATGCACGTGTTCGGCGAAGGTGCTCATGGAACTCCCACGAGTCAAGATTCACCGTGCCCAAATTCATGAGCTTGGTGACGAATGCTCGCCAGGGTTCTGTTCAAAGACGCCTTCAGATGGCTCTTAGTTGTCTCGTAGCGACAATGACGTGCAGTCCCCGAAGATTCAACTTCGGGATCTTCTTCGCCTCTCGCCATTTTGATATCGTGGGAGTACAGGGACCGCAAAGGTGACATCATGGTGTCTCCTTGTGACGCGGTCTTGTGATCGGGCTCAAAATGGTCAGGAATATCCAAACCATCGTAGAGACCATCACACTCCTCATCATTTGTGAGGGAATTGTGCTGCGAACGGAGGAAACGCTCTCGCACTGCAGTAGCCGGGGAAGGACTCCCGGGCTCAGTGTGACCTTCTGGGTCAGCCACACCAGCTACGTCTTCGTCGGCGTAGTACATGTCATCATCCTCAACGTCATTGAAGGCGCAAAAGTCTTGAGCATCCTGAGAATTAGGCATCTTCAGGGATTCTTCATGAAAGGACTCACCAGTCGATCCCCACAGAGGGCACCAGCTGTCGACGTTTGGAAAACAGGTTCCCCGCCGAGCTTACTTATTGATTGAGGGATCAACTAAGGCCCCTTTCTTGTGAAGGGATTACGTCCGAAGAATGCTGATAGGAATGTGATGCTCGAAAGGACAGTGGACAAGGAATTTTATACTAGTTCGGGCCTCTCACAATCGAGATAACAACCCTAAATCCAGTGATCTTACTATTGCTTGAGTTCTTACAGGAAAGCTTGGGAGTATGTCTCTGTATGTTTTTCGTATCTCTTCTCCCTTTACTCCGAACTACCGCAGGAGTATTTATAGGCGATTGAAGCAACTACAGCCAATAACGCGCCATTAGTGTGCTTGAACGTGACTGTAACTGCACCCTTGATTTTCGCCATGTTGTGTCGTGGACATGATGGACTCAGATCGTGGCATAATGGTCTTTAACCACAGCGTAATTATCGCCATGTCGTCTTTATGGGCCGAGCATGACCTGTTGGACATGCTCAGGATTTTTACTCAACTCTGACCGACCGTCACGCACATCCGAGCAAGCATGCTCAGGGAATTGTGGCACATGCTAGGGAACGAGCTTAAGCTTGGTCAAAGCGGACCCACCAGCTGGCTGATCTGAAGATCTTCCTTGGGGACACCATCATCCAAGGGCATGCATGGTCGGTCGAAAGCAGGTTGCCGGGGTATAACGGTCTTTATAGAAATTATCCAATCCCCAACAATTATGTTTCATGCTTGTACTATTATTGTATGATTTTGATATGGATGTATCTATTGCAGCAGGTATGACTTTGGGAGTGGCTTCAACCTGACGCCACTTCGTTCCCCATGGGTAAAGAGGCAAGTGCATGATAGAACAATAGATGGTTGTTTATTCTTGCTCTTAATTGATTATCTAAATTTATGCACCATGCTATATCAATATGATGTCATATGATGATGATGTTGAGTACATAATGGGATGGCCACTTGATAATGTGGATAGTCACTTGGTAATGTTGGTATATGGTGAAGGATTGTAGGAAAATATTGCACCACTTGCATTCATATCATGAAAAGTGCATATGAGTCAGGTCCATGAGAAAGTCATATAACTAATCTGAAGTGCTTGCACTAGGTTGATGAGAAAGTTATGACTAGGTCCTAAGTGCTCTTGAGTAAGACCTACTTTAGTAGGCCCCTCCATGGGATGGAATGAAACGAGAATGCGACACCGACGGGTGTGCACTTATCTATACCAGTGTAAGCTATGAGATGTACATATGAGCATTTGTATTGCATCGCTAATGATGATTGAGGACTAATGAGATAAATTGTTATGTATTGAGTTGTGGACTTATCCAAAGATGATTAATGAGATGAATATAACAAATAGCTTTGCTATTATTGTATTATGTACTTGCTGATTTTAAATGCGATAAATGGTTATATTAGTGTATTATTATGTACTTGCTAAGTCGTGGATTTACCCTTGCTTACTTTAATATTTTAGGTAATCATTGAAGGTGACATACATGGGATGGGACTAGCATTGTTGTGTCACTTATTACATCACCTTCACAATAATTTAGTATTAGTGTTCACTTATGAATAAGATGGTGCTTAACTATATTTTGACAATGAAATCACATAGTTGCAACAATGGGCATCTGAACTTAGTTGGTTATTTTTGTTAAAAATTGAGAAGTGTGGTTGTTTATCTATTGGGCAGCTTGGGTGCGTGGTTCTAAATCTTATTATTGTTTTCTTATTGTTTAAATGATTATGCAAATTTATTGTTATTGATGGCTTAGTAATGGTGATAATTGTTAGATTGTATGCTGAAATTATGGTTAATATTATGGTAAAAGTGAGGAAAACTTTAACCCTATTATTGTTCTTGTTTCATTCGTTGCTGCTAGGTACATTGTCATTTGATCTAGTCATTGTTTAGTTGGTGTTTAGCGGTTAAAAGAGGTGAAGTCTTACTGAAATTTTATGTGTACAATGGTTAAGAGTTAGCAAAAAAAAAAGTACGATGAAGTGACATTCAGTGCACATGGAGTGCCGAGGTGCTACAAAGTATCTCTACTATTTTTAATTAGGAATTGGTGATGGTAGGTCAGTTCTCCACCTCACATGCTTATCACTTTCCAAAAAAGGCCGATCTAAAATACTGGAGTCACGCTCCATCGCACCATCCTACCCCGTAATGACCCCTCACCATCACTGTAGCACATGGGCTTCTCCTCTGGCCCGCCGCTCGCCTACAGGGTGATGGACAACCCGTTCCACACGTGCGCGGGGCTGCGGGTGCTCGGGTACCTGATGTGTCGCTCGTGGTCGCTATCGTCGCTAATTCCTACACCATCGTCGTCTATGCCTGGGGCCCACTGCTCCTTGGTAGGGGTGTCACTGCAGCCACGACCAGTGCTGTACTCGCTGCCTTCTATCTACTCGTAAGCGCGACACCCGCCCTCCTCTCCCTACCTCTCTTAGTATCTATTTTTAGTATGTTGTGAGAAATCTGCAATGTGGTGCTAAGTAGAAATCTCTAGAATTAGAGGGATTCGATTTCTCTCGAGATGCTGATCTCTGCTTCCTCGTAGATTTGCATTGGGCATTCCTGGGTCGTAATTGCTTTATGCTTACGATTTTGGGGGTTCTAGGGTTAGTCAAGCTATGCTTGTCAAATGAACATGTAAGTCATGTCATTGTATATTAGAATTATGATGCATGCACACATTGCAGGTGTTATTTACTTTTCAAACCTATTGTGTTGTGTAACTGAATCTGAATGGCAACTATGCGTGGTTGACCCATGGAAAGAAAAAGGTTGCTTCGATCAAGATGTTGTTTTCAACCGAACAATATAGCACCGTATATGTTGGATGTGGTATCTGTTGTTGGATGTTGGAGTTGGACTATGTAACTATAAACTTAATAAGTGACAGTTTTTTGAGATGGATGGATGGGGTTCACTAATTGGTGTCAACTATAGGTGACATTAAAAGCAAGATTGTCACATCTGATATTCTGAAGAAAAAAAATTCTCCGATTAGCGATTTAAATAACCAAAGAAGTGAAATTTGTGAAACAAGGTAGGGCAAAGTTTGGCATTGGGTCTTAATTTGACACATTTCTGTAATTCGAGCTGACACATTTGTGGAAAGTTAAATCCCAGTTTCATGTTCTGTAGTTGAATCCATTATATCTCAATTCTCGAGAATAGCCATGATGCTATCATAAAATCATTATTATTGAGGACCCTTTAATGATTTTTAGTTAGTGCATTGGAATAGCTGAGTATATCTGAATATAATCATTTTGAAATGTACTTATATTGAAGTAGTTAATGATTTCCCCCCTCCAAGATAGCTTTTGTTAGATGTTCTCATAAAACAAGTCAATACTGGAGAGATAAACTGTATCTATGACACTGATATTTCAATTAATGTTTTCGAGATCTTATTTCTTTCTCATCACATTTTTGCTTTTAGTGTTGCTAGCATAAATACCAAGTTTCAATTCCTCGATTTTGAAGTTGGGAAAGAATATGTTGGTTTCTATACTGAGAACATTTCATTTTATGCATGGCAGCTTTACATTACTTATAGTTGCTATCATGGACTTTCCCTTTTTAAAAAAAGGAGAAAAACGGACCATGATTGTGTTTGATTCTGTTTTTCTTATACTTCTTCAGGGATCTTGTTTCTTTTGCAGCTTGCAATGATCCTATGGTGCTACTTGATGGTTGTTTTCACTGATCCTGGTGCTGCGCCTGAAAATTGGAGACATGCTGCTGAAGAGGATGGTATGGGTGTGAACAACTCTAGGACCATATTAAACAATATTTCTACAGATAGTGGGGATCTTGCATTATCCACTTTAGAGGAGCAAGGAAGTGCTCCTAGATATTGCTCTCGCTGTCAAAATGGCAAACCTCCACGTTGTCATCATTGTTCTGTCTGTAAGTCATCTTTACTGATGATGATATCTAATCTCTAAACTTTCGCTCACTCTTTTGGAATTTCCAGTCCAACCTTTTTATATTAAGGAATCTCTTTTTCTGTCCAAAGTCGCATATTTGTTGGTTGGTTGGTTGGTTGTGATGTAAATTGTCTAAATTTACTGATCGTTGTAGTAACTCCTGCTCTGGATCTTATTTTCTCTTGTTGCTGTTCCTCGAAATTATTTAACAAAGGAAAGTCTGTCAAGTTGCTTCAAAAATCCCGAAAGTTATAGATGCAAAGAGCACTGGCTGTTCTAGCATAGTAAATCTACCAGGTCCACACTCACTGTCGAGAAGTTATTTGCATTTTTCATTTGGTATGAACAGCTCGACTGTTGATCTGTCATCTTGGGTGTCTTTATTTTGTCCTTTGAATTTACTAGGAATAAGTTTAAGTCATCTGTTCCTTCTCCATTCTTGTTTTGACTGTGTCTTTGACTATACAGGTGACAGATGTGTGCTTAAAATAGACCATCATTGTGTTTGGGTAGTAAATTGTGTCGGGGCAAGGAACTGCTAGTATTTTCTCCTTTTCCTGGTATAACTGAAACACTTTATTCGGTTTGCCTTTTCATGTTTTTTTACACATTTATATCACCAAAGCATTGGCTTGTAATCTATTATACATTTGTATTTTCATGCCTCTGTGGCCACATAGATTCCCATTGTCTCAGTGCTATTATTAGATATGTTCGTGCACAAACTATCACCATAGTTGTACTTGTTCAAGAAAATTAGGCTTGCTAATTTCTGGAATGTTTATTTTTAAAAATTGTAGATAACTTGCTTAGTTCTGAGTTATGACATGGAACACGAATTTTTTGCAGAAATAGTTGTATAAATGTATCTCATCATCTCTTGCATGATGAAACTTAAATTCCTGTAATTATGGAACCTGAAAAGTCTAACCAAAGCCTTTAACATTGCCCTCCAAGGTTACCTTTATACTGTTGTGGTGATTCTTGCAATGTTGGCTTCAAACCAAACAGGCCTTTAATAAATATTACTTGACAATATTTTTGTTCCTTGAGTTCTCCATAAAGTATAATAGATTGACCATGTAGTCTTGCTCTAATACATTTCTGTTTGTTTTAGTGATATTTGATATGCTCCTTTTAATTTTGTTTTGTTTTAGCTTGACAGTCGACCCCACACATGATCCTTTCCATTCCTTTTTGTGGTAGCCTTTGGTACCTTTTGTTGGTAATGGTGGGATCGGTAAGCATTTGTTTTTTTTTTTTGCAGCTGTGCTAACCTTCGAACATGGAAGTTTTGAACAGTTTTAAGCTCAGTAAACTCTTTTGCCCATAAGCCATAATGTGTGAGTTCTTTATGTTAGTTTTCAAAAGGCGTGTTTTCTACTATCTAACTTTGATTAATTAACCTTAGCATATACGTGGTTGAATGAACTCAGTTAATTTTCTTAATTGCAAAAAAAAAGGCTTGAGTTGTGATTGATTAGCCTTTACAACAGTTTTTTTGACAATGTTCATTGGTGTAAAGAGCATGATTTAGTACTTGAGATTTTGTCATAGTGCTCAATAATGTAAATAGCTTGACACAACAGTTTGAAAAACTAAAGATTTGTGTTTCTAAGAGGAACCCAATTACGATGTACACAAATTCATTTTTTTTCCTGTTGGTTTTTCCATTAAATAATGTGTTGCCTTTATTGACTGAATTTGCCAAAGTTAATTATAGTTTTATCAACCTATTAATGCTCAATTGTTCATACTGATTTTACAGTTTTGCTTCACGACACCCGCAGCAACTCCTCTCTCACTATCTCCATCTTTGTTGTCAACCTCGTCATCCTCTGCTTCCCCCGTGGCAGGGGTGGGCATAGAGAAGTTGGAGGTGGTCCTGTGGCGGATGCTTGAGACATGCACTCCGAAGGTGCTGGAGAAAATACCGCATTGCCAGGTGGGTCTTGATTGATCCCCACATTCCTTGATTGATTCCCATCTTTGTGGTGAATTGCCTCCTATTTTCCATGAACCTCCAATCAAATCCTGAAATCAATTTTCTAAAAAACAATATGAAATCAAGTCATCATGGAACCACCTTATCCCATTCCAATTCATCTGGTTGTTCCTTTATCCAAGACTATTACTTTGCATCTTTTTCATTAGTGGTATCATAATATAGCATAGGAACAGGATATGGAGGGGTTGTTCGCTTCATGCTATTTTGTGATTATCGAGCTCTGTGCAGTGTACACACCGCTAAGGTTAATTCTTATGTTGAATAGTGCAGTGTAATTATTCTGTTGCAATCTACTAAATCCTTTATTTTGCATTCAAACGTTAACACCATATATGTTACCGCTAATGGAAAATATTGCAATGTTTTTATGATAGGATACTATTGGAATGTTGATGATATTTGTTTTTATAATTCCGACTAGGAATAGCGGCATAGGCTAACAAGGGCTGTCACGGAGCGAAGCGTAGTCGGGCATGGCGATGAGTCGAGGAGGTGTGTAGACCATGTACAGTGGAGAAGACACGATGTGAGTCGAACAAAGTTCAGCTGATTACTTTGAATGAATCGATGACGTGGTGCAAGCCAACTCGATGTGTTAGATAGCATGATTTTTTTATTTGTAGCAACATATGGCTATTTTCTTTTATTGTTTGACCTTTATATTTCATTACCATTTTTGTTTTCCGTAGCTATGTGCGGACACTGAACTAGTGTATACTAATTCTTGTGCAAATTCATAAAGATTACACGTTCTATTTTGCATTAAATTTTGCCAATTATCCAAAGTTATCTCGGACCAATATTAAACGTACAATATTAAATTGTTGAAAAAAATTGAAGTCATGATGATATGTAAATTTTCAAGTACTGTTGACATGCTGGTTTATACACATGCTTTAGGGCCAAAGCAACAATGCAGCCAAGAGAAGAAAATTAAGATGGATTGCAATTCCTCGCTGTATTCATCTTTTGAACATTACATTGGAGTATCAAAGAAATTTATAAACATTCTTCCAACCTGACTTCTAGTACTTGAAGCGACCACGCCGTCACTCACCAAGGTTTTTTTAATCAAAACTATCAAAACACCAAAGCCAATGGTTGACCACAGCCATAACATTGTAGTACAATTTGGTGAATTATACCGGCTCAATACTTTGGTATTTGAATCACAAGGAGGAAATATAAGGAAAAAAAGGCTAGTGTAAGCCAGTGGCATGGAGGTCATCGCGTCACCCATACTATGTATTTACAATATGACTTTCTACAACAGAAATGATAGTGTATCCTCTTGATGCATCTTCTGCTGTCCTCTCTTCAGCATGCAGAGGTCGTTGTCATCCTCTGTTGCTTCCCACCGGGCTAAATAGCCATCCCAAGAAGAGCTAACAAGCGTTGGAAGGTATGGGTGCCAGGAACAATCTCTGATGATTGATCCATGCCATTTGAGTTTTTCAACAATGTTCCCGGTTGCCTGCAAGAATGGGCAGTTGGTTCATAAGGGGCAAGGGGTGACTTTAAGCTGGAGAATAAAAATTACAGACGACCAACTAAACAGGATGCTGCAACTGATATTGTCAAGGTTAAACCTGGTTTACGACAAGACATCAAACAGCACTTCTCATACTATGTATTTACAATATGACTTACAGAATCATGTTATGCTTTCAGGTTTGTAATATGTTCCTTAGTGCAAGATCCATCAGACTTTCTTCATTCGATGTGCAGAGAGTTCAAATTTCTCATAATTATGACTAAATTTATAGTTGTGATATAACCCATCAATGTGGGTATAATACAGCAATCGTTGAGCTAAAATTACCTACAGTAGCTTGTAATCCCAATTTATAAAACATTTTAGATGAGACATTTTATTGCATGTGTATAATACAGCAATCGTTGAGCTAAAATTACCTACAGTAGCTTGTAATCCCAATTTATAAAACATTTTAGAAATATATGGGCACAAAAAACGCCATGATTTACAAATAGTAGAATCACGTTAAACAAAAGCAGTTTAAGGGAAGCATCAGAGGCCCATACCACATCATAAATATAGACACACTGGTCACTGGATCCTGTGTATATGTACCTCTGACCTGTGCTGCAACAAATAACAACAAACAATATTAAAGACAAAACGAGGCAGTCATAACAGCGTAGGCATGCAAATTTGTGTTCCATCATGCCACTGCTTCTATAACCATGAGCTTTTACTTCCGTGGAAATTAAACGCAGCAGTTTGCACCATACATTTGAGAAATTGTTCCAGAAACTCCTAAAGTGATAATGAAGTGCCACTAGATCACTAAAATTGAAAATTAACTTGGCAGGCCACTAAACTTGCAAGTGTGCTGATAAGGCCATTTTGGCTTTTTAATTAGCTAAAAAAGTGACGATGTGGCTTGTGGAATAGAGGCACAAAGCTGGTGTGGATCATCACAGGACCACAAAATTGAAAATTGACAAATGGATCATCTATCTACATGATTTATGCTAGCTTTTGCCCCTATTCCACTGAAAGGCCAATTTTGACAGTGTAAGACATGAAAGACAGTGTTTCTTGAAGGATTCATGTGATGCAGAATAGAAGGGGAAAGAGAACAGGCACCCAAATTCAAATTGATGGAAGTTATTCTATAGGGAAAAAATCAGATAGAACAAAATGGGATCAAGATTATTAGGATCGTAGTCTCAGAAATCTGAATTTGATCTTGAACTAATCCTACTTATGGATCTTCTAAAAAGTATCCAAACCAGAAGAGCATGGAAAGAACATAAAAGTCTACAATTTAGATCACAACCCTCAGGTCCCTGACAAACTTTTCTAGTAACAAACATATTTTTGAGAAATTAGTTAGTTAAAAAAAGTCAAAATTTTAATTGAGATAATACTATCCCAACTAACCTGTGCATTGGGGAAAAATAACAACGGATAAGTGTGCGCAGCACCGAGTGGCCTCTGAATGTGGCCAGGGACTGGTCATACGGATGCTTCAAATATCGGGCTTCTGATGGATATGTCATCCATCTGTAATCCCATTCATATGCTCTTGTTGTGCAGCTGAAAGAATGGTTGTAAGGTAAATGAGGAAAACAGGGAAAATAAATCTTGGAAATAAAATAAACTTTTGAGTTCCCACAGGAGAAAAGTGAAGGCATCAATCTATTAAGAAGCCACAGAAAATGTCAAAGAAACATGCATTTGCTCAATATTTTTGAAATTTGCAATGCCAAAATCATCAACATAGTCCCTAAACCCTATGCATCTTTTTAGCTCTGCCTCATTTCGTTAATAGAAGAAGAGAATACAACACAACCTCAAGATGGGTGAAAACACCCGAAAAGCACCGAAACAACAAAAGTTGCAACACCTACAAGTATCTGAAAGCACCAAACAACCAAACACCACCAAAGACTACTAATTTAAGGAAAGGAACACCTAAGATGGCAAAGGCGAACACCAAACTCACACGACAAGAGAGCTGAGCACTTGTTTCTTTCTAAATGACAACAGGAACTCAAGGACCATTGCCAAAGATCAACTCAAAACCCTAGACATCTTCAACTGATATGATCAACAACTGAACAAGTGGACCACAGAAATTGAATCCTGCTTCCTTTGCAAATATTTATGGTACTGAAGAGTGAAGAACATGCTCCAGAAAGGCAGGAAAAACTCAAAACATATTCTATTAGCTCCAATCAATACATATAATTCGACACGGCTCACTTTGTCAGAGTTGGTTATCTGCAAAAATATATATTGACTTTAGCTTTTCCTACTTGCCTATGATATTCTGCATTTGAGTTCCAAATATAACCAAACAACATTACTTGTAGAAATAATCATGTAAAGCAAGTGCAGTAGTTACTCTTTCATTGTGGAGGACATTTTCCTGATATCCCATAGTTTAATAGTCTGATCCTTGCAGTTGGAGATGAAATAATGCCCATCCCCACGGCTATCAATAAATGTAACCCCATCTAAGTGACCTGTCAAAACACCTACCGGTTTTCCTCTCCTTTGGCAGCGCCTATCCCACACCTGAAGATTGTAAAACATTATCAATAAAGGCAAGCCTCCATGGAAAAAAAAATTCTAAGGTATGCGAGGAGGCCCTTCTCTGGTTTCACATCTCCTAGGCAGGTCAAAAAATGGAATCATGCATCAATATCAATCATGTTGATGTTGGAGTTTACAGACAAGGAAAAAAATACATTGGATAGCACATGTAACAATTATCTGATATTTGCACCACCCCCCCAGGTACATTATCACCGTATAGGATATAGATCCTACACAACCTGTTCAGCAGTTTTTGAACTAACTATTCATGTTTAAGATCTGTTAGTGTAGAGCAGAGCCTATGCTTGACATCACCACTCTCCCACTCAAGCATTGTTGGTATGATTAGCCAGCTAAACCTGTGAAGTGGCTTTGAAATGTATTGTACTAGACCAGTGAAATGTATCCTTTGAAACAGAATTGAAAAAAATAATAATAAATTAATTTTACAGAAATTAGCAAATTACTTCACCTTACAGAGGCTATCATCGCTTCCAGAGTACAAGACATCACTAGTTTCATCAGCGAAGGTGACCACATTGACATCAGCCTTTAAAAACCAATGAGAGAGAATTAAGATTCCAGAAATGAAACATAACTCTTTTGTAACACAATGACTAGTCAACAAGGAAGAAAATACATATATTTAAGAAAAATGTTTCAAACCTATGTCGTATCCAACAATACCAAATGTGCCACATATGTTATAGCACAACAGACAGATAGTCCCAACCACTGCATCAGATCTCATTATCATAGTCAGGGAGGTCCCGGACCTCTCCCACACACATGCTACACTCAGCTTTTGTTGACTACATTGTAAGACACAACTGCTAACGTGATACCAGTACAACCCAACTGCTATGCTTGTAGCACCAACAAATCAACATCTCTTGCTGTCTGTGGTTGATTTCTTCAAGTTTAATGAACCATTAACAGCAAGTAGTAATAGAATATACAATGTAAGTGCATTTAATTGCAGCCAGCAGGCTTAAAAACTTGAAAGACCTCCCTTGTTAATTTTTAAACAACATCATGGCAACAGTAACAATTTTCACGTTATATACTTGGAACGATTTTACAACTGCACAGGAATATGATCACTAAGCAGCTACTTCTATCAAGTCTTATGTACATTGTAAAGACAGGTTATCAGGTTGTGGAAGGAACAAAAGAAAGAAACAGTACTATGTTAGGTGCAGCTCAGTAATGCATTTAATTTTCATACCACATGAGCATGAATACGTTCTTTTACTTTGTTTGCTCCAAGATCATAAATACATATTGATTCATTGTTGTTTCCAACAACAAGTTCCCCGCCATCTTTTGAAAACTTTACAGAAAATATTCCAAAGGAGAATTCATCATCATCATCAGAAAACTCCAAACCTTCATGAATTTCCTACATTATGATAAATAAAATGAACAAAATATGTAAAAAGCATAAATACATACTGCCAAAATCAGCAGAAATACAAATGACAAGCATAAAAAAATATTGCTAAAAACCAACACATGCTCCTTTGGCAATCAAGCAAGTGGGCAGCTAGGTGTGCATTTGGTTTCTCTTTCATTTGCATTGGTACCAGAAAGTGTTACAAGCCTCCAAACATTATAATTTGTAATTATTCATTCAAGCATTTTATAGTAAAAGAAAATCACTTCTAGAAGTTCTAAATAAAGGTAGGGGTAATGATATGATTTTTCAAGTGCCACTGGAGTCTGGACATGTGCTGCAAGTTAGAGGATTGTGAATAAACTCCAAATTCCACATTTTATCATCAACAGGTCTTATTCAATCCCTGACACAAACTTTCCTAATCTTAAGCTCCTCTACTTCAAACTTTAGAAGTTTGAGCACATGTAATAAATGTTCACAAATTTAGTAATTTACCAAAATAATGAAAACAACTTACATGGCTCATTTGCATTAGATCAAGGAGTTCTTCTACAGATGTACATGTACAAACTTTTAAGTTTTAAGTATGCATCTCCTGCTGCTCTCATGTACCATAATTTCATGAGACAACTTTGAATATGCAAAGCTTATTGAAACAGTAGTGATAAGAGCAGAAATATTTGATATCCTCAATCTTTTAGGTGAATTAGAAGATTGACACACATCATTTAGTGTTTGCATTTCCCAATGGAATCATCGGTAGTTGAATCTAAAGAATCCATTTGTTATACAGGAAATGGCAAATCCTGAAATACAACAAGCAACAATCCCTAAAAAGAAAAACAAGAAACCCAGCAAAACAGTCACAAGTACGACAACAAAGCAAGTCTCTTCGTGATGTTATTGTTTTTGAAGAATAAGATTCCTCCAATCAATGAAGTAAAAAAACTGTGTAAGCCGGAGGTACCTCTATTCTGTTCTATTCATGTTGGATCTGATATAGATGGGGTATTTCTATGGATCATTGTTTCTTTAATGATCATCCTACAGAATACATTTATTTTAATCTAAAAACTAACTCTCAATAAAGAAAACCTTATTCTATCAACTTGAATGTGATTTTTTATCTCACATATCGATCCAGACCTTTCAAATTAGTGGTAATAGAGCAAATGAATATAAAATTACTCATTTCATTCTGCACGTCCTGAAACTTGTGGGAAATATTTTTCTCCTTCATATTTAAACTAACATTTAATGAAAAAAGAATGTTCGTCTGAACATGCTGATGACAATTTGTTGAATGAGAATGATCATGGAACAAATAGATCGTTTGATGCAAGTAAACTTCAGAGCTCAGACTCAATTATCCAGAGGTTGACTTGAGCATAGTAAAAAATTTAGAGGAGAGGACATACGTTAACATTAGCATGTGATTCTTTTACAGCATTCTGAACATTTACTATGTGAACAGTAGGCAACAGACTGGAATATGCCTGCAAAAAGCATCATTAGCATTTTAGGATATAAAATAAATATAAAAATAAACTTGAACTACCAGCCAAGTGTAACAGAGTTAAGTCAGTGAGACAGTTAAGAATGACTTGCCATAAATCATGGGTAGAAATTCATACATATATTTCTAAAATGGTGAAAAGCAAATAAGACAATTACAAAGTAGTAAAGTCATGAAGAAAAGTGAGTCTATCTGCATCTTACACAGTTCTCAAAGATTGCAAATCTGTAGGAACAGACAAGGAAATGGAATTTTTTTTAAATAATACACAAAAACAAAAGCTACAAAAATAATATACCCAAAAGAAAAATGACAGAAGTACACCTCTATCACCATTCAGCGTTCTGAACGGCGACAGAGTTAGGTCGCATAAATGGCGATTTGAATTCTGTTGCCATTTAGAATGGTGACAATAAGTCAGTCATAGTCATAAAGCCACCAGATAGGATCCACGTAAGTAGTCGCTATTTAAATTGGTGATTATAATTTTTGTCGCCGACTAAAATGGCGATTGGCTGTTCAGTTTCTCTATCGTCATTTCCATTGACAACAGAAAACTAGACTTAAGGCGATGCGTAGAGGCCAGCCAGATCCAGTTGCCATTTCACCAAGCGCCCGAGAGAAGAGAAGAGAAGGAGAGGAGAGGCAAGAACAGAAGAAAGGAGAGAAGGAGGGGAGAAGGAAGAAAAAAGAAGGTCTACATGACATTTGAAGGTTGTTTGTTAATCTCCTTTTTTATGCTTTTTGAACCCTAGGTTAGAAAATCAAGTAATTAGATTTGTAGAGTAGTAATAAGCGTGTAGATATTGGTAGAGTAGAAATATTTTTGTAGATATGGGTAGATTAGAAAATTTTATTTATGTATGTATAGATTAGAAATATTTATTTACGTATGTTTAATTAGATTTGTAGAGTAGTAATAAGCGTGTAGATATTGGTAGAGTAGAAATATTTTTGTAGATATGGGTATATTAGAATATTTTATTTATGTATGTTTAGAAATATTTATTTACGTATGTTTAATTAGATTTGTAGAGTAGTAATAAGCGTGTAGATATTGGTAGAGTAGACATATTTTTCTATTATTTTTGTAGATATGGGTATATTAGAATATTTTATTTATGTATGTTTAGATTAGAAATATTTATTTACATATATTTAATTATTTTTGTAAAGTAGTAATAAGTGTGTAGATATTAGGTAGAGTAGATATATTTTTGTAGATATGGGTAGATTAGAAAATTTTATTTATGTATGTTTAGATTAGAAATATTTATTTACATATGTTTAATTAGATTTGTAGATATGAGTAGTTTGAAGATTAATATTACTGCTAAAGCTATGTTTAGAATAGTAAAATTTTTGTAGGTAGATGCAGGTTAGTATTATTCGTGTAGATATAAATTTTTGTAATCGCAGTTTAGGGTCAATCGTGTATGTTAAGAAGTAAAATTACGGGCAGTTAAAGCAATTGTGTATTGAAGTGTAGAGTAAGTTAACATCATATGTAGGCATATTTTATCAGTTAGGTTTGTATGATGTTTATATTTCTATGCTATTTGTTAACCTATTTGTTATTTATATGGCAGGTATGGCGAGCAATGGTGCAACTTATTATTTTTCATGGCACTAACCAGTCAGAACAGCGACAGTGGCCTACTTCTGTAATTTTTTCTTTTTGGCTTATTGTTTTTGTAATTTTTTATTCGCCATGTATTATTTTTAAAAAAAATTCCAGCTTCCCTCAATGTCGTCGTATTGTTTGGCGACATATTTATGTCATTATTTTAAAAAACAACAAAGTTTTGTCGCTATTTCAAGTGGCAACAGAGTTCTATCGCGAATTGAAATGGCAACAGAATTCTGTCGTCTTTTAAAATAGCGATAGAAAACCTATGTGGTGTCCACATCATTAAATCAACAATTGGGATAGTGATAGCCTACTTCTGTTTTTTTTTTGGCTTATTATTTTTTGTAATTTTTTATTTTTCATGTATTATTTAAAAAACAATTCCATGGAAATGTCTAAACTGTTACCAACATAAGCAACAATTTTCTCTAATGAAATATATCAATGGCAGTAAAAGCCAAGTAATCGTGATTGACTTTTATATCTCTTGAAGAAATTAAGGCTCTTGTGCAATGGGTATATGCCATTTAATTCATAAGGATAAAGTGCTTATGCAAAATTGCAGATTGCAAGGGTTTTGAAGGTGCTAATGTGCGAAGTTGAACATAGCAAACACTCACTTTTTTTGAAACAATATGCCGTTACTCAAATATGTTATATTAACACCAACATTGGGCAGAACAGCAGAACAAACAAACAAAGGACCATCTCCAGAGATGAGGAAACAAAGAACAAAATACAGTGCTAAAAGCAATCCTACTTTCATATTATTCAACCAAGTTGACGTGAAATTCATTTAAGTGACTAGTAATCTGTTAAACTGCACAAAGTATTTTGTATGACCCTGTAAATAATATGGAATACGCATAATCATATATGACAGCCCATCTGTCAAAGATCAGGCAAGCATATAAACATGCTGATAGGTTCTACAGGAAAAAAAAAAGAATAAGTTAGCTAGAAGCTCAAATAGAATAAACAACATGTAAAGGGTTACCATTCCAGGACAAATAATGAAACCAATGCATAAGGGGCTTACTAGGTATCGTTGATCAGGTGAGAGAGCAATATCTGAAACTGTCCACCGCAGCTTTTTGCAGGTTATATCCTTATGAATCTTCCACTTTTTCTCAGCATTATAGATTCTGATGTGACTTCCCTGATTATATTTTAACATCGAGGATTGTTAGCCACCAACATTACAACATTTTGCATATCAAGGTGGATGAACAAAGCATAAAGCATGTATGGTTAGATTCTTCCCCATAATAGCACAATCACATACCCGGAACCCACCAATGAGTAGGGAACCATCTGAAGAAAATTGTGAGATGTATGCTTCACTATCCACGTCATCAACACTCCATGGGCCTTTCACAGGTAGATGTTTGCGAAGAGCATAAGAGCAATCAGCTGACGAGAATCTACCAATCCCAGAGCAATTGGATTCTCTACCCGACAACAGCTTGAATGTTGAGATAGGCCTCTTTTTGCCAGCATGAAGGGATGCACGAGTTCTCTCACATGGCTCTGATTTAAGCCTAGTAAGATGGGAAACCTCATCGTCAGTGGCAAATAATTCATTTGCAAGAGCAGGACTGGCTTGTGCTTGTTGAGATGATCCTCCATGATGCATCTTCCGTTTCCAGCGCATGTTTGGCTACTGATTTAATGAACACTGTTTAAGAAGTCATTGATCACTTTTCAAAATAACCAAAGAACCTTTCAATGGATATTCAATGAATACCTAAGCTCCAAATAATAATTCAATTGATATATCACTACAAGTGTCTGCATACAAAAACAATAACTAGTGAGTATTCTAATTATCCAAAGAAACTCTCCAAAAAGGTAAAGGGTCCTACATAGAAGTTTAAAAAATAATTGTCAAGCTTCGTTCAATATTCTTTTCTAGAATCTTAATAGCACCCTCAAATGCTTTGGAAATGATCATTCATCTCAACTGATGACGACTTAGAGGGTGATAAAGGAACTTCAAATCATTGTGACATCACGTTGGCCAACAATGGGCTGTGGGAGGAACAAGTATCAGATGTTGCCTTAGCCAGAAGAAATCAATCAAGAAAAAGATTGAATAAGGGTATTCTGGTCATCTTTAAAAAGAATAACAGTAGATAGTGCTATTGTCCAAGGCCATTTCTTGCATTGTAAATGGGTGTTGCTGAGCTAATTTTCCGAGAAACAAATCAAATTCGGTATCCTCTATACAGATGATTGCCACTAAATATGCTCAAATGGAAACTCAATATATGACAGAAAAACTGAAAGCTTGCATTCACCTCGAAAAGAAGATTTTAACGTGGGCACAGGCTTGCTATCCAGCTGTCCAGGCAATTCCAACCAGGGCAGTACAGTTGATAGCCGGAGGCCTGTACTCTTCTACAGTCAGTCATTCCCTACACAATTGACAAATAATTTAATAACCTAAAGGAAAACGACAAATGTACCGATCCTTGTCATGATTGCAAGCATGGCATTAGGTTCTCAAGTTGATGAGGCAATAGTTACCACAAATCCACTACTTATGACTTCAACATAACAATCTATTTATAAGGAGTTCATTGGAAGCACAATAGCAACCTGGTGGAACCAATCCTAAACCATTGGGCAGATTGTCTCCATGATGAGAACCAAATTTCCCATAACTAACCAAAAAGAATGACAGGTCACCGAGAAAATGAATGAACAAATACTTCAAAACCACTATACTAGACAGCCGGAGAAAATTCTCCAAAATTTTCGATTCAATAGAAAATGTGCATGGTGCGCTAGTCCGAAATGTACCCAACTCATTCGTTAGCAAAAATGAACACCGAATCTGCCAACTACATCCCCAAGAGCATCATGTTTAAAGGACAACAAGTGCTGCCCAAATTACACGGTAAGATAAAATACGAGATGGTGTCAAGTCCTCAGAAGGTTTTTCATCGTATGGATAGCATCAAACCCACTACACTTGCATCAGAACGCGCGGAATCACTAAACAATTAACCCATAGCTGCGTACAAGCATAAAACATTGCAGGCACCCGTTTTCACAGAATGTTCCAATCCCCAAAAGCAACCTAAAAGAATCGCCTTCTTAACTTTCATCCATGAGAAGATTTCCACAAGCAACTCCAAACTCCATTAGCAGCCAAGAAACACCCCGTTTGGCGTGCCTAGAAGTAACCACCTTCATAGGCAAAACAACAAACATACGACGCGCACTCAGGAAAACCAACTGACAAGTTACACCCTTCAAGAACAAAGCCATCAATCAGCAGCAAATTAACCTTCCAGCTGCGAAATCCGACCTTCTGGTTAAAAATTTGGGAAACTTCCAACCGAGTTTTTTTAACATCAAAATTGCAAAATCGAACTTCCAAATTGCAAGATTGAACTTTTGAACAAGGCAAATAACCACTTTGCAAGAAGCAAAATTTCTGAAAACTTCCATTCAACTTTCAACAGGTTTTGTCCTCAAACTTTTCATCCGTAAAAATCCCCATTCTTGGTGGCACACGGAGGCGAGGGAAAAGTTAGGGTGGATAGAAGAGGATAAACGAGGCGGCGGGTCGCCGTCTCTGGGGCGTCTTTAATTCAAGAACAAGATAAAATTAAGTGTGCTTCTTGAACGAACTCCCCTCAACGGCCCAAGCGAAGCTCGAAAAAACTTCCCGGAAAAGAAGAACGACGAACAGAAAGCAAGAGCCGGTTCGTTATGATTCCGAAGGAGAGCAAGGAGGAGGAGAGATGGGTACCAAAATTCGTCGGAGGCGTCCAGCTCGCGTGTGCCGGGGCGGCGGAAATGCGGAGAGGAGGGGAGGCATAAACTGGAACAGGTGGGGGGCGGTTTAAATATAGTACAACGTGGAAGGTGCCGCGTGCGAAAAAAGAAAAAGACCCACCCGTCACGTCACTGACACGCGGGGCCGGCAAGTGATGATGGGGCGGGCAGGGATCGGGGAGGCGGCTCCGCCCGCAACGGTCGCCGTTGTGCGTTGGATTATGTCGCATGCCGTGACGTAATAACGAATCCGCTGACGTCAGCCTCACCCAATCCTCGTCATCTTAGTTTAGGCACCTAGCTTTGGATAGCACAGATATGTTTCCTACCTCAAAAAATTGGTACTTCCTCATTTCTAAGGGCTATTTGGTATACCTCCAACTCTATTAAAATCTATAGAATTAATGGAGTAGAGTATTTTTAGCTTCAAAAATTTATAAAGCTGGAATTATGGATACATTAAAGGTATGTTTGGTTGTCTGTATGGTGTCTGAATAGCATGAATGGATGCAAATGTATTTGTTAGACATGTGTTTGGTTTTCTATTCATTCAAGCCAAGTGAATGTAATTGCACCCACTCATGTAGAATGGATGAAATATAGAAATCGAGCTTCTCTCTAATGCAACTCCGTGAGATATATAAACAAGCAACCAAACAACTCAACTTGCATCCACTCAATCAAGCTAAACCCAGCCTAGATAGCTCATATGGGATAGACTAGAGTGGTGCAAGCAACCAAACGCACCCTAAGAGTGTTTAGGTAGGTCATCTTGTTTACATTTTAGACTAAAAATATAAACTTAATTCACTTTATTTTAGCCTACAACTTCCAGATCTGATATGTTGTTGGGATCTGAAACTCTACCAAATAGAGTCTAAATACGTAATATCCTAATTTAAATTTTGTTTCTAAATATATATATCTTTCTACAATTTTGACATAACTCTTTGCTATTTTTTCTTAAATATTCATTCTCTTTAGCTATTTTCAATATTATTTACTACTATAGACTAGAGTAAGACATACTATCCAAAGATATAATAAAGACGGATAATACAGTATTTTGTAGACGTGCTTAGTATAAGTGTAATGAAACAACTCGGAAGATTATCAATGCAAAGGAGATCATAAACAAAATTAATAACACATGTAACTTAAGTAATCAACAAAGATTTACCACCATCAAATATAATAGTCGAATATCCAGACATGGGATATAGGCCTACGCCATAAAGTCCAAGGCCATGTCAAGTATATCTTTACCAGCATTTGTAACTCCAGATATCCCGAGCCCAGCTTAATGGGATAAGATATATGAAGCAGATATGTCCCTGCATAAGGCAGGATTCGATCGTATTCCCGATATGAGGAAACCTACTCAAATACATCTGGCCACTATAGAAATTCAGGTGCGATACGGAGATCATAACGGTAAGAAGACTCCTCATCGACTATGATTCGGTACTCCAGCTCACTATTTAAGGACCAGAGAGGACGTCGTCCAGGGCAAGCCAATTGGAAGTCAGCCAATCACAAAGTCGCACAAGCCAATTTAGAGCACAAGCTTCAAGCCATCGCCATCCAAAGTCCGACGCACAAGAAGATCTCCGTGCAGGCATCCGATAGCCATAGTCTAGCCACCCCCCATATTCTTATTCTTCCTTGTAATCAAGACTAGCTCCATTGCTTCTAATCGGTTCATTGATCTCATCCATCACCGACACAGAATTAGGGTATTACTCAACCAAGAGGTCCGAATCTGTCTACATCGTGTTCCCCCGATTATGTGTTTGATCCTGCATCCCAAAGGTACCCGAATATAAGTGTGTTGTCGGTCACTACCTGTCGACGATCGGGATCGCCAACCGCAAGAAATAAGATGGGGGGTCAGTATGATGCGGGACCCGAGCTGTGCTTCGCTCAGACGGAGGAAAAGAGTAGACGTGGCGATGGTCGGAGCAAGATGACAACGAGCGTGAGACCGAGATTTATACTGGTTCGAGCCCCTGTGGAGGTAATAGCTCTACTCCAGTCGCCTTCCGGCAGTTTTCTTGGCTATTTCTGAGTACAAGGGTGTGTTACAGCTCAAGTTTAACAATGGCTATGTCTAAGCTCGAGCTGTGGCGTGTTGTGTGTTGTCTTCGTGTCTTCCAAAAGACTGCGCATCCTTGGTCTTTATACCCCCACTGCACGCAACGGACGGGAGAGATTCCCGAGAAGTGGCCTTCATGCACGCAAGGGGGCAAAGAACCGCCCGAACTTCTTGCACGCACTGCTTCCTACCCCACGACCCGCTTTGGGCAACCGCCGGCCAAATGCTTGATCCGAATCCAGGATGGACTACGGCTTCAACAAGGGCCCGCCCGAGCTCGAGGTCGAAGCGGGCTGCAGCCGTCCAAGGCTTAGGTCGAGCGCCAAGACGCACTCAAGTCATGCCCGGGCCTCCCGAGCTTGGGGATCCGCTGACCGCGGCGCCGGCCGGCCAAGGGACGCCACTTCGCCACCTAGCCCCGAGGCTTAAGGTCGTGGCCGAAAACGGCCGACCTTGAGTCTCCATAGTCGGACCGATTCTAGAATTCTCGAGGTCGAGGTCGGTGGAAACGTAACGCCAGCCGTAAGTAAGCGATACACTGGCGCTTTGATCTCAAAACCCGCAGACGGATGCAAACGGTTGGCGACACTTGTTATGCTCAAACCGCAGCCCGTGCCTTAATCGCTTCTCGTCAAATCGCGGCCAAGGCTTCTTCGCCAGGACCGCTTTCAACAGGCGAGTTTTAAACTCAAACCGCAGCGCTCGCTTGAGAAAACTCCCACCAACGCCTTCGCCCTCCAAGCCTCCAAGCCTGGCAGTAAACTTCTCCCCGACCAAATCGCCGCGATTGCCATGGCTGCTTAGGGAGGAGCACGCCGCCACAAGGATGAAGGAGCTCGAGACCGGGGTCGCTTGACCCATTCACGCATACGCCGCAACGAGACCGAGCCACGCCCAGTGGATGACGAGATCGCTTGCACCGAGCACTACGCCTCTTCGCTGCGGACCCCGGAGAGCGAAGTTCCTTTCCGTGGTCCTCACCAGCTTGCAAGATCGAGCTCATAAACCCGGTGCCAACTCCATTCTTACTCTCACCATCTTCTCCCACTGCGAGGGGTTCCCGAATCCTTCCCAATCCTCGCTTTTCTTTCGAGATTTCACCTCTTCCGCCTGGGAAGGACCCCGTGGTCGGATGCCTCTACTTCCGCAGCGGACAAGGCTCAAGTGGTCCTTCCCCAAGATCCAAGCTCGACTCCCTCGCCATGGTCCGAAGCGGTGGTTCTACTCAAGAAATGGGAGCTCAAAGACGCTGCTATACGAGGGAAAGCCCGCTGGGAAGGAGACCCCAGAGGCGACGATCCCGAGGCCGACGAAGAAGCCATCGCCGCCATTCATCTCGCCCGAAGCGTGGCCTCACCGGCAAAGCGATCGCCATCGACTTCTCGGAATCGGTGTCCTCCGCGGAGGCGACGCACCCGTTCTATAAGATCCAAGGACGATCGACTCGACCCGCGAGGATACGTCCCCAGATGCCCTCCGCCGTGGTCCCGCTCAAGTCCACCTCGCACTTCTTTGAAAATCGCTCCTTTGCGCTACCGGGAGTCTTGGGTTGCCGCCAGATGAACGAGATGTTCGGAAACCGCGATAATTACTCCATGGACGACTCGCGTCAAGAACGTGTTCGCCGAAAGGCCGAGGTAAGCCATGCCGACCAACAACTCGACCTGAGCGACCCCGAGGCCCTCCATAACCCTTTCATGTACGCAGGACCATCAAGAGCTGCTCGACACGGCCAGGCGGATGCTCCCGCTGTTCGGTGGGCAGGATCAAAGAGGGAAGAAGAGACCTTCCCACCGACGCGACCGCCAGAGGCGAAGAAAACTCATGTCGAGTGGGGCGATCAGCGCCATGGTGAGGATCCCGCTGGTCGAGCCCCGAGCCCGCTGCTCGTGTGCCTTGCTGATTTGACGCTGCTTCCTTCTTGCAAAGAAGAAAGCGCGGCGGCCGCCGCCAGTCTTCAAGCCCTCTCCCGCCCGGACCTCAAGTTTTGAGCCTCACGCAGCGGATGTCGTGGAGCCGACGGGCCCCGAGACCCCTTGTCGCGACGTCAGCGAAGCGGTGCCCTCGCCCGGGCAACAAGACCTTCGCCGACCTCAACGAGGCGGAGGTCAAGCGCCCTAGCTAAATTCACGCTTCTTGGACTTCGCCTTCCTCGATCTTTCCGCTTAGTGTATGTTTTTGATCGCAGACTCGAGCACCGAGCTCAAACTTGCCCGCTTTGACAATGCTCGTTGTCCAGTATGCAGTCCGAAGTCCGAGGAGGAGGACACCTTCGAGTTGGTCCCACGCCGCCTTCACGCCAGACGCGACCCCTGGCCACCAAGCTCGCCCGGCTGGTGAGTTCTACCAAGGGTCGATGACCCGATGAGGAGGAAAACCACTGGCCCAAAGAAGATTTCAAGACCGCAGAGGCGGAGCCACCGCACCACCGATCCTCCGAGGTCGATGGGGGTCGGCACCGGAGTGCCACGGCTGCCGCCATGGAGCACCTCAAGCCGCCAGCCCGAGGTCGCTGGCTCGTTCCAAGGTTGCGCGCCAAGCCGCGGAATGATAACGCCGGTGGGGACCGCGGTGGATCCGGCGGCGGCCGGCCGGAGGTGAGCGGAGCCCGACCATTGAGGTTGGGCTCGATGTTGCCGGGCGCAGAACTCCCCGTCGGAAGCCGACGGGGCTCGCCACCGAGGTCGGGTCAGAGCCGCCGCGCTTCTACTACCAGAGAGTCGGACCACGGCCGTGGCGGCAGATTCAAACCGCCGCCAAGACGGCGGCCGGGCGTTCTAGCTAAGACGCTACGGCGAGGTCGAGGTCGACCCTCACCTCGTGGCGCTGTGCGAAGAGCACGAGATCGACCGTTCTCGAATCGAGGAGCTGAACGTGGTTCACCCGTGCGGGCGTCGAGAATCGTCTTCGCGAGGTAAGGGATCCCCTCACATGCCCTGCAACGCATTAGGTCGAAGCTTTTCGCCAACTTTTACCGGCCACTTTCTCGCCCTTCTTAAGGCGATCGGCAGCGTCTCCCGAGGGCTGCTAGGTCTCCACGAGCATGCCGACATGCTCAGGGGGCTCTTGAACGTAGTGGAGACGCGGGAGGTCGAGCGCGTCAAGCTCTATACGACCATCGAGGTCGACCAAGCAGAGCTCGAGCGGGTGAACAAGGACCTCGACGACCTTCGCCAAACGATTGTGGCGCAGAGGTGGCCCACGCGTCGAGCTCGAGCAAACCAGACTTCGAAGCGAGCACGGCTTCAAGGCCGTAGAGGGAACGGGCTCGGGCGCATCAGGCGCCGAGGCGCTTGAGACCGAGCGCCAAGGTGGAGTTGCTAGAGAAGGCCGCAGCTGAACGAAGCCGTCCTCGGACTCGGCGCCGAGGCCTCCGCAGTCAAGGTCGAGGTGTCGAGAAGGCCGCCACGAAGAAGCGACTTCCTCGCCAAGGCGCTTGCATTTAACGCCAAGGTCGAGGCATTGGAGAAGGTCGCCGCCGAGTAGTAACTTCCTCGCCAAGGCGCTGCGCATAACGCGCCAAGGTCGAGGCATTGGAGAAGGCCGCCGCCGAGCAAGCGCCATCCTCGCCAAGGCGCCCCGAGCCGAGGCCAAAATCGCGAGTCGAGGAGAAGCTCGGCGCCCGAGAAGGTGGCGAAAAACGCCTAGCTCAACTCCAAGACGAAGCGCCGCCAAGCCGTGGACGCCGCCAAGGAAGCCCTCCAAGATCAAGTGAGCTCGACCTTGCGGGCTAAGGTTGCCGAGCTCGAGAAGAGAAGCTTCGCCACGAGATGGCGGACTTGTAACTTTATCCTCACGCCGCCCCGTAAAAACGCTGGAAACACTATGATAAAGCTACGTTACTTTTGGGTAAAAAAGGTCTTGTCCCGTTTTGAAATTCGTCGTCGAGGACGTTTGGAGTTCGCCTTTATCGCTTTTGCTTGTGCGCCGTAGGTCGTCTGCTGGTAGTATGCCACTCTCCAGCCCCCGTTGGGTCTGAGGTCGAGCAACGCCAGCCTTGGGCGCAAGATTTGCACGCCAACGAACATGACCTGCAGAATGGAGAGAAAAGCCGCAGGGGACATAGACGTGACGAAAACGAGATCGATAGAGAGATGGTTTCGCCCGGACTAACATTCGATCACGATCATGACTGCGGCGACCGCTTCTACATCAAAGTGGCGAGGCTCTTGGTCCGGGCCCAGGCACAGGAGAGAGCTAGATTACGAAGAGGTTCGGCTTACGTTTTAGCTCGTCCCCTGGGGGAGGACGTCGAGCTCGCGATGCTTTAGACCAAGAGGAAATGTGCGGCGCACGAAGGTCGTGAAAGAAGGAGTCCCGGACAAAAAGAACCGTATCGACACAAGTGGCAGTAGACATAAAGAGCGAGAATAAATGAACAGTTTTATTGAAATTTAAAGGTATAGAGGTTACACATAAAACTTTTGAAGCTGATCTATGTTCCACGAGCTAGAGAGCTCTCTGCCATCGGGCATCGCTAACCCAGAAGCCCCGTGCGATCTGCTGAAACAACTCAGAGGGGCCCTCCCACCGTGGGGATAACTTGTTGGTGTTGGACGAGCCCCAATCCGCCTCGTGGCTAGGTCCCCAACAAGGAGCTTCCTAGGTCGTGACCGACCGAGACGCATGTCCGAGAAGAGCTTGCGGCGCAAGGCACGGTATCTTACTTCTTCGCGAGGGTAAGGTCGAGAGACCGCTCGTGCTCGGTCGACTTGGTCGACTGTCGACCTGGCAGAGCCCAAGGTAACCTCGGAGGCGGGACGGCTTCAAGATCAACACGAAGCCGAAGGGTGTGGACCCTCGTGGCTCGGCTTGTCGAGTATGAATAGACCATAGGACGGTGGGAAGTTCGCCCACCTGTGTCTTGCCGTAGCGCTCGAGCTCGCTCGCAACTCGCTTCTTGACGCCTCGACGATTTGCCCATTACGATTCCGCCGCCTCCGCTGTTCGGGGTGAGCCACCGAAGTGACGCAAATTTTGATGCCGAGTCCCTCGCAAAACTCCTGGAAAAACTCACTGGTAAACTGAGTACCGTTGTCAGTGATAATCTTGCACGGAACCCCGTACCTGGTGACCACGAGCAAGCGAAAAAAAAGAACAGCCGCTCGAGCAGTGATGGTCGAGACTGGTTCAGCTTCGATCCACTTGGTGAAGGTGTCGATGGCCACGAATAGGAACTTCTTCCCCCCGACCGCCTGTGGAAAAGGGCCGAGGATATCCAAATTTCGTGTCGAGAAAGGCCAGGCGAGCGGGATGGTCTGAAGGGTGTAGGCCGGCCGGTACGACTTCTGGCGTGGAACCGCATGCTCGACAAGCGCGACGATATCACGAAAGCATCCCGGCGCCCGTCGGCCAGTAGTACCCCATGCGGAAGGCCTTGCTGACCATCGTCCTATATGAAGAGTGTGCTCCACAGAGGCCTGAGTGAATGTCATTTAATAGGTACTTACCCTCCTCCGCAGAAATACACCGAGTCAAGACGCCGGAAACGTTCCGCCAGAGCATGCCGCCCACGAGTGTGTACAAGCTCACCCGCCGCTGATCCTCGCTTCCTCTCGGCAGGTCGGGTGGCGTGTCGCCTTGCAAGGAAATTGTGGATGGGCTCGCCCAGAGGGGATATCGTCGACCACAACGAGCATGACCTCCTCGACGGAGATCGATGGGGCCGCCAGCCGCTCTCCAAGATGACGCCGGGGAATGTCGCCGAGGAGGAGCCGAGCTTGAGAGGAAGTCCGCTACTGAGTTGTCCCGCCGAGGATGTGCTTGAGCTTCAAGTTCGAACCACTTCTCCATCTTGCGCACCTCGGCGAGGTACTTTGCCATTGAGTCCCCGAGCATTGGTAATCCTTGTTGAACTGTTGATGACGAGCCGAGTCGCCTTCATGACCAAATGGCACGCCCAATGTCTTGCAAGCTCGCAAGCCCGCCAGAGGGCTTCATACTCGCCACATTGTTGGTCGCTGAAACTCAAACGAACCGCAGACTCAATCGTCGCGCTGGGTAAGGATTAGGATCCCACCCGAGCGCTGAAGGACCTTGAGCCGTCAAGAACATGACCAGGCTTCTCCTCCTCGACCAAGCTCGGAGCGGTTGCGACGTCTCTTTCGACCACGAAGTCGACGAGCACTTGCGATTTTATGGCCGTCCGGCCACGACCGACGCCGAACGCCGCCAGCTCCATGGCCCATTTGGCGATTCGCCCGCCACCCTCTGGGTTCTCAGATGTCCCCGAGCGGAAAGTTGCTCTAACGACTATAGTGTGCTACCGAAGTAGTGCCGAGCTTGCGCTGGCCATGAGCAGAGCATACAATAACTTCAGACTGGGTAGCGCCTTTGGGCCGGTAAGACCTCATCGACGAGTAGATCGGTGTCGTCAGGTTTCCCGCCACCACCAGACGGCATCGACGGCTTGGGTGGTGGCCGAGAGAGAGCAAAGAACCTTTCGCCAAAGTTATGAGTCGTAAGGAGGGGCGGGATGATAGGTATACCTTCACTCGTCGGCGGACCGCCGCCTCGAGTCCACTCGGCCCTCGTGCTTTGCGCAGGTTTGAAAGAACGGAGCCCACGCCGAGCCTCGAGATGAACTCGCCGAGGCGCCATGCGGCCGTGAGGCTCGCGACCGCTTGATCGAGGTCGGGCGCCATCTTCTTGATCGCCTCGATCTTCTCCGGTTTGACCAACCCCGAGCCTCCGATCATGTAGCCGAAAGCACCTTCCTCGACGCCGCCAACACGCACTTCTGGGGTTGAGCTTGATCTTGTGCCTGCTCAGTTGGCGAAGGTTTCTCGAGGTCGCGAACGTGGTCGCCCTCGGAGGGCTCTTGACGATGATGTCGCCCACGAGACCTCAAGGTTCCGCCCGATCCGCGGCTCGAACGCCTTGGTCATCGACGCTGAACGTGGCCCCGTGATTGCGCAGACTCAAACGACATGGTCAGATAGCAATAGGTGCCAAATGGCGGATGAAGGCTGTTTTGTTTCGCCGCCTACCGCCACTTTGATCTCGTGGTATCCCGAGTAAGCGCCCAAAAGCTCAAAGATTTTGGCGTTCGTGGTGGAGTCGACGATCCGTCGATGCGCGGAGAGGAAGTTGTCCTCGGCAGCCGAAGTTCAACCCCGTATGGTCGACGACATTCTCCACTTTCCGCCCTTCTTTTGGACGATGACCGGGTTGGCTACCACTGGAGTAGTCAACCTCACGGATGAAACCGCCTTCAGAGCTTGTCAAGGTTCTCTTGATGACCGCGACCTTCTCCGGAGAAGCGACGCAGCTTTTGGCGCATAAGTCGAGAGCCGGATCTCACTGCAACTTGTGCTCGATCACCTCTAACGCCGCATGTCCGCGGGTTCCTGCCGAATATACCCTTGTTGGCGCTGGCGAAGGTGACGAGCTCGAGTTCCTATTTGGAACTCGCTTGGCCGAGACGCGGATGCACTTGGCCGAAGTCGCTCTCATCGAAGCGGCACGGTCTTCGCCGCCCACTGGCTGGATTGCCGCTTCGGGCGCGCGTCATCGCCGCCGCCCGTCACGCTGGGCAAAGATACTCGCGAGAGCCAAGGCCTTGGTCTCACATCCATGTGCCGCCTGCAGATCGCCCCGCACGGTGATGATGCCATTGGGGCCAGGCAGCTTCATACATCGATGGCTATAATGGTTGGCCGCCATAAACTTGACCAGGGCGGGCCGCCCGAGGATGGCGTTGTACGGGAGGTCACCCTCGACCACCTCGAAGGTGACCAAATGGCAGGTTGTTCGAGTCGTCGGGTAACGGCAAGACCACCGCCCTGTGGGAATGGTCGAGCTTCCGCACGATCCCGAAGAAGGGTATGGCGATGTTTGACCTTCGACCGAAATTTGCATCCGGCCAAGTGCTTCGCCGCAGTAAGTTAAGAGAGCCGCCGCCGACCATGACTCGCCCGATCACGGTATTGCCGATGGTCGGGTCACGACCAAGGCGGTCTTCGTGTCCCGGGCCATACCTAGGAGAGCGTCCTCTGGAGAGAAGGTGATGGTGGCCCCAGCCCATTTGCAGGGGTGCTCGTCGGGCTTCCCAACAAGCGACTGGTAGATAGTCCGCGGCGGCCTTGACTCGCTACCGATCGGTAAGCCGATGAGCCGCCGAAGATGACATCGATCCGGCCGCCTCGCTGAACTCCAAGTCGAGGTCGCATGCTCAGGCCGGGCGTTCACCCCGCTCGTTGGTCATCATCCTTCGGGAGCACGGGCATTTCACCTCGCCCATCATAGAAGGCCTCCAGCTTGCTTTGCCAAGCCCTGCAGGCCCGCAGATCGTGACCGGCCGCCCTATGAAACAGGCAGAACTTTGCTTCATCATATCCCGGCGCCTCGACCTCGCGTCGAGCATCGACCATTGGGGCCTGTCGTCGTCAGACTCCTCGCTGGGCCGGTTCTCATACCGGCGAGGTCGAGGTCGCCCTGGCGAGGTTTGGAGCCCTCCCGAGCCCGATTTCGGACCTCAAGGACTCGCGTTATTATCCGCCAAACGATCACCCACGCAGCACCTCCGCCTCGTGATCACGCTCCGCTTCTTGGTGGTGTCGTGTCGTGGTCGGTGCCCCGAGTTAGACGGACGGCCTCTGCTTGGTTTAGACTAAGCTTACCTTGGTCGAAGTCGCTTCCACGACAACAGTCGCCCTCGCCTCACAGCATCGCCCGCCATGCGGAAAAGCTTATTGACGTTGAGCCTCGAGGTGATCTCCAGGTCTTTGGTAAGGCGCCGATCGCGGACACCGAACTTGAAGGCTTTGATGACGGCTTCGTCGGAGATGCTTGGAATTAGGTTCCTTGTGCGGATGAATCGCCGCACGAAATCACGCACGCTCGTTTTGCCTCGATGACATGGTCTGTGTCCTTCTCCTCCCTGGCGCCAGAATAACTCGAAAGTTGGAGCGAAGGGTGTTCTGGATTTGGCGCCACGACCTGAAGGAACCAGGTTTCTGGTTGAAAAGCCAAGTCCGCGCGGCACCATCCAGGAAGGTCGGGAGGTAATTGGCCATGACAAGCTCGTTATTTCCCTGCCGCCAAGATGGCGGTCGAGTAGATAGACAAGAATTCATCGGGTTCTTGGTCCCGCAAAACGCTTCGATCAACGGCTTGAACCGAGCCGCCACCGCGACGCGACGCAGCCGCCGAGTACGCCATGCAGCCATAGGCCGACAGCGCTGCGTCGGGTGTGGTCATCATCGACAAGGTCCTCCGCCACGCCGGATTCGAGTCGAGGTCGCCTCGGCGTCCGACCTTCGTGGGAACGACCATGGTGCCGGGCACGGAATCACCGGTAGGTAACGCAGCGTCCCGGACCTGCGGCGCTGGGCGAACGTTTGGGGAGAGGTCCGCAGACCGCCGCCGGCCGACTCGGAGTTTGTGAGGCTGGCTCGGCCTGCCCTGCTGGTACGGTGCGCAGGACGCCAGGGCATCTGCGCAAAGCCTCGGCCCCGAGCTCGCTGCCGGGGCCAGCCTCGCGCAGAGGTGTCCGATGGTGCGCGGCGACGGCGGCGATGTGTTGTCATCGCTTCGGGAGCGGTCCCCGAGTGCCGACTTGCTTACGGAGGGTCGACTTTGCCGCACTCGATCGAGCTTTTCGCCGTGGCTCGCCAAAGAGCTCCGACCTCGCCCTATCGGGTCACCATGACCCGCGAGAAGCGAGGCGCTCCCCGTGAGAGGAGTCGGGCGCCCAAGACGGCTGCCTTCTCTCGGCTTCTCACGAGGGCGGTTATGGCTTGGTTAATGGCGACATGCACCATCCGGCGAGCGCGTCAGGGTCTCGCTGACGCGGTCATCCGCATTTCTCTCGCTTTGACCGTCCGCCATCGAACGTGATGCTCGAGCGGCGGTGGCGAAGCGAAAACAGGACATGGAGTCGAGTCCGTGCGAATCCACGCTGAGGAAAGTCCGTCAATGAAGTGCGCCATGCTCTTGGGACCTTGATGTCGCTCTCGCAAAAGAGCGGCAATCGGCCCCATTGGGCGCCATTGCCGACGATCGATCGCCAACCGCAAGAAATGAGATGGGGTCAAGATGATGCGACCCGAGTCTGCCGCTTCGCGGAGGAAAGAGAGCAGACGTGGCGATGGTCGAGCAAGACGACAACGAGCGTGAGATCGAGATTTATACTGTTCGAGCCCTCGGAGGTAATAGTTTATTCGCCGCCTTCCCTAGCTTTTCTTGGCTATTTCGAGTACAGGGTGTGTTACTGACCAAGTTTAACAATGGCTATGTCTAAGCTCGAGCTGTGGCGTGTTGTGTGTTGTCTTCGTGTCTTCCAAAGATGCGCATCCTTGGTCTTTATACCCCATCGCACGCAACGGACGGAGAGATTCCTGAAGTGGCCTTCATGCACGTTGAGGGTCGGCAAGAACCGCCCGAACTTGTTGCATGCACTGCTTCCTACCCCACGACCCGCGCTTTGGGCAACCGCCGGCCAAATGCTTGATCCGAACTAAGGGTGGACTACGGTTCAACAAGGGCCCGCCCGAGCTCGAGGTCGAAGCGGGGCTGCAGCCGGGTCAGCAAGGCTTAGGTCGAGCGCCAAGACGCACCTGTGTCGTGGTCGGGCCTCCCAAGCTTGGGGATCCGCGGATCGGCGCCACGGCCAAGGGACGCCCAGCCCCCGTCACTAACCTTCGACAATAATGACTCATATAAAATTAAAACATTCAACAAAGTATAATTAACATTAACAAAATACCATACAATGGTATAAGTTACAATGTACTGGAATATTCAATTGCATCAAAAATAAAGATTACATAAATTTTCAAAGTTCCTAAAAGCTAATCTTCTATGTAATCTTTAGCTTTAAACCCTTGAAAAATGATAGTCATCTATATATGTAATAAAAAGGTAACCAAAGAAAAATTTAAACAATTTAGGAGATGCCATCAGACCTGTATGAGATTGTTATGCTCATGGAAATACCAGACTAAGCCAGTCGGCACCTCTCATATATTAGGGTTTCATCATCCAGCAGTAAACAAACATGTATTTACTCGACAACCTTAGACATGCCTAATAGTGCCCAAATACCTCAAAGTAAAAAGATAAATCCACATAGTTGAATGGTAAAGCACCAAGAATAAAAATGGAACCAGGACATCCTCCCTAGGACAATCTTCCCCATGGCACTCCATCCCCAGAACCAAACCATTCAAGCCATATAACCTTAGGAAAACACTAAGCCAACCTTCCTACCAAACCCCACATCCAGATCATCCCCAGCATTTCACTCAAAGCCACAAGCCAAGAGACAAGGCAAGCTAGGAAGGGCAACCAAGCCCCAGGAAGCGAGCCACTAGGTGCAAGAAGGCAACAAGGAAACCACGAGAAGCTTAAGCAAGCAAGAGCTAGGGAGCATCAAGCCAAGAGCTAGGGAGGAGACTGCAAACAAGGAAGCTCAAGCTCAAGGCCACACCACCAACATTCTCACCATCAATAGCCTCACATCCCCAAACCCTTATTCCATCCTCCCAATCACAAGTAAGCAACCATCCATGGCCATTAGCATCAATATGGGAGAATCACAATAGAGACCAGTGTAGACATAGCAACTATAGACAATATTAATGGCTTTAATAGGTATGACAGCCTAGGGGCAGCGACGTGAGTGCTTTTCAACTTCCTCGTACTCCCCAACATATGAAAGGCCACGGGTGTCGTCACCACACTACCAAGCCCAAGCATCAACCCACTTCATCATCAAACAACCTGTAATCAATGCATAAAATCATGTAGCATTGCATAGCAAAAAAATAATATGAATCAACAGAAAAAATAGGGAAATTAGGGATTCACCAAGCTCTGGAAAAGAGAAAAGGGAGGAGATGGCCTAACGACCAGGTGGTAGCCGGGGTGGCTGAAGGAGGAGACGTAGCTATAGTGGGCTGGGAGGAGGAAGGCAGCTCGGGTCTGGAGGTGACCAGTGCGGGCGGCGGTGGCCCATGAGGCGTGAGGCTAGGAGGCTGAGGTGGTGAGGGAAGCCTGAGAGGAGACCAGGCCAGTGGCATAGGGGTGCTCAAGTAGGATGAGGCGGCGGAGGGCCCTGTGGTGACGGGTAGGAGGCAACCTCGGGGATGGTGAGGCAAGCTGTGCACACGCATGAGGAATTCGGGGCACAAGCGAGGCAAACCATGCATAGGGGAGGCATGGAAGGAGGGGGGATCGGTGGCGGCAGGGACTAGAGGCCGACGGGAGCAAGCCGAGAGCAGGGTAGCCAGTGACATTGTAGAGGAGAGGATAAGGAAGAAAAAAGGGGAAAGGAAGAAGAAAGGATAAGTCCCGCCTGGGTGAAGGAAAAAAGAAAAGAGTGGAAGAAAAAGAAAAGGAAGAGAGGAGACAAAAAGAAAATGAGAGAGGAAAAAGGAAAAACTAAAAAAGGAAAGAAAATTAGGGAAAAATAAAATTAGAATAAAAGAAAAAAGAGGAAAAAATAATTATTATATAATATAATAAACCACAATAATGTCTATAAAAATTTGTAGGAAAATGTGAAAATTTAAGAAGAGGATAAATGCTAGCTAATAATTAATTAAACAAATAAAACTAGCAACCACCATAATATTTAAAAATGGGAAAATAATAACCCTGCTAAGATGAAATCATGACATAAAATTTTAATAAACCACGCAGCTTAAAATAAGCCAATTTAAAATACGACAAGCTAAAATATTCCAAATTAAAATATGCCTAGTCAAAATGCGATAAATTAATATATATCAAATTAAAATAAGTAGTCTATCTGTATTAATTCAAATAAAATCAGTAAAAGGTTACATGCCATTAAAAACACCCTAATTTAGTATAAATCTAAAGTATTTTATACATTGTAAAATTTCAAAAGTTGAAATAAATCCATCAAGAGGTCAGCTGCAGTAACCATGTGAGGACAAGTATTTTTACCGAAATCCAGGCAAGCTTCTTTTGATCATATTTGTGAAATTATCTTTAAATATTTTCATATACATATGATATCATCAATGCTTGAGAAAAATATCTTTTAAAATAAAACCTCAAATCGGATGTGGTTGGAAGGATGGTTTGATAATGAACTGCTGAGGCAGTAAATCAATTATTGATGTGTTGAAATGGCTCGTCCAACAAATTGAGCCGGTGACATATATATATATGGTGGGTAGAAGGTGCTAATGAAAAAGAGTATTGCCAATAGGGCCCTCTATATAGCCTATGATATAAGAATAAACAACTACACTCAAGCAATGAGCTGTATTTACAATACCAACCATAGTGTATGAAATAAATCAGGAAAGGTTTTCCTATGATGGTATCATAATCTCTACATTGGATAAGAGTAGATAATTAGCAGTGTGAAGCTAGGCATGCTGGGAGTGTTGGTGATATGCCCTAGAGGCGATCATGTGAGATGATTGTATCATATGTCTATGTTCATGTACTTATCAGTTCCATGAATAAATGTCACTCCTTTGTTCGTTGAGTATGACTTAACTGTGAAACACATTGGTTATATGATATTATTCTAAACGATCCCGGGTCACATATCATTATGTGGGACAATAGTGATCTGACCAGCACATGTATTGATTGATGGTAATGTTTCACATACCATAGATATGGAGATATCAAATCAATAATGTGGGCACATGTTAGAGAACATGGGGTTGATAGACCCGCCCAAGACACCGATGAGATTGTTATCTTAAAAGTGCCATCAGGGTGTAGTCTTGAGTGGTATACCTATACGATCCTTTGACCCGAGATTCTTATTGATTCTCAGCATGTGTAATTGTATACTTTGGGGCTATCAAACGCTTCTCCGTAGCAGGGGAGTTATAAAGGTAGCTTACGGGTATGCCATTAAACATGACGTGAGATATAAGAGATCAAGATGGAATTTGCCCCTCCTTGATAACGGGAGAGATATCTTTGGGCCCCTCGGTGTGGATGGATAAGGAAAAGTGTATGGCCATGCCAAAGTGATTAAAGTGTTAATCACGAATTATATCCATTACATTGACGAGTGAATGGGTCGAGCTACAACAAGGATGGCACACATCTTGCCTTGAGCTTGACTGGTATCGCGTGGCAAAAGGATCGGTATATGAGTATATCAAGGTTCAGTCGATACGATCACTCTGTGCATTCGGGGGACAACATGTCCTGCTAGGAACCACTGTTGTCTGATGGTCACGAAAAGAGGTTTCCAAGGCCATGGCCGTTTGCGCATGGACCTAACGGGTCGCACACTTAACGGGTTGAAACATGCCAAAATGGATTAGGATCCATTAGTGGGTTTTGCGGATATGGATCTGCGGGGACGAGGTTCCTAATGGGCTTCTATCATAGAAGGCCCATTAGCGTGCGCTCTATGTAAAGGGGCGTGGGGTGGCGCTGCAGAAGGGAGGTTTTTTCCACCACAAAACCCTAGCCGTCGACTCCCTTCCCCTGCCAAAACCCTAGCCGTCGCGCGCGTGGTGCTAGCACACCGGCGCCTCATGCTCCACCCCGGACGTGTGGATACCGAGAGGCGTTGCTTGCATCCGCCTCGGCGCTGATTGGCGAGAACGCTCTACTTCTCTACAAATTGCGTGTGCGATCGCGAGGAGGAGACGATCAACTCCGGCATCTACTACTGTACTTTGGAGTACGTGGGGACGCTTCACCCACTCTTCTTCCGCTGCTAACGTGCTCCAAGGGTAATGATCCATGATCTACTACTCGCATGTATCCCGGTTGAATGCGAGAAAATTTTGTTTTCGCCAGCGTAGCCTCACGCTGCCTTTCAAAGGGTATCGAGCCGATCTTGCGTTGTCTTGGATCTGGATGCTGCGCATATGTTGATATGCTATTAGGTTAGTCACGGGTTGATGTGATCAATCAGTATAGGGTTCATGAGGTACGAGTTGGTAGTGCTACGAGGCCAAAAAGATTAGTTCGTGCTTTATCTAGATCATGTCGCGACTGGTCCATACCGGCTGGAAACACCATCTGGACGTCCGTCATGTGCCATCTATGATATTAGCCAACAGATCGAGGCCGCGTGTACGCAACCTTCTCGAGGGGCCTCACGCATTGGATGTATGAGTTGATGGTTCTACACGATCAAAAGATTAGTTCGTGCTTGGTTTGTTTCATGCCGTGCATTACCCCTACCGGCTGGTAACACCATCGGGGTAGTAGCCCATGCTGAATAGATCGTGCCAACAGATCGAGATTGGTGTGGTCGCTGCCTTCTCAAGAATCTTATGGAAATTGAGGCATTCTAATGGCTCAGAATCGGTATGATTTGTTCAATCCGATTGAATTTCCATAGCGTTTTCGTAGATGTGATCTACGTTCCCCGAAAAATAAAACTTGATTCCCATCGCAGGGTAGAATACGATTCTGCGCTTAACTTGTTTTTGCAGGGAATGATGTGAATAGTATGGCTCCCTTGTGTGTATGTGATGCATTAATGTAATTTTTATAGCCTGCGTGCTATGGTTAATTGCAGCTTGGGCTGCCATGTTATTGTATAACGGCCTGCGTGTCGATTTGTGATGCTTGAAATCCTCATGTAAATTGTTTACTAGCTATTAGACGTAGTAGCGTGGTACTCGATCATGGAGGCCGGCTTCAAGCATGATGGCTCGATGGACAGGAAGCACGACAATGGAGATTGGAGTGCTTTGGGCCATACTATTTCACAAGTTAATGTGATTATCTGTGATGATTCCTGTCATGCTATTCTATCATGTTTGGTGGATATGATTGTCATGTTAGAATGATTTCCCTCGAAAAAAAAATTAAGAGTTTCATGCCCTTCCAATAACTGCACCTATAGAGATCTTGTACGTTGAATGGTAGTTTCTGCCAAAGCAGGGTGCCATCAACTTCCTTGATCAATAGGGTGGATATTGGACATCCGCATGCATAGTATTGGTTTACTTATCGAAGCTATCAAAACGGTTTTGGACTTCGGGGCATGGATGTTGGGAGCCGGGCATTGGATGCCACCCAACAAACAAGAATCACATATGATGTGATTGGCAATGTTATGCCTACCTATGTTACTGGGTTCTAACGGTGATGCCAAAGCTCACTAGGACTTTAGTGAATATGGATCTTGTCCTACTGAAAGTCGCCAGAGGAAAGTGACTTTAGTGGGAGTATCTTTTATTAAAATGTTTAATAGAAGATTTACATGAACATTGTGCTAAGACTTTGCGATTTATTTCATTGTAGATGGCACCTAGTAATCGCCACTCAAAACACCGGTTTTAATTTGCGATCGATTCTCGAGAAAGAGAAACTCTCTGGAACAAACTTTATTGATTGGTACCAAACTTGAGAATTGTTCTCAAGCAAGAGAAAAAGGAATATGTCATTGAGGAGCCATATCCCGAGGAACTAGCCGATGATGCTATCGTCACGAACGACGTGCTTATGAGAAGCATGTCAATGATGAGGTTGATGTTGGCTGTCTCATGCTTGCTACAATGAACTCTGAGCTTCAAAAGCAATATGAGAACACGAATGCCTATGCTATGATCATAGGCCTTCGTAGCATGTTTGAAAACCAAGCCAGGGCTGAGAGATACTCAATCTCAAAAGCTCTATTTGCGTGCAAGCTAACTGAAGGTAGTTCGGTGAGTCCTCATGTGATCAAGATGATTGGTTACATTGAGAACTTGGAGAAACTGAACTCCCCCTTAAGCCAAGAGTTGGCCACTGATGTGATTCTCCAGTCTCTTCCTGCAAGCTTTGAGCCTTTCATCATGAATTTTCATATGACTGGCATGGAGAAAAACATGTCTGAACTGCATGGGATGCTTAAGACAGCAGAGGAAAGAATCAAGAAAAGCAATAATCATGTGATGATGGTCCAAAAGGATGGTGGTAAGAAAAGGAAGCGCGGAGCAAAAGGCAAGGGTGTGGATACGATCCCCAACCCTAAACCTAAGTCTGATGGTAAGACCAAAAGTGGTCCTACTGCTTCTGATGCATGTCACTACAGCCATTAGAAAGGTCATTGGCGTAGGAACTGCAAGAAATACTTGGAGGATAAGAAGAATGGAACTCTAGCTTCCACTTCAGGTATTAATGTTATAGAAATTAATCTTGCTACTTGTCCTAATGAGTCATGGGTATTTGATACCGGATCGATGATTCATACTTGCAAATCGCTGCGAGGACTAAGAAGGACTATAAGTTATGCAAGAGGTGAGGTGGAAATTGCGTCGGAATGGCGCAAAGGTTGCTGCAATGGTCACATGCTTATCCCTTATCGTTACCTTCGTGATTAGTTTTGGAATTAAATAATTGTTATTATGTTCCAAATTTTGAGCGTAAACATTATCTCTTCTTTATGTTTAGAAGAAGATGGTTTTGATTTTGTAATAAAGAACAAATGTTGTTCAATTTATTTCAATGGTATGCTCTATGGTCATTGTCCATCATTGAATGGGCTATATGTGCTAAATCTTGAAGATAATTTTGTCTATAATGTTAATACGAAAAGACTCAAAACAAATGATTTGAATTCCGCTTATCTGTGGCATTGTCGCTAGGCCATATAAATAAGAAGCGTGGAGAAGCTCCATAAAGATGGTCTTCTTGATTCATTTGATTTTGAATCATTTGACACGTATGCAGCCTTGTTTACTTGGCAAGATGACTAAAACGCCTTTCACTGGTTTAAGTGAGAGGGCGAGTGACTTATTGGCCTTAGTACACACTGATGTATGTGGACCGATGAGCGCTGGGGTCAGAGGTGGCTTTCAGTACTTCATTACCTTTACCGATGACTTTAGTAGGTATGGCTATATCTATCTAATGAGGCATAAGTCTGAATCTTTTGAAAAGTTCAAAGAGTTTCAGAATGAAGTGCAAAATCATTTGGGCAAAACAATTAAATTTCTGCGATCTGATCGTGGAGGTGAGTATTTGAGCCATGAGTTTAATGATCATCTTAAGAATTGTGGAATAGTTCTCAATTGACTCACCGAACGCCTCAATGGAATGGAGTATCCGAACGGAGGAATCGAACTTTGTTGGACATGGTTTGGTCTATGATGAGTCAAACTGATCTTCCATTGTCATTTTGGGGATTTGCTCTAGAAACAAATGCTGCTCACACTAAATAGGGTTCCATCAAAATCGGAGAGAAGACGCCATATGAGATATGGACCGAAGCGCCCCTCGTTGTCTTTTCTAAAGATTTGGGGCTGTGAAGCCTATATAAAACGATGACGCCCGATAAGCTTCACGCCAAGTCTGATAAGTGCTTCTTTGTGGGGTACCCTAGGGAAACTAAAGGGTATTATTTTTAAAACCGAGAAGAGGGCAAAGTGTTTGTTGCTCGGCATGGTGTCTTTTTGGAAAAAGAGTTTTTCAAAAGAGCTAGTGGGAGCAAGGTGCAACTTGAAGAAATTCGGGAAATATCTGAAAATGTTTCAGCTCCTACTAACCCTGAACGGGAAATGCAAAATGTTGCAGAACCCGTGGTAGAGGCACCAGCCCCACGCAGGTCTACGAGGACTAGCCGTGCACCCGAGAGGTACATGTTCCTCACGACGGACAACATGACGTGTTGTTGTTGGACAACGATGAGCCCAAAGACTATGAGGAAGCAATGGTGGGACCAAACTCGGGAAATGGTTGGAAGCCATGAGATCTCAAATAAAGTCCATGTATGATAATCGGGTTTGTAACTTGGTTGATCTCGCTCGATGGGGTAAAACCTATCGAGTGCAAATGGGTCTTTAAGAAAAGATAGATATGGATGGAAATGGTCACATCTATAAGGCACGATTGGTGGCTAAAGGTTTCAGGCAAATTCAAGGTGTTGATTATGATGAAACTTTTTCACCCGTCGCTATGCTTAAATCTATTCGGATCATGCTAGCAATTACCGCATTCTATGATTGGGAATTGTGGCAAATGGATGTGAAAACGGCTTTCCCAAATGGAAACCTAAGTGAGGATGTGTACATGACACAGCCTAAAGGTTTTGTCGATCCAAACGATGCTGGCAAGGTATGCAAGCTTCAAGTCTATTTATGGATCAAGCAAGCATCTCGGAGTTGGAATCTTCGCTTTCATGAAGCGAAGAAGAGTTTGGCTTCATCAAGAATGAAGAAGAACCTTGTATTTACAAGAAGGCCAGTGGGAGCGCACTTGTGTTTCTGATCTTATATGTAGATGACATATTGTTGACTGGAAACGATATTCCAATGCTTGAAACTGTCCAATCTTATTTGAGAAAATATTTCTCGATGAAGAATTTAGGAGAAACAGCCTACATACTGGGCATAAAGATCTATAGAGATAGATCGAGAAGGCTAATTGGATTAAGCCAAAGTACATACATTGATAAAATTTTGAAACGGTTCAATATGCGAGATTCCAAGAAGGGTTTCTTGCCAATGTTGCATGGTATTCATCTAAGCAAGACTCAGTGTGCTTCGACAGCTGATGAGCAAAATAAAATGAGTGTGATTCCATATGCCTCCACTATTGGATCCATCATGTATGCCATGTTATGTACATGCCCAGATGTATCATATGCTCTAAGTATTACGAGCAGGTATCAATCAAACCCGGGTGAAAGTCACTGGGCAGCTGTGAAGAACATCCTCAAATACTTACGTAGGACTGAGGACATGTTCTTGGTCTTTGGAGGAGAGGAAGAGCTGGTTGTAAAGGGTTACACTAACGCTAGCTTCCAAACCAACAAAGATGATTCTCGATCGCAGTCCGGTTTTGTATTCTGTCTCAATGGTGGGGCAGTGAGCTGGAAAAGTTCCAAACAAGAGACAGTAGCTGATTACACGACTGAGGCTGAGTATATTGCAGCTTCTGAAGCTGCAAAGGAGGCTGTTTGGATCAGAAAATTTGTTTCTGAGTTGGGAGTTGTCGCTAGTGCATCCCGTCCAAAGGACCTCTATTGTGACAATAGTGGTTCCATTGCACGTTAAGGAGCCTAGGTCTCACCAAAATCCAAACACATACTCAAAGCGTTATCACCTCATCCGAGAGATCATCGATAGAGGAGATGTGATGATTTGCAAAGTGCACATGGATCTGAATGTCGCCGATCCACGACAAAACCTCTTCCAGAGTCAAGCATGAGGCACACACAAGAGCCATGGGTATTAGATACTTGCATGATGCACTCTAGTGCAAGTGGGAGATTGTTGGTGATATGCCCTAGAGGCGATCATATGAGATGATTGTATCATATGTCTATGTTCATGTACTTATCAGTTCCATGAATAAATGTCACTCCTTTGTTCATTGAGTATGACTTAATTGTGAAACACATTGGTTATATGATATTATTCTAAACGATCCCGGGTCACATATCATTATGTGGGACAATAGTGATCGACCAAAGATATGTATTGATTGATGGTAATGTTTCACATACCATAGATATGGAGATATCAAATCAATAATGTGGGCACATGTTAGAGAACATGGGGTTGGATAGACCCGCCTCAAGACACTGATGAGATTGTTAACTTAAAAGTGCCATCAGGGTGTAGTCTTGAGTGGCATACCTATACGATCCTTTGACATGAGATTCTTATTGATTCTCAGCATGTGTAATTGTATACTCTGGGGCTATCAAACGCTTCTCCGTGAGTGGGAGCTATAAAGGTAGCTTACGGGTATGCCATGAAACATGACGGAGATATAAGAGATCAAGATGGAATTTGCCCTCCTTGATAACGGAGAGATATCTCTCGCCCCTCGTGGATGGATAAGGAAAAGTGCGTGGCCATGCCAAAGTGATTAAAGTGTTAATCACGAATTATATTCATTACATTGACAAGTGAATGGGTCGAGCTACCACAAGGATGGCATGCATCTTGCCTTGAGCTTGACTGGTATCGTGTGGCAAAAGGATCGATATATGAGTATATCAAGGTTCACCGATACGATCACTCTGGTAATCGGGGACAACATGTCCCGCTAGGAACCATCGTTGTCCGATGGTCTCGAAAAGAGGTTTCAAGGCCATGGCCGCTATGCATGAACCTAACGGTCGCACACTTAACGGGTTGGAACATGCCAAAATGGATTAGGATCCATTAGTGGGTTTCGCGGATATGGATCTGCGGGGACGAAGTTCCTAATGGGCTTCTATCATAGAAGGCCCATTAGCGTGCGCTCTATATAAAGGGGCGTGGGGTGGCGCTGCAGAAGGGAGGTTTTTTCCACCACGAAACCCTAGCCGTCGACTCCCTTCCCCTGCCAAAACCCTAGCCGTCGCGTGCGTGGTGCTAGCACACCGGCGCACGGCGTTCCACCCTTGGACGTGTGGATACCGTAGAGGCATCGTTGCATCTGCCTCGCCGCATTGACAGAGAACGCTCTACTTCTCTACAAGAGTTGCATGCGCAATCGCGAGGAGGAGACGATAACTCCCAAGATCTACTCATCAGACTTTGGAGTACGCGACGCTTCACCCACTCTTCTTCCACTGCTAACGTGCTCCAAGGGTAATGATCCATGATCTACTACTCGCATGTATCTTGGTTGAATGCGTAGAAAATTTTGTTTTCGGCTAGCGTAGCCTACGCGTTCCTTTCAGGGAGTCCCAATGAAGGACACTGAAATTAGTTGAGGTTGATCATTAAGATTTATTTGTAAAGCCTTGGGTTAAGTATTGCCGATGGATAGTCATAATACAACTGGTACGCTAAGGGTAAGCGAGGAACAGTTGAGGACACAAGTACACATTGGTTATCAGGGTTGGCAGATCTAATACTAGATTAGTAATAAACACTCTGGAGATTCACGGAATGGGGTTACTATGAGTAAAGTGGTACAACCAGCACAGGGTTAAATCATGAATTCATGCCTGTCTCCTGGATTGGACGCTATGGAAACTAAGTCTGCCTCATATACGAGTGCTAGTAGCAATTTTCATAATTAAAATACACAACCCTTAAAGAAAACCCAAAACCAAATTTCTGTAAAAATAGACATTTGATGGATATGAGAAGAATTTATCTATTGCATTTGCTATTAATGCTTGCTGAGTGCTTCTATACTCACTCTTGCTAAATCGCCCTTTGCTCAAAGAATTGCTCTAGTGGTCAAGTGTCCAGTTGGGATACGAATCCCAATGTACTTGCTTACGAGGCATGGGGTGAGAGGCACCCTTAAGATCAGAACTACGAGGATATGAGCTACAAGGAGGACTAGATTATTGGGTAGACTATACATCAGCTTTGTCAGTCTTTAGGGTAATTAGTTGTCGAGACCAGAATTTACCAATCCGGACCCTCTATGTTTGCCGCACCAGTCCTTGGATCAACGCTAGTGCACACAGCTTAACATTGGTAAATATCACATCATACACACGATAATAATAATAAGACTCCATTTATTGATTATAACTAAGTATATGATCTTATGACCAATCTTACATTATTAAGCAACGCAGGGCTAGACTTGAAGTAAAGAATAAAGCAAATGTAACAGAAAGTAGAAGACATAGATGACCCTCAATTTACCACCAGCAACTGACAAGACTTGGGCCCTAATTATTCATATCCTCCTAGAACTTCTCTAATAAAGGCGTAGACTCCTCAACTGTTGACTGTGGTTGTTGGTAAGGGTGAGTACTTAAAGCACTCAACAAGTTATGCATAGAATGCAATTCTATTTAGCTATATGCAAGGATTATTCCAAAGGAAAAATGCTTTCATGCCTATTTTGCAATAAAGCAGCATTTATGAACAAGTACAATAAATAGATTGTAAAGTCGTAAAACAAAGAACTGTAAATAGTAATTTCATCATTTTTCGAGTAAACCAAGTTTCCATTCCTAGGTCAAGTTTCAAACTCCCATGGCAACCTACTATCCCATCCCAAGTATTACTTTGCAAAAGTCTATCCCTTGACTATAATTCCCGATCTATGCTTAATACCGTGAGCATGGCTATTCGAATAGATTTACAATCTGCAGAGGTTATGCACTTTACCCAGATGATACAACCAAACACCACAAAGGCGAGTGATCATAACAAAGTCTTTACAATGCACTGCCTTAACTCAGTACTGCCCGTTGATGTTTCAACACTGGTAGGACTAATTACCACATCTAGGGCCCCCTCTTGCGCCATGTGAGTCTACCCGTATGAGGATTGGTTACCACAACCCAGGACTCACACCACCACTAGCAGTACTAAAGCTAAGATATTGCAAATTAATCAGCTAAACCATCCCATACCAGACATATGGTTGTATGATTGACTCAGGTCAAAGCCTTGCAAGGTTAAGTCCTTAGGGTGACTAGGGCAAGCTTCCACATACCCTCTGCCTTGCGAGCCCACCTTGGTATACTGCCCTTTGCCACTTGCCCTAATCTAAATCATAACCACCCCAGTTGATTACCAAGCATCACGTGCCATCAACAATTCAACCTCGTTGTGTGACATCCTCTCACCACAACAACTCAATCTCATCGTGTGACCACATATGATACACAAGTTCATAACATTGTTCCATACTTCATTAGTCAAGATTAATTATCAATGATTCCAGTACATGTGATGACATAGCATGACTAAGAAACTAACACGATCTAACCATCCATGTTGATCTTATTATTAACCAACTATAGTGAACCAATCTAGGGTGACAATAGACTATGGCATACAAATGACAAGGTAGGGTATAGACTGAAAGGTAAATTTAACTAAATCCCAATTTAATTGAAAACTATTGTACATGTGAAATAATATGCAATTAAAGTAAAAACAATATAGTGATTTTGCAAACATAGATTCAATATGATCAAAGCACAACTTACCTTGGTAAAGGTCCTGGTCTTGCTTTAGAAAGTGCTCTTGAGTCGATGGATCCTCCTCCGATGTGTTGCACAACTTAACATCTACGCAAATTGAAAGAGAAAAGTAAATAAACACAAAAAACAAAGAGAAAATAAACTCCAAAAATAAAATAAAATTTAACATTAAATATATATCAATTTTAAAATTTTTAAAATTTTGAATCACCTCAATCGGAGCTCATATGAGGGAGAACAGGCTCGAAGAAGATTCAAAAATTCTAAAGATCAGAAAATTAGAAAAAAGAATATTTAATCGAATTATTTTTATATTGAAAAATTGTATTATTGCGTCACTATGATGTCACAGTGACATCAACACCGATCGGATGAACCAGAGTGTGACACGTGGCCACGGTCCATGCACCCAGTCCACGAGACCTCCTCTGGTCCACCGCAACCCGGTGCATGACGCTTCATTTCCCGCACAACCACGCACGCGTCAACGCGATACTAGCTCCCCTACACAGCGCAATCTGATCCACACAATGCAAAATAAATGGCTACCGATCTAGATCTACGTGGCTAAATCTTGAACGTTCATCTCCGATCCGATGGCTCGTGTTACCGATGTGGTTCACTGTTGACATGGTGACGTGGCTTGATATCTCTTTTGTTGGTTGGTGATCCGATAGTCAACGAAGCTTGGTCTTGGCGATGGTGTTATGGCGGCGTTCCTCTTCTAGACTTGGAGATGATGACGAGCCCGAAAGGTGACTTGACAGCGGCACAACGGTGAGAAAACAAATAGCAACGTGTCTTGGACTTCGGCGAGCTTGAGCGTGCGAACGGCGGCGTCTCTATCGACGATTCTTAAGGGAAAAGATGCGCAGACTTCTGGCGAACCTCAGAGACCTAGCTCCCCCTTAAATACCCTCGACGTCCGAGCTCTACAGCGCACAAAGTTGACATGGTGGCAGAGACGTGCTGGCGGTGAACTCTTGGTCCCGATCGGAGATGATGAACGGGAATCACATGATCTCCGACGAATGGCTAGGATCACTCTGATGATGCGGCATGATTGGATCCACCTTTCCAAACCAACGGATATGATCTAAACTATCCTAATCTAACGCAACTCAATAGCACCGCTTGATCTTGATCCAACGTCCCATGAGCACTAGGGTTTTCAACCCCATCTTCAAGTCACAGCCGCTCCTTCATGATCCAACGATCGAGACAACACTAAAGGACATGGCTTGAAAATGGCCGCTCAATCTAAGATCGACGATTATCGCTATGCCTTCCCAGAAATGGGTCGACGAACCACACAACTCTAGGCCGTGCATGAACACAGTAATGGGCTCTAGCCTATTACTATTAAATCGATTTTTCTCGCATTTTTCTTTTAAAATAATTACAAAAATTAGTTTAATTAGTTTTAGGCAATAAAAATATCAGAAAAAATCAAAGAAAATTCCCATAAATACTTTGAGACATTTGAACTTAAACAAAATATTTTTAGCCAAACTTTATATTAATTTTCTCTATATATAATTAGTTTTCACAAAAAGACAGTATAATTAATTTAAAATAAATTCCAAAAAATCCAATAAAATTAGGAAAACTACAAAATGCACGAATAACAATAAAATAAATTATAAGGCAAATTTGGGGATGTTACCTTAGTACATTTGTGTTATATTTTTTGTTGTACTTGAAAACTATATAAAATTAATGTACTAGACTTGTGGCCTTGCATAGCAATGGAATGTAATAAATTTCCATTTCAGTTTCTAATTACTATTCTTCAACAATACTTTGAACACGGTGTACTAACAGATAAAACATTGGGTGTGCTCGATGTTTTGATTAGTTAATATGCTGAGATCAGTGTAATTGTCTCAGATTAATGACGGTGTTACTATCGTTACTCTGAGTTAATTATGCGAGTTGTTACAGGTAAAAACCTAAAATGGCATCTATTCACGAACGAAAGGGAGTAAGCCTTTTAGGGTATGAAGCTTCAAATGATCTAGGGTCTACATGGACTTTGTAAGCCCTTGTATTTAGAATGGCTACATACCACGTGGAAACTGCTATTCGATTGAATAGCAGAAACGAACATACACAACAGTGGTGGAATTAGAAATTTTTCGTTGAGAGTGCACACTTCGCACGTACAACTCTATAGTTTTTTACAATTATTTCTTAATATCGTAAATCCAACACATATATTTGAAATTTGCTAAAAGAATAATATAAATAGTTCTAAGGCCTTAAAAATCCTAAACTACCAAAATCAAAACCAATTTAATAAACAAATTTAGCATATTAAAAAAATAATTTTATACGGCTCAAATTTTTGGAGGTGCTAGGGCATACTCGGCACCCCTAGTATCGCCCCTGATCCGCAAGGCTTACCCAGCTGGTGGTTTTTCAATATCCAGCTATTATTCCTACGAAGCGCGAGGGTATATCATGGAAAAGACCCTCCATCGCAAGCGTAATCCCCATCTCCTTAATGCACTAGCTCATATGGGGTTCACGAGGCTCCGCCTAGGTTTAAAATCTTGGCGAATTTTAGCAAAATTTTGATTTTCAGCCCAAGTCGAGATTCCAAATCCTAGCTAAATAAAAAATTGGAAATTATGGTTGCTACAGTAATTTCGGTAAACCTCGCTGAGATTTTGGTGATTTGGACCGGTTTGCATGGATTTTTGACCGAATTTCACACTAATTTTTTTATGGAGAATTGTAATATCTTTTATGAGGAATACATATGAAAAGTTTTCAAAAATATACATATATAAATTATGTAACTTTAAACCTGACTTGGATTTCGACTTTAAGTGATGTATTTTGCCTAAACCCTAACTTGGATTTTGGTCTTAAATTATATTTTAGTCTAAACCCTAAACTCTAACATGGATTTCGACTTTACATGATGTATTTCACCCTAAACCATAGCTTCAATTTTGGTCTTAAATGATATATTTTGGCCTAAACCCTAACTTAGATTTTGGCCTTACATGATGTATTTTGGCATAAATGCTAAACCCTAACTTGGGAATTTTATGTGCAAATATTTAGTATTTTGCATTCAAATTTATAGAAAATGTAGATAAATGATTGTATGATTTTTTTCATATTTTTTCGAGCCTCAAGATACCATTTTACATGAGGTTGAAAAACACCAAAATTGTAGCAAATTTCAGTGAGATTTCGGTGATTTTAGCCGAAAATTTGGTTTTCTCTGTTTCAAATTTGCCAGATTTCAAATTAGCTCTTTGAATTTTATTCAGATTTTGACTAAAATTTTAAAGTCTTACCAAAATTTTGAATTTTGACCAATTCCAAGATATAATCTCAAAACGAAATTTGAAACCTTTCTCCGCCACCCACCTCTCCGGCTTATGTCGCCGCCTACGTTCACCTCTTTGCCTCGCGTTGCCAACTGTCTGCCTAAGGAATTTCGAGAGTAACCTTAGCACGATCGCACAACAACTCTCTTGAGTGAGGAGATTTGCAATTAAGATACTTCAGCTCTTGCTTATTTCTCACTCGATCGTGAAGGGCTTTTAGGCTCAGCCTTCTTGTCTATACTACCAGTACCTTTGTTCTTTTCTATTCGATGTTTTTGATAATATTTAATATGTGACTAATAATTACTTTTTACTCTCTCGGTTCACAAATGTAGGTCGTTGTGTGCTACATGTGGTCAAGATTTTGAAATTTTGACCACTAATATATGTTAAAATATATAATATATATATATATATATATATATATATATATATATATATATATATATATATATATATATTTTGCTAGTATACTATGATAATAAATTATAGTTAAAGTCGTATGGATTTGTTATTGAGGGCCGGGTCCGATGACCCCGACGCTCCCGTATTAGCCCTTTATACCCCCCGCTAAACATAGTTGATGACCCCGATGGCAGATTAGCCTGGATCCTAACTCTAGTGCTCATCCAGTCTGACCAGTCATCCGAAAGCAAGCAGCCCGTAGACCGCATGTTGGCGATGACCCTGGCGACCAATTTTTCTAGATCCGCCCTTGGTTAAAGTCTTATGTTGGAGACCGGAAAAAATAAAAAATAATATACATTAATTTGTGGATTGAGGGAGTATAACATTCCATTAGGATATACTAATAAAATTATAATATTATAAAACTATTTTTAATAATAAATCTAATGATATAATTTTTATATAGCCAATCTAGATATTTTTTTAATGTATTGATGGAAAGTTTAACGACACTGATTGTAAGATGCAAGTAAAAAAGAACGGAACAAGTAGTTTTCTTCTCTACTAGCTATGTGTCCATGCGTTGCAACGGAAGCTCAATTTGTGATAAAAAGTTATTTGCAAAGAGTACTAACAGTGCTAAAAGTTGGTAATTAAAGAGTAGTGACAAAGATGGATAATTTTGATGAAGTGATATGAAAAAAACTCTTGCTTTATATAGTAGAGATTAATACGATGGGCAGCCCGTTTCGTTTCGAAAAAAATCTATTCAAGACTTTAAAGTTTTATGATTCCAAGTTCATTAGATTCAGTGAACCTATTGGACCGGCAGCCGAGGGAGTAATTTTTTATTAGGGCGAGCCATCCAGCTAACAAATAACCAGAACTAACAAGCGCTTTCTCCAAATCAGTCCAGACTCGGAGGGGTGGGGACGGACACCGGCGCCGCTAGCAACAGCGAGGGCGAGGCCGGCCGTACGCCCACACGAAAAATGCGACAGCGACGCCGGGGATGGTCGTGACGAACGCGGTGACGACGGTTGAGCCCGTAGCGGGGCTTCGCGTGCTGATCGCCCCCTTTCTCTTTTCTGCCCCTTAAGTTCTCATCACGATTAGAAAGCGGGCCCCCGCGTGCGCCCGCGGCCAAAATCTAGCGACGAATTCTCACCCCTCGTTCTTGAACGGAAACGGAACGAGCGGGACAATCCTGTTCTTCCTACCTGAAAATTAGTCTCTCTTCTAGAAGGATTACTGACATGGCCAGCTAACGAGTCCTACTATGCTAATCTTCCCTCGACGGCCGGTCTGAATTCTTATTATTTGTTCAGCTAGACAGCTAGCTTTTACCAGAACGGTGAGTTGGTGAACGTGGAAGTATGCTTCCTCGGGTTTGGTGAGTGGACCAGGTTTGTCCCAACTCCCACGTATAGAAGACGAATTTGAGATCCATTAGATACCGTGCTAAACGCGGTAGCAACTTGTTGGTACTTTAGCGATTTAGCATGCGTACGTTTTGTAGATAAAGGATTTAAATCCAGTCTCTGCAAAAGCACACAACCGAATTCATACAAATATCACAGCTAGAAAACTGCAAAGAAAATCAAACTAAAAGAACTTAAAATCAAGAGCAAATTCTATAATGGCTTCTCCATCCATTTTTGACAAAGATGTCCAATGCTACGACCTCCAAAGCCCTGCATACCATCCGGATGGTCACCCTGTTGTTCTCAGACTGCAATAAAGCCCAGAACCGGAGCCAGTAAGTTCCCCTAAAAGTAACCTGCATAAAACAAGAGCATTGTTTGTTGTTAAAAATGAACTCATTCCGAGTGCACCAAATGGCCCATATTATGGCAGCCCCCCCACCAAAATCAATCTTGAAGCACTCTTTTCAACGCCTGCTAACCAATGACCAAGCATATGAGACATAGACGTCGGCGGAGAGAGACCAGTAGCAATATACACAACACGCCAGATAGAGGATGAAAACTGGCACTCAAAAAATAAATGTCGTATTGTTTCATTACAATTACAGAAACAACATCTTTGATCCCCATTCCAGTTCCTTTTAGCTAGATTATCCTTTGTTAAAATTATTCCTTTCTGTAAATACCAAAGGAATATTTTTATTTTTAAAGGAAGTTTCAATTTCCAAATAAATTTACTGATGAAGGGAGCACCTTGATTCATAAAATAACTATACATAGAGTGTACAGAAAACTGTCCATGTCCATGTAAACCCCAGTGAAAAATGTCCCTTCCATCAGTAAGCTGACAACTAGCTATTTTTAGCAACTAAAGTATACCATGCCGTCAATTTATCCCTCGATAATAACCTTCGAAAATGAATATTTGGAGGCATTTGCATCATGACGTCTGCCATAGTTTTATGAGGATAACGAACAATGTTATACAGACTTGGAAATTGAATCTTAAGAGGCGTAGAACTCATCCAAATGTCTTCCCAAAATCTAGTTTGTGACTCATTAATCTGAAGGGATCCACAACCCAGAAAATCATCTTTAACATTCAATAGCCCTTTCCAAAAATGTGAGTCCCCAGGTTTAATATGCACTTGGGACAAATATTTGGATCTTAGATATTTATTGAAAAGCAAGGACTGCCAGAGCCCATCCTCATTTAACAGCTTAAATAACCATTTACTCAGAAGACATTTATTCTTAACCTGCAGATTCACAATACCTAGTCCTCCTTGATCTTTAGGACGACACAGAATATCCCATTTAGCCAGCCGATATTTTTTCTTATCACTATAACCTTGCCAAAAAAAACGAGATCGATAATAATCCAACCTCTGCACTACACCTTTGGGAATTTCAAAAAAGGACATCATGAATATGGGGAGACTACTAAGCACAGAATTTAATAATACCAACCTACCTCCAGAGGAAAGGTGCTTGGCCTTCCAAGTACTTAGTTTTCTTTTAACTCTATCCTCAATTGCACCCCAATCTGCATTACGGAGTTTATGAGGGTGCATCGGAATCCCTAAGTATCTAAACGGAAAAGACCCTATCCCACAACCAAACAATTCAGAATATTCTTGATCATGATGTCGAGCGTCTCCAAAACAAAAAATCTTACTTTTGTGAAAGTTAATTTTGAGACCCGATAGCTGTTCGAACACGCACAGCAAAAGCTTCATATTTTTAGCTTGCTCAATATCATGATCCATGAAGAGGATAGTATCATCGGCATACTGCAGAATCGATAAACCATCCTCAATAAAATGGGGAATAACCCCTCTAATTTGGCCATCTTCTTTCGCTCGCTTAATCAAAATAGCAAGCATATCTGCCACTATATTAAATAAAATAGGTGACATAGGATCACCCTGCCGAAGCCCTTTCTTCGTTTGGAAGTAATGGCCAATATCATCATTAACTTTAATACCCACGCTACCTCCAGTGACAAAATGTTCAATCCATGAACACCACTGTTGGCAAAATCCCTTCATACGAAGAGTTTGCTGAAGGAATGACCATTTCACCTTGTCATATGCCTTCTCAAAGTCAAGTTTCAATATCACTCCATTTAGCTTCTTCGAATGTAATTCATGAATAGTTTCATGTAATATTACTACGCCTTCCATAATATTACGACCTGGCATGAAAGCAGTTTGTGATGGTCGTACTACTTTGTTTGCCACCCCCATAATTCTATTAGTAGCCACTTTTGTGAATATTTTGAAGCTCACATTAAGCAAACATATAGGTCTATATTGTTGTATCTTTGTTGCCTCTTTAATTTTTGGAAGAAGCGTAATTATCCCAAAATTTAATCTAAACAGAGGTAAATGGCCAGCCAAGAAATCATCAAACAATGCTAGCAAATTATCTTTTATAATATCCCAAAAGACCTGATAAAATTCAGCTGGAAAGCCGTCTGGACCAGGCGATTTATTATGTTCCATTTGGAAAATCACCTCTTTAACCTCTTTTTCAGAGAAATTAGTAATTAGGATATCATTTTCCTCAATAGTGACCTGAGGCAAATCATGATTATGATCCTCCACCAAACTGAAATTATTTTCTTCTGGCGGACCAAACAAACCCTTATAATAGTTTGTAATATACTCTTTTAATTGGACGTCACCCACAATTACACGATCGTCATGATCTAATTTGTAAATGTGTTGTTTTCTGTGTTTGCCATTAGCAACTAAATGAAAATAATGGGTGTTATCGTCCCCCTCCAAAAGGTCTTTTGTCTTAGCTCTCTCATACCATTTAATTTCTTCTTCCCTCAACAAGTGAACTAACCTTTCGTGAAGATAATTTTTCAGGTTTAATTCGTAATCTGAGAGAACTCTATGTTCTGCCTTTTTATCAAGATCATCGATTAGAGAAATAATCTTTTTCTTCTCTTTTTTATTATGACCAGCTGTATGTCTGGCCCAGCCTCTCAAAAATTGCCTAAGAGCTCTAATCTTATTCTGCCATCTTTCCATAGCAGAAGCCCCTCTGGTCTCAGATTGCCATTTATCGGCAACACACTCATAGAAACCATCTCTAATCAACCAACCACGTTCAAATTTAAATAACAGTGGCTGTCTATTATGAGATGAACTCCTAGTATTCAATAATAAAGGAGTATGATCAGAGTTACTTCTATCTCTAGCCTGCACGGTAGTAAGGGGGAATTTATTTTCCCATTCAGTACAAACTAAGACTCTATCTAACTTCTCAAAAGTTGGATTATCACCACAACTCGACCAAGTATATTGACGACCATACAAATTTAACTCTCTAAGTTCTAATGATTGAATAACCATGTTAAAAAGATTGGGCCATTTCTTATCAAAGTTGTTCTTGTTCTTATCGGTAGGACTACGCACAATATTAAAATCTCCACCAATGATATATGGTAATGGTTCTTGACGACAAATATGAACCATCTCTAATAAAAAAGACTCTTTATATTCCTGTTGCGCTGGACCGTAAACAGCAATTAGCGCCCACTTGAAACATCATTTTTATTATGAAGAGTGAAGAAACTAGCGGTTGATCCAAAAACATCCACCCTTTTGTAAAAGAAACTAGCATATCTATCTGCCAATTGCTACTATACATGTATATAGGTATGTATGTGTATATATATATATATATATATGTGTATATATATGTATATATATATAGGGGGCATATTTGGTGCAAACCACCCTTACGGTGAAAACTCCGTGAAAATCACCTGTAAAAGTTTTGAAAAAATCTCAAAAAATTTCCATATGTAGGGGAGGTGAGCCTCTACAATCCTGCAAAATTTAAAGATGAAACTCAATTGTATTTGAAAGATATGAAAAAGACAAATTCAGCATAAATAGTAATTTTTCACTGTTTAGCACTATTCATTTTGCTGTTTGTCTTTTTTATATCTTTCAAATACGATTGAGTTTCATCTTCAAATTTTTTAGGATTGTAGAGGCTCACCTCCTATACATATGGTAATTTTTTGAGAATTTTTCAAAACTTTTACAGGTGGTTTTCACTGTAAGGGTGGTTTGCACCACATATGTAGCCATATATATATATATATAGATGCTATTCTATAGCTTTGTGTAGAATAGGCAATACTACTTCCCAATCATTTAACACAGACCGACCGAAACAAGCGCAACTGAATAGTCAGTGGCAACACAACTAGTAAATGACGCAATCGAATAGTAAGTGCAACATAACTAGTAAATGATTAATAAATATTACTTCTAGTTTGTATATGAATCTTTCTTTTTTTATTTTTGCCATAACTTTCAAATGAGGATGATTCTTGCCTTTAAATTTTGCACGGTTGTAGAATATCACCTCTTCTACATATAGTATCTCTCTGAGAATTTTTGAAAACATGTACATATGATTTTCATAGATTTTATAGTTCACATAGGATATGTTAACTTTTATCATCGAGAAAATAACATATTACTCACTATTACACAAGATGTAAGTGATTTTATAGTTCACACATGATACGTAGACTTTTACTATCTAGAAAATAACATATTACTCACTATTACACAAAATGTTAATATATTCTGTGTAAACTAGTTTTATCATGTAAAATATATGAAAATCACATGTACAAGTTTTAAAAAATTCTCAAAAAAGTATCATACGTAGGGGAGATAAGCTTCTACAATCTTGTCAAATTTTAAGACCAAACTCAATGGCATTTGAAAGATATAAAATTGACAAAGCACTAAACAATGCAAAATCACTATTGAGCTGAATTTGTCTTTTTCATATCATTTAGCTGAGATTGATTTTGGTCTTTAAATTTTATAGGGTTGTGGAATCTCACCTCCCTATGTATAGTATTTTTTTGACAATTTTTAAATCATTTTACTAAAGGGCTGACAAATAGAACTAAATTCTTGTTCGTGAAAGACATATGTACATATTTTAAAAAATTCTCAAAAATTACCATAAATAGGGGAGGTGAAATCACTACTACAAAAAACCCCTTTCTTGCCAGCCTATCACTGTTGGTCTGACTACAATCGGCAATGATAACACTATCACTACCGGTTCATAAGTTAGACTGACACAAATGCTCAACCGAAGATGAATCGGTAGTGATAGTAACTTATTACTGCCGGTTCTAAAAAACTGGTAGTGATATTATCACTTTCGGTTCTTAAGAAGAACCGGCAATGATAATGGAGGAAGTATCACTATCAGTTCGGCTTACGAGCCGATAGTGATAATATTTTTCAAAAATCATAACTTTTTCATATGAAGTCGGATGGAAACAAAATTTATATGAAAATTGTATCTCTCAATGAGATCATCAACTTTGTAGTTGATAACTTTTTTATTTGAAGTCATTTATATATCCAAATAATCATTGAAACTTTCAGATATGAAGGGACAAAAGGAAAATATATCTTATAATAGTTGAGAAGTGTATGTTAGGTGAGATAGTAAGGAGAGTTCGCGCGGAGCAACAAATCATAGATTTGACTCCTAGCAACTGCACATGTGTATTTTGTATGAAAATCTCATGACTTGTGACTTACGACGCGCGACGTAGTAAATACATGGTGGTCTAGGTGCAAATAATTTTTTTTGGATTTTACCGAGTGATTTTTGGATTTAGACTATCACTGCTGACCAATCACTGCCGATTCCATATCTGGTAGTAATGAGGATTTGGAACTGGTAGTGATCACGTTTTCTGTAGTAGTGAATTATACAACCCTATAAAAGTTGAAGACCAAAATCATTCTCAGCTAAAGGATATGAAAAAGAAAAATTTGGCTCAATAGTGATTTTGCAAAGTTTAGCACTTTGTCAATTTCATATTTTTCAAATGGTATTGAGTTTGGTTTTTTCAAATTTTACAGGATTGTAGAAGCTCACCTCTCCTACTTATGGTAATTTTTTAAGAATTTTTAAAAATTGATACAAATAATTTCATATGTTTTTAGATAAAGATGGTTTACACATGATACAACAACAACTAGTATAATAGATAGTAATATATTATTTTTATGGTAGAAAGCAATATATCTTGTAAACTATTTTTATCATATGAAATCATATGCTAAAGTTTTCACAAATTCTTAAAAAATTATCATAAGTAGGAGAGGTCAGATTCTACATCCCTTTAAAATTTGAAGAATAAAATCACTCTCATTTGAAAGATATGAAATTAATAAGCACTAATCAGTGATGAATAGTAAATTTATTCTTTTCATTCTTACTTATGGTAATTTCATATCTTTCAAATGGTATTGAGTTTGGTTTTCAAAATTTACAAAGTTGTAGAAGCTTACATCCATTTCATTTGGTAATTTTTTGAGAATTTTTCAGAACTTGTACATGTACATTTCACAGACTTTACACGATAATGGTGGTATACTGTTGTCGATGTACTTTGCACCGGGGTACCCTCTCCGCCGCATATCAGTTGGCCCAAATGGAGGCCTGGCGAGCAGGTGGGCGGGCATTCGAACCCCACCCGCTAGGCCACGAAGGCAACCAAAGGAATGAGGCAGAGACTTCGCCTCGAAGTCTCCTTCCCCTGACACGCTGTGTCAGGACCATTGATTGCAAGGAATTCTACTATCGACACGACGACAGCCCATCCCTCTGACGCCTCAACACCTAACCCATCGCAGGAAAGTCACATCCCGGGTGAAGCCACGCAGCGACATTAAATGGGGTTTGAAGGACGAGGCTACAATGATGGGTGTAATAAATGAGTCATGGTTCAGTATGATAAGACCACAGTGATGGGTGTAATAAATGGCTCATAGATCAGTATGATGCCATCTTCCTACTTGCCCGAGCCAGCCCTCTCTATATAAGGGAGCTCCGGTGCATGGGGAAGGGGGGCCTTCCCTCAATCCGATCCTAGAAAGACTTAGCAGAAAAGAGAGAGGACTCATTCGAGCCCGAGACTGGAAGAACCATTGTAATCGCTTCCACACTTCATCAACGAAGATCTAGCAGAACGTAGGGCTATTACCCACGCTGGGGGCCTAAACCTGGATATGTTGATGTGTTCTCTGATCCGTTGATCCCCGGAATCCCTCGCGTGAGACTCTTTAGGGTTTCCAATCACGAAGACGCCCTCTACGAAACCCTATCCTCCAACCTAGGTGACGAGGGCTGAAGAAACTTCCGACAAAGTCAACAAACGGTCAACAGGTGGCCCCAAGCTCGAGCTCGGGAATGGCATCGCCGACCAAGACCTGGGTTGCGCGGACTCCCTCACGACCCGAGCTCGAGATCGTCAAGACCTCATGATCGAGGGCAAGCGTTCGGCTCGGCTCGAGAGGACTAGCTCGGGACGAGCACGCGCCCATGGCGGTTACAGATCCATGAATGAAGGAGTCAAAGTGTCATGGGCGGCATAATCGGGCGATTACAACCTTCTTCATGTCGATGCGAGACCATGATCTCCGGAATCTCTCCGGCCGCTTTGAGGAACGTTAGAAGGATATAAGGCCTCGCAAGGCATGTACACAGGGAGACCGACCAGAATAGGCCAATAGACATCAACAGGACACTCAAGCCTAAGATTGTAATCATCTCTTTATACGCACAATTAGTGAATTCCTCCGTCTCCGGAGAAGATCGGGCGAGAGCCATTACCCGCTTAGGGGCTCGAACCAAGATAACTCGTTGTGTCATGTTCTCTGTCGCCTTCCTCCGACCTCTACGCAAAACGCAAACCTTCGGTGAGCAAGGTCCGAATTGGGTCCCTTACACACTAACACCCTCTTCACTTTTGCGGTCGGCGATCCCGATCGTCGGCAATTGGCGCCAAGTGGGGCCCGATGGCTTCGCTCATCCGAAGGTGCATCGATCGATCTCGAAGCATGGCGCATCCCGACGGGATCCATTCGTCGGGCTCGAGCTCGAACACAGCCTCCCACGCGATGACTCCACGCCTTGTTTCCGCCCTCAGCCGGTTTGTTTCAGCAATCCTTCGACGAGGAGGAGAAACCCTGGATCATGTGCTTCGATGGCTCAAGATCCCTCGCGCGCTCGGGGGCTGGAATTCTTATTCTCACCCCACGCCGGGCTAAGGTATGTGGTTCGTTTTGGGTTCTCGGCAGCTAATAATGTTGCAGAGTATGAAGCTCTCCTCGTGGGTCTCGAGTTCGCAAGGCACTAGGCGTGCGTCAGCTGATAGCCAAAGGGCGACTCCCGGCTCACGGTCAACTAGTTCAGCAAAGACCACCTGTGCGCAGGAGACTCGATGGCCAAAGTATCTCGCCGAGGCGCGCGAAGTGGAGAGATAGTTCCAGAACCTGGAACTCAGGCATGCACCCAGGAAAAACAACCCCAGCACAGATCTCCTGTCCAATCTTGGCTCGTCCGGTGACGCGATTCCTCCAGGCGTCGTCCTGGAGACTTTGGCGTCGCCGTCAATTTTCGACCGGGGGAGGTAAGGCCTTTGTGGAGCACACTCTTCTTTCAGGACGATGGTCGGTGAGGTCTTCCGCAGGGGGTTCTGCTAGCAACTGCGCTTCAGGATGCTCGTGACATCGTCTATGCATGTCGAGCTCGCCAGTTCCATGCTCGGAACCCGCCTACGAACTCCGGACCGTCCCGCCCGCTTGGCCCTTCTCGACATGGGGGCTCGTCATCCTCGGTCCTTTCCACAAGCCGTCGGGGGTAAGAAGTTCTTGTTCGTCGCCATCGACGCATTCACGAAATGGAACGAGGCCGAGCCCGTCTCGACCATCGCGGCTCGAGCGGCCGTTCGTTTCTTTTTCGCTTATTCGTGGTCACCAGGTACGGGGTTCCATGTAGAATTATCACTGACAATGGGACTAAATTTACCTGTAAGCTGTTCCAGGAATATTGCGAAGACATAGGCACCAAAGTATGCTATGCTTCGGTGGCCCATCCGCAGAGCAATGGAAGCGATGGAAGCGCCAACCAGACGGATCATCCAAGGCGTCAAGAAGCGAGTATCAGATGAGCTCGAATGACACGGCCAGACCTAGGTGGACGAACTTCCCACCGTCTTATGGTCTATTCGCACCCTTCGTCGGCGGGCAAGCAGGTCTACACCCTTCGGCTTGTGTTTGGTACCAGAGCCGCCCCGCCTCCGAGAGGTCACGCTAGGCTCGCCAGAAGTCGACTTTGGTCGACCAAGTCGACCTCGAGCACGAACGGTCTCGACCTCACCCTCGCAGAAGAAGTAAGATGCCATGCCTCGCCACGATCAACGCACTACCCGCAATCTCTACGCAGACATGCGTCCCGATCGATACGACCTAGGAAGCTCCTTGTTGGGGACTTAGCCCCGAGTCGGATTCAGCTTCGTCCAACACCAACGAAGTTATCCCCACAAAGGGAGGCCCCTATAGAGTTGTTTTAACAGATCGCACGGGGCTTACTGGCTAGTGTTGCCGGTGGCGATGAGCTCTCTAGCTCGTGGAACATGGGCCACTTCACAAATTCTATCGTAACCCCTTTATCTCACATTTCAATAAAGTTGTTGTTCAATTATCATGTTTGGCCTTTGCGCCTCATTTTGTTCGCATTTTGTGTTTGCCCGAAGTTCGGGCTTCTTTGAGTCCGACCTAAGGACGAGCGCTTGCTCTTGGCCCAGCGTCGGGGCTTAAAACTTCACCCCTGTGGGTCGAACTACTTGTGTTTAATCACTTCAGCATCGACGTTCCCCTTGCGCCAGGTTCGAACTAAGCCTGTGCCCGGGTCCAACGAACAAGGCGCAAAGTCGGGACTCGTGCGGCTCGCCAAAGCAACGATCCTATTACTCTCAAGCCTAAGTTTTTCCCCGTGTGCCCATGCTATGCTCCCTATGGGTTTTTCTCGATCTTGCGTGTCATGGTCTCTCTGGTCTCCGTCTTGCACCCAAGGTCGGTGTCGCCGACCTTGAGCCCAATGGGGGCATGGCCAGAAAAGGCTAAGTACACGATTGGGAAAAATTTCTTGATCGGAGAAATGAGTAACGCCTTTATCTCCAATTTCAGTAAGGCCTTTTATTCAACCGTCACGATGGTTTTTGCATTCTTTCTTTTTTAAATTTCGTGCGGGTTCGAGGCTTTTCTGAATCCGACCAACGTGCGAGTGCTCTTGGTCTTAGGCTCGAATGTCGTGAGCTTAAAATTCATCCCCGGCGGTCGAGCTGCTCATAAGCCATTCTTCGCACTCCAGCTCCCCCTGTGCTAGGGGTCGAATCTAGCCCGAATTCGACACCGACGAGCAAAGCATAAGTCGTGGTCGGGATTCAGAGAGTCTCACCTAGGAGCGGCCTCGACAGTTCCAGGTCGAGGGTTTGGAGGCCTCTGTGATCGCGCCCAAGGTCGGCCTTTGCTGACCTTGGCAACAACGGGGCCGAGCAAGGGTATACTCCCTCAAAGAGAGGCTAAGTGCTCAATGAAAACTTTTGCCCTGAACGGGGAACAACTCAGACACAAATTATTTTTGACAAAGACAGCTTTGTCCTGTTAACCTTTTGTCTTACAAAGCTCTATGTGCAACTTGTGTTTTGCTAACCCTATCTACAGATCAGCCCGTATTCCGAGCAAGCTTCTCTCACTCACGTTCGGCGAGCTTGGCCCTCAAGGTCGATAGCTCGCCTCGGAGTTGAAGGGCTTCGTTGGTCGAGTCGGAGGCGCGGTGGCGCTTCGCCTTGAAGCTGGGCCAGGGCACTCTTCGCTGCTTTGGCTGCTCGATCCAGCTTCTCCTCGAGCTCCTTAGCTCTGGCCTCGAGCTTGGCACGGTGGTCTGCCGTCTTCTTGACTTCTCCACCTTGGTTTGCTCGACCTCGAAGCACTTTGGCGGTCGCTGCACTCCTCCTCCGTGGTGGGGTATTCTCGGCTCCCTTCCCTTGAACCTCGCTCGGATCTTCAACAAGACCCTCCGCGCTGACCTCAGCCGGACTGCGGTCGACTTCCATGGCTGTGGTCGCTCCGATCTCCGAGGTCGGGACGACCATGGCAGGCGCGGCCTGGGCGGTCTCGTCTGCGGCGGCTGGAGCGCTACGGGTGCCATCTTCGGAGGAGGCCTTGGCAGGGGAGGCGCTGGCCTCGGCGGCCCCGGTCTCATTGATTTCGTCTTCATCGGCCGTTCGCGAGGTTTCGTCCGCAGCTGGGTCATCGACACCTTCTTCGGACTCGCCGACCGCGACCCGGCTCTGGGGCCCGCATGGATGCGGTCCTGGCCCGATGAACGACGCGGCGCCATCCCAAAGGTGGCCCCCCTCCTCTTTGGACTCGGGCTCATCCTGGGCAACGGGCGTTGTCGGGATGGGCGAGCATTGAGCTCGGGGGCTCAAGGTCTGTGATGGAGAAAAGACTATAAAGCTAAAGACAGTAAAAACTACGCGGCAGAAAGAAAGATAGGTACCTGGGTCACCGACCTTTGTCTCGCAAAGGGTTGGCGGGTATCTCGGTGTCCCGAGGGCGTGGCGGCGTCCGCTCTGGATACCCGAGCTTGGGGTCCCTAGGCTGCGATGGCTCCAGTGTCATTCGGTCATCCGAAGGTCGAACCCCTCGGTCCCCAAGGACCTAAGCTCTGACGGCGCTTCAAAGACGCCGTCGTTCTTTGCGAAGGAAAGAAGATGCCAAAGAGGAAGACTACGCAAAACTGACAAACTCAGGGGCTCGACCATGAGAGAACTGGCCACAACACGGTCGCCCCACTCGACGTACGGCTTCCTTGGAGTCCGGTCGTCAGCTCTGTCGACCGGGGGGCGGCCTCTTGCCCGCCTTTTTTCTCACTTGTTCGACCCAGGCAACGGCAACATCCTCCTCGCTGTATCGAACAGCTCTTGGTGGTCCTGCAGTCATACCCAGGATTGCCAGGTGTCCATCATCGGAGCCCTTTTCTGGTCTCCGCTCGACCTCGACCTTGGGCCCTGGGACGTCGGGAGATCGTTTCTTCCGTCCAAGACAGGAGGCTCGAGGTCGTCCCGAGCACCTTGTTCCGACCTTGAGCCTCGGGGGCTAGCTGACGAGGGCTGAAGAAACTTCCGACAAAGTCAACAAACGGTCAACAGGTGGCCCCAAGCTCGAGCTCGGGAATGGCATCGCCGACCAAGACACAGGGTTGCGCGGACTCCCTCACGACCCGAGCTCGAGATCGTCAAGACCTCATGATCGAGGGCAGCGTTCGCCTCGGCTCGAGAGGACTAGCTCGGGACGAGCACGCGCTCGCCATGGCGGTTACCAGATCCATGAATCACGAGTCAAAGGCTGTCATGGGCGGCATAATCGGGCGATTACAACCTTCTTCATGTAAATGCGAGACCATGATCTCCGGAATCTCTCCCGGCCGTTTGAGAACGTTAGAAGGATATAAGGCCTCGCAAGGCATGTACACAGGGAGGCCCGACCGCAATAGGCCAATAGACATCAACAGACACTCAAGCCCAAGATTGTAATCATCTCTTTATGCGCACAATTAGTGAATTCCTCCGTCTCCGGAGAAGACTGGACGTAGAGCCATTACCCGCCTAGGGGGCTCGAACCAGTATAACTCGTTGTGTCATGTTCTCTATCGCCTTCCTCCGACCTCTACGCTGCAAACGCAAACCTTCGGTGAGCAAGGTCCGAATTGGGTCCCTTACACACTAACACCCCTCTTCACTTTTGCGGTCAGGCGATCCCGATCGTCGACACTAGGAGTAGTCAACCCTGTCCGTTGACGGGGTCCTGTCTGGCAAAATGCGCCGACAAGGGCGCGCCAGTTAGGGGGCTAGTGGTTTGTTCACCCAGCCATCTCTACGTGGATTCCATTCTTTTGTTTGCAGGGACCGCGCATCTGGTGATGGCGGGCTCGCACTCACAGCAACAAGAGGCGGCGGAGGCTAGTAGCACCCGCAACACGTCCCAATATTCTCGCTGGACAAGGGATCACCTCACGCCGCCCCCGCAGGAGGGCGGTGGTGCCCCCCGGCAGCGACCGAACCTCCGGTTCGGCGTCAGCTGGCCATGGAGGCAGCCACTCCAGCCTAGAACCTGCATGTAGTCCGTCTTCTCCTGGATTACCCTCCAGTGGAACTGGCAGGAGACACCCCGGCCACGCCGTGGCTGCAGGACATTGCTGGCCTCGTGGACGTGGCCCAGCTCCACGTAGGGATGCCCGACCGGTCGGGGACCGTCGGTACCCCTCGATCGAGGGTGCATGTTGATCGCACCCAAGCTTCCAGCTGCCCAAGCAGGAAGCGCTCTAGCCAGGAGGGCCAGAGTAAGGGAAAGGGCGTGCAAGAAGAGGGTCCTGGCTCTGTGAGGAGCCATGAGGACCTGAGGGTTCATCTGGAGAAGCGTCGCCAGTGACGCGGCGGTGATTTGCGTGATCATTTGTAGCGTCATCGCACCCGCGACGGACGGATGGCCCCTGGGGGTGAGAGTTCCTCTCACAACTCTCGCCTTCAGAGCGAGGAGGAGGCCCACTCCTCCGACTCTTTGGGGAGTCGCGATCTGCACTCCCCGACACGGTCTCCGGGCCGGTGTTCAGGTGGACGGCAGGATTCCCCCTACGGCGTCAGATGCCAGGCGTTCTCCCGACGGCTGCGTCGTGTGGCGTAGCCTGAAAGGTTTCGCCCAGCCTCCATCGAGAAGTACGACGGCACCACCAACCCAGAGGAGTTCTTGCAAATTTATACCACGGTGGTGCGTGTCGCTGGTGGGTCTGAGAAGGCCATGGCCAACTACTTCCCAACGGCCTTGACGGGTCCGCTGATCTGGTCATTGAACCTCCCGAGGATCGGTCGCCGTGGGAGGAGTTGTGTGGCCTCTTCGTCGCTAACTTCCAAGGCTCCTTCACACAGCGGACGCGTGGAGGATAATCTCCATGCCCTCGAGCAGAAAAAAGGGGAGTCATTGCGCGACTTCATTCGACGATTCTGCCACTGTCGCAACACGATCCCCCGGATTTCAGAGCAGTCGGTCATCATTGCATTTCGAAGAGGCGTTTGTGACCGCAAGATGCGGGAAAAGATGGTGACCCGCAACATCGCCACCACCTCCGACCTCTTCTCCCTGGCGCACAAGTGCGCGCGGGCGGCGGAGGCTCGGGGGCCGGTGTCTGGCGCCGCACGAGAACGCGGCGGGGACGAAGCCGGGACCTCGAGTTGTCCCAGCCTTGTGAGCAAGAAGGCGCGGAGGCGCGAGGCGGTTGAGACCAGGCGGGTCCTGACCGCTGAGCGCGAGCATGAAGACGCCCGGCCGCGAAGGCGCAACCGCCGCGACCGGCGGGATGACCACCGCGACCGGCGGGATGACCGTCGCGGCCGGCGTGATGACCTTCGCGGTGGGAGGAATGACCGCCGCGAGGGGAAGGAGGGCAAGCCTTTCTGCCGATCCACAGGACCAACAATCACGACCTGGCTAGTTGCCAGGTTTTGAGCAAGATGGTCGAGCAGCGGCTCAAAGAGCGCCGCCCTTGCAACGACAATCAAGACAAAGACCCCGCCCCACTGGCCTTCCACCAGGAAGACCACGCCGTGGCATACATTCATGGTGGCTCGTCCACCTACCCCTCCAACGCGTCCTACAAGTGGCTGAGGAGGGAAGTCTGAGCTACGGCGTCGAGTTCAGGGGTGTGTCGGATGCTGAAGTGGTCGGAGGAGCCGATCACCTTCAGTCGGGCTGACCACCCTGAGAGCACTGCCGGCATAGGTCACCTTCCGGTCGTGGTTTCACCCATGATCCGGAACGTGAAGCTCGGACGAGTGCTCATGGACGGAGGGAGCTCCATCAACCTCCTGTCCTCCAAGGCATTCCGGGGCGCTCTAAATATCGAGCCAGGAGCTGCGCCTGACCTTGCCCATCTACGGCATCGCCCCGGGGGCTGGCTCAATCTCCTTGGGCCAGGTGCGCCTCCGTCACCTTCGGGGAGGAAAGCAACTACCGTACGGAGCTGGTCGACTTTGAAGTCACCGATTTCGACCTCCTGTACAATGCCATACTTGGCCGACCGGCGTTGGCCAAGTTCATGGCGGCTACCCACTATGGATATATGGTGGTGAAGATACCAGGGCCTGGTGGCCCTATAGTCATCCGGGTGGACAGGCCAGAAGCTTTGCGTTGCCACAAGCATGCACTGGACCTGGCCGGTGCCACCTGCGTGAAGCCGACTGATGCCTCCTTTCCAAGAGCCCCTCAGGAGCAGACCTGTGCCTCGCCCGGTTCATCCGGTGAGGTGAAGATGGTCTCCCTGAGTGAGGGCGAGCCCGAGAAGACCGTCTTCATTGGTGCTAGCCTCAGCGCCAAATAGGAAGATGCGCTCATCACCTTCCTCCGGTCTAACTCCGACATGTTTGCCTAGCAACCATCCGATATGACTGGGGTTCCCAGGGAGGTGATCGAGCACCGACTGGCCACGCTCCCCGAGGTGCGCTCGGTCCACCAAAAGGTCCGGCATCAGGCACCAGAGCGGCAAGACGCCATTCGGGAGGAGGTAGAGAAGCTGTTGCGCGCAGGGATCGTTCGGGATGTCTCTCACCCCAAGTGGCTTGCCAGCCCTATGCTTGTCAAGAAATCCAACGGGAAGTGGTGGATGTGTGTCGACTTCACCGACCTCAACAAGGCCTGCCCGAAGGATCCTTACCCCCTGCCATGCGTCGATCTTATTGTCGACTCAACGGTTGGGTGCGAGTTGCTGTGCTTTCTGGATGCGTACTCTGGGTATCACCAGATTAGCATGGCGGCGGAAGATGAAGAAAAAACTACTTTTGTAACCCCCATGGGTATTTATTGTTATATCAGAATGGCTTTTGGGTTAAAAAATGCTGGTTCTACTTATCAACGTGCCATGCATATTACTTTTCGTCCGCAGCTAGGGCAAAATCTTGAGGTGTACGTTGACGACTTGGTTGTGAAAGTTAAAAAGAGCAAAGAACTGATTGAAGACCTAGAGGAAACCTTCGCCAATCTCTAGAAGAATTGTTTAAAGCTCAACCCCGAGAAGTGTGTGTTCGGCGTGCCCTCCGAAAAGTTGCTAGGGTTCCTTGTGTCCAGTCGGGGCATTGAGGCCAATTCTGACAAGATAGCAGCAATTGAACACATGAAGCCGCTAGTTCGGCTCAAGCAGGTGCAGTGCCTGGCTGGTCGTCTGGCCTCCCTTGGGTGATTTATTGCCCGGTTGGGAGAAAGAAGCATGCCCTTATTCAAGCTACCGAAGAAGACGAACCACTTCGAGTGGACTGAGGAGGCTCAACGAGCGTTTGAAGACTTGAAGCAGTACCTCTCCTCCCCGCCACTGGTCGCTCCCAAGCCTGGCGAACCATTGCTTTTGTACATCGCTGCTACCCCTGCAGTGGTGAGCGCGATACTGGTGGCGGAGAGGGAAGGCGTCTAGAAGCCGGTCTACTACGTCAGTAAGGTGCTACATGAGGCGGAGACTAGGTACCCGCAAGCTCAGAAGATGATGTTCGCTGTCCTGGTGCCGTCAAGGAAGCTGCGGCACTACTTCCAAGGGTGAGAAGTCACGGTGGTCACTGCCTACCCCCTGCGAGAGATCCTCCACAACCGGGAAGCTGAAGGCCGCATCGCCAAATGGTCGGTGGAACTGGGGGAATTCTGTCTCAAGTTTGTACCTCGCACCTCCATCAAGAGCAAGAAGCTGGCGAAGTTTGTTGCCGAAAGGATTCCCGCCACTCCTGAAGCTGAAGAAACGCCCGCGCCTTCCTCTTGAACTTTATTCTTCGATGGCTCCTTCAGGCTCAAAGGCGCGGGGCTAGAGTTGTCCTGGTCTCCCCGACCGGTGACACTCTTCAATACGTGGTCGCCTTGGACTTCAAGGCCACCAACAATATCGCCGAGTACGAGGGCCTACTGGTAGGGCTGCGCGCCGTCTCGGCGTTAGGCGTTCGGTGCCTCCAAGTCAAAGGCGACTCCCTGCTGGTCATCAATCAGGCGTGGAAGGAATTTCAGCATTCCAACCCTACCATGGCCGCCTACTTGCCGGAGGTCAGAAAGATGGAGCGCCACTTCAAAGGACTGGGATATATCCATATCCCTCGACGCGACAACCATATGGCGGGCGGGCTTTCACAGCTCGCGTCCTCAAGAACCTCTATCCCGGTCAGGGTCTTTGAAGAAAGACTATCGTGACCATCCGTTGCTGCCCCAGTTCGAAAGGGGACGACGCAGACAGCACCGTCGCGCCTCCGACTTCAAAGGGGAGGCGGTGCAACTGTCGTGGCCTCCAGCTCAGGGAGGGTAGGCAGCACACCCGCCTCAGCCCCCAGGTCTAGGAGGGAAGGCAGTGGTGCCGTTGGTGTGGCACCCGGGGAATAGCTTGGCCAAGCGGAGTACCCGGGCGATCACCACGTGATCGCCACACTTGGTCGGGAAGGTCAGTGAATGGATCCTATCCTAGCCTTCCTGCGAGACTGAGTGATCCCTGACGATGATGCCTTAGCTGAGAAAATTGCACGTAGGGCCAAGTGATATACACTGGTAGGTGGGGACCTATACCGCTAGAGCAGAAAAGGAATTCTACTGAAGTGCATCACTCGGGGAGAGGGGAGCAACCTGCTCTCTGATATCTATGGAGGCATGTGCGGGAGCCATATGTTTGGCCGGACGCTTGTCGGCAAAGCGTTCCACCAAGGATTTTATTGGCCTATTGCCCTCTAGGATGCTTGCAAGCTGGTGAGGAAATGTGAAGCATGCCAATTCTTCGCCAGGCAAATCCACCGACCAGCCCAAGCTCTGCAAACTATCCCGCTCTCCTGGCCGTTCGCGGTTTGGGGGTTGGATATCCTGGTCCTGTTCCTGCGGGCCACAGGGGGCTTCACCCACCTGTTTGTCGCCATCGACAAGTTCACCAAGTGGGTCAAAGCCGAAGTAGTATGTGCCATCACGGCTTCCACTGCTATCATGTTCATCCACGAAATCTTCACCCGTTTCAGAGTCACCAACCACATCATCAACGACAACGGCACTCAATTCACCAGTGCGGCCTTCTTGGAGTTTTGTGGTGAGATGGGCACCAAAGTATGTTTCGCTTTGGTCGTCCATCTAAGGAGCAATGGCCAAGCTGAGCACGCCAACGCGCTGGTGTTGAGGGACTTGAAGACCATAGCATTTGACCGACTCCATAAGCGGGGGGTGCGGTGGACGAAAGAACTCCCGGCCGTGTTGTGGTCACTCCGAACCACACCCAGTCGGGCGACTGGAAAAACACCCTTCTTCCTGGTCTACGGCGCAGAAGCTGTCCTCCCGTCCGAGCTGTCGCTCGGCTCATCGCGCATCTCGACGTTCAGCGAGGAAGGACAAGAAGACCATCGTGGTGAAGAAGTCAACCTTCTGGAGGAGGTGTGCGACCGGGCGGCCTTGCGTGCCGCTCGGTACTAGTAAAGTCTCAGGCGGTACCACACCACCCGGGTCCATGAGAGAACACTGGCAGTGGGCGACCTGGTTTTGCGCAAAATCTAGATGCATGCCGGGCTCCACAAACTGTCTCCTCGGTGGGAGGGCCCCTTTGAGGTGGTCTCAGTATCTCGATCTGGGGCGGTCCGGTTAGCCACTGAGGATAACCATGAGCTGGCCAACTCCTACAATGTGGAGTTGTTATGAAAGTTTTACCCCTAAGAACTGTAAGTACTCGGTAGTTCGCTCCGATCAACTGCATGGGCGGGCTTCCCCCTGGCTGATCGGTGACTACTGGCGGTCATTAAAGTTGTTTGCCTTGAAGGCTTTCGCTTTATTCTCCCTACTTGTGCCTTGGTGGTTAACGTTTCGCGTGGGTGTCATGGGTACCGATGGTTTGGCCGCTCCTTGTCGATATGCGGTAACACCCGGCGTTCGCGTCGGGCAAGGACGGGCGACCAAGAGCGCGAGTTTGGCACGGTGCTCAAACGCAGCTCGCACACCTCGGGTTGGCTCTACGAAGCACCGCTGGCTGTCATCGCGAGCACCACTGGCTGCACCGCGAGCATCGCTGGCCTAATACCACTCCTGGGAACATACTGCCTTGCAGCGCAACGCCACTGGTTGGTTCCGAGTCACAAGGGCTTAAGCTCCAAAAAAGGGACCATGACAGTCCCGCGCGGGGATTTACATTCCCTAATATATTTCTTGCATGCCTCGTGTAACATTGTGTTTTCAGTGACTCGTGCATCGCAGATGAAGTGTCGAAGCACTGACCCAATTTAAACATCCAAGATGGCCCCATGACAAGCCTGGGGGTTGGTCGCCCAGCGGCCTATGACCAAGATAAGTTGCTTGCCTTAGCACTATCGACTTATCTTTTGCATCTGCACCCTATTGGGTCGAGTTGTGCCTGGTTGTCACTGGCCCTGATAACCTGATGGCTCCTCACTGATAAAAGAAAATGCCCAGCGTTTGCATCGCAAGGATGGGTGACCAGGAGTGCGAGTGCGTCACGGTGCTCAAATGCGGCTCGCACACCTCAGGTTGGCTCTGCGAAGCACCGCTGGCTGTCACCGCGAGCACCATTGGCCCAATACCGCTCCTGGGAGCCTGCTGCTTTATCATGCGACGCTGCAGTCAGGTTCCAAGAGATCATAAGGATATAAGTTCCAAAAGAGCATGAGTTAGTGACAACCTTGCGCAAAGACTTAGGACTTTATTTGTCTACATCTTGCATGTTTTGCGTAACCATTGTTCGCGTTATAGCAGCCACATGCAATCATTCAAGAAACGCTAGGGTATCGACCTAACCTAAGTGTTTAGGTTCGCGTCATGGGAAGGCTGGGGGCTAGTCTCCCAATGGTTGAGTTGAGCAAACACAATCAGAACGTGAACAAATAAACACGCAGGTAAAATTAGAAAACGCTAATTTCATTACAATTACTAAGATAATTGTGGCATACAGGAAGGCAAAGCAGAAACAAAGAAAACGAAGCAAGCAGCCCGGGCCATCAGCTGTCGTTGACAACTTGGATGTGCCCATCATCCTCCTCGGCCTCTAGCTCCGCTACCACCGCGTCGGGGTCCGGGTCCTCCACCGCCATCATGCTGGCGACGTGCTCCGCGGCCTCGTGCATGCGCGCCTGCGCTTGGGCCTCGTCTCCCTCAATGCCGTCCGCGACGATCATTGGGTTGAAGGAGGCGTCGCGGCTGGTGTAGCACGCCAGTATGAATGTCGTAGTGGCCACGGCGACTTGCCGCCCTTACTGGATGGAGCGGGCGACCATGGCGGCTGGTAGGCCGGAGAGCGCCGCGGCAACCCGAGTGATGCAGTGTGCATACTGCATCGCTGTGGGCTCGAGCGGCTCGCGAAGATCCACTCCCAGCGGCTCCAAGGACCTCGCCATGCGCCTGTAAGCTAGTCGGAGCATGACCGCGAGGTTGTGCAGTGCACGACGCTGCTCCTCCACCGCCTGCCTCTGTGCTGCCTCGGCCTCCTGCGCACGGGTGAGCATGGCTGCCCCGGTTGCCCTCTCCTGGGCCAGCAACGCCTCCCTCTTCTCCAGCTCCTCGCGCAGTGCCACCATCTGCTGCGACGTCTAGGCTTCGCGCTGGGTGGCTGCTGTGAGGAGGGCTTTCGCGGCTGTGAGTGCCTCACCAAGTTCGGCAAGCAGTGCACTCAGGCCGGTGGCGCGGGCGGCGAGAGCAACCGAAGCGGGATGGGCAGAGGTACTGGCACCGGAGCCGCCAAGCTGCCCTTGAACAGAAGTCTCCGCCGCGTCTGTTGGCGCTGCGGATGTCTGTGCAGCTGGGGCACCTTGACGGGCCGCCCTTGGGGGCGACTTGAAGCTAAAGGAGGCCACCGGAGTGCGAGCCCACTCTGGTGGGCAGTGGCAGCAGCTAGAGCCAACGCCGATGAAGGTGGTGCCAATGGAGGTGGCGCCGAGGAAGTCAGCGTCGTTGAGATCGACGCCGCAAGAGTCGACGTCGGTGCGGCCGGTGACGAAGTAGGGGTGACGGACGTCGTCGCCCTGGATGAAGATGCGACCACTCCGGGCTCGCTTGGTGAAGCGACGGAGTCGGTGGCCGCAGAAGTTTGGCCCCCAATACGGGCCCTCTTGGGGTCCGCGCCCGGGGCGTTCGGAGTGATTGGCCGTTTGCCTGTGCTCCGATCGTGATTGGTGCCTGGTCCCTGATCACCAGGTGACCGCGGGCCAGCAGCACCGTGGGGCCGATGGAGTCCATCGCCGAGAACGACTTGATAATCCGAAGGCGCTCCGCGAACTCCAGATCGCAGAGCGGCCGGGCCCCGGCAGGAAAATCCAGGCTGCTTGTCAGTGGTGGAATCAGTCCGAAAAGCCATCTCGAGATGGCAAGGCCGTCCAGGTTTCCTTCGCTTGGCAGAAAAAGAAGACAAGGACGTTGGTTGATGGCGACCACGAAGAGGAATATATATATTCATGAGAAGGGTAAAAAGACTTACGGCCTGGGTGCGTGTGGGTGGGCACGACGACGGAGGGGGCTGATCCTCCGAGCCACAAAGTCCCGGATCACCAGCGCCCCGATCAGATCGGCGTCCCGCAGCCGGTTGATGCGGGTCGCCATTGCCAGGAGCTCTGCCGTCTCTTCGACGGGCGAGCTCCAGCTCTCTCGCACCTCCGCCTGTGCACAGGGCATCCCGAAGAGGTCGACCCCGCTGTCGTCGCTGGCGTAGAGCTAGTTGCTCCGCCACAACTTCCAGTTGGATTTTGGCTGGAAGGGAATGTAGTGAGAGGCCAACCCGTCGGGAAGACGGAAGTGGCAGCTCCCTGCGATCCCACTATAGGAGGTGTTGCGGCAGATGAAGAAATAGCGAAAGAGAGGAAGATTGGCATCACCCCTATGAACATCTTGCAGAGGTGGGCGAAGATGGAAAAAGTGACAATAGAATTGGGGGTGAGGTGGAGATGATGGATTTCGTAGAAGTGAAGGACAGTGAAGAAGAATTCGGAAAATGGCGGCACTAGGCCGCCCAGAGCCCCCAAAGTAAAGCAACAATCTCCCAGTGCGCCATGATGCAAGTGGGGTTCCACTACGCAGTGGAGCGAACCCTCGGGCGCCATCTTGGAGAGCAATGTCACCCTGTCCTCGCCGACAATGGAAGGGAGAAGAGGTTGCGCCATTGGAGCGGAAGCAAGGTCTTTGAGACGAGGAAAATGAAATGGCAAAGAGCAAAGTTAGCGAGAAGCGGAAGAAGTGTGAATTGCTGGTCGGGGTACGCATATATATAGGCCCCTCACACAGACGGTTCGCGAACGAGCAAAAGTACGCGTCGTTTTGGGTCCCGAGAAAAATCGACGGAAGTGGGGAGGACCGAGGCGGTTGCGTGCTCAGAAGTGGTGGGTCCATGCCGGGCGAGCAGCCCGCGTGGCACCCTGGCGAGCAGGTGGGCGAACACACGCCCTGCTTGCCGGGCGAGCGGCCCACGTGGCGCCCTAGCGAGCAGGTGGGCGATCACGCCACTTTCATTGAAGCGGCCAGCGTGGCGACTGGCGTCGCGTCGCGGCGTTCGGACCCCACCCACTAGGCCATGAAGGCAACCAGAGGAATGAGGCAGAGGCTTCGCCTCAAAGTCTCCTTCCCCTGACATGCTGTGTCAGGACCATTGATTGCAAGGAATTCTACTATTGACACGACGACAACCCATCCCTCTTACGCCTCAACACCTAACCCGTCGCAGGAAAGTCACATCCCGGGCGGACCAGGCGAAGCCACGCAGCGACATTAAATGGGGTTTGAAGGACAAGGCTACAGTGATGGGTGTAATAAATGAGTCGTGGTTTAGTATGATAAGACCACAGTGATGGGTGTAATAAATGGCTCATAGATCAGTATGATGTCATCTTCCTACCTGCCCGAGCCAGCCCGCTCTATATAAGGGACATCTAGTGCATGGGGAAGGGGGGCCTTCCCTCAATTCGATCCTAGAAAGACTTAGCAAAAAAGAGAGAGGACTCATCCGAGCCCGAGACTAGAAGAACCATTGTAATCGCTTCCACACTTCATCAACGAAGATCTAGCAGGACGTTGGGCTATTACCCACGCCGGGGGCCTGAACATGGATTCGTTGCTGTCTTTTCTGATCCATTGATCCCCGGAATCCCTCGCGTGAGACTCTTTACGGTTTCCAATCACGAAGACGCCCTCTACCGAACCCTATCCTCCATCCTAGGAGTAGTCAACCTTGTCCGTTGACGGGGTCCTGTCCGGCGAAATACGTCGATAATTGCCAAATAAATGATTTGTGTAGGATTTTAATATTAAAAAGTGAAGGATCGAGATGGCGAACAGAGGAGGGGTGAATGGTCGCAAATAAATTTTCCCCCAAAATACTCCAACTAAAACCTTGAAAAGATCGCGCAAAGGAAATCGTGAAAAACCCGAACAACTAAACAACTATGCGTACCCCTAGCATGCATGGATGAGTTCCATAGAATATGTGGGGATTTTTGAGTCACAATTCTGGTTGTCTAGTGTCCAAATCAAGAAGGAATCAAATCTACCCTTACTTTTAGAAAAAGATCAATTCAAATCATAAAAGCCACTTTTAGAAAAGCAAGAGCAGAAATTCCAGAAACTGTCTTCACTTTGAACAGGAGTTTGGTGGGTCTCTGCTGCTCAAGAAATTATGATAAATTTTATTACTATGAAAAGATGAGTCATAAATAAATCCAAAAAATTTCACTTCAAAATACCTTACATAAAATTCATCAAAAATCAAAGAGTACAGATAGTTAGGAAACTTCGAGCAGAGAGTTTGGGGCTCGGTTTTCACCTCATGACGCCCAAACGGTGCATCAAGTGAACTCCAAAATTTTTATACAGATGTATATAGGAGTTCCTCACAAGATCCAATAAAAATCACTCAAAAAGTATTTTTCTAGATTTTTCTAAAAATTAAATACCAACTACTGCGTGAAGAAAAAATTCTGGACAGAGTTGGAACTTGAAAGAAAAGATGATCTCTACTCAATCCAAGAGTGCAAAAGAGATGTAAAACCATATGAACACACTCAAAACATCCAAGATCAGCATTTAGAAGGAGGGCAGGCAAATCCAAATTGCATGAATGTAGATTGCGGGAAAGTAAATGCGTAACGTAAATGCTGAATTTAAATTGCGTAAAGTAAAGACATAATGTAAATGCGGAATTTAAATTCACAATGATGTAAAGAAATTTCTTTGTATTTCTGGTGGGAAGGTTTACAAAGCCTCACTTCATGTGGGCAAAGCTCAAAGGAGCAACTCAAACCTTCAAGGGGAGGAGGCCACCCCTCCACCCCTATTTATACTACTCTTGGGCCACCTACCACCCTTGGATGAGTCCCTCAAACCTAGGACACTCATCTAAGGGCTAGGATTGACCCACTCACACAGACATGCAAGGGCTAACTGTAACACCCCAATTTTTACTTTTCTTGCATTTAAATGGTATTTTGAATTTTTGGGAATTTCTGGAATTTATTTGGATTTATTCGGATTTATTTTGAATTAAACCATTTATCAAATTAATTAAATAATAGAAAAGTTAAAATAAAATTTTGCTGAAAATATTTTATTTGAGTCACAAATGTCCTAAAATATTTATGACAATTTTTCCAGAATTTTTCGATATTTTTAATGCCCCAAATAAATTATTTTATTTTCAGAATTAATTTTATTCGGAAAAGGATTAAAATCCCGATGAACAGATCTTGGCCGAGTCTTGTGCGGCCCGCTTCGAAAAACCCTAGCGCCAGTGGCCGTCCGATCCTCATCCGACGCTCCACGTCGCGCCACGTCGCCTAATCCGAAGTCACCGCGGATTCCGCCGCCAGCCGTGTGGGCCTCGGTCTCCGCTTTCACGAGCCGAGGCGCTATTTAAAGCGCCGCCACCGTGATGTGATCCTTCCTCGCGCCGCCCGCCAGACACTTCACGCCGCCAGAGTCGCCGTCGCCTCGCCGCGCGAGCTCGCCGGTTCCCAAAGCCAACCGCCGAAGTTCTTCGCGTCGTTTAAATCGCCGCCGGTGATTCTCCGCCGTCGCCCGTGCTACCACCGAACTCACCTTTCCAAGCCGCGTCGGGGGAGCCACTTCTTCGCGCCGGAGAAGCACGGGAACGCCGTCGGCCACATCTTCGTCTCCGTCTCGGTCGAATCAAGCCGCATAATCGCCGCCGGGTTTCACGAAGCCGCCCGGTGGACGATCCCCATCCGACCGCTGAGGTGAGCCCACGTCGCCCTCGAAACAGTGAACTCCAACTTCAAACCTCCGCCGTTAGATGCAAATCCGAGGGCAGCCGTAATGCCACGTCGCCGTTCACTGTGCACGTGTCACTGACAACGCGGACCCACACGTCAGTCGCACCGCACCGCGCACTGTGCGCATGAGTCGCTGACAGCACGGGCCCGCATGTCAGCCGCACCGAACCGGTGACGTCAGGCTGACGTCACGGTGGGTCCCATCTGTCAGTGAGTCAGCGATGACGTCATGCTGACGTCAGCACGGGAGCCGGTCAGGGCTGACGTCAGCAAGGCCACGTGTCATTCTGTGGTGGCGACACGTGTCACAGATGACGCAATAATTAATTTTTCCGAAAAAGAAAATAATTATTTAATTCGGTATATTGATTTTAAATATATTTTGAAACTTCAAATGCTTGTAACTTTTGCGTTTTAACTCCGATTTGAGTGATTCCAATTTCTATAAATTTGTAAAATTGTGATCTTTCTGTTTATGAATTTTAATTGAATTTTTTAGCACTGTTTTCCTGCTGTTTATTTATTTTATTATTTTGTGTATACGTTACGCGCAAACGTTGAAGTTCCCGAAGGTTTCAAGGGAGAAGTTCTGACCCAGGAGCAAGTTCAGGAACCAGAACCAGCACTTTTTGAAGGCAAGTTGTGTTTGATCATGTTGAACCTATTAGAGTAAATTATTTTGATTTAAACTATTGCATGCTAATTTGATAGAAATGACTTTGAATAAGTTTTGGGATTAGTTAAATGCCTAGTTGCTGTATGCCACCTTGCCGTAAATAATTGTAGGCCATGAATCCTTTGTCACCCTAGGTTATGAACTAATAGTTGGACATTAATAATTTGCCAACATGGGTTGAGTAGACCGAAGTAGTATGCTTAGCCCTGCCACGTGGACATTTTGTGATTTTGGAATGCCAAAGTAAATATTGACCTAATGAGATATGGAACATGATTTGTGAATGAGACATGTGTTATTGAGTTGATGATGGCACGTGGTGCAAAGGTAAAGAACCCGGGTGGGAAAATGATTTAGACTGGGGCAAATGACAAGATGGTTTTTGCTGGGCCAAGAGTGGCAACTGTGCGGTCGTATTTGGTTTTTATTGGTTATGGATATTTGAGTTCACACTTGGTTAGTCTTGCCTCGGTCAACTAAGGACTTAACCTTGCGAGCATTTGAACTGAGTCTTTCATACAACCACAAGCTCCGTAATGGGGCGGGCCTAGCCGAGTAAACCGGGAAATCTATTCTTAGTCTTGTCGTGGTGGTGTGGGGCCGGAGGAGCGGTGAGAACTCACATGGCGCAAGAGGGGGCCCAGGTGTGGTAACCATCCCTCCAAAGTTGAAACCTTAGCGGCGAGATTGGGTTTAGACGGAACTTTGGAAAGGCTTTGTTACGGTTATTTGCCTTGGTGGTATTTGACTGTATCTTGTGGGTAAAGTGTATAACCTCTGCAGAGTGTACAACCTATTCGAATAGCCACGCTCATGGTAATGAGCATCGCTCGGTGATTACAGTAAAGGGTTAGATTTTCATGAAAATGACTTGTTTATGGAAAATGCTTGGGTTGGTAATGATGAACTGGACTTAGGACATAAAAATGATTTATGATTGAAATGTTTGTGAAAGCTATTATTCCTACTACTGTTTTACTGCTTTGCAATCTATTACTGTTTACTTGAAATGCTATACTGCACATGAGCCATAGCCTATCCTTTGTACTAAGCCATGCATATAGTATATTAGCATTGCATTCTGTGCATGACTTGCTGAGTGCTCAAAGTACTCACCCCACAACAACACAACTTCAGCTTGAAGAAGAAGCAACCCCGCTCAGAGGAGGAGTACCAGAGGAGCCGATTTAACTAGGAGCGAGCCCAGTCGATTGTTGTGGCAAATTGGTTGGCGCCACGAGTTTATTTTAATTCCGCTACATTTGAATATTTTAATAAGTCTTCGCCCTGCGAGGCGTATCTTTGTAATTTGACCATAAGGTCAATCAACTAGTTTGAGTATTTAAATAAAGTACTTCATCATTTCGCTGGTTATGACTGTGATATGTACCAATGTTGAGACTGTGTGCACTAGCGTGATCCTGGACTAGTGCTGAATACACAGAGGGTCCGGATTTGCACATTCGGGTCCCGACAGAGGTGGTATCAGAGCCATACTGACTGTAGGACTGGCCCTTAGTTAGAATGGTCGTAGTGAGGATAAAATTATTTTCTAAAAAGTTAAAATGCGCCAAGATGATAATGCAATCTTGACTTATCCCTTCTTTCTTTTCATACCCCTTGCTGAATTTAAAACGTATTCGGTTTGTTTAAAATTTCTGAGTTTCACGTGAGTGACCTTTGGCAGATGAGGATGATCCACTCTTTCGGTGGCGCCTTTGGAGAACGCCGCGGAGCTTTGGCGTGATGCAGCTCTTCGGGAGGTTAGGACAGCCGATCTACCGGGGACTCTTCAGAGATCGGGCAGGGGCGGATATTGCACGGGATGTCACTATCACGGTTTACGCTTAGGGATAGGGCGAGGCGAGTCGTCCCATCCGCATCACAGCCGAGAGGTTGTCATTTGACGCTGGGATCCAGGAGACATCGCGTCTAGCGATGAGGCGATTGCTCGTACCTACCCTGTGGAGTTGGATGGCACGATGTTCCGTCACCACCACGCAGAGACACTCGCTACAACCGAGAGCCCATAGAGGAGGAGGATGCCACGATCACCCACCTGGCCAGATATGTTATCACTCAAGAGGATGCTATCGACGAGACGGTTCAGGAGCTGCAGAGGTCTTGTGACGAGTTCACGCAGGTGAGGCGATCACAGTTGCAGACTTGTGAGTACTTGGCCCACTCTATCCAGAGGATTGGGGAGCGGGAGACACATTTGCGGACGAGCCGAGCTGCTTTGGAGCTACACGACCTGAACCGGAAGAGCCACAAGAGAGCCGCAGCCAGAGCGAGCCAGGGAAGTGAAGTCGGAGCAGTGGAAGTGAAGCGAGCTTGTGGAGGCCAAGCAGAGCCAATGGAGGTTGAGCCTGCAAGAGGCGCATCCAAATGGAGGATCGTTGGGATAGGTTTGTACCAAGACCAAGACACTGCGGTGTATCCACCAGAAGTTTCGGTGGGGGTTGGCTCGAGGAGTGAGCGTTAGGATTAGCAGTTGAGACTCCTGCGTTGAGTCGCGTCTTGGAATAAGAGTTACCCTTAGAGGCGTTTGACTCCAGAGTATTAGTTTGATTTGCTTCTTTCATGCTTGTGAGTGATCGGTATGTGTTGCATGGCCCATAGGCATTGTGAGCAACCATACCTCGATATTAATAAAGTAATAAAGTTAGATCTTGTACTATACCTTTGACCCCGCATAAGTACTCTATTACTTGTCTATTCTTATTTCCCTCTCGTCTCTAAACCATGGCGCAATCGGAAGATGGTGAACACTCGAGGCAACCAAGGAGGAAATGGGAGCGGTTCTCGCTTCACCGAAACATCGATGATGAAGGACTAGGATCTCAACCAGACCGCCAGATTGACATCTGAAATTTTGGGGCCTTTATTGCTGCAGACCCGAAGCATGCATGCCATGATGCAGCGATCTGCAGTCATCGCCCAAGCTTCTTGCCGCCCAAGTTAACCAAGTCAACCCGGCAGAGGCCACACTCGAGGTCGAATTCATGAGGACACGACCGCCTACATTTTCTGGAAATGCCAATCCATTGGAGGCAGATGATTGGCTGAGGACGATAGAGAGGAAGTTGCACATTACCCAGTGTGAAGGAAATGAGAGGGTACTCTATGCCTCTCATCAGCTTGAAGGAACTGCCGTTGAATGGTGGGAAAATTACTGTGCTGCTCATGAGCACCCGCAGGACATCAGCTGGGAGGAGTTCACGATTGCTTTCCGGCAGTATCACGTGCCCGAAGGCATAATGGAGTTGAAAAAGGAGGAGTTTAGGGCACTGAAGCAAGGCAGTCAGCCAGTGTCTGAATATCTGAATAAGTTCACGCAGCTGGCACACTACGCACCTGAGGACGTAGCAACGGACAAGGCCAGGCAGTCCCGTTTCATGAAAGGACTGAATTCAGGGTTGCAGGTGGGACTCATAACCCACACCTTTCCGGACTTTCAGGAGCTAGTAAACAAGGCGCTGATATTGGAGGACAAGCGCAAGGAGCTGGAGGACAACCGGAAGCGCAGGATGGCACAAAGAGGGAGCACAAAGAGGCGCGCTGTTTGAGGGTTGCACCAAACCAGTTCTTCAGGTTTCAGCCAAGGAATGTGATGACAACACCACCACCAGCACCAAGACCTGCCGGACAAAATTTCCAGACACCAACACAGTTGGGAACGCAGCCGCAGGAAGCCAGCAGACAGCTGTGAGGCGTTGTTTCGTATGCAACGAGCCGGGGCATTTCGCCAATTATTGTCCTAAGAAGGAGGAGGAGGACACCGCCGCTTCAACCTTGGAACTACTCCAATGAAGACACCCGCGCCAGGAGCAAGCCATGGAGCTACGCAATCTGGAGCTGCCACACAGACTGTGGTAAGAGGCAGAGTGAATCATGTCACCACAGATGCAGTACATAATACATCGGACGTCGTACTGGGTAAGTTACTTGTCAACTCAGTACCTGCAACAGTTTTATTTGATTCTGGAGCTTCACATTCGTTTATATCTCGGATTTTGCTGTGAACAATGGGTTAAAAATGGTGAACCTTAGGCATGTATTGCTAGTACAATCCCCGGGATCAGAACTCCGATCTGATGTAGGATGTTCTGGGGTAAAGTTGCTTATAGATGGAACAGAGTTCCTAGCAAACTTAGTGGTGTTAGATACCCAGACCCTAGATGTTATTTTGGGAATGGACTGGTTGTCTAAACACAAGGTTGTACTAGACTGTAAACGAAGAGTCATATCAGTCGAGAGTCCTTGTGGGAGAAAAATAGAGTTTCAAGCAACCGCCATTCAGGATGGACAGTTGATGGTCAATAGTGTGAAGGCCGTTAGCATAGAAGATGTGCCAGTTGTCAGAGAGTACCCGGATGTGTTTCTAGAGGATTTACCTGGGATGCCACCAGACAGGGACATAGAGTTTGTAATCGAGTTAGTACCGAGAACGACCCCGATAGCTAAGAGACCTTATCGGATGTCAACCGATGAGGCTGTGGAAATGAAGAAGCAGATTGAGGAGTTAATGGATAAGGGATTTATCAGACCAAGTTCGTCACCATGGGGAGCACCGGTTCTGTTTGTCAAAAAGAAGGATGGGAGTTATCGGATGTGTGTGGATTACCGAGCTTTGAATGAAGTCACTATAAAGAATAAGTACCCATTACCCAGGATTGATGACCTATTTGATCAGTTGAGAGGAGCCGGAGTTTTCTCCAAGATTGACCTACGATCAGGATATCACCAACTGAAGATTAGGTCGGAGGATGTGCCGAAGACCGCATTTTCGTCAAGATATGGGCACTACGAGTTTACAGTTATGTCTTTTGGTTTGACAAATGCACCTGCATATTTCATGAACATGATGAATAAGGTTTTCATGGAATACCTGGACAAGTTCGTTGTTGTGTTCATAGATGACATTTTAGTCTACTCCAAGACGAGAGAAGAGCATGCCGAACATCTGAAGCTCGTTCTGGGGAAGTTAAGAGAGCAGCAACTTTTCGCTAAGTTTAGCAAGTGTGACTTCTGGAAGAACAAGGTGGAATTTCTTGGACATGTGGTGACCGCCGAAGGAGTCGCAGTTGATCCAAGTAAGGTGGAAGCAGTGCTGCATTAGGAGCCACCCAAGACGGTGACTCAAATCCGTAGTTTCCTTGGAATGGCTGGTTATTATCGCCGATTTATTGAAGGATTCTCAACGATTGCGAGACCTCTTACGCAACTGTTGAAGAAGGAGAAGAAGTTTGCATGGACGCCGGAATGTGAGCGGAGTTTTCAGGAGTTGAAGAAACGCTTGACAACGGCACCAGTGCTAGTTCTACCGGATTTAAGCCAGAGCTTTGATATATACTGTGATGCATCGCGCCAAGGACTAGGATGCGTGTTAATGCAGAACAGAAAGGTCGTTGCATATGCATCAAGGCAGTTGAGGCCGCATGAAGAGAACTATCCGACGCATGATTTGGAATTAGCAGTCGTGGTGCATGCCTTGAAGTTATGGCGACACTATCTAATTGGGAACATATGTGAGGTGTACACGGACCATAAGAGTCTTAAATATATATTTACTCAACCGGACCTGAACATGAGGCAGAGGAGGTGGTTAGAGCTAATTAAGGATTACAATCTGGGGATTCATTATCACCCTGGGAAAGCCAATGTGGTGGCCGATGCTTTAAGCCGAAAAAGCCATTCGGTGAACATGTTGGTGGAAGCAAGTCAGGTCGAGTTATGCAAGGAATTTCGGAAGCTGAAGTTGGAAGTTGTACCTAAGGGATTCTTAGCCGCTCTGGAGGTGAAGCCTACCCTGGAAGATCAGATTCGTGAAGGACAGAAAGACGATGTCAAGATTCAGAGGATTAAGTCTAAAATGGAGGAAGGTAAGGCAAAGGATTTCAAGCTGGATGAGCAAGGTACATTATGGATCAAGAATCGCATTTGCGTGCCGCACAAGAAGGAACTGAAACAGCTGATTCTGGAGGAAGCTCATGACTCCAAGTACTCTATTCATCCGGGAAGCGCTAAGATGTACCAAGACCTGAAGGAAAGATTTTGGTGGCCAAGCATGAAGCGTGAAGTTGCAGAGCATGTTGCGTTGTGCGATACATGCCAAAGGGTCAAAGCAATGCATCAAAGGCCAAGGGGTTGCTTTAATGACCAAGATACTGAGTGGAAGTGGGAGGAAATCGGAATGGACTTCATTACTAGTCTACCGAGGACCCAGACTGGGTATGACTCCGTATGGGTTATAGTGGACCGTTTGACAAAGGTCGCCCACTTCATACCGGTAAAGACTACCTATTCAGGGGACCGCCTAGCAGATTTGTATATGTCAAGGATTGTGTGTCTGCATGGAGTCCCGAAGAAAATTGTATCAGACAGAGGAACCCAGTTTACCTCGAGATTTTGGGATAGGTTGCATGAGGCCCTAGGAACCCGTCTGAACTTCAATACCGCATATCACCCACAGACAGATGGGCAAACGGAAAGAGTTAATCAGATACTGGAGGACATGTTGAGGGCATGTGCATTGGCTTATACAACTTCGTGGGATAAGTGTTTGCCATATGCCCAGTTCAGCTACAACAATAGTTACCAGGCAAGTTTGCAGATGTCGCCATTCGAAGCACTATATGGAAGACCCTGTCGAACGCCGTTGAATTGGAATGAGACCGGAGAGCGTCATATGTTCGGGCCGGACATTCTTAGAGAAGCTGAAGAGCAGGTAGCCATGATCAGGGAACGGTTGAAAATTGCGCAATCAAGACAGAAGAGTTATGCCGATAATCGCCGCAGGGATTTGAGCTTTGAGCCCGAAGATTTTGTGTATCTCAGAGTTACCCCACTCAAAGGAGTTAAGAGGTTCCACACCAAAGGGAAGTTAGCACCAAGATATGTTGGCCCATTCAAGATCCTAAGTCGTAGAGGTGAAGTAGCGTATCAGCTGGAGTTACCGCAGTCTTTAGCAGGTGTGCATGATGTGTTCCATGTGTCACAATTAAAGAAATGCCTCCGAGTGCCAGAAGAGCAGATGCCGTTAGAATCGGTCGAGCTGCAGGAGGATTTGACTTATAAAAAGTACCCGGTGAAGATCTTGGACACCATGGATCGAGAAACGAGAAATAAATCGACCCGCTTCTGCAGAGTTCAGTGGAGTAACCATTTTGAGAGCGAAGCAACCTGGGAGCGCGAAGAGGACCTGAAGAAGGAATTTCCCAACCTATTCCTTAGTCAGCCCTGAATCTCGGGGTCGAGATTCCGTTAAGGGGGGAGGTTTGTAACACCCCAATTTTTGCTTTTCTTGCATTTAAATGGTATTTTGAATTTTTGGGAATTTCTGGAATTTATTTGGATTTATTCGGATTTATTTGGATTTATTTTGAATTAAACCATTTATCAAATTAATTAAATAATAGAAAAGTTAAAATAAAATTTTGCTGAAAATATTTTATTTGAGTCACAAATGTCCTAAAATATTTATGAGAATTTTTCCAGAATTTTTTTGATATTTTTAATGCCCCAAATAAATTATTTTATTTTCAGGAATTAATTTTATTAGGAAAAGGATTAAAATCCCGATGAACGATCTTGGGCCGAAATCTTGGCGGCCCGCTTCGAAAACCCTAACGCCGTGCCGTCCGATCCTCATCCGACGCTCCACGTCGCGCTAATCCGAAGTCACCGCCGGATTCCGCCGCCGCCCGTGTGGGCCTCGGTCTCCGCGCTTTCACGGAGGCCGAGGGCGCTATTTAAAGCGCCGCCACCGTGATGTGATCCTTCTCGCGCGCACCCACCAGACACTTCACGCCGCCAGAGTCGCTGTCGCCTCGCCGCACGAGCTCGCCGGTTCCCAAAGCCAACCGCCGAGTTCTTCGCGTCGTTTAATTCTCACGGTGATTCTCCGCCGTCGCCCGTGCCACCACCGAACTCACCTTTCCAAGCCGCGTCGGGGGAGCCACTTCTTCGCGCCGGAGAAGCACGAGAACGCCGTCGGCCACGTCTTCGTCTCCGTCTCCGGTCGAATCGCGCGCCAAGATCGCCGCCGGGTTTCACGAGCTTCGCCAGCGGACGATCCCCATCCGACCGCTGAGGTGAGCCCACGTCGCCCTCGAAACAGTGAACTCCAACTTCAAACCTCCGCCGTTAGATGCAAATCCGAGGGCAGCCGTAATGCCACGTCGCCGTTCATCAGGCACGTCATCGATAACGCGACCCACACGCCGGTCGCACCGCACCGCGCCTTGTCGGCGCATGAGTCGCCGACAAAGACGGGCCCGCATGTTAGCCGCACCGAACCGGTGACGTCAGGCTGACGTCACGGTGGGTCCCATCTGTCAGTGAGTCAGCGATGACGTCTTGCTGACGTCAGCACGGGAACCGGTCAGGGCTGATGTCAGCAAGGCCACGTGTCGTTCTGTGGTGGCGACACGTGTCACAGATGATGCAATAATTAATTTTTCCGAAAAAGAAAATAATTATTTAATTCGGTATATTGATTTTAAATATATTTTGAAACTTCAAATGCTTATAACTTTTGCGTTTTAACTCCGATTTGAGTGATTCCAATTTCTATAAATTTGTAAAATTGTGATCTTTCTGTTTATGAATTTTAATTGAATTTTTTAGCACTGTTTGCCTACAGTTTATTTATTTTATTGTTTTGTGTATACGTTATGCGTAGACGTTGAAGTGCCCGAAGGTTTCGAGGGAGAAGTTCGACCGAGAGCAAGTTCAGAACCGTAACCAAAGACTTTTTGAAGGCAAGTTGTGTTTGATCATGTTGAACCTATTAGAGCAAATTATTTTGATTTAAACTATTGCATGCTAATTTGATAGAAATGACTTTGAATAAGTTTTGGGATTAGTTAAATGCCTAGTTGCTATATGCCACCTTGCCGTAAATAATTGTAGGCCATGAATCCTTTGTCACCCTAGGTTATGGACTAATAGTTGGACATTAATAATTTGCCAACATGGGTTGAGTAGACCGAAGTAGTATGCTTAGCCCTGCCACGTGGACATTTTGTGATTTTGGAATGCCAAAGTAAATATTGACTTAATGAGATATGGAACATGATTTGTGAATGAGACATGTGTTATTGAGTTGATGATGGCACGTGGTGCAAAGGTAAAGAACCTGGGTGGGAAAATGATTTAGACTGGGGCAAATGGCAAGATGGTTTCTGGTGGGCCAAGAGTGGCAACTGGGCGGTTGTATTTGGTTTTTATTGGTTATGGATATTTGAGTTCACACTTGGTTAGTCTTGCCTCGGTCAACTAAGGACTTAACCTTGCGAGCATTTGAACTGAGTCTTTCATACAACCACAAGCTCCGTAATGGGACAGGCCTAGCTGAGTAAATTGGGAAATCTATTCTTAGTACTGTCGTGGTGGTGTGGGGCCCGGAGGAGCGGGTGAGAACTCACATGGCGCAAGAGGGGGGCCCTGGGTGTGGTAACCAGTCCCTCCAGTGTTGAAACCTTAGCGGGCAGTACTGGGTTTAGACAGAACTTTGGAAAGGCTTTGTTACGGTTATTTGCCTTGGTGGTATTTGACTGTATCTTGTGGGTAAAGTGTATAACCTCTGCAGAGTGTACAACCTATTCGAATAGCCGCGCTCACGGTAATGAGCATCGCTCGGTGATTACAGTCAAGGGTTAGACTTTCATGAAAATGACTTGTTTATGGAAAATACTTGGGTTGGTAATGATGAACTGGACTTAGGACAGAAAAATGATTTACGATTGAAATGTTTGTGAAAGCTATTATTCCTACTATTGCTTTTATCGCTTTGCAATCTATTCTTTATTTACTTGAAATCTCAGTCTTGCATATGAGCCATAGCCTATCCTTTGTACTAAGCCATGCATATAGTATATTAGCATTGCATTCTCATGCATGACTTGTTGAGTGCTCAAAGTACTCACCCCACAACAACACAACTTCAGTTGAAGAAGAACCAACCCTTGCTCAGGAGGAGGAGTACAAGGAGGAGCCGATTTAACTAGGGAGCGAGCCTACCATCGATTACTGTGGCAAATTTGTTGGCGCCACGAGTTTATTTTAATTCCGCTGCATTTGAATATTTTAATAAGTCTTCGCCTTGCGAGGCGTATCTTTGTAATTTGACCATAAGGTCAATCAACTAGTTTGAGTATTTAAATAAAGTACTTCATCATTTCGCTGGTTATGACTGTGATATGTACCAATGTTGAGACTGTGTGCACTAGCGTGATCCTGGACTAGTGCTGAATACACAGAGGGTCTGGATTTGCACATTCGGGTCCCGACACTAACCCAAAACCCACACACATACCGGGTTTTCTTGCACGGTTTTCAAAGCATACTACCTAGACCCGCTAACCTATCAACTAGACCGCAATCCGACGGCCCTCATTGATCCACGCGGCATCTAGCTAGCATCATCTCCTTTCTTTATCTTCTTGGCTTGCCGGACTCCGCCTCCGGTCATCTTCCGCGATCTCCGACCGTCTCGGACCTCCGACGCTCTCGCCTAGTCCCGGTCATCCTCCGCCTCACTATGACCTAGCACCGTAAGCGCTCAAGAACCATCAAAGACAAGGAAAAACCTTTCACATAGCAATGCCCACATATATATTCAATGATTATCCCAAATCATTAATCAATCAAAATTTCGCTCAACGGTCCGATGCTACCGCCCCAAGCGGGTAGCCCTAGGAAAAGCAACCAACACTCAAATTGACTCAAATCCAATTCGCTTCAAATCAAACTCGATTTCAAGTCAAACCAAGCTCGACACTTGTCAATTACTCATCACACACAAGGATAGACCTCCACATGGTCTTTCAATCTCCCCCTTGATGAGTATATTGACAAACACATGAAAAGGCATAAGTTTTGAGTTTGAATAAGAGAGAAGAAAGCAATTTGAATGCAGAGCCAAACTTGATCAAAGAAATGGAAATCAAGAACGTGACCAAGTTGGCAACTAGAAAATACTTATGATCTATGAAAGATAGATAGCAAAGATTAACAAAGATCATAAGAATCAAGATGCAAAATGATGCCTTTTCTACGATTTCTCCCCCTTTTGGCAATATAGGCATTAAGATGGCATTTTTCTTTTCTCCCTTTTTTGTTGTTTTTATGCAAGTAATGCAGCCTAAGGGAGCTTTGAAGATTATACATGTGACCAACAAGACAAGTTATGACACCAAGCCAAGGTATGGCAAAAATAGACTAAGCTAAGGCATGTCCAAGTGCAAATAAACATTTTGCTAGCAAGATTTAATTAAAACCATGTAATTTTTAGCAAGATTGAACATGAGCAACACTTGTTATTAGTTTCAAAACTAGAAGTAAAGCCATTCAAAGGATCAAATGGAAAGCCTAGAGTTCAACCTACTCAACACTTTGGAGAATCTAGAAGTTCATACAAGGTCCTTCGAGCTTATTTTTGTTTCTTGTATGCAAATTTTTCTTTGAATCTTTGAAAGACATAGCGGGGTGCAAATGTTTGACATTATTTGCATTCTTTACCCACGTATGTTTTTTTGCATTGTTTAAAGCAATTGACTCAAGCCATAATCGATCATCTCAAGAGGGACTCTTAAGAGAATGATCTTGGTCATACACAACCCATTCCAAGTTCATCTCAAGTGCAATGAGAAGCCGTCTTGTGAATGTGAGGTGTTGAGTCTAATGCGCACAAAAAAAAGTCAATTTTGCTTCACTTTCATTTTAACATTTTCATTGTTAAGCTAGTGAAGGACTCAAGTATAGATCAAACAAGATTCACCCAAGTTGCTATAGGGACTCTAGAGAATTCCAGAATTTCACAAATCATGGCAAAAACACCTAGAGAAGAAACTTAACAAGTAAACGCAACATGTTTTATCAAGTTTTTCTTTTAACGCTCATTTTTTAAATTTTTTGTAAGCTTAGCAAGATAAATGAACTTGGACATATCTAAGCAAGTAATTTTCTTCATAATATAGCATGGTGTATAAAATGAAACATGGATCATTTGCATAATAGACAAAGCTCATAAAATGAAAAATCAAGTCTATATGCAATGCATGAGACAGATTCTTAAACTCCCCCTCAGCATGTGATTCCATTTTAAGCACAAATCTGGTTCAAATTGAGTTATTAGCAAGATTAAGCTCAAGAATGGTCGAAAAGAACTCAATTAAAGCCAGAAACACAGAATGGAGGGAAGAAGTCAAGAAACTGTGAACTGGGTGGCTATAGAGCATAGAAAAGATGGTAGAGAACACTACAGCTCAGACTCGCTCTCATCTTCCCCAATGACTAACATAGGGAAGTTGCCTCTAGATCCCAAACTAAGGAGTGCACACAGACCTGTCTACCAGGGGCCCAACACTGCTAGACTTATAAGACTGTGAGGAACTCAACCTAGAGAGAAGAGAGAACAGCTAATTAAGCATGATAGCAACCTAAAGCACAAGATGAGAGGTCCATGCAAAAGCATGCCAGAAGTCTAAGTGATGTGAACTCATAACTATAAGGAATAAAACCCATAAGCACCCAGAGCAATACAAAAGAAAGGAAAAACTGAAATAAATACATAATATACAGATCAGCTCCCCCTCACAGAAGACAGTAAGGGCACACAACTCCAAGCTCACTCCTCAAGGCAACAAACCTAGAGCTATCCAAAGGCTTGGTAAAGATATCGGCCAACTGGTGGTCACTCTCCACAAACTGAAGCACTATGTCTCCTTTCTCCACATGGTCTCTAAGGAAGTGATATCTAATATCAATGTGCTTTGTCCGGAGTCTTTGCTTGGGTTCTTGGCAATGCAAATAGCGAAGTGTTATCACGAAAAGTGGAACACTCTCTATCTCTAACCCAAAGTCCCGCAAGGTCGATCTCATCCAGCACACAGCTCTGACAGAATCGGCTGCAACAACATACTCGACCTCGGTGGATCAGGCAACTCGGATCGCTTCTTAGGCGACCAAGAAACAAGAGAAGTGCCAATGAATTGGCAAGTGCGAAGTGCTCTTCCTATCTATCCTCTGAACGCAAAGTCGAGATCGAGAAAAGACTCTAAGGGATAGACAAGAGGAAGAAGAGTACCAGATACCATAGTCAATGGTAGCTCGAAGGTACCTGAAGATGCGCTTCACCGCCTGGCGATGAGAGACGCGAGGAGAAGCTTGAAAGCGAGCGCACATACACACAACAAAGTGTATGTCCGACATGAGGCGAGAAGATACAAGAGAGAGCCAATCATGCTCAAAACTCCTTTTGATCAAGCGAGCTCACCATCCTCATCGGGCTCAAGGACAAGATGGTGGCCATAGGAGTCATCACAAAGCTTTCCATCAGACATATCAAACCGTCTCAGGAGGTCCCGAGTGTACTTACCTTGGTGCAGGAAAGTACCCTCCCGAGTCTACTTGATTTGGAAGCCGAGGAAATAGCTCAACTCACACATCATACTCATCTCAAATTCTGTGCTCATCACCTCAGAAAAATGAGACACAAGAGACTGAGATGAGCCACCAAAGATAATATCGTCCACATAAATCTGGACGAGAAGGAAATGAGAATCCTGATGTCTGATGAATAGAGTTTTGTCTACTAAACCATTTTGAAACCATGACTGAGAAGATAGGACTTAAGCCTCTCATACCAAGCTCTAGGGGCTTGCTTAAGTCCATACAAGACTTTGGAAAGCTTGTAGACATGGTTTGGGTATTTGGAGTTTTCAAATCCTGGAGGTTGCTTGACATACACCTCTTCCTCAATGAAGCTATTGAGAAATGCACTCTTGACATCCATTTGATAGAGCTTGAAGCCCTGAGATGCAGATAATGCAAGCAGGATTCTAATCACCTCTAGTCTAGCTACAGGGGCAAAGGTCTCCTCAAAGTCAAGACTCTCAACCTGAGTGAAGCCCTGTGCAACTAGCCTAGCCTTGTTGCGAACGACAACCCCATCCTCACTCTGCTTATTTTTGAACACCCACTTGGTCCCAATGACATTATGACCAGATGGGGGCTCTACAAGCTGCCAGACTTTGTTCCTCTCAAAGTTTTCCAGTTCCTCATGCATAGCATTAATCTATGATTCATCGGATAATGCATGAGTAACATACTTTGGCTCAAAAGAGGCAACAAAAGCAGAGTGAAGGCAGAAAGAAGATAAGCCTGATTTTGAGTGCGTCACACGCTCAAACAGATCACCAATGATCTGCTCAGGTGGATGAGAACGCTGAATGTGACGAGGAGGACCAGAAGCAGAAGTGGCCTCTCCCTCTTGAGCAGAAGAGGAAGGAACAGAGCCACTCGCTGAAGGAGAGACTGAAGGCAAAGGCTGATCTTCCTGAGGTGCAGAAATAGAAATAGGAGGCACCTTAGGTGTAGAGGAGACTGGATCAGGTGGAACACCATCATCTCTATCATCCTCATCCTCTACAAAGATGGTCTCGGAGGGATAAGAAGAGTCTGAAATATCAGGTCTAGCTCCTGGGCTAGCCTCATCAAAGGTCACGTCACAGGTCTCTATGATCCTATTCGCATCACAACTCCAGACCCTATAGCTACGAGAAGAAGTCGAGTAACCCAGAAAAATACCATCGGAAGAACGAGACTCAAACTTATCTAGGTTACCAGACTTCAAGATAAAACACTTGCAACCAAAAACGCGAAAATGAGAAACACCGGCTTTACCCATACCTCAACTCATAAGATGTATGATGCAAATGTGCTCTCAAGAAAACGCGATTGGAAACATGACAAGCGAGCTATAGCCTCATTAAAACTTCCTAGAGTCTTGTACTCATCTAGCATCGTCTGGCCATCTCAACCAGGTCTGTTATTCCTTTCCACTCGCCATTCTCACGAGGCGTGGGGAGAAAAGCGATGCTCTAAACCGGACTCTACACGAAACTCTCAAAGTAGGAATTCTTGAACTCGGTGCCATTATCATGCGTATAGCTCGTAATGCACTTGGGAGCTCAATAGACGACCTACTAACCAATCCCTCAAGTGAGAGAAAGTCTCATCCTTGAGGCCATGAAAAATACCCAAGAATATCTCGAAAAATCATCAACAATGACAAGGACATACCACTTCCCTCCTGCCGATGCACTCTAGTTGGACCAACGGTGTCCATATGTAAAAGCTGTCTGGTGCATCGATCATCACTACGGTGGTCGGAGGATGAAAGCGATAACCATCTTGCCATGTCGGCGGGGAGAGCAAACTAAGTCTTTGACCATCTTGAGTTTGTGCAAACTACGAATAAGATCATGGTCGCTAACTCGGTCAAATGATCAAAACCAATGTGACCAAGTCTCCTATGCGAGAAGGAGAGATCATTTGGACTCGAAGCAATTAAACACGAAGAGAGTCTCTAGAAGAAACAGAAAAATCAGCACGAAAGACTCTCCCAAATCTAGAAATCCATAAACTAACTCTCGATGAATCGAGGATTCTACAAGCATTGCTCTTAAAGCTTACCTCGAAAGAGTCATCGATAAGCCGAGAAACGAAAGCAAATTATATTGCGACTTACTCACTAAGGCAACGTCCTTAAGAATAAAATTTTCATTAATGCGAGCGGTACCTTTAGCAATGACTCTACGAAGAAGCATCCCCAAAAGTGATCAACTCATCACGGGGCTCGGACTAGGAAGAGAACCAACGAGAGTCTCCAATCATATGGCGAGAACAACCGAGTCAACAATCCAAACATCTCCTTCCCCATCCGATTTAACTGATCAAGTCAAAGAGAGAGAGAAGACTACTAGGATAAAGTGAGAACACAGGAACCCAATCTTGAATCACACGACGTCTCAAAGTACCAGCCATAGAGGAAGAAGACTGGACTCTAGTGTCTCTCTGACGCTCGACTCTAACAAGATCAGAGGAAGCAACTCTAGTAGAAGATCTAGGAGCTGTCACTGGTTTGGCCCGCCGTGGTGCAAAGGCCGGACCATCCCAACAAGGCTGCCCAAATCTCCTACCCGAAAACACCTCACGCCACTGATATCTACCTCGATGGGAAAAATAAGGAATATCAAGAGGACGACGGAAAGACTGACCACGAGCAACTCCAGGACTAAAACTCGACTGAACAGCATGAAAACCGAGTCCTGGACGCTGCCCAAAAACAAGCGACTCTCTAACCTGTCTAGTAGCAGTGTGCGCCTTAGGAGCACTTAGAATCTGGGGATGACCCTGAATGCCCCTAAGAGCAGCAACACGCTCACGCCTGGTGATCTTGGCGCGTCTAAAACAGAAATCTACTAGGTGACCATCCTTCTTACAAAAGGTGCATGAATACTTCGCCTTGCTAGAGGCAGAAGTGACAGGAGAAGCACCCTTCTGCTCAAAAGTCCCATGGACAACCCCAGCAGACCTAAACACAGTGGTACTCACCTTGGGAGCTACCACTATCTCTCCACTCTTGGAGGCACGTACAACTAAAGGCGGATGCGCCCGTGCGTGCTCCAAGTAATCAAATCATAGACCTTGATTGAATCTGCTAATCTTGGACTGGTCTAGAATGAGATTGAGTTTCTTCTTACCTCCAACAAATTTCTCGAGAGTGCTCATAAGATCTTGACACTCTCGGAAAAGTGGCGCGATGAAGAGCAAGGGAAGGAGTAGAATAAGAGTCGAAGAAGAGGATCGAGCAGTAGCGTGCATATTTTTCCCTATACACGGCTGCCTCAAATTTGAGAGACTCACAGGGAAGCACAAGAAGCGTCTCTAATTCTACCAACTTTGGCCTCTAACTTCTTCCTAAGCTCTGCGTGGACCTTATCCACGTCATCCTTAACCCCAATACACAGCAAGCAACCATTGTTTGACTTAACTAGTAAATCCTTAGCAAGTTGAGCACACTTGGCATTCAACGCTTCATTATCAAGTTTTAGTTGCTTCTGACCCTCACATGTCTTGTTGGGTCCTTAGAAGCATGCAATTCAAGTTCATCATTTCTAGTAAAAGCTTCCTAAGGTGACAACTCATGGCATCAATTTCAGCAAGTAGCTTAGGGCAATTTTCACAAGATGCAGTTGTGTGTGTATGAAGAAAACTATCATCAATAGGAATAGGATCAATAGAACATGTGCTAGCATCCTTCGACCTAAGAGCCTCAAGATCATAAACCACACTATCATGCAGGGTCCTTATGTTCTCCAACTCCACAAGCAAAGCATCACAGAGAGTACAACTATCAGAGTCTCGGGAGGAACATGATTTAAGTGAAGCTAACTCCCGAGACAAGGTATCTACTTCCTTCTCTAACTCCGTAACCCTAGCTCTAGCTCTAGCATGAAATTTTTCTAATTTGCAAAAAGCTTCATTGAGCTGGTCATAGGAAGGTACCTCGTCCGAGTCACTGTAGAGCTCGGAGTCGCTGATGTCGTCGGTGTTTGCCACGAAGCACATCCCGGAGAAGTCGTCGCCGCCTTTCTTCTCTTGCGGATCATCCTCGCCTTCGTCGCTCCATGTCTCCGTGTCGGAGAGGCTGATGTCGTCGAGGGTGGCGAGGACGCGGTGGAAGAGCTTCTTGTTTTTCGAGAAGTTGCGGTACTTCTTCTCGTGCGCCGGCTCGCGAACTGGAGGCTTCTTGTTGCAGTTCTTGTCGGTGTAGTTGTTCTTACCGGAACCGCCAGAGTCGTTCTTGCCCTTCTCCAGTTTGGGACAATTCGCTCGAATGTGGTTGGGGCCGCCACATTCGAAGCAGGTGATCCCACCACCTCTCTTCCTCTCTCTCACCCTCTTGTAGGCGTGAGAAAACTTGCGAGCTAAAAGAGCAAGCTCAGTTTCTGGAAACTTGTCTAGTTGGCCATCGCTTAGCTCGCAAAGTGCAGAGAGGGAAAAACCAACAGAGGAATCAAGAGAAGATCCAATGGGATCGGTGACCAAGGCCATCGACTGTGATTTCGTCTTGCGAGAGACGACGTCGATCTCATGAGTCTTGAGTCGGGAATAAAGCCCGTCATGAGTCAAGGTCGACAAGTCGGTAGTATCCTTGATGGTGATCACTTTCATCTCCCAAACACGAAGATCGAGTGCGGTCAAGAAGTGACGAGCATTATCCGAGTCAGGGTATGTGCAACCAACTGCCCGGAGATCGCTCAAAATTTTAGTAAATTGACCAAAACACTTGTCAAGACTCTCACCAGCGTGTTGTTCAAACTTGTTGTACTCACGCTTGTGTTGATCCTACCTCACGGTCTTGATTTGGGTAGTGCCCTCATGGTATGCATCAAGGGTCACCCAAATCTCATGAGCAGATCGCAGGTGAGAGATCCGATCATACTCACTGCGGCTGAGTCCCTGTATGAGAATGTTCCTCACCTTAGCATTTGCCTCAACGTCAGCCATATTGCCGGTCGTGACGTTCTCATCGGCAGGAACCTCATATGGGAGCTTCACCTTCTGCCATATTAGGAAGCCCTGTGCAGTGATGTATGACTCCATCCGGGATTTCCAAAAAGGAAAATCGACACCGCAAAATATGGGAGGCTTGGTGGAATACTTGTCTGTCGCCATGGCTCTCGAGACCGGTCAAGATCTATGGAAGAGAAAAACCGGCTCTGATACCAATTGAAGGATTGAGATGGCGAACAGAGGGGGGTGAATGGTCGCAAATAAATTTTCTCCCAAAATACTCCAACTAAAACCTTGAAAAGATCGCGCAAAGGAAATCGTGAAAAACCCGAACAACTAGACAACTATGCGTACCCCTAGCATGCATGGATGAGTTCCATAGAATATGTGGGGATTTTCTAAAAGTGTCCAAATCAAGAAGGAATCAAATCTACCCTTACTTTTAGAAAAAGATCAATTCAAATCATAAAAGCCACTTTTAGAAAAGCAAGAGCAGAAATTCCAGAAACTGTCATCACTTTGAACAGGAGTTTGGTGGGTCTCTGCTGCTCAAGAAATTATCATAAATTTTATTCATATGAGCAGATGAGTCATAAATAAATACACAAAATTTAACTTCAAAATACCTTACATAAAATTCATCAAAAATCAAATAGCACAGACAGTTAGGAAACTTCGAGCAGAGAGTTTGGGGCTCGGTTTTCACCTCATGACGCCCAAACGGTGCATCAAGTGAACTCCAAAATTTTTATACAGATGTATATAGGAGTTCCGCACAAGCTCCAATAAGAATCAATCAAAAAGAATTTTTTTAGATTTTTCTAAAAATTAAATACCAACTACTGCACGAAGAACAAATTCTAGACAGAGTTGGAACTTGAAAGAAAAGATGATCTCTACTCAATCCAAGAGTGCAAAAGAGATGTAAAACCATATGAACACACTCAAAACATCCAAGATCAGCATTTAGAAGGAGGGGAGGCAAATCCAAATTGCATGAATGTAGATTGCGGGAAAGTAAATGCGTAACGTAAATGCTGAATTTATATTGCGTAAAGTAAAGACATCATGTAAATGCGGAATTTAAATTCACAATGATGTAAAGAAATTTCTTTGTATTTCTGGTGGGAAGGTTTACAAAGCCTCACTTCATGTGGGCAAAGTTCAAAGGAGCAACTCAAACCTTCAAGGGGAGGAGGCCACCCCTCCACCCCTATTTATACTACTCTTGGGCCACCTACCACCCTTGGATGAGTCCCTCAAACCTAGGACACTCATCTAAGGGCTAGGATTGACCCACTCACACAGCCATGCAAGGGCTAACCCAAAACCCACACACATACCGGGTTTTCTTGCATGGTTTTCAAAGCATACTACCTAGACCCGCTAACCTATCAACTAGACCGCAATCCGACGGCCCTCATTGATCCACGCGGCATCTAGCTAGCATCATCTCCTTTCCTTATCTTCTAGGCTTACCCGGACTCCGTCTCCGGTCATCTTCCGGCGATCTCTCGACCGTCTGGACCTCCGACGCTCCTCGCCTAGTCCCGGTCATCCTCCGCCTCACCATGACCTAGCACCGTCGCCCTGCAACCATCAAAGACAAGGAAAAACCTTTCACATAGCAATGCCCACATATATATTCAATGATTATCCCAAATCATTAATCAATCAAAATTTCGCTCAACGGTCCGATGCTACCGCCCCAAGCGGGTAGCCCTAGGAAAAGCAACCAACACTCAAATTGACTCAAATCCAATTTGCTTTAAATCAAACTCAATTTCAAGTCAAACCAAGCTCGACACTTGTCAATTACTCATCACACACAAGGATAGACCTCCACATGGTCTTTCAAAAAGACACTTAAAATTTTTATAAAATGGTTCTCAATTGATTTTATCATCTATTATAGCAACATTTATGATCGTCCATATGATAGTTTACTACAGGCGCAACAAACAAAGCTAAATTCTTGTTTTGATAGTTCACTTTATTTTGATTTAGGGCCCGTTTGGTAGAGCTCCAGATTCCAGCTTCACCTGAGATCTGAAACTTGTAGGCTGAAATAAAGTGAATTAAGTTTATATTTTTGGTCTAAAATTTAAACAAAATGATCTATTTAAACAATCTTAATGCACTCACAGCTCCAGCTCCACGGATCTAGCGGAGCTAGAAATACCCAGCTCCACCAGATCCACGGATCTGGTGGAGCTGGAGCTCTACCAAACACACCCTTAGTAACATCTTGTGTAAAAGCAAGTAACATGTTATTTTCTATATGGTAAATGGCAACATATCTTGTGTAAACAACTATTATCTTGTAAAATTCATGAAAATCACATGTACAAGTTTTCAAAAATTCTCAAAAAATTATTATAAGTAGGAGAGGTGAGATTCTACATCCCTATAAAATTTGAAGACCAAAAACCAATCTAATTTGAAAGATATGAAATTGACAAGTGCTAATCAATGATAAATAGTAAATTTGTCCTTTTCATATCTTTCAAATACTACTAATTTTGGTATTCAAATTTTTTCGGGCTGTAGAAGCTCATGTCCCTTACATATGATAATTTTTTAAGAATATTTTAGAACTTGTACATATAATTTTCATGGACTTTTACTACCAAATGATTAATCTGTAAAAGATTTTTCAATTATACTGTATGATTGTAATTTCTAGTTGTAGATGTAGTAATTGTGTGTTATAAAAATAGTAATTTATTTTACAAGTCAGTAAAATTACTGTTTAATAGCGAGACTTATATCATTTTATTCCTCTTGTCGTCAGTAAGTTATTGGTGAAAATCATTTGCAAATCTAAGCTACCAATAAAAAGATATGGCTAAAATAAAGAAGAAACAAGTTTATGTACAAACTACAATACACATTAACTAGTTGGGTTGATCAACGCATTAACTAGTAACTGATTCCGTAGCAATTATGTCGTGCCCCGAATCTGCAAATCCGGACACTCTATGTATTATGCACTAGTCTAGGATTGCGCTAGTGCACACAGGCTAAACAGGGTTCAAAATACCAAGAACATACACAGCGAAATAGTAATAAAGTACTTCAAACATGTATATAAACGAGTTGTACGACCTTATGGTCTCGTTACAATAGTTTGCCACACAGGGCTTACAGTAATCAAAGTAACAAGAGTTCAACAACAGAAATTAAACGTCATGGTGATCCATCTTCGCCACAGACGTCTTGATAGAGGCTTGCTCCCTAGTTATCTGGCTCTTCGACGAACTCTTTGATACGGATCCAACCAGCTGTTGAGTGAATGGTGGCCCGATCTTTCACGGTACGAAGATGATAGCTTGGTGGTACTCGCACTCGAACAGCAAAAGAGTTGATCAAGAAGCGAGAAACCGATCACACAAACCACGATCAACCAAGAACGCGAATTGAGTGGAGGAATCGTATAGATTCTGTGGGCAATCACAAGAACAAGACGTTCTTAACTTGTTGCACCAACACTAACAAACCCATGAACGGGAAAAACTATCAAGAATACATGGTATTTGCTCCACAAACACCCATGGTTGCTGTTGTCTATTCCTGATAATCCAAGTCTATCCTCAAACAGATGGAATACATAGGTATTTATACTAGGAACATCCCTCCTAGCTTAGGTGTGAAACTAAACAAGAAATTAAAGGGTGGTGTGAAACCAAAAAAAAACTAAAGGGTGGTGTGAAACCAAATAAGAAACTAAAGGGTTTTCTTGGGTAGATAAAATGATTTAATTTCTTGGAAGTTGGACAGCAAGATCTGGTCTCGCGCAGTTTTTGACAGCCTGTGCAACTCCCACCAAAACAGTCATAACTCCTTGCTCGGAAGTCGAAAAGTTGCACCGTTTGAAATGCTAGAAACTAGAATTCATTATCTTTCCATTGGTGTGGCCCAAGACCATGTTTATGGTTGTGATTAGCACCAGCATCACGATCAAAATGATGGACAGATTTGAGTGGGCCACCCTTGCACATGTATCTCTCCTTCCATGCTAACGAATCAATGCCAGTAATGCCAACAGATATGGATCCAATTAGAATTCCCTCCAGAGGTGGCATATCTCCAAATGAAATAGATTTTACTCCTTGTGGATGCATAGCCATGTCACCTTTCTTCTCTTCAACATATGCATTGCAATTCTCAGCAACAATAGAGGATATATCCGCATCACTCTTCCTCATATGCAGGTGTAGCCTCCTCTTCTGGTAAATTTTGTCCGCAAGGGTGAGTACACACCGTACTCAACAAGTCATGCACAGAATGCAGTTCTATTACTACATGCATGGCTTGTTACAAAGGACTGGTTCAACTGGTTGATTTGCATTGCATCAATATTTTGAACTATTATTAATTTAGATTGAAAGCATCAAAATCCTATAAATATATTATACTTCTCAAATTGTTTCCACATAATTTTAGACACAAAGTATATATTTTAGACTTTTGTGGTCAGTATATATTTCACATCGGTTTCCAATGAGATAGTGACGCCATATTTTAAGGGCATGCACTACAGCAGCTAACTCTAGGTCATGAGTGGGGTAATACTGCTCATGTGGCCTTAGCTGCCTTGATGCATAAGCTACTGCTTTACCATTCTGCATCAGTACACAACCAAGTCCCTGACGCGAAGCATCACAATAGATATCAAAATTGTCCTTAGTATTCGGCAACACCAAGACAGGTGCCGAAGTTAAACGCTTCTTCAGCTCTTGGAAACTCTTTTCGCACTCGGGCGACCACACAAACCTTTTCTCCTTTTTCAACAATTGCGTAAGAGGTCTCACAATTGATGAAAAACCTTCAATGAATCGGCGATAATATCTTGCCATTCCAAGGAAACTTCTGATCTGGGTAACTGTCTTTGGTTGTTCCCAATGTAACACTGCCTCTACTTTCTTCGGATCGACGGCTACTCCTTCGGCAGTCATTACATGACCCAAGAACTCAACCTTCTTTTTCCAGAAGTCGCATTTACTAAATTTTGCATACAATTGGTTTTCTCTTAACTTTTCCAAAACCATTCTTAAATGTCCAGCATGCTCTTCCTCCGACTTGGAGTAAACAAGAATGTCATCAATAAAAACAATGACAAACTTGTCCAAATATTCCATGAATACTTTGTTCATCATATTCATGAAATAAGCTGGGGCATTGGTCAATCCAAAGGACATGACCGTAAATTCATAATGCCCATATCTCCACGAGAAAGCTGTCTTTGGTATGTCCTCAGTCAGAATTTTTAGTTGATGGTGTCCGGATCTAATATCTATCTTAGAGAAGACTCCCGCTCCTCTTAACTGATCAAATAGATTATCTATCCTAGGCAATGGATACTTATTCTTTATCGTCACATCATTAAGTGCACGATAGTCTATACACATTCTGAAACTTCCATCTTTCTTTTTAACAAACAACACCGGTGCTCCCCACGGTGATGAACTTGGTCTTATAAACCCTTTCTCTAGTAATTCCTCGATTTGCTTCTTCATTTCTACCAATTCTTCAGTGGACATTCTATAGGGTCTCTTGGCTATTGGAGCTGTTCCGGGTACAAGCTCAATTACAAACTCTATATCCCTGTCTGGTGGCATTCCAGGTAAATCTTCAGGGAATACATCCGGATACTCGTTAACTACGGGAACATCTTCCATATTAACAGTTTTCACACTATTGACCATTAGTTGGCCATCCTGAATAGCCTTTGCTTGAATCTCTACCTTTCTACCATCTGAGCTCTCAACTGTTACTACTCTCCGACCACAATCTAGCACTGCCTTGTGCTTGGATAACCAATCCATTCCCAATATAACATCTATGGTCTGGGTATCCAGTATGATTAGGTTCGCTACGAACTCCATTCCATTTATTAATAATTTCACCCCGGAGCACCCTACTTTAGTTCGGAGTTTTGATCCAGGGGTTTGGACTATTAGTGTACTTTTAAGGTTGACCATGTCCAAATCATTTTTCATAACAAAGACCCATGAAACAAATGAATGTGAAGCTCCAGAATCAAATAGAATTATAGCTGGTACTGAGTTAACTAGAAACTTACCCAGTACAACGTCCGTTGCATTCTGAACTTCATCCGCCGTGATGTGGTTCACTCTTCCTCGCACAATTGATTGGGGGGCAGCTCCCGCTTGAACAGGTCCTCGGCTTCCTCTTTGAACAGGAGTTCTACCTGGAGTATTTCCCAAATTAAAACGGACAAGAGTGATTCCTCCCTTCTTGGGGCAAGCATTTGCGAAGTGTCCAATCTCATTGCAGTTGTAGCAGCGTCTTCCAACCGTCGATGAGTTTCCTCCAGCTTGGTTGATTGCTCTTGCTGGTGTCTGTGGAATCTGAACAATAGGTCGCTGAGCAGGTAATGGTGTTCTCGCGCTGCTCCCTGGCTGGAATCTGGTGAACTGTTGAGGTACCACTCTTGGTCTCTGCTGACCCTAGCGTCCTCCCTGCTGTGCCATGCGACGCTTACGATTATCCTCCAGCTCTTTGCACTTGCCTTCAAGGATTAGAGCCTTGTTGACCAGCTCCTGGAAATCAGGAAATGTGTGGGTGATCAGTCCCACTTGAAGCCTAGAGTTTAGTCCCTTCATGAATCGGGACTGTCTAGCTTTGTCAGTTGCTACGTCCTTCGGAGCATAGCGTGCAAGCTGAGTGAACTTATTCAGATAGTCGACCACCGACTGGCTTCCCTGCTTCAAGGACCTAAATTCTTCCTTCTTGAGCTCCATCATACCCTCCGGTACGTGGTATTGGCGGAAGGCAACAGTAAACTCTTCTCAGGTGATCTCCTGAGGATGCTCATGGGAAGCACAATAATTCTCCCACCATTCTGCGGCAGTTCCTTCTAACTGATGAGAGGCATACAAAACCCTCTCATTGCCTACACACTGGGATATGTGCAGCTTCCTCTCAATCGTGCGCAGCTAGTCATCCGCTTCAATGGGGTTGACGTTCCCAGAGAAGGTTGGAGGCCTGGTCCTCATAAAATCTGATAGTCTAGAATGATTTCCATGATTCATGGCCTGATTGTTGTTGTTAGCTGCGGCTTAATTCTGCTGCGCTGCATCTGTTGCATCATCGTCTGCATGAGTTGAGTCTGCGCGGTCAAAAAAGCTCCCAAATTGCCCATATCAACGAGTGGTGCTGGTTGAGGGTTTGGTGCGTTGTCTTGGTTTCCACCCTGCTGTGATCCGCTTCCTCCCGCTCCATGGCTTCCACGAGTGTTCACCATCTGAAGAGCAATAATGTTTATAGGGAAGAAAGAAATAGAACAGACAAGTACACAAGATACTTATGCGAGGAGAAGATTTGATTCAAACAGTAGCACACAACTTTATTATTATAAGGATATGGTCGCTCATAAATGCCTACGGCATTGCGACACATACCTAGCACACATTAACATCCATAAAAATTGTTCATCCCAAGCAACCATAACAACTCATAGAGTTCAGATCAAAACAAAACGTTCTAAGGACGAACTTGGTAGGACTAACTCGAATAAACTTGAGTCGATACTTGAATCAACACATGAGTCGACTCAGACGAAGACTAAAACTCTCTAGTCGTCAAGCCATCCAGGCTGCGGGCCTTCGGGTGGGTACTGCGGTGGGTGCGGCGACATAGGAGCAAACTGGTCCTGATGCCTCACAGCTGGCGGTACGAAGGAGCCCACCTACTCTACTGGCTCCTGGGCTGCCTACTCGGGTGCTGGTGGCTCTGGCACCTCCTGCACTGGTGCCTCCTGCACCGGGGCCTCCTGATCTGGCTCGGGCTCCTCGGGATTGGGGTCATGCAGCTCTAGCTCTGGCTCTGGCTTTGGTCCCTCCAGTATCTCCTTCAACTAGTGCACCCTCCTGATGTAGAGACCCAGGCTCTCAGTAGCCTCCCGCGGCTGAGTCCTGACCTCCGCGATCTCGTCATGGGCCCTCTGCAGCTCTTGGACCGTCTCGTCCAAGGTCTCCTCTGGGGCGATGATGAACCTCACCAGGTGGGTGATCGTAGCGTCGTCCTCCTCGATCGGGTCCCGGTCGAAGCGATTGTCCCGGCGCAGGTGGTGACGGAAGAGGATGCCCACAAGCTCATTGGAGTAGGTGCGGGTGATCTGCTGCATTGCCAGACGCGCAGTCTCCTGGATGCCAGCCTCAAATGTAGACCTCCTAGAAGTGATGTGGATAGGACGACTCGCTTTTCCCCTGTCTTGAGCGTAGACGATGATCTTCACGTCCTAATCGACGTCCAGCCTTGCCCGAACCACAGATGTTCCTCGGTAGATCAGCCTAACGAAACCCTCAAGAAACTGCAGCATATACCACAGCTCAGTAGCGAAACCTCCAGTGTGCTCACCAAAGGTGTGGATCCTCCTCATCTACCAAAACACACCTCGTTAGCTATAAATTTTAAAATCATAAGGTAATAACAGAAAATTGCAGCATAGATACGAAGTAAGAAGAAAAAGATTAGTCAAGATTTCATTCATAATCTTGTACAATTTTAATCTTTTAAAAATTAGTTTTATCTTTCTCGGCCAGACTACCTAGGGTCAAGTCCTACAGTCAGTATGCTCTGATACCACCTCTGTCGTGCCTCAAATCTGCAAATCCGGGCACTCTGTGTATTCTGCACTAGTCTAGGATCGCGCTAGTGCACACAGGCTAAACAGGGTTCAAAATACCAACAACATACACAGCGGAATAGTAATAAAGTACTTCAAACATGTATATAAGCAGGTTATGCGACCTTATGGTCTCCTTACAATAGTTTGCCACACAGGCTTCTGATGTCGAGTAACAAGAGTTCAACAGCGGAAATTAAACGTCATGGTGATCCATCTTCGCCACAGACACCATGACAGAGGCTTACTCCCTAGTTATCTGGCTCTTCGACGAACTCCTCCTCATACGCAGGCGTAGTCTCCTCTTTTGGTAAATTTTGTCCGCAAGGGTGAGTACACACCATACTCAACAAGTCATGCACAGAATGCAATTATATTACTACATGCATGGCTTGTTACAAAGGAATGGTTCAACTGGTTGATTTGAATTGCATCAATATTTTGAACTATTATTAATTTAGATTGAAAGCATCAAAATCCTATAAATATATTATACTTCTCAAATTGTTTCCACATAATTTTAGACACATAGTCCCTAATCAACTTTCATCATTAACCCTGGCACACAGCCTTCCACCCCATTTTATTTTCAAAACACTACCCCTTGACTGTAATTCCCGAGCATTGTCCAGTACCATGGACTCGGCTATTCGAACAGTTTTAACACTCTGCAGAGGTTGTACACTTTACCCACAAGATACAGTCGCACGCCATAAAGGCAATTGACCGTAACAAAGCCTTTCATAGACTTCTATCTCCACCTAGGAACCTCTCCGGGTTGCCTTCACTATCACTTCCCTCACTCAGAGCCGAAGTATAGGATCGACAAACATCGTTGGACGGGTACCAAGCCGTAGTACAGGCACGCTCCCCCATACAGTTATCCCATGTAACTGCCACCCCGAGGTATCAAAGGTGAGACATCAGAATCTTACTAAACTAGGTCTTCCCATTCAGACATATGGTTGTACGATAGACTCAGGTCAAAGGCTTGCAAGGTGAAGTCCTTAACTGACCAAGGCAAGACATCCTTCTCTTAAATTTGGCACACAGCCCTCACAACACTCATCCCCCCAAATGCCACAAAGGCCCACCTGGCACAAAGCCTCGGTCCACTTGCCCCAGTCTAAATCAATTTCCATCCCAAGTGGTTTAACGGTGCGACACATGCCCGTAACCATCCTTCATGTAGAACCACACAGGCCTCTACATTCCAACATCATTACCAACAACATTCCACCTTTTATCAAAATGCATTCACTATTTCTTTAGTCAATATTGCTTTTGTATTCGAAAAGACTATTCACGATATTTGCAAAGCTAAGCAACTATTCACGGTCTAGCCTCCCGTGTTGGCACAATATCATCACAACCAACTAGTATTGTCCACTTAGGTTATCAAAGGAATCATGGCATATAAATATTAATAACAAGGTGGCAATAACAATTAGGTTGATTAGCTAATTCACCCAAATTATTTAAATCCATTTTTAGTTGAATTAGCATGCATAGTTTGAAGCAAAATATATTTTCAAAACTTAGGAGCAACATGCTCAAAGCACAACTTGCCTTCAAAAAGTTGCTGGTTCTGATTCGAAGCTAGGTCTTGTGCTGGAAATTCCTCCTCAAAGCTCTCCGGCAAATCGACGTCTAATCGAAATCAATATACACACAATAAATATAATTTACAGAGAGCAAATTCATCTCTAAAAATTCAATAAAATTCTCCAATAAATATATCTTGATTTTACAAATTTTTAGAAATTGGAATCACTCAAATCGGAGTTAAAACGCAAAAGTTATAGCTATTTGAAATTTGAAAATAAATCAAAAAGAATAAACCGGATTTCTTTATTTATTTTTATACGGAAAATTCGAAAATATGACGTTAGCATGACCAATAATGACGTCAGCACCGAAACTATTTTCTACCGAATTATTTTTCGAAAGAAAAATCGAATTATTACGTCGACATGGCGTCCTTCTTGACGTCGAGATCTACTATGCCATGGTCGACATGTGGGTCCCATCGATGGCGTCATTTCGGCGTCGGCATGACCGTGGCACGATCTGGCCGTGATACGTGGCGACGAACTATCAACTGAATACTTGATCAAATCTCGTCCGTCCGATTTAAAATGGAATGCTAGATCTAACCCGACGCTTCGGTTTTAAACCTAACACGTGGCTTCACCTCAGCCACCGGATCTAAATCAAACGGCTACAATCAATTGGGTGACATCGACAGCTATGGTGGCTGCGCCGACTCCTCGGTTTCCACGTGACACGCGTCGACTCGGGACTGGCCCGACGCGCAGTGAAATCATAATCGTTCATTCAAATTTCAACGGCTCGGATTGAATTCAATTCACACGGTGTGACAGGCGACGTGGCTACCCCAGTGCGCGACACGTGGGCGAATCTAGACCATCCGCCACTGAATCTGACGGCTATAATCTAGCATAGCTTGAGCACACGTGGGCAATCCCGGCTTCGGGCACGTGGCAACATCTGGACCACACGTCCACAGATCTACGGCTTGAATTGATTCAATCCTATGCTAATAACACAGATCTAACGGCTACGGTTAATTAGACTACGTGTCTACATAAGAATCATACGATCAAGATCTAACGGCTGATAATTGAAGATGAGGTTTTACTGTTACCATGACTACGTGGCTTAATCTAACCCGTACACTAAGGATCCAACGACTAAGATTGCATCAAGGCATAAGTACATCAAATGATCTAAACCGTTCATCTAATCCGACGGCTAATAGATGAAGATGGCACTTACTATTGAAGGGAGACGTGGCGTAATCGAGGGCGTTGCTTGAAGATCAGATGGCTGTCGTAACTCGGCTCGGCGGTGGTGTCGCGACGGCGTTGTCCGTGCAGGAGAGGAAGAAGACGACCAAAGCGACGGCGTTCCAAAGCAGCTCCAGCAAGATGAAGTAGCTCCATGGACGCGGCTTAGTGCGGGGATCACTCCGGTGGTCACGACGACGGCAGAGAACGTTCGACGGCGGTGCAACTAGCGGCGGAGCGCCTCGGAACTACGGCGAGCAACTGCGGGCAAACGGCGGTGAGATGGGTGGTGTGGTTTGGGGCAAAATGTGCGCACGGCGAACAGCTTTCTGGCGAATCACTCCACGGGCTTTATAGCCTCGGGAGGCAAGCTCAAACGGCGATTCAATGCGCCGGTTACTCACCGGGAACGACGGCAGTGGCGGAAACGGCAGAGGCAACGTGGACGCATCTCGTGCGTACACGCGGCGGCGATCGGACGATGCGGGGCGGCGAAGCGACACGGTTGAATCTCAGCCGCGCGATACGGATCGAACGGTTGACGTTTTGGCGGCTTTAGGTTTTCCGGTCGAGCGGACCGATGACACACAGTAATGGGCTCGGCCCAGTACTGTTCATCGATTTTCTCGTGTTTTCCGAATAAAATTAATTCCCAAAATTTAAATAAATCATTTGAGGCTTATAAAATATCAGAAAAATTCTAGAAAAATTTCAGAAAATATTTTAGAGCATTTGGGACTCAAATAAAATATTTCTATTTATATTTTGCAGAAACTTATTCATTATTTAATTAATTTACAAAGAAGATTAATTTTCCAAAAATTCTAATTAAATCCAAATAAATTCCAAAAATTCAAAATAACTTATAAAATTCAAAATAGCCAAATTTTGGGATGTTACAAATTATATCTGTTGTTCTATAGTAAAATGTATTCATGATTTACTACTGAATTGCTAGAAATCAATATGGTGTGCATAGCGCGCACAGCGATACAGTGGCATCACAGTGGTACGGCTCGTGCATAGAATAAATAGCACAACGCGCATGCGTAGAATAGAGCTACCGTATATGTATATGTGTATATGTGCATATCTCTACTAATATAAATTTGTAGTTGGTGGCAGCGGTCCGTTCTACCTAGCCCTCCCGGCTATATTTCTAATAATGATCGGTCATTATAGCTAATTACTCTTTCCTGATTTATAGCCAGCCATATCTCTCTAAATATGGCTGATTATTATAGCAAAATCCCTGATTATTGTTGGTAATTAATAGTCGGCCAATCATTCTTTTTGTACTCTACATATGCTGTGCAGTTTTCATAGAATCAATCAAGAGAATTCATTCAAGATCTCTCATGTCGTGCCACCGTGGCGAATGAACTCGATGAACTGATCAATAAGTGATGGACCGATATACATGGCCACGAGGCGTAGGAGGCCGAGCGCCGCGGATCGATAATCGCGCGGCGAAGGGCGATCGAGCCGCCCACCGGTGCTCGACCCCAACGCCGCCGCTTGGGCGTGAACAAAGCGTATGACGCCGGGCGTGGTTGCCGGCGACACGGTGGGGCGTCGTCGTGGTGAGACGATCATTAGCATACCCTTTGGAGATAAATGGATTGATCCAAATGAGCGTCGCGAGAGAGGAATGACGCGAGACGCGGCGTGTGGCGCGCTTCAATACCGGTGTTTTCTGGTTCACCTTCATAGGCTCCGACGTCATGGATGGTGAGGCCAAAGATGGCTAGGTACGCCAGAGACATGGAGACGAGTAGGCCAGCAAAGGCGAGAGAATCATCTGGGAAGAGCAACGAATCGTCGGTGCAGCAGACCACCACTGAAGCGGAGAAGAGCGCGGCGCCAAGGGCGATGGCCATCCAAAAGACGCGGAGGTGCAAAGGCTGGGTGGTGGTGGTGGCCCCTTTCTCCAAGGTGACTGACCACGCGGTCATGGCATGCGCGACGAAGTGGGCGGTGAGGAAGGCGGACTCCACAGCATGCCATGGCGTGCTCGGTATGAGGAAGAACACAAGCGCGAGGAGGACGGCGGATGCCCCGAGTGTGACAGAGTCGCCAAAGGGTCCGAGAATGGCGGTGGCAGCAGAGCGCCTGCGTGCTCGGGGGAAGCCCCCGTGTCGCCCCTGCGAAGACGGTGGATGACGAGGATGAGCGAGGCGATGAGGAAGACGAGGTCGACGACGCCGAGGAGCATGCGCTGCAGGCATGGTGAGAGGAAGAAGAACACGACCTGGTAATATAAATTGCAAAAAGGGATAAAAATGATTGATTGATTTTTGAGATTGGTAATATATATTGCTACGTACAATATATTTGGTTTTAATTCATAAAGGAGAAGAAACCATAAAAATTTTGTAATCAGGAGAAATAGATGATTGATCTTGTAGCACAATTTTCTTTTATTGTTTGACTTTTATGTTTCGTTACAATTTTATTTTTCATAGCAACTCATGGACATTGATCTAGTGTATGTATATGTATATGTGTATATGTATATATACATGTATATGTATATGTATATGTGTACAAGTGTATATTATGTATATGTGTATAGGTGTATATACATGTATGTGTATATGTGTATATATGTATGTATGTATGCACACATGTACATATATATGTACATATAAAGCATACCAAAGATAAATAACCCTATTTTTCTAGTTCCTATGATGCATTGGGAGCTTATAGACAAACAAATCCGTTTAGGCAGTCCCTTACGAGAGACCTCATAGCTCAGGCACAACGACGCATTACAGGCGCACTCACATCAGTGCTAATAACCTGTCATGGGTCTCCCAAAGGGAGGCTCTTTCATAAAAGTGAAAAAAAGCTCCATCCCTTCCTTTTTGACATCTCCATGCCGCCACACCACACAGGGGGACATAGGGATGTCAAAAAGGGGATCTTATAGGTTGGGCTTCTAGTTATCTTGGTAAGAATATGTTATTTGTACTTCCATCTCAATAAATTCTTTTTTCCCAGTGTCATGATGTCTTTCTATGGAATCGAGGGCCTATTCATTAGCTTCGACTTGTGGTGCACTATTTTGCGGAATGTAGGCAGTGGTTGTTAGGGCATCTATAACCGCCTGTAGTTTAGGTGGGCAGCCGGGTAAGTAGATATCCACAAGAATTAACTTATCAATTCCTCGAACAGTATTATAGGAATCTATATTGAACATTCCCCCTGTAAAACTAAAGGAGAATACTTAATAATACGGCCAAACATTTATACAAAATACCCCTATCCCGAGCACAAGCAAGGGAACCATAGATAAGCAAGTGAAATCCAATCGACGAAATAATTTGATCCATGGACATCACCATTGTGGTAAAGGTCGTAATTCTAGAGGAATCATTACCACAAGGCATAGAGGGGTAGGTCAGGAGTACGCAATGCTAATGTGCCTTGGATGATCCACATCTTCAGGTCAGGCACCAATCTTTACCGAGTGTAGTATAGTTATTCTACATGTAATCCGGATAAGAGCGTTCAAATCACACCACGCATGTTCACTTCATATGTTGACTAAACCAAGGAGTTATTGATGAGGACATCACTCCTTTGGATATACACATACATCATGATCCAATGACAAGAATTCGTGCATGTAAATTAAATCATGAGGAGAGCTCGTTTCTCATTTTTCATAATAATGATATTAAGGATAGGATGCTACTAAATATTTGTGATGTTTTACTACTTAGGAATATGAGAGAAGCACTACCCTTGCCATGCCAAATCAAGCCGGACTCCAAGTCGTCAACAATTCAGGCTTTGTGTTCAATTCAGAGTCAACAAACAACACTGCATTAAAATTGGCATATCTCCCTCAAACGGAGTCCAATTGAGGAGTTCTGGTAGAAAGATAATGATGAGATCTTTCCAATGGATCCAGTCCTAGCACTAGATTCATTGCAGATCATTTGAAATCATCGAAATAATATGTCATATTGCTATTTTGGGCTATTTCGGGCCTTGTAAGCATGTAGGGGGTCCAAGCCCAGGTTGTGTGCGCCCTTAGCTGCACACAACCCTAGCCGCTAACTCCCTCTCATATAATCAGTAGCCACCACCATAGACACTTGGGTTTTGCTTAGATTGCAACTAGACACTTTGTCAGTTTATCGCCATATATCGGTTTGTGGAACCCCAACTCTTGTGCTTAATACAATGTAACATTCCAAATTTTTCTTTTACTTGGTTTATTATGATTTTACTTTATTTATGAGTTTTTCTGGGATTTTATTTAATTCATTTTGAAATTGTGGAATTAAGCCGTTTGTTGTCTTTTATTTACTTGGTGAAAAGTGCTAATAATCTTTTATTGGAAATATTTTATTTGGGTTCTAAATATCTTAAAGTATTTTCTGGAATTTTTTTGGATTTTTTTCTAGTATTTTTTCTATTTTATTTGGCTTAATGTCTTTTACTGATTTATTTTAATTCAAAAATGATTTAAATTCCTTGAATAGTATTTGGGATGAAACCTATCTGGTCCGGCCCAACCCGCTCGCACCACTAGCCCACGCAGCCCGCTTCACCGAAAGCCTAGCCCCTGAGCCGTCGGATTAGATCCAACGCTTGTCGTTTCTCTACATCGCCCACGTGCCCCGAGCCGTCGCTTCATCACCACGTGTGCGCCTATGATTGCACCACATCAGCTCCACCAGATCTCTCCAAATCCGCCATGCCGTCATAATCTCTAAGGACTCGGGATCGGTTTCCATCCCGTGTGTGCTCGTTGGGGCCCCTATTTAATGTGTCGCCACCACCTCTGGGTTCCTCTCTTTGGGATGCACCTGTAGCCCTAGCGCACACCTCCTGAGCCATCGCTGTTCTCTCGCTAAAGCCCATCAAAGCTTAGAAGTAGTGCCACCATGGTTTTTCGCCATTGCCATCGTCATTTCGCCTCATGCCACCGCATCTGCGCCGTCGAATTCGCAGGTGCACTTCAGATCTTGCTGCATCACGTTCGTCATCGTTTGTCAATGGATCTGCACTGAGTGTTCTGATCAAGTGCCATGTGTCCACCGCTGTTGCCGCTGTTTCGTCTGATCTTAACTGTTGGATTCAAATCAAACGGCCACGATTGCACCGCATGCTAAGCTAGTCTCGTGCTGCCGCGTGTAGCATGAGAACTGAGGCATCATCGTCGTCAGCCACTGATGATGTCATTGTCATTAATCTCAACCGTTCGATCTAGCGTGAATAGTCAAGATTTCACCACCGCGTGTCTTCATCACAATCGTCGATTTTTGTGCCACGTGTAGTCAATCTAATGGTGCCACGTGTGCTGCTTACGTCAGCCAATGCACGGGCCCAGTGTCGCCAGTCTATCATGGACCAGCACCGACCGTGGATCGAGTCCATACACCAGTGACACGTGTTGCACTGTGGTTGCGCCGTGTGTTAGCATTTGATTGGGTCACGTGTCTGCTGATGGCAGCATGACGTCACAATTCAGATTTTTCTTAAAAAATAATTAGCCAAAAATCATATTCGGTGCTGATATCAGTATGACGTCATAAATGCTATTTTTTTGATGAAGTCTTCATTATGTTATCGCTGAGTATGATTGTGATATTCATCTATGTTGTGTCTACGTACACTAGTATGATCCTGGACTAGTGCGAAATACACAGAGAAACTGGATTTGCATATTCAGGTCCCAACATATAATTCGCAATTTCAGATTACATCTTCTATGTTCTTGATTGTGTTCTCGATTTGCATGCAGGGATAAGCCTTCTTGGCGAGGTCAACCATTTTTGTGCGCGGTTGATAATCAAAGGAGACATGGTGTAGAAATTACAGGGTTCAAATCTGTTCTAATTGGAAGCCAGATCGTCAACATCGAGTTCTCCACCAATTGAATTAGTACTACCTGTTGGAAGATTGGGCCACCATTTGCATCAAGTGGTATCAGAGCCACGGTTGCCTAATAAGTAATTCTTGTATCCCCAGTTTTGTTTTGCCATCGTCCTAGAGTCTAGAAAAATTGCCCTACAAAAAATTCGTCATCGATTACACTGGCCTATAACCCCTTGTGCCTTTGCAATTTTCGTTTTTAGTTTCACTTGTTGAGTTCATGTCCATCGTCGTCGTCTTATTGCTGGTTTGAAGTAGTGATCCTAGTTTCTAGTTGTCACCTTCCATTGCCCTAGTTCTTGTTTTGCACCGCTAGTTATCCCACCACCAGCAGCCCCTAGAATCAAATTGAGTCCTACTCAGTTTGCCCCTATCGCCGCTCTGTGTTATATCTCTCGCTTCGCAAGCCCTAGATAGGTCACGAGTTGCCTTGTGTCAATTGCCCTACACCACTAGCCTCCATTTTTCATCTGCGATCCCACTGCTAGCTCAGCCCTAACCGGAAGGAAGAAATAAAGTCGCAAGCAATTCTAGATAGCACAATGTTCAGTAAAATAGGCATAACTTTTGCATACGAACTCCAATTAGGGCGTACTTTTTTGTTTCAAAGAGGATGACGAGGCACATGTGAAAATATCACATGTCTTAATACCTATGCATTTTTTGACCCTCAAATTAGCCTCTAAGACCGAGTGTCGGGCACTAGAAGTTTGCTCTACTGTTTTTGCCAAATTTTTTGTCATCTGTTCAACATGTTCTCTCATTCCAAAATGTGAGATTTTTGTTTTGCCTTTTAGTTAAAAGAAGGAAAAGTGAAAAAAAGGCAAGTGCAAAAAAAGAAAAAAGAGCCGCACTAAAAAATAAAAAAAAATAGAGAGAAGAAAAGAAGGAAAAAGAGGAAAAGAGAAGAAGATAATTAGATTGTTTGGATCCTTTGAGTCCTTTGTGTACTTTGATATATTCCTTGCTAGGTTGAACTAGTCCTAGGAATACGTTTAGGCAAACAACTATGATAAATACGTTGGACATTTATTCAGCTTGCTAATTTGATTTCGATATTGCTTATTCCTTGCTACCTAACATTGCGATCTAAGCTCCACATACTTCTTATCAGTTCAGATTCTCCGTTAAAATCGCATCACTCATGCTCCAAACATGGTATCACAAACCAGCCTCTGGTTGTACCACCCACTACTTCAGTAAGAACATTTGTAAGAACGTGGTAAGATGTTTGAGAGTGAGTGATTCCACCTTCCACCACCTAGTAGTTGATAGGGATAATACTTTTGTGTTATCTTTTATCTTCTACTAATAATGGCAGGCTCAGAAGCTGAAGCTGTGGATGGAGAGGAGTGTATTATGAGAAAGGAGTTTAACAACACGCTTAATGTCATCAATGCAAACATCACAAAGATCGGTAAAGACAATGAGCATAAATTGGAGAGAATAGAGCAAAGCATTGCCAATATTCTCACAAGGATAGAGAACTTTGAGAGACAGTCGCCTCCCTATTGGGCTCGAAGAATGGAGGAGCATGAAAAGTCTTTCGTAGGAGATGATGTGGATGGAGAAGACCGCGACGCCTTCACTGCTCGTGCCGCTACATAGGATGTACGACAACAACGATGTCTAAATTACAACCGTCATGGTATGGGAGGTAATAATTTTAATCAGCATAATGGTTGTGGATATGATGATCCTTTTTTCTAAAGTCAAATTTACCATACCATCTTTTTCTGGTGCATATGATGCTAAAATTTATGTAGATTGGGAAATGATTGTTGAATAAAAATTTAACTTCCATTTAGTTCCTAAAGTACATAGAGTCAGACAAGCTACTAGTGAGTTCAAAGATTTTGCTATCATGTGATGGAACGAAGTAGTAAATTCTGGCTTACAACCTGATACATGAGATACATTAAAGAGAGCAATGCATAATAGATTCATTCCTCCTTATAAATGTGATTTACGTAATAAATTGCAATGCTGGAATCAAGATAATAAATCTGTAGAGGAGTACTATCAAGAGCTACAAATAGACATGTTGTGTTGTGAGGTATTTGAGGATGAAGAAGATAAGATGGCCCATTTTTGTGGAGGTTTACGATGTGAAATTTAGGACATAATTGATTACAAAGAATATAATAATATAAATAGATTGTTTTAACTTGCTATGTTAGTAGAAAAAGAATTGCAGGGAAGACAACAAAGGTCAAAGAGCAACTTCAGTAGTGCATCTGCTCCAATTGATCTTTTGCCCTTGCCTACTTCTGAAAAGGTGATTTTAGATGCTAAGAAGCGTGCTGAATTTATTTTGAAAATGCATGAGACAACTTAAGAAGAACATAGAAAAGATGACAAAAAAGTATAAGATTGTCGGTAGCTAAGGTAGAAAACATTTATCTTTTGAACTGGGTGATCTTGTTTGGCTACATTTAAGCAAAGATAGATTTCTAGATTTGAGAAAGTCTAAATTAATGCCTCAACCTAATGGTCCTTTTAAAATAATTGAAAAGATTAATGATAATGCATATAAGTTTGAGTTGCCTGCAGGTTTTAGGGTTAGTCCTACGTTTAATATTTCAGATTTAAAGCCATACGTGAGGGAAGAGGATGAGCTTGAGTCAATAATGACTCCAATTCAAGAGGGGGAGAATGATAAGGACATCACTCCTTTGGATAAGCGCACACATCATAGTCCAATGACAAGAGCTCGTGCACGTAAATTAAATCATGAGGTGAGCTCGTTTCTCACTATTCATAATAATGATATTGAGGATGGGAAGCTACTGAATATTTATGATGTTTTACTATTTAGGAATATGAGAGAAGCACCACCCTTACCATGCCAAATCAAGCCGGACTCCAAGTCGTCAACAATTTGGGTTTTGTGTTCAGTTCGGAGTCAACAGACAATACTGCATTAAAACGAGCATATCTCCCTCATACGGAGTCCAATTGAGGAGTTCTTGTGCTTGTTAGAAAGATAACGATGAGACATTTTTAATGGATCTAGTCCCATCCCCAAATTCATTGCAGATCATCTGGAATCGAAACAATATTTCATATTACTGTTTTAGGCTATTTTGGGCCTTGTAAACGTGTGTGGGGTCCAAGCTTAGGCTGTGTGCATCCCTCTAGCCGCACATAACCCTAGCTTCTGTCTCCCTCTCATATAATCAATAGTCGCCACCTTACACACTTGGATTTTGCTTAGATTGCAACTAGACATTTTATCGGTTTTTTGCCGTACATTGGTTTGTGGAACCCTAACTCATGTGCTTAATATAATTCGTAATTTTAGATTGCATCTTCTACATTCTTGCTTGTGTTCTTGATTCGCATGCAGGGATAAGCCTTCTTGGCAAGCTCAACCATGTTTGTGCGTGGTTGATAACGAAAGGAGCCGTGGTGTAGCGATTGCAGGGTTCGAATCTGTTTTGATTGGAAGACGGATCGTCAACATCGAGTTCTCTACCAATCGAATTAGTGCTACCTGTTGGAAGATCGGGTCATCGTTCGTATCAGTTATATAGATAACAAACTAATAAATACAATTCCTTGTTTGTACTACAATATTTTTTTGATTTACCATAACTTTTTAGTGGCAACTCATAGTTACAAACAGTTTTCATTAATAGCTTACTGACGACTAGAAGAATAGAATATTATAAGTCTCACCAATAAATATTAGATGAATATAATTTTATATACACTTCAATTTACTAGATGTATTATTAGATTATACTACAGACGACAGCACGTACCAGACTGCTAGCTAGTTAGGCTGCCATGCATACATACTGGCTGTACTACTACCAGTACTTATGCTCCAGGCCATACGTACTTCCAAGTATCAACCATCATATAGATTTACCTATCACTACTATAGAACTAGCCTTCAGTACCGGTTAAAAATGGCCTTTAGTACTGGTTTTTGAACCGGTACAGGCCATCCGGGACTAATGCTCGAGGGCATCAGTACCGATTCCCTCACTCGGTACTAACAGAGTATCAGTACCAATTGAAGGCCACACATGGCACTAGCTCGCGAGTCCCCTAAAGCCCCTATTAGTACCGGTTGGTTTCTCCAACCGGTACTGATGAGCTGTATATATTACTAGCTGTATATATAATAAATATTATATATATATAATATGTGTGTGTTAAATCACAACTAATTAAAGCACATATAATCAATCATGCACAATTCACTGATAATTAAATCACAGAACATTCATTAACAACTTTAATTACAACTAATGTATTACAATATGTACACATATTAGTTCTTCTGTTCATGGGGATCACAGAACATTCATTAGCAACTTTAATTAGAACTTTAGTCTTTCTTTTGCTTCTATTCATCGAGATCTTTTACATCCATCGCTCTTGCTAGCCGTAGATGTCAACCCTGACAATTCATCGGTCCTTATCGAAGGGCCCTACCTATCTACAATTGGTTCGTGAAACTTGCCTTTTGGATTTATGACCTCATCATAAATGAAACCGACGAGTTGTTCTTGGATTGCTCTCACTCACGCCGGTGAGAGTTCCGAACCTTGTTCCACCAAATATTGAGGCACCTATCATTAAGTCATTAACTAATCAATCCTTGAATTTGTACAAGATATAAGGAGTACCTAAGCATCATTAAGCTAGTAATTATATTTACTCACCCCTTTGTCACCTTTTAGCATGCGGTTAGTGCCTCCGGTTTGGGTGTGCATAAACTCACATACATAGTAGCCACATAAATTGTTGCTCGGTGGCTGACTCAAGACCTGTGGTGAAAAAAGTTGAAAGCGTGAAATGGATGCATGGAAATTAAGTTAACTAACTAAAAAGCTAGCATTATGATATGCGTACTCGAGAGGCAATTGTAATATCAAATTTCTCCTTGAATTTGCCCCTGGTTTTATCACGAAACCATGCGAATGCACTACACACGTGATTACGAATTGTACATGTTAGAATTTGTTTCAAATGAAAGGAAATAGAACTAGTACAATAATGAAAGGAACAAGAATACCGGTTGAGCATGTTGATCAAGCTTTGGTACTTTTCAACTGGTTTCCTTTTTGAGTCCATAACTGTGATCAGGCTATGATCTAGCTCGATCATAAGAAGAATCCAGTGAAAACTATACATATATATGTCAACGTAGATAACTAATTAGCTCTAACATCGTGTTATGAAAAAGGAGTAGAACGTGGTGGTACAAAAACACGTACTCAAATTCGTAGGGTAGATATATCTTTGACTGATATCTTTGTCCCATTAGCGCCCTGTATATGTTTGTCTCTATTTCGCTTGGGTAGTCACTAACGGTTATCTCGTTGATAACTAATAGGTCGATGAAGCCTATATCGAAAATACTCTCCTTTCTGTATCTTTGTATCTCCAGTCTACATAAGAAGAAATTAGTTAGTCTTGCAAGTTAGTATAGTACAAGGGTGCGCACGGTGGATTTTTATAAATAAGACACTTATAGAGTCCAGCAACTCAGTAAGGCCACGTCGAGGGTGTCTGTCTGGTATAGATCATACATAACCTTCCATTGGACAAAAAATTCACTATCCCTACAGAAAAAATCTTGTTCCTTGTATTTGACGGCGAACGACTCTAGACCATGCTGGGCCGCGTCCAAGTACCATTCATGGAATTGCCACATCTTTGTTGTTAGCTGGAGAAGCTCCTCACGCCTGACCAATGATGCTTCCGGTGTATATAGCCATCTTACTTGTGCATACTCAATCTTCGCCGTGCCTAATACTTGATCTGTATCAAGTCCAGTTTCATCGAAGAATTGTAGCATCCCCTTGGCCTTCTCCTCAGCTAACGTCCTCTCCTCTAATGTCTTCTTCTTATGTCATTCCTTAGTCAATGTGCGCTTGTAGTTTGATAGGCGAGGCATTTCTTTTTGATCCTTCAAATTTTTAATAGTCCTCAAGCCTTTGTGAAATTCTTCTGTATCAGGTTGAACCTTCTTCTCTGGTGACTTGGGTCTAAAAAATTTAGTTACCTCTCCTTGTACTATTATGTTGGTCTCCTCCTCAATCATATCATACACCCGCTTCGAAAGAGGAGCCAACTTCTTGGATTGGGTGGACCCCGTCTTCTTGGGAGCTGCTGGCTGAGCTGGCTAGTTTGTCTTGGTCGGCACCTTCTTGGGAGCTGCTGGCTTGTTTTGGCCGATGTTGGAGTTGGAGTTCTGCTAGGGGTGGTGGTGGAGACGGGCTTCTTCTGGGGCTTATGTGTGCGGGAGGTGGTGTAGGAGTCGGGCTTCTTTTGCCATGGTCAAGTGCGGGAGGTCTCTTCGTGGAGAGGACACGTCCATGTTATCTCGAAAAACTATGTACCATTTGCGCCACAGGATGAAATTATGTACCGCCTCTCCTAGCTTCCTAGTCCCGTCACCTTCAGGAATTTCGAGGTCAAGGTCCTCGTACCCTAGGCAAACCTCCTCCACCAAGACCTTTGAGTAGCCCGACGGTACCTGTTGTCCATGGATGAGCTGCCCCGGCTCCACTAGGTGAGCCATGCCATGGGCCACCTTGAAGGAGAGGTTCCGCGCTTCGACATGCAGTTCACAAGATGTCCGCTGCGTGATGTCGTCTATAGGATGGTGGCCCAAGTCCGCTTCGGGCAGCCCACCGGAAGCGCAGCTGCTTCGCTGCACGGAGGGGCTGATGATGTTAGGATTACTACGAGGTTCCTGGCCTGCTTCCCGCTGTTGGCTCAAGGCTAACTGCACCTCTCTTCAGACCTCTTCTTGCATTCTCTCCTGTGTTTGATTCAGGCGTTTTTCAAGCACACTGAGCTATTGTGCCTATCGGGCCGTACTTCTCACCCGACTCCTATAGGTCTCGGCGTCCTGAGCGAAACCAACCTTCCACGGGACGATGCCAATGCCTCGTGTATGTCCAGGGTGCCTTGGGTTTTGCAAGGCCCTTGTTAGCTCGTTGTTCTCCCTATTTGGCACGAAGGTTCCTTGGGAAGACTCTTCGATCAACTGTACAAGCCTTCTGGCCACATCTCTCAGCACCTCCCCAAACAACGCGTTGCCGTCATCGTCAAGCCCGCCACCGTGAGCATAGAACCAATGCTTTGCTCTATCGGGCCATTCTATTGTTGCAGGTACAACACCCTTTGCCAGCAGGTCCTGTTCCCTCTTCTCCCATTTAGGTATCACCTGGCAATAACCACCAGGGCCAAGTCGGTGGCGGCAATTCTTCTTCTGTGCATTCTGCTTGTTCTTCATACTCAAACTTTGACCTTCTTCCAAGTCTTGTAGTTCACGAATGCATCCAAGTGATCCTGCAACTTTGGGTGCTTGTTGAAGTCGAGCATTAGATTCTTCTTGACATACTCTGTGTTCAACTTCTTTTTAAAAGTCTGGAATGCGATGGCCATCTTCTTGAGTGTGTAACTCTTCACCTTCTCTTCGGTCCCTTAGGGGAAGGTGAATATCTCCTTCACATCGATCTAGAGCATGTTATTCATATCTTCAAAGACCAGATCCCATTTCGCTATGCTAATGGGCACGTGGTCCCTAACATGGACGTTGCATGCCGAATTGAATGGCCCAAGCGCCCCTAGGGGTGCAAGAGGTTGGCTGTTCTCGCCGACTTCGGTGATAACGTGTCTTACCTTTGACTTCTTGCTTGGACCTCGCTGACGTGATTGCCTGCTTAGTTGACTGGTTTGAAAGTATGGTACAATCATGAACGGGTCAAAATGTTGGCTTAGCATGATAATGGAACCAACAATCATGAACGGGTCAGAATGTTACCTCACTGGCCTCATCGTGCTCTGCGGTCTCATCAGCCTCGGTGGCCACGGGTTGATCCATGAGGGCGGGTTCACGCTCCCCTGTCTCATAACCATCATCTCCCGCAATCAAATTTCTCATAAATTCTTCTTGATCAAATCCTTCGCCCGCCATTGTTGTTTCTTAGGCTAGAAGAAGGCACTAAAAATTAACGAAAATATATCAACAAAAGGTTGTTGTCAAGATGCATTCTCAAACATCAGCAATAGGGTGATCTTGGATACATATCCTTATTTATGTGGTTTGTAAGTTCGATAGCAATCTTGCATAGGCCAAGGTTTCACATAATGTAAATTAGTTGCATCTATAAAGATCACGTTCATCTAAAGCTGATGGTACTACGTTAAAATGGTGAGGAGGACGGTGGGGAAGAGAAGGTCGAGAAGACGGGCAGAAATTTCTATGTATAAGTATATGTGAAATGTAATGTATTTCAAAATTTAAATACATTACATTTCACATATACTTATACATAGAAATTGCTTCAAAATTCACATATACATAGAAATTTCAAAATTCACTGAGAATTAGAAAAAAATCACAAGATACATATACATATACTTATACATTTCACATATACTTATACATTTCACATGATACATATACATTTCAAAATTCAAATACATTACATTTCACATATACTTATACATAGAAATTGCTTCAAAATTCACATATACATAGAAATTTGAAAATTCACCAAGAATTAGAGAAATTCACATGATGTATATACATTTAACATGATACATATACATTTCAACATTCAAATACATATACTTAGCAAAAAAAAAAGAAAAAAGGAAGCAAACACTTGTAGCAACAGCCCTGTCTGCAATGTAAGAAGAATTATTAGTTGCTGCCCTGTCTGCAATGGAAGAATTGCAAGAACTATCAACCTACAGCTACAATCCATCAAACCATATCGATCCAACAAGACAACATTTGTGTGTCAAAGGCTGTTCTATTGGTAATACATCAATTAAGAAACCATAAAAGAAAACCATGAACATCAGTGACATTCCAAAGTGTTTTCCCAACTTGTGGTTAAAATCTCGATCTCCAAATGAATTTCTTCATGTACTAATATAATCTTGCAAACAATCAGGTTAGGTGGTAAAAGGAAGTCATATTCTCAGTCACCCATCATGTAAACATCTTAAATGTTTAGCAACCTCACACACACACACACACATGCAATCTATTTCAGTCGGACACTTTATGATGTTTGCAGCAGCGATAGCATCAAATGGGAGTTTGTTGTCCCGTCATTTTGGAGTGGAACACTATAGTGTTCCCTAGTTTTGTTGTTTCATTTAACTATCTATATAGCTAAATCACTGACCACAAGAGATGATACAGATAGGGGCGAGCATTCAGTTTTTTCAGTTTGTTTTTTTAGTCAAGAGGTGAAATGACACAATAAAAGATTAAAGAACTGAAGTCTTCACTTGACAGGTTGGATTATGTTGCCTCGATGACTATTAGCTTGAGACACTGCTGAAGTTCTTTCCTATGGCTGCTTATCGGAATCTTACACTTCAGTGCCTAACAGAAGTAAAAAAAGACATTTCTTTCCTGTGTTCAATTTCAATGTTTCTTACAATTTTAGTGGAGCAATGGGAAGATGCATTTTATCCATTAGTTTGAGTACCAGGGTAATCTATGTATCAGTTTACATGAATGGGGCAGTAAACAGGACTATTACATTGAAGAATCATGTTTCTTTGCTGGCTGAATACCATTTTGATTTCCTTTCCTAATAAGTGGAGCTATCTTGCAGGTTGTTGCTCTTCAGTTTGGTGATTTTTATAACATGCAATATGTGAAGATGTATACAATTTTCATGATGCAGTTGCAAGTAAATGATGAATTTCAGGAAAAACTATGTTCTTTTCTTCATATCCCGCCCCCCCAAAAAAAACAACAAAACACAACACACATGCGCTTACAGGCTTACACATCGGTTTTTGGATAAACCGAGTTTCCTCATCAAGGTTACAGCTTACACATCAAAACTGATACCATATATATCACATCAAAATTGATTCCATATATACCGATCTTAGCAAAATATATTTCACTTAAGCCTAATACATATCCCTATGCATTTCACTTAAGCCTAAGTAGCACAATCATTCATTCTATTTGCACAATCATTCAACACATCCATACTCAGATTGTCCAATAAAGAATGGGATCAAGTTTTGTTCAGCGTGAACTTGCATTGTACTTAGGGCAGGGCGGGAACGATGGCGGCGTGCGCGGGGTCGTCGGAGGCGAGGAGGATGGCGACGCGTGTGGGCTCGTTTGAGGCAAGGAGGACAGCGGTGCGCCCAGGGTCATCGGAGGCGAGGAGGACGGCAGCACACACGGGCTCGTTGAAGGCGAGGAATATGGCGGTGTGTGCGGGTCGTCGGAGGCGACGAGGACGGTGGCGCACGCAGGGTCATCGGAGGTGAGGACGGGAAGGCAGCGACAGCTCTGAGAAAGAGATGTTGGAGAATTGGCCTCGGCGCTCTCAAATTTATATGTGTCACATCAGTACCGATTGGTGTATTCAACCGGGACTAATGCCTCACATCAGTACCAGTTGGTGTCTTCAACCAGGACTGATTCCTCACATCAGTACCGGTTGGATACACTAACCGATACTGAATCCCCAGCCTTGGGCGGAAGCCCTAGGCATCATTAGTACCGGTTTGTTTCTTTAACCGGTACTAATACCTAGTTTGGTTACTATTTATTTATAAATTGTTTTTATAGTTTACTAGTCATTTATAAATTTCTTTTATAATTTCTACAATTCAACAATAATATTAAAAATTCATATATTCTTTAGAATATTATTTTCCAACCATCTAGTATAAATTAAAATTATAAAAAAATATAACAAATAAAGTAATTTTTGCACTCTTATAATTCCATTGAAAATTTTCACCTTATTATATAAATTCAATAAATCATATTTATTCCACACTAAAATGATTTTAAAAAATAAAATAAGGTTATTAATCCAAATCTAGCATATAGGGGCTCAAATGGCTACTTTACAAATTTGAAACCATATTCGTAATTGATACATGGGTTTATACAACACGGTTGGACTTATTTGCTAACGTACTTTGTTTTCACAAGTGATCTTTCATTATGATCGTGACGTATGTAGGGAGATTCCTCTATATCATGTAGGACACTAATGTCTACGTTCACCGTGAAAAGAGGCAGCTCATCAAACAGATTATACTCTTCTTCGTCCATGATGCCCTCAACTCCGACAATCTTTCTTTTACCTTGAAGAACCACATGGCGCCTTGAATGATCGCTACTGCTAGTCTTCTCCTTCTACTTTTTTGTTTTCAGTAGACTTGTCATTCTACTTCTTGGTTTTAGTAGGCTTGTCCTTCTGCTTTTTCGGTTTGCTGTTCATGTCTATCACATAGAATACCTGCGTCACATTATTACCAAGCACAAATGGTTCATCCCTATAGGCCACTTGCTTAAGGTCCATGGTTGTCATACCGTACTTATCGATCTCCACGGCTGTCAATTTGACCCATTGGCACTGAAACAGAGGGACTTTCAAAGGTCTATACTCGAGCTCCCAGATCTCCTCTATGAAACCATAGTAGGTGTCCATCTTTCCATTTGTGTCCAAGGCATCTATACTAACGCCGCTATTTTAGTTGGTGCCCTTGCTATCTTGGACTGTCGTGTAAAATGTGCACCCATTTATCTCATACCCTTGGAATGATATGATTGTCGTGGATGGTCCCCGAGCCAAGAGTTTTAACTGTTCATCGTCTGTCTGGTTGCCCAACAGTTGCTTTTGTAACCAACCGCCGAAATGATCCATTTTATTTGCTCAACTGCGATCCACTTATCTGACTTCTTTGGGTATTGGTCGCGTAGACTCATCTCGTGATCATAGATATAGGGAGCAACTACAGTTGCTTGTTTCAATACCGTGAAATATGCTTGTTTAAATGAAAGTAGATTGTTGCTATAGGATTCTTTTCTCCCTAGAGTCTCTTTTCCCCGTAGCCTCCCCTCATGGCGTGATACAGAGATGCCAATCAGATTCAGATCATTAATGTAATTAACACAAAACTCAATCACCTCCTCTGTGCCAACACCCTGCGCAATGCAACCTTCTGGGCGAGACCGGTTACAAACATACTTCTTTAGGACACCCATGTACCTCTCGAAAGGGAACATATTGTGGAGGAATACGGGTCTGAGAATTTCTATCTCTTTAATAATGTGGACCATGAGATGGACTATAATATCAAAGAAGGATAGAGGGAAGATCATCTCAAGGCTAACCAGACTATCGACCACGTCATCCTGTAGATTAGATACCTTATTCAGCTCGATGACCTTCTGCGACACCGCGTTAAAGAACAAACACAACTTTATGATTGTCCCTCGTACCGAGTCCGGCAGAATACCTCTCACCACCACTAAGAGCAATTGTGTCATCAACATATGACAATCATGGGATTTCAGGTGTACGATTTTATTCTCTTTTAAGTTTATCAATCTCCTTATGTTCGAGGAGTATCAAGAAGGGACCTTCACACTGCTCAAGAACTTAATCATATTTTTTCTCTTCCTTGCTCAGAGTGTAGCTCGCGCGATGGAGGTAATATTGTCCTTTCGCTCTCTTTTCTGGATGTAGGTCATTCCTGAGTCCCAATAGCTGCAGGTCTTTTCGTGCTTGAAGTGTATCTTTTGATTTGCCGTACATATCTAGGAAGCCTAGCAGGTTCATGCAGACATTCTTTGTGATATGCATGAAGTCCAGTGAGTGGCAGACCTCTAAGTCTTTCTAGTAAACTAAGTCCCAAAATATTGACTTCTTCTTCCAAATGGGCTTTGTATGACCTTGTTCAGTCGGGACAGGATTGCTACCAAGATCTTTTCCAAATTCTACTTTCAGATACTTTACCAAAGAAAATACAAGTGTCCCACTGCGATGCAGGGGCTTCTTACGTTTCTCTTCTGTCCCATCAAAATTCTCACCATTCCTCCGTAACGGGTCCTTCGTATGGAGGAACCTACGGTGGCCCATGTACACAACCTTTCGAGAGTTTTTCACATACTTGCTGTCCGTATCCTTTAAACAGTGGAGGTAGGCTTTATATCCTTTGATAGATAGCCCGACAGGTTACCAAGTGTAAGCCAGTCGTTGATGGTTATGAATAGCAATGCACGCAGAGTGAAGTGCTCTCTTTTGTACTCATCCCATACACGTACATCATCGTTCCACAGCTGTTAGCAGATCTTCTACCAGCGGTTTGAGGTACACGTCGATGTCGTTTCCAGGTTGCTTGAGCCTTGGATAAGCAACAATATCATAATGTACTTCCACTTCATACAAAGCCAAGGAGGAAGCTTGTAGATACATAGAGTCACGGACCAAGTGCTATGACTACTGCTCATCTCGCCGAACAGGTTCATCCTATCCATACTCAACCCAAACCTTATGTTCCTTGCATCCTTAGCAAAGTCTGAGTATTTTCTATCGATTTCCTCCACTGGGAGCCATCAGCGGGGTGCCTTAGTCTTCCGTCATCCTTACGTTCTTTGTGCCAGCGCATCATCTGGGCATGTGCTTTGTTCGCAAATAAACGCTTCAACCGGGGGATTATAGGGAAATACCACACCACCTTAGTAGGGAGTCTCTTCTTCTTACGCTGCCCCTCTACCTCACCTGGGTCATCACGTCTAGTCTTATACCGCGAAGTTTTGCACACCGTACAAGCTTCCAAAGCCTCGTACTCATTGCGATAAAAAATACAATCGCTACAACATGCATGTATCTTCTGTACCTCCAACCCCAAAGGGCAGATAACTTGTTTGGTGTCGTATATAGTTTCAGGTAGTGTATTCCCCTCTGGAAGTAATTTCTTTATGAGGCATAACAACTCGTCGAATCCCTTATCAGACAATTCATTGGTCGCCTTCCATTGCATCAGTTCTAGTGTGGTACATAACTTTTTATGGCCCTATCGGTAGTTTGGGTACAACAGTGTTCCGTAATCCTCCCATAGGCGCTGGAACTTTTCGTAATATCTTTCATCGATGTATTCTCCCTCTCCATCAAGCAGCATCTGGTCTAGGTCATCATCGCCAAACTCCCTCAATGTATCTTTGAAAGAACTGTGTTTGCCAGCATCCGAGATATTGTTGTCCGCCTCTTCTTCTTCACTGTCTTCCTGTATAATCTCTTTTTCACCATGCTTGGTCCAATAGGTATAGTTTGATATGAAACCTATTATGAGCAAATGGGAAGTGAAGGTGGCTAGATTTTGGCCACTCCTTCTCACTTTTGCAGTCTATGCATGGACAGCATATGTAGCCTAACGTCGTGTATGCATCGGCCGCATGAAGAAAATCTTGCAAACCCTGCAAGAACTCCGGGAAGCGTCGGTCCATGTACATCCATTGCCAGTCCATCTACATTATGTTACATCAAAGTAACAGTTAGCACATTTTCCGATAATGAATTATTGAACATTTCCCAAAATCCAAATTAAACTAATATTTACTTTATTTAAAAATTATTTAAAATTTTAGGTGGATAAATTTAATTTTAGGTGAAATTTCTTTAAAAAGTTAATATTTTTAAAATGACAATATTTCATCACATATTTTTTTTATAGAAATTGTTATTTTTAAGACAATTATATTTTTAAAATGACTTTATTTCATTACATGTTTTTAAAAGGACTATATTTCATTACATATTTTTCTATAAAATGATTATTTGCTCCGGTATTTATACTCGACAAGTTTTTGCAACCTACTAAAAGAATTGGTCGATCAAAATCTAGATTCAAAATTTTTCATCGATCGTTGGAACCAAAACCTAAATATTCGCTAGATCCACACTTTCAATTCGAGCTAAATCATAATCCAAGCAAAATCCTAGCTTACACAACAAGTTTTTGTAACCTACTAAAATAATTGGTCGATCAAAGTCTAGATTCAAAATTCTTCATCGATCGATGGAACCAAAACCTAAATTTAAGCTAGATCCACACCTTCAATACGAGCTACATTATAATCCAACAAATTCTAAGCTTGCATAACAAGTTTTTGCAACCTACTTGAAAAGATCGAGCTAGATCTCTACATTCATAATCTTTCATCGATCATAGAAAAAGATCAAATTTTCTTCATATTTCAAGCAAAGAAGAGGCTCCATTTAACACCAAATGTAATGAGGAATGATGTTACTAACCTTAGTTAACTTGGCTTCGAGTAAAATGACCAAAATTTTGAAATATGGGCAGCACCTCCCCTCCCTTGATGCTCTTGGTTGAAGCTCCACTGTTCTTGTTGTGCACTACACTGTTCTTGGTCGGGCACACTGTGGGGGGAGGAAGAAGTTTAAATTGGGACCTAGTACCGGTTGGAGGCACCAACCGGTTCTGATCTTCTAACATCAGAACCGGTTGGTGCCTCTAACCGGTTTTGATGCTCTAACATCAGAACGCGGTCTCGAAATCCGCTACGTCGAAGAGGATCTTCTCAATACGGAAATTGTCCAGCGTGCCGAATGTGACTGACAGCTCGATCTGGCTCAGCGAGGTTGATGATGAGCGCGGAGTTATGCCATGGAACAGCTCGGCTCCGGCTTTTATCTCGGTCCGAGGAATTCCCATGTTATCCAGTGTCTTCACGAAGATGAGGTTCGGCGATCTCCCTCCATCGACTAAGGCCCGGGCAACCTTGACGTTCACGATGGTGGGCTCGACCACCACGGGGTATCGACTTGGATGTGGGACCGTGGTCGGATGATCTAACTGGTCGGAGGTGATCGGTACCTCTGACCATTTGAGAAATCGGGGGAGAGACGGCATGGCCAGGTTGACCTCCCTCTCGACTGCCTTGTATTGTCTCTTGGACTCGTACGTGGCAGACCCCCCGAAGATGTGTGCCAACTTATGTTCAGCCCCCTGATATTCGGGCTCATCGTCCTTGGGCTTGTCTTTAGCTTGCTCAATGCCGCGCTTGGCGAGAATGGCCTTGAGATTTTCCTGGACCTTCTTGCTGATCACCTGGCACTCGTTGAAGTCGTGCTTGTCCGAGTGATGGATGGGGCAGTATTTGTTTCCCCCACGATTTCGACCTTTGTTGTCGCCTAGATTGCGCGTTTTATCCCTCTCGACCGCGGCTATGCTGGAGTCGCCTTTGCACTTCTCTCTGCGGATCTTGTTCCTCTTATCCCCTTGCTAGATATCGGGGATTAGGTTCCGTTTGTCGCTGAATCGTCGAATGAAACTGTGCAGCGACTCTCCTGGCTTCTGCCCCAGCCGATGCAAGTCACTGCGCGTTCTGGGGCGTTCATATGTGCCCTAAAAATTAGAGATGAACTAGGCCCGCAACTCAGCACATGACGATATTGATTGAGGTGGGAGGTTGAGTAGCCAGGACCTGACTGCCCCATCAAGAGTGGTGAGCAGGTAGTTGGCCATAACCTTCTCGTTGCCTCCGGCTGCTCTCATAACTGTACTATAGATCTATAGCCATTCAACAGGGTTAATTTTCCCTGAGTACTTCTCGACCAGACCAGGCTTGAATTTGTTCGGCCATTTGCCTACGCGCAGTGCTAGGGTGAACGCCTTGCACCCCTCATCGATGTCTTCCGAGGTTATCTGCCGTTGTTCTCTGTGCACATCTTGTCGAGGGGGGAACCTGTCTCACGGTGGCGAGCAATCTCTCGAGGGCAGAGATTTGCCCCGGCGTGCATGTTGCACCTGAGATCGACCTCTTGAGGATGCGGACCCATTGTCTCACTTCTCGCGGTCTTCACAATCTCGTTCTTCCCTTCAATCTCTCAGAACATCACATAGATCTTGTCGATCATGCGGGATTCGTTCTTAGAGAGGGTTCGAATGGATCATTCCAGAGTTGCGATGACCAGAACTAGCCATCGCTAATCATGCTGCCCGACGACTGTCATGAGACAGTCCCAACAGATGGCTCCGGGTGCCTTGTTGACTTGGCTACCTGAACCTCGAGTTGGTCGCTCGGCGATCGAGCTTTGTCTTTGCATCGGCGGCGTCTTCATCTGGTCGAACACCGGTGTCATAGGGTTAGTCGGGTCCAACGGTGGGAGAGACTTCAATAGCATGTGAGCGCACTGGACATTAGCCTCAGGAGCACTGAAGATGTCACCAGAGTGGCTCTGATGCAATGTTGATGCCAAGAAATGGCCAGGTGCGCCATTGCGGTCGCGCTGCCAAAAAGTCTATTGCCCTTGGAACCCTGGCACTTGCAGATGAGGTGTCGTTGGATTGTCAAGGTTGAGATGCTTGGACAATTTGGCCGCAATCCCTGCAGCGGCTACGGCTGTTGGGTCACAGCGATGGTTTGTCGTACTAGGAGCGACGTCATCCACGGTCGCATGCACCATGGCGGCTGCCGCCCCCTGATATCGGGGTGTGCTAGGCAGGACGCAGTGCTCCTGGCCGCCTGTGGCTTTTGCTCCTGAGTCCCGTTCTTGAGAACTTCCTGCACTAGCGCCTTTATTGGCCCTAGCCATGAACACGTGTCAATCTGTATGACTGCTACACTGACTATTAAGGTCATCGTTGCTGCTGTCGCTATCGCTCTCCGTTTCAATGCACTTGAGAACGCTGGCCCCAAGGGGTTAAACTCAATGAAGCACACTTCACGGTATGGGTCCTCGGAATAGGACTCGATGAAGACAATGTGCTCAAGGCTACTGTCCGATCCCAATCGGTACAGCATGGTTCCGAAGGCAATCTCAGATCCCATTGGCGGGGCTTGGTGGATGTCGAGATTTCCAGCATGGGCACGCACCAAAGACATGCTTAATCTACAAAAATAGCTGAAGGCCCCTACCTAGCGTGCCAGTTGTTGAAGGTTAGTGATCGACAACACATTTATATTTGGGTACCTTCGAGATATGCAAGATCAAGCACGCAATCAAGAACACTACTCCTGTGTCGGCGTTGAGATCAATGAAGACAGGTTTGGGCCTCGTCGTCGAGTAATACCCTACTCCTATGTCGACGATGATTGAGATCAATGAAGAGATTACAAATCAACGGGGGTATCCCTGATTACAAGGAAGAACTACGAATTTGGGGGATGGTTCGACTACGGCTTATGGATGATCTTGGATGAAAGCATGCGCTCTATGCTGGTTTACTGTGGGCTGCAATTGGCTTCTTCTGTCTTGTTCTCACTTCTGATTAGCTTCCCCCTGACGACGTCCTCCCTGGTCCTTATATAGTGGGTTGGAGTACCGAATCATAGTCAATGAGGAATCCTTGTGCCGTTATGATCCCCATATCATGCCTGAACTCCTATTAACCATCGGGTGTGTCCGAGTAGGTCTTCTCGTATTAGAAGTATGATCAGAGTTTTCCCTGCATGGGGATATCCTTTCCACGTATACCTTATCCCGCTAGTTCGAGCTAGAGATATGTACAATATCCTGATGAGGACATCGAAACCAAGGATACAACCGCTGCCCTTTCTTCCCCTACGACTGGCACTTCGTCCCCGACCGTCGTTGTTTCGGCCGCTACTTCGTCTACGATGCCTGGAGGGCTTAATCCGGAAGCAAGGCCTTTCTACCCATCTTTGCTGGACCAGCACGTCAAGAACATCCACCGACAACAGCCCACGCGCCAAGGAAGGCCCATGATCAAGCCCAATTCGTCACCGAGTCCGGTTTGGCCATCCAGGAGCAGTAGTACTTCAAATGGGCATAACTCGGGCTCCCGGACTCCGTTTTCAATGTGCCACCACCCGTTTGAAAGGTATCGAGATAACCTTTCCAATGGATCTAGTCCCAAGGCCAAATTCCTCATGGAGTGATAGGAAATCACAGAACAATCTTATAGGATAGAAATCCCAGGTGTTGCGCCACCTTTCTTTTGGGCCCAAGGCCCATGTATCTTAGGGTTTTCGTGGGCACCGCTATTTTGGCTGCCCTACACCTCCTGGCCGCCGCTATATATGTGGTCGCCACCGTTCTTTTACGTTTAGGTTTTGTTGTGTTTGGTAGACCTCGTGTGCGTCCCTCCTCGTGTTTGCGTGTGTCGACTAGACCGCTCGAGCAGAGAAACAGAACCTCAACTTATTTCTTTGATTTCAATACCATCTTTTCAGATTGCTTCATGCTTTGTTCTTGCGGGTTCTCGATTTCTTGCAGGAACTATTGATCATTTGGATCGTGTATCTATGTGGATTTGGCATTGCGATTGTGAAGCTCCCGACCTGGTGGTAGGAAGCCCTAAATTTCGGTGCCATCAACACCCCAAATCGACGTATCATCATCTCACCGAAAGATCGGGATCGCCGTCCCCATCAAGTGGTATCAGAGCTCAAGGTTGCTCGGTGAGATTTCCCCTCAATTCTGATTTTTTTCTACCTAGAGTCCAGAAAATTTACCCCACAAAAATAGATTTGTCCCTCTGTCCAAGCTAATTTGTGCCCTAACTTTTGCTACTTGTTCTTGGTTTGTTGAATCGTCGGTTGCATAGTCGTGTCTTTACTGGTTTTAGAGTCTAGTTCCTTTAGAGTTTCGAGTTCTATTCACGTAATTGTCACAGTGTTTTTCGCGTTCATCGTGTCTTCCTTTGTGACGCTGCCACCATCTCGCCGCCGCTAACAACAAGCGCTGCAGCCCCAAACCAACCATATCACAGCGCCTTTACCTTCCAAAAAGAGTGGATCGGTTCCAAAAAAATAGCAGATTGGTTTCCAAAATTTTTGGTTGATCTTCACAAAAATAGCGGATTGCTTTCCTTGTAAGAGTTTCACAATTTTCACCTGCCAAAACACCCTCCACATCCACCTGGCCGAGCCCCACCACTTCCCCAACTCAGTCAAGCCCAAAAAGGAAACTCCAAAACCTACTCCAATTCGTTCTCGCGTGCAATTTTGTGACTGCTGCAGTAAAACAGTCATAACTTCTGCATACTAACTCGGATTTGGACGTTCTTGGACTCGTTCGAAAGATCACGAAATTTCCTATTAGATCCAACTTTGTCTTTGACAAAATAGATATTTTCAAATTCGGCCTTTAACAGTGAGAAAAGTTGCAATCTTTGTCAGGCTATTTTTGATCCACCGCAAAAATAAAAAAAAAGAAGAAATTCTGTGAGCAAAGGAGAACAAAATAAAAAGAGGCCAGTGCAACAAAAGAGCCGCACTGTGAAAGAAAAAAAAGGAAAAGAGAAGAAATTCTATGAGCAAAGGATAACGAAAGGGAGCTTTATCATTTTGGTGCTGCATATTGAGGATCCTAGCCTATATTTATCTTATTTGTTCAAGGACCTTCATCTTTGTTCTGTGACTAAGTCTGTGATTAGGCTCGCGTCTCTAGCACGGTCTAGCCTAGGACCAGCATTGTACTGATTTTGAACGACTTTTCAGCTTACTTTGGATCAGTGGTACTAGTTCCTCCTTTGCTACATATTATTGCCTATCCAAGTTCCACCATCTTCTGACCACACAGGTTCCGGAATTTGCAATCGCTTGCCACATCGAGGACTTGTAAGAACTTGGTAGAAGCTTGAGCGTGTGTGAGGCTTGCCACTGCATACAACCTAGTAGTTCATAGGAGCTTTCATATCTGTGTGAAGTTTCTTTGCTTCTACTAACTATGGCAGGTATTCCAAGCAATCATGGGAGTAACGTCGGCAGTGGGAGTGAACATGAGGACCGCCTTACACCCAAAGAACGGCGTTGGGTCACTCATTTCAACAGGTTGCACAATCAGCATGAGATGCGAACCTGTGACACTCTTGATGCAATTCAGGCGCAATTGGCACCCCTCACTAAGCTTCAAGCACAGCTAGCACAACTTCTTCAAGGTGCTGCCCACAACAATGGTGCCATTGGTCATCGTTGGGCCGCGCGCTCCACCGGTTGTCCTGTTCCTTCAAACGAGGTGGATCAAGAGGAGAACAACTACGCCGATACTGAGGGCGACCACCAGGGGTGAACATGCACAACGATCGAGCTCATCGTCGCCTCCGCAATAATAGACAAGGTATGGCTAGAAATCAGCATGCTCAAAGGGAAGAACGTGATTACTCTATGGCAAAAATGAAATTTACTATGCTTCCTTTTGATGGTACATATAATCCTGTTGTTTATCTAGATTGGGAGTTGACGGTAGATCAAAAATTTTCTTGCTATGACTTCTCTGAGCGTAGAAAGGTTCATGCTGCCACTAGTGAATTTACTGGTTTTGCATCTATTTGGTGGAAAGAACTATGTAGAGCCAACCGTGATGTACCTACAACTTGGGATGGGTTGAAGCATGTCATGAGGGCTAGATTTGTTCCTACATACTATGCTCGTGATTTATTGAATAAAATGCAGCGCTTTAGTCAAGGTGATAAAACGGTTGAGGAATATTATCAGGAATTGCAAATTGGCATGTTGCGCTGTGGGTTAGAAAAGAATGAAGATGCAAAAATGGCTAGGTTTTTGGGTGGGCTTAACCGAGAGATACAGGATATACTTGATTATAGAGAATACAATTCTATCACTCGTTTGTACCATCTTGCTTTGAAAGCAGAAAGGGAAGTGCAGGGTCGACGATCGACAACGCGAGGTAATCTTGGAGGCTCTTCCACATCCAAATCGGTCCAGATCCATACCAAGGCATCATCTTCCATACCTGGATGTGTACCTACACCCGCTGTTCCAACTACTTCGACGCCATCACGCATTCCGGAGGCAAACAAGTCAGTCACCCTTCAAGCACCCGCCAAGAGTGCTTGCTCAGTTGCCTCCACCGGTCGAACACAGGAAACGCAATGCTTTCGATGCAAAGGAATGGGGCACGTGATGCGAGACTGCCCTAATCAACGTGCTCTAATCATTCGAGAAAATGGTGAGTACACTAGTGCTAGTGACATTGATGAAAATGAATATACTCTTGTTGCCACTAACACCGCAGAGCCGAAGAAGAGATTATCACTTCGCACCTCAGAAATATCCGGCTCTTGTTGTCACATCGTACTTAGCGCCGACTTGCGCGCGATGAACAAAATCAACGCCATACTATCTTTCAGACAAGGTGTGTGGTGAATGAGCGCGCTGTGCATGTCGTTGTTAATGGAGGTAGCTGCAACAATCTTGCTAGTGTAGACATGGTTGAGAAGCTTGGCTTGCCCACAAATCCACTTCCTCAACGGTATGAAATTGAATGGCTCAATTCCACTGGTAAGGTTCAGGTAACAAAAACAGTTCGAGTACCTATTTCGATTGGTTCTTATCATGATAATGTTGTTTGCGATGCTGTACCCATGGATGCTTGTTCTCTTTTGTTGGGTAGACCATGGATCTATAATATGGATGCTACACATCATGGTAGGACCAATGAGTATACTTTCTTGTATAAGGGAAAGAAGATTATTTTGACACCCATGAGCCCTACAGAATTAAGAAACATTGATGTTAAAAGAGCTCAAAGAGAAAAAGAAGAGCCTGGAATTCCAATTGTAGCTAGTAAATCAACCCATTCAACTACACTAGTTGCTCAAAAACCTAATCTTAAGTTGAAGGGTAAAGTATTGTTGGCTACAAAAGTTCTCTCACAAGAAAACATGGATAGTATAGAACCATTGCCATTATCTGTTGCTTTGTCTCCTGTTGTCACTAACCTTTTCCAGGAACATGAGAAGGAGTCGAGGACGACTCCAATTCAAGAAAGGGAGGATGATGAGGACATCCAAACCAAGGATACAACCGCTGCCCTTTCTTCCCCTACTACCGCCACTTCGTCCCCCGATTCTTTGTTTGGCCGCTACTTCGTCTACGACGCCTGGAGGGCTTAATCCGGAAGCAAGGCCATTCCACCCACCTTTGCTGGACTAGCACGTCAAGAACATCCACCGACAACAGCCCACGCGCCAAGGAAGGCCCATGATCAAGCCCAATTCGTCACCGAGTCCGGTTCGGCCATCCAGGAGCAGCAGTACTTCAAATGGGCATAACTCGGGCTCTCGGACTCCGTTTTCAATGTGCCACCACCCGTTTGAAAGGTATCGAGATAAATTTTCCAATGGATCTAGTCCCAAGGACAAATTCCTCCTAGAGTGACGGGAAATAATAGAACAATCTTATAGGACAGAAATCCCGGGTGTTGCGCCTCCTTTCTTTTGGGCCCAAGGCCCATGTATCTTAGGGTTTTCGTGGCCACCGCTGTTTTGGCTGCCCTACACCTCCTGGCCGCCGCTATATATGTGGCCGCCACCGTTCTTTTATGTTTAGGTTTTGTTGTGTTTGGTAGACCCCGTGTGCGTCCCTCCTCGTGTTTGCGCGTGTCGACTAGACCGCCCAAGCCGAGAAACAGAACCTCAACTTATTTCTTTGATTTCAATACCATCTTTTCAGATTGCTTCATGCTTTGTTCTTGCGGGTTCTCGATTTCTTGCAGGAACTATTGATCATTTGGATCGTGTATCTATGTGGATTTGGCATTGCGATTGTGAAGCTCCCGACCTGGTGGTAGGAAGCCCTAAATTTCGGTGCCATCAACACCCCAAATCGATGTATCATCATCTCACCGAAAGATCGGGATCGCCGTCCCCATCATATCCTAGTATTGATAAGATGTTCATAGCGAGATTTCTGACTTTACGGCGCATGCCCATATCCCATATTTAGATATTCAACACCATCACCTTGACCTACAATCCGTTTGATAATAGTAATACAAAATGGACTAAAGTTACTGCTAAATACACTCTAAATTACTAGACCTATTGTTAGATTTTTACTATCATATCGAGAACATAAGAGCATATGGAGAGAGAAACGTGGGTTAATTGCACACTTTGAATGATGATATCTCCTAAACCATTTATCTTGTTTACAATCCATTTAAAGTATTTTACTAAAAAAATGTGATTAACAAAAAAAGATCATGATGAATAGTTTTAATGTTGTAAAAATTAACCGCTGCATCAAAAGTATAAATTTACTGTATCTAAGCTAGAAAATTATTGCATCATTTTAGTACAAAAAATATGGGTGGTTGACGGAGGCATGGGTTTTCACCCATTGAAGGTGGTGTAGATTAGTTATTCCACATGTAGCTAAATAATATATATATATATAAATACACACATATATATGTATATATATGCTATTCTATAGCAATGTGTTACTTTTGCTATCCATAAAATAACACAGTACTCACTATTACACAAGATGTTACTGATTTTATAGTTCACATAGGATATTTTGACTTTTACTATCTACAAAATAATATATTACTCACTATCACACAAAATGCTACTATATCCTGTGTAAACTAGCCTTATCATGTAAAATACATGAAAACCACAAGTACAAGTTATCAAAAATTCTCAAAACAATACTATACATAGGGGAGATGAGTTTCCACAACTCTGTAAAATTCGAAGACCAAACTCAGTCGCATTTGAAAGATATGAAATTGACAAAGCGCAAAACAGTGCAAAATCACTATTGAGCCAAAAAAAATTTCATATCTTTTAGTTGATATTTATTTTGGTCTTTAAATTTTATATAGTTGTAGAATCTATCTCCCCTATGTATGGTAATTTTTTGAGAAATTTTCAATCATTTTACTAAAGGTCCGACAAATAGAACTAAATTCTTATTCACGAAAACCACAACTACACATTTCCAAAAATTCTCAAAAAATTACCATCCATAGGAGAGGTTATATTATACAACTCTGTAAAATTTTAAGACCAAAACCATTTTTAGCTGAAAGATATAAAAAAGATAAATTTGGCTTAATAATGATTTTGCACTATTTAGCGCTTTGTTAATTTCATATCTTTCAAATGCAATTGAGTTTGGTCTTCAACTTTTACAAGATTGTAGAAGCTCACCTCCCCTACTTATGGTAATTTTTTCAGAATTTTGGAAAATTGATACGTGTGAATTTCATGTATTTTACACGATAAAAGCGGTTTACAAAAGATATAGTAACAACTTGTGTAATAGATAGTAATATGTTATTTTCAGGATAATAGAAAGCAATATATACTGTGTAAACTATTTGTACCACATAAAATCATATGTATAAGTTTTCAAACACTCTCAAAAATTACTATAATTAGGGGAGGTGAGATTCTACATCCCTGTAAAATTTGAAAACCAAAATCAATCTAATTTGAAAGATATGAAATTTATAAGTGCTAATCAGTGAAAAATAGTAAATTTATCATTTTCATATCTTTCAAATATGACTAAATTTGGTATTCAAATTTTAAAGGGCTGTAAAAGCTCCATCCCCTACTTATGGTAATTTTTTGAGAATTTTTGAGAAATTGTACATATAGTAATTTCTAGTTGTAGATGTAGTAATGTCATGTTATAAATGTAGTAATTTCTTTTACCAATTAGTAAAATTACTATTTAATAGCGAGTTTATATCATTTTATTCCTCTCGTCGTCAGTAAGGTACTGGTAAAAATCATTTGCAAATCCAACCTACCAATAAAAAGATATGGCTAAAATAAAGAGGAAATAGATTCATGTATAAACTACAATACACATTAACTAGTTGGATTGAACAACACATTAACTAGTAAGTAATTCGATAGTAATTGTATTTGTTGTTCTATAGTAAAATGTATTCATGATTTACTATCGCATTGTTAGCAATCAGTATGGTGTGCTTCTTCTTCTCTGACCGAAACATAGAATAGGTATTCTATGCTTAAGAGTAGAATAGCGCTACTGTATATATATATATATATATATATATATATATATATATATATATATGTACATATATATGCACATACATTTATATGTACATATACATGCATACGTACATATATACATGCATATATATAGGAAGCTTTTTCCGTACTCCTGGAGTACATACTCCTACCTCTAATATACTAGTTAAATGAATATTGTATACTTTTTAATCATATTTAGTAGACTTCAAAAATAATTCTAAGATACTTCAATACGACATGATTGAAAAAATTTCATTAAAACCCTTTATTTCTTCTATATACATTTTTCCATATGTAAAAGAAGTGTATATACAAATTATGATATAAAAAGTGGATCGTGATGAAATTTTTTATGGAACTCACTTTGGAGTATCTTATAATTAGTATTAGAGTATACTCAAAAAGATAAAGAGGTATAACAATGTCATTTAAGTGGTATGCCTAGAGTAGAAGTGTAACATCCCGAAATTTGCTCTTTATTATTAGTTAATAGTGTTTTATTGCAATTTGTGAGTTTTGTGATTTTTTTGGATTTATTGGTTTTTTCTGAGATTTATTTGGAATTAATTTAAACTAATTAAAAATAGATAAAATTTAAATAAAATTTTGTCAAAAATATTTTATTTAAGTCCATAATGTCACAAAGTATTTTTGAGATTTTTCTTGGATTTTTCCTGGTGTTTTTATTGCCTCAAATAAATCAAAGTAATTTCTGTATTTATTTTAAAAGGAAAACCCAAAATAAATCAGCATGAAAATCTTGGGCCAAAGCCCAATATTTGTGCTTATTGGCCCAGCCCATTGTGGCACTTAGTGAGTACAATTTCTAGAATCGTCGCTCGACGCCCGTGGCCATTGATTGCGCATCGGACGGCCTGGAACAACCGTGTCCGGCAGTGAAACCCTAGGGGAGCACGAGCCGTTGGATTAGAATCAGACGGCTAAAATTAGATCGCGTCGTTGGAAGCGTATCCAATCTAGACCGTTGAGCCGTTGCGGACGGTTGAGATCGCGTTGCACCGTGGCCGTTGATCTGGAGATAGACGGCTATCCGTTGTCGTCTCAAGCAAGGACTCGGAGACCATCGCAGATACGTCACCGCCGCCGTATGCCGTTAGGGCTCCGGATTTAGCGCGTCGCTGGGGGTATTTAAGCGCGTCCCTCCCGAGGACCATCAGAGCACGCTGCAGCTTTTCTCTAAAGCACTGTCGCCCGAGGAGCCCCATAGCATTCGTGAAACCTCACTGTTGACAGTCGAAGCTCCGCCGAGCGTTTTCCCCGTGGTGCGCCGTTGTCAAGCCGTGAACTGCCGCTTGAATCCCAGATCTAGACTCACCGTGTCACACCGCGTCGGAAGAAGGAGGTCATGTTGCCGTTCTGCCGCCAGACCATCGTCGCCGTGCTTGTCTTCCGGAGCCCCGGCGAGACTGTGCCGTCGCATCGCCATCACTGTGAGCAAGCACTGTCAGCCGTTGGATCTCCCGTGGACGCCTCGGATCAATCCATGTCACTCTAGAAAATAGTAAACACCTCGAGTACCCCTCACTGTTCGATCAAAGTTGGACGCTCGGGATTGCGTCGAGTAAGATTGTGATCAATCACCGTTGGATCGGATCGAGAGGTCGCTGCTTTACCGCGTGGCCCATGATCCGTAGCCATTAGATTCGATCTGAACAGTGCAAGATTCGGTCGCGTTGTCAACCATTGGATCAACGCCGTGCAAACCAGATCGCATCCAAATCAGACCAATCAGGAGTCAACACGTGGTGCTGACGTCAGCGATGACATCAGCCGGTGCACAACATAGTGCCTCTAGTCCACGGGAAACCGGTCGTACGGTGCACTGAGTCCACAACATAGTGCCGAGCCACGTGTCAGCGCCTGATTGGATCGGTTCAGTGCTGACGTCAGCATGACGCAATAAATCTAATTTCTTTTATAAAAAATTCGGATATTATTGGATTTTCTTAATTTTCTGATTTTTTTAATTTTTGAATCTTCTGAGAGCTCGTTTTCTCTCATACAAAATCCAATTGAGGTGATTCAAATTTCTAAAAATTTGTAAAATTGATATCTATCTAATGGTGAATTTTATTTGATTTTTGGAGTTCATTTCCTTTTTGTTTTGGGTATTTATTTGCTTTTCTCTCCCGATTCGCGTAGACGTTGAGTTATGCGACGCGTCGGAGGAAGATTTGGTAACGCAAGACCAAATTCCAGAGTAAGACCAGGACCTTTGCCAAGGCAAATTGTGCTTTGATCATGTCGAACCCATGTTTATAAAGTTGCTATTTTGTTCTACAATATTGCATATTATCTCATGTGTACAAATGCTTTCAATCTAGATTGGGAATTAGCTAGTATACCTTTTGATCTATAGTCTACCTTGTCGTTTGTATGCCACAATGTTTTTGTCACCCTAGATTGGTTCACTATAGTTGGTTAATACTAGACTCAACATGGGACGGTTAGATTGTAGTAGATTGCTTAGCCATGCCATGTCATCACATGTACTTAATCACTGATTATTAATCTTGAATAATGGAATATGGAATAATGATGTGAACTTGTGTGTCATGTGTGGTCACATAATGAGATTGAGTTGAGGTGACGAGGGAGGTCACGCAACGATGTTGACTTATGGATAGCACGTGGTGCTTGGTAATCAACTGGGTTGGTAATCACTTAGATCGAAGAAAGTGGCAAGGGGCAAGTGTGCCAAGGCAGGCCTGATGGGTAGAGGGTATGTGGAAGTCTTGCTTTGATCACCCTAAGGACTTAATCTTGTGAGCTTTTGACCTGAGTCAATCATGCAACCACATGTCTATTATGGGGTAGCCTAGCTGACTAATTTGCAATGTCTTACCTTTAGTACTGCTTGTGGTGATGTGAGTCCAGATTCACAAATAAACTCACATGGCACAAGAGGGGGCCCTGTTGTGGTGGTGTAGCTCTTCAGTGTTGAAACCTCAACGAGTAGTACTGGGTTAAGGCAGGGCATTGCAAAGACTTTATTATATATGATCACTCGCTTGTGTGGTGTATGATTGTATCATGTGGGTAAAATGCATAACCTCTACAAAGTGTAAATCTATTCGGATAGCCGTGCTTACGGTACTGAGCATAGCTTAGGAATTACAGTTAAGGGTTAGTTAATAAACTGAAAAACTGAATGGGATGGCAGGTTGCCATGGGGAAGTATGAAACTTGACTTAGGTTGGAAACCTGGTTTACTTGAGAAAATGTCGAATCTATCTATTACTGTTATTTGTTTTACTATCTTTTCAATCTATGTATTTTACTTATTTATAAATGCTGTTTTACTGTAGATGAGACATGTTAGCCGTACCTTTGGAATAAGCCTTACATAGAGCTATGGTAGAGTTGCATTCTATGCACAACTTGTTGAGTGCATTTGTACTCATCATTGCCATCACCAACAAATCAACGGTTGAGGAGTTGTCGCCTTTATTGGAGGAGGAGTTCCAGGTGGATATGAGTCACTAGACTCAAGCCTTGTCAGTTGCATGTGGTGAACTGATAAGTCGCCAGTGTCTTTTGCTATTTCCGCTGCATTTATCTTAGTCTTTATTTTCAGTCTAGCCCTACGTAGCTGAATAATGTAAGTTGATCATAAGATCATACACTTAGTTATATTAATAAAGGGAGTCTTATTGTTCTTATCGCTGTGTATGATGTGATACTTTCCAACATTAGGCTGTATGCACTAGCGTTGATTTAGGGACTAGTGCAGTAGTGGATTCGAATTGGTGAATTCGGGTCCCGACAGAAAGTACGTACTCCCAGGAGTATAGAAACATACACACATACATATATATATGTACATACATATATGTATATGTATATGTATATGTATATGTATATGTATATGTATATGTATGTATATATATACATAGGCAACGTATCATGTGCACATAGGCCCTCCCGTGTACACACCGTGCACACCAACTAAAAAAGTCGCGAAAAATTCTAAAAAAAATTGTAGATGTACTTCATAGATTACTCTACCTATGTATAAAGTTTCAAGATCAAATTCATTATATATCGAGAGTTACAAAAAAGAAAATTCTGACAAGTTTAAAGAATTTAAACTCGTTAGAATTTTCTTTTTTATAACTCTTGATACATAATAATTTGAACCTAATTTATACATAGGTAGAGTAATCTATGAAGTACATCTACAATTTTTTTCAAAATTTTTCGTGACTTTTTTTAGTTGGTGTGCACGGAAGGGCCTGTGTGCACAGGATACGTTGCCATATAAATATATATATATATACTAGTTCAATGCCTGTGCGTTGCTACGAAAAATAAAATTGATAACGAAACATAAAAGCTAAGCAATAAAATAAAATTTTACTATAAGATCAAACATATATTTATCCTGATTACAAAAGTTTTTACGGTCTCCTTGACGAGATATCGCTTCATCTCATCCTCGCCCTCCTCGATGTCCATCCGAATGGCCTCCGGAGACTTCACCGACACGCGGCTGCCATGGGGAGCGAGGCTCCGTCTGCTCTTGGTCAAAGAGGAATGTGAAGCTAAACAAAACAATGCAACACCCCTAACTAATAGTAAAAATCTAGTTCAATATGGCAAATTGAAGATTCCACATCGAATATAAACCACGATCTGCACATACCATCTTGAGTAAGCAATTTTCCTAAAGCTAAAAATTGCAAGAAATGAGAGGCTATGAGCACAAGTAAACTCAATAATCACGAAGATGAGTGTGGTATCGACAAACAAGGCGAATCTTGCCATATCGTCTAAAACTAAGATATGTTACAATGGGCGTTAATAGAGCGATCTTCTAATTCTATGTAAGTATCATCCTCGAAGTAAGACGTGACAACAACAGATGTAAATCTTGTGTAAATGCGTAAGAACCGAATGCAGATCAATGAAACAATTTGATATCTTATGAGATGATAAGTCAAAAGGTGTCGTAATTGTTTCATAAAGCCAAAGCTTTCCTTTGCAAAATTAAGCCAATAGCATCAGGGCAGAGCAAGAACAAATGCATTTTAAGGAGCCTAACCATGATTGATGCAGTAATAACCAAGAGCGACATTCACATCTCAATAAATCAAAACCATGCATCAAAGGCCAAACAACAACTTATATAATTTCACTAAATACTCTATATAGTGTCCGTAGCCAGCAGGCTCATCATCAAGACAAGCGAAATGAATCACTATAATGAAGCAACAATTGGAAAGCTCATAAGCAGCAAATGAAGCTATACATTTTCAAAGGAGTAACCTTTTACAACATACAAGCACATACAAAGGAGTAACCAGGAATTACAGCTTTCATATTCATTTAAAGTAATAGCAGGATATATAAATAACAAAACAACAAACAAATAAATGGTGTAGTAAAAAAGAAACTGAACTTGCCAATTGAATTTACCTGAGTCTACAAATCATCCCCAGTGATGATGTTGCCCACCGTGCGTAGAGCTGGAATGAGCACCAACGCCGAAGGATGCCTAAATTGAATAATAGGAGTTAGAACTTCAAGCATCTGCCATGGTCCTTTGGTAGTTCAAGCCATATAAAAAAAAGAACACTTACATGAGAAACTCCACAAGCCGTAGGAACACACCAGATTCAATCACAGCTTGGATCTTGTCATTAGTTCCATCAGACAAGTATGAGAGAGCCCAGCAAGCATCAATCAATACCTATGAACTTGCAATTAACAACTTGCAATTAAGTCACATACAACAATATGAACTTGCTTGCAGTTACAAGTTTCAACCTCCTTCCCCTTTTGATGATGTTGAAGTGAGGCAACCCTCTCTTCTGTTGAGCATGACAGCAACAATTGCAATTTGGAAATCAACATTATTTGTGAATATTCTCTAGAAGTAAAAGCATATGTTAGTTACAAGAGATACCTGACTTAAAAGCTTTTTCCTCGTGTCGTGCTAAGTGAACCCCCGCATAAGGAATTGCATATAAAAGCATTGAAGTCATACCAGATCATATTTGAACTAAATCATAAACTTGCTAACAACCCAAACAATTGCTATTTAGTGGTTCTTATGCCAGAACATATTAGATGTCCGCAACTAAAAAAAAATCTCCAAATCAATATATATACCCTTCTTGTACCTTTGAATAGATACAAGTGAAGTTCTGCCTCTGTCTTCACTGTGTGCGAAAAAGACAACGCACACGACAAAATCTCTGAAACTGTGTGCTTCTTTACCCAGAATTTAAAGTATTCAAATGGAGTTACTTTAAATTAATATGAAAGCTGTAATTCCTGGTACTATTAAAGAACATCTATCCATTAACTTCCTATTAGCTCGTTACATGATGTTTTCAGTTGAAGAAACGTCACCCTTATTATATTGGATACTTAAACTGAGTAACATTTATAATACTGAAATAAGTAAATTTAATTTGACTAAAACTGAAATAATTCCAAAAAAACTAAGTTTATTAAGTAGGCTTGTATAAATAGTTCCACTAACAATTTACTTAAAGACATAAAAAAAACATTTCAGACATAACATCTTAGCATATACTTCACATTATATATGGAACATATGTAACCTTTAGATTCAGGTAGCATCATGATGCCACAGTCCTTCCAGTTAAATGAAGAATGATCCGACCTAGGAGCCTATCCTGACAATTTTTAGCACAGCCTTCTCATTCCTATACATTTAACCCATTGACTGTAATGAACAACAAAAATCACAACACAATCAGTAGGAGGGCACATTTCTCATCGAGGTTGTACAGATCACAGCACAATAAGTGTTTTTTGAATAAAAAGATCCAATCCAACCATCCTCTGCTCAGTGATCCAATTTTATGTTTCGTTACCAATTTTATGTTTCTAGATCATGATTATTTCGTGCGACAAAGATGTAAGTGTTTTCTGAATAAATAGGAAATTTACCTCTTTATGTTTACTCCTTTTTCGTTTATGATGCCTATTCTTGCTTCACTCCCTCTTTCTAGACTATCAAATGAGGATGAAATGAGAAGGCAGATACTTAACAAATAAAAATTCTTATTCAAATGAGTAACAAAGTTCAAAGATTGCAAATTACTTGAAAAGTTTCGAAATGTTCTAAAGTTGATTTTGTAATTTGCCAACCAACTTGGGTTTTTTTATACAGGAATCTATAACATGCTTGAAATTCACAGAGTAAACAAACCAAGTCAGTGCTACTATGGCTAGTCAAACACAAAAACAAGAATTCACTACACTGCACCAAACACTCTATATGAATCAATGCTTGCTGCCACCAACCACTCTATATGAATCAATGCTGCATGGTGATAGGAGTCCAAACTATAATGAAAATCTGAGATATGCCGTATGAACGCTGTCAAGCACATATCAACCTTACCAACATGAATCAAAAAGTTTATGACACACAAATCAATTGACTATACTAACTAATACTAATTCTACCACTAAATGTATATGTTGAAAGCACTTTTAATTAAAACCATCACCAGTATCATTACTAATTACAGCAAGCTCAAAATACCATTTATCGAAGCCTCTTATTTGTGCCGTCTTTGCCAAAGCATATAAATAAAACAACTCAACATGTCAACACAAACTAAATGGAATCAATGACCCTAATACATCAACTAATCAATATGTTAGCATAATTTAAATGGAATTGATGATCATTTACCATTTATGTTAGCATAATTTAAATGGAATTAAAAATTGTAGATCAAACAAGAAGCACATTTTCATGTAGCACCTTAAATTGGTACAAGTTCATGTAGCCTGCCAAGAAATCATTGAACTAATTTACACTATCAAACAGGCTTTCAGTGAAATATTAGTTAAACAAAAGAACTGGTATGGAGACTAATATATATATCAGAGAGAAACTCATGTAACCCAAAGAGCTAGAGAACATAGTAACATACCTAGTGGTTCCATGTGCCAGTAAATGAGTTAGCGCATAAAACTGTAAATCCACTGAAAGAAACTGAAAATTATAACAACAGGCCATTTTAACGTAGAACTAATAAAATTCAAAACCGACAAATGTTCTACATTGAACATGGAATTTTCCTCAGATTCAACCAGACTTACTACAAAATTAAAACAAAAGATTCCACCAGATTTACTACCAATATTTTACAATAAGTGTAATGTGACCAATCCTACTACTAATATAATCATGGAAAACAAAAGATTTTCATAAGATTAGTTGATGTTACTTATCTGGCAAGAAACAAGAAGCTGTTTGGTTAGGCGTTTCTCTGTTACTTATCTGCAGTTGAGCAAACACCTATCTGGCAAGAAACAATAAGTGTTATGTTGTTTCTCTGTTACTTATCTGAAATGTATCTAAAAGAGAATCTGATCTTGCATACTTGCGTGCTAATGCAGGATCACGAATGTGCGTTCTTCGATTCCGCAGACTGGGTCCTTGGCAAGGTAAGAGAAAAAAAACAAATCCTTGGTCCAATATTTAGGCATGGCATATCTTCGAATCGCATCTAACCCTCGCTTCTTGTTATCTCTTGACAAAGCCGCCAATAGCGACTCAAGGGTCGTAGTTGAATCTCTGAAGCCCAAGCTAAAGGTCAGTAGAACAATGGCAAGCTTAAAAGTTCAACTGAATAACTTCGGTGACTTCGTCAGATTTCTTCGTTATTTTGTGTCTTATAGAATAAAACATTTGATCAAGTATTCTGTCGTTGTTTCAAATTTGCTTGAACGTTCCGTCGATGGTTCTGCGTGTGGAGTTATTCAGATAATCTCACTTTTGGCTATGTTATCTCACTGCAATTCAGATAATAGCACACGAATTATCTATGGCTATTTGCTATTATTCAGATAATATGACAAGTGCTCAACGATGAAATTTGCTTGAATTTGTTTGTTATTCAGATAATAGCACATGGATCTCTATTTGCTTGAATGGAAGTTGTTACCATTGTCCCTAGCCAAACAACATCTAAGGAAATGGAAGACGTTACATCAGTGAACCAAACAAATAGCGTTTTCTATTACACCGGAATGGGTTCCCCTGTGAACTGTTTACATTAACGTTACCGCCCCCTAGGCTAAACCAAACAACACGCAACAAACTTATAGGATTGAACACCTATTTCATAAGAGCAGTTGAGCAAACACTTATCTGGCAAGTTTTAAAAATGTTAGCCCTTTGAGCACAGAGAAATTGTGCTAGGTCAATCACAGAGAAATTGTGCTAGATCAATCACAGAGGGCTAAACCACTATCAAGCAAATTTCTTTTATAAGGTCAAATTTATTTGATGGACGAGAAACGTGTACGAGAGTATGAGTAATAGAAGAGCCTCTCCCGAGTTGCCCGAAGTCTGCACAAAATAGCAGGAGCAGCAACTAAACGAGATCACCACCACGAATTCAAAACTCGAAAACCGAAAAGGCGAAGAGAAGCGGTAATCTTTGATGAGACTCACCTCTTGTCACGCTTGGCTTCGCTCGGTGAAGATCACGACGAACACGAGCACCGCCTGGAATCTCCTGCAAAAACACAAACACCGATCCGCATGAACCAAAACAGTTGAAGCACCAGACGAATGGATGAGACGGCTGTGGAGCACACCCGTCGGAGGCAGCGACTGTGGAGATCGTCACCGCTTGAAGCACCGCCAAACAGCACCTTTCCTCGTCGCCAAACAGCAACACCTTTCCTCATCGCCAAACAACGCACAGAGGGTTATATTTCTTGAAAGAATAGAGATTTGCTTCGCCGGAAGGGCATCAAAGCAAGGAAGGAAAGCACCGGGGAGGAAGGAAAGCAATGTCATCAAGCGAAGGAATGAAAGCGGGGAGATCGGAGGGGAGGGGAATTCGGATCAGATCGGGATGGGGCAGCGCGGAGCGTGGATCTCGCGCGGGGGCCGTGCGGAGCGGAGCAAGGATCGCATATGGGGAGCAAAGAGAGGATCGCGACGGGAAAGATCTGGATCGGATCGGGACGGGGCGGCGCGGAGTGAGTGAGGATCGCGGGAAGAAGGGATGACAGTGGCGCGGGATCCGGAGGGGCGAGGAACGCTGAAAAGGGGGAGAGATTGGGGGCAAGGATCGTAGAAGGATCTGCTGTGTTGTGCAGGGGAAGGGGAAAAGATCGCTGCGCTCCGGGGGTGGGGGCTGTTGGTGGGTCCGCGGAAGAACGGACCGCTACCACCAACTGCTGCTTTATAATAGTAGACTAGTCATGTGCCCGTGCGTTGCAACGAAAATTCAATTTGCGATAAAAAATTTCTTTGCGACAAAAGTCAAGTAAAACTCACGCAGACACTACAGGACTTTCAGAAAACAACGCGGTCGTTTTCTTTCGTGTTCTATTAGTTGGTGCCATTGAACTGACATCGACATTCAGATGTTACAAAACTTTAAAAAATATTTTCTTTAATGGTGATCGTGGTGAGAAATTACACGAGATCCACGATGCTCGATAACTGACATGTGGGACAAAGGGTTTGTGGGACTACGTTGTCATTAATGTGACTGGAAAAAAGGAAAGGGTAGTATGGTTGAAGTAGTAAGAGTGAAGAACAGACGAACGTTACTAACTCCTAATTAGAATTAGTAGATAGTAAGGTGCCCATGCATTGCAACAGGATCCTAAAAGAGATATACATATCGCGAAACATGATCCAAAAAATTCTCTTATTCACATATCAAGCATACTATGTATGTACATATTTCATAGTTATGTAGTTGAAGTTTCATGTCCAACGTGAATACAAAGAAAACATTTGCGACAGCATCAAAAGCCATTCCAAGGTTGATAGTATTATATGTTTCTGTTGCATATAAAATATATAATTAGCCCAAATATGCTTATTCAATGCATTTCATATTTTTTACAAGTTGAGAAAATTTGATCAATGACAATGAAAAATTTATAACAATGATATCACTGGGATTTGAGATGGGCTATTTAAATTTGGTTGCAATGAAGTTTCTGGGTTGAAACAATTCATCTATGATAATCAACAAGTGACCAACCACCGCATTTAATCTGAGAAATCTTCACACAAAGTTTCTGCAACAAAAAACAATCGTATTCAGATAAGTAATCTGTTCCAGATCATATCTGTAGAAATAAAAAATGGGAACTTTTAGAAATTGCACAGGCAATATTTTTCAGCATCCAATTTGAATATGAGCATATAACTCTTGTTCAGTTCCGTAACTCTTGTTCAGTGCCACACAATGAGCATATAACCTGATTATAGATCAACAACCAACTCTATAAAACAATAAAAGACACTCGCATTGCAAATTATTAGCATGCCTATGGTGACAAAACTGACCTGATGCACTTCATGCAATAGAACTTCATGCCACTTCATCATATCAACTTTAACTAATTTCTGTGAATAGAGAATATATTAGTTTTGTGTTATATAAACCAGTTCCAAAACAAAATGGGCATGTGTAAAATAGAACATGAAAATCGTCCCCTTTATGCGATATAAACAAAAATAGAATAGGTACATACTTGGATCCGAAAAGCACTACGAAATACACAAGAGCTAACTATACGAACAGTCAAGCTTATATGTGACTAATGTGGCATATGACAGGATATTAGAGCTGCCAACCAACCACTCATATCAATACTCTGTGTCCTTGTATCGGCACATATGGTATAATAGGTAGTAAATGAAGTTATTGTTTCAAAATAAAGATAATAAATAGCCCATTACAGATTTTAGTTAGACTTACAGGTGTGCAACAGTTGTGCAAAAAACTATAATGGACAGCAGGCTGCAAGCCAGTGTTCCAAAGCAGATAAACAACACAGTATCTTCTTCAACAACCAATTACTTATTAGCTTTCTAAATCGTATCTAACTACCAAATAATTTGCTACAATTTCCCAAAGCAAAACTGTCAGGCATTGTAACTTTTTCTAGGCTTTGAGAAATACGATTTGATTTACCATGGTGGTAAAGCACTTAGCTGTAGTAACTGAGGTTATTGGTAAATGCCTATTGAAATGGTTTTGGCTGAAGCCTGGAGTCAGTAGTAACCTCATGGTTTTCTTATAGTCACAAAAAGCACAATCCTAATAGTCCGATACTGACAAGTAATAACTCCACTACTCTCTAGGGTAAAATAAAAAGGTTACAGCACATCAGCACCTTGACCTCTTGCAAGTGCAAACCAGCTAATGAATGCCACTACAGTGGGTCTCAAAACGTGCACAGTGATTGCCTACACACATGTTCAGATCATTACCAATTAGAACAGTGATGCATGCCGAAACACATGCTGCACCCAAGGTTAGAGTTGCTGTGATCTACAAAAAAAAGAAACGTCAAGGCCGTTAGCTAGGTATTTCATGTATGAAAAAAAACACTTAGGAAAGGTGGCTCCTTTTTAGCAGAAAGAAACAAATACACATAATCATGTAATTATACTGCCTTAATCTACAACAAATAACAGATGGTTTTCTTATTGAGTAGCCTGAAAATATATGACTCACCCCATCTCCGATGGTTAATATACATACAGCCTTAGGGTTCCGCAAAGAACGTCTAACAAGAAGTGCGTAAATATCCATAATGGTCAGTGAAAGGCTCCACAAGCGTTGCAAAATGGCTGCTGCAAGAAGTTAACAAATCAAAGGAACTACCATCAGGTAATCTTTTAGTCAAAAAAAGGAAAGAAAATACATTGTTCTAAGTTATAACAATAATATCTTGAGTGACAAATCTTGGACTTTTATGGTGCCTAAGTACATCTCAAAAATTAAGACAGATGAACCTGGTCTGTTTATGTAGTTATCAATACTATCCCCAATATTCAATACTGGCCCGATGCAAAATGTAGATTTCAAAATGTTTTCCTCAAAGACAAGCAATGAAGAGGGAGTATCCAGCTACCGTTGATGAAGGCTGATCCCCCGATAGACGACGAAGCACACAGAAGCGAGAAGCACCGACCTGTATTCAAACAACACACACGAATGAAGTACACATTAATCATTGCGACATTGCATAAATGAAGTACACATCAATTGCAGGCAAGCAATAATCAAGTTAGATTGAATGACTAAAAAATGTAACTTGTTTCCACCAAGTTAACAAAAACCCATGCCATGATCGCGTGCAACAAGCTCCTGATGCTGGTTAATCATAATCCATATCAAAAGACAAAGATGGATCACTTACAAAATAACTACAGAAAACACCTGTGGGTTGCTTTTGTATAATTAAGGATATGTAAAAAATGGCTCATGACATGCTAGCAGAAGAAATTATATCTGCTATCACAACTTAGTCAGTAAAGTAAAGCCACCTCTTTACTTTGTAGAGAAGGATAGTTATACATGCATGATGACTAATGTGATAAAGATGAAATAAGCGGCTCTCATAAAAGGGTAAATTACAGGATCCCCTACGTGCGTAAGCGTAAAGAATGAAACATTGAACACTCTCTAAATCTCTTAATTATTAACTCCAGCAACATCCAAAATCCAAAGAGCTACGGACCCAACTTTTACCACAATTCGCAACTATGGAAATCCTCAATGTAGCAAAACCTACAGGACAACTCTAGATCGAGCAATCCATGAAACAATTTGGCAGTAAGATGCCCTAGTCGAAGTGCATAAGATATTATACAACATCTCTCGGAAGAAAAATAGTACAATTTTGGCCATAATCTATCAGAATCTAGTATGTATCAGTAAACACCACCTGTTTTCGTCATAATCTGCAACTACAGCAAAGCAGGATACGATTTCTAGACCAGATCTCAAACACGTGCCGCTTCAATTGTTTTGAGCACGACTACAAGGCCCAATGCAAATCCTTGCCTTGCAAACTGCAGATAAGTTCATCCTAGACTCACTTCTAACCTCTCTAGAAGAAGAGATGCCGCGGATGAGCTGCCGGATTGCATACCGCAACGAGGCCGCGTAGTTCTCTGTGCCATCGTCCTTCTCGGCCTCCATCCGAGAGCCCGTCACCATCGCCGCTACCATCTTCCCTTCCGCACCCTTCTCGTCGCCCTCTACACCTCCTGAGCTCGCAACAAGCGCCTCGCCATGGCCTCCTCACCGACACATCCGGTGATGCGAGTCCTGAACACGTTCATGTGCGGCCCGCCGCATACCGGGAGCGGGCGAGGAGAGGCGCACACAGCGGCCTCCGCCACAGAATCGCGCATTGCCATCCTGGATTGCAATCCACACAAACACAAGATAGATCGATGATCTCCGGACTGGGGCCTCCATGGGGGGCATCTGGAGCGGGGGGGGCGAAGAACGGATCGCTGCCACTCGGATCGAGAGGGGCGCGGCGGCGTTCTGACGGGAGAGGCACAGCGGGATTAGGCGCGGTGGGGAGTTCTCGGATCGGGGCACTGGGAGGAATGGGGACTTGTGAGATCATGTGATGAAAAATTGGTTGAATGGTGAAATTGGCAATGTAAAGTGATTTTGATTATAACATGTGTGGTGCTTGTGCATGTGCCATGTTGAGATAATTATTATGCTGGTGATAGCATGATGGATTACCTTGATGCAATGCACTCATGTGAGTGGTTGCATGGATTGACTTTGAGTCAAGTCGTGGACTTGTGCTCGTGCAGTTTTCTGTGTTTATTCATGTGCGGTGTTGCTCGAGGCTAACGTGGTCGATGTGGGACCGGAACTAGGTTTATGGAGGAACTGAGATTCGGGACTAGGTTCAGGGAGGAATCGAGGTCTTGGTGGTCAAGGATGTCATGCGGGACGTTCGGGCTAGACAACATGCACATGGAGGCTGGTTAGTCACGTAATTACAGCAGGTGGGCTATACTTACGTGCAAGAGTTGTTTTTGGCCACGTTGGGCCAAGTTGAGATAGATACGAACTCTTTCCATGTTGGAAGTGGAGTTGTAGTCAATCTCTGTAAGTTTGCTCTGTATAAATAGGGGGAGGTGTCCCCTGTTTATTGTAAGGCGAGCGTTCAGGTTTGAGGGTTTGTACTCTTGTGTTGGAGTACTTTAGACAATGAAATAAAAATCAATCTTCCAGAGAGCTTCTTCTTGCGGTTGTGATTTGCTTTTGGTTTCGACATAGTTGATCAATCGCTTGAAGTTTTGTTCATCGCAGCAGTCACGAAGTTCATCACGGAGTTCGGTTCTTTGCAAAGGTATCATCTTGCGAAGGTAATATCTTTTGATCCGTAGATCCGATCGGATTGATTCTTATTGTGTTTGATTCGTAATTGAATCTAGTTTCTACAGTTAAAATTTCACATCAATCCAACGGTTAGATCTTCAGTAATTTGTGGTCGCCCAGATTGATGTCCCCTTTCCTTTATTGCTCGCGTGGTCGCCCAGATTCAGTCATCTTGTGAAGGACATAACTTTAGATCCGTAGATCCGATTGATCTGATTCTTCTTTTGTTAGCTGAGGAATTGAGTCTAGTTTCTACAGTTAAAAGTTCACATCAATCCAACAACTAGATCTTCAGAATTTTCTATTTTAGTGGACGTGTATCGGTCTGCTCGCCCAGATATGTGCGCGTGGTCGCCCAACTGCTCACGTGGTCACCCAACCTGCTCGCCCAAGTGTCCTCTGCTGCGCCCAGTGTCCCATCTTGGTCGCCAGTGCCCTCTTGATCGCCAGTGCCCTACTGCCGCCCAGTGCCCAAACCGCTTCGCCCAAGTGTCTCTTCGTGTCGCCAGTGCTCAAGCCGGTCGCCCAAGTGCTCAAACCGTCGCCCAAGTGTTCTCTTGGTCGCCCAAGTGCTCTCTTGATCGCCCGAGCTTCTAAACTGGTTTCCCAACTTTGTGAACCGGTTTTCAATCAATTTGAGTTTGAATTGGGGTGTTTCAAAAGTTTAAAAATAAGATTTTAGCTTCCGCAATCATTCACCCCTCGATTGACGCCATCCGATCCTACAAGTGGTATCGAGCAAGGTTGAGGTATGGCGTCGAGATAAGTATGTTAATCGTCCTCCTATGCTTAATGATTCAAATTTTTCTTCTTTGGAAAAGTCGCATGCAATCCTATATTGAAGCTCAAGGTAATGATGTTTGGCGCAAAGTCTCTCACGATATGATGTTCTGATATAATCACTAATGATAATAAAGCGAGCGTTGATTTAAATGCTAAAGCTAAAAACTTGATTTTTCAAGGAATCTCTGAAAAAAGAATTTGATCGAGTTTCTCATTTACGTTCGCACATTAGGTTTGGAAGACATTATGTGACTATCATGAAAGTTCAACTAAGATTAAGAAAGTCATAAAAATATTTACCAAAAGGACTTTTCTCGATTTTGTTATGAGACCGGTGAATCAATTGATGATCTTTACTCTTGATTTGAGAAAATTTTGTGCAATTTGCGTGGTGTTGGAGTTAACAATCGATGAGAGGAGAATGCTAGTAAGATTTTGAGATCTCGACTTGAATGGCGCATGGTTATTCTGCAATCAATCAAACTGTTGATTTGGATCGTTGACCATGGATGATCTCAGATTCTAGGTTGAAAACTTATGAGATGGATTCCTTGTCACCTAGAGATGATAAATCCTCTACACATGCACTTATTGCTAACCCCAAAGACTTCGTCTGCGGATTACCATCTTTTGTTTCCTTATGCGCATTGGCTTCCTTTTCGGATGAGCAGTTTGAGATGCTTCTGAAGAAGATCTTGTGCTCATCTCCTCACGTGCTTTTAAAGCACTCAACAATGTGAGGATGAGGCGTGGAAGCACAATTCGGATTCCTTCAATTGCTTTGAGTGTGGACTTCCGGGCATATTAAAACAAATTGTTCCAAGTTGAAGAAGAAGGAAGAAAGGAACCAACAAGAACGTAGCTCAAGACACGCTACTCCTAGGCGCCTCCAATTTTCAAAAAGTTGCTAAGAAAGTATTTGCCGTCATAGAGGAGTGTGATCTTAGCGATGTAGACTTTGAGAGTGATAATGAGCCACATAACAAGAAGAAGGACAAGAAGGAGATTCCGATGATGACTTCATAGGCATGTGTTTCATGACCGGAAGGGATAGCGACAACGACTCCGATCTTGATGAGGTGAGACCTTCCTATGATGATCTTGAGTATGCCATGATTAAATTAGCTTGAACTTAAAAAATCTAAGAAGGCTCTTAAAGAAAAAGATCTAGAAATTGATAGTTCCAATTCGAAATTGCAAGACTTAGATCTTTAATTCTCGATGATGATTCTTGCAAATCTTGTGATGTGTTACAATCTGAAGTTATTGCCTTAAGGAAAGTCCATGTTTCTTTGTTAGAGCAAGTTAATCTTTGAAAAGAAAGAAAATGAGAAACATGTGAAAAATGCTAGTTGTTCAATTGTTGATTTGCATGATACAACTCAACTTGTTCTAAATGTGCTATCTTTGGAATTGAAGTTGCATGATGCAAATGCTAGGGTTTCTCAAATGACAGATGCTATGCTCACTCATGAAGTTCTCTCATGCTTAACTTATGCATAAGCGAAAGGAAAAGTGGACGTTCCATGTAATAACTGTTTAACTCTTTCTCGAAAGGTTGATTACTTGGAAAAATCTTTAGAACGGTTCACTCTTGGAAAGAAAAACCTAAACATGATTTTAGATCAATCAAAAGTCAATTACTCATCACAAAGGTTTAGGTTTTGATTCTTATGCTCATTATAAATCGCATGCTCCTACCGTTGTTAAGACACTTGAAAGAGAAAACTTGAGATTGCAAATGAACCTAAGAAAACGGTTTTCAAATCTCTTTGGTGTGTTATCTTCTACTATGATGAATGTAAATGTTATACATTACTAAACTAAACATCATGTTAAGTATACTTGCACTCATTGTGGTAGAGATGGACACTTAGTAGATTTTTGCTTTAGACTAGCCAAACAAAGAAAAAGAAAGAGAAGACTAAGGCTAGGTCTAATTTCAGAAGGCACATTTTACTCCTCATTTTGTGCCTAGGGTGATGCAAACACCTTTTGTTGCAAGAAATACTGGAAAAAGGTAAATCTGATTTTGTGAACAAGCATACTCGTGTTGTGCCTACTGTCGTGTGTCTCAAGATCGGATTCCCAAATGCTTTATTTCTAACCCCATCTGAGGCCTCGACATCTTCTTGTGTTATGTAGATTTTCGAGAATGGGTTAGAGAACGAAGCTTAGTGGATCTTGGTCTTTTGCAAGATGAGATCAAGACTTGGATGGTTCTCACCCTTGAGATGGTTTCAAGAAGCATGTGCAATAATTCTTCATCTACTTTGTGAGCTATCTCGATACACTCATGTTCTTTACATTCACAGATATCTAATTGTGGCATGAGATGAAATGATTGTTCATATGCTCATTTGTATCCTGGCATGTTCAATAATGTTATATTTTATATCATGCCTTTCATGCTTTGAATTCACTTATCATGATTCATGCCTATGCTTAATTGAACATACCATGATAACTCAAGCTCATGTATATCATCTCCTCTCTGTTGATATCATTGGTTATCCATTTGAGGGGGAGTTATTGGTTATTGGTGAAAATTCCTTTCGGTTGCCTTTTTGGGAGGTTTGTTCTTTCAGTCTTTTGTTTTAAAAATAACAGGTGACAATTTTGAAGAAGTTTTTTTTGGATGCTTGTTTTGAGGGGGAGTTTTATGCCAAGTCTGCTACTTAATGAGCTTATTTTATCATATTTCTTTATATATTATGTAATTGAGCTTATATATGATAATCTAAATTGCTTTACTTGAACTAAAAGTGACATTGCGGAATTCCTTGGTTTGACTTTCTATAGCTAATACCTTGTGATATCTTGCTTCTATAGGCTTGATAATGAATCGTCTTAACAAATTTGGGTTATGAAGCATGTGTATTTTCAGCTTTACTCTTTCATAGACCATTTAATCACTTTGCATGTTTACAATAAAAGAAAATGGAATAAAAAAAAGGGGGCTTAAATCTGCAAGAAGCTTGTCAAAATTATCAAAATGTGCAAAAGTTTCAAGATGTATGCTTCAAGCATGCCATTCCCTAAAAGATAAGATGTATGCTACAAGCATGCCATTCCCTAAAAGATAAGATGTATGCTTCAAGCATGCCATTCATTGAAAATAAAAGAAGTATGCTTCAAGCATGCCACATGCGCCATCTTTGTATCAAGATTAATTTGGTCTACTAGATCGGAGTTGAAACTACTTGCTTGCCCTGAGTTGTTAGTTGCTTCATTTTTTGGCCTAGTTTTTTCTGTCAAGATTTTGCTTAGTACTTGGCTATAGTTGATTAAATTGAGGATGAGATGCATGTCACTCCCTAACTTGTTAAATAATATTAAGTTCATGTATTATGCTTATTATGTGATCTATAAGGTTATATGATCAAGGAAGCTCATTGGTTCTTGTCTTGGCACTCATTGGTTTTTTTTCCTTGCTGAAATCATTGTCAAAGGGAGAAGAAAGCTTACATTCAGGGGGAGAAGTAAAATGTTTTATTGTCAAAAGGGAGAAATTTTGGAGTTCACACACAATTTGGTTTCCTTTTAGGGGGAGATTTTTCACTTGGCTTTTTTATCACTTTGCTTTGTGTTTTAAAATGAAATTTCTTAAAATCTTTTCTTGTGAGGTTAATGCCAATGTTCAAGTCCAAATGGTGTTGCCAATGTTTTCATCAAGGGGGAGATTGTGAGATCATGTGATGAAAAATTGGTTGAATGGTGAAATTGGCATTGTAAAGTGATTTTGATTATAACATGTGTGGTGCTTGTGCATGTGCCATGTTGAGATAATTATTATCTTTGGTGATAGCATGATGGATTACGCTTGATGCAATGCACTCATGTGAGTGGTTGCATGGATTGACTTTGAGTCAAGTCGTGGACTTGTGCTCGTGCACTGCTTTCTGTGTTTATTCATGTGCGTGTTGCTCGAGGGAACGTGGTCAATGACGGACCGAACTAGGTTCATGGAGGAACCGAGGTTCGGACTAGGTTCGAGGAGGAATCGAGGTCTTGGTGGTCAAGGATGTCATGCGGGGCGTTCGGGCTAGACAACATGCACATGGAGGTCGGTTAGTCATGTAATTACAAAGCAGTGGGCTATACTTACGTGCAAGAGTTGTTTTTGGCCACGTTGGGCCAAGTTGAGATAGATCTGAACTCTTTCCATGTTGGAAGTGGAGTTGTAGTCAATCTCTGTAAGTTTGCTCTGTATAAATAGGGAGGTGTCCCTGTTTATTGTAAGGCGAGCGTTCAGGTTTGAGGGTTTGTACTCTTGTGTTGGAGTACTTTAGACAATGAAATAAAAATCAATCTTCCAGAGAGCTTCTTCTTGCGGTTGTGATTTGCTTTTGGTTTCGACATAGTTGATCAATCGCTTGAAGTTTTGTTCATCGCAGCAGTCACGAAGTTCATCACGGAGTTCGGTTCTTTGCAAAGGTATCATCTTGCGAAGGTAATATCTTTTGATCCGTAGATCCGATCGGATTGATTCTTATTGTGTTTGATTCGTAATTGAATCTAGTTTCTACAGTTAAAATTTTACATCAATCCAACGGTTAGATCTTCAGTAATTTGTGGTCGCTCAGATTGATGTCCTGCTCGCCTGACTGCTCGCGTGGTCGCCCAGATTCAGTCATCTTGTGAAGGACATAACTTTAGATCCGTAGATCCGATTGATCTGATTCTTCTTTTGTTAGCTGAGGAATTGAGTCTAGTTTCTACAGTTAAAATTTCACATCAATCCAATAACTAGATCTTCAGAATTTTCTATTTTAGTGGACGTGTATCGGTCTGCTCGCCCAGACTATGCGCGTGGTCGCCCAACTGTTCACGTGGTCACCCAACCTGCTCGCCCAAGTGTCCTACTGCTCGCCCGGTGTCCCATCTTGGTCGCCAGTGCCCTCTTGATCGCCAGTGCCCTACACCTTCGCCAGTGCCCAAACTGCCGCCTAAGTGTCCTCTTGGTCGCCTGTGCTCAAACTGTGCTCAAGTGTTCTCTTGTCGCCAAGTGTTCTCTTCGTCGCCAGACTTCTAAACTGGTTTCCCAACTTCGTGAACCAGTTTTCAATCAATTTGAGTTTGAATTGGGGTGTTTCAAAAAGTTTAAAAATAAGATTTTAGCTTCCGCGCAATCATTCACCCCTCCTCTGATTGACGCCATCCGATCCTACAAGACTGGGAGCGATCGATGCGCATCTGGGGCGGGCCCAGGGGTTGGAAGAACGCCTGGTTCGGTTTTTTTTCGATGTAAAGGTGGGTTGTGGTGGAGAACGGACTTCCACCAACTTAAAATTAGAAGTAGTATATATATATAAACTAATTAGTCACTCCGAGGGAACTCCCACAATTACCACAAAAGATCTGACTATTTATTTGATGAATTTAAAGTATAACTGCTTAATTTAAAAGATAGAATCCATTTCATATACAATTAAAATTACTTGAAATTAGAAATAAAATAAATAAAAATAGCAATTTGATTTCTATTCAACTTCCAATGTAACGTCCATAAATTAAATTGGAAATCACCATGTTTGGCCCGAGTTGAGAACAGAGGCGCGCCGTCCACCATGTCAAGCTCACCAAGATCAGCCGCAATGCGGAAAAGTTTGTATACGGTACAAGTATCGACCCGTATTTACAAATTGATACAACATATTCTCGTATTTACAAAAGGCACAACCATTACCGGAGATGAGAATTACAAATGTTGTATACCGGTTTTATCGAGGCTCTGTCCGGGGGACCGGTCGGAACCAGTGGGAATTCCCTACCAGTAGCCCGTTTGGTGCCTGTGAGGACGTCCGACCAGCGGCCCTGTCGAAGCGCTCCAGAAGACTAAGAAAAATATGATCTTGAAATGGATGTATACTTCGGTGTGGGGTACCCTTGGTATGAGTATTCGTTAGTAGCCCCCGGGGCCGTCCTGAAACGCAGGCGTTCCTGGATGGACCATTCGTTTTCGGTCGACGCAGTTTCCTCAACAGCGCTGTGTTGCATAACGAAGCAGCGGGTCTTCTCGGAGGTGGCCATCCTGCATGGCGGGTCCGACCGCTCTTGACTGGTCGGTTTTGACCGGGTGTGCGTGTTGCACTTGGGTGGAAGTGTTGAGCCCCCGAGCGGTCAAGAAATTGGTCGGGGGTTACCTGGTAGGTGTGCATCCGTCTGGCGAATCTGATGGGCCTAGCAAGGGGCCCAAGCCCCGAGCGGTCGGAGGGCTAACCTCGCTAATGGAGTCCGACCGAATTGGTCGGTTAGTTTCGACCGGTGCGTCTTGGCGCACCTTGGGTGTAGCCCCGAGCCTGGCGGGTTGAAGAAATTGATCGGGGTTACCTTTGCCAAACGGACCCGACTGACTTGGCTGGTACGGATACCTGGATGCCTTGTAGCGAGGCTGTGGTTCCCGGAGCGCTCATTTTACATCGTAGCTAGACGCGGCCGTGGTCGGCAGGGAGGTCCAGATGCCTTCGCGAGAGGTTCTGGTTCCCAAGTGCTCGTTTTACGTCGTAGCTAGACGCGGCCGTGGTCGGTGGGGAGGTCCAGATGCCTTCGCGAGAGGTTCTGGTTCCCGAGTGCTCGTTTTACGTCATAGCTAGACGCGGCCGTGGTCGGCGGGGAGGTCCAGATGCCTTCGCGAGAGGTTCTGGTTCCCGAGTGCTCGTTTTACGTCGTAGCTGGCCGAACACCGTGCTCGTGGAGCTACAAACGGGTTATCCGAGTAGGCCTTGGGGATCCCCCCGGTAAGGGATCCCTTAGCGATCGTCCTCTGGCGGGCGTCCGACTACTGAGGCAACCCATAAAAACCTTTCTTTACTCGGTCGATGTCGGACCCCGAAAGCGTAAGAACTCGGGCGCACTGGCTGCCACCCTTTCGAGGGGCTTCGCGGGAGAGTTTGAAGTATGGTCTCGGACGCGAGTTAAGGCGATTGGGTCGTCCGTCAACCCAACTAGAGACCCACCGAGGGTTCACCTTGAGCCTACCCCTCGCTCGATTTGCCTGGTGGGGCGATCGGGGATCCACTTGGTGGATTTTTCCCTATGCGCCCGCAAGCAGGTCTTAATCGCGAGGCATTCACGCCCTCTCGCCACCTCGAGGCCACTGTGGCCCGGTGGGCTTTTCCTACCTACTTCGGCCCGGCCGGAGCTGGCCCGGAAGCGGAAATCGGGAGGTCGCAGGGGCATTCTACCCGAAATGATGCCCTGGCGCCTCCTGCTCGCATTTAATGCGTGTGCGGAAATTAAATGCGAAGCGAAATGATTGGGAGTGATGCGTCTCACCAGCGTGGCGGTTCGAATAGACAGGCGACGTTTCATCCGAGATGAGGTCTTGGTCAGCATTCGCTCGGTCGGATGTGTGCTCGGCTGATGCCTGTTTTGGCTGGTGCCTGTTCGGCGCCCATAAATTCTGCGCTGGAGGGTGCTACGACATGCTTCTGCCTTTGCTTTCGCCGCCCCTTTGTTCTTGCCTTCCTCACCTCCAGCCTTTGCCTGAGACGAAAGAAAAGAAAAAAAAGGAAACAAGGGAATCGGGAGAGGGCCTCTTACATTCCTCCCCTCCGATTTTCGATTGTTTGCGCTTCGGAGATGTCGTGGTCGGAGTGCACCGCCACCCAAATTTCAATGCCAGCGCATTGGAGAGAGAAATGATTCCTCCCCGCAGATGTCTCGAAGTGGAGAGTGCCGACGGGGACTCTTGAACCAGCCTTGAGGAGGGAGATCGTGGTGCACTTTGGTTTTATGGCGCAGTTTGGACTCCCGCTTCATCCTTCGTCTCGGGATCGCTCCACTACTACGGGTGGAGGTGCACCACCTCAATCCCAGGCGTGCTCCATATAGCGATCTTCATGTGTGTGTGAAGCATTCCCGGGATCGAGCCTCCTTGGGCGCCGTGGAAGTACTTCTTCTCCTTGGGTTGTGGAGAGACAAGGCGGCGGATGCTACGGCGTCCATGGGAGGGCGCGCCTGCAGTGCGCTCCGGTCATGGTCGAGTACATCCTTTGAAGTTTTAACATCGAGCAGGGGTGGCATTCCGAGTGGTTCTCACGCCGGAACACAGGAGGCAATGCCCAGTCTTCCTTCACCGCCTCCTCCCGAGTTGAAGGACGAATGGGGCTGGGGCCCCGATCAAAGGGAGAAGAAGAAAGTGGCGCTGATCTGTAACGTCCCGAAATTTTCCTAGATTTAATTTTTGGAGTTTTTAAAAATTTATGAATTAAACAACCCTTATTTGCATTTAATTTCATTTAATTGAATTTATCTGAATTTTTGGGATTTATTGGATTTAATAAACATTTATTTAAACTATCCTTCTCTTGATTAATCAATATCAGAAAAAATATTTATTAAAAATAAATGAAAATATTTTATCTAGGCTCAAAATACTCAAAAATATTTTCTAGAATTTTTCGAGCATTTTTATTGCCCTAATCATTTACTTTGAATTATCGGATTTATTTTTATTGAGAAAAGATGAGTAATTCGTTAGCTACAGTATCGGGCCGAGCCCAACACTGTGCTGATGCCGAAACCCTAATCGCCGCCCATCCTCCACCGTCGGATCTGGATTGAATGGCTGCGATTGAATACCGTTTCGCCGAAGCTGAGGATCAATCGTCACCATTGGATCGCGATCGGACGGTCGATGTGACTGCTCAGTCTCGAGACGAAGCACTGTGCACCGCCGTCGCCGGTAGGGGGCCGAAGATCTTGTCAGGGATTGTGCGCGCGCCTCGAGGCATGTCCGAGCGAGAGGAGTATATCTCCGTGTTCAGCACTTCACCCCGCTCATTTCACCTCATCTCTCTCGCTCAGCCGTCCACCGTAGCACGCGCAATAGCTCGCCGTAGTAGCCGCTCTCCTTCGCCTCGGTTCTTCACCGTTTGCGCCGTCGTCCGTCGTTCCCCGCCGCAACCAAGGCCCGCTCCGAACTCGTCGTGCCAAAGGCGCATCCGGTGTGGTTACTTCTTCCGTGGAGGCGCCGGAAGCGCCGTCGCCCGTGCATCTTCTCCAAGTCCGTGACCGGTAGCCGCTTTTTCTTCGACTCCTCGCGTGCAACCACGGTAGTCGATTTCCATCCGAGCGCTCGAGGTGAGGCCACGTGGTCCATTAACGATATCTGCTTCGGTTAGACTTGCGCCGTTGGATTTGAATCAACGATCGAAATCCGTGGGCGTGGCTTGATACTTCCTCATGGCGTGTCGGTCGATGACATGTGGGCCGGCGCCGTTCACCGGGCCACTCGTCAGTGGGTGGACCACCCGGTCGTCTTGACGTCGGCATGACGTCATCTGGGACCCACCTGTCAGTGTCCGTGAGTGACGTGGCTCATTCCTGTGCTGACACGTGTCACCGAGGGAAATAAATCCGGATTTTCAGTATAAAAATAAAAGGATTAATTCGGTTATTCATTTATTGAATTTCAGCAAATTTGTAAATGCTATAACTTTCGCATTTTAACTCGGATTTGGGTGATTCCAGTGCCCAAAAATTTGTAAAATTATAAGCTATTTAATGGTGAATTTTCTTTTATTTTTGGTGTTTATGTTTCTGTCCGTATTGCATAGTTATTGTGTGCTTTCTTGTACCGATTAGACTCCGAGTCGCCGGAATTCGCCGAGGGAGAATTTGAAGACCCGTCGCAGGCCTCGGACCAAAACCAATCGCTTTTTGAAGGCAAGTCATGCTTTGACCATTTTGCGCCTAGTTTTCAAAGTATATTTTGATTTTCATATTGCATGCTATGTTAAATACAAATGCTATTGATTAAATTGGGAAAAGGTAGATAAAAGCCAAACTTGTTTATGCCACCTTGATTATAATGTATATATGCCACAAAACCTTGTCACCCTAAGATGTTTAACATGTTGGATGCTATTATGACGCCAACACGGGAGGCTAGACCGTGATTAGTCGCTTAGCCGCTTATATGCGTTGAATGTCTTTCAAATTGCAATCGAATGTTGACTAAACAATTATGGAACGCATTTCGAAATAATGCGATGATGTCATGAAATGGAATTGAGGGTAGCGACCTGTGCGGTTCTACTTGTTCAACGAAGTGGGCATTGGCATGTGTTGCAATAATGCAAAAGCTGGGTGGGAAATGATTTGGACCGGCAAGTGGCAAGAGGGCTTCGTGCGGAGTGGGCCTATGTGGCAGGGTTGTATGAAAGATTGTGAAGGCCGTGTCTTGAGAAGTATAAAATGGATGTCTTGCCCGGACAATTAAGGACTTAACCTTGCGAGCCTTTGAACCGAAGTTAAGTGTACAACCACTTGTCCTATGGGGCGGACCTAGTTAAGTAGGTTTCTAACCTCTTTCCTTTGAAACCTCGGGGTGACAAAGGCACACAGTGCAATCAGAGGGAAGCGTACTGTGCTACTGCTTGGTACCCATTCAGCAGTACTTGCTCTGTCTAAACTTGACTCTGAGTGAGGGAAGTGTTAGAAGGAAATGTCGGAGGGTTCAACGGTTAAATGTTAGTCTCTGAAAGACTTTGTTGCAATCAATCGCTGTGTGGTGGCGATCGATCTGTGGGTAAAGTGTCTGACCTCTGCGAGTGTGTGTGTGAATCTATTGAATAGCCGTGTCATGATCTTGGACATTGCTTTCGGTGATTCTGATCAAGGGTTAGATTTTGAAAATAAAAATGTGGAATGGATGGTCAGGTGCCAAAAGAATCAAATTAGGGCAGTGCCAAACCCTTGGAAAGGAATTGAAAATTAATTATTATTAATATTGATTTATTGCTATTAATCTAATAGGATTACTGCTTAAAGAAATCTTTGCTTTGAGCAAAATAACCAATTAAGCCTTTTCCTTGGAATAAGCCATGCATGTAGTAATAGAATCGCATTGTGCATGACTTGTTGAGTATGTTGTATACTCACCCTTGCATCGACAAAAACCTCGGAAGAAGAAGTCATGCGGCTTGGAGGAGGAGTTCATTGAAGACCAGGGAGGACTAAGGGGTTGAGCACTTTCAAGAGTCTTGTGGCTATGAAGGGTTCATCGTTTTACTTTTGCTTCCACCGATAAACTTGTGCTACTCTATTATTTATCGCCTCTTGTGAATTGATGTAAAAGCGACCATAAGGTCACGAAACTTCGTTATTATTTATGCTTGAAGTACTTTATTATTAATTCAGCGTGTATGATTGTGGTACTTCAACTTTGTTCGATCTGTGTGTACTAGCGTGATCTGGACTAGTCTGAGAATACACAGAGTGTCCGAATCAAGTAAAAATTCGGGACACGACAGGATGGTATCAGAGCCATACTGACTGTAGGACTTAACCCTAGTTAGACTGGTCGTTTTAGAAAGGACAAAAGCTAATTTCTAAAGACTAAAAATTTGACAAGAATAATCAATGAAATCTCGACTTATCCCTTCTTCCTTACTTCATACCTCTGCTGTATTTTTACATTATACGTATTCTTTTAAAATTGTTGTTACGACGTTGCTTTGGCGGATGCGGATGGTTCACTCTTCGGCGAAGGCCACGGAGGCTACGTTGCGAGCTCTGAGGATGCTCCGGTGTTGGCGAGCTTCACCGAATCCACTCTACAAGTCCCGCACCGGATAGTCAGCGGGATTGCTCGCGGATGGGAGACGACTCTTACCTTATGCGCGCCGGAGCACGTGCTAGTCGTCGCTCGCCTCGCGATGAAGCGAAGCTAGCTCTGGCGGGCATACAGAGTGTGCCCGGTTGCGCTGCGTCGGATCGCGAGACCACGGCTACGGCTGTGGGATACCGCTTCTGTGCACCCCGCGGGGAGGACCCTATGAGCTCGCTTGGAGCTAGAGGGCACGACGCCGTCGTGCACAAGCGCGTGTTCGCCATTGCCACAGAGGAGGTCATAAACGCCACGACTTGAGCTTGAGCGGTGTACTGCGTTACGGAGGAGACCGAGGTTGCTCTGAGGGAGACCAGAGAAACGCTGTTCGAGAGGATCGCCGAGTGGAGGAGGCTCTCTGATCGGGAGCCGGACGCCGTCATGGAGCTTCGGCAGACGACGAGGAGGAGCAGCCCCAGCCAGAGGGCCAAGCAGCAGTGGTGCCCCAGCTGCACCGATGGGAGGGCATAGGGACGGTTGCCCGATGCAGCTCACCGCCGGTTTCACGTGATCGGCGAGCGAGCCAAGTTGGCTCGAGGTGATCTTTTGAGTGGCGGTGATCATCTTTTGCGTTGAGACTCAGTTGTGTTGAGTCGCGTCTTTTATTTCGAACATTAGTATGCGATGTTGTAATGAACAATTGGATGTGATGTTGTGACTGATTTTGTGGTTGCATAGTCCCTAGATTATGTAAGCAACCATACCTAATACTATTATGCTTGAATGTTTAATGGTTCTATTTAAGTTACACCTGTTTCCCCGTATAAGTTCTATGCTTGCCTATTCTTTTCCCCCCTTATCTCTAAACCCCCGAAGAAATCGACAGATGGTGAACACTCGCAACAACGGAGCAGGAGGCAGTGGTTCGCGCCCAGGAGGCAGTCAGAACGGTACACCACCACCACAGGCAGCACCGCCCGGTGGATATCAGAATCTAGGAGCATTTCTCGCGACCTGAGACTCAGTTAATGCAGACTATGATGGCCACGATTACAGCAGATCAACACTCAGGCAGTCGCCAACAATCAAGCTAATAACCATGGGCCACGTCCCTATTCAAGATTGTCCGAATTTATGAGGACGCGTCCGCCGACATTCTCAGGCAATGCCAGTCCACTAGAAGCAGATGATTGGTTGAGAACCATCGAAAGGAAATTGCACATAACGCGGTGTGAAGGAAACGAGAGGGTACTTTATGCCTCTCACCAGCTAGAGGGAACAATTTGCGAGAATGGTGGGAAAACTCTGCGCGCAGAGAACCCGCAGAAATTACATGGGAGGAATTCACCTTAGCTTTTCGTCAATACCATGTGCCGGAGGGTATCATGGAATTGAAAAAGGAGGAATTCAGGACGCTTAAACAAGGAGGCCAGTCAGTGGCTGATTATTTGAACAAGTTCACATAATTAGCACGCTACGCTCCAGAAGATGTAGCGACTGACAAGGCCAGACAATCCTGTTTCTTGAAGGGACTTAACACAGGACTGCAGGTGGGGCTGATTACCCACACTTTCCTGGATTTTCAAGAATTGGTAAACAAGGCGCTCGTACTGAAGACAAGCGCAAGGAACTGGATGATAACCGTAAACGCCGCATGGCACAGCAAGGAGGACGCCATGGCCAGCAAAGACCAAGAATGATGCCTCAGCAGTTCCACAGGGTTCCGCAGGGAAACGTTGTCAGGACACCGCCGCCAATGCCAAGACCAGCCGGACAAACCCCTCAGACTCCTGTCAGAGTTAATAATCAGGGTAGTGGAAATCAGCAGATGGCGTGAAGGCGCCACTATAAGCCTGAACGAAACCGGACATTTCGCCAATATGTGCCCCAAGAAAGGAGGAGTGACCCGGTCGCTTCAACTTAGGGAGCACACCAGCCAAGACCCCTGTCCAAGGAGGAAGTCAGGACCTACACCGGTAGGGACTACGCGCAAGCATTCTCTCGAGGCGAGTCAATCACATTGCAGCAGATTTAAGTCCGAATGCCACGGACGTCGTGCTTAGTAAGTTCCTAGTCAACTCGATGCCACTCTGATATTATTTGATTCAGAGCTTCGCGTTCGCTTCGTTTCTCGGGATTTTGCGCGACAAATGATCTGGATATTGTTAACCTTAAAAGTACACTCCTAGTTCAATCTCTCGGATCGAACTCCGTTCTAAGGTCGGATGTTCTGGAGTTAAGTTAGTAATAAAAGGAGTAGAGTTCCTAGCGAACCTTATTATATTAGATACCCAAACCCTGGATATTATCCTGGGAATGGATTGGTTGACCAAACATAAGGCCGTATTAGACTGCGGACGGAGAGTTGTGTCTATTGAGAGCCCTGAAGGTAGGAAAGTGGAATTTCAAGCAGTAGCAGTTCGAGAAGGGTAGATGTTAGTGAACAATTTGGAAGCCGTCAGTATAAGAGATGTATCAGTGGTCAGTGAATACCCAGATGTTTTTCCCGAGGAATTACCAGGAATGCCACCAGACAGAGACATAGAGTTCGTAATTGACTTAGTGCCTGGAACAGCACCGCTAGCCAAGAGACCATATCGGATGTCCACCGAAGAGTTGGTAGAAATGAAAAAGCAAATTGAAGAGTTATTGGAAAAAGGATTCATCAGACCTAGCTCGTCGCCTTGGGGAGCACCGGTTCTATTCGTTAAGAAGAAAGACGGAAGTTTTCGAATGTGCATAGATTATCGTGCACTTAACGAAGTGACGATAAAGAATAAATACCCATTACCCCGGATAGAGGATCTTTTCGATCAATTAAGAGGAGCAGGAGTATTCTCCAAGATCGATCTCAGATCAGGATACCACCAGTTAAAAATCAAGACAGAGGACATACCCAAGACCGCATTTTCTTCAAGATATGGGCACTACGAGTTCACCGTTATGTCATTCGGATTGACAAATGCGCCTGCTTACTTCATGAACTTAATGAACAAAGTATTTATGGAATACTTAGACAAATTCGTAGTCGTGTTCATCGATGATATTTTGGTTTACTCGAAGACCAATGAAGAGACCGTAACATTTGAGATTAGTCTTTGGAGAAGCTAAGAGAAACAGCAGTTGTATGCAAAATTCAGTAAGTGCGATTTCTGGAAGAGTAAGGTAGATTTCCTAGGACACGTAATGACTGCCAAAGGAATCGCAGTAGACCCAAGCAAGGTTGAGACAGTACTGCATTGGGAGTCGCCAAAGACAGTTTCGCAAGTTCGGAGTTTTCTTGGAATAGCTGGTTATTACCGCCGATTCATAGAAGGGTTTTCCACAATTGCTAAGCCAATTACGCAATTGTTAAATAAGGAAAAGAAATTTGTTTGGACACCAGATTGCGAGAAGAGTTTTCAAGAATTGAAGAAAAGACTGACATCAGCACCAGTGTTAGTTCAGCCAGATGTGCACCAGAGTTTTGATATCTATTGTGATGCATCACGCCAAGGACTTGGATGCGTGTTGATGCAAAATGGAAGGGTAGTAGCCTATGCATCAAGGCAATTAAGGCCACATGAAAGGAATTACCCAACGCACGATCTAGAATTAGCAGTTGTAGTGCATGCCCTGAAGATATGGCGTCACTATCTTATCGGCAATAGATGTGAGGTGTATCTAAGATCATAAGAGCCTTAAATACATTTTCACCCAATCGATCTGAACATGAGACAAAGGAGATGGTTGGACCTGATCAAGGATTACAACATGGGTATCCATTATCATCCCGACAAGGCCAATGTAGTGGCTGATGCCTTGAGTCGAAAAGGTCATAGTCAGAATGCGATCGAGGAAGGAAGCGAGGAAGAATTGTGCAAGGACCTTGAAATTGAAATTGGAAGTTGTTAGGAAGGATTAAGTGGCGCGTTAGAGGTAAAGCCTATCTTGGAAGACCAGATTAGAGAAGGTCGAAAGAATGATGAGAAAATCAAGCGAATCAAAGCCAAGATGGAAGGAGGACAAGCGAAAGACTTTAAAATTTGATTTAACAAGGCATTGTGGATGAAAGAGCGTGTTGTGTACCTAACAAAAAGGAGCTGAAGCAGTTAATATCGGAGGAAGCTCATGACTCCAAGTATTCGATTCACCCAGGAAGTGCGAAAATGTATCAAGATTTAAAAGAGAGGTTCTGGTGGCCAAATATGAAGAGAGAGGTAGCTGAGCATGTAGCCCTATGTGATGTGTGTCAGCAAGTCAAAGCTATGCACCAGAGACCAGCAGGACTGCTGCAACCGTTGAAAATACCGGAGTGGAAATGGAAAAAATCGGGATGGATTTCATTACCAGACTGCCAAGGACGCAAGGAGGTTACGACTCCATATGGGTCATCGTGGACCGATTGACAAAAGTCGCACACTTCATACTAGTAAAAACCACCTATTCAGAAGATAAGTTAGCCGAGCTATACATGGCAAGGATCGTTTGTTTGCATGGAGTGCCAAGGAAGATAGTATCGGATAGAGGTACCCAATTTACCTCAGGATTTTGGGATAAATTGCATACAACAATGGGCACCCGTTTGAACTTGATCTGACTTATCACCCATGAGATGGATGGACATGAAAGAGTCAATCAAATATTAGAAGATATGTTAAGAGCATGTGCATTGGCATATACATCAACATGGGATAAATGTTTGCCGTATGCGGAGTTCAGTTACAACAATAGCTATCAGGCAAGTCTTCAGATGTCACCCTTCGAAGCATTGTATGGTCGACCTTGTAGGACGCCGTTAAATTGGAATGAGACGGGTGAGCGTTGTGTCTTCGGACCAGACATACTCCAAGAAGCCGAAGAGCAAATAACACTAATCAGAGAAAGGTTAAAGATCGCCGATCGAAGCGAGAAGAGTTATCACGAACAACATGCAGAGATTTGAGCTTTGAGCTGAAGATTATGTGTATCTCGAGTTCGCCGCTTAAAGGAGTTGAGATTTCACAAAAGGAAAACTTGCACCAAGATATGTAGGGCCGTTCAAGATCGTGGCCCGTAAAAGGCGAGGTCGCGTATCAACTGGAGTTACCGCAGTCATTAGCAGGAGTGCACAATGTCTTTCATGTATCACAACTCAAGAAGTGTCTTCGAGTTCTTGAAGAACAGACATCACTGGAAGAAGTTGAACTACAGGAAGACTTGACTTACAAAGAACAACCAATAAAAATTCGGATCTGATGGATCGGAAAACAAGGAGCAAAACAACTCGTTTACTGCGAGTTCGAAGGAGCAACCACACAGAAAGTGAGGCCACCTGGGAAAGAGAGGAAGATCTGAAAAAGGAATTCCCAAACCTATTCTCTAGTTAATCTTCGAATCTCGGGGACGAGATTCTGTTAAGGGGGGTAGGTTTGTAACGTCCCGAAATTTGCCTAGATTTAATTTTTGGAATTTTTAAAATTTTTTATGAATTAATCAACCCTTATTTGCATTTAATTTCATTTAATTGAATTTATCTGAATTTTTGGGATTTATTGGATTTAATAAACATTTATTTAAACTATCCTTCTCTTGATTAATCAATATCAAAAAAGTATTTATTAAAATAAATGAAAATATTTTATCTAGGCTCAAAATACTCAAAAATATTTTCTAGAATTTTTCAAGCATTTTTAGTGCCTAATCATTTACTTTGAATTATCGGATTTATTTTTATTGAGAAAAATTTGAGTAATTGTTAGCTACGATGTCGGTAAGAGCCCAACAACATCTTGATGTCGAAACCCTAATCGCCGCCCATCCTCCACCGTCGGATCTGGATTGAATGGCTGCGATTGAATACCGTTTCGCCGAAGCTGAGGATCAATCGTCACCATTGGATCGCGATCGGACGGTCGATGTATTTGCTTTCGATCTCGGGGCGAAGCACCGTGCACCGCCGTCGCCGTAGGGGGTCAAGATCTTATCGAGGATTGTCTTGCGCGCCTCGAGGCATGTCCGAGCGAGAGAGTATATCTCCGTGTTCAGCACTTCACCCGCTCATTTCACCTCATCTCTCGCCACGGTAGTCCACCGTAGCACGCGCAATAGCTCGCCGTAGTAGCCGCTCTCCTTCGCCTCGGTTCTTCACCGTTTGGCGCTGTCGTCTGTCGTTCCCGCCGCAACCAAGGCCGCTCGAACTCGTCGTGCCAAAGGCGCATCCGGTGTGGTTACTTCTTCCGTGGAGAGCGCCGGAAGCGCCGTCGCCATTGCATCTTCTCCAAGTCCGGCGACCGGTATGCCGCTTCTTCTTCGACTCTCGCGTGCAACCACGGTAGTCGATTTCCATCCGACGCTCGAGGTGAGGCCACGTGGGTCCATTAACAATATACTGCTTCGGTTAGACTTGCGCCGTTGGATTTGAATCCAACGATCAGGAAATCCCGTAGGCGTGGCTTGATACTTCCTCGCCGCGTGCAGTCGATGACATGTGGGGCCGAGCGCTGTTCACCGGGCCCACTCGTCAGTGGGTGGACCGCCGGTCGTGCTGACGTCAGCATGACGTCATCTGGGACCCACCTGTCAGTGTCCGTGAGTGACGTGGCTCATTCCTGTGCTGACACGTGTCGCCGAGGGAAATAAATCCGGATTTTCAGTATAAAAATAAAAGGATTAATTCGGTTATTCATTTATTGAATTTCAGCAAATTTGTAAATGCTATAACTTTCGCATTTTAACTCGGATTTGGGTGATTCCAGTGCCCAAAAATTTGTAAAATTATAAGCTATTTAATGGTGATTTTTATTTTATTTTTGGTGTTTATGTTGCTGTCTGTATTGCATAGTTATTGTGTGCTTGCTTGTCTGGAATTAGACTCAGAGTCACGAATTCGCCGAGGGAGAATTTGAAGACCCGTCGCAGGCCTCGGACCAGAACCAATCGCTTTTTGAAGGCAAGTCATGCTTTGACCATTTTGCGCCTAGTTTTCAAAGTATATTTGGATTTTCATATTGCATGCTATGTTAAATACAAATGCTATTGATTAAATTGGGAAAAGGTAGATAAAAGCCAAACTTGTTTATGCCACCTTGATTATAATGTATATATGCCCTGAAAACCTTGTCACCCTAAGATGTTTAACATGTTGGATGCTATTATGACGCCAACACGGGAGGCTAGACCGTGATTAGTCGCTTAGCCGCTTATATGCGTTGAATGTCTTTCAAATTGCAATCGAATGTTGACTAAACAATTATGGAACGCATTTCGAAATAATGCGATGATGTCATGAAATGGAATTGAGGGTAGCGACCTGTGCGGTTCTACTTGTTCAACGAAGTGGGCATTGGCATGTGTTGCAATAATGCAAAACTGGGTGGGAAATGATTTGGACCGGGGCAAGTGGCAAGAGGGCTTCGTGCCAGGTGGGCCTGTGTGGCAACGGGTTGTATGAAAGATTGTGAAGGCCGTGTGCCGAGAAGTATAAAATGGATGTCTTGCCCGGGACAATTAAGGACTTAACCTTGCGAGCCTTTGAACTGAGTTCCGTGTACAACCACTTGTCCGGTATGGGACGGACCTAGTTAAGTAGGTTTCTAACCTCTTTCCTTTGAAACCTCGGGGTGACAAAGCACACCAAAGCAAGCAGTAGGGAAGCGTACGTGCTACGGCTTGGTACCCATTCAACAGTACTTGCTCTGTCTAAACTTCGCTCTCGAGTGAGGAAGTGTTAGAAGGAAGTATCGGAGGGTTCAACGGTTAAATGTTAGTCTCTGAAAGACTTTGTTGCAATCAATCGCTTTGTGTGGTGAGTGATCAGTATCCTGTGGGTAAAGTTCTGACCTCTGCGAGTGTGTGTGTGAATCTATTGAATAGCCGTGTCATGATCTTGGACATTGCTCGGTGATTCTGATCAAGGGTTAGATTTTGAAAATAAAATGTGGAATGGGTGGTCAGGTGCCAAAAGAATCAAATTAGGGTGTGTGCCAAACCCTTGGAAAGGAATTGAGAAATTAATTATTATTAATATTGGATTATCGCTATTAATCTAATAGGATTACCTGTTTAAAGAAATGCTGCTTTGAGCAAAATAACCAATTAAGCCTTTTCCTTGGAATAAGCCATGCATGTAGTAATAGAACTGCATTGTGCATGACTTGTTGAGTATGTTGTATACTCACCCTTGCATCGACAAAAACCTCAGAAGAAGAAGCTGTGCCAGCTTGGAGGAGGAGTTCATTGAAGACCAGGAGGACTAAGGGGTTGAGCCGCACTCAGTAGCCTGTGGCTATGAAGGGTTCATCGTTTTACTTTTGCTTCCACTGATAAACTTGTGCTACTCTATTATTTATCGCCTGCTTGAATTGATGTAAAGCGACCATAAGGTCACTAAACTTCGTTATTATTTATGCTTGAAGTACTTTATTATTAATTCCGTTGTGTATGATTGTGGTACTTCAACCTGTTCGTCCTGTGTGTACTAGCGTGATCCTGGACTAGTAAAGAATACACAGAGTGTCCGAATCCGTAAAAATTCGGGGCACGACATGATCCGAGAGCGGATCAAGCTCCAGCAGGAGCGGGGCCTGACCAGCGAAATTGTTGTACGTGCATTCATGAGAATGCGCATGCAACCCCTTATGGAAAGGGTACGCCCGATGTACCTGTATGGCGGGGCATCAGACCCCATGAGGATGGTCGCCGCAGAGCTCGCCGTGTCGGAACTTGAGGCTAGGGTGGCCGGCGTGCTAGTCGGGAGCGCCACCGTCGCGGTGGGTGGTGGCCCCGAACCTTTCTCACGGGAGAACCCCTCGGACTTGGTGAGCCGTCCGATTCCTTTCCTCTTTTTCTTTCACCTCCTCGACCTTTGGCATGCGGTTTGATCGGCACCTTTGTGCTCCCCAGGGGCTGGGCAAGATGGCGTCGAGCGTCTTGCCGAGGAGAAGTGGCAGAAGGGCCAGGCCTGTGGCCGCCTAAGGAATCCGACCGCAAGAAGCGGCAGGAGGTGGAAAGGGGGAAGAGGAGGAGAGAGCGCGCGATTAAAGTCGCGCGGGGCGAGGAGGCCTCCGTGTCGATCGTCGATCTGACCGTCTTGAGTCGTCCTCGAGCACCGACGGCGGCGGTAGCCTCGATGATTCGTATGAGGCCTTCCTTGGGCCGCAGCCCGGCGGCGAGCCCAACGAGGGCGCCAGTATGAGCGCCGCTTTCGTCGGGCCCCAGACAGAGGTCCCCCGAGGGGAGATGTCTCTGGGAAAGCGGAAAGGCGATTCGCCTCCGCCGGAAAGGCCGGTGAAGAGGACGCGGCTGCCGCTGCCGTTTCCTCGCTCATTGGTGGCGTGCTCTGGAGTGGCGGTGGTTCAACGAGATCCGGTGCCGGATCTGCCCCCAGCGGCGGTCGGGGCGTCGATTGCCGGGCCGTTGCTGTCAGCAGAATTGCGACCACCGTCGGAGGCTCCGGAGGGGTCAAGACACGTGGAGATCGCGGGACCTCTTGACGAGTTGGGGCCCCAATCGGAGGCCGCAGGAGACGAAAGAGAACTTCCGCCGCCACCACCGGGGCCTGTGCCAACTGGCGCGATCTTGGCGCCTGTTGCGGCCTCGACATCAGAGCCTAAAGGCCCAACAGAGAGGGTGATCCCGGCGGGCGCGTAATCTGCGAGCCGCAGCGAGGCGCGCGCGTCCTCCCATGCCCTAGGGCCCCCTGGCCTATGCTAACCTTGCCGAGCAGCGACCCTACTGCAACAAACCACGCTCGTCTTTGGACATCGAGGCGAGGCGGTCGTGGGGGTCTGCGGAGGCGTGAAACAAGTGGAGGCTCACCTGGGCCAGATTCGGCAAGGTCTGGCCTTTGCCCTTAGCTCGGCTGATGGGGCGCTGAAAGTCATGTCTGAGGTCAACCGCCTGATCTGCCAAGTAAACCTGACCGTTCGTTCAGCTCTAACCTTTTACTTGCTTCAGCAGGCTAAATGAAGTGCCCGGGCTTTTGTAGTTACTGAAAGATCAGTCGGGAGAGAAGTCGGTGTCCCTCCACATTTTGCATGAGCGTCTGACGGCCGCGGCGGAGAAGGACGGTCGTCAGGACTCTGAGTCGCGTGAGGCTCAAGAAGCCTTGGTGCACGAGCGGACGGAGGTGGAAGAGGCCCGGCGGGAGATGCTCGAGAAGCGTCGGATAACCGAGTCCCAAGAGACGAGGATATCCGAACTGGAGGCACTTTTGACGACAGCCAACAACGCCAAGGATGCTGCTGTCGCCGCAGAGAAGGTCGCACAATCGGAGGTGGTGCGCCTTCAGGGTGAACGCGACCAGGCTCGGGCGGAGCTGGACTCCGTCAGGTGGGATGCCTCGCGCGAGCGAGAGGCCCGGACCAAGGCTGAGGAGAACCTTCAACGACTGGAGATCTCTGCAGCTGGTAAGCAAACCAAACCTAGCTCAGCCCTCTGCGATCGCGGGTCGTCGAACCTTTTTAATTCTGCTTTAATGTGCAGAACTGCGGAAGGGTCTCAGCGATGCCACAGAGGCACAGAAGTTGGCGGTGGAGGAACGTGACGTCGCAGTCATGTCACGCGCGACGGCCTTGACGGCGAAGGAAATGGCGGAGAGGGACTTGCTCGAGCAAACCACCGAGTTGACGACCCTTCAGGTGGTCGGCGGGGAGATCCGCGATCAAGTGTTTGGGACCACCGGGCAAGGCCCAAACTCGCTTGCCGCCACACTGGCCCGTGTGCCGGAGCACGTCAAGAGCTCGGTGAGCAAGGGGATTGAGCTCGAGGCTTGCTCGGCGCTGGTCTTTGCACTTTCCTATTACCGCGGCATTGACCCGGCCATTGTCAACAGTGGGGTCGCAGCGAACCGGACCGACGAAGAGGTCGAAGACTTCAGGAACGAGGCCACCCCGTATGCCGAGGCGATCGCCAGCCGGATACCACCGGAGAGCATCCTCCACCGACAGCAAGAAGAAAGTTAGATACTTTTGTTTTTGTAATGAACTAAAGTTTCATTTTGGTCGGGCCGTTCTGCAAGCCTGGTTCTATTTTTCGTGATCTCCCAAAGATGACGAACATTTGACGATCGTAGCTTTTAGGAACCGCGGAGGTTGCATAAGCGTGGGTCGACATGTTAGCACTTTTGGGAAAGCTCAAAAGAAGAACAAGGACCTGAGGAGTAAAACGCTCACTCGTACTCATTACGGGGAAGGAGTATCTCCGACCGGTGGTGGCTCGAACCACACGGGCACCTCTCCCTATCACGAAGCACCACTCCGCAACCGTAGCCGTTGGGGCGTAGGCCGTAGCACTTGGGTTTGAGAGGGTTACCGTTAGGTAGAGCCGAACAGCCGGTCGGGTCACCGATCCTGTGTGAGTGCGAGGCTCTGCGACCCTCAAGCGGCGCGTGGGAACCAAGCTTGCGGTTTCCATGCGGCGCGCGTGGGAACCAAGCTTGCGGTTTCCATGCGGCGCTCGAATTTGGAGGAAGAGAGGAAACGCGCGAGAATAATGAAAATCTCAGGAAAACAGTTCGCCTTATCTTTTTCTCCGCGAGGTGGAGATGTCGCGGCGGCTGGGTCTTCTGCTCAGGCCTTGGGCCGGGGCGGCCCAGACAGGTGGCGCCTCGCGTCAGCCATCGGCGCAGCCAGCCCGGCCCGGGGCCAAAAATCGAGGAGTCGCGCTGTGCTTTCCTAGCCGAAGCAGGGCCCTTTCACCCCGCCTGTCTCGTCGTGTTTTAATGCGAAGTGGGAGACGTGGACTGGTCACGTCCCATTGCGCGGGACGTGGAGTTATTGCGCGTCTTGTTCGTTGCGGGCGCCGCTTGCCGCCGCTCTTCCCACGCCGTGATAATCTGTGGAGAGGGGGAGCGCCATACATAGCCATTCTTGTTGTCTTTCTGCTCTTCCTTTGCCTCTTCGCGATAAGGGAGAGGAAGAGGAGGAGACCCAAGTAGCGATGGTGAGCGGGGGCGACGATCGGAGGGCCGGTAAGCGGGAGGCGATGGCGGATCCCCTGGGGTCGGACCCCAAGAGACCCCGCTCGATCGCCCGGTCATCCTCGCGTGCGAGGGGAGGGGGGCTCGCACTGCCCCTGTCGACCTTCCGCATCAGGGATCCTCTTTTGGAGTGAGCATCTCCGCTCAATGCCTGGACGGTTTTGATCCCAGTTTGCTGACGCCAAGCTTTTTCCTTCTTTACTGCAGAGCTTCTAGCTCGGGATCAGGCCGTCCGTCATCCGCGGTCGCGATGACCTCCTTGGCAGGGGAGGCAAGCACCGCTGGGGCCGCTCCGGATGCTCCTCCGACTGCCTCGGGCGGTCCCTCGGGGGCTCGAGTTGCGTCTGTGATGACGCGGCTAGAGGCTTCACTGCGGATCCGAGCCACAGCGGCCGCCGCCCAGGAGGCGGAGATGCTGCGACAGCGGGCCTGGATCCGAGCCCTGGAGGGGAAGCTCACCGAGGCGCGCGAGGAGGCACGGGCATTGCAGTTTCGGGCCGGTGCCGCAGAGGAGGAGCTTCAGGCCACTGGGAGTGGAGCTGCAGGAGCCGCCGGAGAATAATGAGCTGCATTACGCCTTCGGCCTCTCCCGCGCGGCCAGCACCTTGGCCGACCTTCCCCGCACCCTACGCGAGCGCTCCGCTCGCGAGGGGTGGGAGGTCACCGTCGCCGTGGCAGAATATGTACTGGCTTGCTGTGCCAGCGCAATGCCACCTTCGAGCCGATCGCGACCGTTAGGCGGGTCGAAGAGACCTTGAGCCGGCGTGGGCTAGAGTCGCGGCGTGGCGGAGATCATGGCGAGGCTCGTCGCGGTCGGCGTGGCGGCGACTCACGAGGGCGACGACCGCCCGGTGAGCCTCCGGCGGTCGTGTCTAACTTTTGCTTCTCGAAGGTGTAATCATGTAAATGTCTAATGTTATGGACTTTGGGGGATTTTTTCTAGATATTTCGCATTTCTTCTCTGTAATGCACGCTCATCGAGCGACCATAGCCCTTAGGAGCCACGGGGGTGGCTTAGAGCGTAGGTCGGAGTCAAAGGCTTTGTGGCAAATGCGCAAAACGGCAAGGGCCCAAAACAGTCCAAAAGACGCGTCCGAGATCGACCATGGATCACCTCGCGGGGGCTTCCCCTTTTCCACAGGGCACTACTTCGCAACCGTAGCCGCTGGGGCTTAGGCCATAGCGCCTGGGTTGAAAGGATCACCACTCGCAAGGGATCTAATGGCCGGTCGGGACGCTATCTTAAATAGCATACAAGTAAACAGTCCCCCAAGCCGCGTGCGTGAGGACCGGGGTACGGTCGACGCACAACACTTTCGAACCCGAAGGTTTCAATAAGAAGATGGAGGTCATGGCCAGAACCTCCTTAGCTTCTCAATATCGCGGGCGTTTGACACAGCGTGATCCTCAGCGCCGCTGAATCGAAAGGTGCCGAGTCGGAGGATCCCCACGGCACTTAAGGGAACCGGACGGCAGCATGCTCTAGACGGCAACATGCCCTACCGGCTCCCGGAAGCTCCGATAGCCGGCCATGGCCTCCGGGCCCCTCGGCTCGGGGACGCCGCGGGGCAGTACTGCTGCTACAGCGACGCCTCAACTGGGGTGGGGGGAAGCACGGAGGATCGTGTGACCCCTCGGCCAGTTGTTGGTGAAGAGAGCCATCAAGGAAGGGGATGGGAATCCGGAGATCACGAAGATGACGCGCGTGCGCCCCTACCTGGCGCGCCAACTGTCGGTGTTTAGCAGAATCGCAAGTAGATTTGTAAGTCTAGGGGCGCAAGGCGTCCGCTCCTGAATGGTTAGACTCGGAGTCCAAGATTTATCTTGGTTCGGCTGAATATCCCTACTTCCAGTTCGTGGTGGTAGATCTCGTTGCTCTGAGTGTGGTGGATTACAAGCGAGAGCTAAGGACAAGCCCCTAGCGCTCGTCCGAATGAGGAGGCCCGGAGCGATGAACGCCTACTCGGGTCAAATGGCCCGAATCGGGTCGGGAGAGCGAATGGGATAGAATGCGGGATATCGAAAAGTCCCCCTCTTTCGCAGAGGGCCTGCCTCCCTTTATATAGTCGGAGGGGGCAGGTTACACGGGAGAAGAAAAAAGGTAGGGGTAGGTTACATCCGGGAGTCCCGGTCCTCGGTCTTGATGACTGACATTTCCTGTTCGTCCCACACTGGGTTGGTAGACACAGCCGATAATGTCCCGCTGGAAAGGCGTGCACCTGCCCTCTGTTCGCCTGTCAGATGCTGACGTTGTCTGCCATGTTTGTCTTGGGACGGAGCGCGTCCCTCTACTGTGCCTGACGAGGCGATGGATCGCGTGTTCATCCTAGCGGCCCTTGCGCCACCCCGGGAAGGAGCCACATACCCGGCACGGACGTCGTGTCCATGGGACAGGCGACCGGCTTGGAGTCGTCCGTCAAGCGGTGAAGATTTATCGAGGCTCTGTCCGGGGGACCGGTCGGAACCTGTGGGAATTCCCTACCAGTAGCCCGTTTGGTGCCTGTGAGGACGTTCGACCAGCGGCCCGGTCGGAGCGCTCCAGAAGACTAAGAAAAATATGATCTTGAAATGGACGTATACTTCGGTGTGGGGTACCCTTGGTATGAGTATTCGTCAGCATTCAACAACGTCCTGAAGGGTGTGTGCACTCTTCCATTGTGTTCAATCATTGAGCTCACATTCTAACGAGCTGCTGATTACTTCCGAGACCACGGTAACGCGGCCGAGGCTTACGACACGACGTACGCACCAAGAGTGGAGAAGATCCTCGCGGAGAGGAGGACGAAGGTGCATTTCCACCGCACAAGGATTTATGACTTGGGCACGCATAAATTCGAGGTCATGTGCAAGTGCAAACATGCATCCGGGTATCTCATGGGGACAACTGTGCAAAGAATGCCACCGGAGGCGAGGAGTGACGTGCACGTGCAACAAGCCAAAGCTTCAGCACATTCCGTGCTCTCATGTGTTGGCCGCATGTCGCGATATGGGTGGAAACAATGCATCACAGTCCATCTCGCCTTACTACACCGCACATGCTTTGAAGAACACTTGGCATCCGAAGATGAGTTCATTCACAATCGGAGCGAACTACAAGATTATGGACGGTCCTATCTGGAAACCATATCCCGCGACTAAACGCACTCAACATGGGAGGCCAAGGGGCACCAGATTTCAAGGTGACATGGATGCGGCTGATGCGGTAGACGGTTTGCGCAAGTGCCAACTATGTAAACAACCTGGACACGACCGTAGGAGGTGTCCCAATCTACCTAGTACATAGTTTGTATGTATTGCTAATGAACTTGTATCGGTATTTTGCATGTATGGAAATTAACCTTTATTTGATGGTATTGTACCTATGCTACATCCTGCTTTTGTAAATGTACTCGTATCTAACGTATCCACCGTTTGAGCAGCACGTCATGGCGGCCATTGCAGTCCCAAAGCTTCTTATTGAGGCAGTCAATGCTCCACATCGTGCGAGGGCAATTTTCGCACGAAAATATGGTACGACGCATTAGCATATTACCTGCGATCACTTCGTTGCGAGACAAATAACCACTTTCTCGTTAATGTTTCAGTTGCCCCCTCTCTTATGCCGGTCGTCCCACAAGATAAAGAAGCTCAACCCTCGGTTCCACATTCCACTAGCTCGTGCAGGTCTACTACCGTTTGTGCTTCTCATGGATGGGGCTCAGCTTGGAGGAGGCTTGAGCACACCCATCCCGATCATTGATCGTGCACTTCTTACTGGTCTCATCGACCGATGGCGGCCGGAGACACAACCTTTCACCTACCGCCCAGTGAGATGGCCATCACTCTGAAGGATGTGGCCATGCTAACGGGCCTGCCCATTAGGGGACAGCCGTTGGTTATTCCTCGGCCCAGCAGACAACAATGGCAGCACTACATCGTGCACAGGTGTTACATGCACTCCTTAGTTCATGCTCGTAATGTGCACGGTACTATCGACTCTCTTACTCCGGAGTCAATGCAGGTTCGGTGTCCCGTACGAACACAAGGACAATGGTGTCTCGAAGACTTGGCTACAGGCATTGCAGGAGTACAATCCATGCCCACCTGATGCCGACGCAGATACCTTGGGGCGCCATTATGAAGTGTACTTGTACTACTTGCTGGGTGGTATTATGTTCACGAGCACCGTAGGGGACATGATCTTCCCGCACATCGTGGGCCTTGCTCGTGAGATGGCTATGAACCCTGATGCCATCTCGGCGTACAGCTGGGGATCTGCGGTCCTGGCGAACACCTATCGTGGATTGTGCGATGCATGCCATCGCCAGACTCCCAAGGGCACTATTACCGGATGCGTGCAACTCCTACAGATGTGGAGTTGGGAGTACCTTCCGATCTCTCGGCCGGGTTTCCGTAGGAGGTACTACCCTGTTGTCGTCGATGATGAGATGCCATAGGCCACTCGCCCTACAATGGGGTACCGTTGGATACACGCACGACTTCAATGGTCGCCGACGAGTGACCACATCAGCTATGCGCGTGTTGTCTCCGACATCGACCTACTGACCACACAGCATGTGAACTGGGATCCAAGGACCGTGCAATGAGCCGAAGAGATTGCGACTGACGGCCATATATCTTCTTGTTGCACGGTCGACCACGACCTAGATGACGACATCCTTTCTCTTGTACATGAACGTGGTCGAGGTCTATTCGCCCGAACGGATCTAGAGGCAGTTCGGGTTTCGGCAGGTAGTCCCAGTTCCACCACCGCGGGACGCCAGGAGGTCCCACGGGTATGTTTTTCAACATTTAATTTTGTAAAATTCTGTCCCCTCGTTGTAAATTTGACAATCTTAAGGCCTTCCATTTGTAGGAGAAGCGCACAGGGCACTGCGGCCGCAGCGGACTGGACCGTCACGCACGCGTCGCACGTTACGGAATGGGTCCAGAGAGCATTCCAGAAGGTTGTCCATCCCTCCGGGCCATATGACCCCTCGGAGTATTACAACTACCTTGCATGGTACCGTCCCCGCACGCACGTGCTAGTACGAAGGGGGTGACGTGCCCGTCAGAATGGGGGGACCTGGCTACGTGTCAAGCTAGTTTGTTGTCAAATCGTTCTAAAAAGGCTAGTATGTTGTCAAATCGTTCTGAAAAGGCTAGTGTGTTGTCAAAACGTTCTGAAAAAGCTAGTGTGCTAGTACGAAGGGGGTGACATGCCCGGCAGAATGGGGAGGCCTGGCTAGTGTGTTGTCCAATGCTCAGGAGAGGAGATGCACCTCCCCAATGCCCGCTGCACAAATTTGAGATTCCTCGTCGCATCTGTCGCTTCACCACCGAAAGCACCGACAGCATCTTCGGCTGCCCCTGCCCCTTGTTATCGCTATAATGGGGGGGGGGTTGGCCACGTGGTGGTATTGAAAGGGCAGGTGATGTCGCCTAGAGGGGGGTGAATAGGCGAAGAATAAATTTAAAACTAAATCACAGCGGAATAAAACAATCCAAGGTTTTCAGTCCGAGTGTCCGAGATTTTATCCGGATACTCGGATAAATGTCCTGACTATCCGGGTAATTGTCCTGGATACTCGGATTGGAGACCTTGAAGAGCCGAGGGTCACCGAGTGTCCGGTATTTTATCCGGATACTCGGTATAAATGTCCGGACTATCCGGTAATTATCCTGATACTCGGGTTGGGCACCTCGAGATGAAATTTGAAATTTCTCCAACTTTTAAGCAATCTACTTGAACACAAAGATGATAAACACTAGCAGAACCTAGATCAAGTAGATGCCTAGCGAGAAACTCAATAATCAAATAGATCGGGCAATTTCAAGATTCAAAATCAAATACTAAAGCAAGAACAAAAGTAAGCAAAATGAAAGGCAAACTTGGAGACGATGATTTTTCACCGAAGTTCGGATCCTTGAGGATCCTCGTCTCCGTTGAGGCGGCACCAAACCGGGTCTCTTTCAACCCTTATCCTCCGGTGTTGCACTTTGCACTCATGCGCGACCCGTCACCCAAGACACGGGGTCTCTTTCAACCCACTAGCCGCCTGTTGCACCTTGCACTCATGGCTTTCACTTCTTTGATTCCTTCCCTTGAGGCGGAATCGGCCTTCACAAACTTCCCACGGCCAACCACACAAAGTACTGGGTGGTTCAGAGGCGACCTCCTAGCCGTCTAGGAGCCCTCAACCTCCAAGAGTAACAAATGCTCACGAAGAACAAGCTTGAAGATGAAATCAAGTGCTCAACAACTCAAATCACACTCAACCCGAGCACTACCCTCTCTCACACCCAACCCTTCACTCAAAAGGGGATCACTAAGATCTAGGGTTAGAGGAACCAAGGAACCAGCCCAAGGCACCAAGGAACCAGCCCAACAACACCCCTCCAACGGCTACCCAAGAGGGGGCTTTAAATAGAGGCCCCCAAAAAAACTAGCCGTTTGAACTACGCACAGTCCGGATACTCCGGACCATTTTTACCCCGGAGTGTCCGGACATTTAGTTCGGATACTCCGGAATTAAGTTCGGATACTCCGGACTTGACTCAAGACAATTTAAAACAAGCATAACTTTTGATTCCGGACTCGATTTAAGTGATTTTGGACTCTATTGAAAGCTAAGAACAAGGGCTACACAACCAACAAGGTCTCACTACCCAAATCTCAAAGGATAAATCCAGATTTCACCAAGAATCCAAGAGAGACCTCGCAATTCTCACTTTACGTACCACCACTACCACTCTCTCTAAAATTCACAAGGATGGATCATTTGAGCACTTGACACATCTAAAAGTCATTCAACGTCAGATCCTCTTAATAGTACGGCAATCCTTAGACTCAAATTAAATCAAAGATAATAAAGTCTTACATTCAATCCAAGATGCCGTCTTCTTTCTTAATGCCTGGTGCATGAAGACCTTTACCTTATAGTTGATAACATCTTCGCCTTGTTCAACTTGACTCGATTCACCTCATGAGACTCTCGTCCTATCAACCTTGACTTGATCATCCTCTCTGACGATCTTCACGCCAAGTCGATCTTGACTTAGTCCTCAACTCTTGGTGACACCGCCGTCTTGTTGACCTCGCTTAACGATCATCCTTCAAACTACCTTGGTCATCATACACACAAGGGACCTAATTCTTTTCAAGTCACTCATGAAAGACATTAGTCCCAAAAGCTCAATAGATATGAATAAATTGATATTTGTGAGCAATTAAGTACCACAAGTGTTTCATATAACGAAGAACAATATAAATGGAAACACTTGACATAAGAAATATTCTCTACTAAGTGCATCATGATGAATATGTAATTGATCTATATGCACTAGAGAGATAATTGCCAATATGATGAATCAATTAAATCATGGCAAGGATCACAGTCTTTACTTAAATGAAGCACATGGTAGAATATACACGAATTGTACATGTGCAAATAATATTTGGAATAAGAGTAAATATGTGATCCAACACTAGATTAAACTTCACTAAGAGAAGTGCATGAGAGGATACACAACTAAAACATGCATGCACTAAGTCAATCAGAGCAATATGAAGTTTAACTCTAGTTAATACATGCATACTAAAAACAAAGCACATAATGAACTCAAATGAATATATATGCACAAATAAATATGACATGAACCAATGTGCATATATATAATCAACATGCTACTTGGAGTTCACTATGTATTTGCACAAAAGGAATGCAATAACAAATATAGAAGAGATACCAAAATTGCATACCTTATCTTTGCTTAACCATCCCACTTTATTTTCCTCTAAATAGATGAGACTAATACTCAACTTGACAATAAACATGTTAGCCTCATAGCAATATAATCATATTAGAGGTTTGTCATTTGTTAAGCACTAAGTTAAGCATTTACACAATTATATAGATTGTCATTATATGTGTTTGTCATTAATCACCAAAATAACATAAGTGCCTAGATGCACTTTCAGGTATGAATGGGGGACGTGCCCCTCTAACGGGAGGGCATGGCAACGTGTCGTCGAGGATGGGGGGCTCGCCACGTCTTTGGTACGAAGGAGGCGGGCCGTCCACATGCTCGCACTGAAGGGGCACAGGGTTCACGAGCACGCACGAAGACAAGGTGGACGTGCCTACAAAAGGACTCTCGGACAGGAGAGGCCAAACCACCACCGTTTCTCGAGAGGCTTCCCTGCAATCCTTCTACATATCGAAGAGCTTCCATGGCCTATCCCTCGAGCTCAAGTGCGCCTGCCAAGAAAAGCCCGACGACAGGGCTTCCGTTGATAGAATGCCCGAGATGCAAATCCATGATCTTTGAGGGCATGTCACAAACTGCCCTAGACCAATTTCGATTCTTCTTCAGGTGCACGAAAAACAATGAGGTCAGTTTTCTGTCCTTTTGAGTTGTTACCATGTGTTCCCACTAACCCTGCATTCCTTCCATGAAATCATCAGGCATTAGGTCCCAACAGCTGTAGTTTCTAGGCTTGGGAAGAGGAGTATTGAACACAACTCCACATTTCGAGATTCATTATGCCAAGTCATGTCCAGGAAAAGCCACTTGCTCCGCGGGCACCTTCCCCCCGCCGCACCTAGATCCTGAGTACACCGCGAAACAATAGATGCTATGAACCGCAATGCCTATGCTCCTGTCACTACCCAGCAGGTCTATCCATGGAAGTGTGTGAGGCGCGACAGAGGCGCCTCAAAAGAGTCAGGGAGCGCGGCCTCGTAGCTAATCCCGAATATGATTTCCATCTTGCGGATGTCTATGCCACTTTGTCCATCTTTATTACAGATAGTTTCCTTCGATCTTGCATTGTCGCTGTATTTCCTTGTAACGTATGTAGACGTCAAGTTGTAACTTCTATTTTGCATTGAATAATGACTCTAGGCTATTCCCTCAACATTTTGCATTTCCTTGTAACCTATGTAGAGTGTGTTGTATCAATTTGTAAATACGGGTCGATACTTGTACCGTATACAAAATTTTCCGCCGCAATGCCCGCCCTGATGTGACAGCGGTGAGGAACTGACAACGGCCGTAGCACCGCCATCGTACTATCGTAGCCTTCGTTTGCCAACAGACACTTGGAAGAGGAGGGTGGCCAGATGGCCCTTCGCTGCGCCCGTGGCCTGGGCGCCGCGGGGGAGGTCCAATTCGTCGCCCTACTGAGGGCCAGCGCGGCCGCCGGTAACCTAGCCTCCGGCGCCGCCCTGCATGCGCGGTACGCCAAGTCGCACCTTCCGCCCACCACCTTCCTCGCCAACCACCTGCTCGTCTTCTACTCTCGCCTCGGCCTCCCAGCCGTCGCCCGCCGCCTGTTCGACGAAATGCCGTGCACCAACGTCTTCTCCCACAACGTCCTCCTCGCCGCGCACGCGCGCGACCCGCGACTTGCCGCCGCTCTCTTCGACAGCATCCCCGACCCGGACCTCGTCTCCTACAACACGCTCCTCGCCGCCTTTGCATCTGCCGGACTCGCCGTGGACGCGCTCCGGCTGTTCTTGTGCATGCGCCGTGTCGGCCAATCTGTTGATGGTTACACTGTGTCCTCTGCCATCTCTGCTACGAAAGACATTTATGTTGTCTCCCAGCTGCATGCTTTCGCTGTCATGTCTGGCCTCGATGCATACGTCTCCGTCAAGAACTCGTTGATGAGTGGGTATGGTAAGGGTGGGTTCTTGGAAGAGGCTGAGAGGGTGTTCGCGAATATGGGTGGCAGCGCAACGAACCATGTGTCGTGGAACTGTATGATCGCTGTGTATGGGCAGCATGGACATGGCAGGAAGGCTATGGAGCTGTTCCAGGATATGACAAGGTGGGGATTCACTGCAGACACTTGCACTCTGGCTAGCGTGCTGTCAGCGTTTGCCACAGCACAGGACTTGGATGCTGGGATGGTGCTCCATGGCAGACTGATCAAGAGTAAGTTCACTCAAGGTCCACATGTGGCGAGTGGCCTTGTTGATTTGTATGGCAAATGTTGCTGTATCCAGGATGCAAGGACAGCATTTGATGAGGTTGACAAGCCTGATCTGGTGCTATGGAACACACTTATATCTGCATACTCGTTGCATGAGGAGGTCTCTGAGGAGGCACTTCTTTGCTTCCAAACAATGCAAAGGGCTGGATTTTGCCCAGACGATTGCAGCTTTGTTTGCGTGATTAGTGCCTGCTCGAACATGTCATCACCGTCACAAGCGCAGCAGCTACATGCATTGGTGATCAAATCTGACATACCAAGCAATCAGACTTCTGTTGAAAATGCGATGATCATGTTGTATTCGAGATGTGGAAAGGTAGCTGAGGCCAATATGTTGTTTGACAGGATGACAGAGAAGAACACCATCTCATATAATTCGATTATTGCAGGCCTTGCACAACATGGAAATGCTGTCAAAGCACTCAGGCTCTTCAAAGACATGCTGAACTCAAAATATGAACCGACGGGCATTACATTTATTTCAGTGCTATCAGCATGTGCCCACACCGGAAAAGTTGATGAAGGCTGGGACTATTTCAACTCAATGAATCAGAAATATGGCATAGAACCTTGCGAAGAACACTACTCTTGCATGATTGACCTACTTGCCCGTGCCAAGAAGTTTGAGGAGGCTGAGGATATTATAATGAAAATGCCTTTTAACCTCAGTTCGGTTGGTTGGACATCCTTGCTTGGTGCTTGCAGGACACATGGAAACATGGAGCTTGGAGCAAGAGCAGCCAAAGAGATTCTAGATTTGAGTCCTTCCAATGCGTCAGCACCTGTTGTACTCTCAAATATGTATGCTAGTGCTGGCAAGTGGGAAGAGGCTGCAAAAATCAGGAAGCTCATGAGAGATCAGGGCATCAGAAAGAAGCCTGGATGCAGCTGGATAGAGCTTGGAAGAATAGTTCATGTGTTTGTTGCCCATGATGTCTCACATCCTAGAATCAAAGAGGTATACCAATTTTTGGAGGTGATGTCGGATAAGATGAAGCTTGCAGGGTATGTTCCAGACGTGAGATGGGCCTTGGCAAAGGATCAGGCAGCAGAAGGGGAGACAAGGTTGAGGCACCATAGCGAGAAGCTTGCGGTGGCCTTTGGCTTGATTAACACGAAAGAAGGAGAACCTATTCTTGTGATGAAAAATTTGAGGATATGTGGAGACTGTCATAATGCCATCAAGATCATTTCTACTATAACTCACAGGGAGATCACTGTCAGAGATAGACACCGGTTCCATTGCTTTAGCAATGGAAGCTGCACCTGTGGAGATTATTGGTGAAACTGAAAACTTAACTCCTGAAGTTCATGAGGGAGCTGAACTGCTGTTTTGTTTCAACCATCATGTCGTATGCACTTCTCAGTTCTTGTGTCACCATTGTGCTGATAACCAGTACTGTGCTGGAATGAGATCAAGTTAATTTGGACTAAGTTGCAGCAAGATATGTCAATGTTCAGTTTCCTTGGAAACTTGAGTTCTTACTGATTGGTACCAAAACTCAGAGTCAAAATAAATACCATCGAGATATGAATTTCTCAAAAGTTAAAGACTACTTTACTAAGTGATTACAGCACACCTTCATGGTCCAACCTTGCCAACTCTTGCTTAAAAAGATTGCATGTTGAAGCATTTTCTGCTCATTGACTTATCTAAAAATTATGTTCCAAGGTAACCTCGTTTGTTGAGATCATAAAAGTCATGGTATGTGTTTTTGTGATCAAAGGCCTTGAATACTAGTAAATTGCGGTTGTTAAAATAGTCTAAAAGATATCTTCAATAGCTGAACTTTACTATATTTCAGTAATAGGCAGAATTGATTAAAATCAATTGTTCGTTAAGTTGCAGGAGAGAGGAGGTCTTACTTGAAGAATGAAATGTTCCTGGTGCTGGCACAGAGCTGTCAAATTTGAGTTCAGCTTTCTTATTCTAGTTGTCCTCGCATTTGAAGATTAGTTTGGTGGGCATTGCATTCCTTCATCAGTGTAAGACTCCAAATTCATTATTTGCAGATGGCAAAATGCATGTATTTATCATAAGATTCCCAATCCGTTATGTATAGATAGCAAGAGTGGAATTGATCTTTCTCTCAAAACACCACTAAAGAGAGTAATAATCTACTAATATAATTTAGCTAACAACCTCAGTAAAAATAGGCTAAAGTGTCTAGAGTGGTGCTTCTATGTATTTTTTTTTAAAGTTGCATAAATATTAAAGTATGAATAAATGATAGATGTTGTTACTTACTCTTTTGCTTGCTATAAGATTTATGCAACTTGTATTAAGAGAGAAAGCATAGAGACACTCCTCGAGTATTTATCACATGAAGCTCAGAACACTGTTATTGAATTACAATGATATGACCATGTGCATCGTTAAAACTGTGTTTGCAGATGGGCCCTTGTGTATTGCGGGCCGAGGGAGCAGCAGCAGCACACACCTGTGACTTGAGGACAGAGATGACATTTGTCTTCACTTGAATTTGTCAAGGTGCTGCAGTTCCTGCAGTGCTGACTGGCTAGGAGATGTTGTGCTGAGCACCTGCGCGCAACTCCAAGATTTTTACGACATATGAGCTCATCGGTGACACATGCAGCATGCTCTGATGTGCTTCACAATAGGTGCTTGTGGGTGAATAATTCTGGGTTGTGGCATCGGTTGGAGCCACATGAATGACGTGCAGCAGGACGGCGACACTGGTAGGACTGTGCCATATAGCACAATGACCCTACTCAACCCGGTTTAAATATGTGTGTTGATCTAATTGCCGAAATTGCTGAGCCTGCTCATGGTGACTTGCATGCAGGGCAGGATCAATAGGGCCCTTGGACATGACCTTCATTACCACCAGTGAGGACACCTTTCGTAGCTCATAGACAAATGGGACTAGGAGGTCCATGTGCAGTTTCATACATGCACTTAAGGTGGGTGTATTGAGTGTCAAACTTGGGAGTGTCCTTATCACCTCTTCGCTTCTGTGAGGTATACATATTATATGGCTGTAGTTCTGTTCTTTGGTTTGGTTGTGAAAGTGTAAACATTAATCTGTTAGAACTTAACTGCTCGTTTGTTCAAAGACCATAAAATACTTTTAGAAAAAAATCCGGAAAACAGTTTGTAAACTGGATAACGATTTTCTCTCAAGTAGACTGTTGTTCCTGCATTCATGCTACCTAAGTTTCTATTGCTTGTCTTATTTTACGTCGTTATGATAATAATATATATGTAGAATATTTACAAGGCAACATATCCTGTGCACACAGGGTTTTCCGTGCACACATCGTGCATACTAACTAACAAAAGTCATAAAAAATTATGAAAAAAATTGTAGATGTATTTCATAGATTACCCTACCTATGTATGAAGTTTCAAGATCAAATTCATTATATATCGAGAGTTACAAAAAAGAGAATTTTGACAAGTCTAAATAGTTTAAACTTGTCAGAATTTTCTCTTTTTTTGTAACTCTCGATATATAATGAATTTGAACCTACAATTTTATACATATGTAGAGTAATCTATGAAGTACATCTACAATTTTTTTCAAAATTTTTCATAACTTTCGTTAGTTGGTGTGCACGGTGTGTACACGGAAAGCTGTGTGCATAGGATACGTTGCCTATTTTTACAAAGGGTCAATGTGTGATAATCTGAATTAGAAAAAAAGACAAGTGGCCGAGCAACCCAATGACTCCAGTATTCGAACACATGAAGACACTGCTCGATATAGCGCAAGCTCAGACCGCTGAGCGGTAAACTCAAGGTTCGGACGCCCCAGCCAGCAGGGCGCCAGGAGCCAGCGGTCGGGACCATCCCACTGCCATCGAGTAGTAGGATCGATAGTGGCTAGCTCTAACCATCGTGCTTCCAGGTCAGTTCGCTTCAACTCCCATCGGGGACGTCCTGAGGATTTTCGAGATCTAATTCCTCATGATCGATGAGATTTGCGTGACATCCTTTATCGCCGAAGGTAAGAACGTGACCGGGAAAACTGAGAGCAATGGGAAAACGAGTTCCCACCTTCGAGGGGCCAATCTCCCATGCGTCAGGCCTGACAGGGCAAATCTCCGCCCTTGAGGGGTCGCTTGCTTGCTCGGTGCAGTTTTCCTCCTCGACAAGGTCGATGGCAACTGACCCCTCAGGACATCGATGAAGGATGCAAGGCCTTCACCCCCGAGCTACGTGCAATCAGGTGGCTAAACAAGTTCAAGCCAGGCTCCGTTGAGAAGTACTCAGGCAAAATCAACCCTGTCAAGTGGCTGCAATTTACACTATAGTCATGAGGGCTGCCAGAGGAAACAAGAAGGTGATGGCCAATTACCTGCTCACCACCCTGGATGGTGCGGCGAGGTCTTGGTTGCTCAACCTCTCACCTCAATTAATATTCTCATGGGCGTAGTTGTGGGTCCAGTTCATCACCAACTTTCAAGGCATGTATGAACTCCCTAGAATGCATAGCGACCTACATCGGGTAATACAAAAGCCAGTTGAGTCATTGCGTGGCTTCATTTGATGCTTCAGCGATAAACGCAACTCAATCCCTGACATCTCAGATGAGGCGATCATAGTTGCCTTCGAGAATGGTGTCAAGGATAGGGAGTTGAAAGGAAAGCTTGCCACTCAGAAGATCCAAACCACCAAGGAGCTCTTTGAATTGGCGAATAAATATGCCATACGCGCTGAGGCCTGAGACCATATCAATGACCCTAAGTCTGGCGATGATAAGCCCAAGTCATCCAAGTAGAGGGCGAAGAGGAACAAAAACCTCTGGAAGAAACACAAAGGTGACTCCACCGTAGCCATGATCGAAAGGGGCAAGGCGTGCAACACTGGCGACAATATGGGTCGAAGCCGTCGGGGAGGCAAATACTGCCCAGTCCATCACATAGACAAACATAACTTCGACGAATGCTAGGTGATCAGCAAGAAGGTCCAGGAGAAGCTCAAGGCTGCCCTCGCCGAGAGCATAATCAAGCAGGCTAGAGAGAAGCCCCAGAATGATGAGCCCAAATACCGCGGGGCTGATCACAAGCTAGCACACATCTTCGGGGGATCTGCCACGTTTGAGTCTAAAAGGCAATAGAAGGTAGTTGAAAGGGAGGTCAACCTAGCCACACTGGCCCCCCTAGATTCCTCAAGTGGTAGAAAGTGTAGGTCACCTTTGACCAGTCAGATCACCTAGTTGTGGTCCCACATCTGGGTTGCTACCCCGTAGTGGTCGAGCCCACCATCATCAACATTAAGGTCGCTCAAACCTTGATCAATGGAAGTAGTTCGCTAAACCTTATCTTCGCGAAGACGTTGGAGAACATGGGGATTCCTCAAACAGAGATCAAAGCTAGAGCCGAGCCGTTCCATGGCATAACTCCGCAATTGTCTTCGATGCCCCTTGGCCAGATAGAGCTGCCCGTCACATTTGCACACTGGACAGTTTTCGCACTGAAAAGATCCTTTTTGATGTGGCAGATTTTGAGATTGCCTATAACGTGATCCTAAGTAGCCCAATGCTAGCCAAGTTTATGGATGTAGTGCACTCTACGTACCAGACCATCTAGATAACAGCATCAAAAGGAGTCCTTACAATTAAGGGAGACCAGCGCCTAGAGATGGCCGAACATCTCTGTGAATCGGCAGCCAGTGCCGACGATGAAGGAGCTAAGCACCAAAAGTCCAAGGGCATCGACGAGGCTTCTACGTCCAGCAGTGCCGCCAAGGACTCAGTCGATGACGATAAGAAGGACAAGAAGGCCGAAGGAGGCATCAAGATAGTTCCTCTGGACCCGTCGGAGCCTTCCAAGACAGTCAAGGTAGGTGCTAACCTTGATCCTAAATAGGAATTTGAGCTCATCACCTTTCTTCAGGCAAACCGCGACGTGTTTGTATGGCAACCGTCTAACATGCCCGAGGTCCTCAAGGAAGTGATCGAGTATCAACTAGTTGTGGACCCTAGCGCCAAGCCTGTGGTGCAGAAGTAGCGCAGGATTTGTGGAAGATAGGAAGTAGGCCATACAAAAGGAGGTCGACAAACTCCTGAAGGCTGGCTTTATCCGAAAGGTCCGTCACCCGACGTGGCTAGCGAATCCTGTCCTTGTCAAGAAACCCAACGGCAAGTGGGGGATGTGCGTCGACTACACCGACCTCAACAAGGCTTTGTCCTAAGGATCCTTTCCCTCTTCTCTGCATCGACTAGATAGTGGACTCTACTATGGGATGTGAACAGCTAAGTTTTTTAGATGCCTATTCGGGGTATCACCAAATTAGTATGTCTGCAGAAGATGAGGAGAAAACTGCTTTTACTACTCCCATCGGTGTATTCTGTTATATTAAAATGCCTTTCAGTTTGAAGTGTGCTGGTGCTACGTATCAACACTGTATTCAAAATTGCTTGAAGTCCCAAATCAGGCATAATGTGGAAGCGTACGTCAATAATATCGTAGTCAAGTAAAAAATCGGAAGCACCTTAATCCGTGACCTTGAGGAGACGTTCGATAACCTCAGGAATTATCGAATGATGCTTAACCTCGAGAAGTGCACGTTCGGCATCCCGTTCGGCAAGCTTCTCGGGTTCCTGGTATCCAGTCAAGGCATCAAGGCCAACCTATGCAAAATTGAGGCCATCAACCAGATACGTTCTCCGCGAACGCTGAGGGAAGTACAAAAACTCATGGGTTGCATCACTACCCTTAGTCGATTCATCTCTCGGATGGGTGAACGAGGACTGTCTTTCTTCAAGTTACTCAAGAAATTGGGCACTTTCGAGTGGACTAAGAAGGTAGAAGAAGCTTTTCAAGATCTAAAAAGGTACTTAATATCTCTGATAGTTTTAACCTCGCCTAACGAAAAAGAGGAGCTCTTTTTGTACATTACAGCTACCCCTTAAGAGGTAAGTACAGTCCTGGTGGTCAAGCGGGATTGCCTCAAGAAAAAGGCCAAAGTATAGAAGCCGGTGTACTACGTGAGCGAGATCTTGCATGACGCCAAACTGCGATACCCTCAAGTGCAGAAGATGCTGTACTCCGTCCTGATGACTTCCCAAAAGCTGCGACACTACTTCCAGGTGCACAAGATTACGGTTATGACAACATATCGGCTCAAGGAGGTAATAAACAATTGAGAGTCGACAGGATGAATTGCGTAGTGGGCGATAGAACTCAATGAGTTCAAGGTCAATTTAATGCCGCGAACCAGCATAAAATCAGGCGTCTTGGTAGACTTCATCGCAAAATGGACACACATCGAAGAAAAAGAGCGCGAGAAGATTGATGACCACTGGACTATGTTCTTCGATGGGTCACTCACGCATCAGGGCTTGGGGGCTAGCATCGTGCTTAAATCCCCGACATGTGAGAAACTTAAATATGCTATCCAACTTGATTTCCAAGCTTCAAACAATGTTGCAGAATACGAGTGACTGGTCAACGTGCTTTGCATAGCCATATCACTTGGGATCAGACGATTACTCATGAAAGGGGACTCATAGCTAGTTGCAAACAAGTGCAGAAGGAGTACCAGTGCTCGAATGACAACATGGCGGTATATCTGAGTGATGTTCGCAAGCTAGAGCACAAGTTTGAAGGCCTCAAGGTAAGGCATATTAGGAGATGTAACAATTCATCGCCAATGAACTTGCCAAGCTCGCTTTGTCCCGTTCGCCCCGTTCGCCTACACCCACATGAGTCTTCGTTGAGAAACTCCTCAAACCATCTATCTCTCTTATATGGGAGGCAGATGCTTCCCAACTCGACCAGCAGTTTGGTTGAGTCAGCGAGGCATAATCCATAGACATGAAAGTTGTACTACTCGAATATATCCGACTTGGATGACTCCATTCCAAGCCTATTTTGAAGGTCGAGAGCTCCTTGATGATGATGCAAAAGCCGAGAAAATTATGTGTAAGTCCAAGTTATATGCATTGGTAGGTGACAAGCTCTACCGAAAGGGGAGTAACGGAATCTTGATGAAGTGCATCACTCAGCAAGAGGGTAATGAAATATTGCTCGATGTCCATGGAGCCATCTGCGACAACTATGCGTCTTATTGCACTCTAGTCAGGAATATTTTTCGACAAGGGTTCTATTAGCCAATTGCCCTCTAGGATGCTTGCGAACTGGTGAAGTGTGCCACAACTGCCAATTTCTATGGCAAGCAAACCACCTGATCAGCCTAGGCCCTGCAAACTATTCGTTTGTCTTGGTCTTTCTCGTCTAGGGCTTGGACATCTTGGAACTGTTCCCAAGAGCCCAAGGAGGTTACAAGTTCCTATTCATGTCAATCAAAAGTGGATCGAAGCTGAACCATCAGGAACATCACCTCAGAAACAACTAAGAAGTTTATGAGTATCGTTACTCGATCTGGCATCCCTAATCGAGTAGTCACAGACAACGGTAGCTAGTTCAAAAGCAACGCTTTCATAGCCTTTTGCGAAGAATTGAGTATCAAACTTTACTTCGCCTCTGTAGCTCATCCTTAAAGTAACGGTCAGGTTGAACGTGCCAATAGCATAATCATACAGGGGATCAAGACCCTCGTGTTCGATAGGCTCAAGACTTATTTGACCTAGTGGGCGAAAGAATTCCCCTCGGTGCTGTGAGATGTTCGTACATCGACTAGTCGAGCCATTGGTGAAACACCTTTTTTTGGTTTACGGAGCAGAAGCAATGCTTTCGACCGAATTAGCATTCAGGTCACCTCGTATAAACAACTACTCGGAAGAGGAACATAAGCAGGTGCGAATAGATGATGTAAATCTACTCGAAAAGTACATGGATCGAGTATCCATTCGAGCAGTCAAGTATCGGTAAGCCTTACACAGATATCATGGCCAGAGAGTCCAGGAAAGAGCGCTCATCGTCGGGGATTTAGTATTGCGAAAGGTGTAGAAGCAAGATAACCACAATAAGCTATTACCTAAATGTGAAGGTCCCTACGTGAAAGAGAGGAAGAAATGGGAAAACCCAAGCACAACTAGGGCTCATGCTTACCAGATCTTATACAAGTGAATGTGCTATCTGACCAAGAAACAGAAAACAAACTCGACACATGAAACCGAAGCAACTAAAGCGGTGCCATTAATGAAATGAAACCGAAAGCAAAAGGAAGAAGCTAAATACAGAGGATTACAAGACTAACTGAAAAGATAAAATGAAATCGTTAACACTACGTAGTGGTCGAAGTGACTCAACTTGGATCAGTACAGCTATCGACATCGGATGGAACGATGCTTGACAACTCATGGAACATCAATCAACTAAGAAGATTTTATACGTGAATAGAAAAGATAGTGCATCACAGTAGAAATCTAGGTAGGTATGAGTTCATTAAAATTTACTAACAAAACTACCCTATTACATTTAAGGTAGGTACTTTATTACTACTGATCCTCAGAGGCATCGCGCTGCCTTCCCTACATCCATAAGGACCGGAAGAGAATGGTCCCTGGGATGAGCCTACGCCCCCTAGATGAGAAAACCCGGCCGCTTGTCGATGGAGAAGGCGACCTCTCCGTCGTCAAAAGCCCTGGAACGTTGGGAGAGCGTGAGGCGCAAGTAGGGGCTGATGAAGCTGTTTTGAGCTTCACCTCCTTCTCCAGTGGCCACAGCCTCACCTTCTCCTTGGGTGCCGACGGTGGCATCTTCTCTTACGAAGGTAGCTGGGGTGGCATTGTCTTCCTCAGTGATGACGTTCAGTTTGTTGGCGACCTCTTCTTCCTCCTCCAGCCAAACCTCCCTCTTGATAGCCTCCCAGTCGATCTTGTCCTCCTCATTAGAGGAGATGATGATTCGTCCTGAAGAGACTATAGCCAGAGGTGTAGGGGGAGGGAACTCTCCAAGGACCTCCACGGATGGGGACGATGGTGGAGTAGATGCCATAGTTGCATTGGAAGAACTAAAGCTCTGCGAGCATAAGGCAAGAAAGAAGATGAGTTGTGGTAGGCGACTGCAAGTCCTATCTATTTATAGCTCAGGGAATGGGTCATACTGTAACCACAATCTATCTTGATTTGTGTCAATCTCAATCCACAAGGCATCTGTCGCACTTCCACATAAGTACAGAAACTAAAGAAACGCTAATTTATGACGCACCACGTGGAAACTGAAGAGGCACGAAGACTGTAGCAGTATTCAATCATTGCAATGGAATTAAGCATGATGGGCCTTACCAATATGCTGAGGGCTCGTGCGCCTAAGTGTATGGTCGAGGGCTACTATTTTTTATGCTTACGCTCTACTCTCTCCTCAATACGGTTGTCAAGTAGAGAGTCGGGACCTACATCATGCATTTTTGAAGCATATCCTCTACCATCTATTCAATGCATTCATTGAGTAGGAGGTCGGGGGCTACATCACTCTATATTTTCTTTATGTGGCTCCACTCTTGAGTCGATACATCTATCGAATAAGAGGTTCGGAGTCACAACAGGTGTCTGTGATGCTAATGCTTCATTCTTTGCTCAATCCAGCTATTGGATAAAGAATCGGAGGCTACATCAAGGCGTTGTGCTTACATCACTCTACTCCCTACCCGATGACACATCATCGAGTAAGGAGTCGGGGGCTATAGGTAACTCGGTACCTTGTTTTATTTTCTGGTCAATATTGTCATCGGGCGGAGTACTATAGGCATGATTTCTTTATTTCTTTTACATGCGATTTTTTGCACGTATTTACTTGATCACGTATCTAGCATGTCAGCAAACAAAACCAAAGGGTGGCCACGCCTGAATCTAATGACGAGCAATTCTATCCTGCGTGCACACGAGCACCAGATTGTCAGACATCTAAAACTCACCGGTCAGCGGGAGACGAGGCATCTAGTCGATTCTACATGCGCTACTCAGCAAGTTCATATTTGCTATAAAGTCGAAGTTATATGGTCAATGAAGACTTGCAAAAATCATATGGTTTTACTTTAACCTATATAGTGTTTATATTATATGCAGCCTCTCCGAGTATACGCTCGGGGGCTAAGTCATTTAATGAATGTTTTTCTAGCCTTGTGTGTAGATACAATCAGGCATGCACTTGGCAACAGATCTATTTTTTGAAGGTCTATAAGTGCTAAGTCAGATTTGCATTTACTCGTGCTACTCCATTTCATCAAAAAAATGAAATAGTAGGCAAAGCACAATGGACAAGTAAATTAATTGGCATTATCACATGAGACCACAGTAACAACAAAGGTTCAATTCCGTACATCGGCGTGAGCGGGCCTAAGGGTTCTGGTTGGCATCGTCGTCATTGCTGGCAAGAGACAGCTCTAGCTGGGCCACGAACCTCTCAACCAGGGCTCTGAAGGACTCAATGTAATCGGAAACTTCGCTCGCCTCACACGCGAATCCTTCATCTAATATCGAGAGGTCCAGGTCAGGATGGTGGCTCTTCACTAAGGCGAGCATGTGAGAAGTCGCAAGACGTACAGACGAGGTCATGTGCTCGAGGGTCTCTGGCTGCAGAGTGGTAAGCACCACATCTGTTGCAACCTTTTTGACCTCGATGACCTTCCAGCTCGCCTCTGCCTTGTCTCGACTGACCTTGGCCTTGAGCCACACAGCATCGTTAGCAGCTTTCTTAGCCTTAAGCTTTTCGGTCTCCCCCTTTGGCTTCTTTGCCTCCGCCTTCAGCTATTTGGCCTCCTCTTTCTGTTTCTCGGCTTCAACCTTGGTAGCTTTCGCATCGGCCCTGAGTGTCACCAGTTCAGCATCCTTCATCTTGAGCACTTGTTGATTAGAAGCTGTGAGCTGCTCAGTTTGTTGATGAGCTTGCTCGCAAAAAGCTTTAGCTTCGCGCAAGGTCTCCACCGCACGCAATGGAAAAGTCAAAAGGCATAAAAAATGAAGCAAGAAGTGAAGCAGAGCATAGGGCAGAGTTATTCATGGTCACAAAGCTGAATCTGGGGCTTCAAGACAGACCAATATTTTGGAGGTGTTTGAGAAGTTGGAGGAGATGGGAGCTATTGTCGTGGCTGGAGCTATAGGAGGAGGAGCTGCGATGACAGCAACCATGCCAAGAGTTGACAAGGCAGCGGTGGCAGTGTCATCGACAGTGTCACTAGCCGCACCTTTCCTGCAGGGGATTCTCTACTTGACATCTCTGGAAGAAAGAAGAAAGAATTGAGAAGAAGAAAATGTGACTTACTTCGCCAGTCGAAACTTCATCTGCACATTCTTCTTCTCTGTGATTGATTCGCCAGGTGGTCTAGTCCCAAAGAATCGGTTTCTCGACGGTCTGTTGGTCAAAAAATGGCACTAGCGGATCGGCGGCCAACAGTAGAACCTACAACAAATGGCTATAATACACAAAAGCCTACTGAAGATGAATGCAGCCAGCACTAATCGATAGCGATGTTACCTGGTTGGATGGCCTTGATGACGAAGTCTGAGGCTATTTGGCTATTTGATGGTGCACTAGAGACACTGACCTCCTCGCTCGGGGGGACTCGACCACATCTTGCTCTAGGGTTGCCTCACCCTCACTGGGGATGATAGTAAGTGCCGGGTCATCTAGGGGAGAACTAGCATCGGCGGAGATAAGGTCCAACGCTTGATCATCATTTTGGGTCGGCTCGTCATCCTCCAAACCGATGACTCCCTCGATCGGCCCACTTTCATCGCCGAACTTCGCTTCTTGAGGAGATGCTAGGTTAGAGTGGATGACAGATGCATGAACAATGCATTACGAACCACGACATAGTACTCATCTCTGGCCAAGGATTGGTGAGCGAATACGCCTCGACGCTGCAAGTGCTAGGTTCCGAGCCCTGGAACATCCTGCTCAACCTGTTGGAGATGTCTGAGTTTGATAGATCTGGCAAAAAGCGAGTTAGTTCACCACTCATTGACTAAAGTAAAGAGAACAAGAATATTATAAGTGCTTACTACCAGGATTATCCCTGGTGGCGTCATCAACTCTAGAGTAGTCCCAGGTCAAGTGATCCCAGCACTTCAGTGGACTCGATCTGTGCATAATGAAGTCTCCAGCTACGTGTCACACAGTCAGACTAATCTTCCTCAACTCCTCGATCTTCCGAATGTAATAAGCGTTGCGAGCAGTCGAAGGAGGGACTTTCATCCAGAGGTCAATCAGATTAAGGAAGAATGGTCGATAAGCTAAAGGGAAGTTCACAGTGTCCGGAGAGATGATGTAAAACCATCATTTCTTCCAGTCCAATTGCCAAAAAGAGGTAACGGGGATAGGAATATACACATTTGAGACACCGCGGCGGAGGTGAAAACCGGCACCCCCAACAGCCTCATTCTTTATCGCCCATTTTAAATTATAAAAGTGGCAGAATAGGTTGAGGCTAGGACTGATTTCCCGATAAACCTCACAAAGATGGACAAACACACTGAGCATCGTGATAGAATTGGGGCTCAGGTGGAAAAGCTAGATCTGATAGAAATCAAGAACCGAGCGCAAGAGCTGAGACGGGGGGAAGTTGAGTCTGCGACAGAAAAAAGCCTCAAATACAATGGTCTCATCCTCATTTTCAGGGGTAGGAAACAGCTCACCTTATGACGACCTACAATGGAAGAATTCGTGAGGAGGAACAAAGCCATCCTTTGCCAATTTGGTGAGGTGCTTCTCCATCATCATCGGCTTTTGCCATACCTTTTGTAGGGCCTCATCCTCGAAGACTGCTTCTCTATTGTGGAAAGCAGGTGCGGCCATCTCAGGTTTCTTCTCCGATGATGGGACAACTTTAGCACTGGCAGAAGGGTTGGGCGCCATTGAGAAAGATGTGAGATGAATTCTTCAAAGGTGGTGACGCTAGGGTTTAAGGAGCACGATGGAGACTTCGAGAATAAGGCTAGAGGCAAAAAAGAGGAGAATGGTTACAATTCCAGTCCTGCAATTTATAAACCAAAACCTTTTCAGGCGAACGGTTCACTCCCCACCGCACGGCGCCTCGATCGACGAGAAAAGTGGAATGATGGCACTGCACCAATCTTGGCATTGCAGATGAGAGGAATAAATGCTCAACTACCCAACATTTAGATTTTCTGAATTTTTTCTAACTCTGCTCAGAGTTGAGTCGATAAGTCGGCATGGAATAAGTTGTGGCTTCCCTAAGGACTTGAGATGGGCTGATGGTAGGGCGTTCGACCCAGCACATCCCTACTTAATACTTAGCGATTCCCAATCTACTCAAATCATTCGACCACAAGCAGGCGAGGCGTTACTCGACCAAGCTAGGGCTTGGCAGTAATCAACTAAGCACTTAAGTGGACCCTCCACTGGGCAGAGTTCAGGGGGTTGTTGTCAAATATCTAAACATGGGATATGTGTACGCAAAGGATACATGAAGGATATGTCCTAACGACATATAGAGGTTCCAAATATCATAGGTCCAATTCTATGGGATAAGATATATGCGAAAATGATAATTCCATATTAGGAAGGACTTGATTACTTTCTCATTATGATGAAACCAACTCAAATACGCTTGATATCTAAGGAAGTTTAGATATACTGTGAAGATCATGCGACGATGGACTCCTTATTGGCTACAATTTGGTTATCCCAAATTGACTACAACTCAACTTGAGATAGGGCTACCCTGACTATATAAGGCCAGGGGTAGGGACCCTTGAGACAGGAGAGAGAGCTTCCAAGCAAGAAGACCTTTTACGTAGAGCACTTAGGAGCCGATAAGCTACGCTTCGTCAATCTCTAGTCGTAGTTTAGTCATTGCCTAAGTTCAATCCTCATGTAATTAGGGCTAGATGACCTGCTTATACTCTGTTCATCAATTCCATACATCATCCACATAGGAAGTAGGTTGTTACTCTATTTAGGGGCCCGAACCTGACTACATTGTGTGTATCTGATTTCGTGCTTGGCTCTGATAACCGAAGGTACCTGAAACTATAATTTATTGTCGATTTCTAACCTTCGACAATGAGAGGGTATGACATCAATAGGTGTACACTCAGCTATACCCGCATACGCAATGTAATGAGCATATAAGTATGTAGCTAGATTTGCATTGCATTGCTAATGATAAAAGTTGGCTAATGAGATAAATGTGATAAAGGGTTATATTTATTGTTTAATTATGTGCTTACTAATTCGTGGATTCTCTTACTTATTTAATGTTTTTAGGTGAACAATGAAGACAACATGCATGGGATATGAGTAATGCCATCACATCACTTGCCACTTCGTCTTCCAGAATTACTAGTACTAGTGATCACTCTTGGATTAATAAAGTATCTAGTCAATTTGGTTGATGAACTTTCGTAATCATAATAATGGTCATGTGAACTTGGTTGAACTCATATATTATTTGAGAAGTTCAGTAGTTTATTTATTGTCTATAAATCTTTGTTCTTCATCCACATTAAAAAAGTAAAGATTACTCCCAGATGCATCTAATCTGGGCGTTCTCGAGTGCATGGACCCAAGCTTTCTCATACGCGAGGACTTGGGTGTTCCCGAGCGTGTGGTCTCAGGCGTGCTTGAGCGTTTGCTTCTGAGATCATTATTGTTATGGCTCTTGTTCATGTTATTATGCAAAATCTTGTTAATCTTGTTTAGTATCGAAGGTAATTGTTTAGAGAAGCTTACTTAAATTGTTGTTAAAATCATGGTAAAGTAATTTAAAAAGTAGGTTGTGGTAATACTTGGAGCACTTGGAGTACTGGGTTGTTACACAATTTACTCCAAATTTAATTAACAGTGCTATATTTTTTGTTTCTTGTTTGACATTTGATACCAGCCCCGTGGCATGTGTGTACTGGTTGTTTACTGCCTCTTTCCTTACCGTGCTGTGATTGTTTAGTGGCCTTATCAGCTTCTGGTCGGTCATTGGCTCATTTCATTGAATATGAATGAACTCGCTATGGTCTGTTATCCTTGGATTTTTTTTTTTTACATTTGTACTGAAAGATGAATTTTAACTTTGAAGATAAAAATAAAACTTCAAAATTGGTTCATGCTGAAGAATTTGTCACATCTTGTGTGGTTCTAACTACACTGTGCTATTATTATCTTGAACTTGAAGCATGTTGACACTTCTGAACAAACAAGTGGTGCATATTGTAATCTACTCAATAGAAAATAAAGTTGTTATAATATGGTAAAGTAGGTCAAGCTGGCATTTCAAGTTATAACAGCATAAGTACTAGAAGAATTTTCGGTAACCCGGGTAGATATGTGGGGTACAACTATGCCATCATGTCCAATTTTACTAATGTAGTGTCAACATCTCAAAATAAAAATAATTGAGGTCAGACTGTATCTTTTAGATAATCTAGAGACGTAATGTAACTAATAAAAATGGAAGTGTAGGTTCTATAAACAAATTACAAGAGGATAAGGTATGTGTAATCATCCCTATATTAAAGTCTGCAGAGTTCCCGGCCAGGAGGCGCGTAGTTTAGCTGCTTTTCCGTCGCGCCAGTAATTGCCTCGCCGTCTCCGCATCCGGTCTTCGGCTGCGTCGTCTCGGGCTTCCGCCGGCAGCATCGGCGGCAAACCTTCGGCTTGTGGTGCCGCCGCGCCTTCGCTTGCGAGTGGTGCTGCGTTTTACTATATAGGACAATGCATATGCCTACTTAGGAGAGGTACAGCACACCCAACTCTGAAGTCTTACGTCCCACACATATAGCTGATACTTGGGAGAGGGAGGATCATCGCGACATCGCCAAGCTTCTGTGGTATCGATGGTTTCCAAAAGGTCAGTTGCCATTTTCTTTACCTTTTTTACTCTTTGCAGCATAATGTTTTTCTTAAGAGTATTTCGTTCTGGTCATGGCGCTTTGGATGAGACGCCATGGATACTTGCCTCGCCTTGGCCACTTAGGTGGGCACCTAGAAATTTGCAGAGTCCATGGCGAGTTGTTGGGTGGGTGCCTTGGTTACCTGGTAGAGGGGTCAAGTCTGGGCTATATAAGTTCGCAAAGGGGTTGGACCAGGGATGCTTGGCTGAAAATAACTACGGCGAATCTCGTCCTAGTCTTGCTCTTGACACCAATGAACAAAGTGGTGATGCAGGATATGAGAGAGATTATTCATATTATGATTATTAATATACTTTCCAATTTCATGCTTTTGCTTCTAAACATCTTTTGTTGTTCGGCTATTCCTACTTAAGACTTTAAGTTTGTCCTCTGGCTTGTTAATTATGTTATGGACTTCTTCTCTAATGTGTTGTCTTGGTGTCACTGACAATTATCAACCATTTTTGCTCGCCGTACCTCGCCTTGAGGATGCCACGGCACTCGCCTAGATGCCATGGCATCCTGGTGTCTCTTAGGTGCTGTAGTCACCAAGTATGCCGTGACAACCATGGTTCTAGTGCTAATATACTCACTGAAGTATATGAACAATTTATATCCTCATCAATAATTGGGACATGAAAACAAACTAATCACAAAAGTTTCTATTCTCAAGCCCATAAAAGCACACGTTGGAGTTATAGTTAGGACAGCGTTGTAGTTTTGTAGGGACATTTTTAAGTATTTGTGTTTTCTAGTGGCATTATTACGAGGGAGTTTTGGAGTGACATAGATATGATTTATGTCTTTGTTTGTGACACACAAGCATATTATTTATGTTGGAATGGAAATTATGTGTTTGGAACACAGACAATAGAAAAAAAGAAAATGGAAAAAACAAAAAGTTGAATATCATAGATAGCAAAATATAATAGGAATTACAATAAATAAATTATTAAAACATAGGCACATGGAAAAAGTGTAAGGATTTCTGAGACAATGTTTCTTGGTTAGAAAGATAGGGAGAGTCGAAAGTCAAAGACAATTAATTAGACAACTAAAAAACAAATATTTATCATCTGGTTGGAAGCTTGGAATGCTGGATTAATGTTTGGTTAGATCTAGAGGTGGCCTTTGGGCGGACCTTTTGGCCGGCACTGCACGAATGGCTAACACGTGCTACAACCCGATTCTTGAATAGGCGGTAGGCATTTCACGGATGCTCGGGCGTCTGGGCTACCAACCAAGCATGGTGGGCAACTGGCGAACGCCGAGCCGGGCATAGGGCCGACCACACCCACATAGCTCAGGTGGCACACCGGCATGCTAGCATGCGCACAGCACATGGGCACACGGTAGGCATGCGATTGGGCCTGTGACCTATGGCCGGGCACGCAACAGGAGAGCGGCCAGGTGGGGGCACCGGGGGACACTGGCCGATGGGGCGTCAAGGGAGGCCTACCGAATTGGAGGGGGCATCGGGGAGAGGCCCAGTGGGGGCGCCATGGGGAGGCCAGCCGTGGGGGGTGTCATGGGGAGGCCATCAGTTGGGGCTCAAGGGAGGCAGGCAGGGGGGGGTGTTGTGGGATGCCATTAGGATCGAGGCGGTCGGTGGGGCGCCCGGTGGAGGGAGGCGGCGGGGAGTGAGGTGGTGGGGGCTAGGGAGGCAGAGGGGGTGAGGTGGCGAGCATGCAAGGCACGGCCAACAAGTGGAGGGAGGTGGCGAGGGGCGGGGGAGGCCGCTACACCAAAGGGGAGATGCCGAGGGGGAGGGCGCCAGTGGAGGGAAGGCCAAGGGGGAGTTTGTTGGAGCAGGAGGGCACTAGAGGGGGAGGATGAGGGGGAGGGTGTCGGTGAGGGGAGGGCGCAGCGAGGGGGTGGTGGGGGCGAGATCTGAGAGAGCTTAGGGGAGAGAAGAAAGAGGAAGAGAGGAAGGAAGAAAAAGGGGAGGAAAAGCAATAAAGAAAGAAAGAAAGAAGGGAAATAAAAAGCAAAAAGGGAAAAAGAAAAGAAGAAAATAAAAGAAAGGGAAGAAAAGAAAAGAAAATGGAGAAAAAGGAAAGAAAAGGAGAAAAAAAAAGAGAAAAGGAGGGAACAGAGTCGAGCCATCAGGTTATGTCTTTATGATCCGATCATCAATTAGCTAGATGAGGTAGTGGAAACCAATGAGGGGACGATTTGATTATGCTTTCTGCATTCCTATCTAATAACACGATTGAACAGTTGAAAAATACGCACTTTGTACAAACACCATGGCATCGCCTTTGGGATTAAGAGAGCTGAGAGCGATTGAGAAAGACAGGCAAGAAAGAGGGGGCAATAGGAGAGCGAGAGTGAGAGATGGGTGGGAACTAAGAGAGGGAGCAATGGGCGAGAGAGAGCTGAGAGACATGCGAGAGAGACATGCGAGAGAGAGATGGGTGAGAGAGAGCAGTTTTTTACAAGGTACAAGTCTTTGTACTAAAGAGCATTGTGTACTCACGCAAGCACTGCAATGTCACTCTGTACCTATTCAAGAATGAATAAAATTTAGTTTCTTTCCCCCAATTTTTTTGTTCACTACATCAGTATCACGCGTCTCCAGCCCTTTCCTCTCATCGCAATAGTGCATATGGGTGGGGCCTGGGCTGACACAAATGTTGTAAACATCTAATGGATCAGTGCTGGGCATGGCACGGCACGGTGGGCACAGACCCGCCACGCAAAGATGGCAATTTGTTTAGGCACGGCACAGCCGGTCCATGCTGGTAGGCCCAAGACGATACGATGCCCACCTCTAGTTAGATCCAGAAAGATGGAGGGAAAGAAAATTTCCTTTGGAATTTATTTTAAAGCAAAACTATCACTAAAATACCCTATGTGGAATCTTCCCTTCAGATCGCAATCTATAATTTCTCCAAGAGTGTTCCTTTGTTCCATACAACCTAAATTTATTGGTCGGTACAACTGTACAAGTCTGAAGTCTTAACCCCATCCTCTCACCACATATTTTCAAACGGATTTCCTGCGCTATCGACAAACTTGTTATAGACATCCATAATGGGCAATGATAACTTAACTGGACTCAAAAACTAGTATGTAACCATCGGTACAAAGTAGAAGATCGATAATAAAGTCTAATATTCATTGAAGCATGCTGCATGTTTCTTAGTGTGAGTGTGTCAACTTTGGGATATCCTTTCCAACTCCACGAACAGCAGCACCCAAGTCAATTACCATCAGAATGATAACCTCTTGCAGCCTGGTAAGAAAAGAACATGTTAAAGTTAGATGATAATCGAAAAACATGACTCAATTTGAAGCCCAAACCGGGTAACAGACCAAGAATTTTAAGCTGTGAGATTGAAACTTATGTGATATAATTATAGCATACTAGTTATCAAACTGTGCACCTGCATGGCCATACATTTGAAGTATTTTGAATTTATTTATATATATTTGGATTGCAATATTTTAGTTCAAAAATTTGATCCAAATCTAGGACCATTTTAAAAATCACTCATTCTTGTCTAATTCTAATTTGAGTTTTAAGTTTTATCCCAAAAATTTCATAGATCTTTTAATTTAGAATTCAAATACCTTCACATACTACATTTTTTTGGAATTTTTGTGGCAAATTAAGTTTTTCTACATATTTGATTTCAATTCAAACTTGTGCATACTATTAATATTTTAGACATGACATCTAGAGTCTACATTCCAAAAATATTTTATTCTGGTAGACTCAAGGAAATAACCGTCTTGTGGGTTTGTGAATCAATCGCTTGGTGGCGTGATGCGGTGCCAACAGGAAGACGATGGCGACCCACAGCCACAGCCAGGTAAGAGGAAGGAATAGTTGGGAATGACAACAGGAGATGAAAGGCAACAGGTATCCTGCTGCTTGATCTTTATTGCTTTCTTGGGTGGCTTATTATATAGCCGATGCTAAGCATACAATTCCTATTTGGACTCTAATACAAGCCGGAACTTGTAACAAACTCAAACTCTTTAAACTTAGAAAGTAATGCAAACTTAGAAAGTAACGGACTCATTGATTTACAACTTGTCTGGTGCGGCTACGACGTGTGAAGTGTTGGCCAATCCTGACATCTCCCCCCTTTTCTAAAAACAACTCGTCCACGAGTTGGAAATCAGGATACAATTGCTGAAACTTGTGAACATATTCCCATGTTGCTTGCGAAGGAGGCAAATCCTTCCATTGAATTAACACTTGACGGAGACCCCGTACCACCCGGCCACTCAAAGCTTGATCAGGAACTTGGAGAGCACGGCCATGCGCCATAGGAGGCAGTGACGCGAGTACTTGAGGAGGGGTCCCATGAAACTTCTTAAGAAGACCAACATGAAACACATCATGAATGCGAGCTCCGGGCGGCAGACGAAGACGATAAGCCACCGACCCAATGCGGTCGACGATCGTCTGATCCGTAGAAAGCGAAATGAGCTTCTTAGGAAGATCGCAAAGGTAGAGATCTACCGACGCCGGGAAATCTGAAGCCATACCCAATCATCAACAACAAACTGCACATCACGATGGTTGTGGTTGTAGTAAGTAGCTGCGGATGCCTGAGCTTGGAGGAGGCGATCCCTCACCTCTGATAGGAATTCATCTCTGTCCATCATTTGTGCTTCCACAGCCGGTGATCGTGCCTCACCTTTAACATAGGAATGGAGGGAAGGTGGATCACGGCCATATACCACTCAAAATGGTGTTGTTTTCAATGGAGCCAACGGATCCATTATTTTTGTCGGTCACCAGTAAAACATCTCAGATACATGGCAATGATTTTATTGGTAACCTCGGACTGACCATCGGATTGAGGGTGATAGGCCGAGCTCATGTTGAGTCGAACGCCTGCTAACTAAAATAGCTCCTGCCAAAAGACACTAGTAAACACCACATCCTGATCAGTTATGATAGATGATGGTATACCATGGAGTTTCACAATATTGTCAAAGAAAACTTGGCTCACAGATGCCACCGTGTAAGGATGAGACAAGGGAATAAAATGGGCGGCCTTCGAAAAACGATCAACCACGGTGAGAATGACTGTTTTGCCACCGGATTTAGGCAGCCCTTCAATGAAATCCATAGCAACGTCAGCCCAGACCGAGTGTGGTACCTCGAGGGGTTGCAATAAGCTGGCAGGATGAAGATGGTCAGTCTTGTTGCGCTGGTAGATGGCACAATCGTGGATGAAGTCTTGTATAATCCGACGAATCCCCGGGATATGAAAATCAGACCGAACTCGAGTAAGAGTCTTTTGTACTCCCTCATGGCCGACTTGATGACAACCAGCCACAATTGTTGGTACAAAGGTAGAAGCTGCTGGCACAAAAATACCATCCTTGAATAGAATGAGTCCATCACGGATTGACCAAGGTGCAGTGAGGCATCCTTGTATGTCGGCGAGGGTAGATGTCCATACTGCCTCGGACGGTAAGGCACGGCGAAGGTCATCAAACATGGATAGAGATGGTACTGTCAAGGCATGCAGGGATGCGTCAGAATGTTCGCCGTCCCTACGGGATAATGCATCTGCCACTGTGTTGAGGCGGCCTGGCTGAAACTCCACCACAAAATCAAAGCCCACCAATTTACTCACCCATTGATGTTGAGATATTGTGGACAATCGCTGATCCAAAAGGAACTTTAGGCTGTAGTGGTCAGTACAGATGATGAAGCGACGGCCCCACATGTAGGGTCGCCAGTGCCGCACTGCCTGCACTAAGCCGATCAACTCCTGCTCGTAAGCTGCTACCTTGATATGGCGTGTTGCAATCGGCCGACTGAAGAACGCAATTCGTCCCGCACCCTGATGGAGAACAGCTCCAAAGCCTGATCTAGACGCATCACACTCGATGATGAAGGAGCGGTTAAAGTCGGGAAGCTGTAACACAGGCGCGGAGACGAGAGCTTGTTTGAGAGCCTGAAAAGCATGGCTTGCCTCATCAGTCCAGACAAAGGATTCTTTATGGAGAAGTCATGTTAAAGGAGCAGCAATTGCACCAAAATTAACGATAAAATGTCGATAATAGCCGCCAAACCGTGAAGGCGCGGATCGCCAGATCGAGATCGGAGTCGCCGATCGACCATCGCCACCTTACATTTATCCATAGCAACGCCGGTAGCAGAAACAACATGGCCAAGATACTCCACCGAAGATGTACCAAAAGAGCATTTGGAGCGCTTGAGAACCAAACTATGCTGGAGAAGTGCTTGCAGGACCAGACGAATATGACAAAGATGCTCCGCCCAAGAAGTGCTGTAGATAAAAATATCATAAAAAAAACCAGCACAAAACGGCAGAGGAAAGGTCCAAGGACATCATTCATCAGTGCTTGAAATGTGGCCGGGGCATTGGAGAGGCCAAAAGGTAACACCAAGAACTCAAAATGGCCATGATGCGTACGAAATGCTGTCTTGTGTATATCATCGGGGTGCATGCGTACCTGATGGTACATTCATCCAATAATTCCTCGACCACTGGAATAGGAAATTTATCCTTAATGGTCTTATCATTTAAGGCACGATAATCAACACAAAAACACCATGAATTGTCCTTCTTTTTGACCAATAGCACCGGTGACGAAAAAGCCAACGTGCTAACCCGAATGATGCTGGCGCAAACATCTCGGTCTGCTTCGTCTCCAACTCATCTTTCAATGGTGGGGATAACATGAGGGCGAGCGCCATCGCATACTGTGCCAATAACGAGATGAATGCGGTGGTCATATGCCCGCGAGGGAGGCAGTCCTTTTGGTTGCTCAAACACTTCCTGATATTGATGCAATAATGCCTCGAGGAGATCGGTTGTGTCTGTAGCCCATGCGGTCATGGCGGTAGGCTGACTGGTGGTGCCCTGTAAGGTGACTTGATGATCGCCGTGCCAAAATGTCATGGTAAGGTGCTGGAAATCCCAAGTAATGGGGCCCAGGTCAGGAGCCATTGAATACCGAGCACAAGGTCAACACCTGGGATGGGCAGAGCAAAACAATCCAGGAGGAAATGAGTGGAACCAATCTGTATCGGCACGCGGCGACAAACGCCACTGCTCTGGAGACGTTCCCCATTGGCTACCGTGACTCAAAGTGAATTAGAGGGCGGCTCAACTGCAATGCCACCGTGAATCACATTGTCTTCGGCGATAAAATTATGGGTGGACCCTGAGTCGACCAATGCCACAAGCTGACGATCGCCGAGACGAACTGGAAGCCGCATGGTGCGATGGGCCTCAATCCCAGTGAGAGCCAAAAGAGATATAGACAGTGGGGCAGGATCAATGTCGTCTTGACAGTCCGGATCCGGCACCACCTCCAGGCGAAACAGCTGGTGACAGATGTGGCCAGGTGCATATATGTCATCACAATTATAACAGAGGCCTTTGAGACGGCGCTCTTCCATCTGCGCACGTGTTAATTTGCGAATAAAACGACCTCTTGTGGATACGGGTTCGCCTTCCTTGTCGGCAGTAGTGGAGGATGACGACCCCCCCCCCCCCCGAGCTAGTGGTCGAAGAAACTCCCGTCTTGAAGCTAGTAGTCTTCGGCGTTGTTTTCAGCGTCTGGCGTGTCTCACCGAAATCCAGGAGACGCTCGTGGGCGCGAGCCAAACTCATGGCCATCGCTAGGGTCTGCGGTCTTCTCCTTCAATCCAGCCACGAACATGTCAATCTTCTGATCTTGGCACAAATTGGCGCGCGGAAGTAAGGATTCAAATTCTTTCTGATATTGTGCCATCGTGCCTGTTTGCTGGAGTTGTTTGAGCTCCAAAAGGTGATTGTGGCGTGTCGGGGGCCCAAAGCGTAAGTTGAGGCAATCCTTGAACTGTGTCCATGTTGGTTCGTCGGACTCTTCTTCCTGGAGGACATACCACTGTTGCGCCTCGCCTCGCAGATGGTATGCTGCCGTGCGAACCTTCTCCTGCTCTGGTGTGTATTGGCCTTTGAAGAAAAGCTCGTAAGTATTAAGCCAATAGATGGGATCATCTCCTCCTTCGTAGATGGGAAACTCCCAGCAGTGAGGTTTCGGAGGCCATCCATCCGGAACAGCGGCACCACGCCCGGCGCCGCCATTGTCACCATTGCGGCCGCATCCACCAATACCGCCACCGCTGCCGGGGCGCGGAAGTGCAGACCCACTGGGGTTCGCTGATGAGCAACTGGGCTCTCGCAGAGGCGATGCGATGTAGGCAGCCTCCACCGGAGTTTTGTCGGCCGGATTTTTTTCAACCGTGTCGTCCCCTCCTGCTGCTGCGACGAGGTCATCAAATTTGGTAATGCGAGAATCATGCCTGTCCAGTCGCGTATTCACCGTGGCTATGAGTGCCGAGTGGCTATCTTGCACCATCAATATGTCTTCGAGCTTGTTGAGGACGTTCTGAAGCATCGCCTTGATCATGGAGTCCTCAGGATGATTACCATCGCCATTGGACATGACGCCAGCAGCGAGTTGCTCTGATACCAAGATGTTACGGGCGCAACTCCGAAGGAAATAACTGTGCGCCGGTTTGTGAATCAATCGCTTCGGCCGGCGGCGGTGCGGCGCCAGCAGGAAGACGATGGCGACCCACAGCCGCGGCCAGGTAAGAGGAATAGTTGGGAACAACAACAGGAGATGAAAGGCAACAGGTATCCTGCTGCTTGATCTTTATTGCTTTCTTGGGTGGTTTATTATATAGCCGATGCTAAGCATACAATTCCTATTTGGACTCTAATACAAGCCGGAACTTGTAACAAACTCAAACTCTTTAAACTTAGAAAGTAATGCAAACTTAGAAAGTAACGGACTCATTGATTTACAACTTGTCTGGTGTGGCTACGACGTCTGAAGTGTTGGCCGAACCTGACATATTATTTTATTAAACGAAACATTTTTAGTGGGGGTCTAAACACTTAAGTTTACACCCACGATCTCCACGGTGAATACATGGTGTCTTACCAGTTAGACTAGCAGTAGATTGAATGGTATGTTCTAGAAAATATATATTACTATATTTGTTGAGAAAAAATAATAATTAACACCAATATTTACTAAATATTTTGCATTGTATATAGCAAACAGAAAGATAATTGCGTAAACGTACTCCCTCTGTTTCACATTATAATTCTATTTCATTGGGAAGCTTTGTTTCACTATGTAAGTCGGATAAGGAAATTAATCAAAAGCATAACTAATGAAAAATATCCACTCTCCACATGTGCTTTAATGCATATAAAATTATGAGTGGTTGTAACATGCCATTTAACATGCGCATGTATGGTCCATTATCGTTAACTTATAAGATTTTGTGTCCCTGTTCTATTTGCATGATGGACTTGGCATTATATCTTGAAACAGAAGGAATACTATGTTACTCCTTCACTATTCGAAAGAGCCATTGCTTCACTCTGCAATGTCTGGAAGCACATTATCGGGCGGACATTGTATAGATCATGTCCATGCCAATGACTATCGTATGAATATAGTTGACACCTCTGTCTTGCATGCATGCAAAAGACTAAATCATTCACTGAAAAGGGTGTACATACGTGCAAATAGATTCGGATTCTTCTTGAAGATGAAATGCATGCTGATGATCCATAGTCTTGTAGGCCTGTGAAGAATTGTTCAAACCAGCAAACTGCTAATTTAAGAGTACATGATATCTGGATCTTGTGTTTGCTGCCTTTTACGAATGAGGAGAATTGTTCAGAGCAGCAAACCGCTAATGTAAGAGTAACATGACATCTGGATAGTACCTGACTTTTCGGACAAGAAGCTTATTTTGAGCTACTCCTTTTGTTCAAGTTTAAGGGATATATTTTTTTAATTATCTTTTTTATAAATATAGGATGCATTTTATATTCACAAATATAGCAGTGGCATTGGGCTAGGACGGCTGCGGCGGCTCTAGGATTCGGCAAATTCTTTTACCAGAACGATTAGCCTGCTATGTCCGGAAAGACTAGTTCAATGCCCGTGCATTGCTACGAAAAATAAAATTGATAACGAAACATAAAGGTCAAGCAATAAAATAAAATTGTTTTATAAGATCAAACTGTGAAATCATGTGCTGAAAAATTGGCTAAGTAATCAAATTGGCATTACAAAGTGGTTTTGGTTATAGCATGTGTGGTGCTTGTGCATGTGCTGTTTGAGATGATTATTCAATATGCTTGTGATAGCATAATAATTTTTTTGCTTGATAAAACGCACTCGTGTGAGTGGTTGCATGGATTGACCATGATAATTGTTTTGCTTGATGCAATGCGCTCGTGTGAGTGGTTGCATGTATTGACCTTGAGTCAAGTCGTGGACTTGTGCTCGGATCTGTTTCTTATTTATTCATGTGGAGGTGTTGCTCGAGGGCGAACGTGGTCGATGACAGGACCGGAACTAGGTTCATGGAGGAACTGAGGTTTGGGACTAGATTCAGGGAGGAATCGAGATCTTGGTGGTCAAGAATGTCATGCGGGACGTTCGGGCTAGAGAACATGCACATGGAGGTTGGTTAGTCACGTATTTACAGCATGTGGGCTGTACATGCGTGCAAGAGTTGTTTTTGGCCATGTTGGGCCAGGTTGAGATGTATACGAACTCTTTCCATGTGGGAAGTGGAGTTGTATTCAATTTCTTTATGTTTGCTCTGTATAAATAGGCGGAGGTGTCTCCTGTTTATGTAGAGAGTCAGGTTTTAAGGTTTGTACTCTTTTGTTTTGGAGTACTGTATCCAGATAAATAAAATCCTTCTTGCAAATCTGAGCATCCTGTGCAACGCGGTGTGAAGAAGAAAATCCTTGCAACTAGAAGTTTTTAGCGCTTGATCTTTATTCTATTGCAGCGTAGTTGAAGTCAGCAAAAGAGTCAGACAACTAGAAGAATTTGAAGAGCTCTCAGCACGTTGAGTTGTTTTTTAGTCCGGCGTAGATTGGAGCATCGCCTGAAGTTTTGTCTGTCACAGTAGTCACGAAGTTAATTACGGAGTTCGGTTTCTTGCAAAGGTATCATCTTGCGAAGGTAATATCTCAAGATCTATAGATCCGATCAAATTGATTCTTTTTGGTTTAACTTTGGAATTGAAGCTAGTTTTTACAGTTAAAATTTCACATCAATCCAACGGTGAGATCTTTGGGAATTGCTATTTTTGCGAACTGGTCACAGACTGCTTATCTGGTCATCCGACTGCTCGCGTGGTCGCCCAGATTCAGTCATCTTGTGAAAAACATAACTTTAGATCCATAGATCCGATTGACCTGATTCTTATTGCATTAGCTTCATAATTGAGTCTAGTTTCTATAGTTAAAATTTCACATCGATCTAACGGTTGGATCTTCAAGAATACTATTTTAGTGAATGTATGTCGGTCGCTTTCCAAATCGCCGCTTGGTCGCCTCGATCGCCGCTTGGTCGCCCGATTTCGCGCTGGTCGCCCATCGCCGCCGCCGCCTAAATCGCTCTCTTGGTCGCCGACTTGTCTCATGGTTGCTCAGATCGCTTCTTCGGTCACTCGACCGTTTATCGGTCGGCCAGATCGCTTTCGTCGCCTGACCGGTCTCATCGTCGCCAGAGATCTCTTCGGTCTCCCACCTCGTAAACTAGTCTTCGTCAAGTGAACATGTATCCAAGCAATTTGGGGTGTGTTAGAAAAACAAAGTCCAAAAAATTTGATTTTAGCTTCCGCACAATCATTCACCCTCCTTTGATTGCTACATTAGTATATTTCGATCCTACACAAACATCTATCTTTCCCAATTACAAAAGTTTTTATAGTTTTTTCTTCGACATGAATTAAAATCAAATATGTTGTACGTAATATATGTTTGCTTATCATCTTATTGAACATATTTAGAAATAATATTCTTGGTATACGTCCCAGAAGATCTAAAAATAGCATATTTAACAAAGCCATATTGTAAACTGATGTCTTACCAGTAAAATGAAAGAGATGATGGATTCGAATAATACATAAACAACCAAACTGATGCCTGCTACACCATTAATTCTAGATAATAAAATGGAAACTAATTAGACACTCATGCTTGTAAATAAAAGGTTTCCTTGTATCTTAGATTTAAACTTCACAAAATCTTTCTGGATTTGTGTCGTTACCAATTTGTACTTAACAGAGCACTAAGGTTTACGCAAATAAAAAAATTTCACAATGTGCGCGCTCAACGGATTGGTACTTACTAGAATTGTGAAAGTCTTAATAATACACTTGGTGTTGTCGTCAAAGTCCCAGTTCCAAAGCAAGCAGCATAGACTTTCACATTAACCTGCGTTGCCAGAACTCGTAATTAGAAGTTTCAAACAAACTAAGGTTAGCACAATTTACCAAAACATGCTCGGGATTGTAAACATTATTATTCGTTACACAAATAAGCATCTTATAACCACATCTAGGCTTTTAAAATTAGAGTACAGTGCTTTAGGTGCAGTATTTTTTCTATCCCAGCCAATCTTTGTTCATTATATTCTAACTTACTATTTCATGTTAAATGAAATAGAAAAAAATATTGGCAACAAGTAAACTCTGGATAATTGTATTCATGCATTACAAGATAAGTATTCCAAGATTTAAAAGAGATCAAAAGGTCGATCAGCACATGATACACATCCTTATGTTTGAAACTTGTGATGTCTAACAAAATTGGTAATTTTCTACTATTCAATATTGACATATGCATATGAGGACCAAAAGGACCAGTTCCAACATCCTCACAATATCAAAATATAAGCCACAATAATAGAGAACCCTCTATTCAATATTTGAAAACTGGTACAAAAATTAAACTCCAAATATCAATTCCACTAATCCAAGATTTTGCTCTAAAAAACTACAGAGAATAGACTGAATACTGCAACTTCCACAAGTATTAAAAAAATTAATTCCCTTTTAGTCAGCAATCCACTTAATCCAGCAAGCAACCAGAGAGATAGGAAAACTAAAGAAAAAGGAAACAAATAGAGGAAAAGATGGGAAAGTGCAAGAATCATCTTTCTTGGCCTAAGTCTATAGGACAGGGACGGGACCTCTCTTACACTGACTACTTCCACACTCACTCACACGCAACTCACAAGTAGATCTAACTATCAAAAGATTTAAAATCGTCACATAAGAATTACTGAATCCATCCAACATAAAGCATAATCTTTTGACTATAATAGATTTTCAAGGCTGATTAAGTTAGTTGTTTTGTTAGTATTAGCATTGCCCTTTTGCACTTCAGACTTCATACAGAGGTAGGCATAGGCGGGTAAAACCCTACAAGCTCTTAACCTCATAGTGACAAAAACGACTTCAGAGGCAAGACAGTGGTGCCATGAACTGGAAAGAGTTTGTCTTTTTCTGTCATGTGGGGACTCACCTATTCCAGACGCAGGAAGAACACCGGAACCAACTCCCAGAAAGGTCCGGATTAGCATTAAGATAGAAATAATTCAAATATGTTGATTCTTTAGCAAAGTAGTTTCCTTATTTACAGTAATTGGTTAGGAAAGATAATTTGTTACCTAGTTTGTTAGAGGGCCTTCGCTATATAAGAAGGCCAGATGTTTTCAATAAAAGGATATCAGAAAATTGCCTCATATCCTCTGTTTCCTAACTCTTTGTGTTCGCCCTAACCTCCTTGCCGCACGGCTGCCACCACGGCTCCCTCGCCGCGCCGCAGGAGGGCAAGGGCGCGTCCTCCTCCGTCTCACCAGTACTTCCTTCGCTCCAACTCCACCATTGCATCCTCGGCGTGTGACAACTTGGTATCATATTCGTCCGCTGCTTCTCCCACCATGTCCAGCGAGGATGCAGTCGATCCAATCTTGGCGAAATTGGACGCCATCATGCAACAGATGGCGACGGACAAAGCGATCATCCATGCCAAGATGGATACTCTCGCTAGCACAGTCCGGGACATTGACAATCAACAGCGTGCCCACCACCTCGCTATTGCTCGTTTGGAGCATGCGGATGGGCAGGGCAACAGTCTGCATGAGCCACCCCCTCCGCAGTCCAGCGGCATCTTACCTACGCCGCCCGGGCTCCAATGCTTGCATCGCCAAAAACAACTAATCGGCGAAAATCCGGGTCAAATCGTCTTCCTCTTGAATAGACAACACAACCCCTGATGGATCGTGGCGGCGCCCCTCGCTTCTACAAGCTCAATTTTCCGACCTTCGACGGGAAAGAGGATCCGCTGCCCTGGCTCAATCGCTGCGACCAGTTCTTCCGTGGTCAGCACACACCCGAAGAAGACAGAGTATGGCTGGCCTCTTTTCACATGCTCGGTGCCGCCCAATTGTGGTATCCCCGGGTGGTGCGTGATATGGGAGCACCATCTTGGCGCCACTTCGTCGAGCTTGTGAATAACCGATTCGGGCCGCCGCTACGCTCCAATTCCTTGGGCGAACCGCGCAACATGCGCGAGCAGTTACATGTCAGATCCTTCAACAATTCTTGGTCTTACTTTGTTGCACTGATCCACTCTCTGAACATCAACAAGTCCAATTGTTTACTGCTGGGTTGGGAGATCCTCTCCAGGTCGATGTGGAACTACAAGGGCGTGACATTGAATCGCTTATGAGCCTCGCTGCGTGCCTATGAGCGCAGACTCTCAGCGCCCTCGTCCACTGCTGCACCATATCGCCGGCCTTGGCGCACTCCGACCGCATCCACAGCAGGAGGATCGCCGCCGGTTCCCCCTGGCCGCAGCCCACTCCCACGACGTACGTTATCCCCTGCCGAGATGGAACGACGCCGGACCATGGGTCTCTGCTATCACTGTGACGAGAAATTCAGTAGTGGCCACCGTTGCAGGAAACTCTTTGTGATGGAGATTGTGGACACCACCGACGAGGCGGAACCTGAGCCACCAGTTGAACCAGCAATCTCATTGGCCGCGATCACGGGCATTACACCGCGCTCCAGCCAGACCATGCGCCTCTTGGTGACCATCGCGGGCCACTCCTTCATGGCTCTGTTGGATTCAGGATCCACACACAACTTCATCGCCGACCGCGTCGCCCACACGGCTGGCGTTCGTGTCCAACCGTGTTCAAGGTTGCAAGTCCTGGTGGCAAATGGTGACCACATCTCCTGCCCTGGGGTTTGTCACGACATGCAGATCGCCATTGAAGAGGTGCACTTTGCTCTAGAGTGCTACGTGCTTCCTTTGGATGATCTCGACATCATTCTGTGCGTCCAATGGCTGGGTACACTTGGTCCAATTGTTTGGGATTTCAATCATATGACCATGTCCTTCAGCCATGCAGGTCACCAAATTATTTGGTCAAGCACACCACACACAGCTCCGAGCGCCGCACTTCAAGCTTGCACGGGACAAGACTTACTGCACACCCTATTGGATGATTTCAACGACTTATTTGCTAAACCATCAGGGCTGCCACCCATCTGTGAGCGTTATCACTTCATACACTTGAAGCCAGGCACAGAAGCAATCGCTGTACGTCCATACCGTTATGCTCATTTGCAGAAAGATGAATTGGAGAGACAATGCACGGCAATGTTATAGCAGGGGGTTATCCGCAAAAGCTCCTCCGTGTTTTCTGCTCCAATTTTACTTGTCAAGAAATCAGATGGCTCCTGGCGATTCTGTGTCGATTATCGAGCACTCAATGACTGCACCATTAAAGATAAATTTCCAATTCTAGTGGTGGATGAACTCCTCGACAAGCTTCATGGTGCCAAATTCTTCACTAAGCTTGATCTCCGTTCTGGTTATCACCAAGTGTTAATGCACCCAGCAGACATCGAGAAGACGGCTTTCCGCACACATCATGGTCTCTTTGAATTTTTTATCATGCCGTTTGGGTTAACCAACGCCCAGGCCACCTTCCAAGCGCTCATGAATGAGGTTCTTCGACCTTTTCTACGCCGCTTTGTTCTCGTCTTCTTTGATGATATTTTGATTTACAGCTCCTCCTGGTCAGAGCATTTGCGGCATATCCGCACCATTTTTCAAACCCTTCAGCATCACCGGCTCTTCCTGAAACGCTCCAAGTGTTCCTTCGGCGACCAATCCGTCACATATTTGGGTCATGTGATCTCCTCCACTGGGTTGCCATGGACGCCTGTAGGTAGCAATTGCTCAGATTGGCCCACGCCGTTCCGTTCGGGCGGTCATGGGTTCCTCGGCCTCGTTGGTATTACCGCAAGTTCATTCACTTTTTGGTGAGTTGGCGCCCCTCACCAAGTTATTGAAGAAAGAAGCTTAAGTGGTCAAGGAAGCGCATACCTGCCTTTCTCCAATTTAAAAGCACCCTTGTTTCCGCACCAATTTTACAATTGCCAGATTTCAATGTGGCCTTCACAGTCGAGTGCGACGCCTTAGGCCATGGCATCGGCGCCGTCCTTCACCAGGGTACGGGCGCTATTGTTTTCTTCAGTCGACCCATGGTTCCAGGGTACGCCTCTTTACCAGCATATGAAAGGGAGTTAATTGGTCTTGTCCAAGCAGTTCGCTTTTGGCGACCTTACCTCTGGGTCACCGTTTGATAATCTGACCGATCATTACAACTTAAAATTTTTATCGAACCAAATACCGTCCACCATTCCGCAAAGACCATTGGGTCAAGAACTCTTGGGATATGATTTCTCTGTTGATTACAGACCAGGCAAATCCAATGTCGTTGCTGATGCTCTTTCCTGGCGTGACACAGAAGCAACCGCCCTCACCTATGCTATCTCCAGTCCACACTTCGCCCTTTTTGATGGTCTTCGTGCGGAAATACTGGCCGACCCAATTCTCCGTTATCTCCGAGACAAGATCAGAACCGACCAACAACAGGGCCCATGGGCCATTGTAGATGATCTCATCACCTTCAACAATTGCATTTATATTTCACCCACTTCCTCTTTTTTGCCGGATATTCTCACAGGAGCTCATCAGACAGGCCACGAAGGAGTCCAGAAGACTCTTCATCGCTCAAGGCTTGATTTTCATATTCCTAATGCTCGTCGTGTGGTGCAAGACTTTGTTCACGCTTTGACTTTGTCGCCCGAAGCAATAAGGGCTAACAGCTCCACCCTACCGGTCTTTTCTGACCCTTGTCGACCCCTTCGGCAATCTGGTTGGATATCGCCATGGACTTTGTTGAAGGTCTTCCCCGGATCTGTGGCAAGACAGTCATCCTCACCGTCGTCGACCGCTTCTCCAAATCGGCCCATTTTCTACCTCTCCACCACCCTTATACGGCGGAGTCGGTCGCTCGGGCTTTCTTTGATGAAGTGCTACGCCTGCATGGGATCCCTTCTTCCATTGTTAGTGACCGTGATCCAGTTTTCACTAGCAATTTTTGGACCGTGTTAGCAATATACTTCTGGAAGGTGCTCCCGTACCGTCCGCGCTGCATGCATGGAATACGCAGATGCAGGCAATGTCACGTATAGCAACTCCTAGGATTTAGGATGATTTGTTCCATCTTTTGCCTGTATGTAAATCCTAGGATTAGTTGCCTTATCTGTTAGCCTCGCATCTATATGTACCAAACTCTTTTGATTGGAAATCTATTGCGTGTTTGCTTCAATCGTTCCACGCTTTCATGGTATCAGGAGACGGTTCGCTCCTACGGCCTCTCCGCTCAAGAAACCCTAATCGCTGCCCCTCGCAATTGCCGCCGCCGGCCTCTTGCCGCCGCTACCGATTGCTTGGCTCTCCTCTCCTCACTTTGCTCCTTCCTCTACGTCATGACGCCCGAGGAAATCCATGCACACGAAGAGGCCAGTGCGCTCGCCTTGGCCGCTACGCGTGCTTCTCTCCACGCCCAGGCTGTTGCTGTTCAGTCCATCAAATCGCTGGTACCTGTTGTCCTCGACGTCGACTCCTCCAACTACAGCAAGTGGTCCAACCTTCTCCTCAACACTCTCGGCAAGTACGCCCTCAACGACCACGTCCTCTCCGACAATGGCGCTCCCAAGGTTGAAGAATGGGTGCACTTCGACTGCGTTGTCAAGTCCTGGCTCTACGGCACGATCTCCTCCGACCTTCTCGAGCTCGTCATGCATCGTGCGGCCACCGCGCGTTCCATTTGGCTCGACCTCGAGCAGCAGTTTCTTGGACACAAGGAGACCCGCGCCCTCTATCTTGACGCCAAGTTCCGCAACTTTGTTCAGGGAGATTTATCGGTCACCGACTACTGTCGCCAGATGAAGTCCATGGCGGATGCTCTCGGCGACCTTGGTGAGACGGTGCAAGATCGGACGCTTGTTCTCAACGTCCTTCGTGGCCTCAACGAGAAATTCTCCTACATGACGGCCTTGCTCAAGCGGCAAAAGCCGTTCCCGTCCTTTATTGAAGTCCGCGCCGACTTGCTCCTTGAAGAACTCACCATGACGAACAGCTCGTCCACCGCTACTGCCCTTGTCGCCGGATCCTCCTCCAGTGCTTCTCGCACTCCTGCGGGCAGCTACTCCAACTCCGACGAAGCGGTCTGGCGGCAAATCGGCGTCTCCGAATAACTTACGGCAACTCGGCAAAGACTAATGGCTCCAAAGACTACCGGTGGCTCATCTGGCTCAACCAGCGGTGGCACCAACGGTGGGCGTGGTGCGCACTACAAGCGCCGTGGTCGATGCACTGATGGCACAAATGCATCTGGTCGGCCGTCTCTCGGTAATGCTTCTGGCTGGCCCACAGTATATAATCCTTGAACTGGCTAGTGCATGCAACTCAATATGGTATCAGAGCCAAGAGGTCTCGAGTTCAAGACCCAGTTGACGCAATTAAAAAAAATTGCAGTCCACTTCTATTCCACGTCCTAGGTCTGAGGGAGCCTGCACGTGAGGGGGAGTGTTGAAGTATAAGTGAATTGCCCACCTTTCCTCATCAGCTTAAGCTTTTGGGTGAACTGGTTGGTGTATCCGGTCCACCTCCTACTCGTCCGAGCAACGGTGCTTCTAGCATCCTTGGGCCTCACCCCTCTCCTCCGCCACAAGGCCTGGGTCATCACCAGCAGATGCCGCAGCAAGCTTTCGTCGCTGGGGGCTATAACACGTCCATCGCTCAACCCAGTTGGACGTCGCCACAAAGTTTGCATGCCCCTCCCGGTTTTGGCTGGGATCAACAGGCGCTCGCAAACTCGTTCAATACGATGACGCTAACTCCCCCAGCAAATTCCGAATGGTATTTCGACTTAGGTGCCACCTCCCATATGGCCTCAGACGTCGGTATACTCTCTTCTTCCCACCCACCCTCTTCTTCCACTCCTACTAATATTATTGTTGGCAATGGTTCACTCCTTCCTGTTACATCCACCGGCGCCACATGTTTTCCTGCTACTCCCAGACCCCTTCATCTGCATAATGTTCTTGTGTCTCCCCATATTATCAAAAACTTGATTTCCGTTCGTCAATTCACTATTGATAATAACTGTTCTGTTGAGTTTGATCCTTTTGGGGTTTCTGTGAAGGATCTTCACACCAAGAACGAGATCGCTAGGTGCAGTAGCTCTGGGCAGCTCTATCCTCTTCGGCAGGAGGCGTTCCTTCCTCACGCTCTCACTACCGGTACCTCTTCCGTCGTTTGGCACCGTCGCCTTGGTCATCTTAGTCATGAGGCCTTCTCTAAGTTAGCCAGCACTACTGCTATTTCATGTAATAAGGGTGATCTTGACTCTTTGTGTCATGCATGTCAACTTGGTCGCCACACGCGTTTGCCTTTTCATAACTCATCATCTCGAATGTCCAAACCTTTTGATTTAATCCATTGTGATCTCTGGACATCTCCTCGCTCGAGTGTCTCCTGCTACAAGTATTATCTTGTTATTTTAGATGACTGCATACCACTTCTTATGGACGCTCCCATTACGCCTCAAGTCAGACACGTTTCCAACGTTGTCTCACTTCTTTGCTTATGTTGCCACGCAGTTTAGTGCCACCATTAAAAGCATCCAACGTGACAACGGTCGTTAGTTTGATAACTCTAGCTCCCGTCTGTTCTTTCTCACTCGCGGGGTTGTTCTTCGTATGTCCTGTCCATACACATCCCCATAGAATGGTCGAGCTGAGCGCATCATCCGCACAACCAATAACATTATTCGCTCCTTACTCATGCAAGCCTCCCTACCTCCTTCCTATTGGGTTGAAGCTTTGCACACCGCTACCTATCTCCTGAATCGCCATCCCACCAAAACTTTGGATTTTTCCACTCCTTTCTTCGCGCTTTATGGCATTCAGCCTTCCTACACCCATCTCCGCGTGTTTGGGTGCAAATGCTACCCCAACATTTCCGCCACAGCCCCCCACAAATTATCTCCTCGCTCGACCCTTTGTGTGTTCCTCGGTTACTCCCCGAACCACAAAGGTTACCGTTGCCTTGACGTCACATCTAACCGTGTGATCATCTCCCGGCACGTCATTTTCAACGAGTCCTCCTTTCCTTTCGCCGCGTCGAACTCCACCCCTCCTTCATCCGACTTTGATTTTCTCTCGGAGCTCGCCGTGGCGCCATTACCCCCTGTTGGTTCTCGTTTTTTATGCTCGCTGCGGCATCGCCCATGCCGCCACGCATCGCATGTTGTTGCCAGCAGAGCCACCTCGTGATTTATGCACCTCGCCGGGCGTAAGTCCAATTGATTCTCGCCACGACGCCAACCAACCATCTCGCGCAGCGCCTCGCTCTGCGGTGGTTTTCATACTGGCCGATTGCCGCTCAAGATCTGCGCTACCGTCTTCGCCAAGATACCGCACAAGCATTCGCCACGCCAACACCTCCGGCCGCCATCGCTTCACCTGGGGCAACCCACGGGCCGGCTGCTCCTCAACTCACCTCGCCGCCCCATCGCCGTCATTGCGGCACCTTCCGCACCGCTGCGGAAACTCGTCTTCTATACGCTGCTCAGATTGCCTGCGACCAATAATCACGTTATGATCACACGGGGCAAGTCTGGGTGTCGTCTACCTAAGACGCGCATGAATCTTCAGGCTGGAACCCTATCGCCGCTTCCGAAGACATACCGCAGCACCTTGGCTGATCCAAATTGGCGCGATGCCATGATTGAGGAATTCACAGCCCTGCAGCATAATCACACTTGGGACCTTGTGCCTCGTCTTGGTGGTGCCAACATAGTCACTGGCAAATGGGTTTTTCGACACAAATTTTCTCCTACTGGTGATCTTGAGCGTTACAAGGCTCGCTGGGTTCTGCGTGGCTTCACTCAACGACCAGGCATCGACTTTGATGAGACATTCAAATTTGTTGTTAAGCTCGCCACCATCCGCACAATCCTCACAGCTTGCTCTTTCTCATGATTGGCCTATTCACCACTTTTGATGTGAAGAATGCTTTCTCCATGGCACCCTTTCGTAAATCACATCAGGCGCAACCTTCCGCTTCGCCGACTCTTCCGCACTCAGATCATGTTTGTCGGCTCAAAAAATCTCTGTATGGTCTCAAACAGGCACCGCGTGCATAGTACAGTCATTTTGCCTCATTTATTCTCTCCATTATTTCATCGGTGCCAAGTCCGACACCTCACTATTTATTTTTCGCGAGGCGGTGGATACAAGATACCGCTTCTTTATGTGGATGATATCGTTCTGACTGCATCTTCAGATTCTCTCCTGCGTCACATTATTGACGCTCTACAGCATGAGTTTGCCATGAAGGATCTTGGACCTCTGCATCACTTCCTCGGTGTTTCTGTCAGTCGGCATGACGGTGGCCTCTTTCTCATTCAGCGCCAGTATATTTTGGACATTCTTGATAGAGCCAACATGGGAGACTGCAAGCCGTGCACCACACCAGTTAACACTAATGCCAAGCTGTCTTCAACTGCTGGTCCTCCCGTGACTGACCCTACACACTACAGAGGCTTAGCTGGTGCCTTACAATATCTCACATTTACCAGGCCTGACATTGCCTATGCTGTTCAGCAAGTCTGTCTCCACATGCATGATCCCCGAGAACCACACTATGCGCTGGTGAAGCGTATTCTTCGCTACCTCAAGGGCACTCTCGAGTCTGGACTTCAGCTTCATCGGACCACTGCCTCTGCTCTTGTCGCATATTCTGATGCTGACTGGGCAGGATGTCCTGACACACGCCGCTCCACTTCAGGGTATGCTGTCTTCCTTGGGGATAATCTCATCTCCTGGTCCTCCAAAAGACAAGACACCGCTTCGCGCCAAATACCGAAGCCGAGTATCGCCGCCGCCAACGCGTTGCCGAGACTTGCCGGGTCATGATAACTACTTATCGAATCGCACCGCCTCCTCAACATTCCACTATTGTCTATTGTGACAATATCAGTGAAGTGTACCTCTCCACCAATCCAGTTCAACACCAGCGTACCAAGCATATTGAGATCGACTTGCACTTCGTTCGCGATCGTGTGGCTGCCGGGGCCGTTCGAGTTCTTCACGTGCCTACCTCGTCACAATACGCGGATGTTTTCACTAAGGGTCTGTCGTCTTCATTGTTTACAGAGTTCAGGTCCAGTCTGAACGTCCGCTCTCCTCCCGCTCCGACTGCAGGGGCGTGTTAGCAATATACTTCTGGAAGGTGCTCCCGTATCGTCCGCGCTGCATGCATGGAATACGCGGATGCAGGCAACGTCACGTATAGCAACTCCTAGGATTTAGGATGATTTGTTCCATCTTTTGGCTATATGTAAATCCTAGGATTAGTTGCCTTATCTGTTAGTTGCCTTATCTGTTAGCCTCGCATCTATATGTACCAAACTCTTTTGATTGGAAATCTATTGCGTGTTTACTTCAATCGTTCCACGCTTTCAGACCGAATTGTTCCGGTTGGTGGGAGTTAAACTCAATTTCAGTTCTGCATTCCACCCTCAGTCCGATGGACAATCCGAAGCTATGAATAAAATCATTATTATGTACCTCCGATGCCTTACTGGAGATCGCCCACGGCAGTGGCTTCGTTGGTTACCATGGGCTGAATTCTGCTACAACACAAGTTTTCAAGCGTCACTCCAGACTTCGCCTTTCCGTGTGGTATATGGCCGCGATCCTCCTTCTTGGCGCCAATACAATGCCGGTGATTCCCAACTACCGGCTATGGATCATCTTCTTACGGATCGCAATGATTTCCTGACAGAAATCCAAGGCCGTTTGTTGCAAGCACAACAGCATTACAAGGCTCAGGCCGACAAAGGTCGTTGGGATTTGTAGTTTGCCCTGGGTGATTGGGTCTGGCTTCGTCTCCTCCATCGTCAAGCATCCTCCATCACCCCCCGCGGGCACGACAAACTAGCTCCTCGATACTACGGGCCCTACCAGGTTGCCCAACGTATTGGTTCGGTGGCATACAAACTGCACCTTCCCCCTCGGGCTAAAATCCATGATGTTTTTCATGTTGGCCTCCTCAAGCCATTCGTCGGGGATCCTCCACAACTACCTCCGGCCTTACCGACCGTCCTCCATGGCCACGTTTGTCCATTGCCAGCCAAGGTCCTGAAGGCACGACTCGCCCGCGGTCATCATGAACTCCTGGTTCAATGGGAAGGATTATCACCGGCTTCAGCTTCATGGGAACCTTTGGACAAATTCCGCCAGTTATACCCAGACTTCAAGCTTGAGGACAAGCTTTTTGAGGAGGAGGGGAGAGATGTCATGTGGGGACTCACCTATTCCAGACGCAGGAAGAACACCGGAACCAACTCCTAGAAAGGTCCGGATTAGCATTAAGATAGAAATAATTCAAATATGTTGATTCTTTAGGAAAGTAGTTTCCTTATTTACAGTAATTGGTTAGGAAAGATAATTTGTTACCTAGTTTGTTAGAGGGCCTTCGCTATATAAGAAGGCCAGATGTTTTCAATAAAAGGATATCAGAAAATTGCCTCATATCCTCTGTTTCCTAACTCTTTGTGTTCGCCCTAACCTCCTTGCCGCGCGGCTGCCGCCACGGCTCCCTCGCCGCGCCGCAGGAGGGCAAGGGCGCATCCTCCTCCGTCTCACCAGTACTTCCTTTGCTCCAACTCCACCATTGCATCCTCGGCGTGTGACATTTTCTCTGTATAGAAAAGGGATTAATGGGTTGTTTAATCTCTTTTGTAGTAATCTTATAGTCATTTATGTGTTGACTACTGAAAAAATGATATTTTTTCTGATGCCCTTTGTTGCTCTTCATGGAGTTCCTTGGTTCAGTTCAATATTTGTGGTGGTGACATTATAGTGGCAAGAAGCCAAGAAATGAAATTTTGTGCTTTCCATTGGAAAGAATACTAATTTTCTTTTGGTTGTTTACATTTGCTATTTTTATTTGGTTTAGCTTTGATATTTGTAGATGTAAATGGGGCGATATTTGTTTATGGCTGTGGGGAAATTGCATGCCTTTTTAGCCCAAATAGAAGTTGCTGTTTGGTTCCTACGTAGTACTTGGTATGATGATAGCAGCAAGAACTAAGGAGTGTCATTTTCATGGTTTGGAAAAAAAAAATTGATCACCATACATTTTTCCTGATCTTAGTAGGGCCATGTTAATATGGACAGATGCTCTATGGACATAATTATAATCCCTACTCCCTAAAGGGTAAATCTTAGTTAGATCTGGAGTAAGATCATGGATAGGAGTAGTGAGTAACAGCAAGGAACCAGCAAGAATGTGATGTACGATGATACTCCTGTTTCCTTTAGTCACTGCAAATTTCTGTTTTGAGCATGCTCCATTCTTCATGGTAGCTGCTTTGCAATAACTGAAGGTATTTAAAGGCACATATTGGTTGGTGAGTTTCTCTAAAGAAACAAGTCCAATCTGAATGACTGAAAAACTGGAAAAACAGTAGTAAAAATAATGCATCTTGTTGCAGTTGCAGCCTGGTAATAATGTTGATGTGAATTGCTCTTGCATTGGGGTTTAATTAAGGATAGGAATAGCACACATGACATGACAGTCCTTTTATCCTACTGCTTCTTAGGTTTAGTAACTTCTAAGACAATCATAACACCAGGGGTAATAAATAAAAACAACGGGGCTAATTTAATGCAATGTTCTTAATTGTTCATTCTTCTTCCTTTGAGAAATTTTTAGCTGTTACAGATAGGAAGTAAGATAAGGGACTCCCTCTTATCCTTGGCTGGGGAAAGGTTGTTTGCATCCAGGACTGGATCGCTGGAAGGCTTGTGCTGTCAGATCTTCAGCACTGAAGTCTCTACTGAAAGAGCTTTTTGGAGTACTGTTTCATCAGCAAAATTGGAACAAAGTTGGCAAATGTTCAGTAAAACAGGAGTGTGAACTTTTGCAGTGCAGTTGACCACTGTATGACAAGGACAACATTGTATACAGATACCTATATTTCAGATAGATCAGATGACTATATCGTGGCTATTTGAGATAAATCCTATATTTGAGATAGATCAGATATTTGACATAAATCCTATATTTGAGAAAGATCAGATACATGACAACATCAAACATCATTGACAAAAAATCTTTCTTGCAGGTCTTGTTCAGAGGAACGCACTGGCTTCGCACATGGGCCAAATTACAGCGAAGTGAATCGACTAAAGAGGGTTTTTTATATGTTTGTCGTCAGCTGGAGTCGGTAGCTTTGCAGTTATTTGCTAATTTTGATTGGCCTTTTGTGGCTAGGATTGGTTATCCTGTTTGATGTTTTGGTGTTCTTATTGAAACGGTGTTTGATTTCGAGTCTGTAATAAGCGTGGTCTGATTCTCTCGTTGAGGGATGAAGCCGGAAATATAATTTTCCATTATCTAAAAAAAATGGGATGTGTCTACAGTACCTCCTCTGCTGCTTCTATTACCAAACTGACACCATCTTGATTCACCATGGTGAAGTACTGATCAACTTTAGACTTGTGACAAAGGGATGTTTTTCTGGAACCAAAGACTACATTAGTTGGGATCATACATCTCAGTTGTTAGAACCTAAACCGTTTGCAAGCTCTATGAGAAGAATTGTATCGATCAAACCCCCATATTTCAATGAGCACCAAGAAACAACAGATTCCCAAAATCCTGGCTTCTACTTAATGAGGTAGTATATAGATAGTGCCGGTTCTGTTGTTCAGTCAACTAATTGTGGCACTGACAGTGAACCAGCTATATTGTTATGAAGGATAAGTCCGTCATTTTCTGGGGCCCTAAAAGATTTTAGGATAAAAGGAAAAAAGGAAAAAAATTCATCACCTTGCGCGCAAGAGGAGGTCCACTGTCAATCTATCAGTCTGTCACTTTCAGCACTGGCCGGAGTAAGAGGCATCCTGTGGCTTGGGGCCGGCGAGCGGGCCGATGGGGGGGGGGGGGGGCTAGGGGTGGCGACTGGCGGTGTCAGGCGTAATGCTACGTGAAGAAGAAGAACAGGAGAGTCTGCAGTGAAGAAGGGAAGGAAGACGACTTCACTTAAAGGGAAGCAAGGGCAGGATATCTCTTTTGAAGTTGATTAGCGATCCAACGGCTAAATGACCGACTACAGTGATTACTCTTTTGTTTACTAGGATGTAATTTTTGTCGTTACTTTTACCGCGCTAGTTAAAAGAACCGAATCTTTTCTGTTGAGGTTAAAGCACTTGTAATCGGGGGCTATAAAAACCCAGAAACAGAAAGAGTAAAGCAGCTCTTGAAACCTATACTTCGTATCTTTACTTTAGTTTAGTTCTTCTTTGGTTCTTGTCGTTGGTTATCTCTGAATTCTGTGCTATTCAATCGAGTCTATCCGAGGTATTTTCAATCTCCTAACTCCGATCATCGTGCGGGATTCGAAAGGCTCCTGATAAAGTGGTATTAGAGCGGATCTTTCCTTGGCACTGGAGTGAAGAACGGGGTTGGTTAATCCGTAAAATCCCCCTAATCTGTGTAGGCGCTGGTGCGGCATCTTCTAGTCAGGCCGGTGAAATGGATATGCAGGAAGAAATGGAGAAGATGCAGGTACGTTTGGTTGATTTAGAAACTCTTAAATCGGATGTTACAACTCTTAAATCTGATGTTACGGAGATTAAAATTCTGCTTATGGGGAGAATGGGGATGTTAGCGTTATCGCCGGAACAACGGGGTTCATCTATGCTGGGAGAGAGTAGATTGATTAATACATCCACTGAAGGAGTTCAAACAGGGGTGTCATATGTGTCAACTGGGGGTGTTATGGATGGATCTGGGATAGTAGAAACCTCACTGATCGGTGCTCAAATGCCTTCGATATTTTCGTCAGCAATCCGAACTTCTACGTATGCACAGATTAGATCTCCGGGAGGTTTGGGAGTGCAGAGCAATGGTGGTCTTACTGGGGGTCCTCCTTATCAACAAAACAGCTCCAGCATGTTTCTTGGTACTGGGAATCCGCCGGCTGTCGGGTATTATCATCCGGCCATACCCCAATATGCTACAACTGGAGTAACTCATGGGATGGGAGTAAACACTCAAAATTTACATTACCCTGGGGTTTATATGTATGATGTCCAGAGAAACGCCTATTGTGGAGAACCACCTCTTGCTCAGCTTTATGCCGAAGCCATTTTGAAGGGGCCAAAACTTGAGATGTCGGTATTTTCTGGGGACAACCCATTGGGATGGATTGATCAGTGCGAGAAGTTTTTCGAAATGTCAGGTACTCCAAGAGAGTACTTGGTCTCAATTTTGTGCGGTCAACCTGGCTGTGGGACACTTGACAAGTCGAGCGAGTACTTGGTTTAGAGGAATCGGTATTCCCTGGCAGAGCCTATCTTGGCCTCAATTTTGTGCGGTAGTTTGCGACCGTTTTTCTGAAGCAACAGCCCATGAAGCGGTAGAGAAGTTGATAGGGGTGAAACATATCAGTACAATGAGTCGATATATCGACTATTTTGAAAAATGTGTGGAATTGGTTAAAAGAGATCACGCGTGCTTACAGGAAACTTTTTTGTTAAGTTGCTTTATTGGTGGACTCAAGGAAGACATTAAAGACAATGTTAGTACTCATCAGCCCAAGGGGTTAATTGAGGCATATTGGTATGCTAAGCTTGAAGAAAAAGCTGCAGTGGCAAAGAAATCCAGTCATATTTCATAGTGGGTCCAAGCTTAAATCTCAGGGAGCTCCGAAGGCAACTGCTCATATCACAGCCCAGAACGTGTCCAGGGAAGCAGGAAAGGGAGGACCACCGGGGAAGCAAGCTCGAACATGTTGGCATTGCCATGAACCTTGGACACCTGGGCATCAACAACAATGCAGGATAAGAAATGCACTCCATACTCTGATGTTGCATGGAGATGATCAGCTAGCTAAAGAAGAGGAACATCAGGAGGATACTTCGGGCTTTGACACAGCTCCAGGCAGTCCCGCGCAGGAAGTGGAGAAGGACAACTCAAAGCAGATCATGCAAATATCCTTGTATGCAGCTCATGGTTGGATGGGACCGATTACCTTTTCGGTTGTGATGAATATTGGGGGTACAAAGGCAGTAGCTCTCATTGACAGCGGTAGCACTCACTCATTCATTGATTATGATTATGCAGTTAAAAATGGGTATCCTTTCAGTTCGATGCCGAGCAACTGAGTGATTGTGGCTGGGGGGAGAATTAATATCCGATGCTCTTATTGTTGATTTGCCGTATGAAGTACAGAATATTCCTTTTACCACCACGTTCAAATTATTGAAGTTGGGCAACTATGATGTGATATTAGGAGCGGATTGGATATATGAGCACAACCCCATTGAGCTTGATTTGAAGGCAAAACTCTTAACTATCAAGAAAAACGGACAACTTATCCAGTTCCAAGATTTCACGCAACCTCCACACAACTATTCTATCACTGCTGAGTGTTTCCAGAAAATGGCTCAGAAGGGAGCTCGGGGATTTCTTGTCCAAGTAAATGCTATGGAAATAGAAACTCAGTTCGCTTTGATGTCGGTTCCTGCTGAAGTTAGCCCGATCCTGGAAGAATATGCTGATGTTTTTGTGGCCATGGAAGGATTGCCTCCTAAGAGAGATTGTGACCATATCATACACTTTAAAACCAGTGCAGAACCCCCCAATTTGAAGCCTTATAGAGTTCCACACTATCAGCGTTCTGCACCAGAAGAAACCATTCGAGAGATGCTCAAAATAGGAGAAATCCGACCTAGCAATAGTCCGTACTCATCTCCGGTGGTGATGATCTGGAAGAAGGATGGTGCTTGGCGAATGTGCGTGGATTTTTGCCAGCTCAACAACATGACAATCAAGAACCGTTTTCCTATGCCCATTATTGAAGATTTACTGGACGAGTTGAGCGGATCAGTGATCTTTTCAAAGCTAGACTTGAAATCGGGATATCATCAAATTCGGATGAAGGAAGAAGACATTCCGAAGATGGCTTTCAAAACCCACCTATAGGTCATTATGAATACACTGTGATGCCTTTTGGATTAACGAATGCGCCATCAACCTTTCAATCACTAATGAACACAATCTTCGTAGAGTATTTAAGGAAGTTCATTTTGGTTTTCTTTGACGATATACTCATATATAGTAAAAGCATGGAAGATCATGTGATTCATTTGAAGGCTGCATTGAAGGTGTTGAGGGAAAACAGATTAGTGGCTAAGAAAGTCAAATGTGTTTTCGCAGTTAAGTCTGTTGAATATTTGGGTCATGTTATTGATGCTAATGGAGTGTCTACCGATCCCAAAAAGGTTGAGGATATCCTGAAATGGCCGACTCCAGAAAATGTCACTAAGCTTAGGGGGGTTTTGGGACTAACTGGATATTATCGGAGGTTCATTAAAGGCTATGGGCAAATCTATCGACCTTTATTTGATCTGTTGAAGAAAGGGGAGTATCATTGGGGTCCTGAGCAAGCTCGAGCTTTCCAGCAGTTGAAACATCTTATGACCAATTGTCCTATTCTAGCTTTGCCGGACTTCTCTCAGCCATTCCACTTGGAGACAGATGCTAGCGGGACTGGACTGGGGGCAGTGCTCATGCAAGCAGGTCGTCCCATTGCTTATTTCAGCCAATCCTTGGGAGTCCAAGCAGCTGCTAAGTCCATATACGACAAGGAAGCTATGGCGATCTTAGAAGCCCTGAAAAAGTGGCGACACTACTTGTTGGGGAGTTCAGTGATCATCAAAACCGATCAACAAAGCCTGAAATTTATCACCTCGCGAAAATTAGTTGATGGAATTCAGCACAAGCTAATGCTCAAATTGTTGGAGTTTGACTTTAAAATAGAGTATAAGAAGGGTAAAGAAAACAAGGTAGCAGATGCTCTGTCACGCAGGGATCACTTGGAAGGGAGGCCAGTAGCTTGCACTGAGATTACGGTGGTCATTCCGGAATGGCTTGAAGATATCAAGGCCAGTTATGAACAAGATGCGTCAGCTGTAAGAATCTTGGCCGATTTGTAGCAAGGTGTGGACTCTAACAGCAAGTATAAAATGGAGACAGGACTTATCAAATACAAGGGTAGACTATATGTAGGAGCAACAAATAATGTTCGAACAACATTGATGGAAGCATTCCATAGCTCTTCATTTGGAGGACATTCTGGGGTTTGAGCAACCCATCACCGCATCAAAAAGATCTTTTATTGGCCAAAGCTGAGAAAGAGTATTGAAGACTTTGTGAGAGCTTGTCTAGTGTGTCAACTCACCAAGAGTGAGCATTGCCATCCTCGTGGGTTACTAAGTCCATTGGAGGTACCGGAAATGGCGTGGACTCACTTGTCGATGGATTTTATAGAAGGTTTGCCTAAATCTCAGGGGAAGGACGTTATTCTTGTAGTGGTGGATCGATTGACTAAGTATGCGCATTTCTTTGCACTGTCACATCCATATACAGTTCAACAAGTGGTTCAAATATTTCTGGACAATGTGTTTAAACTCCATGGACTACCGGTTGCTATTTTTTCTGATAGAGATCGGATCTTCACCAGTCACTTCTTCCAAGAGGTTTTTAAAGCTCTGAAGGTCTCACTTCGGTTCAGTACTTCGCATCACCCCCAAACCGATGGGCAGACGGAAAGGGTGAATCAATGCTTGGAGGCGTATCTGCGCAGTATGGTCTTCTAGGAACCCAAGAAATGGTTAAACTGGTTAGCAATGGTCGAATGGTGGTATAATACCTCATTTCATACGTCACTGAAGTTGACCCCATTCCAAGCGCTCTATGGATATCCTCCTCTCCAGTTGGCAGAGTTCTCTATTCCTTGTAAGGTGTCCGAGAAGGCCAAAGTCACTCTGGAAGAAAAGGAAGAAATGAGGAGGAAGCTGAAGGATAATTTACTCAAGGCTCAGGAGCGAATCAAGAGATTCGCTGACAAGTTGCACACTGAACGCACTTTAGAAGTGGGAGATTTTGTTTACCTGAAATTGCAACCTTACCGGCAAAATGCATTTGGCCTACGGGGATCTTTGAAGCTACATTCAAAATATTATGGACCATTCAAAATCTTGCGCAAGATCAGGTCAGTGGCTTATGAATTACAACTTCCAGTAGATGTAGCCATACATCCTGTGTTCCATGTAAGTCAATTGAAAAGGCATGTTGGATCCAAGGACATTCCTCTTCCAGGTCTGCCATTAGTAGATGAAGAAGGACGAATCAAGACTGAGCCAATTGCGATTTTGGATAGAAGAATGATACCCAGGAAAGGAGTTACTGTTATTCAATGGTTAATTCAATGGTTGAATCTGCCTAAAGAAGATGCTACCTGGGAAGATGCTAATTTTATTCAGAAAACCTTTCCAAATTTTGCAGCTTGAGGACAAGCTCCGAGTCAAGGCGAGGACTTGTTAGGCGTAATGCTACGTGAAGAAGAAGAACAGGAGAGTCTACAGTGAAGAAGGGAAGGAAGACGACTTCACTTAAAGGGAAGCAAGGGCAGGATATCTCTTTTGAAGTTGATTAGCAATCCAACGGTTAAATGACCGACTACAGTGATTACTCTTTTGTTTACTGGATGTAATTTTTGTCATTACTTTTACCGTGCTAGTTAAAAGAACCGAATCTTTTCTGTTGAGGTTAAAGCACTTGTAATCAGGGGCTATAAAAACCCAGAAACAGAAAGAGTAAAGCAGCTCTTGAAACCTATACTTCGTATCTTTACTTTAGTTTAGTTCTTCTTTGGTTCTTGTCGCTGGTTATCTCTGAATTCTGTGCTGTTCGATCAAGTCTATCTGGGGTATTTTCAATCTCCTGACTCCGATCATCGTTCGATTGAAGGGCTCTGACAGTAGGGCGTCTTTGAGGGCAAGAGCAGCCGGCGGTGGTGGCCGTCAGGCGTCATCGCCGTCGGCGTGGATCTGTGGTCTTGCCGAATGGGATGAGATCTACGGTCTACATCTAGTCTTCCAGCAGCCAAGTAGAGGGCTAGGTCGGGGGCGGGGCGGTGGTCGGCGGCGAAAGGAGGGTCAAAAGGCGGCATAGCTACCGGTGTCTTGAGTGGGAGCGGCGGTCGTGGGATGAGCTTCACTACTTCAAAGTTCAGGATCTGCGGAGACCGGTGCGGGAGTAGTGGCTAGTGGGTGGGGGCGGGGGCCAGCGGCGGTGTGGCCTCGGCTCGGGCTGGACCGTGGGAGTGGTGGCAGCATGGCCCGAGCATGGGGTGCATGTGGACTGGCTAGGTCGTTTGTCTGGCTTGGTTGGGACGCTGGGTCAAGCAAGCCTAGGCGATTGGGCCAGACTAGGGAATGCGCGCAATACTAGGCCTCGGGTCCAAATAGAAAATGAATAGTATTTGTCCATTGTTATTTGGGTTAGGCCTCGAGCCCAGACCCCACTAGCTCGAGGTCCAGCTCCGCCCTTGGATCTGCTGTCAATGCTTTCGTGAACTGATAAAATCTGTTTGTCTTCTTGGACCTTGGACAGGAGAACATGGTGAGGAATGCCTTTCCATCTTCAAACTGTTAAATCGTGGCCGATAATATGGCAGAAGCTCTGCTTGTGACAAGTGCCGAGGGTGCAGTGAAAGTTCTCATCAGTAAGCTTGCGATGGTTCTGTCACAGGAGATACAATTGTTGCAGGGACTGGAAAAGACGTACACTATATCAAGAGTGAGCTAGAGGGCATGTAATCGTTTCTCAGCAACCTTTCCAGGTCAGAGGATCACAATGACCAAATGAAGACGTGGATGAAGCAGGTTAGGGAGCTGGCCTATGATGCTGAGGACTCCCTTTATCAGTTCCTATACCAAATAGTAGCCTACTATCGTCGTGATGACCTTGAGCCTACCGTCGTCGTGATGGCCTTGACTACGAAAAGAACGATAAAGAGCAATCAGATTGCTCAATCAAGCAGTTAAGAAATGCGTGGTCTGGTGTCAAAGTTAATTTGCTCCAAAAATCTCTTGCATCAGTTGAAAACTGTCAAAGTTTGCTCCAAAAAATCTCTTTCATCAGTTGAAAACTAGGCAATGCTCTTGCAGTGTAGATATCTTCAACAACTCATTGCTCCACAAGCTGATGTTGCATCGTAAACTTGGTACCAGAATCCAGTATCTAAGGAAGCGTGCTGAGGATGTGAGCAAGAGGAGTCTTAGCTATGGAGTGTCAGTTGAAGGCAATGGAAATGGGATTACTGTTGGTAGAGACGGCGAACTTGGTAAAAACCTTCAAGCTGCTCCAATCAATAGTAACCTACTATCAGGGATTGATGGACTAGTAATTGAGCTCAGCAATTGCCTAAGAAGGGGGGTGCTGAATTTCGGGTAGTTTCAGTGGTTGGTTTAGGTGGTTTGGGAAAGACAACCCTTGCGAAGGTAGTATATGAAAACTCAACTATCACAGTAGAATACGACGGTCGAGCTTTTGTTACGGTGTCCCAGAAGTTTGATTTACGACGATTGCTCGTAGACATCCTGAAGCAAGTTAACATGCCTGATGGTTTTGATCAATCAGATGTAACCATGGAGCATGTGTGTCGGAGGTTAAAGGGCGTGAAGTATCTAATAGTTCTACTTCTAGACAGGGACTTTTTTGGGCAAAATTTCAGGAATTTCGGCCATTTCAGCCTAGAGCGGAAGGGCGAAATTTCGGATTGTGTTGTCTTTTGTTTGAATTTTGTTGTTTTTTGTTTGAATTTGGCCAAAATTTCACCAAAATTCTGAAATTTCAGCTGTTTCGATGGGAGCCGATATTTGTACCAAACCGAGACAAAAAACCCTACTTCTAGATGATGCTTGGTCAATACATGCCTGGGAATCCATTGGACTTTCCTTCCCTGATGAACAAAAAGCTAGAATTATTTGGGCCGAGCCCATTCATTCACAAATAATTCTTAGAAAATCTCAAAAGCCCATTAGGTAGAAGAGATAAAAATTCAATAACCCCACATTGCTAGCAGAGGTGGATGAAGACCACCTTAAAAGAGGAGGTTCCTTCCATCATGCTTTAGCATGAGAAGGAGAGAACACACACGCACATTACATGACATGCGCGTGAATGGTGCAGTGAAATTGAATCCAACGGCTTGCGCAGGCGCAGTTCTCTTTTACAGTTTTTGCAGTGTCGATATTAACTGCACGAACTAATCCGTAACTGACTCAATCATGGAGCAGATTTTACACGGTATCCGTAACCGACTCGTATCGTGCTTCATGATTCTCTATTTATTGTATATACACAGAACAGAGATCACATCTCTCTCAAACCTTTTGCCTTCGTCTTCCCCGTCTCTTCACCGGCATGCACCGACTGTTGGGAGAGCTGGTCTCCGAAACGTCCGTCCTTGAGATCCTGCACCAGGAGAGGACAAATCACTTTTTGGGAAGCGTCTTCACACGACTGCTCGCTGCTTCCCTTCGTCGATGATCGGCTTCGTCTACATCGCCTACTAATCTTCATCAACATCCTACCGGTTCGACCGTTTGTTTGTGTCATCTCGGTAACACACACAAACCATATATATGTTCTGTCTATCTAATAATATGTATGGGATCAACATTGCAATTGGTATATTGTTTGTATCTAGTTTATTTGTTTTCTCTGTACTATCTTTAATTATTGTTATAGCTTATTTTCGGAACAAATTCATCATTAATATGCCTAATTATCCAACACAAAATGGTAGTAGAATCATAATTACCACACGAATTGAAGCTGTTGCCAGCGCTTGTTGCTCTGAAGATGCTGATATCTGTAGAATCAATCCTTTGAACAACAGACATGTGTAGAAATTATTTTGGAATGTACTGGGATATATGATGCAAATGGATCTGATTCTACAATCAAGGGTTCTACAACGAGCATGGAAACCCTCAAGATTGGAGATTCTTCATGTGCAGGCACATCACATGCTTCCTCTTCTAGGCATTTAGAAGTAACTGATTCCCAAGATGTTGAACATAGAGAAAACGAAATCACGGATTTTATCACAAGTATGGAGGCTATCAAGGTTGGTGATTCTTCATGTGTGGACACATCAAATGCTTCCTCTCCAAAACTTCTAGAGAAAGCTTCGTCCCAAGATGTTGAACCTACTGGAAATGAAATTAAAAGTGGGGGACCTGAGAATTTGAAAAGCAATTATGAAAGTCCATTGAATGGCCAGTTTGCAGTTAAGCCAGTTCAACTAGAACATGCTGGAAGTACGATTATAAAGAAATGTGGAGTCATGCCACTAGTCATAATATACATGGCAAACGTTTTAGCCAGCAAGCAAAGGACCAAGGAAGAATGGGATAAGTTCTGCATGCAACTCAATAGGTTCTCAGTTGGAAAACCATCCAAGCCTTGATGAAACAGATACTCACTCTAAGCTATAACAACTTGCCATACCATCTGAAGAGATGTTTCCTTTATCTAAGAATCTACCCAAAGGACTATGAGATCAGACGAAAAATTTTGGTGAGAAGATGGGTGGCTGAAGGGTTCGTTGCTGCACGACGAGGAATGAGTGCGGAGGAAGTGGCCGAGAGCTACTTTGAGGAGCTCCTTGGTTAAAGTTGAAGGGTGATACGAACAGACGCGGCGTGCGCTTGTTCGTATGCACGAGTGCCCGGCCGGAGGCCGGATCGCAAGCTACATGATGAAGAACTCGTCGCGGCGGCTCGCGCCTGGGTAATGGCTGTTTTCGGAGCCACCGCCTGAGATTAGTTTTGCGGCATAAAAAGCATGCCATTTTCTTCTCTCAATTTCTTATTTATAACGCAAGACAACGCACCCAGACTTGCCATACATGGCAACCAAAAATCCCTAAACTCACGCACCTAACTAGATACTAATTAACTTCCATACTTATCTGAACTTATCTCTTGCCACGTGGTTAGACTCCTGCATGGTACTGTTGATGCATGGATTCTCCGGCAGCCAGCGCGTCTTGATTTCCCTCCTTGCGTGCATTGCTATCAGGCTGAACAGGACGAGCTCCACCCCTGTTGCACCGGCAATACACCCGATCCAGTGCTCTGCTCATATCATTACTTCCCTCCTCAAGAACAAGCTTGTCCTCAAGCTTGGAGTCCGGAAAGGAACGCTTGAAAGTGATGGCATCCATCCACGTGGCTTCCTCTGCTGGTTCGTCTGCCCATTGAACCAAGAGCTGGCGGTGGCCATTGACAAAACGGTGAGCCAGGATTTTACATGGTTCCAGCTGTGCAGTCCCCGTCGTAGTTGTCACGACTTCCGCCGGAAGGTCCACCGGTTGTGTCGGCGACTCACCCTGAAACTCCTTGAGCAATGAAACGTGAAACACATTGTGCAGACGGGCATTCACCGGCAGGCGCAACCGGTAAGCGACAGGACCGATGCGTGCCAGGACTTGGTAGGGACCGTAGAACTTTGGGGACAACTTGTGCTGTCGGCTGGGGCGAACCGAAAGCTGGTGATGCTTTTGAAGTTTAAGCCATACCTAAGAGCCCACTGGGAACTCCACCGCGATGGCGCAGGTCATAGCGCTGTTTCATCCAATTCTGTGCCTGGAGAAGATGGTCCCTTGCCTGCTGTAATAAAGCATCCCGATCAACCAAAGCACAGTCGACCGAGTCAATCACGGTAGTCCCTTGTTGGTACGGCAATAGTAGTGGAGGAGGCCTGCCGTAAACCAACTCAAACGGCGTCATCCTGAGAGCTGTGTGAAAGGAAGTATTATAACAGAATTCAGCCCATGGCACCCACTGGACCCATTGAACCGGATTGTCCTTGGCGAGGCAGCGTAAGTACATCTCGATAGTGCGGTTGACCACCTCCGTCTGGTCGTCGGTCTGTGGGTGATATGCGGTGGACATCAGCAATGTTGTTCCACTTCTTTTAAACAAATCCTGCCAGAAGGCGCTGAGAAACACTGGGTCACGATCAGATACAATGGACTCCAGAATGCCATGCAAACGGACCACTTGGTCGAAGAAGAACTTAGCTACCATGGGAGCTGTAGCTGGCCGCGACAATGGAATAAAATGAGCATATTTGGACAGACGGTCCACCACCACCAATAAAGCAGTCTTACCCTGGGACTTGGGTAACTCCATGATGAAGTCCATGGAAACATCAGCCCATATCTGGTGGGGAACAGGCAATGGCTGCAAGAGTCCGGTCGGGGATAAATTGCTGGCTTTGTTTTGCTGGCAGATGGCACAAGAACTCACAAACCGGCTGACGGACTCGCGTTGCTTCTCCCAAAAATAGTTGGCCTGAAGTCGGTGTAGAGTTTTATGGACCCCCTCATGAGTGAGATCGTGGACCGAAGCAACGATTTTTGGCACTAATGGGGAAGACGCCGGCACGACCAAGCGGCCGTTGCGGAAAACAAGTCCATCCCGTACCTCCCAATGGACTCCGGAGTGCTCACCGGAACAAGCTTCGCCGACCGTGATCTTGCCATGGTCTCTGAAAGGAAGCGGCGGTCTTTATGCGCCAAATCTCCTCCGCCAGACGGGGCTCCTCGCCAGCGGTCGGCCAGGCTTTGAATAGCCGGGTCTTGGCGCAAGATCTCCCGCCACTGATCAAGGGTGACCTCCGCAGGACTAGAGATGGCCACGCAATGCGGCTCGGCCGAGTGAACTCGAGAGAGTGCATCCGCCACCATGTTGTGTCTTCCTGGCTTATATTCCACCTGAAAATGAAATCCCATTAGTTTGCTAAGCCAGTGTTGCTGGGGAGGTGTGATGAGGGCCTGTTCCAATAGGAACTTGAGGCTTCCATGGTCCGTACGCACGATGAATGAGTGCCCCCACAAATATGGCCGCCAATGCCGCACTGCCTTGGACAACCCAATAAGCTCCCGCTCATACACTGCCAGCTTCGTGTGTCGGTCGGCCAACTTACGACTGAAATAGGCGATGGGGTGCCCATGTTGCTGCAGAACGGCGCCAATGCCTATGCCAGACGCGTCACATTCCACCACAAAAGGGGCTACGAAGTCTGGCATCTGAAGGACGGGTGCCGACACCAGAGCCTGTTTGAGGTGATGGAAAGCCTCTTCCGCCGAATCCGTCCAAGCGAAGTTATTCCGACGAAGCAAGGAAGTGAGAGGCTCTGCAATGACGGCATAGTTCTGAACAAAGCGACGATAGTATCCTGTCAGCCCTAGAAACCCCCTCAGAGCTGATACGGACGTGGGCCGCGGCCAAGCGGTCACGGCATGGAGCTTGTCCGGATCGACCGACACCCCATTGTGGGAGATGACGTGACCCAAGTAGCCCACACGGCCTTGGGCGAAAGTACACTTGGAGCGCTTGAGGTAGAGTCGATGAAGCCGCAGACGTGTGAAAACCTGGCGCAAATGCTCCTGATGCTCTTCTGCGGAGCGACTATACACCAAGATGTCGTCGAAGAACACAAGCACAAATTTGCGCAAAAAATCCTGCAACACCTCATTCATCAGGGCCTGGAAGGTGGATGGCGCATTCGACAGGCCAAAAGGCATCACGAGGAACTCGTAGTGCCCATGGTGTGTTCGGAAGGCCGTCTTGGCAATGTCGTCAGGCCACATTCGGACTTGATGATAGCCTAAACGTAAATCCAGCTTGGTGAAAAAGCGAGCGCCCCCCAATTCATCTAGAAGCTCTTCCACTACGGAAATAGGAAACTTATCCTTGATCGTCCGCGCATTAAGTTCGCGGTAATCCACGCAGAAATGCCACGTTCCATTAGCTTTCTTGACCAACAGGACTGGCGAAGAAAAAGGTGAACGGCTTGACAGAATAATTCCCTGTTTCAACATGGCCTCACATTGCTGTTCGATCTCGTCCTTCTGCCGGAAAGGATACCGGTAGGGTCGCACAACTACTGGATTAGAGCCTTCTGCTAGAGGAATGCGGTGATCGCATTGTCTCGATGGTGGTAGTCCCTGCGGTTCGGCAAATATGTCCTCATAAGCAGTCAATAGACCCGAGATTGCTCCTTCTTCCTTCAACTCAGCATGCATCACCCCTGGCCTAAACTGACGTTGCATGCCCTGGAATCGGACGGTTGCCCCCAGCCTTGCAAACTCCATGGATAAGTCCTCAAAATTCCACTTGATGTTGCCCAATGTCCTCAGCCACTGGACTCCCAAGATGATGTCGAACCCATAATGGGAAGGATGATAAAAGAAGCCCTGAAGTGCTGCCCCTGGATGCCAAAATCTGCTGTGAAGTTGCCTAGGCACGTTAGATGAGTTCCTCCTGCTACCCGCACTTGCTGCAGCAAATCCTTCTCTGATAGCTTGTATTCCGGCTTCCAATCACCATGGCGAGCAGCGTATGTACTCACGAAGTTGTGAGTGCTTCCGCTATCTATGAGGCCCAGCCACTGCTTGCCGTGCAAATGCACCATAACCTGCATAGTATTCCCATGTTTCGGTCCCAAAGATACGATCATTGATAACGAAATATCCGGATCCCCATCCAGGATATCTTCTTCTGCGTCTTCTTCTTCTTCCACCTCAAGATGGAATAAACGTCTGCACTTATGCCCCCGGGAGTATACTTCGTCGCAATTGTAGCAGAGTCCCTTCGCACACCTTTCCGCCAATTGATCCGCTGTTAAGCATAGGCGACTCGGCCCGAACATTGTCTTTGCCTTGCTTGATCGCCCGGTCTTTGCGGTCTGCCGATTTGAAGTGTGATCGCTCGGCACTGCTGGTGCTCGGGATGGCTTTGCCGGACGCCCATACGATCGCCCGACCACCACGACCCCGCCTCCTGATGGTGCTGCCATCGCCGATGATGTTGCGGCGGCCTGATTGAAAGAAGTGGTGACCACCGGTCCCCGAAGAAGAGGGCCACGACCTTGCCTAGCGCCCGTCATGCCCTGGATGGCCTCGGCGATCCATGTAGCCTTTCGTGCTTCCGCCTCCCGCGCCAATCCAATGGCCTCCGCCAGATCGCGTGGTCTCTCCCGGCGGACGTCGACACTGAGCGCCACCGACAAGCCAGCCAAGAAGGTTTCAATCTGATCTGACCTCATCATTCTTGGAGTGCGAGCCAAAAGCCTTTGATATTCCCTTGCATATTCATCCACCCCACCCGGTCCTTGCTTCAAATTCACCAACTCCCCCAATGGTCCCACGCTCAAATGCCTAGTGAATCGCTGGATGAAGGCTTCTGAAAAATCCTCCCATGCGATCCACAACTCCTCCCTTTGCCAATTGTCCAGGACCTCCTGCGCCTCCCCTGAGAGATGGAGACCCGCAATCTCGACGTACTCCTCCTCAGGAATGCGGTGGACTCGAAAAAATCATTCACAACGGCGTAGCCAACCGAGTGGATCCCCTTGGCCATCATACTCAGGAAGGTCAAAACGAGGTGAACGTGGTGTCCACCGCCGATTTTCCTCCTCCTCTCGGTCACCTCCCCTTCGGCGCCCATACAACTGATCTTCATACTCGCGCCCCACGCGCGCCCTGACTGGCACCGGATTCCTGCGCGGCAATCCTCTGGCGTGATTCCTTGCAATGGCGCCTGCCGCAGCCACACTCATCTCCAGATCCGAATTGGGTGTAGCGCCTTCGGCAGCCAGATCCGGTTCTCCAGCCGGCCCCTTTGCCTTCAGAAGCTTCATCATCTCTGTCATCATAGTCTTCACTTCCTTCATCTCCGCCTCAAGGCTAGTGACCCGGTCCTCCAATGGAGACGCCATGGTACCAGTCTTGTGTGGCTCTGATACCAAATTGATACAAACAGACGCCAGCGGCGCTTGTTCAGATGCTGCGAGTGTTCGCCGAGGTCGCAGATCATAGTTACCCGACGAAGAACTCGTCGCGGCGGCTCGCGCCTGGGTAATGGCTGTTTTCGGAGCCACCGCCTGAGATTAGTTTTGCGGCATAAAAAGCATGCCAATGTCTTCTCTCAATTTCTTATTTATAACGCAAGACAACGCACCCAGACTTGCCATACATGGCAACCAAAAATCCCTAAACTCATGCACCTAACTAGATACTAATTAACTTCCATACTTATCTGAACTTATCTCCTGCCACGCGGTTAGACTCCTACATGGTACTGTTGATGCATGGATTCTCTGGCGACCAGCGCGTCTTGATTTCCCTCCTTGCGTGCATTGCTATCAGGCTGAACAGGACGAGCTCCACCCCTTTTGCGCCGGCAATACACCCGATCCAGTGCTCTGCTCATATCAATGGGGAACGAGTAAGCTACTTTGACGTAAAAATAAAATTTTTCTACTGCATAACCAATTAACCACTGCAAGTTATAAATCATAGAATTACCACTAGACGCACAGATCCATAACAGAAGTAGAGTCAATGTAGCGTAGTGGTGCAAATGTGGTTTTGGACAAAGTAGGAGTGGCGGCTAGGGTTTCGGGAATTATAAATTCCTACTATATCTCTTAACCCTAAAGCTAGCATCCCCTCCCTTTAAATAGACATTCCATAATGGACTCTATATGAGAGGCCCATTAGGAACTTAAAACCCATCAGAATTCAGATCACCATCCAAATTAAGTCCAGCTCTTTAAGAGTGCAACCCTATAGGTTCACATATACCTAGATATAACCCGAGTACTCTTACTCGACCATTAATCGGTAGTGGTCTCTAGCAGGACGTGCCGACTCCTAAGTATATGTAAAGATCATATCGGATGAATCTAAACAATACTTATATATATATATATATATATATATATGCATTTCCCTTTGCTTCATAATATCGGTTAAACTCAAGACGAGTAAATGCCATCCTTGTTTAGTTAGCTCGACCACTCTTTCTTGATCATGTGACTCGAAATCCCTGACTACGATTAACTCTTTAACTGTGAGTACATGGCCATGCATTTCCGGAATCCGACCACTCGAGAGACCTAGAGATATCTCTCCCACTGAATGGAGGAGCAAATCCTATCTTGATCGACTATACTTCACAGCATGCTTCATGATAAATCCAAAAGCCACCTTTATAACTACCCAGTTACGGAGTAGTATTTAACAACCCCTAAGTAAGTCATTACTTGTCTTGAGTATATGCGCCAACCTCAAGTCTAAGGATATAGCATATACATAGTATATGAGACCAACTAATGACAAGAAAATTACAACATTCTCGCAGTATCTCAAAGTGGGTCGATCGAACTCCAGATTCTCTAACATGTATCTATATTATTGGTTTGATATCTCTATATTTATAACCCGTGAAACATGATTATCAACAAATACATATGTTGTGTCCTCATATGTTTATTGACTAGTGTTCACTTTAGAATAATCATCACAAAGTTATATAGAGAGTTTCACAAACAAATCACATACTTGCTAACAAATAATAATGACAATATTCAGGAACAAAATAATTAATCATGAATATAAGGAAATATAATAATCTCTATGATTGCCTTTGGGGTATATCTCCAATAGTCTTTCACTTGCACTAAAGTCAATCATTTAAGTATCTAATATCTATAATTCTTGTGTGTGCCTCATGCTTTGGTTGTGTGAGAGGCTTTTTTAATAGATTAGTAACATTTGAAACCGTTTGTGCTTTGCATATCTTTACATCTTCTCTATCCACAATCTCGTGAATAAGATGATATCGTCTGAGTATGTGTTTGGACTTTTGATGAGACCTTAGCTCCTTAGCTTGCACAATGGCTCCACTATTATTACAATAGAGATTCATTGGACTGGAGGCAATAAGAACGACACCTAATTCAGAAATGAATTTCTTTATCCAAACAAACTCCTTTACAGCTTCAAAAGTCGCAATGTACTCGGCCTCCATCGTAGAATCAACAATCGTGTCTTGTTTGGAACTTTTCCAACTCACTGCCCCTCCATTTATAATGTATACAAATCCAGATTGCGAATGACAATCATTCTTGTCGGTTTGAAAGTTTGCATCGATGTAACCATTTACAACGAGCTCTTCATCACCTCCATAAACTAGGAGCATATTCTTAGTCCTTCTCAAGTACATAAGAATGTTTTAACCGTTGTTTAAGGACCTTGACCTGAATCAGACTGGTATCTACTCATAACACTTAGAATATATGATACATCTAGTCAAATATATAATATGGTGTACATGATAGACCCAATGGCTAAAGTATATGAAATCTTACTTATACGGTCTCGCTCATCAATAGTCGAAGGACACTTGGTCTTTCTAAGACTTATTCCATACGACATGGGCAAGAACCCCTTCTTGGCATCCTACATGTTGAACCAATTCAATACCTCATCAATATAAGTATTCTGGCATCCAATTAGCCTTTTCTCTCTATCTCTATAGATCTTTATATCCCAAGATATATACTACTTCTCCTAAGTCTTCCATAGAAAAACTATTTTTCAGTGAGGTCTCAACGGATTCCAACATAGGAATGTAATTTCCAATCAATAATATGTCGTCCACATACAAGATTAGAATTACAAGTGTGCTCTCACTAACCTTCTTGTAAACACAAGGTTTTTCTACGCTCTTAATGAAATCAAACCCTTTGACTACCTCATCCAAATGAATATTCCAACTCCGAGATGCTTGCTTCAACTCATAAATAGATTTTTTAAGATTGCATATTTTACTAGCATTCTTTGAATCGACAAAACCCACAGATTGTATTATGTACAACATCCTCACTTAGGTTTCTATTAAGGAAAGCCGTTTTGACGTCCATTTGCCATATTTCGTAATCGAAATATGCAGCAATTGTTAGAATGATCCGCACAGATTTAAGCATTGATACCGATGAGAAAGTCTCGTTGTAGTCAACTCCTTGAACTTGTCGAAAACCCTTTGCTACAAATCTAGCTTTATAGATGTGAACATTTCCATCCATATCAATCTTCTTCTTATAGACCCATTTGCATTCAATGGTTTTACACCATCAGGCGGATCGACCAGGTTCCAAACCTGATTATCCCTCATGGATCCTATCTCAGATCTCATAGGTCTAGGCCATTTCTCAGAGTTTAGACCCATCATCGCTTCCTCATAAGTCATAGGTTCATCGCTGTCCAACAACAATATATCAGCGAATACTGAGCAGGTACTTTATGTAGCCTATCCGACCTATATGGTATTAGTGCCTCCTCGATCGGGGTCCCTCCAACTGGAGCTTTCTCGACCACATGTTCCTCAACTAGATTTTTCCCGATAGGGGCGTCTCTAACCATATCCTCCCTGAGTGGAGTAACTCAAACTTCTTTGAATTGCAGTATTCTTCTACTTCCCTTTTGTTAAAGAAACTCTTTCTCTAGAAAAACACAATTCCAAGCAACAAACACTTTGCCCTCTTCTCGGTTGTAAAAGTAAATCCTAACGTCTCCCTAGGATATCCCACAAAAAAGCATTTATCTGATTTAGGTGTGAGTTTGTCGGACGTCTGGCGTTTAACATAAACATCACAACCCCAAAATTTTAGAAAAGACAAACTGGGACTTTGGGACTCTTCGCAATCTACATCTCATACGGTGTCTTATCTGCAGATTTAGATAGTACCCTGTTTAGTATGAAAGCTGTAGTTTCTAGAGCATAACCTCAAAAAGATAGTAGTAAATCTGACTGACTCATCATTAACCAAACCATGTCTAACAAGGTCTAGTTATGTTGCTCGAACACCCCATTCCTTTGAGGCGTGTCAGGAGACGTAAGTTGTGGAACAATTTCACAACTCTTTAGATGATTATTAAACTCATGACTCAAGTATTTAGCTCAACGATCAAATCATAGAAACTTCATTTTTTTGCTATATTGATTTTGTACTTCATTCTAAAATTCCTTGAACTTTTCAAAAGTTTTCGACTTGTGCTTCATTAAGTATACATAACCGTATCTACTATAGTCATAGGTAAAAGTAATGAAGTATTGAAAACCTCCTCTAGCTGTCATGCTCATTGGTCCACATACATCAATATGTACGAGTTCCAATAAGTCAGATGCCCTTTCACAATGTCCAGTGAAAGATGTCTTGGTCATCTTACCAAGTAGACAAGGCTCACATATTTCAAATGATTCAAAATCAAATGATTTTAGAAGACTATCTCTATGGAGCTTCATCATGCATTTTTGACTAATATGATCCAAGCGACAATGCCAAAAGCTAGTGAGATTCAAATCATTTGGTCGAAACCTGTTAGCATCAATGATTAATCACGAACATGAGGAAATATAATTATATCAATAATTGCCTTTGGGGCATATCTCCATCAGAAGCATAATTCAACGGGGGAAAGTTGGGTACAGTGGGAAGATCAAGACATGTCTTATCCATGATATCATGTTGGAGGTGATTGTATCGAAGTCTATAGTGGAAAATTTTATCACAATAATTGGTGAACTGTATGTAGGAGTGCCACATGACACTATTCGTCGGCTCACCGCCCATAATATCGGCAAGAAAGAAAATGCTCGAGTGGGTGGGAACTAGTTCCAGGTTAGATCCTTTACAGCATTTGGAGATGTTGACAGATACATTTGATCCTTCACTTTTGAATTACTAAGAGTGCTTGATCTTAGAAGGACGCAAGGGTCTGAGGAATGGTAGCCCCGACAACATATGCAAGCTACTCCTTTTGAGATTCTTGAGCCTGAGGACAACTGACATCATGAATCTACCACAAAAAATTGGAGACCTGAAGGAATTGGAAACACTGCGACATTAGGCTGACCATGGTGCAAATGCTACCTGTTGGAATAAAAAAGTTTGAGACTGCTATCTCATTTGCTCGGAGGTTCTAAGAGGATAAGAAGAGAGATAATGATTACCGTTATTTGATCTCTGATGTGCAGATGCCTAAGCAGTTGGATTGTACGGAATCGATTCAAACTTTGTCTGTTATCAGAATACTAAAAATGTTGGCCAAATTGAAGAAGCTTGGTGTATATATCTTCCCTGAAAACAGAGAGTGCAACGATGCATGGAGAGATGCCTTTGACAGCCTGCTGAACACACTGCGGTCCTTAATTATTACCGGTTTTGATTCTGGAATCTCTCTCAAGGTCCTCCAGGGGATCCAAATTCACTATCCATTGCCACTCCGGAGCCTAGAGCTGCGAGGGGAGCAAGGCACTCTGCCTCCGTGGATCAGGCGACTACGAAATATCGCCGAGATCACTCATTGGTGTCCTGGAAAGTTGGTACAGTAAGTTGCCCTGGAGAGATTTCATTGATGTCCTGTCAAGGCTACCAAACTTGCCAAGTCTCATCCTGCAACCACTTTCTATTATAGATGATGTTGATTCAATACGGGCACTTTCAATGTATGATTTCTATAGTCATATTTAATCATATCTATATTATTAATAAATAGTAGTAGATATTATCTCTCTAACTCTTTGTATCTTAGCATAAATATATAGAGAATATTAAATAACTATCATGATATAGATACAACTTCTTTTCTCGATACATATTTTTGTTGTATCTCTTTTTTGTTTGTACGCTTTCTTATGCGAGAAATAGTTTTCATCTTTTAAAAGGAGTATTGGCAGTGCCCTACCAGATGTGGTGGCTGGGTTCAATGTCCTGAAGACATTTGTCATTGATGTGGGACACTTTCCAAAGCTGACATTTCTAGCACATTCAATGCCGATGGTCGATAACATCGAGCTATCATTAATTACCATGAAAGGTTTCCTAATGACTTGTGTCCGGACGTTCAAAATTTCTAGATACACTGTAATATATTTTTTATACGCGTGTAACATTTCTTACCAACGCGTACAACATTTTCCTTCGACAAACAGTGAAATTCACTACAGCAAACGGATGTTACAAGCGTTCAACAAAAATGTTGCACACATAGAAAAAAATATTACTAGAGACATCGATAGGATAAACAGTGATCGGATATCCGAGCGCTATATCTCCCAAAAGGTTTTGATGGACCGAAGAATCTTGGAAATCTCAAGGAAGTGTTCCAGGTCCCGATAATGGTCCCTTTGAGGATACAATACACCGTGTGAAAGAAAACTGTCAGAAACCTTTCAAGCGATCGGGACAGGCCATCAGTTAAAGTGGTCAAATATCCAGAATGATGAATAGCCTCTAGAGTTGCGGCTAGAGGTGAGCGTCGTGCCAGTCCGTCCAGTACAGGTTTATTATGCTTCGAGCCTAAATAGTATCGAGCACGACAGCCCATCGTGCTCGTCGTACCGGACCGGACTAGGCCGGCTCACCTTCGACGAGCCCAAGCACGGTCCATCTGCGCTTCGTGTCTGCTTTGTACAGTATCGGTCTAGGTCCGACCATTTATACTATTGCTACGAAAGAAAATGATTACAGATTGATTTCTTTCTTTATCTGTCTAGGATTTCCTTTTTCTCTGGTCGAAACAAAATCCTATTGTGTTTATTCTTTTCAATTTTCTTGATTCGGTTGCTCTTTCCAGTCACATGTATGCAACCATACATTTACTCCTTGATTTGCTCACCCACACATACAACGTATGCATGCATTCTGCTGGGATCTGGATTTACCAAATCCGACCCCTCTAAGTATAACCGTGCTAGTCCAGGAATAGCTAGCACACTCAGCGAACACAGTGATGATAACATAGACATATCACAAAGTAAACAACAGTAAATAAGCAAAAGGGAAAAAAGCATTGTAAACACATTATTACAAGTAACAAGTCTTATGTCTTAAGTTGGTAAGTAGCAGCGAAAAATTAAACAGTAGCAACAAAAAGAGCCAATCCATATGCCCACAGGCAATCGACTGGGGAACGCGCCCTAGAAGTCCGGATCGTCTTTATCGAATCCACACGCAAAGAAATCATAATCACCTTCAGCTTCAGGATACTCCTCTGGGGAAAAATTTGATGTTGCAAGGGTGAGTACACACCGTACTCCGCAAATCTTGGAAAATTAATGCATGATAACTATATGCAAGGCTAACAAAGGAAGGCATAATATGGTTCATTTGCATAAAGCTGAATTTAACTTGAAATACAATAGTAATTTCATAAAGCAGTATTTGACAAAAAGTAAATAACATAATAATTGATTTTGATGTATAACAATTTAATGGGTTCCAACCACCCGATTGGCTCCCACCGTCAAACCAAAACCCGCGAGTTCCAACCACTCACGGTTTTTTTTCCAAAACATCATTTTCATTTAAAACCAAAACCAGAAAATCTACAATGTGCTAGCGTACCTCGCCTGCCCATGACCGTGGGCACGGCTACTCAAGTAGTTTTAATTCTGCAGAGATTGTACACTTTACCCACAAGACATGATCGACTCTTTTTGCCATGCAATTAACACACTTCCTTTGGTGTGTCGGTAGAGAGATCATGACAAGGCCTTTACAATGTACGACACCGCTACTAACTTCACCCGCTAAGGTTTCACCGCTGTTAGGGCTAAATCCGTCCAGTACAGAAGCCCCCTCTTGCGCCTTGCAAGTGTCTACCCGACACCCACATTCAACCCAATGGCGAAGCTAATAACGATACGCACAAATTACTTAGCCAGGTCGTACCCATATAGACTTGTGGTTGTACGGTATAGCTCAGTCCAAGGTAACACATGCTTCGGTCCTTAATTGACTAGGGCGGAACTAACACTAAACAAGTTCTCGTGCAACACGCACCCACCAAAACAACCATCCGCCCCGGTCTAAACCATTTTCATTTTATTTCCATTTAATAATAACAGCAATATCAATTGCCATAATTTCACAATTAATTTTGAACAATGATTGAAAGCATTTCCATCATGGTAAGGTAACGAAGTATTTAAGCAAGACTAAGCCATTCTACCGTCCCATACCAAATTTATTAATTATCAATGATTACTGTCGACGATTCGGGAACCGGTCCCCCACCGAGCTTACTTGTTGAATGAGGGATCAACCCAAGGCCCCCTTTCTCACGGGGTCTGACCGAGGACTGCGCCGAGCTACAAAGCAAGGTGGCAATGACAATCGCAACGAATAGGGGTCTCTTTTGATCCGGTTCGGCCTCTCGCATGGGAGATAACAACCCTACATCCAGTGGTTATGCTATGGCGTGAAAGGGGATTACAATGCACTTGCTCGAGGAGCCTAGGGAGTTACGAGAGTACCCCTCAAATTTGAGTGTAACAAGCTACCGAAAGGTGAGAATATCGTAGTAAAACAACAACCCTCAACCCTTGCGCGAGGTATTTATAGGGCAATACAGAGGCAACATAGCATTTATTACGAGGCGTTCTCTTTGTTGAGCGTGGGCGGCCGTTCGTTCGCGCCTCACGGGCGCAACGCGACGTGGTGCGATGGGCGAAATGGCGGACGCGAGACATGAGCGTCAGGCCTGTCGTCTGAGCCCTCGAGCCGCCACGCAGTTAATGCCGTGCCGCCCTCGTAGACCGTGCCTGGCTTTTGGGCGAGGCTCGAGGTCCCTTCAGTCGGACCGGGTCGCTAGGTCGGGGACCCCGAGCAAGCATTCCCGGGGGCGAGCATGGCAGTCGACGGGGGGACAGCCCGAAGGTCGGATGGTCCAAAGCCCCTTCTCGGGAACAAGGCCCGAGCAAGGGCATGCCCGGGGCCGCCGGGGCACGATGGTGGTCTATGGAGAATATTCAACCACCGACAGCTAGCCCCCAAGGCTAAATGGGGGGCACTTGCTTCAACCGGGGCCACCGCCTTAAGCCTCCAGATTCTTGGCAAGGCCGGACCCGTGGCGAAAGGTTACACAAGGCGTCCGGCGGCGCCGCTGAACGAGGATCCCTGCGGCGAAGGGCCACCGCAAAGATCCGAACACGCCGCCGAGACGAGGACCTTCGTGACAGAGTTGGGTCGGCTCTGGTCGTGGCTCGGCCGAAACACCGTAACGAGGGCAAAAGGCCACGGCGGTTCCTTCCCCGCGAAGCTTTACAGGTACGGCTCTAACAATCTTTTGGGGACCGCGCCGCCACAGGGCAGTTTTCGGAGACTGAACCACCACGCGTCGGCCATCGGCAGGCGGAGCGGTTTTCCCGCCCGCTCGACTTCTCCGCCTATAAGTATCAGGCGGGAACAATTTCCGCAAACTTTTCGCACCCCCGACTCGCGATTAGACCCGAGAAAGCATTCCGTCCCCCAAACTTCCTTCTACCGCCCCGACGCCCTCTCCTCCAACTCCTCCCATGGCGAAGTTCGGCGTAAGCAAGTCCACCGCGGAGAGGCTTCGGGTACTCCAGGACTTCGGGTACCTTGGCGTGGGCTCCTGGCGGCTCCCGGCCGACGAGGCGGCTCCGGCGTCCGGGCGCCGACGAGATAGTCGCGTGCGAGCTGTACATCACCAACGGGCTTCGAATGCCCGAGAGCGAGTTCCTGGAGGCCGTACTCATGCACTGCGAGTGCGAGCTCACGCATTTGAAACCCAACTCCATCCTCATTCTGACAATCTTCGCCCACCTTTGTGAGGGCTTTGTGGGCATCCTTCCTACGCCAAGCCTCTTCTTCCATTTCTATTCCTTGTTCCAGACGAACGCCACCCGTCTTGGCGCCTGACCGCTGTGAGGCAACCGCCAGATGAGTACCCCCTTCTCCCTTAAGGACTCGGTGGCCGATGGGCGACAATTGGTTTTATCTGCGGAGCGGAGGGAGTTCCTGCGCTATCCGAGGCGGCGCGCGCCACGCCGAAACCTCAGCGCCCGCCATCGCTCTTGAGGAGGAGCGACATTGATGCCGATCGTGAGCTCACAAACATGGGGCTCGGGCACGACATCGCCGCGACTTCCTTGAGCAGGTGTCCCTCTAAGGAGGAGGAGCACCCTTTCTTGAGATTGCGGATGGGACGACATGACCCGGGAGGGCACCTCCTGAAGCTCTACGACCTTGGAGACTCTTTGCCTTGCTTCCGCCGTCAGGCCCGTGTTGACTTTATTTGTCGGTCAACAGCGGCCGCTTCGATCGATCGGAGAAGAGGGTTCTTGAGATGTTCGGCACCCCCAAGGGTAAGGAGCTCGGCGCAGCGGCAAGTCCCAAGCAACGATGCTCGAGCGGGCGACGTGGTGTTACTTTTGGTCCTCGCCGGAAAGCGTCCCGGCTCTCCTAACGATTTCGCGCCTTGACAGAGAAGCTCGCTCTGAGTGGGGCGGTTCAAAGCTCGAGCCCTTGGTGGCGGCGGCGGTATCGTACCGCCGCGGGACCAAGAGCCTAAGGGGCAAGAGGCATGCCCCGTCATCGGCCACCACGCGGCTGACCAAGAAGCGGGCGAGCTCGTCAAGCAACCCGGTGGTGCGGCATATGGAGTTTGCCGATCGGAAGGAGGTAAGCAGCCTGAATGCTTGGTTGGAGAATTACTGCGAGGAGCCCCTGGAGCAGCTCGAGAGGGAGAAGGGCCTAACCGGGGAACTGGTGCAGGCCGAGCAGAAGAGGTTGCAGGAGGAGGTGGCCGAGCTCCAGGCCAAGCTTAAACGAGTCACCGAGGCTCGGGAAGCTTCAGAGCTCGAGGCCGCGGCCGCCACCGATGAGGAGGACGAGGAGGATGCGCAGCCCCTCAGGGTGAGGCGCAGGCGCTCGAGGAAGACGCTGGAGGCGGTTGACATAGAGAAAGTCGACCCCCTCCTGACGAGGATCAGTAGCGCCGTGGAGGAGAAGGCCAAACTTGTGATTGCGGCGGCCAACCCCTCCGAAGGTGAGCCTTGAATTTCGCTTTTGCTTGCTTCCCTCGCCCTTTGCTTCGCGTATCCGAGCTAACCCCACTCTCTTGACGTGGGCGAAATAGCTCGTAGGACTTTCCCGGACTGTCATAAATGGCTCACGAGCTCATTGATCGTGTCTTACCGGGGGTGCTCGCAGACGCCGCCGACATCGTGATGGCGGAGGGCGTAGAGGCGGTGGAGAAGTTCATCGCCGATGACCCGGTCGAGGTGGGCCCCCCTGCCCTAGAGGGAACGCTTCCCCAGGGCGGGCCTCCTGCCCCCCCAGCACGGGGGACACAGAAGGCGGGGAGAAGGCCGCCCCCGCAACCTCGGGGGAAAAGGTTGCCCAAAAGGGCTCGGGGTGCTCGGGCGCATCGCCCGCCCGAGACAAAGATGCGAAGCCCCCGAGCGAACAGCATGCTCGGGGCGAGACGGTGCCTACCCTGAGCGAAACGCGTGCTCGGGAGGACGCCCCATTGTCCCCGGGCGAACAGCATGCTCGGGTTGACAGCGAGAAGACATTGAGCGAGTCAGCCGCTCAGGAGGGAAGTGTGGCGCCCCAGGGCGAACCTCATGCCCCGGGGACGATTAAATCGCCTTCCATCGGCTTGCCTTCGTGAGCGTGACTCAGGAAGCCCACGGCCCCTGCGGCTCAAGATCTTCGAGTGTGAAGTTACTAAGCGCTTCTGGGATAATTTCACCGCAGGACTTGCTCGGGTGAGGAAGCTTCTCTTTCTACTGTCGTAGTTTTCTTTCCTTTGGGCCCTGGAGGCGGCGTCTGAAATTTCCCGGCGTGCAGCTCCTTCAGACGACCTTGGAGGATTTCAACGCGGCGATGGTTGTCCCTGAGGACGTGGCCCAGCTGTATGCTGAGAACGAGGCCCGGATAACCAAACTCAAGCAGCGTGTAGGCGACCTCAAGGCTCGGGACAACGTGCTTGTGCATAGATGTCGCGAGGCAGAGAAGGATGCCGCCGAGGTCAAGGCGAAGAACCATGGGCTCGTGCAGGAGCTCGAGCAAGAAAAATGCGCCTTTGCCAAATAAGGATGATGCCTCCGCCAAAGAAGGAAAGATCTCTGCGCCGAGCAAGAGCTCGAGCTAAAATCCTGCCAGGCAAAGAAGGACCTTGCCGAAGGCCGGACGAAGGTTCTTGGGCTCGGGCAAGATCTTGAAAAAGAAAGGCAAAATGCTCGGGCCCTCGAAACAAAAGTGACGGATTTGGAGCGGGCAATGGCGCCGCCAACCTTCGTAACAAGGCAACAAGAGGTTGAGCGGCCACGAAGCCCGCGAAGGCCACGAAGCCCGGTGGAAGGTGATCGATCTTGAAGGCAAGATTGACGAGCTGAGGCGTATACCGCGCCCTCGGGGAGCGGCCCGGGCGAGGATTTCTTATTGTTCTTTTTTCTCCTTTTTGATGATTTTCTTATGACTTTTGATGACGCCAGCGGAGTGTACGCTTTTCTTTTGCCCGTGGGATGTGTTTGCCGCGATGTTTATTTTGCGTGTTCCTAAGCTAATTCCTGTGAACAACGAGCACAAGGTGGATAGCAAGATGCAGGTGGGCGAAAGCTTGTGTTAGGGAAAGACTTCGTGCAGGTAATAGGTTTTTTAAGAAAGAAGCGAGTTACAACGATAGACTGGAGCGAGGCACTTAGCGACGATTTTTTGGAAAAGACGCTTAACATGACTGGTGGGCCTTGCGAGCGTGGTATTGGCACGCCCGGCAGGTCACCACGAGTACCTGAGCGTCGTCTAAAGCTGTTGGCCAGTAGTAGCCCAGTCGGAATGCTTTGCTCACGAGGGTCCTGAAGGACGAGTGAGCTCCGCACATTCCCTCATGGATGTCCCTGAGAAGGAAATCGCCCTCTTCTCGAGGTATACACTTAGAGAGGACTCCAAGTGCCCCTTTGCAGTATAAGGCGCCCTCGACTAGTCTGTAAGCGGAGGATCGCCTTATGAGCTGGGAACGCTCGACTGCTTCCTGGGGCAGTGTCCCGTGGGCAAGGTACTGGACAAATGGCGTCATCTAGTTTGCACCCTGCTCGAGGAAGGAGACGTTACCGCACGTCTCTTGTGCCTCCTCTACAGAGGGAATGGAGGGCTTGCACAGATGCTCGACTGGCGCCCCGGGCAGGGCGGGCATCTGGGGGTTTGCCTCCTCTACAGAGGGAATGGAGGGCTTGTGCAGATGCTCAACGAGCGCCCCAGGTGGGGTGGGCATCTGCAAGGAACCGACCTTGGAAAGCTGGTCGGCCAGGGAATTGTCCTTCCTGGTGATGTAGAGTACTTCGAAATTTCTAAAGTACCGCTCCATCTTCCTCACTTCAACCAAGTAAAGCGCCATTGAGTGATCGGAACACTGATACTCCTTGTTGACTTGGTTGACGACCAACTGCGAATCGCCTTTCACAGTCAGTCGTTGGACCCCGAACGCCTTGCACGTTCGTAGTCCGGTCAAGAGGCCTTCATACTCCGCCGCGTTGTTGGTTGTGGCTAAGTGTAATTGGATGGCGTATTGGAGCCGATCCCCTTGAGGGGACACCAGTACGACGCCAGCCCCCGAGCGTTCGAAAGCTCGGGACCCGTCGAAGTACATGGTCCAACGGCTGTTTCCAGAGTCGTGGGTCTCGGTGGCGGGCTGGGCGGGATTCATCCATTCCACCACGAAGTCCGCTAAGATATGGGATTTGATTGCCGTGCGGGCAGGGAACTGGATATCGAACTCCGCGAGCTCCATAGCCAACTTTGCTATCCGGGCGCTGGCGTCTTGATTTCTTAGGATCTCCCTAAGCGGGAAGTTGGTCGGACTGACGACCTTGTGAGCTTGGAAATAGTGATGCAGCTTCCTCGAGGCAACGAGCAGCGAGTTCAAGAGCTTCTAGACCTCAGGGTAACGCTCCTTCAGTCCGTGCAAGACTTCGCTGACGTAGTATATCGGACGTTGCGTCCCTTCTCGCTCGACAGCCAACACGACGCTTACGGCCTAGGGGTTGCCGCGAGGTACAATAGGAGCGGCTCCCCCGACCTTGGTGTGGCCAAGATCGGGGGGCTGGACAGGTACTGCTTCAGCTCCTCTAAGGAGCGGTTAGCCTCTTCCGTCCAGACGAAGCCCTCGTGCCTGCGAAGCGCCTTGAAAAAGGGCAATCCGCGCTCGCCTGACCGGGAAATGAAGCAGCTTAGGGCCGCCATTCGCCCGGTCAGGGTCTGAATCTCCTTGACGGAGCCCGGAGGTCGCATCCTCTCGATGGCTTCGATCTTCTCCGGGTTGGCACCGATGCCCTGCGGCCCGATAAGGTACCCGAGTACTTTGCCCGCTTTCACCCCGAAAACACATTTCTCAGGATTAAGCTTTATTCGATGTCTATTGAGATTACAAAAGGTCTCCTCGAGGTCGGATACATGACCCAAGGCGAGCTTGCTTTTAACTACGATATCATCTACATATACTTCCAGGTTCCAGCCTATCTAATCTTGGAAGGTCTTCTGCATCAAGCGCTGGAAGGTCGCACCGGCGTTCCGCAGACCGAAGGACATGGTCGTGTAGCAAAATGTGCCGAATGGAGTGATGAAGGAGGTCTTCTCCTTGTCTCCGGGGGATAAGCTAATCTGGTGATAGCCCGAGTAGGCTTCCAGGAAACTCATCACCTGAGACTCCGCCGTCGCGTCGACCAGCTGGTCAATGCGCGGTAGTGGAAAGTTGTCTTTTGGGCAGGCAGCGTTCAGGTCAGTGTGGTCGACACACATGCGCCACATGCCACCCTTTTTCTTGACAATGACTGGGTTTGCCAGCCACTCCGAATGCTCGACTTCCCTGACGAAGCCAGCCTTAAGGAGTTTGTCGAGTTCATCCCAGATGATCGCTTGCTTCTCTAGGGAAAATCGCCTGAGCTTCTGGCGCACAGGTCTTTTATCAGGCCGAACAGCTAGCCTGTGCTCGATCACTTCCCATGGGACTCCGGGCATGTCGGACGGTTCCCAAACGAACACGTCCGCGCTCCTCCGGAGGAAAGTGACGAGCTCGAGTTCCTATTTGGGATCTAAGGAAGATCCCAAATGGAAGACCTTGGTCAGGTCGGCCTTACTTAGAGGGACCGCCTTGGTTTCTCCCCCGGGCTGGAGGGTAACCTTGGGCCGGGAGTGCGTCGGTGCTTGGTCGGGGCCGCGCTGCGGCAGCTGGCCGACCATGTCGAGCGACTTCTCGTCACAGTTCAAGGCCGCCCTATGGTCGTCTTTGACGGTGATGACGCCCTTTGGTCCGGGGACCTTTAGGCACTGATAGGCATGATGCGTGGTGGCCATGAACTTGGAAAGGGCCGACCTGCCGAGGATGGCGTTATAGGCCGATTTAAAGTCAACAACCTCGAAGTTGACCAGCTCGGTCTGGAAGTTGGCGAGGCCTTCGAACGTAAGGCGAACGATCTGGCCAAGGGGCCTGATCTAGGTGCCAGGGATGATCCCGAAGAACGGGACATCTATGCTCTTGATCTTGGAGCGAGGGACTAGCATCTCTTCCAGAACCGTGGTGGATATGAGGTCTAAGGAGCTCCCACCGTCGATGAGAACGCGGCCGACCTTGGCATTGCTGATGGTCGGGCTCTCGACCAATGGGAGCTTCTGAGGTTTGGTCATTCTGAGGGGACAATCTTCCTTAGAGAAAATAAGGGACAGCTCGGACCACTTGAGTTGTTGCACGGGTGGCTTGCCCTGAGCGATATGGCCAACCTCCCGTGCCGCCTCTTTCAGATCCGTGCGGGATCTGTAGGCTAAGGAGCCCCCGAATATGACGGATATGTGGTTGTGGGGCTCCTGGTAGCCCATGTCGTCGTCATCGTTGTCCGCGGGGCCCTTGCCCTTGTTGCTCTCGCCCTTCGCCGGGAGAGTGGGCATGGGGCCTTCGCCGTTGTAGAATTTCTCCAAGCGGTATGCCCAGGCCCGACAGTTGCGGAGGTCGTGGCCGACCACCTGGTGGAACGGGTAAAGCGATGCCGAAAGCAACCTTATCCCGCGCTCTGGCCGCTTGAACACAGTCGCCACGATCTTGGTCATCATCCTCTCGATCGTTGCGGCGTGGCGCCGACTTGGCCCACCGTCGCGTTCGAAAGCGAGCAGGCCACATGGCGGGCGGCGATCAACGGTGGCCACCATGTCCGGCGCGTGCGACCTCTTTTTTTTCTTGGATTTCTTCTCCGCGGACCCCGAGTGCTTCTTGCTCGAGGAGCCCTCGAGGCCCGGCTGGGGCGGTAGCTTACCTTCGTCGAGCATTTGCTTCCATTTCACGGCTTCGTCGGTATTCGCGTAGCGGTCGGCCATATGGAACAGCTCGTTGGCCGACAGGTTGGGGTGGATCTCCAGGTCTTGCGTGAAGCGCACATCGCGGACGCCGAACTTGAAGGCCCGGACGATAGCCTCGTCCGAGATGCTCGGGATGGAGTTCCTTACCTTGACGAACCTTTGGACGAAGTGCCGCAAAGTTTCTTTGTCCGTCAGGATCAGCCGCTCGAGGTCACGTTCGTTGCTCGGGTGAGTGTAGCAACTTTGGAAATTCGCCCGGAGGGCTTCACAAAGCTGCCTCCACGAGCGGATCGACCCTTCCTTTTGGTTGAAGAGCCACGTCCTGGCGGAGCCGTCAAGGACCGTGGGGAGGTAGTTGGCCATGACTCCCTCGTCCCCCCGGCCGCCAAGACGGCCGTGGAGTAAATCGAGAGGAACTCATCCGGGTTCTGGGTTCCATTGAACCGCTCGATGTGGCCAGGTTTGAACTTGCTCGGCCACGAGACATTGCGGAGGGATGCCGAAAAGGCCCGGTACCTGAATGCCAGATAGTCATGACGACGCCGGCGCGGCGGCCGTGGCGGTTAGCGCCAGCGATCGCCGCGCCGGGTGAGGCGGAGAACACGCCCGTCTTTGGCGTGTGACGGCGCCCAAAGCCGAACACTCGCGCGCTCATAAGCGGACGGGGCACGCCCTCGAGCTCGCGAGGCCGTCCGGGAACTACTCCGGGCGTCCTCACGGCACCGACCTTGCCCCCTGCGGCCCTCCCGAGCAGGACTTTGGGAGGCGCTATGGCGGGGGCGAATTGGAGGGTGGCGCTTGCGGTCCCGGGAGATACTCTGGGCCTTTCTCCGCCTGGGGGTCCTGGGATCCCCATGTCGGCGGCGATTTTTTCCAAGTTCTTGGCCACAACCGCTCCCATGGCCGCCAGTTCACTTGGTCGAGAAATTAAGGTCAGCGACGATCGTCGCCATGGCCCGCAGATCGCTCGGGCGCCTGGGAGCAGTGGGGCGACAAGTGGAGGCGGTCGCGCACATGCTCCGGGGAGCGATATTCACTGGGATCTTCGCGTGCCTGGCCTCCAGCCCCGGCGTCCGGCTCCCCGACGGGCTGACGGTGGTCGGTCGCCAGGATCCTGCCCAGGGACAACTCCGGGTGGTTGTCGCCATCATTGCGCTGGTGGCGGTGAGAAGCTGATGGAGACCGTTCTTCTTGATCCCCCTCCCTCCCCGCCATGTTAACGCTGCGGGAGTACCAAGACTGCGAGGACGACACCGTGGTGTCGAACGCGCCGCGTCCTCCGATGCGCGCCAGAAGGTCGGGCCGCCGAGCCGCCGCGAGGCCGCTAGATTCTTCCTCGCTATAGGTAACATCTTCGAAGCGGAGGAAATTCTCTCACGCAGCTGCGGCGGCAAGAAAGTCTCCGGACTCGGTGTTTATACGGTCGGCCGCACCACTTACGCCATCGCCGGGCGAGTATGCGCCATCGCCCTCCACGCCGTCGAAGACGCAGAGGTCTTGATTGTCTTGCGAGTTCGGCATCCTCGAGATTCCCGCGAAAGGACTCCGGTCGATCCCCACGGATGGCGCCAAATTGTCGATGATTCGAACCGGTCCCCGCCGAGCTTACTTGTTGAATGAGGATCAACCCAAGGCCCCTTTCGCGCGGGTACGGCTTCGAGGACTGCCGAGCTACAAAGCGAGGTGGCAATGACAATCGCAACGAATGGGGGTCTCTTTTGATCTGGTTCGGGCCTCTCGCAGAGGAGATAACAACCCTACGTCCAGTGGTTATGCTATGGTGTGAAAGGAGATTACAATGCACTTGCTCGGGGAGCCCAGGGAGTTCTGAGAGTACCCCTCAAGGCTGAGTGTAACAAGCGCTGAGTACAGGTGAGAATATCGTAAGTAAAAACAACAACCCTCAACCCTTCGCGAGAGGGTATTTATACGCAATCTGAGCGACACAACATTTATTACAGGGGGCGTTCTACTGTTCGGACGTGGGTGCAGCTATTCCCGCGCCTCCGCAGGCGCAACGCGACGGGTGCGATGGGTAAATGGCGGACGCGGAGACCCGCTGGACGTCACGATTCTGTCTTGCGAGCCCCGAGCCGCCACGCAGTTAATGCCGCGCCGCCCTTGTAGACCATGCCCAGCTTTTGGGCGAGGCTCGAGGTCCCTTCAGTCAGACCGGGTCGCCAGGTCGGGGACCCCGAGCAAGCATGCCCGGGGGCGAGCATGGCGGTCGACGGGGGGACAGCCCGAAGGTCGGACGGTCCGAAGCCCCTTCTCGGGAACAAGGCCTGAGCAAGGGCATGCCCGAGGCCGCCGGGGAACGATGGTCATCTATGGAGAATATTCAACCCACGACAATTACAGTACTTAATATTTTCCTAAGGTGTCAAGGTTGTCACAATTAATGTCAATGAGGGCATAACGAAATTGGAATTTAGCTAAGCATTCAAATTGCATTTAAAGTACTTTACTCAAAATGATAGCATGCATAATTTAAAACAAAATATAATTTTCAAGAAATTTAGGATCAATATGTTCAAGGAAGACTTGCCTTCAACCCCTCCCGCTGGTGCTACCTCCGCCGGATGCTCCGCTTGCACTTCAACTGCGTCGTCTACACGCAAAACTAGGACAAAATAAATAAAATAAATTCAACTAAAATCCAAAAATAAAAAATAAGGGTATTGGCAGATAGAGCATGATTTTAGATGAATTTAGAAATTTGAATCGTTAGAATCGGAGTTCGAACGGAGGAGAACGGACCTTCGGAAGTTCCTCGGGATAGAAAATCAAAAAATCACTAAGGGGTGACACGTGTCGGCTGGCGATTGGCTAGAATTTTGGATTTTCGGGAATAATCATAAAATATAATTTAATACCGACTGACATGTGGGGACCACATGTTAGTGGCTCGGTTCACGGTGAACCGGATTCACGGACAGGCTCACGGGTGGTGTGGCAGAGGCACGATGACGTGGGCGCCACGCAGAGGATTCGGGTTGACGTGGCGACGATGTGGCTAACACGTGGCTTGCACGTGGTGCCACGCAGATCTAGGGCGGACGATGGCGGTGATGTGGCGCATACGTGGCTGGCACGCGGCGCCACGCGGTGCTGACATGGTGCGGACACAGCGACTAGGCGATGCTGACAAGGACGGCCACGCGGGAGGCTAGGGCCTACGTGGCAATGATGTGGCAGACATGGGCAGCTACGCGGGAGGTGACGTGGCGGCTTACCGGGCGTGACACGGCGCAGATCTGGACCGTCGGAAGGAGATCAGACAGAGACGAAGCGAAGGCGCGGCGAGGAGACGTGGCTCGATCGGAGCCGTCGGAGGGGAATCGGGCGGCTGGGAACCGGCGGAGCAAGTCGACGGCGAGGCGGCGGCGGGGACGCGCCGGACGTGAGGAAGACGAAGTCGCTTCGGCGCAAACTGCGACGAGACATGCTCAGATCTGGGGTAAAAGAGAGAGGGTGACGCGGGGAACACGAGGGTGCAACTGGTGTCGCCGGAGACTCACCGGAGAGTAAGATAAGCGGCGGAGAAACTTGTGCACGGTGGAGGAACTTCGGCGAGGGAGTGTAGGTAAACGGCGGCGCCTCGGGCGACCAGCCCTAGGGCAAAATGGGCGGCGAGAGGTGGCGAACATGACACGAGGTACGGGGAGGGCTTAAATAGCCTCAGGGTGCGGAATAAAGCGCTGAAGCCGAGGATGACCGTGCGGCGCTAGTTTTCGGGCGGCGGTGGTGAAATGGGCAACGTGGCTCCATCGGCATCGCACACGCGACGCAGATCGGGCGATGGAAAACACGGAACGAGCGACGGCCCTTGGATCGGGATCCAACGGCGAGGGAAGAAACGGTTTAGGGTTACGGTTCGACGCCGAGGCAACGTGGCGAGCATAGGGGACGTCCGCGCGGCAGTGATCGGCGACGCTATGCGCGGGGCAAAGATCATCTGTTGGATCGGGATCCAACGGCGAGGCGCTAGGGTTTTCGGTGTGACGGCTGGGCTGAGGGAGTTGGGCCGGGCGAGGTGAAGTGGGCCCGGTGGTGAGGTGAATAGGAACGGGCCGGGAGAGTTTCGGCCCGAGAGAAGGAAAAAGGAAAATAAATTGTTTTCCGAATTCAAGAAAATCCCAGAAATTCAAATAAACTCCAATAAATTCAAATAAATAGCAAATAAACTCGAAAAAATCTCCAAAAATACAGAAAAATTCCATGAAGCACAAGGAACCCAATAAAAGCAAGAAATATTTAAATTTAAGTATTAATTACTCAAATTAAATCCTTTTTTTCTTTTGAAAATTCAAATTAAGCTGGAATTAATTCAAATCAAATGCAACTGGTTCGGGTTTTGAAATTCAGACGCTAAGAACTCAAAAACTGGAATGTTACAAACCTCCCACCTAACAGAAAATCTCGACCACGAGATTTAGGACTAACCAGGGAAAGAGGCTGGGGTACTCCGCTCGAAGATCTTCCTCACGCTCCCAGGTGGCTTCTTCTTCTGGATGGTTGCTCCACTGAACCTTGCAAAACTTGATCGACTTGTTCCTTGTCCTGCGCTCAGCTTCTTCCAGAATTCTGATCGGGTGCACTGGATATGAAAGATCCTCCTGTAGCTCAACATCTTCAAACTGCATATGACTCTCTGGCACTCTGAGGCACTTTCTCAACTTTGACACATGGAACACATTGTGCACATTTGCCAACTACGGCGGCAACTCCAACAGATAAGCCACTTCTCCACTTCTGGCTAGAATTGGGAACGGTCCTGATGGGGACGGCGATCCCGATCTTTCGGTGAGATGATGATACGTCGATTTGGGGTGTTGATGGCACCGAAATTTAGGGCTTCCTACCACCAGGTCGGGAGCTTCACAATCGCAATGCCAAATCCACACAGATACACGAACCAAATGATCAGTAGTTCCTGCAAGAAATCGAGAACCCGCAAGAATAAAGCATGAAGCAATATGAAAAGATGGTATTGAAATCAAAGAAACAAGTTGAGGTTCTATTTCTCGGCTCGGGCGGTCTAGTCGACACGCGCAAACACGAGGAGGGACGCACACGGGGTCTACCAAACACAACAAAACCTAAACGTAAAAGAACGGTGGCGGCCACATATATAGCTGCGGCCAGGAGGTGTAGGGCAGCCAAAACAGCGGTGGCCACCAAAACCCTAAGATACATGGGCTTTGGGCCCAAAAGAAAGGTGGCGCAGCACCCGGGATTTCTGTCCCGTAAGATTGTTCTGTGATTTCCTGTCTCTCCAGGAGGAATTTGGCCTTGGGACTAGATCCATTGGAAAGGTTATCTCAATACCTTTCAAACAGGTGGTCGCACACTGAAAACAGAGTCCGGGAGCCCGAGTTATGCCCATTTGAATTACTGCTGCTCCTGGATGGCCGAACCGGACTCGGTGACGAATTGGGCTTGATCATGGGCCTTCCTTGGCGCGTGGGCTGTTGTCGGTGGATGTTCTTGACGTGCTGGTCCAGTAAAGGTGGGTGGAAAGGCCTTACTTCCGGATTAAGCCCTCCAGCGTCGTGATTTGGTAAGCTAATCAAACAGCGACGGTCGGGGACGGCGTGGCGATCGCAGGGAAGAAAGGGCAGCGGTTGTTTCCTTGGTTGGGATGTCCTCATCATCCTCCCCTTCTTGAATTGGAGTCATCCTCGACTCCTTCTCATGTTCCTGCAAAAGGTTAGTGACAACAGGAGACAAAGCAACAGATAATGGCAATGGTTCTATACTATCCATGTTATCTTGTGAGAGAACTTTTGTAGCCAACAATACTTTACCCTTCAACTTAAGATCAGGTTTTTGAGCAACTGGTGTAGTTGAATGGGTTGATTTACTAGCTACACTTGGAATTCCAGTCTCTTCTTTTTCTCTTTGAGCTCTTTTAACATCAATATTTCTTAATTCTGTAGGGCTCATGGGTGTCAAAATAATCTTCTTTCCCTTATACAAGAAAGTATACTCATTGGTCCTACCATGATGTGTAGCATCCATATCATAGATCCACGATCTACCCAACAAAAGAGAACAAGCATCCATGGGTACAACATCGCAAACAACATTATCATGATAGGTACTCGAACAGTTTTTGTTACCTGAACCTTACCAGTGGAATTAAGCCATTCAATTTCATACCGTTGAGGAAGTGGATTTGTGGGCAAGCCAAGCTTCTCGACCATGTCTACACTAGCAAGATTGTTGCAGCTACCTCCATCAACAACGACATGCACAGCGCGCTCATTCACCACACACCTTGTTTGAAAGATAGTATGGCATTGATTTTGTTCATCGCGCGCAAGCTGTGCGCTAAGTACACGTGTGACAACAAGAGCCGGATATTTCTCGGAGGCTGCAGAAGTGATAATCTCTTCTTCTGGCTCTGCAGTGTTAGTGGCAACAAGAGCATATTCATTTTCATAAATGTCAGTAGCACTAGTGTACTCACCATTTTCTCGAATGATTAGAGCACGTTGATTAGGGCAGTCTCGCATCATGTGCCCCATTCCTTTGCATCGAAAGCATTATGCTTTCCGCGTCGACCGGTGGAGGTAATCGAGGAAGCACTCTTGGCGAGGTGCTTGAAGGGTGATCGGCTTGTTTGCCTCCTAATGAGTGATGGCGTCAAGTAGTTGGAACAACGGTGTAGGTACACGCCCGGTATGGAAGATGATGCCTTGGTATGGATCTGAACCGATTTGGATGTGGAAGAGCCTCCAAGATTGCCTCGCGTTGTCGGCATCGACGACCTGCACTTCCCTTTCTGCTTTCAAAGCAAGATGGTACAAACGAGTGATAGAATTGTATTCTTTATAATCAAGTATATCCTGTATCTCTCGGTTAAGCCCACCCAAAAACCTAGCTATTTTTGCATCTTCATTCTCTTCTAACCCACAGTAAGAACATGCCAATTTGCAATTCCTGATAATATTCCTCAACCGTTTTATCACCTTGATTAAAGCGCTGCATTTTATTCAATAAATCACAAGCATAGTATGTAGGAACAAATCTAGCCCTCATGACACGCTTCAACCCATCCCAAGTTGTAGGTACATCACGGTTGGCTCTACATAGTTCTTTCCACCAAATAGATGCAAAACCAGTAAATTCACTAGTGGCAGCATGAACCCTTCTACGCTCAGAGAAGTCATAGCAAGAAAATTTTTGATCTACCGCCAACTCCCAATCTAGATAAACATCAGGATTATATGTACCATCAAAAAGAAGTATAGTAAATTTCATTTTTGCTATAGAGTCATCACGTTCTTCCCTTTGAGCATGCTGATTTCTAGCCATACCTTGTCTATTATTGCGGAGGCGACGATGAGCTCGGTCGTTGTGCATGTTCACCCTGTGGTAATGTATTCCCACATCATAATCTTTGATTAATTCCAACCATCTTCTCTGTCGCAAGTTCAGGTCTGCTTGGGTGAAGATGTATTTCAGACTCTTGTGGTCGGTGAAGATCTCGCAACGATTTCCAATGAGATAATGCCTCCATAGCTTCAGTGCATGCACAACAGCAGCCATTTCCAAGTCATGGGTTGGGTAGTTTTCCTCATGTGGTCGCAATTGCCACGAGGCGTATGCGACTACCTTACCCTCCTGCATCAGAACACATCCCAGACCCTGTCTTGAAGCATCACAGTAAATCTCAAAGCCTTTCTGAATATCGGGGCAAGTGAGCACTGGGGCTATGGTCAACCTTTTCTTCAATTCCTGGAAACTTTGCTCGCAAGCTTCAGTCCATTCAAACTTCTTCTCTTTCTTCAGCAGCTGAGTGAGCGGTCTTGCAACCTTTGAGAATCCTTCAATGAATCTTCTGTAGTAACCCGCTAAGCCAAGGAAACTTCTGATGTCAGGCACTGATTTGGGCTGCCTCCAATCAAGCACACCTTTCACTTTTTCAGGATCCACAGAGACACCTCCAGCAGAAATGATATGACCCAAGAAGGCAACTTCTGTCAACCAGAACTCGCACTTGTTGAACTTGGCATACAACTGATGGCTTCTGAGTTTTTCCAACACCATTCTCAAATGTCCTTCATGTTCAGCCTCATCTCGAGAATAGATAAGAATATCATCGATGAATACCACCACAAACTTGTCCAGGTGCTCCATGAACACCTTGTTCATCATATTCATGAAATAGGCTGGGGCATTGGTCAGACCAAAGGACATGACTGTGAACTCATACAACCCATATCGAGTGGCAAAGGCTGTCTTTGGAATGTCTTGTGGCCTTATCTTCAGCTGATGATAGCCAGATCGCAGATCAATCTTGGAGAAGATGCAAGCACCCTTCAACTGATCAAACAGGTCGTCAATCCGGGGCAATGGATACTTGTTCTTGATGGTGACTTCATTCAGAGCTCTGTAATCCACACACATGCGCAAACTGTTATCCTTCTTCTTCACAAAGAGAACTGGCGCTCCCCAAGGTGACGAACTGGGACGAACAAATCCTTTTTCTTGCAACTCTTCAATTTGCTTCTTCATTTCAATGATCCCTGCAGGCACATGAGCAGTTCTGAAGGCCTCGGTGAATTCCTCCCATGTGATAGCTTGAGCATTCTGATGGGCAGCACAGAAATTGTCCCACCAAGTAGCAGCAACTCCCTTCAGCTGGTGGCTAGCATAAAGCACTTTCTCACGGTCATCACACTGAGCCAACTGAAGCTTCTTTTCCACATCCCTCAACCAATCGTCTACCTCCAAGGGTTCAGCAGCTCCCGAGAAGGTAGGCGGTCTGGTCCTCATGAACTCTCCAAGCTTCGACTGAGGCTGCATCACTGGCGCTGCAGCTGGTGTTGGCTGCTGATTGTTCACCATGTTCTGAGCAAGGGCTTGCAAAAGCTGAAGCTGCACTCCCATCATTTGCTGCATATCTGCCATCTGAGGCTGAAACGGTGGCGGCGGTGGCAACTCCTCCTCTGACTGACCCTGCTGCTCTGAGGAATCCTGCTGCTCTTGTGGCACTGCCAGGCCACGACCACGACCACGGCCTCTGCGACCAGCTCCACAACCTCTGCTCTGACTCTCCATCTGAAGCAACGGCCAAGGAAAGGTTAGCAAAAGACGAGAGGGAAAAAGCACAAGATAAGGAGACTAGGGGAGGTAGCCATTCCAAGGCAAAACAAGCAACAAAACTCCAACAAAAGGTGGCTGCAACACAATGCCTGGGGCAAACGTACAACACACCTAACAAGCAAACAACAGAAATCCAAATAAACTCCGACTACAAAGCGAAGAAGGGGTGACATGGGCCCTAATAACATATTCTTCATAGGGGTCCTTTTGAGCGATCTTTCGACAACTTCATCCTTCTAGCAGCTCCCTCCATCGGTCTTGAAGAGAACAATGACCATCATCTTTCCTGATTGGAATCCTCGCAAACGACCGAAGACTTAGAGAAATTTCAGGAGATAAGATCAAATTAAATTTTCAAAATAGTATTTCAGCAAAGGAAAGGAATTAGTAACCTAAGAATAAGGTAAAAGAAGACCAACTATTAAATTCAAATTCGTTGGTTTGATTTAGAAAATAATTTTGAAATTCTAAAAGACCATTCTAACTAGGGTTGCGACCTACAGTCGATATGGCTCTGATACCACCTCTGTCGGGACCCGGATTTACCAAATCCGACCCCTCTAAGTATAACCGTGCTAGTCCAGGAACAGCTAGCACACTCAGCGAACACAGTGATGATAACATAGACATATCACAAAGTAAACAACAGTAAATAAGCAAAAGGGAAAAAAGCATTGTAAACACATTATTACAAGTAACAAGCCTTATGGCTTAAGTTGGTAAGTAGCAGCGGAAAATTAAACAGTAGCAACAAAAAGAGCCAATCCATATGCCCACAGGCAATCGACTGGGGAACGCGCCCTAGAAGTCCAGATCGCCTTCATCGAATCCACACGCAAAGAAATCATAATCACCTTCAGCTTCAGGATACTCCTCTGGGGAAAAATTTGATGTTGCATGGGTGAGTACACACCGTACTCCGCAAATCTTGGAAACTTAATGCATGATAACTATATGCAAGGCTAACAATGGAAGGCATAATATGGTTCATTTGCATAAAGCTGAATTTAATTTGAAATACAATAGTAATTTCATAAAGCAGTATTTGACAAAAAGTAAATAACATAATAATTGATTTTGATGTATAACAATTTAATGGGTTCCAACCACCCGATTGGCTCCCACCGCCAAACCAAAACCCGCGAGTTCCAACCACTCACAGTTTTTTTTTCCAAAACATCATTTTCATTTAAAACCTAAACCAGAAAATCTACAATGTGCTAGCGTACCTCGTCTGCCCATGACTGTGGGCACGGCTACTCAAGTAGTTTTAACTCTGCAGAGATTGTACACTTTACCCACAAGACATGATTGACTCTTTTTGCCATGCAATTAACACACTTCCTTTGGTGTGTCGGCAGAGAGATCATGACAAGGCCTTTACAATGTACGACACCGCTACTAACTTCACCCGCTAAGGTTTCACCACTGTTAGGGCTAAATCCGCCCAGTACAGAAGCCCCCTCTTGCGCCTTGCAAGTGTCTACCCGACACCCACATTCAACCCAATGGCGAAGCTAATAACGATACGCACAAATTACTTAGCCAGGTCGTACCCATATAGACTTGTGGTTGTACGGTATAGCTTGGTCCAAGGTAACACACGCTTCGGTCCTTAATTGACTAGGGCGGAACTAACAATAAACAAGTTCTCGTGCATCACGCACCCACCAAAACAACCATCCGCCCCGGTCTATACCATTTTCATTTTATTTCCATTTAATAATAACAGCAATACCAATTGCCATAATTTCACAATTAATTTTGAACAATGATTGAAAGCATTTCCATAATGGTAAGGTACCGAAATATTTAAGCAAGACTAAGCCATTCTACCGTCCCATACCAAATTTATTAATTATTAATGATTACAGTACTTAATATTTTCCTAAGGTGTCTAGGTTGTCACAATTAATGTCAATGAGGGCATAACGAAATTGGAATTTAGCTAAGCATTCAAATTGCATTTAAAGTACTTTACTCAAAATGATAGCATGCATAATTTAAAACAAAATATAATTTTCATGAAATTTAGGATCAATATGTTCAAGGAAGACATGCCTTCAACCCCTCCCGCTGGTGCTACCTCCGCCGGATGCTCCGCTTGCACTTCAACTGCGTTGTCTACACACAAAACGAGGACAAAATAAATAAAATAAATTGAACTAAAATCCAAAAATCAAAAATAAGGGTACTGGCTGATAGATCATGATTTTAGATGAATTTAGAAATTTGAATCGCTCGAATCGGAGTTCGAACGGAGGAGAACGAGCCTTCGGAAGTTCCTCGGGAGAGAAAATCAGAAAAATCACTAAGGGGTGACACGTGTCGGCTGGCGATTGGCTGGAATTTCGGATTTTCGGGAATAATCAGAAAATAGAATTTAATATTGACTGACATGTGGGGACCACATGTCAGCGGCTCGGTTCACGATGAACCGGGTTCACGGACAGGCTCACGGGTGGTGTGGCGGAGGCACGATGACATGGGCGCCACGCAGAGGATTCGGGTTGACGTGGCGACGACGTGACTAACTCGTGGCTTGCACGTGGCACCACGCAGATCTAGGGCGGACGATGGCGGTGACGTGGCGCATACGTGGCTGGCACGCGGCGCCACGCGGAGCTAACATGGTGCGGACACAGCGACTAGGCGATGCTGACGAGGACGGCCACGCGGGAGGCTAGGGCCTACGTGGCAATGACGTGCCAGACACGGGCAGCTACGCGGGAGGTGACGTGGCGGCTTATCGGGCGTGACGCGGCGCAGATCTAGACCGTCGGAAGGAGATCGGACGGAGACGAAGCGAAGGCGCGGCGGGGAGACGTGGCTCGATCGGAGCCGTCGGAGGGGAATCGGGCGGCTGGGAACCGGCGGAGCAAGTCGACGGCGAGGCGGCGGCGAGGACGCGCCGGACGTGAGGAAGATGAAGTCGCTTCGGCGCAAACTGCGACGAGACACGCTCAGATCTGGGGAAAAAGAGAGAGGGTGACGCGGGGAACTCGAGGGTGCAACTGGTGTCGCCGGAGACTCACCGGAGAGTAAGATAAGCGGCGGAGAAACTTGTGCATGGTGGAGGAACTTCGGCGAGGGAGTGTAGGTAAACGGCTGCGCCTCGGGAGACCAGCCCTAGGGCAAAATGGGCGGCGAGAGGTGGCAAACACGACACGCGGTACGGGGAGGGCTTAAATAGCCTTGGGGTGTGGAATAAAGCGCGGAAGCCGAGGATGACCGTGCAGCGCTAGGTTTCAGGCGGCGACGGTGAAACGGGCGACGTGGCTCCATCGGCATCGCACACGCGGCGCAGATCGGGCGATGGAAAACACGGAACGAGCGACGGCCCTTGGATCGGGATTCAACGGCGAGGGAAGAAACGGTTTAGGGTTACGGTTCGACGCCGAGGCAATGTGGTGCGCATCGGGGACATCCGCACAAGAAGATCGGCGGCGCTATCTTGTGCAAAGATGTTTAATGAGGAGCGCAGGCGATTATTAAGCGCTAGGGTTTTGATGTGATGGTAAATTTGAGGAGTTGGGCCGGGCGAGGTGAAGTGGGCCGGGTGGTGAGGTGAATAGGAACGGACCGGGAGAGTTTCGGCCCGAGAGAGGGAAAAAGGAAAATAAATTGTTTTCAGAATTCAAGAAAATCCCAGAAATTCAAATAAACTCCAATAAATTCAAATAAATAGCAAATAAACTCGAAAAAATCTCCAAAAATACAGAAAAATTCCATGAAGCACAAGGAACCCAATAAAAATAAGAAATATTTAAATTGAAGTATCAATTACTCAAATTAAATCCTTTTTTTCTTTTGAAAATTTAAATTAAGCTGGAATTAATTCAAATCAAATGCAATTGGTTCGGGTTTTGAAATTCAGACGCTGAGAACTCAAAAACTGGAATGTTACACATTCCTTTTCTTTTCTCTAAGTCCATTAAGAGTTTTCTTCCTTTACTCCTTGATTTGCCCACCCACACATACAACGAAGGCACGCACGGGCTGTTTCGGGCCGTGCTGGCTCGAGCACTACTTGGACTGTCATGTCGGGCTAGGCCGCCCATCATGCCTGATTGGCAGGCTCGGTACGGCCCGATTGTGCCTGAATAATCGTGCCGTGTCAGCCTGACATATTTAGAACAGTTCCGTGTCGGGCCATGGATCGAACTAGATCAGACGTGCCTTGTGCCGGTCCAAAATAGCTTGGCTCAGTATCCACATCTGGTTGCAGTGACGCTCCCCTTCTCTTCAAGATATTTGTGTTGACATAGTCAACGAAGGGCAAGGTTGTGAATGGTTAGCCTTGTCAATGACATCTCTATTGAACCATGTCCAGACATCTTTATTGAATAACAACAACCAAGGGAAAACAAAAACAATATTTATCTATATTTTCTTGTCTCTTCCTCATTCATCCAGATCTTGACCATAAGTGGCTTCTTATGCAAGCTGTCTATGTATGTGACATCACATGCTTATTATCGAAAAATTCTTCTATTTGATAACTTGTCCAAATCATGCACGAGATTTTGGATTTTCTGCAGTTTTAGAGAATTCTCTTTGTTCATTCTCAACAAAAGGTTTTGTTGGAGAATACCTGAAAAACTGATAATTGTACGTCATACAAATCAACAATTGCAGTTACTTCTGAAAAAGACAATACTACCTCTTGTTTGTGCTCATAGGTTAGTAGTCCCAATGGGAGGTATTTCAGTCATTTATACAGACCAAGAGCCTATAAATACCTCATTTCCCTCTTATTTGTAAGGGGAGCTCTCTTAAGCAATATACAAGAAAGCTTAACTAGCGAGCCATTAGGGCCCTGCTCTCCGAAGACTACCCTGCAGGCTTGTCAACAGGAGTAGGGCGGCCCTCTCAGACTTCTGAACCTGTATAAACCCTCGTATCATTTCTACTCTCGTGGACGAGGGCTCGTTAAACAGCCGACGTCCACCCCCTCATCCGTGTTCGTTTTTTACACCTACGATAGGTTTACATTAGGAGCCTATCTATTTGTATTCAACTAAGTTACTCCGTAATACTCCCTACCAGTGTTCTAAATAGCTAGCTATATTCCGCTATATTTATAATACGAAGCTACAGGCCAATATTCTGCTATATTCGCTACAAACGTTATAGCTAGCGATAGCTCTGCTATTTGACGTAACTTATAGCTAGCGACAACTCCGCTGTCCTACATAGGCATCCATTGTTAAAAATAGTATGTCCATTTTGAAATCCAACATTACTAAAAGGACCAAATGTATCTTAAAAGCCTCAACTACGACAAAACTTAGTAAAAGACCTTATCTCATCATTTTTTAATAATCCAACATCCATATTTCTTAGTGATTAAGTACTTATTTTTAAGAATATTATGATATAGTTATCATTTATGATCTTTAGCCATGTATTTATATGTTTGTTGATTTCGAACTTAACTCATGTTCTTATTTTAAAAATATTACTACCTTCTAAAGTACCATATTTTTATGTTTTGTTTAAAGCTAACTTATATTATTCACATATTTAATTTTTTTACAATCTATTAATACTAAAAACACGATAAATAATAGCTTCCGTGATAGCTGCTATAGCTTTTTTTGGGACCTTACCACGAAGCCGCGAAAATCATGATTTAATACCTTGCTCCTTATGTTCTTTTTGACTTTTGGTCCTAGAATCTGTAATGTCAAATTGATCGCCAACACATTGAAAATTATCTAGATTGGTTATATGAAAATTATATCATTACATTTATCGTCAAAAATACTTTTATAATATTATAAATTTATTAGTAAAGTTTAATGTGAAGTCACAAAAAGTAACCGTTAAAGTTGTATCTTGGAGACCATAAAGAGTAAAAAAACATAAGTAAAAAAAAACAGAGGGAGTAGCTTTCTTTATTTGATCTCCTCGATTAATCGTGATTGCTAAATATTGAGGAGACTAACTTGTCCAGCACTCCAGTGATATATTGATTGGCAGCATCATCAAGGATATCCGCGAACTCAGTGAAAGTTAAACTGGATTACAGCTTCGGTTTTTGCAAAGGACGTGCAAGCAGTAAGGAGGCATATTGCAGTATTGTTGCATGTGCAAAGAAGGATAGCAGCTACTCTGTGGTGTGTAATGGCACCACTGATTTCCTTATCGATGGTACCCACTTTTCTCTAATCCCGCTACTGAAGATTAAATAAAGATCTCTGGCTTGAATCTTTTAATAGTATAGGAGAAGATTCATTAGGAGCATTCAAAAGGGAGAAGAACTTCGTATAATGGACTATTAATCAAAACCAGTTATAATTAATCGAACAGTGCATAGCCATAGGTTACTTTTCAGTCGACATGTACAATCGAAGATACACAAGTTAAAAATGTGCGGTTCGGTGTTAGCTCAAGATTCAGATCTTCGCATATGCCATACTGGTTTTCTGAAGATCGAATTCACAACAATCATGGCTACTCCTTAGAAAAACCAATAAGCTAAGGGCCAATAGCATTACAATTTTACCATCAGCCAACTTCCACAGTTATTCTCCTCCATTTCTGAATACATCTTATTCTAACTTTCAAATTTTGTTCTTAAATATATATCATTCTACAATTTTGAGATAACTTTTTACCATTTTTTTCTTAGATACCCCTCTCCTTTAACTATTTTCAAGATCATTTAATACTACAGTAATACCATTATCCAATAGAAATAATTGGCTTAATAAAATAGGGTAATTTTGTTTTTTTACATTTGTCTTTAGTTAAAATGTAAAATTTTAAAACGTCGTCTGCATAAGAACGGAGTGAGTACATTCCTCGTAAGCATCCACCATCCACTCCACGGGATTAAGCCAGAGCGCAGTTTCTGAAGAAAAACTGGGACTCGTAAGCTGAGGTTAAGCTAATTCCTTTGATAATCAGATAGTACAGCACCACGTACACATACATCCAGCTGCCACACCATGAGAAACAAGCCTACAAGTGCATCCAGTTTTTCGTAATAGTTATCGTTTTGGACATCGGCGTGATATCTAAAACATAATTTTAACCACTATTTCTATTATAATATATTTATAAAATCCAATAAAATTATAATGCTAAATAAATTAGCACTTTCAAATATAAATCGAACAGAAGATAGTTCATGAACACAAACTGATTGTGAAGCCTACGCATTAAACATAAGTATATTGCAGACATGCATGTAATCAATCTACACATATATCTCTCTAATATACTACAAAACAGTAGCAACAAGATTGGAAATAGCGGAGACATTGAACGCACGATCTGGTTGAATGTAACCGAGACGGAGAGAAGCCGAGGACCCCATTGCGACGACGTAGAAGACGATGCAGATCACGAATGGAGAGGAAGCAGATCGCGAGCAGTCACGCCGAGTGCTTCCCAAAAACCTTATTCGTCCTCTCCCGGTGCAAGAACTTGAGGACGGATAGTTTTAGAGACCTGCTCTCCCGTTCGCAGGTGCACGCCGGCGTTCGGGGCAGAGTAGACTAGATGGCGGTGCAGCAATATAGGGATAGTATGGTAACCGTGACCGAACGTGACTCGAAGACATGCCACGAACGGACTCGGTTACGGTATCCTTATCTCATACTGCGACGAATCCGAGTAGCAAAAGAATAAACTGCAAAAGGAAATTGCGCCTGCGCAAGCCATCGGACTCGATTTCGCTGCACCATTTACGCGCATGTCGCGTACACGCGCCTCCTGGCCTGGCCTGGCCTAGCCTGGCGAGGCAAGGCGAGTGAGCGCGCACGTGTGTTTCTCTTCTTCTCCCTTGTCATGCTTTAGGAAGGTGGAGAGAACCCTCCCTTATAAGTTGGTCATCCTCCACCTCCACTAGCAATATGGGACTAATGTTAACACACATGCCTCCTCATGAGGTGGGCCTTTGAGATTTTCTAGGATTATTTTCTCAATTAAATGGGCTTTGGCCCAAAACATTCAACAATCCCCCACCAGATCTCAAAGTCCCACTAACAGTTTGCCTGTTCATAAAGCTGTTTATATACCAGCGTTTCAGTGATAATGGACTATGCCTTGAATTGCACCTAGGACTCCAAATTACACTTAGCCACAACTTGAACAATAGACGAAGCCTTGAATTGCAAGTTTTGTGCGACTGAGTTTCACTTAAAGCCTTAGCTGACACTTGGCTGCCAATAGGCTACCCCTCGGGTGGAGCATATAAGTCGTACTCCATGGTCTCTTCGTGAGCTTACTAGAGATTACCCAAGTCTCATAGACTGCGACTTTCAAAAGTCAAGCTCATATAGGTGTGTTCTTTTAAGTATGCTCTGTAGGATAACATCTTTGCTAATTAAAGCCAACAGAACACATTAAGGCACTAGCGAACCTGCCATATAGATTCAAAGAGTATTGCATCTTCAGTGGAGTGGATTAGAAAAATACTCTCCTTCAGTCAACCAATAGTTTGTTCTTCCCAGATCTTAATTCACGGGATCTCCGATCACATAGGTTGTGTTATCACTATGGTATAACTCACATGGGTCGAGTCTCAAACCCAGCTCCTTCGATGCATTGTCTATCACATTGCATGATAAACCCTTTGTAAAAGGGTCTGCCAGATTCTTAACTGTTTGGATATAATCCAAAGCTATCACTCCGGAGTTTCTCAATTTCTTGACAGACTTCAAACGTCTCTTTACATGTCTTGATGACTTCATGTTGTTCTTAGAACTGTTCACTTTGATAATAACTGTTTAATTATCACAGTTCATAAGGATAGCCAGAATCGGCTTTACAACCACTGGAAGATCCATCAAGAGTTCACGTAACCATTCTGCCTCAACAAGGATCGTGTTCAGAGCGATGAGTTCGCTTCCATGGTTGACCGCGTCAAAATGGTCTGTTTGCAAGACCACCATGAAACAGCACCTCCACCAAGTGTGAATGCATATCCACTTATGGCCTTGATCTCATCAGCATCGGATATCCAATTTGAATCACTATAACCCTCTAGTACTGCTGGGTACCCGGTATAGTAAAGCCCATAATTCATGGTACCTAGCAGGTAGCGCATGACTCACTCGAGTGCTCGCCAATGATCATCACCCGGGTTAGATGTAAAGTAGCTCAATTTGCTCACAGCAAATGAGATGTCTGGCCTTGTAGCGCTAGCTAAGTACATGAGAGATCCAATTATCTGAGAGTATCTCAATTGATCCTTAGCAAATCTTTTATTCTTTCGAAGAATCAAGCTAGGATCATACGGTGTTGGAGAAGGTTTGCCTTCTAAAAGGCCAAAGCGGTTCAAGACCTTTTCCACATAGTGAGATTGCGAAAGTGTAATCCCACTCTTATCTTTGATTAGTTTGATGTTCAAAATTACGTCAGCCTCTCCCAGATCTTTCATATCAAAATTATGAGATAGGAAAGACTTGACCTCTGTAATTACATCAAGATTTGTGCTAAAGATCAATATGTCATCAACATACAGACACAGAATAACTCCCTCAACCCCACCATGGCGATAGTATACACACCTATCAGCCTCATTAACAACAAAGCCTGCAGATGTTAAAGTTCTATCGAACTTTTCATGCCATTGCTTAGGAACTTGTTTCAGACCATACAAAGATTTCAACAACTTACACACTTTGCCTTCTTGACCTTTCACTACAAATCCATCAGGCTGTTGCATGTAAATTTTCTCATCCAACTCTCCATTAAGGAAAGCTGTCTTAATGTCCATTTGATGAACAAGAAGACCATGCGAGGCAGCCAAGGAAAGTAGAACTTGAATAGTAGTCAATCTAGCAACAGGTGAATAAGTGTCAAAGAAATCTTCGCCTTCTTTTTGGGTATAACCCTTGGCTACAAGCCGAGCCTTATACTTTTCAATAATACCATCAGGCCTAAGCTTCTTTTTGAATATCCACTTACAACCCACAGGTTTGCAACCATGAGGTAGATCTGTGACTTCCCAAGTCCTGTTAGCGAGAATGGAATCCATTTCGCTACAGATTGCTTCCTTCCAGTAGTCTGTATCTGGAGATGCAAAAGCTTATGAAATACACTTGGGAGTATCATCCACAAGGTACACAGTGAAGTCATCACCAAAGGATTTAGCTGTCCTTTGTCTTTTACTCCTCCTTAGAGCCTCACTGTCATCCTCTTCAGGATTTTGCTCATGCATTTGCTCAGGATATTCAGATTGAGTAGTTGGTTCGGGAATTATCTCAGGTGTTTGGCTAGAAGTGCTATGTACATCTTTCATTGGAAAGATGCTCTCAAAAAAGGTTGCATCTCGAGACTCCATAATTGTATCAACAAGCATGTCAGATACCTCCGATTTTACTACTTGTCGGTGTTTCGTATAACCGGCATGTAAATTTGTAAGTTTAGGGGGTCGCGCGTCCCCTCTCCTCGAATGGTTAGACTAAGGAAGTCCCGGATGTATACTGGTTCGGGCGGAATGTCACTACTTCCAGTTCGTGATGGAGATTTGTATTACTCTGGGCGCTGGAAGTTACCAGAGGTTACAAGCGGAGGCTAAGGACAGGCCCTTAGCATTCGTCCGAAAAGAGGAGGTCGGGAGGGTTTGTCTAAGTTGGATGTTGAGCCGGGTCGGAAGGCTCAATGTGTGTTAAGTGAGAAAGCGAGTGAACGTGAATGCGTGCTTGCGTGCCCTTCCCTGAGGGCCCTGCCTCCCTTTATATAGGCAGAGGGGGCAGGTTACACGGGATTTTGGAAAAGAGGTAGGGATACGCTATGCCCGGGTGTCCCGGTCTTCGGTCTTGATGATTGACAGTTTTCTGTTCATCCCATGCTAGGTTAGTAGTCACAACGGACGGCGCTCCGTTGGGAAGGTGCGCACCTGCCCTCTGTGCGTCTGTCAGATGTTGACGGCTTGAGGGGACGGGTGCTTTGGCTGAGGCCGCCCTTTGGTCGCCTTGGGAAGGAGCCATCCACCCCAACATGGCCGTCGTGTCCGTGGGGCGGTGACCACTTCGGTGTAGACCGTCGACATGGCGGAGGTTGCGAGTGGAGCTCGTTAGGGCCCGGGCCAAGACCAGTCGGAGCTTGCGGTGGCGTCGGACCGGGTCAGGTCGGGCCGGTAGGGCGCCACCCGAGGTCGTCGAGTAACGGAGGCGGGGACCCTTACGCCGAGAGAGGCCTTCGATCGACGCCGACCAAAGACTGATCCATTTGACATCACATCCAATGTTCAGTGATAATCCTATTCGTGAGGGACGAAGACTTCGGCAGTACCCTCTTCAGCACTCCATATCACTGTCGGTCCAGGCTCCGAACCCGGATCACTTGAGAGAGATACGATCTTGAAATAGATGTATACCTTGATGTGGGGTACCCCTGGGATGAGTATTCGTTAGTAGCCCCCGGGGCCGTCCTGAAACGCAGGCGTTCCTGGATGGACCCTTCATTTTTGGCTGGCGCGGTCTCCCCAATAGCGCGGCGCTACTTAACGAAGCAGTGGGTCTCCTTGCGGGTGGCTGTCTCGCTCAGCCGAGCCCGACCAACCTGGTCGGTCGGTCTCAACTGGGTGCGCACGAGCGCACCCGGTGGGTGTAGCCCCCGAGCCCCCGAGCGGCTCGTAGAGCTGGTCGGGGGTTTATATCGGTCGGCAAGGAATCCGACTGAGCGAAGTGAGCGGACCTGATCGACCCTGAGCCTCCGAGTGGATCGGAATGCTGCCTTGGGAGACGGGGTCCGACCAACTTGGTTGACCGTTCTGAGTGGGTGCGCGCGAGCGCACCCGGTGGGTGCAGCCCCTGAGCCCCTGAGCAGGTCGGAGAGCTGGTCGGGGGGTTATCCCGGTCAAACGAGCCCGACCCACTTGGTCGGAAGGCTCTGGTTCGACGCCACGCCGGTCGGCGCGGTTGCTTGAATGCCTTGCGCAGGGCTTCGGTGCAAGGTTTCGAGGCCGTATCTGGCCGTGGTCGGCAGGGATGCCCAGACGCCTTTGCGAGAGGCTCTGGTTCCCGAGTGCTCGTTTTACGTCATAGCTGGACGCGGCCGTGATCGGCAGGGAGGTCCGGATGCCTTCGCGAGAGGTTCTGGTTCCCGAATGCTCGTTTTACGTCGTAGCTAGACGCTGCCGTGGTCGGCAGGGAGGTCTAGATGCCTTCGCGAGAGGTTATGGTTCCCGGGTGCTCGTTTTACGTCACAGCTGGACACGGCCGTGATCGGCAGGGAGGTCCAGATGCCTTTGCGAGAGGTTCTGGTTCCCGAATGCTCATTTTACGTCATAGCTAGACGCGGCCGTGGTCGGTAGGGAGGTCCAGATGCCTTCACGAGAGGTTCTGGTTCCCGAATGCTCGTTTTACGTCGTAGCTAGACGGGTTAATCGGGCTGGTTTAACGCCGGAGCTAGGCGAGTTAGTCAGGCCGGTTTAACACCGGAGCTAGGCGAGGGGCATCCATCCCGAGTCCTCGTCGGCGAGGCTGTCTACGGGAGGAGAGGCCGCTGTCGGTCCCACGTATACGCCCCGTCCGCAGGTGTGGGACCTGGAGGGGGTGAGCAAGCGCGTGTTTTCCATTCGTCGGCTGAAGACCGTGCTCGTGGAGCTACAGACGGGTTATCCGAGTGGGCCCTAGAGATCAAGCGATCTCCGAGCGAACGATCCCTGCGCCGGGTGTCCGACCCGCTGGGGGCGACCCATAAAAAACCTTTCTTTACTCAATCCCGTATCGGACCCCGAGCCATTCGTAACCTGGAGCGCAGCTGGCTGCTACCCTTTCGGAGGGCTCCGCGGGAGAGTTTGAAGTATGGTCTCGGACACGAGCTAAAGCGATTGGGTTGTCCGCCAACCCAACTAGAGACCCATCGAGGGTTCGCCATCTGCTCGCCCCTCGCTCGTTTCGCCTGCTGGGGCGGCTTGAGATCCACTTGGTGGTTCATGCCTTTGGAGCCCACAGCTCTAGGCTGGTCGTGAGGCATTCAAGCCCTCTCGCCACCTCGAGGCTGCTACGGCCCGGTGGGCTTTTCATACCTGCTTCAGCCCAATTTTAGCTGGCCCGAAGGCGAAGATCGAGAGGTCGCGGGGCGTCTCGCCCTGAGCGATACCCTGGCGCCTCCTGCTAGCATTTAATGTGCTACGGGAATTAAATGCGAATTGAAATGGTTGGAGGCGATACATCTCACCAGCGTCCTGACGTGGCGTTTGTGACGGGAAGCGCGATGCTTCAATCGAAGCGACGTTCGCTTGACCGGCGAGCAATCGGTCGGTGCTTGTCCGGCTGGCACGTGCTTCGGTAGGTACCTGTAGACTCGGTGTGGCGAGCGCTAGGGCACACTCCCGCCTTTTGTCGTAGCCGCTTCCTCGCCTTTTTGCGGTTTCCATTCCTGGAGATGTCATAGACTGGGTCAAAAGGGTTACCATTATGGGGGAACCAAATGGCCAGTCGGGTCGGGTTATTCGGTAGGTCCGGCTCTATTCTTCGCACTTCCCAGAGGTGATGAACATTCGACGACCATGGCTTTAAAAACCATGGGGGTTATACAAGCGTAGGTTGGTATGTTGACACCTTTGAGGAGGGCTTGCAGAAGAAAAAATAGGGACCTAGGGAACAGAATGTTCGCTTGCACTTGTCATGGAAAAGGAACGTTCCCGACCAGCTATGGATCTACCACACGGGTATTTCCTTCTACCGCAAAGCACTACTTCGCAACCATAGCCGCTGGGGCGTAGGCCGTAGCGCTTGGGTCAAGAGGGCTACCGCTAGGGAGAACCGAATAGCCGACCTGGTCACCTGACCCGTGAAAGTGTAGTAACTTAAGTAAGAATTACTCATCTACACTTGGGCGGGAGAGGAGTTGTAGGGACCCGAATATGCAAATCCGGACCCTTTGTGTATACTGCACTAGTCCAGGATCACGCTAGTGCACACAGGCTCAACATTAGTGAATATCACAATCATACACAACGTATATAAGATAAAAGACATAACATATTAAATATTACGGTTGTATGACCTTATGGTCAACTTACTTAACAATGCCTCTCAAGGCTGAACAACCAATTGAATCTGCAATGAATGAAGACGAGGTAACCCTCAAGATACCACAGTAACCGACAAGGCTCGCACCCTAAACATTCGCTTTCCATGGTACTCCTTCTTCAAAGACGATGATGTTTGTAGGCAAGGGTGAGTACACCAACACGTACTCAACAAGTTGTGCACAGAATGCAATCCTATCATAGCTATATGCAGGCTTATTCCAAAGGAATGGCTAACAAGGCTATTTTGCAGTAAGCAGCATTTATGAACAAATACAATAAATAGATTGAAAAGACAATGATAAAACAAATAGCAGTAATAGATAGATTCAGCATTTCTTAAGTAAACCAAGTTTTTCATCCTAAATCAAAATTCAACCTCCCATGGCAATCTGCCATCCATCCCGAGTTTTATTTTGCAAAAGTCTAATCCCTTGACTGTAATCCCCGAGCTTTGCTCAATACCGTGAGCACGGCTATCCGAATAGATTGTACACTCTGCAGAGGTTATGCACTTTACCCACATGACATGATAATCTCTTTTGTGCCTGGCCATTAGCACACTTCCTTTGGTGTGCCGGCAGAGAATCATGACAAAGCCTTTACAATGTTCTGTCTTAACTCAGTACCACCCGCTAAGGTTTCAACACTGAAGGGTCTGATAACCACAACAGGGCCCCCCTCTTGCGCCATCTGGGTTCATTAAAAAGGATGAACCACCCCACCATCGGTAGTACCAAAGCTAAGACATTGCAAATTAGTCACTAGGCTGCCCCATAACGTACATGTGGTTGCACGATTGACTCAGTCAAAGACTCGCAAGGTGTCCTTATGGTTTGATCAAAGCAAGACATACACATACCCTCGCCCATCGGGCCCACCTCGCATATTGCCCTTGCCACTTGCTCGACCCAAAATCATAACCACCCCAGCTTGATTACCAAGCACCACGTGCCATCAACAATTCAATATCGCTATGTGACATCCATTGCCACCACAACTCAATCTCATCGTGTGACCACACATGACACACAAATTCATAACATTGTTCCATATTCCATTAGTCAAGATTATTTATCAAAGATTCAAGTACATGTGATGACGTGGCATGGCTAAGCATTCTATTCCGGTCTAACCATTCATGTTGATTTCAGTATTAACCAACTATAGTAAACCAACCTAAGGTGACAAGTGGATCATGGCATATAAATATCAAGGTAGGGTGTAATTCAAAAGGGTATAATACCTAAATCCCAATTTAGGTTGAAATCATTTGTACTCATGAAATAACAAGTGATAAGGTAAACCAAAATAGCATGCAATCTAATTTATGGGTGCAACATGATCAAAGCACAACTTGCCTTGCTTAAGCTCCTGGTATTGCTCCGAGGATTGCTCTTGAATTAATAATTCCTCCTTCGAAACCTCGCTCAACTCAACGTCTACGTGAATCGAGAAGAAATAGCAAATAAACACCAAGAACAAATAGCAAATAAACTTCGAAGAATCAGATAAAAACCATCATTGGATATATCTCAATTTTATAAATTTTTAGGAATTTGAATCACCCAAATCGGAGTTTATATGTAAAAGTTATAACATTCGGAAGTTTAGTTAATTCTGAAATTAGAAATTCTGATTCTCCCGAATTATTTTTGTAAAGATAAATACGACTTTTCCCGCCCGGAACGTACGGACAAAACATGGCAAAATCTGGACCGATGAAACTTCAATCTAATGGTTACGGTTAAATCTACTACGTGACTCAATATAGATCCTCCATCCAAGATCCTACGGCTACGTTTTAATCTAGATGCTTACCGATTCGCAACGTTACAACTTAATCTCGATCGCTCGATGAAGATCCGACGGCTGACGAAGCTCCCGATCGGCGATGGTTGGCGGCGGCTCGAATCCACCGGAGACGAAGACGACGACCTTGACAACTCGGCAGCACGCTCGGAAATCTTCTGACGGCGCCGCTGTTCTTCGCGATTTTCCCCAGACGACGGCGCGACCCGCTCGACGCTCCCGATTTCCTTGCCGCCCAATTCTTCCGATGAGCCTGCGCGCTGCTGTCCTTCGCGAGAACTCGGCCGGCTCAGCGTTCGCGATTTTGCTGTCGCTCGATCGCCTGCGATTTCTTTTCCGCCACTTGCTTCCTTCGATGATGCGGCTTAAATAGGACAGGATGTCCTTCTCCCGCCCGAGGACTCCGAGTCCTTGACGCTTGCGGCGCCAGCGCCAAGGAGTTTGAATCGACCACGCTACGGCGCTCCCGCCGGAAGGAATTTCCTAACTCGCGATGGCTTGGCGCCAACTAATGAATCAGCTCCGCTTCCGGAGAAATCTCCTCGCACGTGGACCTGCGTCCGACGAATTCGGCGCCAACTCGAGTTTGAATCGGTAACGCCCCGGAGAGATTCCTTCGCGCGGAGGCATAGTATCCAACCCGTGCTCGCTCGGAGGAATTCACCACGCGTCTGGTCTCCGGCGGACGCGCATGCAGTGAACTTACTCCAAACCGCACCGATCAGACAACAATTTCCTAATCCGATTCAATCCCGAAAAGAAAAAGAAATTTCCCAAAAATACTTCGAGACCTTCTATACTCAAATAAAATATTTTTGGGCAGACTTTATTTTAAATTTCCTTTTTATAAATATTTCTTAACAAAAGCCATATATACCAATTCGAAATAATTTAAATAAATCTCAGAAAATCCAATAAATCCAGCAAATTCACAAAAATTATAAATTGCAATAAATCAATATCAAATATTTAGAAAGTCAAAAATTGGGATGTTACAGGAGTGTTCCCGACCAACTATGGGTCGCACCGCATGGGCACTTCCTTCTTCCACAAAGCACTACTTCGCAACCGTAGCCACTGGGGCGTAGGCCGTAGCGCTTGGATCGAGAGGGTTACCGCTAGGGAGAACCGCACAGCCGACCGGGTCACCTGACCCATGAAAGTGTGTGAACTTGTAGCCCCCGAGCGGTGCGTGGGGATCAAGCTTGTGGTCGCTACGCAGCACTTAAACTCGGAGGAGTGAAAAACGAATGCGGAAAACTTTAAGGAAAGGATTGCCTTAACTTTTCCTTGTGTATGTCGGAGACGTCGCAGATATTGGGCCCCTTGCCCAACCCTCGGGTGGGGAGGTCGAGTTGATGGGCCTTCTGCCACCTCGGTGCCTCCACGGCTCGTCCAGGCCTTCCTTCGCAGTCGGCCCGTCCCGGAGCCGAAATCGAAGAGTCGCGCTGCGTCTCCCTGGCCGAAGCAGCGTCCTTTCGCCCCAACAGTCACGTCGCATTTTAATGCGACGCGGGAGGCATGGACAGGGCACGTCCCGTCGCACGGGACATGGAGTTAATGTGCGTGCGGCGCGCAGCCCGGAGTGACTTCACTTCAACTGCTCCGCTCCGTCCCTATAAATATGGCGCGGGGGGAGGGGTGACCACGCGCAGTCGTTCTCTTCGTCTTCCTGCTCTCCCTTTGCCCTTCAGCGAAAAAAAAAGAGGGAAAAGGTTAGGAAACACGAGTGTTGATGGCGAGCGGAGACGATGGTCGTAGGGCCGGCAAGCGGGAGGCGGCGGCGGACCCTTTGGGGTCGGGCCCCAAGAGGTCCCGCACCGCCGCTCGGTCGTCCATGCGCGCGAGAAGTGGAGGGCTCATATTGCCCTCGTCGATCTTCCGTATCCGGGATCCTCGTCCGGAGTGAGTTTCTTTGCTTGACTTGGCGATGGCTTCAGCTTTCTTTCTGTTGCTGATGTTGAACTGCTTGTTGTTTTCCCCCAGCACCACCGGTTCGGGCTCTCGCGAATCGCCTGTTGTGCCTACGCCGGTCGCTTCGGCGGGAGGGGCGGACGCCATCGTCTCCACGACGAGGGCGTGGGCAGCCTGCATGACGGCCGCGCTGACGCGGCTGGATGCCTCCCTGGGACCTTACCACGAAGCCGCTAAACACGATAAATAATAGCTTCCGTGATAGCTGCTATAGCTTTTTTTGGGACCTTACCACGAAGCCGCGAAAATCATGATTTAATACCTTGCTCCTTATGTTCTTTTTGACTTTTGGTCCTAGAATCTGTAATGTCAAATTGATCGCCAACACATTGAAAATTATCTAGATTGGTTATATGAAAATTATATCATTACATTTATCGTCAAAAATACTTTTATAATATTATAAATTTATTAGTAAAGTTTAATGTGAAGTCACAAAAAGTAACCGTTAAAGTTGTATCTTGGAGACCATAAAGAGTAAAAAAACATAAGTAAAAAAAAACAGAGGAGTAGCTTTTATTTGATCTCCTCGATTAATCGTGATTGCTAAATATTGAGGAGACTAACTTGTCCAGCACTCCAGTGATATATTGATTGGCAGCATCATCAAGGATATCCGCGAACTCAGTGAAAGTTAAACTGGATTACAGCTTCGGTTTTTGCAAAGGACGTGCAAGCAGTAAGGAGGCATATTGCAGTATTGTTGCATGTGCAAAGAAGGATAGCAGCTACTCTGTGGTGTGTAATGGCACCACTGATTTCCTTATCGATGGTACCCACTTTTCTCTAATCCCGCTACTGAAGATTAAATAAAGATCTCTGGCTTGAATCTTTTAATAGTATAGGAGAAGATTCATTAGGAGCATTCAAAAGGGAGAAGAACTTCGTATAATGGACTATTAATCAAAACCAGTTATAATTAATCGAACAGTGCATAGCCATAGGTTACTTTTCAGTCGACATGTACAATCGAAGATACACAAGTTAAAAATGTGCGGTTCGGTGTTAGCTCAAGATTCAGATCTTCGCATATGCCATACTGGTTTTCTGAAGATCGAATTCACAACAATCATGGCTACTCCTTAGAAAAACCAATAAGCTAAGGGCCAATAGCATTACAATTTTACCATCAGCCAACTTCCACAGTTATTCTCCCTCCATTTCTGAATACATCTTATTCTAACTTTCAAATTTTGTTCTTAAATATATATCATTCTACAATTTTGAGATAACTTTTTACCATTTTTTTCTTAGATACCCCTCTCCTTTAACTATTTTCAAGATCATTTAATACTACAGTAATACCATTATCCAATAGAAATAATTGGCTTAATAAAATAGGGTAATTTTGTTTTTTTACATTTGTCTTTAGTTAAAATGTAAAATTTTAAAACGTCGTCTGCATAAGAACGGAGTGAGTACATTCCTCGTAAGCATCCACCATCCACTCCACGGGATTAAGCCAGAGCGCAGTTTCTGAAGAAAAACTGGGACTCGTAAGCTGAGGTTAAGCTAATTCCTTTGATAATCAGATAGTACAGCACCACGTACACATACATCCAGCTGCCACACCATGAGAAACAAGCCTACAAGTGCATCCAGTTTTTCGTAATAGTTATCGTTTTGGACATCGGCGTGATATCTAAAACATAATTTTAACCACTATTTCTATTATAATATATTTATAAAATCCAATAAAATTATAATGCTAAATAAATTAGCACTTTCAAGTATAAATCGAACAGAAGATAGTTCATGGACACAAACTGATTGTGAAGCCTACGCATTAAACACAAGTATATTGTAGACATGCATGTAATCAATCTACACATATGTCTCTCTAATATATTACAAAACAGTAGCAACAAGATTGGAAATAGCGGATACATTGAAACGTACCGATCTGGTTGAATAGAACCAGAGACGTGGAGAGAAGCCGAGGACCCCGTTGCGACGACGTAGAAGACGATGCAGATCACGAACGGAGAGGAAGCAGATCGCGAGCAGTCACGTCGAGCGCTTCCCAAAAACCTTATTCGTCCTCTCCTGATGCAAGAACTTGAGGATGGATGGTTTCGGAGACCTGCTCTCCCATTTGCTGGTGCACGCCGGTGTTCGGGATGGAGTAGACTAGATGGCGGCGCAGCAAGAGGAACTGGCAAACCCTAGCACACGGTATTCTCCTTTTTCCTACATGGGCAGTAGGGCGCAGTATATATAAGGATAGTCTGGTAACCGTGATCGAACGTGACTCGAAGACGTGCCATGAACGGACTCGGTTACGGTATCCTTATCTCATACTGCGACGATTCCGAGTAGCAAAAGAATAATCTGCAAAAGGAAGCTGCACCTGCGCAAGCCATCGGACTCGATTTCGCTGCACAATTCACGCGCATGTCGCATACGCGCGCCACCTGGCGTGGCGTGGCGTGGCGTGGTGTGGCGAGGCGAGCGAGCACGCGCGTGTGTTTCTCTTCTTCTCCCTTGTCATCCTTTAGGAAGGTGGAGAGAACCCTCCCTTATAAGTTGGTCATCCTCCACCTCCACTAGCAATATGAGACTAATGTTAACACACATGCCTCCTCATAAGGTGGGCCTTCGAGATTTTCTAGGATTATTTTCGTAATAGTTATCATTTTGGACATCGGCGTGGTATCTAAAACATAATTTTAACCACTATTTCTATTATAATATATTTATAAAATCCAATAAAATTATAATACTATGAAAGTACTTTTCAAGGCAAATATGCACATATGATTTTCATATATCCAATTTAAATATTTACAAAAATATTGACAATGAAAGTTTCAGAAGTTTGGTCTCACTTATATTTAAAAATAGAGGGAAAAAGGAAAAAAAAGGGAAATTCCAAAAAAATGTGAAAATTAGTAAAGGGTTGAAAAAGGCTCACAAAATTAGAAAAATATTAGAAATGTATAAAAGATTATGGAAAAATATGATAAAATTCTGGCATGACCTTTCCTATATGTGAATACTATGTCAAATTGTAAAGTACATATTTTGCAACAATAGTACAACTATGAAAAAATATAAATAATTTTAGAAAAATTTCGACATGATCTTTGCTATATTTTAGACAATGTGAAGTTGTGAAATAAGCATGTAGTAGTAATATCTCAATAAATAATATTTCATTTTAATACATACATGATCAATCGATCAAGTCCACATTTCAATTACATTTATTTTAGTAGCATAGTAAATGATATTTGAATTGAAGCTTTCTCACCCAAAATGAATGTTCCCACTCGATATAGCTTTGTTGGTATTCCATTATGATACATATGCCATGTTAAACCTATATGAACGCTATGTTATTAAAAAATTGAGTTAGAGTGAAATGAAACATACAAATAAAATATTACCTTTGAAGCTACGGGTAGTATTATTAGCTGTACACTTGGTTGGCCATGTTGTACTCTTCTGTGAACATCATCAACAAACCTTGTGTAGCTAGCAACTCCATCTTATATTCATGCTTACTTTGCCTTGTCCACGGGCTAGTCATTTCCCACTGTTGGTATAGCATGGCATAAAATTTTGGGTTTTACTACTCATAGACCCATTGAGTGGGAGGTTGCATACGAGAATCCGGGATGGAATAGTCATATAGGCCATGTGAACCATAACTCTCCTGCGTCTCAATGACGATTTACAAGCTACAGCTGTCCTACGGTGCATCATGACTGTATCGATGGTCCCTCCCCTTGGCTGCAGTAGTCATCCTAGGTAATTCTGGAGCCCCATGGTCTTTGTCTTGTGTGGTATGAGCATACTGGGACTCCCATGTAAATTGTATGGGGAGGCTGTGCTTCTGAGTGGGAAGTAGGATGGATGAAGGCATCAATAGGGTACTGACCTACATCGCTGTCTATCTTAGAGCTACTGTCATTGGATTCTTGGTATAGTGAGCTTCGACGGTCCACGAGAGTGCTATTAGTTGAATCATCACTCCTTACGAATTGTGCCTGTTGTATGGGAAGCTTCCTCTTTCCTTTTGAAGGAGCTCTCCTTTTTGCTTTCTTCCTCATCGACACTATTTGGTGCTTTTTCTCTCCTATGTAAGTGTCACCCACTATCATTTTAGCCCATTCGGGGATACTTACAGCCTTAGTATTCTTTAGAAATACATTAGTGTCTACCGGGTCTGTCACAAAGTGTGATGGGAGGGGGTGTCACTCTCCGTCTCTATGTCCTCCTTGTCAAGTAAGGGGCAGTACACCTCCCTTTCTCTATCTACCACTGGATTGGATTTTGTGTCACATAGTGTAAGCTCTATAAGGTGCTAGAATAGATCGTCTTCAGTTGCGATGAGCCTACATGCCTTCCTGTAGTTGGCATCATTGTCCGTGAAAAGCTATATAACATTATGCGCATCCACCTCGTCGACCACTAAGCCAATTTCCTGCGTCAACAAACATAATGAAAAACCTCCATTACTTCATACATACTTCAAATATATTTCATAATAAGAGTAATGAGAGAAACCTTGTGCAAGTACGATGAATCCTAACTTTTGCCCATCACATCCATGAACTTGTGGAAGAACATGGTGCCATTGCAGTAAAGCATGAAGTTGATAATACTCATATGTGTCGACTTAGTCCAAGAATCGCACATGATGGTTATGCCGTATGTAGGCCATTCCATCTTGAAATTCTTTACCTTTTTATGTATATCTGCTTCATTGGTGTCCAAATATTTGCCGTCTATATCTCTCCCACTAGGAGATGAGACACCTTTGTCTGCAAATGAAATATAGAATGACCATGTGAGCTATTATTAGACGTACAACTGGATAAAAGTTTGAAAGCTCATTAACCCCATTTTTTGAGTTTCCTTGAAGGTGCTAACGAAGTAGAGATTGTCTGCTTTCCTCCCCGCTATACTAGCCGTGTGGAAAAATTTGGCCCATGTCGAGCCAGTCATGTTCTTTGCATTCCTCTCCTTCTGTGTCCAGCTCCCAGTGTCAATCCTTGTTTGCACAGGACCACAGGTTGTACCAAGGTTATAATCCCCCACGATTAGTCTATCCCATTGCAATGAATTCCAAAACATCCTTGGCAACACATCGCCACTTCCTTCTATAGCCCCTCTAGATCCCCCACTACCACCATCATGCTCATACCTGCCACCTGCCCGGCTCATAAATTCTACCTCTACCCTTGAGGCATCCATCACATGCTATAGCTGGTCCCCCTCATCAGCACCACCCGTGTACTTAGAATATACACTTTTTGGCGAGGAATCGCCAGCTGCTGATTCCTTCCTGAGCCTTACCTCCCTAATTCCCTTCTTCTTGCCCTTTGTTATGTCTAGGTTGCGTTGAATGTACTTGCGAACCTCCTTTGGACCTTGACTGCAATAAACAACGTTCGTACCCCACCCTGCCAAGTGGTGCTTCAATCAGGTTGCACCACCTCCTTTCTTCTCTTTATAATAGTACTTGCATCGAAAACTGGTTCCCATCTTACTATCGTGTTCTCACATAATGTCACCCTAGTTTGGCATCTACTAATCAAAACAACAAGAAGTTAGCTAACACAAAATATCAAGTTAATGTCAGTTCTTGGCAAAACTATTGTGTGTACTAGCAATAAAAGTCATTACATCAAAGAATTTTAGGAATTATATGTACGTGCTACCAGTAAAAGGCATTGTCACTAAGATTGAGCATAGTGATGAAAAAAGCTACATTACCAATTCTAATGATAAGAATAATTTAACACGGACACACATAGGCAAACATCTACCGTACGAGAAATATAACTTATAGCAAAATACCCATTCTATCTTTCGTAAGTAAAGCATGTCTACAAGTTACTTGCACTGTTGCACATAAATAATTATTTATCTTGAGCACACATCATGTACTGCTAATCCCTAACTCTAACCCTAACCACGTCGTGCACTGCTAATTCTATCCCTGACTAACCCTAACAAACCCTAACCCTAACACTAACACAACATCTACTACCATTCATTCACAAACAGCCATAAGCACATGCTAATGAGCATAATCAAGTGACATCATAGAAATTCAAAAATCAAAGAAATTTATAGAAAATCGCTCGGATTTTCATGAAAACCAACAATTTCTGACTATTTTCCAATCAACCGTGGTTGGGTCGGCTTCTCTTTTGGCTCTCACGATTTTTGAAGCAAACCGCTCAATAATCGATGCTTTGATGATGATTTCCCCACTGTTGGCGCCCAGATCTGGCTGGAGGGAGGCTGGTTAGGAAGAGCTGCTGGAGAATGTCTTCTATGGAGCAATAATGTGATCAGAACGGCGCTAGCAAGCCTTAAAACTGGCATCTCTTCTTAGCAGGCCAGACTGGGCTTCTAGGCTGGGACTATGGGTTATATGGCCTGTTACTATTTTTTGTTTTTATTGGCTTTTAAATTGCATATTTCTTGTTTTGACTCAAATCTGTCTCCAACATTTGGTTATTTACATAATTTTCATCCCAGAAATCATAAAGATGTTAATACTAATCTTAGAAAATTTCAGGATACATTAAAATTCTTCAAATTTTTCGAATTTGAATCCGACCGGTTTACAAAGCCGAGCCGGCTTGATACGACCGGTTTTCATGATAATTATTCGAAAACCAATGATTTTTCAAACCCTGGTTGGTGGACGGAGGAAACAAAAATCGTTCAATTTCTTGCACAATACAAATATCGGGACCTCATATACACCGCGCGCTGCCCATTTAAAAAAAGGCTCATGCGTTTCCTACTCCCCCGAAAAAGAAGAAGAAGAAGCAAACTAGTAGCCTTCAAGCGTGCACACACACCCTCAACTATAAAACTAGGTATTTAAACCCGCCAAACTTACAAAATCGAGTTAATTTACTCTCTAAGGCGATTTTGGAGGTGGTTTTGATGATTTGGATCCCACTCAAGATGGTTTGCGCTATATTAGTAGCTACACCACCGAGTTTGGTAATAAGTAACCCAATACAAGGGTATTAATATCAACATCAATGTCCACTTTCTCACTCATTTTCTCTCTATATACATTATCTTTCTTTTTATTGTCCTTGTTCCTTCTCTCATTTTGATCTACTCAATAAAAACTGATGACATGCCTATTAACATAGCAAAAACAACAGAAATCAGCATCCTCGCTAGCAAAACCACCTTGAGGTGTAAATTGATTTAGTTTTGTAAGTTTAGGGTGCTAAATACCCGATTTTATAGTTAAGAGTGTTAAGTGAACTTTTTAAAAAGTTAAGACGTGTAAAATGAACTTATTCCTATTTTGTCGAGTTGTGATGATAGTTAATACTTATAGGGGACATATTCAGTGCTAATGGTGATTTCAGTGCTAATTTCGTGCTAATGGTCTGTAGAAGTTTTAAAAAATTCTCAAAAAATTACCACATGTAGGGGAGGTGAACCTCTACAACTCTGCAAAATTTGAAGATGAAACTCAATCGCATTTGAAAGATATGAAAAAGACAAACAGCAAAAAGAATAATGCCAAAACAGTAAAAAGTACTATTCATGCTGAGTTTGTCTTTTTCATATCTTTCAAATGCGATTGAGTTTCATCTTCAAATTTTGCAGAGTTGTAGAGGTTCACCTCCCCTACATGTGGTAATTTTTTGAGAATTTTCAAAACTTCTACAGGCCATTAGCACGGAATTAGCACTGAAAACACCATTAGCACTGAATATTTCCCGATACTTATACATAGAGCATATACACATATTTGCACATCCAGTCTTGTTGTGTTAGTACTTGTACATGAGTAACCTACTCTTTTTCCTTTAATTGGAAGATCAATACACAAATTGCAGCTGCCAATAGAATTCGTATCCAGCCGCGTCTACATTTTCTGTGTCCCCGAGGAGCCATCTATAACTTCTATGGAACTTCTTGTTAAGAGTACATAACCACCTCAATCCAAACAGTAGATAACATATGTATAAAAAAAAATGGATGACCAAGATAATATATTTTTAGTAGTGCTTCTATACACCACTCTACGATATAGGTTGCATAAATTTTAAGTAAGTCAAATGGTAAGTAATCATTATTAATCTTTTATTTTTATTTAAATATTTGTGCAGCTTTAAAAATGCGATACATAGAATCATCTATCTATCTTTTTTCTATTTATGTGGGAATTTCTAACTATTTTTTTTCTTTTTCTGATTAATATAAAAAAATATAGCTTTTTTTTACCTGCTGTGATTAATACAGGTGTTCGAGAGGAGTCTCGTTAAAGTTAAAAGATACTGCAAATCAATTCAAATCGCATGCCACATGTAGAAGTTGCGATATTTCAGAGTTTACTTTTCAAAATTATGGACTCCAAGGCCTGCACGAAGAAAATAAGAATTCAGATGTACTCGCACGAACAATTGCTAAGGAAGTGTTTGAGATGTTCATAGGACGTCTGTACGAACTGATCACTCGTCTGGATGTCTGTACGAACTGATCAATAATCTGGTCTCTTTCTTTTTTAAAAAATAGTACCTTTCCTATTTCTTTTTAATCTTTCACTACTGTAGCATAGAACAGTGCTTTCTGCGCTATCGTACCACGAAAATACTTTCTGCGCTGCAGTACCACGGAAAAGCGCTGTTTCACGCTCCCATACAACGGAATTCGTTAGAAAACTGAATTGCCGTGCTTTCACGCCACGAAAAACTGAATTACCATGCCTCCGCTTCGCAAAAATTCAGTTACCATGCCTCCACCCTAGCCAATTGTCGCGGCGACGATTTCTTGCTCTCAGCTTCTGTGGCATGACGAATTTCCGCGCTCTAATGCTGCAGAATATGCTACGTATTGTGTCGTGATAATTTCTACGCTCCTCATATCCACGGACTAAAAGTAATATTTGAAAAAAAATTATAAAAAGATTAGTTTTATAAAAAATAAATTTTAAGGCCAGTAAAGTAAATAATTATGTCTGTAGTGCCAGCCTGCTAGCTGCTAGCTCCATGTCCAACTTCTCTGCTCCTGTCATGTCCGATTATAAAATCTTTACAGTAAAGTTAGGTGCGGACGTGACTTGTGCCTGTGATGGCAGGTACAACTAGTTGAAAATAATCCAAAATGATGCGTCTAGTGGCGAGCCGTCGCCGTCCCATCCTTAGCACTGAACAGTAGCGGATGCAAGAGAAGGTCTAGAGTACTTATTATGTTTATCATGTTTACAGTACTCTGCTTATTTTCGTAGCTTTTGTCTACTATAGTCTGATATTTTTTTTATGTACAGCAACTTCAGAATTGATCAGAGTTTTATAAAATAAGATGCATGTACAGTAGATAAATCTCGTAAAGAAAACTAAAATAACACCATTGTAAATTTTTTTAGCACAACCACAAAAGAGTATAAGAGATTGTTACTCTCTCATAACCTATCGTACCTTCTAAGACCTTCGGATCATTGTCTTATATAAAAATCTAATGATAAAGAATAATTTAGTCTCTAATCGTTTCGTACAACTTTTTCTCTACATAAGTTGACTTGTGACTTCTTAGTTGTTTGGATTGCCATAACCAACATCTAGATTTATATAACTGCCCTAATTCTCCTCCAAAGCAAATAGAAATCCTATTTTTATTAGGATTATGAATCCATCTTCTATTAGAATTTATCTAGTACACCTTTCTAACTCTTATATGTTAAAGTCATTATGTTGCTCTAAGAACTCACTCCAAGTTGGCTCCATATTTTTTTCTTTTTCTTCCCACTTTTGGCAGTGCCCTCACCACAAGGGCTTATACACGTAACCGCAATATACGTGTTGGTGTTCGGGCTTGGTCTCCAAAACTCTCCACCTTCTCTTTCTTTATGTAGTTTGATTAACCACATATTTTGTTCCTATAGCCCTCTATGCCATAGGTTTATACCGCCTCCGAGCTCTACCTTCTCAACGGTACTACATGGTTAGTCCTACCAAGTCTTCCTTCTTTCAACAGCTCACACCATCACATTTATGTCTGTTAGATTTTGCAACTGTCTTTGCAGTTTCGCATATAACTACAATTGAGATCTGACTACCTACCACGACACGGTTCCTTCTCCTGATCAGGATTTTTTTTAGACCTCTCATTGGTTGCCTTCTTTAGATTTACTCATCAATCGATATTCTTCATTGCTTTAAATACTTTTTATGATCACTTGTTCTTTACTAGTAACTCGCATGATTTCACCTCGAAGTGGTATCTCATAACCTTCGAGTTTAAGCAGCCTAATAGATATTAAATCCCTCTTTATGCTGGAAATATATTGAACTCTTGTCAATGTGCAATGTGATCCATCGTACATCTTCAATGTAACTGTTCCCACCTTACTAATTGCATACTCCTTGCAACGGGCGTAGAGATCCTTTGTTAAGCATCTCCCTCATCGAGCATATATAAAAGTGACAATCTGAATCTAATATCTATCCATAAGAAGTATCTGGTTGACTGACGACAAGTATGTCCAAATTATCTTTTACTACCTTCATTGAGTGTGCACTCTTCATTTGCTTCAAGCTCATACAGTCTTTTATCATATGACCTTCGTCACATAATAGCATACACATGTACCCTTGCTCTTGCCTTCTTCTTTCTGTAACTTTTGCTTTTGCTTGCAACACCTACTATAGCTAATGTTTTATCATTTGAGAATGAAGATTCGAATGGCTTTTTTAAAGACCTTGCCTCCAATAAATATGCAGTATGCCTTGTTGAAGTTGAGAGTATTTTTTTCCGACAAGGATATTCAACGCCAATTGCTCCCATTATGATGGTAGATATGATGCCAGCACAACGACTTTATTGTTCTCCTCAATATTCTCATCTACAACTAATCAACTATATGATAAGCTTATAAAAGATATCGAGATGGTCAACGAAATATGTCCCATCCTCCAAACGCAATCTATATAGTTATTGCTTCAGTATCTACTGGTTTGTCAACAACTTTGCCATATACAATTCTTTTAAGTTATTCCATAATTTTTTTGATGAATTCTTCTTTATCACTGAGTACTTTACCTCATCTAAGTCTAACAGATAGACAGATTGTACTGACAGCCTTCCGCTCCAACAACTTCTAGTCTTTAGCAGATATTTTTTCCGGTTTATCCCCTTCAAGAGTAGTGATTAACTCTTACTGGATAAGGATAGTTTTCACCACACATTGCTACACACTGAAATTTTCTCCATCGTAAAATATCTCTACTTGATTCCACATCATCGAACATCAATCTTGATTTTGTACCATTGATGCTTTACCGATTTTCTCACAAATCTAATTAATTTGGCCTTGATTCTAATACCACTTGTTATATACTCTAATACCCCCTTCTTATGCGCAACAACCTCGGATCAGAACAAAGTTTTTTGAGATAAGGTACGAGTGTGCACGGTCTTAAGAATAAAGCAGATGAATCTTATAGAGAGAACAAAAATAAAGATGTTGAAGAAACTGCAACGAGAGAGATTTGGCGATGCCGATCACAAATTCTCTAATCACAATCTCAAAAGAGTACAAGTGGTTGTTCTTCTCACACAATCTCTCGAACCTTTTAAAATCTTTGGATCTTTGTCCTATATAAGAATCTAGTACTAAAGAATAACTTAGTATCTAATCGTCTTATACATCTTTTGCTCTTGATGAGTTGACTTGTGACTTCTTAGTTACTTAGATTCTCCATAATCACCTCTTATATTTATATAGCCTCTAATTCTCCTCCAAAATAAATAGGAATCCTAATCCTATTAGAATTTATCTAATATACTTTTTAAATCTTAAAAAACTTGATACAAGCCACCATATTTAATATTTTTGGTAGTTTTTAAGGTGTTACACCGGTTACTCGTCATAAATGTTTCTTTGAGCACCTATCACCTTTTTATTTTTCTCCCCGCGCACGCCACGTGGCACTGACCCTTGACTCACACCGGCTTCCATGCTACAAATTCGGCCACAGCGACAAGCAGAGATCAAGCTTCCGATACAGAGAAACAATGCAATTCCCAAGCAATCGAGCACCCAGCGCAGTTACAAATTCTTGCCCTCTTTTTCTATCATAGCATTCTCTGGAGTCTGGAGGGTGTAGGCAATCAATGGACATGGTGTTATCTGCAGTCGCCAACGATCTCGGCAGCCGGTTCATCTCCTTCCTCGTCTCAAGGTATCATAAGCAGGCCCTCGCTGATGAGCCGGCGAGGCTGCAGCGGCTGCTCCTCAGGGCCCGCACCGTCGTCGAGGAGGCCGACAGGCGGCAAATCACCAACCAAGGGATGCTCCTGCAGCTCATTCAGCTCAGGGAGGCAATCTACCGAGGTTACTACGTGCTCGACGCCTTCAACATGCGGACCGTTCGTCAGAAGAGGCGACTAGTCACGGTGAGACAACCCCAATCCTTCCACTTGCAGAAGCTACATGTTGTCTTGGAAAGTTTAGACGCTACACTGGATGATATGAGAGAGTTTGTTGTGCTTCTGATGCACTGTCCTCGCATGATTCGCCAGCCATATAGCACCTATGTGTTTATGGAGAACTGCATGTTTGGCCGGCATATGGAGAAGGAGAAAATTGTTAACTTCTTACTGCAACCTAGTTTATCCAGTGATTCTGTCGTTGCAGATGTCCTTCCTATCATTGGCCCCTATGATAGTGGCAAAACAACTTTGGTCAAGTATGTTTGTGATGAGGAGAGAGTGAAGAAACATTTCTCTCAAATCTTGCAACTCGACAGTGAAATCCTTGCCGTTGATGATTATCAGAAGCTTGCTTCTGGTGGAAGGTCCCTGATCATAATTGAGTTTGCTCGCGACATCGTGGATGATGCGGCGTGGAGAAGGTTTTACTCTTCGGTTTGTCATTGTGCAGACAGTGGTACTAAGGTCATAGTTGTCGGTAGAACAGATAAGATCTCAAGCTTAGGCACGGTGCAAGAACTTAGGCTGAAGTTTTTGCACCAAGAGGAGCAATGGTACTTCTTCAAAGTCCTCGCATTTGGGAGCGCTAACCCAGAGGATTATCCGGGGTTAACATCCATAGCTAGGAAGATTTTGACGGTGGTCAGAGGTTCATTCACCGTTGCAAACGTGTTTACCAGGTTACTACGATCTAATCTCAATGCGCAATTCTGGCGCCGCATGCTGGAAGATGTCAGCAATTTAGAACCCCTGAATACTTCTGCCTTCGGTGAACACCAATGGGACCTTACTAGAAAAGGCCTTCCTTACTATATTAAGTATGGGGATGGCCCTCTATTTCTATGCTCCGAACGGCGTATAGCTGTGCCGTCGATGCAGCAGGAGCTCCCAAGATTCACTGTACAGGACGTTATCGATGGAAATATTGTCTCCACAGAAGAAAGCGTTGATGTGCTAATATGGCAATCTGTGATACCCCCATATGGCCCCTCTATTGTAAGCTGTGCTGTGGAGAAAGCTCCGCCAGTTATGCCCAAGCGCAAGCGCCGCAAGAGAAACAAGGGGGTACAATAGGCATCCAAAAAGAACATATGTGGCTATAATGTACTGATTAATGTACACGTAGAATACTGTGGTAGTGTGCATCATTGAACATGTGCGTGTTTTATTGGAGAGATCTTTTACTATCTTTAAAAGATACTAAAATATACATTGAGATAATACCAAGAGGTATTAAAAATCTAAAAAGTGAAGATGCTAACAGGTACAAGAGTTTAAGGGTAATTTAGTGAGGGCATATCCAGTGCAATCAGGAAAGTGGTGCAATCACCGTGCAATCCAACTAAGAAAAGTTTCAAAAAATTCTGAAAAAAATCATGGATGTACATCTCATCTTACCCCATCTACATATAAAATTTCATGATCAAATTCGTCCTATGTTAAGAGTAATAAAAAAGACAAATTTCTGACAAACTTGAATAGTTCAAATGCATCCCAAATTTGTCTTTTTTGTAACTTCTAGCATAGGACGAATTTGATCATGAAATTTTATATGTATATGGGGTAAGATGAGATGTACATCCATGATTTTTTCAGAATTTTTTGAAACTTTTCTTAATTGGATTGCACGGTGATTGCACCACTTCCCTGATTGCACTGGATATGCCCCCAATTTAGTGATATCTCAAGGTATCTCCAATGATGATAGAAACTCTATTTCTTGGAAAACAGTTGTGGTACATCTTGCTGCTGAATAAATGAAGCTGTGTCGATTATGAAATTTGTTACAAAACGAAGGCAAAAGTATATGATCAAAAGGATGGGAGACAAGGATTTAATGTGGAAAACCTTTTCGAAAAAAATTATGGACGCACAAAGGCTATATCACTATATAAGAAGACGCTTACAATGAAACTCTTGCTCTTCCTATGGACTACATGGACTACAGTGGTACATAACAGACTCCGTATAGGAATAGATTTGAGATAGAGTTGAAACGAATTCGTATCGAACTCAAACTCAACAATCTTCACCTTAAGAAGAATTTCTCTTGTAGTAAAAGATATAACGCGAATATTCTCGAAACAAATCATCATGAACACTTTGTATGCCGAAAGTCCAAAGGACTAATTTCAATAAGAAAGACTGGAACAGTTTTACCCAAATGCTTCTCATAAGCCAAAATGTCACCTATTACGCTTGATTGATAATGAAGAACTCATATTATGTATATTTCATATGCACCACCTAAAACACAAAATTCAACAAACAATGCTTATTAAAAGAGCAATTTGCACGTGTAGTCATCACATACGTTAAACTGCCGACTTCAAAGATAATTAAATTTCATTACATAGTTGAAACTGCTCTTACAAAATTGTTAAGATGAAAAGCTCTCGTATCATTAATAGAGTATAAATTACAGAAGACCCCTCATATCTAGCTATGCAACTGGACAATGTAGTAGTATCTATGGAAAAGCAAACTCCTTGCACTTCAATCCTCCATCTCACATTGAATAAAAATATTGGTGTCCCAACTAATAAATAAATAAGAGACAATTTATAATAATGTTATAATCAAATTACAGAGTTTCACGATTAAGTCACATACTTGAAGATCTATAACATTGTTATGAATAGCACTTGTATTAAGCATGAAGCTAATGGGCCAATATATATATATGTACATAAGGTTATAGAAGGAAAGCCTATATATCTCAACTGTCAAAAGAGCCATAGATCACAACTCAACCTCATCACTCAAACGAGAAACTGCTAACTACTTCTTAGTCTTCCAAGTATTGAGAGAACTACCAAGAAAAATACAATAAGAAGAAAGAGACCGATGGTCAGAGTGATCACTAGTCTAGGTAGCATAGGAGCATGTCTGGAGCTGGAGCGAGGAAAGAAAAGACGACGAGAGATGGTTCCACGAAGATATCGTAGAACACGAAGAATATGGCTATAGTGAAGCTGAGTGGGAGCAGAAATAAACTGACTCAAGATATGAATTGGATATGAAATCTCAGGACGAGTAACACCAAGTTAAACAAGACTTCCAACAAGATGGTGATAGCGAGTAAGATCCTCACAAGGTTCACAATTAGGTCAAAGGTGAATATTAAGCTCCATGGGAGTCTCGGCTGTGTGCTGATCAGTGAGAGAAGTATGATCAAGAAGATCCAGAATATACTTCTCTTGGGATAGAAAGAAACCAAAATATACTTCTCTTGGGATAGAAAGAAATTCTCAGGTGTAAAAAAACCTCAATCCCAACGAAGTAGCGAAGAGGACTCAGATCAGACATGAGAACTGCTCATTGAGACGTGCCTTCACAAAGGAAATATATTGAGAATCATCTCCTGTAATGATCACGTCATCAACAAATAGAAGAAGAATCTGTCCACATGGTGAAGAGTGAATGTAACATCCTAAAATTTACATATAATATTATTTTATTGTTATTTGCGCATTTTGTGAGTTTTCTAAATTTATTGAATTTTTTTGGAGTCTATATGAATTTATTTGAAATTAAGTATATTGGCCTTTTGTGGAAATTAATTAAATATAGATAAAGTTAATATAAAGTTTGGCTAAAAATATTTTATTTGAGTTCAAAATGTCTCAAAGTATTTATGAGAATTTTCTTATATTTTTTCTAATATTTTTATTACTTAAAACAAATTAAACTAATTTCTAGAATTATTTTAATTCAAAAATCCGGGGAAAATCGAATAAATAGTATCAGGCTAGAGCCCAATACTGTGCACATGTGGCCCAACACTGTGTGGCCCATTTGCTTTGCATCGTCGGCCCGTTAGGCCTGGTTTTGAAGCATGATCGCCAGCTATTGTATCAAAGTGGACGGCCGTGATTTGAAGATGAAGTTGGAAACCTAGCGCTTGCAAGGGCGGATCTGCCGTTGAGCCGTTGGGTCCGGTGACCCCGACGCCCCCGTATTAGCCCTTTATACCCCCCGCTAAACACTGTTGATGACCCCGACGGCAGATTAGCCTGGACCCCGCTCCTCCCTCTGCGCCACCTTCTTCTTCAGGTGCATGTCGGCGATGACCCCAGCGACCAATTTTCCTAGATCCGCCCCTGAGCGCTTGTGAATCATTAGATCTACGTTAGATGGCTAGGATTAAGTGCGATAGTAAAGTATTTAACCGTCGCCGTTAGATTTCGTATCCGATCCGGATTGCACCACGTCATCAGAGGATCTCGGCCGTTGATCGTCAATCGGATGGTTGTGGGTTGTCGCCTCCAATCGGGACTCACAAAGTCCACCGCATGTACGTCTCCGCCGCCATAAGAAACTAGGGTTTCAATTTGTGCGCATTTTGTGAGGGTATTTAAGGGATGGGTAGTAGCCTAAGCATCGCTGTCGGGACCCGAATTCACTAATTCGAACCCACTATGTTTACCGCACTAGTCCTTGGATCAACGCTAGTGCACACAGCTCAACATTAGCAAGTACCACATCATACACAGCGATAACAATAATAAGACTCCATTTATTGATATAACTAAGTGTACGATCTTACGACCAACTTACATTATTAAGCCACGCAAGGCTAGACTTGAGAATAAAGAATAAGACAAATACAGTGAAAAATAGAAGACGCTGGTGACTCATCAGTTCACCACAGGTGACTAACAAGGCTTGGGCCTAGTGACCCGCATTCTTCTGTAACTCCAACAAAGACGGTGATTCCTCAACTGTTGATTGGTTGAAGTTGGCAAGGATGAGTGCATAAAGCACTCAACAAGTTATGCACGGAATGCAATCCTAATATACTAAATGCAAGGTTTATTCCAAAGGAATGGTTAACAATGGCTATTTTGCAGTAAAGCAGCATTTATGAACAGTTACAATAAATAGATTGCAAAGATAGTAAAACAAATGTCAATAGTAAGAAATTTTAGCTTTTTCTAAATGAACCAAGTTTCCAATCCTAAATCATATTTCCAACCTTCCATATGATAATCTGCCATCCTATCCAGTTTCATTTTATTAACTAATTCTTGACTGTAATTCCTGAGCTATGCTCAATACCGTGAGAACAGCTATTCGAATAGATTTACACTCTGCAGAGGTTATGCACTTTACCCACATGATACAACCATACACCACACAGGCGAGTGATTATAACAAAACATTTACAATGCCATGCCTTAACCCAGTACTATCCACTGAGGTTTTAACACTAAAGGGCTAAACCACCACAGTAGGGCCCCCCTCTTGCACCATGTGAGTTTATCCGTGAACCCAAACCCACACTGCCACAAGCAGTACTAAAGTTAAGAAATTGCAAATTAGTCAGCTAGGCTGTCCCATACTAGACATGTGGTTGTATGATTGACTCAGGTCAAAAGCTTGCAAGGTTAAATCCTTAGAATGATCAAAGCAAGACTTCCGCACACCCTCTGCCCATCAGGCCCACCTTGGCATACTTGCCCCTTGCTCCAATCTAAGTGATTACCTTCTCAATTGATTACCAAGCACCACGTGTGTAACGTCCCGAATTTTGGCCCGATTTTAATTTTTGGAGTTGTTTGGATTTTTGTGATTTAATCAACCTTTAATTGCATTTAATTGAATTTATCTAATTTTCTGGATTTATCTGATTTTTGGGAATTTATTTGGAATTATTTGAGTTTTATTGAATTTATCTTCTCCTGAATAATTACATATCAGAAAAAGTAATTATCAAAAATAAACGAAAATATTTTCTCTAGGCTCAAAATATGCTGAAATATTTTCCAGAATTTTTCTAGAATTTTTCGGGTATTTTTAGTGCCCTAGATAATTACTTTGAATTATCAAATTATTTTTATCAAAAAGTCGAATACGCTAGCTACGATTGTCGTCGAGCCCAACACTTGTGCTCGTCTTGGAAACCCTAGCGCCGCCATTTCCGCGCCGTCGGATCTCGATCGGACGGACGCGATTAAATACCGTTTCGCCGAAATGAGGTTTAATCTCCACCGTCGGATCTTGATCGAACGGCGTGACGCGACCGCACAGTCTCGGGAGGGCGCGACTGCCGCACCGCCGGTCACTGTTGGCCGCCGAGGATTGTGTCAGGATTTGCGCGCGTCTCGAGGTGTGTCCGAGCGGGTGAAGTACCCCTCCGTGCTCAGCACTCCACGCCGCTCCATTTGCCACCTCTCTTGTGCCTTGCCATCCGCCGTAGCCCACGCAAGAGCTCACCGAAGTTTGCTAACGCCACCGCCACGGTTTCCTTCATCTACCACCACCGCCGTTCACTCTCCGCCGCATCCGAGGTACTCTCCGGTTCCCGTGCCAAGACGCGTCCGTTGGCCCACCTCTTCACGGAGAAGCCTCAAACGCCTCAAGCTGCGTCGTCTTCTCCAAGTCCGGCGTCGAGCACCACCGCCGCTCCTTCGACCCTTCGCACTCACCTTCACCGTTGGATTCGCGACGGACGCTCAAGGTAAAGCCACGCTTCTCTTTTGAATTCAAGTGAAGCGATACTAGTGAATCTTGGCCGTAGGATCTTAATCGTCCTACCGATTAAGCCGCGATAGGCTTTAATAGTAAACCGCTCGGTATAGCGTAGCCGTCGGATTCTCATCGAGCGGATGAGGTTGCGCCACGTCTTTTCCATAGAGTTAAGTTGAGTATGCTCCGGTAGATCTTGACCGTTGGATGGCGATCGTGCGGCTTTGGGTTGGCCGCGTAGGCTCGGGAATAGGAAGCCGTTGGAGTACCCATAGCCGTAGATCTCCAATCCAACCGCTCTTGTTGCGCCACGTATGCTATGTAGCAGTGCATCGCTCGGTAACGACCGACCATTGGATTTGAATCCAACGGCCGGGAAGAAATGCGCTGCATGGCTTGATGCTTCCTCGCCACGTGTTAGCCGCTGAGTGGTCCAGTAATTATTCGATTGGGCCCACATGTCGCACGATGACCGGTTTCTTGGCCGTCGACAAGATGATGTCATCCTGGCCCACTTGTCAGTGGCCGAGAGTGACGTGGCTCACTCTGGTGCCGACACGCGTCACCGAGTGGGAATTAATCCGGATTTTCAGTAGAAAAATAAATCATTTAATTCGATTTTTTCTTTATTTGAATTTTAGCAAATTTGTAAATGCCATAACTTTTGCATTTTAACTCGGATTTGGGTGATTCCAGTGCCCAAAAATTTGTAAAAATGTAAGCTATTTAATGGTGATTTTTATTTTATTTTTAGTGATGGTCTTGCTGTCTGTGTTGAGTGTTATTGTATGCTTGCTTGTGTGCGCGTAGACTCCGAGTCGCCGGAATTCGCCGAGGGAGGATTTGAAGACCCGCCGCAGAGCTTCGACCAGAACCAACAGCTTTTTGAAGGCAAGTCATGCTTTGACCATTTTGCGCCTAGTTTTCAAAGTATATTTTGATTTTCATATTGCATGCTATGTTAAATACAAATGCTATTTAGTAAATTGGGAAATGGTAGCTAAAAAGCCAAACTTGTTATGCCACATTGATTATGATGTTTTTATGCCCTAAAATCTTTGTCCACCCTAAGATGATTAATATGTTGGATGCTAATATGATGCCAACACGGGAGGCTAGACCGTGAATAGTCGCTTAGCCCGCTTATATGCGTTGAATGTCTTTCAAATCGCAAACGAATGTTGACTAAACAATTATGGAACGCATTTTGAAATAATGCGATGATGTTATGAAATGGAATTGAGGGTAGCGACCTGAGTGGTTCTACTCGTACAATGAAGTGGACATTGACATGTATTGCAATAATGCAAAACTGGGTGGGAAATGATTTGGACCGGGGCAAGTGGCAAGAGGGCTTCGTGCCAGGTGGGCCTATGTGGCAACGGGTTGTATGAAAGGTTGTGAATGCTGTGTGCCGAGAAGTATAAAATGGATGTCTTGCCCGGGACAATTAAGGACTTAACCTTGTGAGCCTTTGAACCGAGTTCCGTGTACAACCACTTGTCCGGAATGGGACGGACCTAGTTAAGTAGGTGTCTAACTTCTTTCCTTTGAAACCTCGGGGTGACAAAGGCACACCAAAGGTAATCAGTGGGGAAGCGTACTGTGCTACGGCTTGGTACCCATTCAACGGTACTTGCTCTGTCTAAACTTCGGCTCTGAGTGAGGGAAGTGTTAGAAGGGAAGTATCGGAGGGTTCATCGGTTAAATGTTAGTCTCTGAAAGACTTTGTTGCAATCAATCGCTTTGTGTGGTGGCGATCGTATCCTGTGGGTAAAGTGTCTGACCTCTGCAGAGTGTGTGTGTGTGAATCTATTCAATAGCCGTGTCATGATCTCGACATTGCTCGGTGATTACAGTCAAGGGTTAGATTTTCAAAATAAAAATGTGGAATGGGTGGCTGTGTGCCAAAAGAATGATGAATGGAATTAGGGCTGTGCGCCAAGCTTTGAAAAAGAATTGAGAAATTGATTATTATTAATATTGGTTTTACCGCCTTTAATCTAAAAGGATTACCTGTTAAAAACAAATGCTGCTTTACGCAAAATAACCATTTTAAGCCTTCCCTTGGAATAAGCCATGCATGTAGTATTAGACCTGCATTGTGCATGACTTGTTGAGTATGTTGTATACTCACCCTTGCATCGACAAAAACCTCAGAAGAAGCCGTGCCAGCTTGGGAGGAAGAGTTCGTCGAAGGCCAAGAGGACTAAGGGGTTGAGCCGCACTCAGTAGCCTGTGGCTATGGAGGGTTCATGGTGTTACTTTTGCTTCCGCTGATAAATTTGTGCTACTCTGATATTTATCGCCCTGCGTGACGAATTATTGTAAGGCGACCATAAGGTCATGTAACTCGATTATATTATGCTTGAAGTACTTATTTATTTATTTCCGCTGTGTATGATTGTGGTACTTCAACCTGTTATCCTGTGTGTACTAGCGTGATCCTGGACTAGTACAGAATACACAGAGTGTCCGAATCCGTGAATTCGGGGCACGACAACGTGCCACCAACAATTCAACATCGTTGTGTGACATCCATCGCCACCACAACTCAATCTCATCGTATGACCACACATGACACACAAGTTCATAACATTGTTCTATATTCCATTAGTCAAGATTAAACATTAACTAGTTAAGTGCCCGTGCGTTGCTACGAAAATTCTCAAGCACAACTTTATTAAGAAAAGTTTTTCAAAGCAACAACCAAGTTGGTTGATGAGAAAGACATGCATGAAGCGAACTTGTTAGCTACTTAAGAGTGCTTCAAATTATCAGTTAATCATTCATGCTAGTATAATTTTAACAAGCCTCAACATGAGACAAGAACCTATCTTTGTACAACCTCCATAGGAGTTTTATTTGCTATTATTACTTGTTGGATGACAGTCTGTACTCTGCTAAGAAAAAATGTCTCCGGTCAACATCCCATTAAATTGGCCTGATGCACTTTTCTAATTTCAGACAATTCTGACTTAGACTTTTCACTCTCCATCCTCACACTTTGTAAATTTCTTGCGGCTTCATCTAAACAACAGATTATTACATTCTTGTAAGCACATAAACAAAACAAAATTAACTCAAAACTCAAAATTATGTCTTTTATATCTCCCTAATCAAGTTCAATCTGAGCAACTACCTTCAGTACGCTTTTTCTCTACGCCTTCCTTTTGAGCGTTGGTATCATTTACCTCTTTAGTTGAGACTTTAATTTCTTTGTCGAAACTTTTTATCCTCTCACGTACATCCACCACTTCTTTAGGGAAAAGTTGCAAGTCTCATCACTTAGCTAAATATGATACATATTCTGCATTTGATGCATTTCATCATATACACATGTCCTTTGTTTGAACAGGAGACAGAATCCAAAAAGGGATGAATACAGACTAAATGGAGGTAACTTTGAAAATTCAGGTTAACACCAGAAACCAACACATGCTTAATGCAGCTGCAAATCAATTTATCGAGGATGTCCAAATATACTACGGGATGTTATGATATCACAGGCATGAACAAATGATACATATGACTTAGAAAAATAAAGCCTAATTTATCAAACGTACCATCAGTGCCGACAGTATCTATTGATCCTAATTCCAAAACATGTTTCTCAACTGCTAATGCCAGCTCAGCCGCCACCAATCCAGCATCATTTCTATAAAATAGCCCTTTACTTTACATATATGTGGAGACCCTTCGACAATAATGTAATCAAATGGATGGAGATGCTAACCTTGCGGGCATGACCACTGCTCCAGCATGGCCCCCATTCCCTTCAAACCCCACCTTAATACTTGCAGGAGCAGCAATAGATGTGGTATGGAAACTGGAAAGAAGGGAGGGGCATACATGTGGAGATGCAACAAGACTGGGAGATGTAGTTGGGTTATAAAGGCTGGATTCTGTTCTAAGCGCCACAGTGTGCATCACTTTGACTGCCTTCAGTGGGAACCTAGACACAGGAAGATGCACAGTTCAAGGTAAGCCAAATTGCAACATAGATCATGACTAAGCTACTGGAACAACAGCACAACATGCAAAATTGTATGCACCCTATACAAGAGCTTAAAGAAATGAATTGCTTGGTGGCTACATGGAAGAACAGATAAAAGGGCATTTAAAAGTTAAAACGTATGATAGGTTGAAACCTTACTTTCCATGAGTAGTTTCACCAGATAGCATGATGGCATCAGCACATGCCCGAACTGCAATTGCTATATCAGAAACTTCCGCCCTTGTCGGAGTTGGATGGTCTATCATGCTTTCTAACATATTTGTGGCAAGGATCAACATGTCAAGCACATGGTCTTACCAACAGGCTGTTAATTGCTCTCGAGAAAGTTTCCTCTGCATCATCAGAGAACTGCATGTAAATAGGAACCACGCCCTGATAGAGTGCCAGGCGTTGCTTCACTCGTTGTCTGCAAGAACAGTTTCCTGTTATTGTCAGTGCTTCAGAGCATCTCTTTCTCCTTTTGATCTTTTTTTTGACTGAATGCTACGTATTACACATCAATGCACAGCATACTTCCAAAGTTGATTTCATAAAAGGAAAGCACTGGAAGAAATTTTGGCATGGCATGGATAAAGATCACAAAATAACTTACTCATTTGTAAATGCAAATATTGTAGACGAGGGACGGTAGTGGCTCAGAAGGACAGCCATGGAGCCCGTACGTGTAAATACAATAATAGGTGTACAAAGGGTGTTCGCCATCATTGTTGCATGGGATTCAAACATTGTACTTAGTTGGCTCTGGGAAAATTCAGCGTTGAGTAGGGCCTACCAAAGAAATCATGAGAAAACAAAGAGATTAAAAATGAAGGGTACAAATCAGTTGGTGTCCGAACAGTGAACATTGAAAATACAGAAGCCACCACATGGTGAATTTGAAGGTATGGAAACTGGAAAGAAGGGAGGGGCATATATGTGGAGATGCAACAAGATTGGGAGATGTAGTTGGGTTATAAAGGCTGGATTCTGTTCTAAGCGCCACAGCGTGCATCACTTTGACTGCCTTCAGTGGGAACCTAAACACAGGAAGATGCACAGTTCAAGGTAAGCCAAATTGCAACATAGATCATGACTAAGCTACTGGAACAACAGCACAACATGCAAAATTGTATGCACCCTATACAAGAGCTTAAAGAAATGAATTGCTTGGTGGCTATATGGAAGAACAGATAAAAGGGCATTTAAAAGTTAAAACGTATGATAGGTTGAAACCTTACTTTCCATGAGCAGTTTCACCAGATAGCATGATGGCATCAGCACCTTCCCGAACTGCAATTGCTATATCAGAAACTTCCGCCCTTGTCGGAATTGGATGGTCTATCATGCTTTCTAACATATTTGTGGCAACAATAACTGGTTTCTGCATGCTTCGGCATGTTCTGACAATCTCCTCCTAAAAAAGTAAAATAATTGCAACTCAAATGCTATTAGGGCTTGCTTGTTTTTCAGGCATATGAATAAGTAAAAGAGGGGAGGAAATGTACAAAATGGTAAGAATGTTTGCTTGTCCTCCTAAAATTGTATATAAAATTTTGATCTCACCTGTAACAAAGGAACTTCCTCAATAGGAAGTTCAGCACCAAGATCTCCACGCGCCACCATTGCCTATAAGCATTTCAAGAAGTTCAGTGTCTAGCACTAATAAAGAAGTCCATCAAGATGGCAAATATATATATATATTTTTCATTTATCAGACATAGAACAAGAAAAATTATTGGCTAAGTTTCAGTTTAGCCTTGATGGTCCGTCATGATACTTCCCCCAAACGAAAAACGAAAAACAAAACACAGAGACAGTTAGGATTTATTGGCACTTTTTCCACCTAGTTGAATAGCTCCACAACAGAGGTGGATTTTTAGCGGTCTAGCAGATGGCTGGAGGAAAGAACTAATCAATATGCAGCAATGCAATTCGATCAGATTAATGACCCTAGAATAGCTGATTAAATGCAGTTTTTTTAGGGGAACAGTAGGGGAGGCCCTACTGATAAATCAAATGCAGTTAAACTATCCAATATTTCGAATTAAAGAGAAAGTAAACATAACATGGAAGATGGTCAAAAGCATGCAAGCCAAAAAAACATGTTTAAGAAATGGTAAAAGATACTTTTATGCAGTATAATTGGTACAGTACGAATAAATGACCAAAAAGGATGGCAAGAAAAGAAGTCCTACAGAGAGCATTGTTATCTCCAATCTATATCTATATGTGACTTTATGAGGGAACCAGGAGATCTGTCTTGTTTACTTAGGAGCTCAAAGCTCAACTGGTCCAGCTAGCAAAGATGTTTGATCAATTTGCTAATGCTCACCTCAAGAAACCAGATTGAGTCAACCAATGGGACACCTTTCTTGACAATTAGTATCCTGTCCTCATTTACCAGAATGGCAGAATGTGCCTCAAAAGGAATTGGTTGTGTGCCAAGTATTGTAGGTACAACCCTGCCATAAGACCAATAATTTGTAGGTGCCCGACTTCTGAAAGCAAAACAGGGATGGCAGAGTATATACCAAGTTTGGGTTGATTTATCCAAAATTTTAACGCCAATGGTTGACTTGAGCTCATCATCCGACCTGCCGAGCACATACTGCATAAGCAAGAGAATATTGCAAAGGTTTAGATTTACAATAGTCCATGAAAAATTCAAGTAACAATCACAGTGACCATAAGCTACTCATAGCAAATCAATCCTACATTAAATTACGACAATTATATATTAGCCTGCTCATGTTGTTTACATGCTAAAAAAACAGATCCATAAGACAGCTGCAGCTAATACATGGTCCTGCAACAACTTATATCTCATGTTACAGTAAGACAGCAAAGCAACAGCAACTGTCACTGTGGATAAAATGTAAGTAAGCTAAAATTATTTTGCCAAATGCAACCCAACACAATTGATGCTACAAAGTAATTGCAGGGAAGCTGTTATAGACACAGAATTAGCATACTTAAGACGACTCAGAAGTTGATGGGAAATACAACTGATTCACAGTGAACTCACAGTCTTATCACCCACAGCTATGGCTGTCTGCAACTCTGGTGCCTCTTCATCCTGTTTATTCGATTGGAATTAGAACATATCTTAGGAGCTAGCCGGCACAAATTTTGAATTCTGAAATATTCAGTAGTATGAATAGCACAAAAGACACCAGCTCACCATGAAATGTGAAATCTAATATTCAGCTACTCCTCAACCTGGAAAGGAAATTTTCTATTATCAGTGCAGATTACAGTATACACAAATCAAGCTTTCCCAAAGCATGTACAGCAATAGCCATCTTTACACATGATCTTTAGCTAACTAATTTGACAATTTGCGAAATTAGGAGAGATGACATTTTGGAAACAACATTTGTTTTCTTGCTACAATAATCATGACACAATTGTCCCTATTACATGAAACATCATCGAACAGGAAAAGGTCAAATCGTAGCATGTGTGCATTACTAACTGAACTTTTTTTGCGGTCGATTTTTTTGAGTGATTTTTGTCGATTTTGAGAGATGAGAGATGAGAAGTCCAAAATAGTAAAAAGTCATTCAAAGAATCGCCCTCCTCAAAAGAGAACTGAAAAATTACTATTTTTACAAATTTTATTGACGTGTGGAAACAGACAACTGAAAAATTACTAATTTTTACTACTTTACACAATCTTGTAATAGAATTTGAATTAGCAAATCACTACCCATTTTCAAAACAAACTGTCACAAATGCTATCAAATTTAATACCATGTACAGATCCAAATGTGAATTTTATAGATTAGATGGTAATAGAAAATTACGCCACTACCTTCACATCATGTAAATCAATGTCCACAAACTGCACCAACTTGTCATTAAGCATATGCTCAACCTACCAGAACAGTGTATCAGAGGTTATGCCACCTAAAGTGGAAGTATAATTGCAACATCTAGTAAAATGGGGTTAGTGCAATTCTCGGTGACGAAAGCAATTGCCATAAAGTTATAGTTCCCAACCAACCAGCAGTTCAGGATAGTTGATTTGTACAATTATCAGATAATTATATTTTTCAGGCTCACTTGTCGAAAAATTAGAGTCAGAATACATCATCCAGTGGGCAGCAAGCAAGAAAAACAGTGTTCTATTCGGATGCAGAAGTATTATTAGCAACCTCAAGTACCTGCGGAGTGCAGACACTGTCTCATAACACTATAACAGTGATAACATGCTTGACCAATCAACTTAAGTATCAAAGAATCTCAAAGTATCAGCATGGAAGTTTTCGACTTGAGTTCAAAACTTCTACCTGAAGATCTCCCTTCAAGAACAACAGCAGCATGCCGATTCAAATCCTGGGAAAGTGTTCTTCTAGCATATTCACTATCAGTGTCAACTGTCTCTTTGCTGCCATCACGGACAATCCCATGGTCCTACATGCTCGAAAGGATAATGATATGAACACTTTCATGACAAGCATTTCATGAGATTATGATAAAAAAAATAGCAGACAAACTTGCTGAATATGAGAAAAGGATAAATCATTTTTTCTTTAAGAAGTTGTAGATATAACAAAATAGTAGCAAGAATACAAACACACCGGAAGATGGATGTAATCATCTCCTGCGTCTGCCTCCATGTCTAATGTTGGATCAACTCGCTTTATCTGCAAACAAGTATTGAATCGCTAAAAAAAGAAAGAAGTGCCAAGCAACAGCACCAACGCATTTGCGACAAAATATGAAGGGTTTACGGCAATAAACAGGTATAATCGTACCTTGAACTTTGCCCGTGCGTTGCAGTAAAGGCCGCAGCTCCAGCGGTAGGGATGCAGTCGATTGCCTAGGCGGGGGATTCGGCTTTCGCATTAGGGCACCGTCGAAGAGAGCCACGGAGAAGCGAGGCGCCGCAGTGATCAGCGACTTTGAAGTCGGTGGCGGCGGCGGAGACGACGGCGGCGATGGAGACGAAGGTGGCCTCACGGGAGGCGGGTCGTGTGATCGAGACGGAGGCGGGAGGAGAGGCCGCGTCGCCGGGGATGGAGGGCTAGCGCGAGGGGGCGGCGACGCCATCACCATGCGCGAGACGACGTAGAAGCGGACCTCGGCGGCCGCGGGTCCGACGACGGCCGGGTCCATCTTGTGGCCGAGTGGCGAGTGTCTTGGGAGGGAGTGGGATTTGAGGCGGCCGCGTTAGGGTTTGAGGCGGGGCGGCGCGTTGCGTGTGGGTGTGGCGGCGTTGCTTGCGTTAGGGTTTGGCGGGGCGGCGCGTTGCGTCTTGGTGTGTGTGGGGGGGGGGAGACGGCGTTGCGTTAGGGTTTAGGGGGCAGGGGGGAGAAAAACGCACCACCGCCACCAACTGTCAATTAATAGTAAAGATGATTCAAGTACATGTGATGATGTGACATGGCTAAGCAACTAATAAGATCTAACCAACCCATGTTGATTTTAGTATTAACCAACTATAGTGAACCAATCTAGGGTGATAATAGATCATGATATACAAATGACAAGATAGGGTATAGATCAAAAGGTATACAACTAAATCCTAATTTATTTTAAAACCTTTGGTATGCGTGGAATAACATGCAATAAGTAAAACAATATAGCGATTTTGCAAACACGGGTTTAACATGATCAAAGCACAACTTGCCTTGGCAAAGGTCCCGGTCTTGCTCTAGAACTTGGTTTTGAGTCAACGGATCTTCCTTCGATGCGTCGCACAACTCAACGTCTACGCGAATTGAGAGAGAAATAAAATAAATACCAAAATAGAGAACAAATGAATTTCAAAAATCAAATAAAATTCACCATTAAATAGATCTCAATTTTATAAATTTTTAGAAATTTGAATCACCTCAATCAGAGCTCGTATGAGGGAGAACGGGCTCAAGAAAAATTCAAAAATCCTAAAAATCAGAAAATAAACCGAATTATTTTTATAAAGAAAATTTGCATTATTGCATCAGCATGATGTCATGCTAACGTCAACCCTGACTCGAGCCAACTAGGTCATGACACGTGTCCCTCGGTCCATGGGCTCTATCCATGAACCTCTTTGGGTTCACGGTGGACTCGATCCACATGGTTCTGTCCCGGTGACATGCGGGTCCTGCGAACTGCTGGGTCAGCACGTGACTCAGTGCCAACACTGCCCGCCACGCGAACGCCATGCAAGCACCACCTCAGCGATCTGCCCGCATGCCTGACATGTGGCGACGAAGCGTCAAGCCACGTCTCTCGGCGGTGCGCGCGGCCCTAGGGTCACCGTCGGCGGCCGCCGAGATCTCCTACGGCTCGTTCACGACCTCGCCTACCTCATGACGTGAACAGACCTGGAATTTGAGCACTTGTTCAATGGCGGCTTCAACTTGAATCGGCATGGTGATTAGGGTTTTGACAGCGACTGCTCTCCGGTGATCCCCCGACGCTTCTGACATGCGCACAAGCTCCCTTGCGACGAGGCGAAGTGAACTGCACCAGTTCCAAGGTCAAGCTCACACAGACGGCGGCGAATCTTCAACTTCTTCGTTGCGGCGACGCTTGATGAACTTCCCGAATTCACGGCGAACTGCAGCGCTTCTCAAGGGGTTTTCCTAGGGTTTTGGTTGCTTGAGATGCTGCAAACCCGATGTGCGCTTTTATAGCCACCCTACTCGTCTCCAGCGGCGACTCGAACTGGGAGTCCGCGACGGCTATAGCTCGAACGCGCAAAGTGCAGCTCGGAGATGAGACAAAGACGTTGAATGGATGGCAGACACGCAGTGGATCCAACGGCCAAGCTCCAAGCACGTGATTCAATCCCGATCGCACACGCTACCAATGCTAACAGCTCAGATTCAAAAAATCACGATCCAACACGATTCAGCTCGGACAACCAGATTCAATCCAACGGCTGAAAATCAACGCGGAAGAAGGAATTGACGTAGATGCTCCGATCAGGATCCAACGGTCATGGAGCAGGCTTCTAGAAGGTGGACTGGACTGGCGAAACAATATGGGCTTCGGCCCAACACTGTTTAAACGATTTCTTTTCGAGTTTTTCTTTTAAAATAAATATAGAAATTAGTTTAATTGCATTTAGGCAACAAAAATACCAAGAAAAATCTCAAAAATATTTTGAGACATTTTGAACTCAAATAAAATATTTTTGGCAAAACTTTATATTAACTTTATCTATTTATCTAGTTTTCAACAAAAGGCCAATATACTTATTTTAAAATAAATTCAAATAAAATCCAAAAAATTCCAATAAATCCAAAAAAATTATGAAACACACAAACAACAATAAAATAATAATAAAGACAAAGTTTGGGATGTTACAAATCTCCCCCATAACAAAATCTAAACCCCAAGATTCAGAACTATCTAGAGAACAGATTTGGGAATTATGACTTTAGGTCCTCTTCACGCTCCTAAGTTGATTCGTTCTCTGAGTGATTGCTCCACTAAACTTTGCAAAAATAGACTGACTTATTTTTGGTCTTGCGCTCCATTTCATCCAAAATCTTGATTGACTGCTCTTTGTAGGTTAGATCCTCTTGCAGCTCAATTGCTTCTCGTGGCATCCGCTCTGTTGGCACTCTGAGACATTTCTTAAGCTGCGACACCTGGAACACATCACGCACTCCTGCCAATGACTATGGCAATTCCAATTGATAAGCAACCTCTCCTTGATAGCTCAAAATTTTGAACAGTCCAACATATCTTCGCAAGCTTTCCCTTGACGTGGAACCTTTTGACACCTTTAAGAGGGTAACTTCGAGATACACGAAATCATTTGACTCAAAGCTCATATCACAACAGCGATTGTCAGCGTAGCTCTTTTGCCCTGACTGCGCTATTTCCAACCTTTCTCTAATCATAGCAACTTGCTCTTTGGCTTCCTTAAGAATATCAGGCCCAAACACCAAATGTTTCCCCATTTCATTCCAATTCAACAGGGTACGACAAGCACGACCATATAAAACCTCAAACGGTGACATTTGTAAACTAGTCTGATAACTGCTGTTATAGCTGAATTCTGCATACGACAAACGCTTATCCCATGATGTAGCGTAAGCTAACGCACAAACTCTCAACATATCCTCCAAAATCTAATTAACCCTTTCTATCTGACCATCTGTCTATGGGTGATACGTTGTGCTAAAATTCAAGCGAGTTCCCATCGCTTCATGCAGCTTATTCCAAAACCTCGAGGTAAATTGGGTACCTCTATCTGACACAATCTTTTTGGGCACACCATGCAAACGCACAATTCTTGACATATACAGCTCTATCAGACGATCTCTTGAATAAGTTGTCTTCACTAGACTGAAATGAGCGATTTTGGTCAACCGATCTACGACGACCTATGTAAAATCATATCCTCTCTGAGTCTTAGGCAAACCGGTGATAAAACCCATTCCAATTTCCTTCCACTTCCATTCTAGAACCTTCAGTGGTTGCAACAAATCGGCAAGCCTTTGGTGCATAGCTTTTACCCTTTGACATACATCACACAATGCAAAGTGTTTAGCTACCTCACGCTTCATGTTAGGCCACCAAAATCTTTCCTTAAGATCTTAACACATCTTATTACTTCCTAGATGAATTGAATACTTAGAATCATGAGCCTCTTCAAGAATCAATTGTTTAAGCTCCGTCTTATTCGGTACACAGATTCGACCTTTGAACCACACAGTACCTTGGTTATCCATAGTGAAATCCTCAGCCAAGCCTTCATCCTTTTTGGATTTCATCCTACTGATTTTCTCATCATCCTTCTGGCCTTCTCTGATTTGATCTTCAAGCATTGGCTTCACCTCCAAAGCAGCTACAAAACCTTGTGGAACGACTTCCAATCTTAGCTTATGAAACTCTTTGCATAATTCCGGTTGATCGCTCATTATCATCATATTTATATTATGGCTCTTATGACTCAAAATGTCAGCTACCACATTAGCTTTCCCAGGATGATAATGGATTCCAACATTATAATCCTTAATTAACTCCATCCATCTTCTTTGCCTCATATTGAGATCTGACTGAGTGAATATGTACTTTAGACTCTTATGGTTCATATATATCTCGTATCTACTTCCAATGAGATAATGACGCCACATTTTCAAAGCATGTACTACGGCAGCTAACTCTAGATCATGTGTTGGATCCTCATGCGGCCTTAACTACCTCGATGCATAGGTAACAACCTTGCCATTCTGCATCAACATACATCCAAGACCTTTTCTTGAGGCATCACAATATATATCAAAATTGCTCTGCACATCTGGTAATACTAACACAGGTGCTGATGTTAACCACTTCTTCAACTTCAGAAAACTCTTTTCGTACTCAGACGTCCATGCAAACTTTTTCTCTTTCTTCAACAATTGCGTAAGAGGTCTAGCAATTGTCGAAAATCTTTTTATGAACCGACAGTAATAACTCACCATTCCAAGAAAACTATGAATCCGAGTGACAGACTTTGGTTCCTCCCAATGTAACACTGCCTCTACTTTGCTTGGATCAACAATGATCCCTTTAGCTGTCATTACATGGCCAAGAAACTCAACCTTCTCTTTCCAAAAGTCACACTTGCTGAACTTTGCATACAACTGCTGCTCTCGCAATCTTTCCAAAACCAACCTCAAGTGTTCTGCGTACTCTCCTCTCATCTTGGAGTATACGAGAGTGTCATCGATGAAAACAACAAACTTGTCCAAATAATCCATGAACACCTTATTCATCATATTCATGAAATATGCCGGAGTATTTGTCAGTCCGAAAGACATGAACGTGAATTCATAATGTCCGTATCGTATTGAAAATGCAGTCTTAGGAACACCCTTTGCTCAAATCTTCAACTGATGATATCCTGATCGAAGATCTATCTTAGAGGAAACTCCTGCTTCTCTCAACTAATCAAACAAATCATCGATCCTAGGCAAGGGATACTTATTCTTGATTGTCACTTCATTACGTGCACGATAATCAATACACATTCTTAGACTTTTGTCCTTCTTTCTAACGAACAAAACTAGCACTCCCCACAGGGAATAACTTGGTTAAATGAAACCATTCTCAGGTAGCTCCTCAATCTGCTTCTTCATCTCAACTAACTCATCTATTAGCATCTGATACGGTCTCTTTGCTATTGGTGTTGTTCCAGGCACTAACTCAATAACGAATTCAATATCCCGATCTGGCGGCATACCCAATAAATCCTCAGGGAAAACCTCTGGAAATTCTCTAACCACTAGCACATCCTCCATATTAGCAATCTTTACACTATTAACCATTAACTGTCCATCACGAACTGCGGTTGCATGGATTTCCACTTTCTTACCACTAAGGCTTTCCAATGATACCATTCTTTAACCACAGTCCTAAACAGTCTTATGCTTGGATAGCCAATCCATTCCATGAATAATATCTAAGGTTTGGGTATCCAACAAGATAAGATTTGCTAGGAATTCTATCTCATCCATAAGCAACTTAACTCCCAAACATCCAAGGCTAGAGCGAAGTTCAGATCCTAGGGCTTCGACTAGAAGCACATATTAAGATTCTTAACATCAAACCCATTCTTCATCGCAAAACTCTGAAAAATAAACGAATGCAAAGCTCCAGAATCAAATAAAACTGTAGCAAGTACTGAGTTAACCAAGAACTTACCCAGTACGACCTCCGATGCCTCTTGAGCTTCATCTGCAATGATATGGTTGATCCTACCACGCACTGTTGCTTGGGGTGCTGCTCTCGCTTGCACCGGTACGCGGTTTCCTCCTGACACAGGTGTCTTGGCCAGTGTAGTTCCCAAGTTGAAGCGAACTGACATGATCTCTCCTCTCTTCGGACACTTATTAGCAAAATGTCCTGGTTCATTGCAAGAGTAACATCGCTTGATAGTAGACTATTGATTTCCTCCTGGTGCATTGCCTCCTTGAGCTAGCGTCTGAAAATTCTGCTTAGTAGAGCGAGGTGCCGGGGTTGATGCCTTGTTAGTTACTTGTGGCAGGAACCTGGCAAACTGGTGAGGAGACATCTTCAACCTAAACTGATTTGGTCACCCTCCTTGACTAGCCATCCTGCGTTTGTAATCCTCACCTAGCTCTTTGTGCTTGTCCTCCAAGATTAAAGCCTTATTGACCAATTCTTGAAAATCAGGAAAGTTGTGGGTGATCAATCCCACCTGCAATCCAGAGTTTAGTCCCTTCAAGAAGTGAGACTGTCTAGCCTTATCTGTGGCCACATCCTCAGAAGTATAGCGTGCTAGCTGGGTAAACTTGTTTGGACATGTTGGTGATATGCCCTAGAGGCGATCATGTGAAATGATTGTATCATACGTCTATGTTCATGTATTTATCAGTTCCATGAATAAATGTCACTCCTTTGTTCATTGAGTATGACTTAATTGTGAAACACATTGGTTATATGATATTATTCTAAACGATTCCTGGTCACATATCATTATGTGGGACAATAGTGATCTGACCAGCACATGTATTGATTGATGGTAATGTTTCACATACCATAGATATGGATATATCAAATCAATAATGTGGGCACATGTTAGAGAACATGGGGTTGGATAGACCCGCTCCGAGACACTGATGAGATTGTTATCTTAGAAGTGCCATCAGGGTGTAGTTTCGAGTGGTATACCTATACGATCCTTTTGACCTGAGATTCTTATTGATTCTCAGCATGTGTAATTGTATACTTTGGGGCTATCAAACGCTTCTCCGTAGCAGGGGAGTTATAAAGGTAGCTTACGGGTATGCCATGAAACATGACGTGAGATATAAGAGATCAAGATGGAATTTGCCCCTCCTTGATAACGGGAGAGATATCTCTGGGCCTCTCGGTGTGGATGGATAAGGAAAAGTGCATGGCCATGCCAAAGTGATTAAAGTGTTAATCACGAATTATATCCATTACATTGACGAGTGAATGGGTCGAGCTACCACAAGGATGGCACGATCTTGCCTTGAGCTTGATCGGTATCGCGTGGCAAAAGGATCGGTATATGAGTATATCAAGGTTCACCGACACGATCACTTTGTGCATTCGGGGACAACATGTCTGCTAGGAACCAATGTTGTCGATGGTGCGAAAAGAGGTTTCGGGGCCATGGCGTTTATGCATGAACCTAATGGGTCGCGCACTTAACGGGTTGGATCATGTCCGATGGATTGGATCCATTAGTGGGTTTACACGATTTGGATCCTCGACGTCTTAATGGATTTCTCTTGTAGAAGATCCATTAGTGTGAGTCCTAGTTGGCTTCTATCGTAGAAGGCCCGTTAGTGCACTCTATATAAAGGCGTGGGGTGTGCGACCATGAGGTTCTCCCCACCAAAACCCTAGCCGTCGGCGCATCCCACCGCCTCTAAACCCTAGTCGCACGCGTGGGTGCTAGCACACCACCACAGCGGTGATCCTACCGGGCGTGTGGATCTGGTAGAGGCGCCATTGAATCTGCCTCGGCGATTGGCGAGAACGTCTACTTCTCTCTGGCGTTGCGTCGCGATCGCGAGGAGGAGACGATCAACTCCGGCATCTACTACTATACTTTGGAGTACGCGGGGACGCTTCACCCACTCTTCCTCCGCTGCTAACGTGCTCCAAGGGTAATGATCCATGATCCACTACTCGCATGTATCCTGGTTGAATGCGTAGAAAATTTTGTTTTCGACTAGCGTAGCCTACGCGTTCCCTACAGGACAGTCAGCCACTGATTGACCTCCTTACTTCAAAGCCTTGAATTCTTCTTTCTTCAAATCCATCATGCCTTCAAGCACATGGTATTGGCAAAAAGCAGTTGAGAACTCATCCCATGTGATCTCTTGTGGGGCTTCATGCGTGGCACAATAGTTCTCCCACCACTCTGCAGCGGTTCCTTCCAGCTGATAAGAGGCATAGAGTACCTTCTCATTTCCTTTCACATTGAGTGATGTGCAGCTTCCTCTCAATGGTCCTAAGCCAGTCATCGGCTTCCAAAGGGTTAACATTGCCTAAAAATGTTGGTGGATGGGTTCTCATAAAATCTGACAACTTAGAATAGGGACGCGATCCATTGTTGCAATGCTAAGTGTTGCTATTGATAGCAGCTTGATTAGTCACACTCTGCATGTGCTGCATCATAATTTGCATGAGTTGAGTCTATGCTACAAGAAAAGCTCCCAAATTCTGCATGTCCACTAGCGGTGCTGGCTGCGACGGTACTCCATCATTGGGGTTGTCATTCAGGCGAAGACCACTTCCTGAAGCTCCGTTGTTGCCACGAGTGTTCACCATCTATCAATTGCTTCTTAGGTTAGGAAAGGTAGATGCAGCATAGATAAGATGCAAGAATTTCTAAGACGGGGAACAGGTTAAACCCAAACTTAAACAACTTTATTAATTCTTGGTATAGTTGCTTACAGAAGCCTAAGGTCTTGGCATGGTTGCTTACAGAAACCTAAGGGCTATGCAACATATACTGCACATCGAGCAAACAATAAGAACCAAATTAAGTACACAACCTTAACGATTATTACAAAGGGTAAAGACTATCTTGAAGACATGACTAAACACTTGAGTGTCAGCTCACAACTAAAACCCTCACTCATCCAGCCACCCTAGTTGAGGCTGACCCAATGCATACACCGGTGGGTGGGCTGGCATGGGTACAAACCGATCCTGATGCCCTACAGCAGGAACCTCCATCTCCACCTGCTCGTCCCGCTCCTCTGGCTCAAACTCAACTTCCTCCGAGTCTTCTTCTTCCTCGACGTCCAGTGGTGCTGGCGCATTCTGGCCACCCTCCTGTAGTGCTTCCTCCAACTCCATGATCTTCTCAGTAAAAGCAACACAAGTGTCTTGTTGCTCCTCATCAGTGACTCTAAGGGCCTCATACACTATGTTCAGCTCTTCTGTTATGTCCCTCACGTGAGCGTCCTATGCGGCTGCCAACTGTGACAGGTGTACAACTGTGGCATCATTTTCCTCCTCGATCCTCCGTCGCTGTGATGCTCATCCTGTAGGGTGAAGTCGAAACACAGTGTCGTCGAGCTCGTGGGAGTATTCGCGGCAGACCCTCCTGAAAGCAAGTCAGGAAGCCTCCTAGATACTAATCTTGAAAGTAGCTCTCCTCACAGTGATATTGATTGGTTTGCTTTCCTTTTCATCTTCCCTTGCATAAATCAAGATCTTGCAAATAATTCCTCTTGCAACTCCATTGACGACCCAGCAGTTGCCTCTATATATCGGTCTCGTGAAGCCTCCCAAAACTTGAAGAACCTTCCAAAGCTCTGCTGTGTAGCCACCCTCATGCTCCCTGTAGGTCTGTTGTCTCCTCATCTATTCAAAAGAGAAATAGATAAGTCCACAACTCCAAACTGTAACAAGAAAATGAAAAATTCAGCAAAAGTGAGAAGTGGAGAATAAGAAGTTAAGAGTGTTGTTTTAGTTAAATTTAAATTTTCCTTTAGAAAATAGTTTTTGACACACCTAGAACACCACCATGGTAACTAGGGCCAATACCTATAGTTAGTATGCTCTCATATCACCTCTATCGGGACCCAAATTCACTAATTCAAACCCATTGTGTTTACCGCACTAGTCCTTGGATCAACACTACTGCACACAGCTCAACGTTGGCAAGTATCACATCATACATAGCGATAATAATAAGACTCCATTTATTGATATAACTAAGTATACGATTTTACGACCAACTTACATTATTAAGCCACGTAGGGCTAGACTTGAGAATAAAGAATAAGGCAAATGCAGTGAAAAAGAGAAGACACTGGTGACCCATCAGTTCACCACAGGCGACTGACAACGCTTGGGCCTAGTGACTCGCATTCTCCTGGAACTCCTCCAACAAAGGCAATAACTCCTCAACTATTGATTGGTTGATGTTAGCACTCAACAACTTGTGCACAGAATACAATTCTAATATACTATATGCAAAATTTATTCCAAAGGAATGGCCAACAATGGCTATTTTACAGTAAAGCAGTATTTATGAACAGTTACAATAATAGATTGCAAAGACAGTAAAATAAATATCAATAGTAACTAATTTCAGCTTTTCCAAATGAACCAAGTTTCCAATTCTAAGTCATATTTCCAATCTTCCATATAGCAATCTGCCATCCCATCCAGTTCCATTTTATTAACTAACTCTTGACTGTAATTCCCGAGCTATGCTCCATACCGCATGCACGGCCATTTGAATAGATTTACACTCTGCAGATGTTGTGCACTTTACCCATATGATACAACTATACACCACACAGACGAGTGACTATAATAAAGCTTTTACAATGCTATGCCTTAACCCAGTACTACCCGCTGAGGTTTCAACACTGAAGGGCTAAACCACCACAGCAAGGCCCCCCTCTTCTGCCATGTGAGTTTATCCGTGAACCCGGACCCACACCACCACACTTGCCCCTTGCCACTTACTCCAATCTAAGTGATTACCTCCCCAGTTGATTACCAAGCACCATATGCCATCAACAATTCAACATCGTTACATGACATCCCTTGCCACCACAACTCAATCTCATCATATGACCACATATGACACACAAGTTCATAACATTGTTCTATATTCCATTAGTCAAGATTAAACATTAATGATTTAAGTATATGTGATGATGTGGCATGGCTAAGCAACTAATACGATCTAACCAACTCATGTTGAATTTAGTATTAACCAACTATTGTGAACCAATCTAAGGTGATAATAGATCATGACATACAAATAACAAGGTAAGGTATAGATTAAAAGATATATTAACTAAGTCCCAATTTATTTTAAAACCTTTGGTATACGTGGAATAACATGCAATAAGTAAAACAATATAGTAATTTTTCAAACACAGGGTTAACATGATCAAAGCAGAACTTGCCTTGGCAAAGGTTCTGGTCTTGCTTTGGAACTTGGTTTTGAGTCGACAGATCTTCCTCTGATGCATCGAACAACTCAACGTCTACGCAAATCGAGAGAGAAAACAAAATAAATACCAAAATAGAGAATAAATGAACTTCAAAAATTAAATAAAATTCACCATTAAATATATGTTAATTTTACAAATTTTTAGAAATTTGAAATCAACTCAATCGGAGCTCGTATGAGGGAGAACAGGCTCGAGAAAAATTCAAAAATCCTAAAAATCAGAAAATTAAAAATCAAATAATAAACCGAATTATTTTTATAAAGAAAATTCACATTATTGCATCAGCGTGACGTCATGCTGACGTCAACCCTGACTCGAGCCAACCAGGTCATGACACGTGTCCCTCGGTCCATGGACTCTGTCCATTAGCCTCTTTGGGTTCACGGTGGAATCGGTCCACATGGTTCTATCCCAATGACATACAGGTCCCGCAGACTGCTGAGTCAGAATGTGATTTAGTGCCAACGCTGCCCGCCACGTGAATGCCACGCAAGCGCCACCTCAGCGATATGCCCACATGCCTGACACGTGGCAACGAAGCGTCAAGCCACATCTCCTGACAGTGCGCGCGGCCCTAGGGTCACCGCCGGCGACCGGCAAGACCTCTTACGACTCGCTTACGACCTCGTCTACCTCCTAACGTGAATAGATCCAAAATTTGAGCACTGGTATTACTCAAATGAATACAGGTTATATAAAGAGCAATATCACTAATTTTCCACATGAATTACAGAAAAGTGAACAAATAAATGTAATGCAAACAAAATCATGTGAAAATCTTGCAAATTTATTCACAAAATATTTACCAATATCTATGTTCTAAAAATTTGTTCATGGAATTGGTATGAGACGACTTCGATATTTGCAAGGTTCAGGGGGAGTAAGCTCCTAATCTATAATATGTTAATAATCATCAAATTATATTGCACTCTTTTCCTTTATGAGTTTTTCCAATATAGTTTTCTCATATAAGGTTTTTAATGAGGTAATATAAATACAAGTATACATATATATGCCATATTATTTTTCTCATGTTATTTTTCCCTTTGGGTTTTACATAAGTTTTTCAATGACATATTATTATCATGCGATTATTCCTCATATTTTTCACAGGTTTTTAGAGGAACTTACAAGATATATACAAGTGAAGAAATTGATCAAGGTAAAGTGTTACGCAATTAATGATGTGATCAATCTTGTATAACTGCAATTAGCAGTTGTTAATTACCAAAAGGTGCCTATTCGGAGAAATGTCTTCTCCCGGACAGGCACTCTAATCTTGTATATTTATATGTATATGTACATGCATGCGATCAAACACTAACGAGGAAGAAGAATCATTAACAAACTCTTAATTCTCTGTCTCTCAATTCTCCACATCAAAACAAAAAGTTTAAATGGTAGGCATGACATTGAAAAGGAACTCATGCTTTTGACCAATATCATCTAAATACAAACTGAATATACAGCAAGACGTATAAACATACTGCAAAGGTTTATAACTGTGCAAGCTGAATGTTCCAGCACCAGTGTGTACTCTGTGCACACTAGCACTAAATATCTTCAGTGTTTATGTTCCCTTCTATGACCTCGATGCAAGATCCAGCAGAGGTTTATAACTGTGCAAGCTGTATGTTCCAGCACCAGTGTGTTCTCTGTGCACACTAGCACTAAATATCTTCAGTGTTTATGTTCCCTTCTATGACCTCGATGCAAGATCCAACAGACTTACCAGAAGACATTGCCTCTGCACGCTGTGATCTACCTTTTTCATGGCGGCGCAGTATTAGAACAGTGTTCAGCACAGCCCATCTGACCTGTGAATCAGCTTTCTTCTGGGTGAAACCCAGGCTCTTGAGCAATCCATCCAACTGTTAGTGCAAAAAAGAGGCCCAGAAACAAATGGTTACAGCCTTACAGGATGTCTTTCAAGTTCAATATAAGTAACTCATGCTTACCTTGTTAATGTCAGCTAGTCCTCCTTCAGCATATCCATACAAAAGATACTCTGTTGCTACTCCAGCCAGTGCAATGCACGAGAATTTGTTCAGCATCTGCCATTAGATCCAATTTACAGTCAAAGGTCAAATCACACATATTGATGACAATGACAAAACAACCAACATTTAACACGATCACTAATACTTTGGACAATGTGGTATAATCTTTAGATTTCTTTCACTCTTCACTGAAGCAGCAGTTCATGTTGAAGCAACAATTGTGCCGATTCCAGCATATGAACATTATGAAGTAAAATGACAGAAACTCCAGTTCAAAGTACATGGAAGCAGGGAGCTCAAAAAGCCTGGATGATGAACGATTGATCTAGAGTGTTTTGCATGGGGATTACAGGTTGGCCTGACGTTTGCTTGAGTCAATAAGGACCATCTCATTCCCATGTTTTTAACTATTTTTAATAATCCAACACTACATTGAAATGACGAATTTGTTTTTTAAATAATATATATTTAATGAAAAATTACAGAAATAATATGCCGAAAAAATGACAAATTTGCACATCTGTCGAACATCTAATGTGCGATAAACTCTTTGTCGCAATTCCAAATTGCGATAGGGTCTCTGTCGTAATTTGGAATTGCTACATAAACTCTGTCGTAATTTAGAAACATATTGTATCTCGCTCAACGGTTAGCGACAGGCTCTCTATCGCAATTCCAAATTGCGATAGAGACCTGTCGCAAATTGGATGTGCAACATATGTGTATAACTGTCATTTTTATTTTTGGCATATTATTTCTGTAATTTTTTATTAAATATATATTATTTTTAAAAAATTCTTGAAATGACACCTCTTTACATTTTAAATTCGCTGAAGATCTATTATCAGCGTATCTTCTGTGGAAGATCTGAGTTCTGAGACCGATCGACAATTGACAGATCTTGAAGCAAAATGAACCACACCATATATTGTTCTACGTGCTTTGTACTAAAGAAAGATTGTTAGGAAGCCTCACCATGGCAGATAGCTTGCCAGTGTTGATCTGGAAATAAAAGATACACCATTAGGCTAGCACATATAAAAATAACTTTCTTGTTGAAAAACATATAGAACAAAACTTAAAAACATAATAAGTACCGTACAAAAAGTTCTCAGAGCAAAATAGAAAGAATATCCTATATCACATATTTCTCTCCCCTATATTATTGGCCACAAACCAAGCATTCTCATTGAGCACATCATCAACAAATTACAAGTCTTTTGGTCATAATATAAAGAAACTACAGCCTTGGATGCTACACATTGAATGCCTGGCTCCCCTGCCATCCAACGATTCAGTTACCAAATGCTCGGACACGACTGTTAGCTGCCCAGCCGCACATACTCCCATCAGAAAAAAGAAACAGATGGAAAGCCCCACAGTCGCTGATTGCAACTTCCACACCCCCAAGCCCCACATTAGAGAACTGAGATAGGGAACCCCACATCCCCAAGCCCAATGCTGCCGTCGGCCAACACAATTAGTTGGCAATGAAATTCTTCCAAAGCCATTGTCACGTCCTTCTGTATCTTTAAAGTTGTGATGATATCGCTGAGGATTCCGTCTCAGATGTGCGACTCTGCCTAGATCATGAGTGATGGATCACTGGAGCTGGACCTGCCACCGGCAGCAAAGATGTTGTCCTCTTTGTTCATTCCAATTATGGTACCCAATGTTGATTCCCATCATAACGGAGCAGTACATTGAACTATGTTGATAAGATGCAAACCAAAGGGCAGGGGTAGAAGTCAGAATGAGAGCAAGAAACTCTTTTTTGTAGGTCGTAGTTCTACATAATAACCATGAAGGTAATGACCTTTTCTGTCATCCTTAAATGGTTTTAAATATCTGACTAGCGTTTTGTTTTCATTTTTTACAGCTGGGACTCTTGGAATGGATTGTGCACTTGAGCAGTACATTGATATTATTATGTTACTGTGATAATATTAATAAAAAATATACATGGTTTCTTTCTTTTACATGATTGAATGATCGTTGAAGAGGTTAACAAGCTTGCACTATGTTACAAGCTAGCTCGGATTGAGCGCGCTCGTAAGCTCGGGTTCCGGGTCGGCAACCGAAACGCAAGCTGCTCGACGAGGATCTTGTCGGCGCAGCCCGCGCCTTGGATAGTTTGGCTGTTGTCGGAGCCACCGCCTAGAGATAAGTTTACGGCAAATCAAGCTTGCCCTTTTCTTATTGCTTTCGTCTACTTATACCCAAATACAATGCATGCTGGCCACAGGCGGCTAACAACTCACGCAAAATCTCCTAACAAACTCCTGAGAAATAGAATCACATCCTCCCTTTATTCTAGTCTATCGGCTAACTACTGCATGCTACTGTTCCCACGTGCATGGATTCTCTGGCGGCTTGTTGGGCTCCGTCTCCTATGTCGCGTGATGGGCCGTAGAAGTACGACGAGTGCGTATGTATACACGGTCGTATACCGGCGCAGCTGTAACATGACTCCCCCCTGGAAATCCAGCTTGTCCTCAAGCGGACAATCGGGGAACGAACGCCGCAGGAGGATGGCATCCATCCAGGTAGCTTCATCGGCTGATTCGCCCGACCAGTGCACAAGAAATTGCCGAGGGCCATTGACGAACCGCTGAGCAAGAAGGCGATGAGGCTCTGGCTGTGGCGGTGCTGCTGTGGGGATGACGTCGGGTGGAAGAGCCCCCGGGTCTTGACGGACGAGCTCAAGCCACTGAGCTCGGGTGACTTCCTGAGGATGAGAGATGGCAGCGCAGTGGGGATCGCCGTCCTGCTCTTGGTGTGCACGGGACAGGGCATCAGCCGCGACATTGTGACGGCCCGGCTTGTATTCACTCTGGAAGTCAAAACCCATGAGTTTACTGAGCCAGTGCTGTTGAGGCGGAGTAACTAGCGCCTGGTCCTTCACTGTGAGTTGCATAGTAGTGGCCTTCGGGGCTCGCTGCATACCCTGGAGACGGACCCTTGAACCAGCACGACTGAACTCCATGGAGAGCGCTGAAAAATTCCAATTGATATCACCTAGTGTGCTGAGCCACTGCACCCCCAATATAATGTCAAAAGTAACAATGGGAAGTATCAGGAATTGCGCTGTGAAATTCTGCCCTTGAATCACAAAATTGGCCATTACGGTTCCTAAGCATGGCAGATAGGAGCCGCCGGCCACCCGCACTCGCAGCTGCTCGTCGGTGACGACCTTCCAGCCATTATGCTGTGCCGCGTAAGTACTCACGAAGTTGTGGGTACTTCCACTGTCGATGAGGCCCAGCCAACAACGATCTGCTACACGTACCTTGAGCTGCATGGTGCTGCCATGCTTTGGTCCCAGGACTGCTAGCATGGATAAAGAGGCTTCTCCATTTACTTCTGCCGGCGGTTCCTCCTGTTCTTCCTCGGAGTCCACAACTTCCAGATGGAATAAGCGTTTGCAGCGGTGGCCTCGAGTATATGTCTCATCGCAATTGTAGCAAAGCCCTTTTGCGGCGCTTCGGCTTCGTGATCGGCGATAAGAAGTAGCCGGCTCGGGCAAGCGATGTTCTTTGCCTTGTGTGCTAGCTGCTGCCATTGATGGTCGGCTTCCCTCAGAACCAGCAGCGCCGGCGAGCGTTGATCCCTTGCCATACACGGGAGTGGTGCTCGCGCTACGCCCCATTGTGGCGCCGCCGGTACTGGAGCTCAGCGTGTTGCTCATATACCCCGTCCGGATGGCGAGGCGCCGCGCTCTTGGTAGGCATCTTTGCGAATAAAGCTTCGCGTCCCACCAAACCAGACATGCCTCCGTAACCGGTGATCGAGCCGCCTTGCGCGCCTCCGCCTCTCGCGCAAACGCGATGGCCTCGGCGAGATCCCTGGGTCGCTCGCGTCGGATGTCCATGCCCAGCGCCACGGACAACCCAGCGACAAACATGTCGATCTGATCCATACGCTTCATGCGTGGAGCGCGGGCCAAGAGTCTCTGGAACTCACGCGCGTAGTCATCCACCAGGCTGCCACCCTGCTTGAGGTTCACCAGATCGCCCAATGGCCCGACCGTGGATTGGCGAGTGAAACGCTGGGCAAAGGCTTCCGAAAAATCTTCCCAAGCGATCCAAAGTTCCACCTGCTGCCAGTTATCTAGAACTTCTTGTGCCTCCCCCGTCAGATGGAGACCGGCGATCTCAACATACTCTTCTTCGGGAATACGATGCACCCGGAAGAATCTCTCACACCGCCTTAGCCATCTCAAGGGATCATCCTGACCATCATAGTCCGGAAGATCGAACCGCGGTGGGCGAGGCGTCCACCTTCGGTGCCCTTCCTCCTCGTCACGATCGAACTCTCGCCGACGGCCCAGCGTAGGCCTATCTCGCGCCCTTGCCTGAAGATCTCGGCTGGGTGCTGCGCTGCTCTTCTGGGACGGTCCTCCTTCGCAGCCCTCTCCGGCCGCAATGGGTAGCTTCCCCTGTGCCTCCGGTTCAGTGGAGACCCGAGCCTTCCCCTTCAGCAACTGCATCATCTCCGCCAGCATGGTCTTCATCTCCTTCATCTCAGTTTCCAGGATCGTCACTTGGTCCTCAACTGGAGTAGCCATCGCCCTAGAATCGTTTAGCTCTGATACCAAATTGTTACAAGCTAGCTCGGATTGAGCGCGCTCGTAAGCTCGGGTTCCGGGTTGGCAACCGGAACGCAAGCTGCTCGACGAGGATCTTGTTGGCGCAGCCCGCGCCTTGGATAGTTTGGCTGTTGTCGGAGCCACCGCCTAGAGATAAGTTTACGGCAAATCAAGCTTGCCCTTTTCTTATTGCTTTCGTCTACTTATACCCAAATACAATGCATGCTGGCCACAGGCGGCTAACAACTCACGCAAAATCTCCTAACAAACTCCAGAGAAATAGAATCACATCCTCCCTTTATTCTAGTCTATCGGCTAACTACTGCATGCTACTGTTCCCGCATGCATGGATTCTCCGGCGGCTTGTTGGGCTCCGTCTCCTATGTCACGTGATGGGCCGTAGAATTACGACGAGTGCGTACGTATACGTGGTCGTATACCGGCGTGGCCGTAACACACTACCTAGTCTTTTAAACAGTTTGAATTTAACAAGTTAGCACACTGTCAATTTTTTCAAACTGAATTTAGTAAGGATTATTTGCCAACTTATAGATATTGTACAATAAATAGTAACTACCAATTTTTAACGAATCCCCACTAAATCAATGATGGATTGCTGCCTAATCACCAAGGAAGTTTTGGGGATGGATTACTGAACATGGTTTGTTCAATTGAAAATGTGGACCTCATGCTAGAAATTTATCTGTAGAGTCTTGGAGTTTCAAGGCCAAACTACATCAGGCAAAGGGAAAAAACAGGCATAAACTTTGGGATTAGAAAGGAAAATAGGTCACAGCTACATAAGACAAAAGGAAAGCAAGGCAAAGTGACTAACTACACATGTCAGTATTATCTAAAGTCTGTTTTTCGTAGTTCTAATTTGTAAGTGTTAACCTATAAGCTGACCATGTAACATGCTTTCTATAAAGTGAGGGTTACTGCGAATGAGAATTTCACTTAGCAACCCCTGAAATCATTTGTGAGCCAACCAGTCCTGTATGTGGCTTTAAATATGCATCATTTGTTGGAAAACATTCCTTCATGCGGTATTAGACATGAGATAAATCCTTTGCCTTATATCTTCTTACTGCTCACTTTGTAAAAAGAAAAATTTACAACGAATAGAGATAAATTATTAGAAAGGTTCTGCCTAGAAAATATATTAGGGGCTGTTTGGTTGCCTTCTCATCTTAGCCTGGCTCGTACGAGTCAGCCAGGCTGGTGAGAGCCAGATTGCGTAGATGCAAAGAGATGGTGTTTGGTTGAGTGCATGAGTTGAGCCAGGCTATGAGAAGAATGGGGAGAATGTGTTTGGTTGACTATTTATGTGCCTCCCCATGCCTTGCATGCACCCTAGCTTGCATCCCACCAGCCAGGCCCACAGGAAACAACCAAAATCTACGTTTCCCCACAGCCTGGCGAGGCGGATGCAATTGCATCTCGGGGGACAGGCTCCACCTCTCATGCAGCCAACCAAACAAGTGTCTTTTGTATCTGTAGATGCAATTCTCTTTAGATGCAGCCAACCAAACAGCCTCTAAATGAAGGCTGCCTGCAATAGCTAGGCATTAAAATGTATATTGGCAAAGAATATATAACTAAGGACCTGTTTGGGGGAGCTTTAGCTTTTCTGAAAAGCTACTTTTTAACTTTCTAAACTGAAAAGCGGCTGTAGGTTTTTATAAGAGGCCGTTTAATAAATAGCTAATTTTCCTCAGCAATAAACTACAAAAGCAGGACCAACCCAACTTTCAACTTTTGACTTTTGTTAGTTATATATAACTTTTGGCTTATGTCAAAATCTACTTAAAAGTTGAACTGTTTGGGGAAGCTTACTAGCTTTTTAGAAGTTGATGCTTGCTTTAAACCCCTCCAAACAGGGCCTAATTTCCTTCATGCAATGTTGCTAATTTTCAGTCAACTCTCCGTTAAAGAGGCACAGCAACACACGGGAGGTACTCCCAGTTAGCTTCAAATTTTAAAGCATAATAGTTGCACGGTGTTGCACAATAATTTTTATTAGAAGTCAATACTTTTGTTTTCTTTTTTGCAAAATCATTGGGTGGTAACAAGATATGTTTCATTGATAATGTCCATCCATTTACCCATGTTTACTAGAATTGTGCCAGAAAATTGCAAAAACAAAAAGGCAAGAGAATGGTGATAGCTACAGGATTACAGGACTGCAGGTTACTATTAATACTAGATCTCTGCTTTCAGCCTTTGACCAATCTGATTATGCTTAAAAACTAAACTTTTGCTTATTGCAAAGCACATCCACAAGATACTAGCCAACAGATGGGTTGTATTACACGAAAGCCCTTGTCCAGAGTAATATCAACGGTGAGCAGCAAGATGTTGCATGCCACCAAAACAAATAGTTAGTAAACTCAATGGATCAAAAATTGTGCCTTGCATACTTTTCAACACTATAAGGGAGAATAGGTGTATTTGATATGTGGACCTTCAATGTACAATTTTCCAAACTAATAAATTTTGGAAGGTTCAACATTCAGATGGCAATCAATAGAAGTTTGTTGTGTGTTGATGAAGAATAATAATACTTCAAAGATCACAATTTTCAAAATATTTAAGGCAGTAAAAAAATGTAGAGGTGATAAAAAAACTAACCTCTTGGAGGAACTCAAAGTCCACAAAAGCTGTCCGGGCTTGCACATTCAGTGATCCTTGTTTGATAAATGTATCTAAGCTTGTGATAGTGTATCCCTTGGGAAGCACCCCAAGCAAGTATGCTATCAAGAAGTGACCAGCTTCGTGCTTCACATTTTTCATATATAGGATATTAGTTTCTTAGATTTTAGACTATGTAAATTGCAAAATAAATGTTTTACAAAAGTGATGAGGCAAACAGTTTGCTCAAGGAAATTAAATTGGCATTTTGTAGCCAGGTTTGAAGATAGAAAATACAACAGCTGTATGTACGATAAGAAACAAATGATTTGGTGGCTTCCTACTTTATCTGATCCTATTTTAACTTCATATAAGTTTTATTTGGGATCAACTTCATACTAGTTTTAGATTTGCCAGCAAAGCCATGCTTTTTTTTCCAAGAGAAGATCACTGGCTAAGTTGAACTGTCGGAAAACTAGATTAAAGACAAAACCAGCACCATCAGTTTATACGAAACTATACTAAAGACTGATAGGAAAAATTATCAGCTGAAGCAAATATATAAGTGTCCTAACAAAATCATTATTTTCTCGGAACCACGCTTGCCAAATTTAAACAACCATCATGTCACTTTGGCGTATTCATGTAAAATAGCACACAAACATGCTTGAGGCACCCATTGTTCAGACATCAAGGGCACATAATTGACAATGCTAAACTACGCTATTCATTGATTGACTTAAAATTGTAGCTGCATTGCAACAAAGGCACAAGGTGCTTAAATATTAACATTTTATCATCCATCAACTTTGGTAGAAGACAATATCCGAGAGTGTTAAAATTCAAAGAGCTCAGATCCTGAAAAACAACAAGGATGGCATACACACCTGAATAACTCTGTTATGGTACTTCTGGCTGAGATTGTGACCAATTGTGTCGAGAACCAAGTTTCTCACTCCTCCACTGAAATATACCTAGAAAGCTGTAGATGCGTAAGCTCAAGAAATAGAGGGCATCTCAAGGTCATGACTTCAGACAAATGATATCATAAAGTCGGTAAATAACACAGACCAGTTTTTATCATTACTTTACATAGAAACTTTTTCAAGTGATCCTGAAAAACAGCTCAATGGCTGCAAGGATGAATGCAATGAGCTGAATCAGCAACTACAATTAGCTCCAAAACTAAACATACTACGCAGCTAATATGTGTATGCATGCAGAGTTATACAATTGGTTGGTTAGAGATTGCATAAAAGCTCAAGCTAATTGGTACCAAAGAAGCACATAACAGGATGAATGGGAATATCTATTCACAATCTCAAATGATTGAATATTCATCATGGAATTAATAATAACGAGTTGCACTGTTAAATGACAATAAAGAAATTAATAATAAAGAGCTATATCTTTACTGTTAACAACTGCAAGAACATGTCCTCAAAGCATATGCATGGCTCAGGAATTTGCTGTTAATTGACAAAAGTATGATGACAGTGGTAGATCAACAGCCAATCAGCCACAAGACATGTAATAGATGATCTACAAGGCCATGTAGTCAAGTAAAAAACTCACCAAATCAACAGACCACAGAGATAGTAGACCTAAAAAGAGAAACAGAACTTGGAGTTGAGAAAGCTCAAATGCAGCTAATATAGAGAGCCCTCCGAGAACTGCAGCAATTTGGAGGTTTCTCTCAATTGATCCCAAAGTCAGATCCACGGGAGATAGAAAAGTAGAAGTATCAATCACATTTAGCTTAAGCTCATTTAATTTATAAAGTCTTTGAGGCACCTAAAAGAGAATTCAGTAGAAAAGAGATATTAGTATAATAGATCATATTCTAGAAAAAGGAAAAGGTAAAGCTTCACTTTCTTCCTCATCAAACATATAGCACAAATTAACAAGAGGTTCTCTTAGTAAGAAAAAAACAAAGTTGCATTGTTTGCTTGTCAAATATGTGGTACTAAACAACAGTAATACTTGTTTCCATGTAAAGTATTTTGGATAAAACCCTTAATATAGAAATATTTGCAATTGCCTCTCATGCAAAGCTGGAGATAATTTCGAGCATTGGACTGGACAGACGATAGCATGAAAGTGAACTCAGCTTATATTTGCTTAGGTTATTCACATAATCACATTGACTCCCACAGATATAAAACAGAAATTTAATATTTGGAACTCAAAACTTGTAAATGTGCCAACTAAAATGGTCCTCAATAACACCTGTAGAAAAGTGCTTTCACTGTCTTTGAGGTGAGTAACAAAGATGCTAACAAATGAGGACGAAAATTTTACTAGAAGCCCTTAATTATATGGGATTGCCTATTGATATCTCAGTTTTTTTCCTAAAAATTGGTTGCATGTTGGAATCTTGGGATCCAGATCTAATGGGTTCCTCTCCCTCCCTCTACCATTAAATTTTCCTCTCCCTCCCCTCACCACCGAAACCCTAGCTGCCACCAAATATTGCTTGTGCCCCAGCCCCAGCTCAAACCTTTGCCCTGTATGCCCTTCTGCGCTCCTCTTATCCCGCCGCCACACTGCTCCTCTCAAGCCATTGCAGCACTGCTCCTCCAATGCTGCTACTGCCTCTAGCATAGGTGAAAAAGGCTATCATCACCTCCGATGCTGAAGACAACTAAAAAAATCCAAATCTATGGAGCGCAGAGGGGGACCATTGGCATCAGTGACGAATTTGCCAGAGCTGTAAACAGAGGCGTCAACATTGCTGAAGCTGGCTTTGCCAGAGCCAGTAGTGCTGGAGGCTTTGCCAGAGCCAGTAGTGCTGGAGGAAGAGGGGTCCAGCATCACTCCGCACTGGCTTCGCTGGAGTTCGCCGGAGCCCAAGATGAAGGGGGAGCCGGTGCACGGATCAATCAGCACATCCAAAGGTTAGATATTTGACTGAAATCAGAAACATTTTTTCATTGAATGTTGTATAGCAATTCTGTAACTAAATTTAGTCACCACTATTATCAAATCAAGACAATATCCCTGTTGTTTTACAACCATTACGGTGTGTTCGGCAACAATTGGGGAGGGGAATGGGAGTTTAGAGCCTAGAGGATAGAGTTTGTGGTGGGATTGGGCATGGAAGATTCCAGTTTTAGTCTCAAATCTTTGGTTTGGCAAGAGGGATGGAGAACTATAAGGAATTAATCTGTAACTAACCAAACAGGCTTATATTTTGAGTTTTCCTTCTTTTGTTTCAACTCACTGGTGATTCTCAAGCATGCAGCGGATCACTATGTCTAGCAAAAATGTGCATAACTTAAACTAAACATGTCCCATAGAATTCAGATCGGTCTCTGAACAAATCAGAGCATCTCACCGGACCCTCTCTGCATCTTTGCCAAATCAATTTAAATGCATGGAAATACTCTAATTCAGAGGCGAACGCGAATAATTGCAGCATCACTCCTAATAATCACAAAATAAAATAGCACACCCTAGAAAGAAAAAAGAACACATTGGTCGAATCAAGAACCCAAGATAATATGCAGCAGCAAGAAAACAACCTGCCTCGCCGCGCCAAAGCACCGGAGCCCGCCATCCTCCCCCTGCGAGCCGCGCACGAGGGACAGCGCGGCCTCGTCGTTCCCCTTGCGCAGCTCCTCGTCCACCTGCTCCAGAACCCTCAGCCGCGCGACCGACTCGGAGGACGTGTTCGCGGCGCGAGCAGGCGGCAGCCGCAGTCTGACGGTGGCGGCGGGGTGCAGCAGGCTGAAGCAGCAACAGGGCGCTCCTCCAGGTCTCATCTTCCACGTGGAGTACAACAGAAAGACTGGTACAGAACAACACAGGCGGCGAAGGCGAAGATTATCCAAAACTTGGGAGTGACAGAGGAACACACATGCGCTGATGCGCACTCTGAGGGCCTGTTTGTTTCAAATTTTGAATTCTCAAAAGCGATTACGGATTGTGGTTATAGAAGTTCGATTCTCCAAAAGCTAAAATTCAAGCATATGAAGTGGATTGTGGATTCTAGTATATATGGGTGGGGATTTGATTTGTGAGAATCGGATTCTAGAATCAATTTGTTTGTTTGATTACGCTTTTGGGGCGAATCAGAATCGTTTAAAACAAACAGAACTGAAAAGAGACCACAAAGGGCGTCGTCGAACCTGCGTTAAAAAAAATAAAAAAATAAATAAAAAACAACTCTTCTCACAACATAATTTTTAGGAAATTTTTTTATTTTATAAAAAAAACAAGCCGTATTTACATAAATATACAACAATCTCACGTATTTACCGAAATCTCCACCGATTTCGCACTCTCAAAACGCGAAATCTCAATTTCGCACTTTGAAATTGCGAAATCAGTGATTTCGGGTTTTCAAACTGAGAAATTGAGGTATCTCGCATTTTCAAAAATCGAAATCCGGTATTCGCAAATTCAAAACGCGAAATTGAAGTGCCACGTCAGATTTCGCAAAGTGAGGATGCGAAATTGACCGGATCTTCCGGGCCCTGTCGGTGCTTTCGGCGAATTCCAATCGGCTGGGTCCCGCTCGCTTGCATGCAGAGAAAAAGAGTTGGCTGCTTCCCCCTCGCATGCAGAGAAAGCCACTGGTATGTCACACGCGTTGGCAAGCGCACCGTTGCATATCCGGACCCCAGCGATGCTAATCAATTTGTCTTGCTTTTACAGGTACATGCACTCGCAGAGGGAGCTATAAATCGAGCCTCTCGGGTTCGTGAGCTCATTCGAGGAAGGCGGCGGTAAGAGATTTACGAGTTAGTAGCACCTCGCGAGTGGTTAAATAAGTGATGAAAGAGTTTATTTTGCGGAGTGGTGCGGAGTGTTTTGCGTGAAAAAGCGACTATAGCATTGTCTGGCGACTTCTGATCAGTATTTATATTAATTGTAATTAGGTTACAGTTAGAAGAAGAGTTTATATTACAGTTAGCGACATATTGATTTGTTGATGTACTGGCTAGGTAATTTTGTTAGATGTATTAGCGACATAATTTATGTAGTTGTTGTAGCGATTTATTTTTATGTAGTTGTTGTACCGACTTTTTTTGTGTAGTTGTTTTAGCGGCTTATTTTTGTGTAGTTGTTTTAGAAAAATTTTTTGTGTAGTTGTTTTAGCGGTCTAATTTTTTTAGGTGAAATAGCCACATTAATTTATTTATTTGTTATAGCAACTTAGTTTTATGTAGTTGTTTTAGCGACCTAAATTTTGTTTTAGCAACTTAGAAAACAGGAAGCTAAACGGCCTAGACCACCATTGCGAAGGGCAGCATCCGGTTCCTACTTGATTTTAATCACAGAAGTAACATCAATAAGCTCATTTTGGCATAATTTCAATAGAATAACTAGATGTGAAAGCTACATGAAGAACATAAGTTAGATGACGGAACATGGGGAACAAAGAGCTGTTTCCTTTCACTTTTCAGTTAGTTTCAAAACAAATAGAAGGTAGCGACTTATTTTTATGTAGTTGTTGTAGCGAGTTATTTTTATGCAATTGTTGTAGCGACTTATTTTTGTGCAGCTGTTTTAGCGACTTATTTTTGTGTACTTGTTTTAGCGACATAAATTTATTTAATTCACAGAGTGGTTCGTAACTGATAGAAGAGTTTAATTTGTAGGAGTGGTGAGGAGCTGATTTGCGTGAAGAAACGACTATAATATTCTGCGACGACTACAGTACAGGTATTTATATTACTTGTAATTAGGTTACAGTTAGAAGAAGAGTTTATATTACAGTTAGCGATATATTGATTTGTTGTTGTACTGGCTGGGTAATTTTTTTAGATGTATTAGCGACACTAATTTATCTATTTGTTGTAGCGACTTAGTTTTATTTTGTTGTTTTCGCGACACTAATTTTGTGTAGTTGTTTTATAAACTTATTTTTGTGTAGTTGTTTTAGCGGCCTAATTTTTTTAGGTGTAATAGCCACATTAATCAATTTATTTATTTGTTTTAGCGACTTAGTTTTATGTAGCTGTTTTAGCGATGTAAATTTTGTGTAGTTGTTTGTAGTTGTATTAGCGACATTAATTTATCTATTTGTTGTAGCGACTTATTTTTATGTAGTTGTCGTAGTGTCTTATTTTTATGTAGTTGTTGTAGCGACTTATTTTTGTGTAGTTGTTATAGAAACTTATTTTTGTGTAGTTGTTTTAGCGGCCTAATTTTTTTTAGATGTAATAGCCACATTAATTTATTTATTTGTTGTAGCGGCTTAGTTTTATGTAGCTGTTTTAGCGATCTAAATTTTGTGTAGTTATTTGTAGTTGTATTAGCGTCATTAATTTATCTATTTGTTGTAGCGACTTATTTTTATGTAGTTGTCGTAGCGACCTATTTTTATGTAGTTGTTTTGTCTAATGGACTAAAGACAATTACGTACTCATATTTACCGTATAAATTTGCAACAGATGGAAATGTTTGCTAGAATATGTTTCGAGGAACGGCTTTCTTTGCTTTTGCACCAGTAGGCTCGTGACGATCTTGATTGTGAGCACTTAGAGACAAGACTAGGTACTCCAAATAATTTGGCGGACCTTAAAGCACATGTTGTGCGTCTGCTTGAGTCTAGACCCTTGAACCCACAAAGTTCGTCTAGAGGGTCCGTCCACGCTTTGTCCCAACGACTCTGCGGTGGTGTACCTGCTTGTTCTGTTAAGGACTCATGATGCATGGGATCTTTATGTTGGAAGGCGGAGAGGAGAATTTTGAGGTCGGCGTGTGCGTCGACATTTCGCCCGGCGAACTCTGCCGAGGTTTGGGACAAGTAGCCATCCTCCCGAGCTTGCGAAGTGCATGTACCTCATGAGGCACACCAGAGGAGGAAGGACCATTAGGCGCTCGGAAGTCGAGCGTGCGAGGCGAGGTGGATCGCGCTGCAGACGAATGAAGAAGGCGGAGAGCGGGGGCGAGGAAGCGGCGGACCACGGCGACCGGCTCCGTCATAGAGTATTTCCGTGGGATCGGTCACCTTGATCGCCATAGCGGATTACAATACCTTATCCGTGTGGGGTACCAAAGAGAGCGACATCAATCGAGACAGATTCGGGAGCAAGTTGGAGGCCATCCACTTCCTAAACAACTATGCCATTACGACAAGGCGGAGCACAAAGCTTTGAGATCTGGCCGACCGCTTATGAGGTTAGGTGCACGAAGTACCTGCGTGTCCCTTCTTTGTTCGAGTACACAAACCCAAACACGATGAGTTCTTTGTGATCGATGAACCTGAGCTCATCGTGCCGGAGGAGTCGATTAGGAACATGAGCGCCTTGTAGATCACGAGGTTCATAGCGCAACTCTGGTGACCATCGTTGGGAAGGACATAGGGATGACCCTAGTACAATAATCTGAAGTTCACACAAGAACGAGATGGTCATAACGTCTGACCGCGGCTTGGAGGCGAAGCGAAGGCGTGAAGATGCTCTTGGAGGGTTCAAGAGTCCTTTAACTATGCCCTAGATTGTTACAAAAGATTGCAATGACAAACCCGGGGCCTTGATTTGCAATGGGCGATGAGCGATCTGGCTCGAGCGGGTTGTACACCTCGGCTCAACGATATCTGCTTGGTTGTTTTGGTCTTTTGGACAATGCATCGAAGCTTTCAAACATTGCAGGCCAGTTATATGTGTAGATGACACCTTTCTAAGTGGGAAGTTCCGTGGGACACTACTATGACCACGGCGGTGATGCTGCAAAACAGATCGTCCCCACTTGCCTTTGCCCTCGTTGAGAGTGAGAACAACGATAGTGGTTGTGGTTCCTTAGTCGCTAAAGAGTAAGGTAGTGGGTCTGAGGAAGCGGGTTTGTGTAATCTCGGACCGTAATAAGGGCCTTTCACACGTGTGTCGTGCCCGAATTCTCACGGTTCGGACACTCAGGTATTCATGCTAGTCGAGGATCACGCTAGTACACAGGATAAGCAGGTTGAAGTACCACAATCATACAATGAAATAAATAATAAGTACTTCAAGCATTAATAGTAACGAGTTACATGGCCTTATGGCCACCTTACAATACTTCAGCGAGCGATAAATATCATCGATATCAAGTTCATTCAATGGAAGCAAAATGCGATAAGCGGGACCCTTCTTAACCACGAGCTCTTGAGTGCGGCCCAACCCTTAGTCCTCCGGCCTTCAATGAACTCCTCCTCCCAAGTGATGCGGCTTCATCTTACGAGGTTTTTGTCGATGCAAGGGTGAGTATACAACATACTCAACAAGTCATGCACAATGCAGATCTATTACTACATGCATGGCTTATTCCAAAGAAAAGGCTTAATTGGTTATTTTGCATAAGCGGCATTTCTTTTAATCGGGTAATCCTATTAGATTAAAAGCGATAAAATCGATATTATTAATAACTAATTTTTCAATTCTTTCTCAAGAGTTTTGGCACACGACCTAATTTCATTCATCGTTTACGCACCTGACCACCCATTCCACCTCTTTTATTTTTAAAATCTAACCCTTATTTGTAATCACCGAGCAATGTCCAATACTGCGGACACGGCTATTGAATAGATTCACACACACACTCTGCGGTCAGTACACTTTACCCACGAGGATCGATCGTTCACCACCTGAGCGATTGATTGTAACAAAGTCTTTGAGAGACTAACACTTAGCGATGATCCTCTCGATGTGCCTTCCTAACACTTCCCACACAGAGCCAAAGTTTAGAACGAGCACATACCGTTAGATGGGTACCAAGCAAGACACAGTGCGCTCCCCGTCTGATTACATTTTTGGTGTAATCACACCCCGAGTATCAAAGGAAAGATATTAGAAACCTACTTAACTAGGTCCGTCCCATTCCGGACAAGTGGTTGTACACTTAACTCAGCTCAAAGGCTCGCAAGGTTAAGTCCTTAATTGTCCCGCAAGACAACCATTTTATACATCTCGGCACCTGCCTTCACAATCTTTTCATACATCCCATTGCCACACAGGCCCACAGCGAAGCCTTCTTGCCACTTGCCCTGTTCAAATCATTTTCCCACCCCACTTTATACTTAAGCAACACATGCCATTTTCCACATCATTTCATGAATAGCACCACAGGTCACTATCGGTTCAATTCATGACATCATCGCATTTTCAAAATCGTTCCATAATGTTTAGTCAATATTCATTTGATATTTGAAAGTCATTCCACGCATACAAGCGAAGGCTAAGCGACTAATCACGGTCTAGCCTCCGTGTTGGCATCATATTAGCATCCAACATATTTAAGCATCTTAGGGTGGACAAGGTTTGGGGCATATAAACATTTATAATCAAGGTGGCATAACAAGTTTGGCTTTTAACTACCATTTCCCAATTTAATCAATAGTGGTTGTACTTAACATAGCATGCAATATGGAAATCAAAATATACTTTTAAAATCTAGGGGCAACATGGTCAAAGCACGACTTGCCTTCGAAGAGGAGTTGGTTCTGGTCGAGGTTCTGCGACGGGTCTTCAAATTCTCCCTCGGCGAAACCCGGCGACTCGGAGTCTACTCGGCACAAGCAATCACACAATAATTACACTATCCAGACAGCAAGATAAATTCTAAAAATAAAATAAAAATCATCAATAAATAGCTCACATTTTTACAAATTTTTGGGCACTGGAATCACTCAAATCCGAGTTAAAATGCAAAAGTTATAGCATTTCTAAGTTTGCTGAAATTCAAATAAATAATAACCGAATTATTCTATTTACTTTCCTACTGCAAATCCGGATTATATCTCTCGGCGACACGATGTCGGCACCAGGCCTCCACGTCACCCTCGACCCTCGACAGGGGTGGGTGGGATGACGTCCGCCGACGTCGGCCTGGCGGCGGTCCACCCATCGGCGTGTGGGCGGTGAGCAGTGCTTTGGACCAACCAGAGGTCGACACGCGGCGAAGAATCATCGACCACGTATGCACAAATCTTTCGGCCGTTGGATTTGAATCAGCGGTCGGCCTTAACCGGCGGTGCCTTTGCTACAAAGCCTCGTGGCCTCATCGAGCCGAGCATCCAAGCATCGGCGGCCATTTTCAGCGCAGCGGCTACGGCGGCGTGGACACCACGATCGCGGTCGGATGAAGATCCAGCGGCGCAACCATACCGAAAGCGATTCACTATACATACAAGCGTGGCTCTGCGAACCTTCGATCAAGATCCTACGGACGAGATCTAATCCTACCTTTTGGTCGTGATTCAAATAAGCGACTCGTGGCCTCACCTCGGCGTCCGATGAAGATCGGCGAGGCTGCTTGGCTCGCGAGAGTTGAAGAAGAAGTGGTGGTGTGGTGCGGACTTGGAGAAGAAGGTGATGGCGCAGGCGTCTCGATGCTTCTCCGGTCGAAAGAGGTGGCGCAGTGACGCAGCTCGACACGGGGACTTGGTGAGGTCTCGGCGGCGGGAACGACGAACGGCGGCGGAACGGCGAAGAACCAAGCGCAAGGAATGGCAACTTCGGCGAGCTCAAGCGCTCACTACGGGCACGAGAGGGCGAGAGAGGGCAAAGCGGCGGAAGGAAGTCACGCGTGTGGCGGGTATTTCTTCTACGGGACGAGCCTTGGAACTCGCGCAAAATCCTCGACACGATCCGCGGTAGCTAACGGCGATGGTATGACGACATCGCCTCGTCCGAGTCGTCCGGTCATCGGCCGTCCGTCGAGAATCAGCGGCCAGATCAAATCGTCGAAAGCAGTGTCGGCGCGACAGTTAGATCGAAGATCAATGGCGGCGAGCGACAACGACGATTAGGGTTTCGGCGCCCGACCACGATGTTGGGCCTACCAACATCAGCCAAGGATTTTCGGTTTTCGCAATAAAAATAAATCCAACAATTCAAAGCATTTATTTGGGGCACTAAAATACCGAAAAATTCTAGAAAAATTCTAGAAAATATTTGAGCATTTTGAGCCTAAATAAAATATTAGTTTTAATTTTTGATAATTATAGTTTCGGTATTAATTAATCAAGAGAGGAAGGGTTTAAATAAATGTTTATTAATTTCAATAAATCCCCAAAAATTAGATAAATTCCATTAAATGCAATTATATGCAATTAAAGGTTGATCAATTTATAAAAATTCAAATAACTCCAAAATTTAAAAATTGGACCAAAATTCGGGATGTTACAAACCTACCCCCCTTAAGAATCTAGTCCCGAGATTCGAGGCTTAACTATAGAATAGGTTTGGGAATTCCTTTTTGAGATCTTCTTCTCGTTCCCGGTGGCTTCACTTTACGTGTGGTTGCTCCTTGAACTCTGCGAAAACAGGTTGTCTTGTTTCTTGTTTTCCGATCCATTGTATCCGAATTTTTATCGGTTGCTCCTTGTAAGTCAAGTCTTCACGTAGTTCAACTTCTTCCAATAGCGTTTGCTCTTGAGGCACTCGGAGACACTTCTTGAGTTGCGATACATGAAAAACATTGTGCACTCTGCTAGTATTGCGGTAACTCCAATTGGTGGCGACTTAGCCCTTCGACTTATGATCTTAAATGGTCCTACATATCTTGGCGCAAGTTTACCCTTTTTGTGAAACCTCTGGACTCCCTTAAGCGGCGTAACTCGAGATACACGTAATCCTCGGTTCAAAACTCAAATCTCTCTGGCGGTTGTCGGCGTAGCTCTTCTGTCTTGATGTGCAATCTTTAACCTTTCTCGATCGGTGCTATTTGCTCTTGACTTCTTGAAGTATATCCGGTCCAAGACACGACGCTCTCGGTCTCATTCAATTTAGCGGCGTCCTACAAGGTCGACCATACAATGCTTGAAGGTGACATCGAAGACTAACACGATAGTTTGTTGTTGTAACTAAACTCGCATATGGCAAACATTTATCCCAAGTTGATGTATATGCTAGCATACGTGCTCTTAACATATCTTCTAATATCTGGTTGACTCTTCGATCGCCCATCTATCTGCGGGTGATATCTTTGTCTTGAAGTTCAAGCGGTGCCCATGGTCAGTATGCAATTTATCCCAAAACCTTGAGGTAAATTGGGTACCTCTATCCGATACTATTTTCTTGACACTCCATGTAAGCAAGCGATCCTTGCCATGTATAGCTCGGCTAACTTATCTCTGAATAGGTTGTCTTTACCGGTATGAAATCTGCGACCTTAGTCAATCGATCCACGATGACCCATATGGAGTCATAACCTCCTTGCGTCCTTGGTAATCCGTAATGAAATCCATTCGATTTCTTCCCATTTCCACTCTGGTATTTTTAGTGGGCTGCGGCGATCCTGCTTGGTCTCGATGCATAGCTTTGACTCGTTGGCATACATCACCGCGATTACGTGTTCAACAACCTCTCTCTTCATATTCGCCACGAACTGTTCTTTTAAATCTTGATACATTTTGCACTCCTGGGTGAATCGAATACTTGGAGTCATGAGCTTCCTCAATATTAATTGCTTTAATTCCTTTTTGTTGGGTACACAAATCGTTCCTTCATCCATAGCGTCCCATGTTAAGTCGACTTAAAGTCTTTTGCTTGGCCTTCCTCCATCTTGGCCTTGATCCGCTTGACCTTCTCATCATCCTTGACCTTCTCTAATCGATCTTCCAAGATAGGCTTTACTTCTAATCGACTCTGAATCCTTAGGAACAACTTCCAATTTCAATCTCTGAAGATCCTTGCAGCTTCTCCTGGCTTTCTTCCACTTCGGTGAGACCATGACCTTTCAGGCTCGGGGCATCGGCCACTACATTAGCCTTGCACGGATGATAATGAATACCCATGTTGTAATCCTTGATCAGCTCTAACCACCTCCTTTGTCTCATGTTTAGGTCGATTGGGTGAAAATGTATTTAAGACTTTTATAGTGCATATACACCTCACACCTATTACCAATAAGATAGTGGCGCCATATCTTGAGGCATGCACTACATTGCTAACTCTAAATCGTCGTCGGGTAATTCCTTCATGTGGCCTTAATTGCCTTGATGCATAGGCTACTACCTTTCCATTTGCATTAACACACATCAGAAGTCCTTGGCGTGATGCATCACGATGAATATCGAAACTCGATGCACATCTGGTTGCACTAACTGCTTGGTCTTGATGTCGATCTTTTCTTCAATTCTTGGAAACTCTTCTCACAATCCGGTGTCCAAACAAATTTCTTCTCTTTCTTTAACAATTGCGTAATTGGCCTAGCAATTGTCGAGAATCCTTCTATAAATCGGCGGTAATAACCGGCCATTCCAAGAAACTCGAACTTGCTAAACTGTCTGGCGACTCCCAATGTAGCACTGTCTCAACCTTGCTTGGGTCCATTGCAATTCCTTCGGCGGTCATGACATGCCCTAAGAAATCTACCTTACTCTTCCAGAAATCGCATTTACTAAACTTTGCATACAACCGTTGCTCCTTAGCTTTTCAACACTAATCTCAAATGTTGGGCGTGCTCTTCATCCGATCCTTGAATAAACCAAAATATCATCTATGAACACGACCACAAATTTATCCGGTATTCCATAAATACTTTATTCATTAAGTTCATAAAGTAGCGGCGCATTTGTCATCCAAAGGACATAGCGTGAACTCATAATGTCCATATCTTGAGAAAATCGGTCTTTGGTATGTCCTCTGTCTTGATTCTCAATTGGTGATATCCTGACCTAAGGTCGATCTTGGAGAATACTCCTGCTCCTCTTAATTGATCGAAAAGATCATCTATCCGGGGTAATGGGTATTTATTCTTTATCGTCACTTAGTTAAGTCTTGCGATAGTCTATACACATCCGGAAACTTCCGTCTTTCTTCTTAACAAATAGAACCGGTGCTCCCCATGGTGACGAGCTTGGTCTGATGAATCCTTTTTCCAACAACTCCTCAATCTGCTTCTTCATTTCTACCAACTCTTTGGTGGACATCCGGTAAGGCCTTTTTGCTATCGGTGCTGTTCCAGGTACTAAGTCAATTACGAACTCTATGTCTCTGTCTGGTGGCATTCCTGGTAATTCCTCGGGAAAAACATCTGGGTATTCACTGACCACTGGTACATCTCTTATACTGACAGTCTCCAAATTGTTCACTAGCATCTGTCCTCCTCGAACTGCCACTGCTTGAAATTCCACCTTTCTATCATCAGGGCTCTCGATAGACACTACTCTGCGCCCACAGTCTAATATAGCCTTATGCTTAGTCAACCAATCCATTCCCAGGATAACATCCAGGGTTTGGGTATCTAGTATAATAAGGTTCGCTAGGAACTCTACTCCCTTTATTAGTAGCTTAACTCCAGAACACCCGACCTTAGAACGGAGTTCTGATCCAGGGGATTGAACTAGGAGTGTACTCTTAAGGTTAACAATATCCAGATCATTTGTCTCGGCAAAATCTCGAAAGCGAGCGAATCTGACGCTCTGAATCAAATAATGCGGTGGCGGCCTTGAGTTGACTAGGAACTTACCGAAACACGACGTCCGTTGCGTTCGGACTTCATCTGCGGAGATATGATTGATCCTCCTCGCGTGAATACTGCGGTGTAGTTCCGGCTTATGCGGTCCTCGGCTTCCTCCTTGGGTAGGGGTCTTGGTGGGGTGTTTCCTAAATTGAAGCGCCTTGGTGTCACGACTCCTTTCTTTGGACATCGTTGGCGAAGTGTCGATCTCATTACAATTATGCGGCGTCTTCCGGACATTCTTGATTTCCTCCGATTCGTTAACATTCTGATGAGGTCCGAGGGTTTGTCCATTTGGTCTTGGCATTGGCGGCGGCGTCTGGCATTGTTCCTGGCTGAATCGGTGAATTTTGGGTATCATTCTCATTTTCGATGACCACGACGTCCTCCTGTTGTGCCATCGGCGTTCTGATTATCATCCGGTTCCTTGCGCTTGTCTTCGAAAGATGGCGCCTTGTTTACCGATTCTTGAAATCCGGAAAGTGTGGTGTCGGTCCCACCAGAAACGATGTTAAGTCCCTCAGAAGCAGGGCGCCTTGCCTTGTCTGTTACTCGTCTTCGGGCGTAGCGTGTAACCGAGTGAATTTATTGAGATAATCGGCCATTGCTGGCCTCCTTGCTTTAGCGCGGAATTCCTCCTTTTTCGTTCCATAATACCCTCGGCACATGGTATTGACGGAAAGCTAGGGTGAATTCTTCCCAAGTAATTTCTGCGGGTTCTCTGTGTGTGCCGATAGTTCTCCACCATTCATTTCTTTGTTCCCTCAAAATGGTGAGAGGCATAAAGTACCCTCTCGTTCCTTCACCTTTGCGTTATGTGCAATTTCCTTTCGATGGTTCTTAGCCAATCGTGCGCCTCTAATGGTGGCATTCCACGAGAACGTTGGCGGCGTCGCATAAACTCGAACAATCTTGAATAGGGTCGTGGCCCATTGTTCCTGGCTTTGATTATTGGCGCTTGCACGTGGTTGATCTGTTGTACCGTTGCCATCATAGTCTGCGATTAATCGAGTCTCGTGCGAGAAATGCTCCCAGATTCTGCATATCCTTGGCGGTCTTTGCTTGCGGGTGGTGTACCGTTCGCCGCCTCTGGCGCGAACCACGCCTCTGCTCCGTTGTTGCAGTGTTCACCATCTGTTGATTGCTTCGTGGTTTAGAGATAAGGGGAAAAGAATAGGCAAGTATAGGAACTTATACGGGAAGCAGTGTAACTTAAAATGAAAATAACAAAAGGAACTTAAACATCCTAGCATATATAATAATTAAGTATGGTTTATCACATAGTCTAGGGACTATGCAACCATCGACAATCCAAACATCACATCAATTGTTCATTACAACATCGCATACTAATGTTTGAAATAAAAGACGCGACTCAAAACAAGCGAGTCTCAGCATAAAAATTTGGACACTACAACTCGACAAATCATCACTCATCGAGCCAACATTGCCGCGGCTCGCCGATCACGTAAACCGGCGTGTGGTGGCATCGAACAAGCCGATCCCCATGCCCTCCCATTTGGTGCACTGGGGGCACCTCCGTGGCCAGGCTGCTCCTCCGACTCCTCGTCGTCGTCGTCGAGCTCCATGACGCCGTCTGGCTCTCCGTGGCCGTGGGGCCTCCTCCAACTCAGCGATCCTCTCGGGCGGCGTGCATGCGGGTCTCCCGCAGGCCTCCTCTGCCTCCTCCAAAGCACGGTACCTTGCTGAAGCTCCGTGGTCGTGGCATCCATCACCTCCTCTGACGGGCCAGCGACCAGTGCACGACGGCGGCGTCGTCCTCCAGTCCAAGCGGCTGCGAGGGTCCACCGCGTCGGTGCACACACAGCAGTGTCCCACAGCTCAAAGCCGTGGTCTCTGCGATCCGGCCAGGCGCAACTTCGGGCACACTCTCAGATGCCCGCCTCGTGGCTGCTCGCTTCACATGAGGCGAGCGGACGACTAGCACGCAGCGTGCTCCGGCGTACAAAGTGAGGTGGTCTCCCATCATGGCGACCCGTTGACTATCCAAGTGCGGGATCGGTAGAGAGGACGGTCGAAGCCTCCCAACACTTGGAGCATCCTCGAGCTCGGGCGTAGCCTCGTGGCCTCTCCAAAAGAGTGGACCATCGCATCTGCCAAAGCAACAGCGTTAGTACCAAAGATTTTTAAAAGAGCATAAAAGTAATAACATAATACAGCAGAGATATGAAGTAAAGAAGAAGAGATAAGTCAAGATTTCTTTGATTATTCTTGCCCAAATTTTATTCTTTAGAAATTAATTTGGACTCCACCAAAATGGCCAGTTCTATCTAGGGTTAAGTCCTACAGTCAGTATGGCTCTGATACCATCCCTGTCGTGCCCCGAATTTCCACAGATTCGGACACTCTGTGTATTCTGTACTAGTCCAGGATCACGCTAGTACACACAGGATAAACAGGTTGAAGTACCACAATCATACACAGCGGAAATAAATAATAAGTACTTCAAGCATTAATAGTAACGAGTTACATGGCCTTATGGTCACCTTACAATACTTCACAGCGAGCGATAAATATCATCGATATCAAGTTCATTCAATGGAAGCAAAATGCGATAAGCGGGACCCTTCTTAACCACAGAGCTCTTGAGTGCGGCCCAACCCTTAGTCCTCCGGCCTTCAATGAACTCCTCCTCCCAAGTGATGCGGCTTCATCTTACGAGGTTTTTGTCGATGCAAGGGTGAGTATACAACATACTCAACAAGTCATGCACAATGCGATCTATTACTACATGCATGGCTTATTCCAAAGGAAAGGCTTAATTGGTTATTTTGCATAAGCGGCATTTCTTTTAATCGGGTAATCCTATTAGATTAAAAGCGATAAAATCGATATTATTAATAACTAATTTTTCAATTCTTTCTCAAGAGTTTTGGCACACGACCTAATTTCATTCATCGGTTTACGCACACACCACCCATTCCACCTCTTTTATTTTTAAAATCTAACCCTTATTTGTAATCACCGAGCAATGTCCAATACCATGACACGGCTATTGAATAGATTCACACACACACTCTGCGGAGGTCAGACACTTTACCCACGAGATCGATCGTTCACCACACAAAGCGATTGATTGTAACAAAGTCTTTCAGAGACTAACACTTAGCGATGATCCTCTCGATGTGCCTTCCTAACACTTCCCTCACACAGAGCCAAAGTTTAGAACGAGCACATACTGTTAGATGGGTACCAAGCGCAAGAAGATGTGCGCTCCCCATCTGATTACATTTTTGGTGTAATCACACCCCGAGTATCAAAGGAAAGATATTAGAAACCTACTTAACTAGGTCCGTCCCATTCGGACAAGTGGTTGTACACGAACTCAGCTCAAAGGCTCGCAAGGTTAAGTCCTTAATTGTCCGGGCAAGACAACCATTTTATACATCTCGGCACCTGACCTTCACAATCTTTTCATACATCCCATTGCCACACAGCCCCACAGCACGAAGCCTTCTTGCCACTTGCCCTGCTCAAATCATTTTCCCACCCCACTTTATACTTAAGCAACACATGCCATTTTCCACATCATTTCATGAATAGCACCACACGGTCACTATCGGTTCAATTCATGACATCATCGCATTTTCAAAATCGTTCCATAATGTTTAGTCAATATTCATTTGATATTTGAAAGTCATTCCACGCATACAAGCGAGGCTAAGCGACTAATCACGGTCTAGCCTCCGTGTTGGCATCATATTAGCATCCAACATATTTAAGCATCTTAGGGTGGACAAGGTTTGGGGCATATAAACATTTATAATCAAGGTGGCATAACAAGTTTGGCTTTTAACTACCATTTCCCAATTTAATCAATAGTGGTTGTACTTAACATAGCATGCAATATGGAAATCAAAATATACTTTTAAAATCTAGGGGCAACATGGTCAAAGCACGACTTGCCTTCGAAGAGGAGTTGGTTCTGGTCGAGGTTCTGCGACGGGTCTTCAAATTCTCCCTCGGCGAAACCCGGCGACTCGGAGTCTACTCGGCACAAGCAATCACACAATAATTACACTATCCAGACAGCAAGATAAATTCTAAAAATAAAATAAAAATCATCAATAAATAGCTCACATTTTTACAAATTTTTGGGCACTGGAATCACTCAAATCCGAGTTAAAATGCAAAAGTTATAGCATTTCTAAGTTTGCTGAAATTCAAATAAATAATAACCGAATTATTCTATTTACTTTCCTACTGCAAATCCGGATTATATCTCTCGGCGACACGTGTCGGCACCAGGGGCCTCCACGTCACCCTCGGCCACTGACAGGTGGGTCCGGATGACGTCCGCGGCGTCGGCCAAGATACCGGCGGTCCACCCAGCGACGTGTGGGCGGTGAAAATGTGCTTTGGACCAACCGAGGTCGACACGCGGCGAAGAATCATCGACCACGTATGCACAAATCTTTCCGTGGTTGGATTTGAATCAGCGGTGCGGCCTTAACCGAGCGGTGCCTTTGCTACAAAGCCTCGTGGCCTCATCGAGCCGAGCATCCAAGCATCGGCGGCCATTTTCAGCGCAGCGGCTACGGCGGCGTGGACACACAGATGCGGGTCGGATGAAGATCCAGCGGCGCAACCATACCGAAAGCGATTCACTATACATACACCGACGTGGCTCTACGAACCTTACGATCAAGATCCTACGGACCGGATCTAATCCTACCTTTTGGTGTGATTCAAATAAGCGACTCGTGGCCTCACCTCGGCGTCCGATGAAGATCGGCGACTGCTGAAGCTCGCGAGGAGTTGAAGAAGAAGTGGTGGTGTGGGTGCCGGACTTGGAGAAGAAGGTGATGGCGCGGCGTCTCGATGCTTCTCCGGTCGAAGAGGTGGCGCGACAGACGCAGCTTCGACACGGGGACTTGGTGAGGTCTCGGCGGCGGCGGAACGACGAACGGCGGCGGAACCCGCGAAGAACCAAGGCGCAAGGAATGGCAACCGGCGAGCTCAAACGCTCACTACGGGCACGAGAGGGCGAGAGAGGGGCAAAGCGAAGGAAGGAAGTCACGCGATGTGGCGGGTATTTCTTCTACCCGGACGAGCCTTGGAACTCGCGCAAAATCCTCGACACGATCCGCGGTAACGGCGGCGGCAATGGCGACGCTCGCCTTCCCGAGGTCGTCCGGTCACATCGACCGTCCGATCAGGAATCAACGGCGCAGATTAAATCGTCGAAAGCAGTATCGGCGCGACAGATTAGATCGAAGATCAATGGCGCGAGCGACGCGACGATTAGGGTTTTCAGCGCCCGAGACGTTGTTGGGCCTACCAACATCGTAGCTAAGGATTTTCCGTTTTTCGCAATAAAAATAAATCCAACAATTCAAAGCATTTATTTGGGGCACTAAAATACTGAAAAATTCTAGAAAAATTCTAGAAAATATTTGAGCATTTTGAGCCTAAATAAAATATTAGTTTTAATTTTTGATAATTATAGTTTCGGTATTAATTAATCAAGAGAGGAAGGGTTTAAATAAATGTTTATTAATTTCAATAAATCCCCAAAAATTAGATAAATTCCATTAAATGCAATTATATGCAATTAAAGGTTGATCAATTTATAAAAATTCAAATAACTCCAAAATTTAAAATTGGACCAAAATTAGGGTTATGTTACAACCGAGAGTGGAGAAGCTGCTGCAGCGGCGAAGGGCAAAGGCGCACTTCCACCGCACAAGGATTTTCGACCTTACTACTTAACAAATTCGAGGTATTGTGCAAGCGGAAATATGCATCGGGGTTTAGCTACGGTGACACGTCACAACAATGCGAGATAAGGGGCGATTAAGTTACTTGCACTGTAATAAGCCTAAGCTTCAACATATTCCGTGCTCCCGTGCTTGCCGCTTGTCGAGACATGGGCGAACGATGCCTCGCAGCTTCATTTCGTGGTACTACACCGCATAACCTTTGAAGAACACGTGGCGCCCAAAATGTCTTCCTTCACCGCTGGGGACCAACTACAAGACCATTGATGGGCCAACATGGTACCCTTACCCCGCTGCGGTCGACGCACGAAGTCGGGAGGCCTAGCGGCGAAAGGATCCACGGTGACATGGATGTTTGCATGCCGTGCACGGATCTGCGGAAGTGCAAGTTATGCAAACAACCAAGGCATGACCGTAGGAGGTGTCCCAACCACAACCCTTAGTATGTCAGAAACGCTATATGCCGTATTCGTGTAACTTGTTTGTTTCAATGTATGAACATTTATGGTACTTTGTAAAAATACTTTTTCCTTGCCTTGTCATATTATGTGCATATAACATTGCTCTACAGACGGTGATGGAGGTTCTTCCTCTCCCCGAGCTACTCCGTGAGGCAGAGGATGCAGCCCATAGATCACAAGCTATATCGGCAGGGATCCAGGTTGGTAATTAATTTCGAAGAACGCTGCCTTAACTGCGGATTTATCGTACTGAGATATTGCTTCTTTTTACAGTTGGACCCACTTGCCACACGATCGGTGCACAAGATCAAGGCCATGGACCCTCGTTTCATCGCTTACGCTTGCTGTAAGGTGGTCGCTACCATTTGCCCTAACGATGGATCGGAGCTCAGATAGAGGGCGGCAACAGGACCCCCATCCCCGCCGTCGATCGGGCACTTGTCACTGGGCTCAATGATAGGTGGCGCCCTGAGACCCATACATTTCACTTCCCGTTCGGAGAGATGGCTATAACTCTCAAGGACGTGGCCATGCTCACTGGCCTATCTATCAGAGGTCGACCCGTCATTATCACCCGGCCTGCGCGACACCAATGGATCCCTTACATCTCGGAAAGGTATGTCATGTTCGAACGTACTTTATGTATTTGTTGAAGGCAATATCACCGATTGTTCGTAACGACCTTGTCATTGCGGGTTCGCGGCAAGACACTTTCGAAGGAGACGGCAGGTGCCCAAGACATGGCTACGGGCCTTGCAGGAGTATGAGGCTTGCCCCCCTGATGCGGACATGGAGACCGTACTACGGCACTACGAGCTTTACCTGTACTACTTGCTGGGGGCGGTAATGTTCTGCAACACAGCAAGGGATTACATCCTGCCTCACATTATATGGTTAGCCCGGGAGCTCGCGGCTAACCCTGAGGAGGCACCAGCGTACAGCTGGGGATCTGCCGTGTTGGCAGACACCTACAAGGAGTTGTGCGATGCGTGCCAACGACAAAAAACAGTGGGGGGTATTACGGGGTGCTTGCACCTGCTTCAGATGTGGAGTTGTGAGTACCTCCCAATCTCTAGGCCTTACGTGCTGAGGCCGTACTACCCATTGGTCATCGACGACGACGTCCTGGAGGCTACGCGTCCAACGATGGGTTACCGTTGGATGCATGCATGGTTGAGGTGGTCCCCTCGAGATGACCGCGGGAGCTATTACCGTGTCATTGCCGATATAGACCTACTCACCGTAGAGCATGTCACATGGGATCCGTGGAGCGATCACCGAGCAACAGACATTGCTTCTCAAGGTCGCATATCAGCTTGTTGCACGGTGGACCGCGCACTTTGGATGACCAACTGTTTCGTGTTGTTCATGCACACAGTTGAGGTTTACTCCCCCCAGCATGTACAGAGACAATTTGGGTTTACGCAGGTAGTCCCCGTTCCACCTGCTCAGGACGCCGGTACATCGCACGGGTATGTTCGACCTTACCCGTAATTCCGTATCTTGTTGTACCTACAATTTTAACCATTCTCGTGTTTTACAATACAGGAAGAGCGCGAAGGGCGGGACTGGGAGTCACGATTGGTTACACGTGCACCGTGACCATGTGGCTAGCTGGTTGAACACGGCAATGCAGGACGTGGTCGCTCCCTCTGGCCCATATCATCCGGGGGAAGACGTGCAATACCTTTCATGGTACCTCCCCCGCACGCGTGCGACCTTGCTTAGCGGCCATGTCGAGCAGCGACCACGACCATATCCTGAGGACAGAGTTCGTGTCGTCCACGTTTTGGTAAGACCCAAATTGTTGAATGCACCGTCATTATAAATTGTGAAACGTATGCATTCGAATATAATACGTACGAACTCTATTGCAGACACAGGAATCATCTGAGCTGCTCTCCCAAGTGGAAGAAATTGCAACTCAGGCTCAACCTAGCACTAGTGCCCCCCGGACCGGGTGAGGCAATCCATCGCTTCCAGGGGTGCCTGGCTTATTTCAGCACTCCGTGGGCTTGGGTCCTTTGGTCGACCTTCCAGGCGAGACCATCATGTGCCGACCATGGACCCTTTGCGCAGCGCCGACGCCAGGAGATCTACGAGCGCATGGCCATCTACGAGCGGAATTCCTTCTACGAGCGCACGTCCATCTACGAGCGGACTTCCTTCTACGAGCGCACGTCCATCTACGAGCGTACGTCGATCTACGATGGCCCCTACATCTCGCATCCCCCCTAAGGATAACATTGCAGGTTTCTCAGCCCCACCTCAGAACCCTCAGGTAGAGCAGCCGGAATGGTCATTAGGGACTGAGCCCACACAGACCCCTAATTGGAGCGAGGCAGGGGATTTCGACTAGGGAATGTACATGACACAGTACACTGGACTCCTCAGTGGACATGTAGACAGTGGGCATCAGGATGTCCCTGGGACCTCGCAGCGCGTGCTTGAGACGGCCACCCTCCCCACACAGGATGATACTGCCTGGTATAACCAGGGACATTGAAGTGGAGGACAATATTTCTTTCCATCCGGCCATTATCCCCAGCAAGAGGACATCGAGACATCGCCTCCGGGTACCAGATATGGGCCATCCCAGGCTACCGGGAGGAGGGACACACATCCTCCCGACACGTACACCCCGGAGGACAACGTGAGAAGGCAACGGCGTTAATGTAATGTAACATGCTTTGTGTAGCGCCGTATTATTGTTGCATTTCCTTTATTTTCTGAATTTTGTAGATTTTCCTTGATTTTTGCTTCATTGGAAAAGAGTAACATTGTCAGAATTAAATAAAAATAATGATGACTTATCTCCAGCTGACAATTTTAGATTATCTTATGGAGCCATTAATGCACCTACAGTATAATTTTCAAAAATTAATAAATTATTTCGAATATTTAAAAATTCAAGAACAGAGAGATTTGAAAAGTAGTACTCTGAGTTTCAGAATTTTTATTAAATAATACAGCAATATTTTGAGGTAAAAATTTTACATAAGAATCCTTAGCTCAAATAAAATTCAAAAACAAAATTTCAAAAATTTATAAAAATATTTGGATTGTCTGATAAATCAAAATCCGAAATCAGAAAACTGTGCAGAGCAGATTGTCAGAATTTTAATAAAATATTTAAAGAGTATTTTAATTCGAAATTTTTACAGTAGCTAGATAACTTCCAATTAATTGCGCAAAAAAATTCTTATAAATATTGAAGTGACGTAAAGCCGATTCATTGAACCTCATCATGCTCAGCTTGCTGTTCCTTCCGAATTTTGCTTTGCTCACTTTGTGGTCATTTAGGGTATTTTTTGAGAATGGATTCAGATGCGAAGCAAGTTATAAATACAATATTTCTGTAGAATACGGTAGTATATATGCCAAAGTGGGTTCCAAAGCTAGTCACACCAACATTTGCATTTAGACGAGTAATTGTGCAGGCTACCGAATAGGCTTAGTTAGTTTAGTTCTATGCGCTACTAGACCACTTTTGAATCAATTGAACTCATGACTTCACTGCAGCCAACAACTAGCCAAAATGGTCATATAAGCTTTTTTTGTCAACCCGTAAAATGTCTTATATAAATGAAAAATAGTGAAAGATAGTTCACTAGCATTATATGATATATGTACTACCGTAATCTGGAGAAACATTTCATTTATAACCTTATTCACATATAAAACTTGTTGCCGCAAATGCCTTAGGTGACCACAAACTGCACCAAAACCATATTACTTAAACCTTTTCGGCAATCTGTAAAGTATGTCGTCTAAATGTAAATTTGAAGGTAAATGGTACAAAATAGCTGTTTAGTATGTATAATACCATATTCTAGAATAATATGTCAATTATAACTTGCTTTTTATCTGAATCCTACTAAAGCAAGAACCCTAAATGTTCACAAACTGTGCAGTTTCAGAAATACTTAAGCCTTTTCGATGGCTTGTAAAACTACTCGACTAAACATAATTTTTGGGGAAAATGGTCCAGAAATAGACCCCGGTATATGGGCAACCAAAGCATAGAAAAACATCTCAATTAAGATTTGCTTGTCATATAAAATTCGTTAGAGCAAACACCCTAAATGATAATGTTGCTAGAGCCTTATGTTATAAAACAACGACAGATAAAATAACTCGTCAAAACACTAAAAGTTATAAAACCAATTTAGAAATACTCCTCAAAGTATACACTACCATATTGTGAAAATAGAATATCATTATGTTATGATTTGCATATAAAACTCGCTAGCAAAATAACCCTAAGCGTTAAGCTTTCCGAATATCTTAACAAGCCTTACCAACATCCATCAACATTACAATATCTTAACAAGTCTTAGCAACATCCATCAATATTACAACATCTTAAGAAGTCTTAGCAACATGCATCAGCATTACAATATGTTAACAAGTCTTAACATTAAAACAGGAGTAGAACTTTCCCGAACCATCACTATCAATATCGATACCCTCATCCTCACAGTACTGCCAATCATAACGTTTACCCTCGTCATCACTTTGGTAATCGTAAGGAAGACACAAATCAGGCTCTACATCCCCTTCAGGCTCTACTTCATCTCTTTGTATGAATTCACGTGATCGTATGGCAACTTGCCTAGACATGACTTGGGAAGGTGCCCGCGGAGCATGTGGCTTTGCCTGGACATTACTTGGCATAATGGTTCTCGAAAGGTGAAGCTGCGTTTGATACTCCTCTTCCCAAGCCCAGAAACTACAGCTGTTGGGACCTAATGTCTGGTGATTTCACGGAAGGAATGCAGGGTTAGTGGGAACACATGTTAACAACTCAAAAGGAACAGAGAACTGACCTCATTGTTTTTCGTGCACTTGAAGAAGAATCGGAATTGGTTTGGGGCAATTTGTGACATGCCCTCAAAGATTGTGGAATTGCATCTCGGGCATTCTATCAACGGGAGCCCCGTCGTCGTGCTTTTCTTCGCAGGCGCACTTGAGCTCGAGGGATGCGCCATGTAAGCTCTTCGATTTGGGGAAGGATTGCGGGTTTCGGGGAAGAATGTTCAACTAGAAATTGAGGTGCTTTCGGCTCTCCCCTCGCGTAGTCCTCTTGTAGGCACGTCCCCCCTCCAGACGAGGATGTCCCCAGGCCCCCCGCCCGATCCACCTCTGACGGGCACGTGTCCCCCTTTACACGGACGTGGCGAGCCCTCCGCGACCTGAACGAGGACGTCCCTCCGAGCGAGGACGTCCCTAGGCCCCCCGCCCGATCCACCTCTGACGGGCACTTGTCCCCCTTTACACGGGGACGTGGCCAGACCCCCCGCAGCACGAACGAGGACGTCCCCCCTCCAGACTCATAGCGGTCGTGGCGGACGCCAACGACCAGCTACTCCCAGTGGCCTATGCAATCGTGGAAAGCGAGAACACGGAGAGCTGGTTGTGGTTCCTACCAAATGTGAAGCAAGCTGTAGTCTAGGACCGCCCGAACGTATGCCTCATCACGGACAGGCATGCTGGGTTAATGTCCTCCATCAGCACCATGCAAGGAGGGACAACCACCGTACTAGTTGCGGTGTCTTATGCCATTATTTCACTTTTACTATGCCATTACTTGCACCATTCACCAGTAATATTGTGAGATTGTAAGTATGTGGTTGGATGTAATATTGCTGTTTTTTATATCCAAAAATGGTGGTTGTGGTACCGGAGAACTGAAAATTTAAGTTATTGGTTGGTACTATATGGTCACAGAATGGATCTTTCGTTGCAACATTATTATTTAGGGTGTTTATGCTAACAGATTTTATATGATAAGCAAGCTGTATTTTTTATATTTTTCTATAATTTGGTTGTCCATATGCTGAAGTATGTTTGTGGGCCAATTTCACCAAAATTTATGTTTAGACAAGTTATTGTACGCGTCGCTGAAAAGGCTTAAGTGTTATCGAACCTGCGCAATTTGTGGTCATTTAGGGTATTTGTTGTGAATGGATTCAGATGCGAAGCAAGTTATAAATACAATATTTTTGTAGAATATGGTACTACATATGCCAAATTGTGTTCCAACGCTGGTCGCACCAACATGTGCATTTAGACAAGTAATTGTACAGGCCGCTGAATATGCTTACTTAGTTTAGTTTTCTACAACGTTTGCAGTTATAATATATATATCAATCTCTCAAACCAAAAGAAGACATTCTAGCAGATCCTTAAATAATCAATCTTATTCAACACAACTATCTTCACATTCAATCTTATTCAACACATCACAATAAGTCCATCACAAGATTCAAGAGTATTACTCCACAACGATAATAGTACCCATCGCCTTCTTGTAGACAATCCGGTATATCGTGCAAGCCTCGTGATGGGGAAGGGGATGCCCGAACTTCCGTCAGGTGGAGGATAAGTCGATTAGGCGGCGTGAGACACACACGATCTGGCTTCTTGATCGGCACGATCAAAACCCTCGCAATCGCAAAGACCACGCGTCCTTTGGTTATCAACCGCGCTGCGGTTGACCTCGCCACGAAGGCTAATCCTGCCAATGAATCGAGAACACAAGCAAGAACAAGAAAGATGCAACTGAATTTGCAATTGAGGATTAAGCTCACGAGTTGGGGTCTCACAAACCGATGAACGGCGACACTGTTCAAAGACAGAATTAATCTAAGCAAAACCCGCCTCAACCCCTAGCGGCGGCTACTGATTATAAGGTCTAAGGGACATCCTAGAAACCCTAGACGCGTCCGTGAGGGATTCCAACACGATACATGGGCCAACGGCCCAAATTGGTGACGCAGCACCCTGGGACAGATTCTGTCCGCCAGCTTGAAACGTAAATTTCCGTCGACTCCGAAGTCCAAATGACCTGAAACTGGTTCCATTGGAAAGTTTATCTCCTTATCTTTCGAGGCATATGTGGATCATCAAAATCGGAGCCCGTTTGTGGTCTGGGCGACGATTTTAGTGAACGCTGCTCCTAGTGGCCGAGGTAGTCGACTCCGAGATGAATTGAACCTCCAACTTGACTTGGACACCCTCCTTGCCTCCCTCCTGGTCCTTGCTGGTTTCCAAGGCCTTCATGGTCCTCTCCAAAGTTCCTAAGTACAAGATAATCAATAATATCATTAGGTAGCATACCATCCTCACAAGTATATGCACGGGCACTTAGGAACGAGCTCACTTGTTGATTCAATTGTCGTGCTCGTGCTCTTGTGATGGGTCCTTGCATCACAACTGGAGGAGGCTCGGTCGTATGCATAGAATTGATGTCCTCATCATCCTCCCCCTCTTGAAGTGGAGTCGTCCTCTACTCAAGCTCATCTTCTTCTCCCATGAACGGTTTCAAATCTGCAATGTTAAATATGGGACTAACCCCAAATTCGGGCGGCAACTCAAGTTTATATGCATTATCATTTATTTTCTCAAGTATCTTGAAAGGACCATCAGCTCTAGGCATTAATTTAGACTTTCTCAATTCTAGAAAACGATCCTTTCGCAAGTGTAACCATACTAAATCACCCGGTTCAAGTTTTACTTCCTTTCTACCTTTACTTCCCGCAGTTCTATACCTTTCATTCATCATTTCAATATTTTCTTTAGTCTTTTCATGCAATTTCAGAATAAATTCAGCACGTTCCTTAGCATCAAGATTAACTCGTTCACTAGTAGGTAAAGGTAATAGATCAATAGGAGCACGGGGATTGAAGCCATACACTACCTGAAAAGGACTTACCTTAGTGGTGGAATGTACCGCCCTATTATAAGCGAACTCAACATGCGGCAAACACTCTTCCCACATCTTCAAATTCTTCTTCAAAACAGCCCTCAACATAGTGGATAATGTACGATTTACTACCTCGGTTTGGTTGTCGGTTTGGGGATGACATGTTGTTGAAAACAATGAGCTTGGTCCCCAATTTATTCCATAGAGTTCTCCAAAAGTGGCTCAAAAACTTGGCGTCACGATCTGAAACAATAGTAGAAGGCATACCATGCAAGCGAACGATTTCTTGAAAGAAAAGGTTAGCAATATGAACAAAGATCGTCGCTCTTATGACAAGGAATAAAGTGAGCCATCTTGAAAATCTATCAACCACCACAAAAATACTATCCCTCCCCTCTTGGTCCTAAGCGGTCCTAAAACAAAGTCCATAGATATATCCTCCCATGGAGTGCTAGGAACAGAAGAGGCATATATAAACCATGTGGATTCAATCGTGACTTAGCCTTTTGACATGTAGTGCGGCGGGATACAAACCTCTCAATGTCTCGCCTCATCTTGACCAAAAGAAGTGGGCGACAGCCGGCCTCTGTCTTCTTGGCACCAAAATGACCCATCAAACCTCCTCCATGGGCCTCCTGTATCAAAAGAAAACGAACGGATCCAACTGGAATACATAGGCGGTTAGCTCTAAACACAAATCCATCGTTTAGCACATATTTGTCCCATGTTCTTCCCTCTTTGCAATGCAGCAAGACATCTTTAAAGTCATCATCATGAGCATATTGTTCTTTAATTGATTCCAATCCAAATATATGACAATCAAGTTGGGACAACATGGTATATCTCCTAGACAATGCATCAACAATCACATTATCCTTCCCTTTCTTGTGTTTGATAACATAAGGAAAAGATTCAATAAATTCAACCCATTTAGCATGTCTACGATTCAGTTTCACTTGACTGCGAATATGTTTTAGCGACTCATGATCAGAATGAATAACAAATTCTTTGGGCCAAAGATAATGTTGCCACGTTTCTAAGGATCGCACAAGAGCATACAATTCTTTATCATACGTGGAATAATTCAAGATAGGACCACTCAATTTTTCGCTAAAGTAAGCAACAGTTTGTTTGTCTTGCATCAAAACACCACCAATTCCAACCCCACTAGCATCACATTCAAGCTCAAAGGTCTTATTAAAATCGGGAAGTTGAAGTAAAGGTGCATCGAGAAGCTTATCTTTCAAAAGATTGAAGGCATTCTCTGTGCTTGCCCCCAATGGAACGCAACTCCTTCTTCGTCAACTCGCTCAATGGGGCTGCAATGGTGTTGAAATCCTTCACAAAGCGGGGTAAAATCCGGCAAGTCCGTGGAAGCTCCGCACTTGTGAAATCGCCGTGAGGCGTTGGCCAACTCTTAATCGCGTGCACCTTGACTTCATCAACCTCAATTCCTGCGAGTCACAACATAGCCAAGAAACGATACTCGTTCGGTGCAAAAAGTGCACTTCTCGAGGTTACCAAATAAATGTGCAAAGACGCAAAGCATCAAAAACAGCACGTAGATGATCAAGATGTTCATGTAATGACTTGTCAGTAAATCAATATATCATCAAAATAAACCACCACAAATTTCCCAATGAAAGCTCAGAAAACCTCGCTCATTAAGTGCATGAAGGTGCTCGGTGCATTAGTTAAACCAAAAGGCATGACTAACCACTCATACAATCCAAACTTGGTTTTAAAAGCTGTTTTCCATTCATCTCCCAATTTCATTCTTATTTGGTGGTATCCACTACGCAAGTCAACCTTAGAGAAAATTATAGAACCACTTAACTCATCAAGCATGTCGTCTAGCCTAGGAATAGGATGACGGTACCTTATTGTGATATTGTTAATGGCTCTACAATCTACGCACATGCGCCAACTGCCATCTTTCTTAGGAACCAAAATAACAGGAACAGCACAAGGACTAAGGCTCTCACGTACATACACGCGGTCCAAAAGATCTTGGACTTGGCGCTGAATCTCCTTAGTCTCCTCGGGGTTGGTCCTATAAGCAGCTCGGTTTGGCAAACTCGCTCCAGGTATCAAATCAATTTGGTGCTCAATCCCTCGTATGGGTGGGAGTCCTGGAGGTATCTCGGCAGGAAAAACATCCACATACTCCTGCAAAAGGTTAGTGACAGCAGGAGGCAAAGTACTGGGCAGATCATCCAATGAAAACAAAGCATCTTTGCATAGCACAGCATAGCACAAAGCATCATCACTAATTGCAGCAAGATCAGATTTTGTAGCAAGCAAGACGGGATTCCTCAATTTAATTTGGTTGGCTACATGCTGAATTTCAGATTTTTCATCAATGGGTTTCTTGTCATTAGCAATCCGCTCCCTATCAGATTTAACAATTTCAGCGGGGGTCAAAGGTAGAAGTGTAATTTTCTTTCCTTATGCATAAAAGTGTATTTATTACTTCTACCGTGGTGAAGTGCATCGTTGTCATATTCCCATGGGCGACCCAATAAAGAAAGCACGCTTGCATCGGCACCACATCACAATCAAGAAAATCGAATAGGAACCAATGGAAAAATGAACCCGAACTGTTTGTGTTACCTTAGCTTTGCTTTAATCATTCACCATTGAATGTGATATGGATGTGGGTGCGGGCGTGTGGTCAAGCCAAGCTTCTTGACCAAGTCTGTACTCACCAAGTTGTTGCACCGCGGAGTCAATGATCACGCCAGCGCTTCGTCGGTTGTTGATGACGAAGAAAATCTGGAACAAGTTGTGGCGCCTTGTTCTTTCGGCTTGCTCCATTTGTGCGCTAAGGACACGCCGGACAATGATGGCCTCAGACGCAGCGGTATCCTCGGCGCCAAAGGTGGCATCATCATCAACCACGTCGTCGTCCACCCTGGTGTCGTCGATCTCATCCACAACATCGGAGGCGCTGATGTAACCTCCGTCGTCGGTGGTGATGTATGCCCGCTGGCTGGGGCATTCTCTCTTGACGTGGGCAATCCCTTGGCACTTGTGACAGCGAATTCCCGTCGATGTACGGCCCGTGGAAGCGACGGAGGAGGAGCTCTTGGCCGGTGTTGGCGGGGTCGACTTGCTGCTGTCCATGGCACGGGTGGGCGGTGCCGTCGATGCCTGTCGTGTGCTCGTCGAAGGTGGCGGTGCAGTTGGTCGGAAGGTGGAAGAAGGCACTGTCTTCGCTTGTCCCGTAGTCATTCGAGGCGTGAAGGTGCTGCCGACGTTGTTCTGCTCTTAGAATGGCGTCCTGCAACTCCTTCTCTGCTAACATAGCAAGTTGAAACAAGCGATTGACAGCTTGTATATTCTTTATAATCAACAATATCCTGAATTTCGGGCGCAACCCACCGTAAAACGAGCAATTTTATCCTCGTGTTCCTCTACTACCCCACAACAGAACATACCCTTTTGAAGCTCTTGGTAATATTCTTGAACAGTCATACTACCTTGATCTAATCGTTGCAATCTCTTGCGCATATCACGTTGGTAGGAAGGAGGAACAAATCTATTATGCATAGCATCTTTTAATCTCGCCCAAGAATTAGGTTGTAAGCGGGCATTTACTAGTTCATTCCACCAGATTATAGCAAAATCTTTAAATTCACTAGTGGCTTGTCTAACTCTATGAATCTCAAGAACTAGATGGGAATTAAATTTTTGCTCGTAGTCATCTCCCAATCTAAGTAAGCATCGGCATCATAAGCTCCGAAAAGGAAGGGATGGTGAATTTTACCTTAGCGAAAGGATCATCATTGCGGTTACGGTTATTACCTCCCATACCATGATGGTTGCGGCGAAGACGGTCATGCAGACAGGCGTCTCGTTGAGCAACACGTTCCTGGCGCACGTTGTTGCTCATCTTCATCTTCCTCAAAATGTCCATCCTCATCTTGGTCGTTGTTGCCGTTGTTGATTTAATGCACCTCCATCAATGGTCGCCGGAGGCGTTTTTGACGGCATCCATCCTCTCGGTGAGGGTGGAAACTCGTCGATCGATGCTCTCAAGGGTCTTGTTCGTTGTCGTGACATGCTCCTTGAACATCACTTTTATCTCGTCGGCATATGGTCGACAACTCAATGAAGGACACAGTCATTGATGGTAACCTCATCATCCTCGTTCCTACCCTTCTTACCACCTGCCATGATTAGCACAGAAAAAGGGCAGAAGGAAAAATAAGCACAAGTATTATGAGCCCTATGAACTACTAGGTGGGATCTCACGCTCTCAAGCAATCTTACCAAGTTCTTACCCGGTTCTTACCAACACAGCGAGGGACGATGAAACCGGCGGCTGTTCGTGACACCGTGAGGGCGTGATGAAGCGATTGCAAGGGTCAAAACCCGTGTCTTGTCGAAGGATGTATTTGTGGAGCAGTAGGAAGGTTATATGTATAGAGTGGCACACAATTCATAGAATAATAGTAACGTGAATAAATGTCCAAAAGCACTTTGCCCTAGTTGTCGGTCTAAACGTGTCCTTATTCTAGCATGACGAGAAAACAAGGAAGGTATAGAGACAAGCAACAAGGCGTCAGAATAAATGAACAGATATCAGCACAACAGCAAAACACTTTTATCAGGCACGGTAAAAACACCTACCTTTGCACCTGCCTTTTTTTTTGCTCTCTGCTCCTCTCACAATTTTTTTTTGCTCTATGCCTCTTTCACAATTTTTTTATTTTTCTTTGATTTTTCTGATATTTTTCCTAAGATCAGGAGCACAAAGGTAGATAGTACACAAATTTTCAGCCTGAACAGATGTAAGATGAAACTGATATGAAATAAGAAGTGTTTTTCGAAAAGCGTGCTCAAACTTCGGCGGCCGAAAACTCAATCTTCCCGAGGGAATTTTGCAAAAATAAATTCGGCGAACCCAACAAAGTGGGAAGAATCGGATGTAAAATTTTCTGTAGATGTTCGTGAAAAAAAAATCGCCTAATTTCGAGTCCGTATCACGAAAGTTATGGCTGTTTCTGGAAGGACTCGAATCGTGGTTTTAGGCGGCACCTCTCCAAACTCAAGGGCGTATGGAGTGGATATGGAACGCGATGATCTGTGGTGGCATGTTCTATGATGAGGGGTGGCGATATGGCTAACAGAGGTGGGGATTAGGGTTTATGAAGGAGAAACCCTAACACAACTAGGACTCGGCCGAGGAAAACCACAAAACAATCCGATTCCAACAAGGACTCAAATAGCGATTGGTGACTGGATTGGAGTAGGATATGGGATGCAGCGGAGATGAAACACAACTAAATTAAGACCACGATCTAAACCAGCAACACGACTCGACTCTGGACACAAACTCAGTACTACGGACTCTGAAATCGAAATTGTGCAAAGACTAGGCGTGGTTCTAGGTATGGTAGACTATGAACTGAAAATTTTTTTTTGGCTTTTTCGTGGACTATAGGACGAATGCAGAACTAAATCAAACTACGGGAAAAGGCGAACCTGACGGTAAACCTTGCTCTGATACCACTTGATGGGGAAGGGGATGCCCGAACTTTCGTCAGGTGGAGGATAAGTCGATTAGGCGGCGCGAGACACACACGATCCGGCTTCTTGATCGGCATGATCAAAACCCCTACAATCACAGCACCACGCGTCCTCTGGTTATCAACCGTGCGCTGCCCGGTTGACCTTGCCACGAAGGCTAATCCCTGCCAATGAATCGAGAACACAAGCAAGAACAAGAAAGATGCAACTGAATTTGCAATTGAGGATGAAGCTCACGAGTTGGGGTCTCACAAACCGATGAACGGTGACACTGTTCAAAGACAGAATTAATCTAAGCAAAACCCGCCTCAACCCCTAGCGGCGGCTACTGATTATAAGGTCTAAGGGACATCCTAGAAACCCTAGACGCGTCCGTGAGGGACTCCAACACGATACATGGGCCAACGGCCCAAATTGGTGACGCAGCACCCTGGGACAGATTCTGTCCGCCAGCTTGAAACGTAAATTTCCGTCGACTCCGAAGTCCAAATGACCTGAAACTGGTGCCATTGGAAAGTTTATATCCTTAGCTTTCGAGGCATATGTGGATCATCAAAATCGGAGCCCGTTTGTGGTCTGGGCGACGATTTTAGTGAACGCTGCTCCTGGTGGCCGAGGTAGTCGACTCCGAGATGAATTGAACCTCCAACTTGACTTGGACACCCTCCTTGCCTCCCTCCTGGTCCTTGCTGGTTTCCAAGGCCTTCATGGTCCTCTCCAAAGTTCCTAAGTACAAGATAATCAATAATATCATTAGGTAGCATACCATCCTCACAAGTATATGCACGGGCACTTAGGAACGAGCTCACCTGTTGATTCAATTGCCGTGCTCGTGCTCTTGTGATGGGTCCTTGCATCACAACTGGAGGAGGCTCGGTCGTATGCATAGATGTGATGTCCTCATCTCCTCGGTGAACACATCGTCGAGGTTTCTTGGTGTTTGTTCAAATTCAGCACCGTTGTAGAGCATCTGCAGGTTAACAAACCATTTCTGAATGTTGGTAGAATCCTCAGGTATGCTGTTCTTCAGTAAGATTGCATACTTACAAGCTTGTACTTTTGGTAGAGTTCTTCAAACTTTTTCTTCTTTTTTTCTTTATCCAGTAGGTCAATCAGTAGTTTATTGTCTCTCAAGTACTCATCATAGCGGCATTTCCAGACGTAGTTGCATTCTCAAGATGCTTCTCTCTTGGTGAAATGTGGGAGCAAAAGATATGTCTGGTTATAACAAAGTACAGGGAAACAAGAAAAGGAAAACAGTGAACAAATATCAATACCAAAAGAAAGCAAGCTCAGGTCCCTACTGTTCCCAACATGCTTGTAATGAGTTGCATTCTATCATTTGTATCAATACCTTAACTATTGTGAGCTCTTGCAAATTATAGCCTCTTTCTAAAAGTTGTTTACAGTGAACCCAAATATTCATATGAGCAAGCAGCACAACAATCAGTAGAATTAATAATATGCAAAATCTCCATAGTGCAGATAAACTAAATGAAAATACCAAATTGAAAAGGCAACAAGAGCTAGCTAACTAGAAAGAACTTACAAATTGGCCGAATAGTCTCAGATTGTAGCAATATTACTTTGTCTGCTTCATCATATATTCTGCCCAATATGGATGTCGAATGGTAGGAAGAATATGCTTTCCAATCCATGAAGTGCGGATATTGTTTTATCATCAGATCACCTTCAATATTGATATGTTGGGAGGGTACAAAGATAAACCGTTAAAGTATGATATACTTTGGCATGCAATGAACTTAGAACTTGCAAAGTATCAAAATAAGTAACCAAGATGCAATTGCACATTTCATTTCTTTATTTTTTTGGTAACTATATTACTTGATCTGGACTGATTCACATGTCAAGACATACACATGTAGCCATACAAAATCAATTTCAACAAATATATTCATACCAAAACAACATTGTGTCAAACAATAGAGACATCCACTCAGCAGACAAAAAAGCATTTGCAAATATAACCACATCAGACTTGTAAGCCACAATTTGCAACACTCCACTTACTTAGCTATTTTTTCTGGAGTGACATACAACAACTTGGGTGCAATCCCTTCTAAGAAGTACATTTCCGCAAATGTAACTAGTTTCCTGCAGAGCATACCTTTGTATCAAGCTCAATGGAAGCCATGTTCTTTTCTGTGTAACTCTGGTCGAGAGCAACAGCTTCAATAAGCAAATTCTGAGAGAATTTAAATCAAATTGAACTAAGAACAAAACTACATGCAAAAGAACAGGAAAAAGTCTCATACCAACACGCCTTTGTATGTCTTCTCGCCTCTTCTTTTGGGACTTCATCACGTCAGTAATCCATTCCTGGAATTATGACAATTAAAAGATAGGCACTATCAGAAACAACTGGATAGATAAGCAGTATCAAGGAAAAAAACTAGATTGGTAAGCATTATCAGAAACAACTGGACACTAATTAAATCTAATTATGTGAATAAACAAAAACAAATGAAACCTTTTGCTTGCGTATTTTTGCCTCTCTATCTTCTAATTGCATCTGTTTTTTGCGAAGTGTTTGCAAGTCTTCCTCCATGCCTTAAATATCTTTCATATGTTTATCTTTTTGAGATCGAAGCCTTTCAATGCCACCGACATCTAGATCTACATGCATAAGCTGGCAAGCATCAGACATGGCAGGTGAATCATATAATCAACAAATCTATTAAAGCTGAGATTATGACACATGTCACAAAAGAAAAGGCGGGAAGGATTGACTGCATTTATAAATGCTGACAAATGACCACCGTATCTTGATTTGGACCACTGGTAATGGCTATCTGGAGTCCAAAAGTCAGTAATACCTAACTTTGGTACATCATCTGCTCTGTGATGTGTTTCATCTGTACCTATATACTACATCAGCTATTAGCTTTGTCACACACCTATTACCTTTATCAGACTGAAACGACAACACTCTGCACCACGCTGCTCGGGCTGAGACGACAACACGCTGCACCCCGCTTTTCAAACTGAAACGACAACACACTGCATCCCGCTTTTCATACTGAAACGACAACACACGGTTTCGTGCCGGGGCAGCTTTCGGCAGAGGGTGACACATCGTGCAGCCTTTGGCAGAGGTTGACAGGTCGTGCAACTTTTCTCATAAGGTGTCAGGTCGTGCAGCTTTGATGATGGGTGACACGTCGTGCAGCTTTTCACGTGTGATGCCAGGCCATCAAAATGGACAAGTGCTGTAATTGTGTTGAGTAACCCCTCACCACCACTATAAAACAGGGCCGAGGCGTAGACATCCAAACACAGCCAAAACACCAATAAACGTCAGTTGAATCTACACAAATTAGGGCACAATGTCGTTCTACCATCGCCTCTTGACAGCGAAGTCATCCCGCCTCAATATCCGGATGCGATTCGCGACGCCAAGTTCTCGCCGGTTGCCCGACCCAAATGTGATGCAGAACTCTACCGCGAAGATGATGCAATCTACCCATGGAGAGACGGCCGCCCGCGCTCACTACTGTTGTGGCCGTACCTACAAGGTAAACCTATTGGTGTACACACAATACAGGGTAACACTACCATCTCATGCATCGTTCTTTCTTTTCTCAGCACAAGGACCGGTGTTGCTTCTTCCAATGGATCGACGGGCTGGAACGACGTGACTACGAATTTCTCTACAACTGCCACGACGCCTACCCCGCTTCGCCCGAGAACTTCACCCAGTGGGAGAGGCCACCAGGATATGTCCCTTTTCTAGATCCACTAGAGCTTAGGGCCAGTGGGCAAGGGGCCAACCAATCGGTGAGTTTCATGCGACATACTCATGTTAAACTCGCAAAGTAGTAGTTCTAAACCAGTTCATCACACACAGGAGTTCAAAAGAAAACTTGCGAATTTGCTCAAGTCAAAGGAGAAACCTCCTCTAGGGCCACCCGAAAGCCCCGACGTTTGCGAACATGGCTTGCAGGCAGTGGTTGATACCTGCCACGATGATCTAGCGGACCGGAGATTCTACCGGTGCCCCTTGGCCGAGGATAAATGGTGCTGGTACTTCAACTGGGTGGACCCGGAGACGTACCACCCACATCTCATGCTTCCTGCATGGGATAACTGGGGGGAGCAACCCTCTCCGTGGTGCCACTACCGCCCAGAAAAGCCAGACCCCGAGTACGCCTACGGTGTTATTCAACAACCAAAGCGGGCATCTTGCATTGATCATGGGCACGCTTCCGGTTGTCCAAGGATAAGCCCAACACACACCTCCCCGCACCATATAGTGGAGTGCGAGCGAAATAGAGCCAAGGCGTCTCCGCATGCCTCCGCCAATGTACCAACACACCAGAGGTGCAAGAGGGTTCATCCTCTCAAGAAGAAGGGACAAGGGAAGCAATGATCGAGGTCTCGCAAAGACGCAACAAATCCTTGACGCTTGCGCAGACCAACCGGAACCCAAGTGGTATTAACATAGGGGACGCCGAATCGGGATGACATGCCCATATGGGAGGCGAAATCCACATAAAAAGACCAAAAATTATGTCTTATACACCGAGACGACGGCATAGGCCACCCATTCGGCGGCAATGGGAGAATGCGGATCCCCATGGAGTTCTTTCATAGTAGGGATCGAGCGGTGTCCGAGGACAAATCGCAAAATTAACACGACGATGTAATATGCGAAAATGTTGGACATCATTCATTTGCACCAGATAGGTTTGAACGATCATTTGTTCTACCATGACGAACATTGCTTTTGTTAGTTAGTTCGCAAGCAATTTCAATCCTTGTTGTAATACCCTTGTAATATAATCTAATCTCTCGCTTATTTTATCATCGATCTTTCTGTATGTGCCCTTATATATGTTCAACAAATAATTTAAGTGTTCATAACATGAGTTGTTGTCGACTATAAAATTTTGAAATTTTTTGTCCATAGTTATGATGCATCACTAATGTTCCCATAAAATTTTTATCAAGCTTTTTAAATTTTTAAAAATTCAGACAGTGCTACTGTCTGAATTTTTAAAAATACACGAGAATGTTGTATATTTTTACGTGACATTTTATAGCATGTCGAAAACGCTTAAATGATCAAGTAGTTCTTTTAATGATCAAGCAGTTCTTAATAGTTCTATACCTCAGATAGCGATTTTTACAATATTCCTCGAGTGACTAACACGTGATTTAAGTGCATGGCGTGCGCCGCCGTTGAGACGAGATTAGCGAGATCGCTTGAATGCACAAGAAAATTCCTCTGCCCAAAATTTTGGAACCTATAACTCGATTCTTGATTTAAATCAAGATGTCGACGTATAATCCAATTTCAAGATCCTCACTTTGCGAAATCTGACGTGGCACTTCAATTTCGCTTTTTGAATTTGCGAATACCGGATTTCGATTTTTTAAAATGCGAAATACCTCAATTTCGTAGTTTGAAAACCCGAAATCACTGATTTCGCAATTTCAAATTGCGAAATTGAGATTTCGCGTTTTGAGATTGCGAAATCGGTGGAGATTTGGTAAATATGCGAGATTGTTGTATATTTCTGTAAATACGGCTTATTTTTTGTATAAAATAAAAAAAATTCCCTAATTTTTATGTTGAACTTCCAAATCATTTATTGTGCGTCCCACAAATATCAAAGCAGTGCAGATTACATCCTAAGGCTGATTTCATAGATGATATTGTGACATAACAGCCACATCATCAATTTTATCATGTTGTTTTGCCACATCAACTTGACCCATAAGTCTATCTTTATATATGTGTGGTCAAGTTGACCAGGATGCCACGTGTCTACTTAAGGCATGTTTGATAGAGCTCCAGATTCTACTGAAACTTGTAGACTAAAATAAAGTAAATTAAGTTTATATTTTTGGTCTAAAATATAAACAAGATGATCCATCTAAACACTCTTAATGTACTCATAGTTCTAGCTCCACGGATCTGATGGAGCTAAGAATACCCAGCTCCACCAGATCCACGAATCTGATGAAGCTGGAGCTGTACCAAACACACCCTTACATAGGAAAATTGATCATGTTACGGCCACATCAACCAAAGCCACTTATGAAACTGGCTTTTCGACATGATTTGCATTAATTTTGACATTTAGGGATGTAAAGTAAATGGTTTTAGAGTTACAGGTGAAAATTAGACTTTAAAAAGAGTTCATATACAAAAAATAGACTTTTTCCTAATAAAAAAATCTGCTAGAGTATTTTTCAGAAAGAATTCTTGTTCACCAGTCTTCCTATATCCGGAAGGTATTGGAGAGATTTAATATGGATAAATCACATCCCTTGAAAACCCCCATGATCGTAAGATCCCTTGAAGTGGATAGAGACCCTTTCAGACCGAAGATAGAAAATGAGGAAGTCTTAAGACCTGAAGTCCCATATTTAAGTGCTATTGGAGCACTCATGTACATTGCGAATTGCAAGGCTTGATATTGCATTCGCAGTGAATTTGCTAGCAAGAAATAGTTCAGCTCCAACCAGAAGACATTAGGCTGACGTAAAGACTTTACTCAGATATCTTCAAGGTACTCAAGATCTTGGGTTGTTTTTCCAGAAGAACCAAGACTTAACCATGGTGGGACATACTAATGTTGGCTATCTGTCTGATCCCTACAGTGCCAAATCATAGACTGGTTTTGTGTTTCTCTGCGGTGGTACAACCATTTCCAGGCGGTCCTGTAAATAGACCCTAGTAGCAACTTCGACCAACCACTCAGAGATTATAGCCCTATATGAAGCCTCACGTGAATGTGTTTGGCTGCGGCGTGTGATTAGCCATATCCAAAAGTCATGTGGCCTTAACACCGTCGATCCCCCCACGATTATCTATGAAGATAATACTGCTTGTGTTGCACAAATGTAATTGGGTTATGTAAAGAGCAATATTATGAAGCATATTGCTCTTAAGTTATTCTACCCTTACGAATGTGGAGTATATGGATCACAGATATCTACAAGGCAAGCCTACGAGGCCCAACTGGATAAGGCCGGGCCAAGCCGGCTGCATGGAAACAGAAGTTACCAGGGGTGCGCCAAACGTTCAAAACAAGGAAGCCCTGAAGATAGCAACTAATCCGGATTAGGTAGGATACAATTGTAATCTAGGTCGTTATCAAGCGGATAGGTACACAAGATATGATCCCTACCCTGTATCCGATCAGGACTCTCCTATGTAACCCGCGCCTCTCTGCTATATAAAGGGGGTGCGGGGGAACATCAGATCATCTCATCAGCAAATAAGCTAGACATACATAATTCCAGAGCACTGGACTAGGGTATTATCTCCTCCGCGAGAGTCCGAACCTATATAATTCTTGCGTCTTGTGCTACCATCGAGTTTGGATCTGACGCCTAGCCCCGTTTTCATTATTGCCGACAACAAACGTCGACAGTTGGCGCACCAGGTAGGGGCTACGTTAAGATCAATCTCAGCAAGCTCGATGGCCTCCATCAACAAAATCGTCATTACCTTTGCTTCCGGTCAGGCTTTTCGTTTCGGAAGCCTGGACTTCATCGCTAACAATCTTGGCAAGTTTAGGCCTCGGATAGGGTCCGCACAGTAAAATCACATCTAGAGTCAATGTCATATTTATTCTTATCTATAATAGTTACAATGCAAATTAGTGTCACATTCCTTTTACACCACTGATAAATAGCTATATTTAATTGATAGTCTTTACATATATTCATTGAGTATAGTGCTTAAGTATAATAATTAGAGGTAGTCTATTCATTTTTAATATCCCTTTGGTCTACGTACCAAGAGAAAATACGTCATATAAATTTGGACGAAGATAATATTAGGGATGAGAACGGAACGGAAAGTTTCCGACGATTCCGAAGAAAAACGGAAACGGAAGCACTTTTTCAGAAACGGAAAGTATCGGTACGGAATCGAAAACAGAATTTTTTTTTCGGAAATGAAAATGGAAACGGGAGGGCTAGTTCCGACGGAAACGGAACAGAAATTCCGTTTAAGGCTATTCGGAAATTTCGAACTTCTGAAGACTCCCGACTCCTGACTTCCCGAGTGCCGAAGCTGAACCGAGGAGCGAACTTAGCAAAGGCCCAACCTGCCCAAGGGCAACCGAACCAGCAAACCCTAGCTCCCAAACACCTCTCTGGCCTCCTAAGTCCCGAGTCTGCGGCACCGCCCCCCATCCCAAGTAGCTGCGCCGCGTCGCCGCCCCCACCACGCTGCCCCGGCTCCCCCGATCGGCGTTCCTCCACCGCGCTGCCCCCCGACCGGAGTTTCTCCACCACGCCCCCACCGACGCAGCTACTACCCGAGGGCGCTGCCAGCGTCCCTAGCCTCTGCAGCTCCGACCGCGCCGAGGCCATCACCGACGACGGCATCCCACGCCGTGATGACCCCGTGGCCACTGAGGCCGAGCGCATCAAGGCCGTCCTCCTGAACAACCAAGAAAAGGTCCTCTTCCCTTGTTCTCCACCCCACCGCTATCGAGGCCGAGCGCATCAAGGCCACTGGTTGTTGGTAGAATAGAACTGGTACTGAATCTGGTCTACTCTGTTGCTGCAGTCGAAAGCGGTGTTGCTCGAGCTGCTCCGGCGGCTGCAGCGGTTGGAGTTCACGATTGGAGTTTGCGTTGAGAAGCCTCCGAAATTCTTGTGAATTAGGCCTCAAGGTTCAACACTTAACTTTGTCCCCCAACTTGATGTCTTCTTAGACTTAATTAAAGTTCCTTGCTCATTTTGTGTCAACATTGATATGCTATTTCAAAACATAGGAGGAACCCCCTCTCTGTTGTTGGATTAGAAATTCAGAAGTCGCCTAATCCTTCCTTCGAATTCCACTTTGTTGGTGTTAATCAGGTAAAACCTTGGATTAAGACAAGCCTTGCACCAGGTTCTACAATTGTGACTGATTTTGTTGGTGCTGACTGATTTTGTTGTTGCAGCTCATCAATCGTTCTTCTCATTTTGATCATTAAACTATGGCAGGAGCTGATTAATTTGAAGCATTTGGGATATAATTGTTGTAAAATTTGGAGATAAGAATCTGGAAATTAGGTTGCTGCTTGAAATCATCTGAACCTTGTGCTTCAGGTGTGTTGATTCTAGGAGCATGTGAAATATGTTTGTTCAGAACCTTGTGCTTCAGATGGAGAAACTTCTAAACCTTGACAGTTTGTTCTGATGTTCTTATCCTATAGTCTATGATCTGTCACAATCAGAATTATTTGTTTGCTTGTAGCAACATGATAGTGAAAAACTTTTGAACCCATTCTATATGCATGAAAGAAAATGAATTATAGGCTTATTTTGTTACTACAAACAAATGTATATATTGGAGATATTTCAGCCTACCATATTCCTGGGAGATTTGTGCCACTGACACTCTTTAAAATTCGTGATTCACTTTATGACACCCTGGCCCACTGTCATAGACTTAGATGGATCCACATATCATAGACACATCACTTAAAGCCAACGAATTGAGTGTCGCTGGACTAATTTTTCCCCATACTCATGTATGTTTTATTGGAGACCAGAGTTTATGCCTTCTTGGGGATCAAATCATAGATTAATTATTGGTTATTACTTGTTAGAATCTTGATGTTTTTTGTATGCTATGACCTGTTTTGCCTTTATTTGATTTGAAGGAGGCCATTGGACTCTATTATACCAATTCTAGACACTACAATTCAAATAATTAGTTTGGTTCCTTTTGAGTTTCGAGTTGAAGGTGCCTATTAATTACCGATACTTCACTGCTGCCTTCTGACCGGTAGGCACAAGTCCTGCATTGTTTACAACTCTTTTTGTTAGTAGATTGAAGTCAAGTCCTCACCAAGGTCGTGGATTAGCTTGAGTTGCTTGCACTGTTCACTTGGAGCTATTGTCATATTAAGATTTGGTTGAACCTAAACATGAAAATTTAGGGGGTATTTGGTTGGTGCCGCAAGTTGCCACTTGTAAGATATCCATGTATGACTTTGTTAGGATACATACTAGAAGCTATTGTTTTCTCCCCTTTTAATAAAATGGGAGCAATTTACACTCATACACTCTATTTCATGATCAACCATCAAATTTGAGATATTGTACAACTAATCACTTATTGTAATGTAACAGATAGCTATAGACAATACTGCAATTAGGAGCAGCAGTGCAAGTGTGACATCCCCTGCTTTGGCTCAATCATTGCTGCTGCTGGAGGACCCTAGTGCTACTCCAACTCCAAATGTTGCTGCAGCTGCTACTTCAACTCCAAGTGTGGATTTGACCGATGAAACTGAGGGTAAGCCACCACCTGGAAAGAGAGCTAAGAAAGCCACCTTTGATGTTTGGGTACACTTCACCAAGTATGAGGTTAATGCAAAAGATGAAAAGGGCAACGATGTTGGACAGCTATGGGCTAGGTGTAACAAGACCAGATGTTGCTACAAAGGTCGATGCGAGAGCAGTAGAGGAACATTGGGTTTCAAAAGTCACTTGAAACACAAGCATTTTATCTTGACCGGGCAGTAAACAATCAACCTGAAGAAGAGCGAGGGCGACAAATCCATTGCATCTATTGAGACTTATAGGTATGATGAGGCTGTCAGTTTGAAAAAATTCTATCTTGCAATTATCATGCACGAATATAATATTGTTGAGCATGAGTACTTTGTGAACTTTATCAAGTATTTGCATCCTTCTTTTCCAATTAAAAGTCGCATTACTGTGAGGAAAGATATATTAAATATATTTGTAGAGGAAAATAAAAAATTGTATGAGTACTTTAAAACACTTGAATGCCGCTTTAGTACAACCATGGACATGTGGACATCTAATAAAACAAAGGCTACATGTGCATCACAGTACATTGGATAGATGATAGTTGGTACATTCAAAAAAGGATTATCAAGTTCATGCATGTAGAAGGACATCATTCGGGAAAAAATTTGTGCTTAGCGTTTTATGATAGTGTAGTGGATTGGAATCTTGATAGGAGATTGTTTGCACTTACTTTGGATAATGCTTCAGCAAATGATAAATATGTTCAGGGGATAGTGAGTAAACTCAATAAGATATCTCCATTAATCTGTGATGGCATCTTTTTTCATGTGAGATGTTTGAATCATATTTTGAACCTTGTTGCCCAAGATGGTTTAAAGACAATTGCACTAGCCATTGAAAATATTAGAAATACAGTCGCAATTGTGAAGAACTCTCCACTGCAGTATGAAGAGTTTACGAAGTGTGCTTCAAAGTGTGACTTGGATGTGACCAAGGGTCTCTCCTTGGATGTTCCTACAAAGTGGAACTCCACATATCTTATGTTGAAGAGTGCAATTTACTATAAAGATGCTTTTGGTAGGCTTTTTTTCGGAATTCAAGTAAATATAAGAAATGTGCTCCAACTTCCAATAATTGGGCTATGGCAACATCGATATATGCATGGTTGAAGCTATTTTATGATGCTACTGAGCTATTCTCTGGCACTAAATATCCAACTGCGAATCTATTTTTCATAAAGTTTTGTCAAATTAAGATCGCAATTGCAGAATGGTGTGACAATTCTGACCCAGTAATGAAAGCTATGGCATATTCTATGAAAATTAAATATGATAAGTATTGGGAAAAATCCAACATGGCACTTGCTGTAGCATGCTTCTTTGATCCTAGATATAAGAGAAATGTGATAGAATATTATGCACCGAAGATTTACCCCATTACTTCTATGCAAGAGATTGATAAGTTTATGTATCTGCTTAGAAGAAGAAAGTCTCTAGTGCTACAAATGTGCACCAAGTGGGTTCTCAACTTGATAGTGTTGATAAGAATGATGAGTTTGATATGTTCTTGCATAGCATTAGTGAAACAGATCATATTACCAAAAATGAGTTGGAAGTGTACTTGGAGCAACCTCTAGCATATATAAAAGACAAGCATTTAGATATCTTGTTATGATGGAAGGTCTAGCAAGTTGAGCTCCCTATTCTCTCCTAGCTTGCTCGTGATGTACTATCTATTCAAGTGTCAATGGTTGCTTTGGAGTCGGCATTCAATGTTGGGGGATGGGTTGTCCACCCATTTCGCAGCCGTCTAGATCCTGATATTGTGCAAGCTTTAATTTGTATTAAATATTAGACCGCAACATCAAAAGGTAACTAATTTTTAGTTTGCTTCAATAGTTTGTTCATAATGTGAAAATATTTAAGCCTAATCAGTTTTTATTAATCATTCAGGTGGTACCATTACATCTATCATGACTGAGTTGGATGTGGATAGTCTTAAGCGACATTTTGCAAGCTCGATAGTAACGGTTTGCCTTTTTTATCTAACTTACAAACCATATTGTGCAAATCAAATAAAATTCAATTTAATGTGTTTCTACTTGTCTTCTCAAGAACATTAATATTGTGTCATGCTTGTCTTTGTAGTTGGAGGAGCAAAATGATGTCAATGGTATAGATATGGAGGAGAACATAATAGACTGATATGGGGGATAGATAGCTTGAGAAAAAACTGAGTTTTGGTGATTTGAAACTATATGTGTTTGCTATTGTGGTATGATGTGGAACTATATGTCTTTGCTATTATGCTTTGATGTGGAACTATATGTGTTTTCTATTATATTATGATATGAAACTATCTATGTTTGCTATTATACTATGATGCGCTGGCTGGTTATAAGGTAAATAATGTTTACATGCCCTTGTACATACCATGCTCGCCCAATGTTGGCTAATGTTATTAAGATGTTGTTCTTTGTAACTACAATACTATTCAATGTTGGTATGTTTGGAACTTTGGATAGATCATGTACTACATTCTTGTGTAATTTTCCATTTCCGTATCCGCTCCGTTCTGTTCCACTTCCGTTTCTGTCACTATCCGTTTCCATATCCGTTTCTGTGGTTTCCGATTTCGTTTCCGTTACCGGTAAAAAGTATGGAAATGGAAACGAAACAGCTATTTACCGACCGTTTCTGTTCCGTTTTCATCCCTAACTGGCAACCCTATTTCCCCTTTCGCCTCTTAGCTGGTTGATTTATTGGGAAATTGCCAACTACCTAATCTAGGGAAGAAAAATGCCAAAATAGTCATTTTAGACCCCAGGTAGGCCCCAGGTAGTCGGGGCAATGGCTCGAGACTTAGGCCAACTAGCATCGGAAAACTTCTCTATATATAGCGAAAATTTCAAGTCCTTGTCCGAAATATCTAGGTTTGCAACACACAATCCTTCCCTCCACAACAAACCAAGCCAGCGTAATAGCGCACTACTGTCCGTGACAGCCCAAAGCCCACAAAATTAAAAGGCGATAAACCCTATTGGCTATCAGGATCAGCCACATCTCTCTCTCTACCGCTTTCTTATGGACAAGATGAGAGCTAATGGCCAAGATGCAACAGTAGCTAGGGCTTCGAGACAACAAGCCCTGCATCCGCCTCAAGCAGTCAAGCTATTCATTGACTGCTGTCTACTCGAGGTGATTTTCTCTTAATCCTTAATTTATTGCATTGCATTACCCACATTCCAAATTAGCCTGTTAGGGATTAATTAATTGAATTCAATTTGATGTTATACTCATACAATTATTTCATTGGTATATCGCATTATTGAATAGGCATGGATTTTATCTATTACAATCACAACAGTAGAAAGAGTCTTCTTAGCTACAAACATTGTTAAGACTGATTTGCCAAATAAGATGAGTGTCAAATGGATAAATGATAGCATAGTATGATGTACTTGCAAGTATTGAAAATAACAATATTTTACAGTGTTTTCAAAATATGAGATCGTGTAAGTGAAGACTACCTTGTGCTATGGGTATATTACAATCCTATTTTGCAATTTGCATCTATACTTAACTTTGTAATCTTGTGTCACTAATTTACATATGCAATTCTATTTTTTGAGGGTTTATGTTCTTGTACTATTGTTGATGAAGATATGATTTACTCGGATACATTTAATCTTTATTAGTTATGTATTAATTTTTGTACTACTTCACTGCGCTATGTTGTGACGTGTTATCCGTTTTGTTGTATCATTATGCATGAATTTTAAATTTATCTTTAATTGTGATTTTGTGTTGTACTTTTGTTGTACCTCAATATGAGTAGTATTTAACGTTAGTTATAGCGGCTCTATTTTCTGCACGAGGCTTTGCGAAATCCTAGTTAGCTCCGCCGCTGATTGAGATATATGTGGTTATGCTAGAAATTTGAGTGCAGCGCCGAAATGTCTTCCAAATGCAATCGCTGGATGTGTGTGGTGACAGTTTACACGTCGCAAACGATTGTTGGCCGAAGAATCTAGAATTTTTTACTGTTCTAGCGTGGTTTACATTTTTTTCTGCAAATAGCTGTTTAGCAGATGAAATTTCAAAAATTGCCTCTCAACAGTGACTTCTAGCGGTACCCATCCGCGGGAAATTTTTAAAATTTTTTGCAGCCGAATCCAGTGAACCGGATCCGCTGGAATTTTTTTTAAAATTTTTTATTACCTCCAACGGATCCAGTCTGCTAGTTTTTTAAAAAAAATTTCCAGCGAATGAAACAAACGATTTCTGCTATTTTTTTATTCGGCACACGGGAGCACAGTGACCTTCAGCCAACTGGGAGAGCTGGAGGTCAATGTGACATGATTTTGTTTTTGTTTTTTTTTATGGAACAATTTCTGTTGTTTTTCATTCGTCGCGCAGGAATTTTGTTCACTGAATTTCCGGAATTTCGTCGCGACTCGTGACCATACCTATTTTCAAAAAAAATTATACACAAATAGGGGCTACCACACTAAAAAAAATCGCAGCCAATGGTATCCACAACAAAATAAAATATTTTGCTGTGGATACCGTCGACTGTGATTTTTTTTAGTGTGGTAGCCCCAATTTGTGTATATTTTTTTCGAAAATAGGTATGGTCGCAACGAAATTCCCGCACGACGAATGAAAAATAACAGAAATTGTTCTGTCCCCAAAAAAACAAAAAAAAAACAAAACAAAATCACGTCACAGTGACCTCCAGCTCTCCTAGTCGGCTGAAGGTCACTGTGCTCCTGCGAGCCAAATAAAAAAATAGCAGAAATCGTTCGTTCCGTCCGCGAAAAAAAAATATATAAAAAAACCAGCGGACTGGATTCGCTGGAGGTAATAAAAAATTTTAAAAAAATTTCCAGCGGATCCGGTCCGCTGGATTCGGATGCAAAAAATTTTAAAAAAAATTCCCGCGGACGGGTTCCGCTGAAAGTCACTATTGAAAGGCTATTTTTGAAATTTCGTCCGCTAAACGGCTATTTGCGGAAAAAAACGCAAAACACGCCAGAACAGTAAAAAATTCAAGAATCTACCTACATATCTATTTTTTTTCCATGTCGAAGCACGATTGTCGAGGTAGGATCCAATGGCTCAAAGTTCCAACTTATTTTCTTGGCATAGGGATTATATATGTGATTGATGATATAGCAAATCCCAACGGTGGAGGGTCATGCAAGGAATATTCATCTTCTATTTTGGAGTGTCATATATATGTAAACCATTTTATTAAGCCTTCAGTGGACTGGTGAAGCACTGGTACATTTCATGGCTTTATTTATGCCAAAATATAGAAGACGTAGACATGCAGGGTATGCACCACCATGGATGCATGCATGCACTTAACGTCGAGTACGTATGCTAAGTAATTAATTAGACGAGTATACGTCGTGCACATTATAGCTAGCGTGAAAATACGATCGAACTAGTTAATTAGTAAGGCTTCTGTCCGACGACGTTGCCGGCAGGCTTGTAGTTGCAGGTGATGAACACGCCTGCGTTGTTGCTGCACACCACGCGGGCGCAGCCGATGCTCGTCGACGCGCGCCACACTACCTGCGTGTAGTGCCCGCACGTCTTCCCCTGAGCGCAGCTGTTGGAGGCGTAGTCGTAGTCCTTCTTCTCGCCTACCCACAGGTTCACGGCGTCCGTCGCCGTCCAGTCCCTGCCTGCCGAACCCCAGAAGAGGTTCTCGCCTAAGTTCTGCCGGTTGCCCGAGTGAATCAGCTTGCAGTCACCGGCCCTCTGCCTGGCGTAGCTCTCGGCGAATGCCTGCACGCTTGCGTCCCAGGTCACGGGTCCCACGCCGACGGCGGCACGGGCGGCGTTGTGGAGGCTGACGTAGTCTTGAGGAGAGTTTTGAGCTTGAGAATGGCGAACCATGGCGGCTGCCATGGCCAAGGCCAGCAGAATGGCCAGCTTGGGTGCCTCCATAAGCTCAAATGCGTATGTATGTGTATATGTATCTGTATTTTGCTTTTTCTATGTATCTGTTAAGTACATGTACTGTATTTATACTGGATGATGGTGAGAATTTTCTCGAGTTGCCATGGAAAAATGTAGCAAATGTTGGCAATACGCGAAGAAATTTACGGCACAAGGGCAAGGAATTCCACGAACGAAACATGGCGCCGATCGAGGCAACTCGATCGCGATCGGTTCGGTTATCTGGCTTGCTAGATTAGTACAAAGGACTGGGGGGTAGTCAAAGTCATCACGTGTAATATTCTACGTAGAAACTACAAATTCGGAAGGCAGCAGTGTACTAGCTGGCACGTTGTTCCGCTCGAGAGGGACTCACAGAAGCATGCGTATTTGGACTTCCAAACATTAATTTTCTAGAGGGAACGACTGGAACTCGGACGTCCCATGGAAGTTTTTTCTTAGATATATCGGTATAATATTGATAGATAATATATGTAATGATTATAATCAACATGTGCAACAAAAAATCCCGATTGTAACAAATTAAGTGTACAACGAAGTGTAACAAAAATCGTTGGATTGCAATATAAAATACAATACTCAGTCGTTCTTCCACACATTAATTGAAATAGCTCATAAAACATTCTTATTTCGATTGTGGAACATTGTACAATGATTATTGTAACATTAAGAAAAAATAAAAAATACAACAAACGCAAAAAAAACTAGAAGACCATCCCATTCAACAAACTAATTAGTTCATACCAAAGTACAAACTTGTTGTGTAACAAAATTTAGAAACTTGTTGTAACAAAATGAGAAATTGCTTGCAACAATCATACTGAAATAGGATGTCTCTACACACACTCACACCATCAGTCTCCAATTGTTTGCCGCACCTATCCTCTTCTGGCCTCAACCATGCGAGATGGTGAGCTCCACCGGCTCCTGAGGAGGGGACACCTTCAAACACTAGCTCTAGCTGCGGAAGAACTCTTGAGCACGTAGTAGTTAAGAGTGTGTTTGGTTGGTGGGATGAGGTTGAATGGGATGGGATGGTTCTATACCATTTAGTTTCATTGTTTTGAGTAAATGGAATAATTCAGCGTCTATATAGAATATTCCTCAAATTTGTATCACACCGTCTAGGATAAGATGGTTCCATTCAAACAACCAAATATATAAATGTGATATTTTTCTTAAGTTATCTCATACATATATTATTTGGTATAAACAACTAAATATATTCTAAGGAGATAATGAATGGGTGGCTATGGAGACGTGATCCGTGGATAAGGCGTTCGATTTCTTTTTACGGCGTAGGACGTCCGGACAGAATCATCTCTGTTTTCTAGGTTGCCAAATATTTTTGTTAGCTGAGTGATGGAAAAAGGCCATACGGCTAGGCACATATATGTGAAATGTAAATGTACGGCCAAAAGGAACAGTAGTGTAATGATCCTCCTTTTTTATATAGAATACTAAGAATGATGATATTTGTGTATATAGTATTAGTTCTATAATCAGTGGCTAGTACGCATATTTACAACACTGGCAACATATTCATATATAATATTATTATTGCGGAAGCTATTTATATAATGTAGTATTACATTTCAGAGTATATTGCAATGGAAAAAAGCAGAATTCTTGTAGTGTGCCTATCCAACCCTTAGGCAACTGACAAGATATAATCTCTAGAAAGTCGCATCATCAAATTTCCCGTATCCTATGGCCAAATGTGTCTTTTTGGGTCTCGCGTTCTTCTCTATCTAAAACAATAAAGTAAACAAGGTTGAATACTTTCGTACTCAGGAAGACTTAAGGTATATTTGCGGTGCCGACTCTTGGTCGTAGAGGGGGGAGTGGTGCAGTAGGCGCTGAAGTAGGAGAAAGGACTAGTGGCGGGGAAATGCGAGAGCGAGAGAGTGGGAGAGAGAGGCAAGTGGGGGAAGGTTAGAGCCAGCAGTGGCGCATGAGAGGGGAGCTCGGACTACCGATATGGGAAAGGGAGAGGGAGAGAGTGGAAAGGATGAGACTGGATGCGGCACTAAGAGAACAAAGGAAGAGAGAGTGAGAGTTAGGTAGGGTTAGGTTTTCAGTCGGGCCGATTGGGCCGGTTTTGGTCAAGTGGGCCGGCCAGTTGGGCCCAAGAGATGGCCTAGCCGGCAAAAATAAAAAGGACAAAAAAAATAAATATTATATGAAATATATATAATGATAAAATAAACTAATATATATAGAGAAAGAAATAAGTACATAAAAATATAAAATAAAATATTGTCCCAAAACCTAGGCCAAAATAAAGAACATGGACTGAGAAACCAATAGGAGATAAATATTTTCTTGCTTCTAATATAGAAAACATTTAGAGGTAAAACATCAAATGCACATAACTTACCATAAGGAGAATTTGGTCTTAACATTATAAATCCAAATAATTTTTACATCTTAAATTCGTAACAAAACACATGCAATCAAGAAACTCTAAAACCTAGACTTGATTTTCCATCTGATTTTTTTGCTCTTATTAAAAGTTGTTATTTGCTATATTTCCAATGAACTACGTGTAGATTCCGACGTTCTAGAGTCTGCGACAATCGACTCTAATTTCACGGCTAAAAATAACAAGCCAGGCAAGCACCCCTTTGATCATATTGATCCTAATATTTAATTTTCATTTGTTTATCAAATTGTTTCATACATGCGCTTATATTTTGTAAATACACTATTTTCTGGTATCGATAGATATACCCATTGCTTCATAGAACTTTCTTGATAAGTATTGACATGTGAACCTTGGTATACCTAGAATTAAGGTTAGACAATATATAATATCACCTTGGGTATATGCGATTTAATAATCATGCTTAGCCATGCTTTAACTGATCATTGGTGACATTGAGACATGATGATGGTTACTGGTATTTTGGTATAAAAACTCAAAACAAAACTATAGTTTTGACGTGGGCGATTATTGGCAATAGCTAGAGATGCAGATGTTGCACGTAGTGTAGGGGAGATTATCGCTCGTGTCAGATTAAGTACTGATCTATGGATTATTTTTAAGCCAAGAAATACGTACAACCACAAATGCTGGTATGGGATAGCCTTAACCTACTAGGTTACTTAGAACTAACTTTGCATACTGGAAGGCTAGACTAGTATAGGCTATCCCCTTATGGATTGCTCGAAGGGATGTCCACATCGAGGTGACAATGGAACAAACGTTTGCCGATACAACGGTATACGCTATACTATGGGGAGTTCCATCATATTTATGCCCTGAGTTCTTCTGGCACAGTATGGGTTTGTCGTCACCGGGCTAGTGCAAAACTAGGGCTAAGGTGATGTAATGGTTATGCTATGATCGCTCTACGGCACACCAAAGGAAGTGTGCTAATATCTTGCACAAAAAGCTAATTATTTCTTGTGGGTAAAGCTGTATACCTCTACAGAGGGTTAATCTTTTAGAAAAGTTGCGTTCGCGATCAAAGGCACTTGGTAAAGTCATCTCATTAGTTAGATGTTTTATTATTTTCAAAAGGGGTTGGTTTCATATGTTTGCCTTGTGTTGACAAAGAATGGTGTTGGTAGAAATTAGATGCCTCGATACTCACGTCGTGGAGGACTGTGAATTATTACTTATGCTTTATGACGAGTACCCACGGCATGGGTATCCCCAGCAGCCCACGAAAAGTATGTGGGCCGCCTTCGCACCGTATATGGGCCGCCTTCGCACTAAAGCCTCGAGGAGAAGCCGACCGGCCGATCCACACAAGGGCGCCTGGCTCCCGACCAAGCCGACCTCAGAAAGCAGCCCGACCTGCGCTCTAGGTCGGGCGCCCCACAAACTACGACAATGGCAATCCGAGGGTAGCCCGACCAGCGGGTCGGACCGACCGGGAACCCCGGGCTAGTACAGACCATCTCCCCCGATAAACAGACGTCCGGAATCATCGAAGCGGTTTACGACCGGTCACCTACCTGGCGATGCAACGGCTCAACATGACCGAGCAAAGAGGCCGCGCACCTTCCCAAGGCGGTTTCCGAAGGCTGGCGCTCCCGACGTCAGCACTTGACTGCAGCGCAGAGGGCAGGTACGCCGTTTCCCGGAGGAATGGACCGCACCATCGCTCTGCGCCTCCACCAACCCGTCAGAGGTCACGTTCAGCGATCAGACACCGAGGCGGGAGGCCAAACTCCTAGGCGTAGGGAGCCCCTTTCATTTTCTTTTCATATGCTCCCGTGTAACCTGCTTCCCTGGGCTATATAAGGGGAAGCTTGGCCCTCCGGAGCGGGGACAGGAGAACATAGCACGCACGAATAGAGCGCGCTCGAGCAAAAACAACCGATAGCCTCCATCAAGGGCTCGGACGCGCCCCTAGCTTCGAGTCTCTCGCACCCGTAGTCATTTCAGCCGACCCATGTACACGAGGCACTCAGAGCTCGAGCTCAGCCTTCGCTTGTAACCCGGCAGACTTATCAGCATCAGTAATAACACACGACCACCTCACAGACTGGAGTAGGGACGTTCAGCCCGAACCAGTATATATCTTGGATCCCCTTTCTTTTGATCCAACCATTCAAGGAACGGGAGCGCGTGGCCCCTCTAGACCTACAAATTTATTTGCCGGTTCTCGAAACATCGACACTTTACTTACTTATTATTTTTATATCAGTCAAACTTATTTTTACAAAATTCTGTTTTGCAAATTACAACGTGATTTACCTATCAAATTTTGCTTTATGCAAATTAACCGTAAAAGCTTTCTTTGACATAGCTTGCATTACTGCATTTGCAAATACCATCTTAAGCCTTATTGAGTATGAAAGTACTCAACCTTGCTTATTTGTTGGTTTTAGGTGAAGATAGTGAACCTCTAGTCAACATGTAGTTTGACGCAGGATGCGGAAAATATCTTAGCAAGTTTTTTTAGGGTTTATGCTTTGTCAGTTGTCTGAGGGTTGGATGGGCACACTACAAGATTTTTGTTTCTTTTACTACAATATACTAAATTGTAAGACTATTCTGTATCAATAGCTTACGCTTTAATAATATTGTGTATAGTTGTAATTCCAATTGTTGTAACTGTGTACTAGCTACTGATTATGGGACTAGTATTGTATGTAAATAGATCATCATTCTTGATATTCTGTACCGAAAAGGAGGGTCGTTACAAATCGCATATACTTAGATTGACATTATATATTGATGAGGACATCAATTTCTTGGATACACACACTACAACCATTGTTCCTCATGTTTCACCACTTCAAGGCCCCATGACACGAGCTTGTGCTCGTCAATTAAATCATGAGGTGAGCTCGTTCCTCGCTGTTCATAATTATTTTAATAGGGATAGTATGCTACCTAATGGACATCGTGATTTATTGTTACTTAGAAATATTGATGAAGATGCCATGCCAAGTCTCTATCCTCAATTCGGAGAGCAAGCTATTTCGGGTTGCAATTCGAATTGGAGTCAGCCTGACAACCTTGGATTCAAACGGCTGTAACTTTCTCATACGGCATTAGTTGGAGGTGTATAAGTACTCTATTGAAAGGTTATTTCATGATCTTTCCAATGGATGTAACCTCACGTCCAAATTGTATTAGGAAGGCTTCCCAAATAGTCACAAGTGGCTGCTATTTTCTAGAAGGTATTGTGCCACCTTTTCTTTGGGCCACGGGCCTTGTATCTCGACAGAGGGTCCAAGCCCAGGTTGTGGACGTGGGAGGCAACCCTATCATGCCCCTTCCCTTGCCGCAGTTGCTCTCTCCCTTTCCACATCATTAACAAGCCACCTCCATTAGATTAGGTTAGGTTATTTTGCTAAGTTTGTTCGCCATTGCGTGTGAAACACTTGTTCATCGGAGTAGTGTGGCAAGACCTGGTTTGTGAAAGAGATAACCTCAACTTTGATCGTTTTGAATTGTTAGATTTCTTTCTTTCTCATTTCTTCTACTGCGTGCAGGAATTAACCTTCGTGGTTAGGTCATCGGGGCATGAGCACTGTAACACCCTGGCACCTCCAGTGCCCCGAATGTTACCTCCTTAATTAACCTCAACCACAAAGCACTAGAGAAGGACAACAAAACGACCTGAACAAGCAAAAAAAAAGGCCGAACGTACTAAAAATTTCGGCAGCACCTCCTCTAAAACTTGGGCATCCACACAGCAGACAAAAGAGATCAATTAATAATGAAAACATAACAAAGCCATTCACCATCAACCAACCATCATAAACTGCCATGGCAATTACTAGCCTTCATGACCAACTAAGCAAATATACAAGGACATACCATACGCAAAAGACAAGCGCTACACCATACAACTAAGGTTTTATAGTCCTAAATATTCCCCCATTACTTACAATTTATCGCAACCAAAAGAAATCAAGTTCATCCCCATCACTACTATAACCAAAAGTAAGGATGTTATCCTAACTAGCTACATGAAGTCATCGTGAGTGAAGTGAGCTAGCCCATCTCCCAAATGTCGCCTTGGAGTTACCTAGAATAAATAGCAAGCACAAGCGTGAGCTCATCACTCAGCAAAGCGTAATGCGAAAAGAAATTAAAGTGAGCATGTAGCAATTATACATATGAACTATATGACTTTAAGCATACAAGGAATTTAACACACAAATCCTTATCCAAATCATCTCATTAGGTCTTTACCCACAATCACAATTATGCAATGCGTCATGCATGCTTATGAATGCATCCATCTTTGGCTCATACCGGTATTGCCGGATGCACGCCCGTCGGCATGCACCCTTCATCCCTTCCATCCCGTAGAGGAGCCTACTCTTACTGTCTCGCTCCCATTCATCTCGATGAATAGGACTACGAGGTAGGACTTTTGTGCTCACTATGGGTGAGCACCGAGGCCCGCATCAACATGGGACGCCCCGTTCATTATGAATGCAAGAGTGTAAATGGCACACATAGATCGCATCTTAATTCATTTCTAATCATTATTGCAAGACATAACAGAATGCATCACATAGATAAGTATTACTTTCATAAACCATCATTCGCGGTAGTCTACTCAAGATTCACAATTAAGTCATCAATATAATTTCTTTCATGTGGGTAAGGTCCTAAATAACATTAACCTTTACATTACCACCACATGCATAACACATTACACTTGCCTTCAACTGCGAGGAGGATGGCGAGAAGTTGAAGCCTCTCCCGTCGCTACTCCTCCTTGAAAAACATTTGCATACTCAAATTTCAATTTCTAGATAAGTCACACCACCCTACACACAAATCCCCCCGTACTACACCTAAACGCGCACAAGGCCCAAAACCCCGGCGATAGAAATCCGGACAGCAAGCGCTCTAAAGAGCTTAACTCCTAATTGGTTTAACCAAAAACGGTGCTCTTTAACTTTAATTAAACATAAGAGGTTAACCTACAGCTAACCCACAGCCGTCCATGCGGGAGATGCCTCGAGATCCTCCAAATCGCAACTAAAACTCAATCGTAAAAACCGAGCTCGCTGAAATTTTCTCAATTCCAGGACAACCTTCCAAATTGCACAACTTTTGATTGGCTCAACGAATTTTAGCGTTCTAATACTCGAAACGACCGCAAGGGAATGAACTACATGAATAACATAGACACTCATTTGGCCAACCCACCAGCTGATCCCAGATCGACGATGAACAGCGAGCACCGACCATTCAACACGTTCTGGACAGCTCTCACGGGAACAGCCATAACTTTCAAACGGTTGGGCCGATTCGCGATTTCTTGAGCTCTGATTAAACGTAAGAACACTAGCTTCGATTTTCTCTATAGCCAACCGGTCAGGAGAGGACCCGAACTTGTCCAAAATGTAATCGCAAAATTCAACCTGAGCACAGCCTAACTTCCAACCAAAGTTTCCCCCTTCCCCCAACTAGAGCAATGCATTTTAAAGCCCAAATCTAGAGACCTTAGTCTATCCCCAACCAGCACAGGAAATCAAATTACACCCTAGAACCCTCACCTCACTTACCCACAAGGAAGAGGAGGATGGAGTGGGTTCGGCCGGCAGGGAGCTGAAGCCCAGGCGTCGCAGGGACTCGGCCGGCTGGAATCGGCAAGGGCGGCAGGCGATTGGGCAAGCTCCGGCAGGAACTGGGCAGCAACGGCAGGGAGCAGCAGCTCTACGGCGGGGTTGGGCAGGCCTTCGGCAGCAATGGCAAGGAGCAGCAGCCTCTTCGGCAGGGCTCAGCCCATGGCGCAGGAGACAGGATCGAAGGAATGGGCGCCAGCAGGAGTGGTGGGGAAAGGAAAATATCTTGCCAAGAGAAGGTACCAGCCACAAGAAATGAGAGGGTGGTTGCTGGCCTTCGGCAGGGATGGGCAGGAGCGGCTCACCCCATGCGCCAGCAGCTAGGGAAATGAGAGGGAGGTTGCTGGCTGGGAAGAAAAAAAAATCAGCATGGCAGGAAGCATTAACAACCACACAAATCCAAGAGAGAGAGAGGGTAGGTAGAGAGGGGAATTTCCAAAAACACCCCTCCCAAAACCAAAACCTTTAGCACTTAACCTCCCAAATGGAACAAACACCTCGGAGAAAACCTGCCAGACGGCCCCAGCACGCCCGACTGAAGGCACAAAGGTTGGGGCGAGGTTTCGCGATATTACAAGCACGGTTGATAACGACAGATGCATGGGTGTAGCAATTGTAAGGATTCAATCTTCGCTGGTTGGAAGCCCTTGGAATGTGAACGACTCTGTTCCACAAAAGTAGAACCTATCGGAAGATCGGGCCGTTGTCGCATCAGATATTGTCTAACCTTAATTCTAGGGTTATCAATGTTCACATGTCAATATTTATTAAGGAAGTTTTATGAGATAACAGGTATATCTACCAATACTACAATATAGCAAATTTATAGAAAATATGGGCATGCATAAATATATTTGTTAAAATTGTAACACCCCAATTTTTGCTTTTCTTGCATTTAAATGGTATTTTGAATTTTTGGAAATTTCTGGAATTTATTTGGATTTATTTTGAATTAAACCATTTATCAAATTAATTAAATAATGGAAAAGTTAAAATAAAGTTTTGCTGAAAATATTTTATTTGAGTCACAAATGTCTTAAAATATTTTTGAGAATTTTTCCAGAAATTTTTTGATATTTTTAACGCCCCAAATAAATTATTTTATTTTCGGAAATTAATTTTATTCTAAAAGGATTAAAAATCCGATGAACGATCTTGGGCCGAGTCTTCAGGCGGCCTGCTCGGAAAAACCCTAGCGGTGGCGTTCGATCTTCATCCAAGGGCTCACGTTGCGCCACGTCACCCAATCCAATTCGTCGCCGGATTCCGCCGCCGCCGCCCGTGTGGATATTTTGAAATTTTGCCTAAAGATATTATCTATGGAAATTTATAAAATTCTGACAATCTGGTTGCACCAAAATTTTATTTTTAAATTTTTATTTTTCTTAGATATCAAATAAGATTTATTTTATATGAAACATTTTTGCATGATACTAATGGCTCAGAGAGGCTACTATAAAATTTTTAGATGATGATCAAGCATATAGAATTTTATGAAATTCTGACATTGATAATGTTGCTTTTAAATTAATTTTATAAAATGGTCAAATCAACTTTATTATTTTTGTAACTTTATCTATGGCTGTAGATGACAAGGTAAAATTTTTAGAAGAAGATAAGAACTGGAATATTTTTAATAATTCTGACAATGGTATAACTACTAGTGTAACATTCCAATTTTTGCTTTTTATTTAATTTATTGTTTTATTTATGCATTTTATAGATTTTATGAATTTATTGGATTTTTCTAGAATTTATTTGAATTTATTTCAAATTATGTAATTGGCCTTATGAGAAAATTAATTAATTATAGTTAAAATTAAAATAAATTTTAGGCAAAAATATTTTATCTGAGTTCTAAATGTCTTAAATTATTTATGTGAATTTTATTTAATTTTTCCTGATATTTTATTTGCCTAAACTAAATTATTCTATTTATTAGAATTGTTTTAATTAGAAAGCCATAGAAAAACGTTTAGCAGTAACGAGCCGGAACCCTAAAGGCCCAGCTCATTCCTTTATTCGGCCTACTGATCGCACGATTGATTATCCACAATTCCATCATAGTTGAGTGGACGGATGTGGTTGGAAACCCTAGATTCAGTTGATCCCGTGCTAGTTTTTCCCCACGCACCGCCTCTAGTGCTCTACTTCTTGTCATTCAAGCTGTCGCCATCTCTTCTCAGGAGCTCATCGGAGTTAGTAGGTCCCTGTTGTTTTTGTCTACTCGGTTCTTCATCGCTGACAAGTATTTCATGCAACCGAGGGCATCATCGAGTTCTTCATGAGGTGTTCTATCAAATCCACACAAACCCAAGACAAATCCGTTGAGATTCCACTATTGCAAGGACTGTCTTCTCCAACTTCGGTGAGTGCGTAACTGTGCCATCATCACTGTTCTTCAGGGAAGCGTGACCGTTAGATCTGATAAGGGTGAAGGAGATTATGCCACGTGGGCAACACCGGTTTGCCGCATGTCGCTATCATGAGGGTTAGATCTGGCCATTTGATTGAGGTTGGGTGGTGCAGATTGAGCCACGTATCAGGCCAATCGGCTTCCAACGCGTGGCACACAAGGTTCGAGGAGTCATGAACCGAGTCCGTGGGACCAGAGGAGGTCCGTGGATCAAAATCATACACCCGTAACATGTGGCGACAATAGATTAGGCCGAGCTAACGCTGATGTCACCTCAACGTCATGATGACGCAATAAAGTGATTTTTCCTTTTAAAAATAATTCGGTTTATTATTTTATTTTTTCAGTTTTTCTGATTTTTATTTTTAAATCTTCCGAGAGCTCGTTCTCCCTCATACAAACTCCTATTAAGGTGATACAAATTTCTAAAAATTTATAAAATTGAGATCTATTTAATGGTTGATTTTATTTGATTTCTAGAGTTTATTATCTCAATGTTTTAGTATTTATTTGGTTTTCTCTCTCGTTTTGCATAGACATTGAATTGTGTGACGCATCCAAGGAAGATCCATCAATTCAAGACCAAGGTCTAGAGCAATAATAAGGGCTTTCCTAAGGCAAGTTGTGGTTTGATCATGTTGAATCCATATTTATAAAATCGCTATATTGTTTTTACCTTATTGCATATTATTTCACATGTACAATTGTTTCAACTAAATTGGGACTTAGATAATCTACCTTTTGATTTATTCCCTACCTTGTTATTTATATACCATTATCTATTGTCATACTAGATTGGTTCACTATAGTTGGTTAATATTAAAGTCAATATGGGATGGTTCGCTTTAGTATGCTTAACCATGCCATGTCATCACATGTACTTGAATTATCAAAGTTTAATCTTGACTAATGGAATATGGAATATGATTATGAACTTGTGTGTTAGGTGTTGTCATATGATGAGATTGAGTTGTTGTGACAAGTGATGTCACACAACGATGTTGAATTATTGATGACACATAGTGCAATTGGTGTCAATTGGGGTGGTAATCATTTAGATTGGGGCAAGGGGCAGTATATCAAGGTAGTTCAATAAGATAGAGGGTATGTGAAAGTATTGCCCTAGTCATCTTAAGGAATTAACTTTCCAAGCCTTTGACCCAAGTCAATCATGTAACCATATGTCTGGAATGGGATAGACCCAGTTGATTAATTTGCAATGTCTTAGTTTTGATACCACCAGTGGTGGTGAGATTCACCTTTTTATAAACCCAGATGGTGCAAGAGGGGGGCCTGTTGTGGTAACCAGTCCCTTTAGTGTTGAAACCTTAATGGATAGTACTGAATTAAAACAGAGCATTGTAAAGGCTTTGTCATAATTTTTCTGGCGGTACACCAAAAGAAGTGTGCTAATGGCGAGGCACATGGAGAATATCATGTCGTGTGGGTAAAGTGTATAATCTCTGCAAAGTGTAAATCTATTTGAATAGCCGTGCTCACAATATTGAGTAATGCTCGGGAATTACCATCAAGGGTTAGATTTTATAAAATGAAAACTCAGATGAGAAGGGTTGGGTGCTATTAGATGTTGGAATTTGACTTAGGGTTGGATACCATGTATATCAAAGAAATGTTGAAAGTTAATGCTTATTGATATTTGTTGTACTCTCTTTTCAATCTATTTATTGTATTTATTCTTAAATGTTGCTTTACTGTAAAATAGCTATGTTAGCTATTCCTTAGAATAAGCTTTGCATATATTTATATAGAATTGCATTCTGTTCACAATTTGTTGAGTGCTTTAAGTACTCACCCTTGCCAACATCAATATGACAAAGTTGAGGAGTCTACATTAGTGCTGAAGGAGTACTAAGAGGAGACGAAAATTTAGAGTGCGAGCCTTGTCAGTTACCTGTGGTATACTGAGAGGTTTATCTACATTTTCATTCCACTGCAGTTTAATTTGTTATTCAACCTTGCAAGGTATAGCCATGTAAGTTGACCATAAGGTCGTTTAACTAGTAATATTTAATATATGATGTCTTTTATCTTATTTTCACTGTGTATAATTTTGATATTTACCGATATTGAACCTGTGTGCACTAGCGTGATCCTAGACCAGTGTAGTGTTCACAAAGGGTGGGTCCGGATTTGTATATTTGGGTCTCGACAACTAGTCATTTGTCGCTATTCTTGATTTCTTTTTAGCAATGAATGTGTTCACATTGTTTTGAAAATTTTTGAGGATGCCCTGGAGATGATTTGGGATTTATATAAAATTTTCTAACTTTTATTTCTTAAGGGATTTTGGGTTTTGCATTTTGAAGGAGAAGAAAATAATTAATATAAAAGATTTAAAAACCAAAATTCAAGAAAAATTCAGAAAAGATGGAAATTCAAAATAATATCATATTTCAAACTTATTTTTATAGTTTGTTCAATTTAGAAGAAAGGATTTCAATATTGCAATTATTATTTTCTTAAGACTAGAATTTAAGAAAAAGAGAAAAAAGATGATATTTTTAATTAAAATCTTGATTCGAATCAAAATTTTTATTCAATTCTATTTTTAAATTTAAAATTTTTGTTTTTCTCATTTTTGAATTTCTCGGATGTTACAAGTAGGCTAAAGACTAAAGAGGCCGTGGGTCAGGTTGACATGAGGGTTGCCTTAAGTGTTACGGGGATGTTGCCATTTTTTTAAGTAGATGGAGACGGTATTTGTTTTGAAAGGAATTGCCATATTGTTGCGAGCTTTCTATTGGATTCCAACTCGAAAGTGAACCTTACATGCATTATGAGGAAATTTGAACTTTGAACGAATCTTCAAACTCAACTCAAATTCTGAACTTAACATACTTTTCTTGTTAACATTACCCGCACAATATAGCTAATTGTTGTGAGATAAGGAAACCTAAACCAAATATGGTTAGGACTCTATCTCTTCCTAATGTGGTCGAATCTGAACTCTCTCTCACACCGCTATATATATCGGGTGCCCCCTCATTGTAAACAATCGAATCAATAAAAACGAGAGAGAATTCCACCCTACATTGTGTGCCTATTGTTCTTGTTCTTAGATTCACTACTACAGACTGCTTCATCCGTGACCCCCCATCACTGTCGGGTAGGCTCGACCCGGCAGTGATAATATTATCACTGCCGGTTCTAACTTCAACTGGCAGTGATAATATTATCACTGCTGGTTCTAACTTCAACCGGCGGTGATAGGAATATTATAATTTTCCCGCACGAATGGAGGCAATATCATTGCCGGGTTTAGAGAGAACCGGCAGTGATAAGAAAATATCAGTGCCGGTTTACACAAAAAACCGGTAGTGATTTATCATTACCGATTTTTGTTTTTAACCGGCAGTGATAAGACCATTTTCACTGCCAGTTTTACTCCAGAACCGGCAATGATATTACTGTTCCCCAAAATTAGCTAACATACAGAACATATCAAAGCATAATTAGTTAAAAAAAACAGAACATATTAAACACTTGTAATTTATCTCGCGCAGAATATTTTTAGTCCATAATTACATATTTAGTCCTAATTTTATATCCAAAAGTCGTCGTCGTCCTCCTCCTCCTCGTCGCCGGAGCTACCGCCGGATGACCGATCGGAGTTGCGGCGGTGCTCCTCCTCCTCCTCTGAATCCGATTCGGTGGCGGAGTTGGTCTTGCCCCAACGCCGAAGGAGCTAGCCGCAGCCGCTGTCGTCGTCGCCCTCCTACTCCTCCTCCTCCTCTGCCTCCTCCTCCGCCTCCTCCTCCTCCTTCTCCTCCTTCTTCTCTGGCGGCGGATCAGTGCTTTGCCCAGTACGTGTTCGCTTCTTGGGGGGCATTCCTGCAGCAATGGTGGTTATGAGGAGCACCACAGATTGAGGAGCTGCGCATTATATAGAGAAGGAATGGGAAGCCCAACAGTTGCCAAAATGGGGAAGCGCAACAGTTGGCAGAGGAATGGGGAAGAGCGACGGTCGTTGGCGGCGAGAGTTGGAAGGTTCATATTATCACTGCCGGTTCTAACTTGAACCGGCAGTGATAATATTATCACTGTTTTTAAATTAAACCGGCAGTGATAAGAACAGTGTACGCTCGAAAGGAAGACAATATCATTTTGCGCGGGAAACGACTCAATATCACCACCGGGTTTAGATAGAGAACCGGCAGTGAATGTATTAATGTCGGTTCAACAAAGGTAACCGGCGATGATAAAGTGAATTGCGCGAACGGCAAATGATATCACCGCTGGTTTTTGAGATAGAACCGGCGAGGATATATTACCGCTTGTTCAAGAGAGTAAACCGGCAGTGATAATATGGCACTATATATACCCTGGCTCCCTTCCCCAAGCTGTCCAGAACAGAGAGGAGCTCTGTTCTTGGTCGATTGGGGTGGAGAGGGGGTGAATTTTTGCTCTCAAATTTGGTATAATTTGTCGTTTCTAACTTGTGATCTAAGGTTCGTATATTGTTTAGTTGGATATTACGTTTTATATTGTTGTAGGTTGTGAGAATTATTGATTGCCTAGTCAACACAATTAGATTTCTAATCTGGAGTTTAGATTTGAAATTACCAACTTTTATATGTATAGTGATTGCATTTAATACGTTGATTGAATTTAAATGTGGTAGCACTTCATAATTAACTACTGTTTAATCTAAATACTTAAAATTGTTTCTTTATTTCGTGTATGTTAATTTAATACTTTTGTAAGTAATGTAAATTTGTTGGACGGACCATTATATATAACTAATAGTAATTATTTAATTGATTTTACAATCGAGATTTGGATATAGATTTATATATAACTAATAGCAACCACGTACCATGCGAATAACGCTCATCAATAGCCATGAAGGTCGGATCGTAACTTAGTTGTATAATTAAGGATATGCTTTATTGTGTATGAAGGTCAAGTTTCAATTTGTAATATAAACATTTTATACGGAGGACATGCTTCAATTTGTAATGTATGGAGTATTGATTATTATAATCATCCAGAAAAAGTAAATGTCCAATAGATGAAAAGGTATATAATTCATGTAAAAAGGCCATGCATAAAAGAATTATGTTCCTCATCCAATACTCCTTGATAAAATAGTACTGAAATGAGAGAAGAGGAGACAATAGTACTCAAATTTGTTGGACGGACCATTATATATAACTAATAGCAATTATTTAATTGGTTTTACAATCAAGATTTGGATATAGATTTATAAGTAATGAAAATTTCTAGATTAATTAGCACTACATAACAAATTAAATGTATAAAACAATTTGTGAGCACTTATTGATTTACTGAGATTTTATTTGTTGTAAATATTTGTAGATGGATCGAAGATGGATGTATGAAGTGGTCCGTCGCTATAGAGAGTACTTTAATGGTGTAACTAGTTTTTTTAGCGCGGCTACGGCGTACAAGTCAAATAAGCTGATGGACTATATTTGTTGCCCGTGCATCGATTGCAAGAATGAGAAGCAATTTTTGAACCTTGAGGCGATCCGTGCACATTTGCTTCGAAGGGGTTTCAAGCCTGCCTATACCTGTTGGACCGAGCATGGTGAAGATGAGATTGTGTGTGAAGGGCATCTGATTGATGATGATGAAGACAACGACTCGACCGCGGTGGAAAATAGGTTCGTCGACACCCATGAAGAAACATTCATCGATAACCATGAAGATGATCTAGAACAGATGTTGCATGATGGGGAGGAGGACCTCACGAGTGAAAGGGATTTTCAGAAGTTTCAGCATATGGTAGAGGATTCTACAACACCCTTGTACCGAGGCTGCAAAGAGGAGTTCAGAAAGCTGCATGTTGTGCTTATGCTGCTGCAGTTGAAGGCAAGCAATGGTTGGTCTGATAAGAGTTTCACAGAGCTATTAGGTTTCTTCAGAGATGTCCTTCCAGAGGGTAACATGTTGCCAGCAACCATGTACCAGGCCAAGCAGTATGTTTGCCCGTTAGGACTGGAAGTGCAGAAAATACACACATGTCCAAACGATTGCATATTGTATCGCAATGAGTTTGCAAATTTGGATGCATGTCCCATTTGCAAGGCATCTCGGTATAAGCGCGGCGATGACGATATCGAGGGGCAGTGTAAGAAGAAAAGACCTCCGACCAAGGTGGTGTGGTATTTTCCTATAATCCCCCATCTGAAGCGTCTGTTTGCGAACAAAAGGCATGCTCAATTGCTGCGATGGCACGCCAAGGAGCGTAAAAAGGATGGAATGCTTAGACACCCTGCTGACTCCGCGCAGTGGAGGAATATCGATAGAAAATAAAAGAAACACTTTGCATATGATATGAGGAATATAAGGTTCAGACTCAGTACGGATGGGATGAATCCTTTCGGCAACATGAGTAGTCGTCATAGCACTTGGCCGGTGACTTTATGTATGTACAACCTTCCTCCTTGACTTTGCATGAAGCGGAAGTACATTATGATGCCGTTACTCATCCAAGAGCCGAGGCAACCTGGCAACGATATTAATATGTTCCTCAAACCACTGGTTGAAGATCTTCTGGTATTGTGGAACGACGGTGTACGGGTATGGGATGAGTACAAAAGAGAGAACTTCATGCTACGAGCGTTGTTGTTCATAACCATCAATGATTACCCTACTCTTGGCAATCTTTGGGCGGACTATAAAAGGATTCAATGGATGCGTGCATTGCATGGGTGATCTGAGGAGCCGTGGCTGAAATCTCACAAAAATGTGTTACATGTGGCATTGTAGGTTCCTTCGCAAGGACCACCCGTGTCGCAACAACAAGAGAGCTTTTGACGGTACAAAGGAGATCGCTTCAGCTCAAAACATCGCAATGGCAAAGAGATATTTGCGTCAGTAAATGATATTAAAATTATCCATGGAAAGGAGCTAGAAGTACATCGATCCGAAGTTCGGTGATCTGACTCCTTTGTGGAAAAAGAGATCAGTATTTATGGACCTACCTTATTGGCAGCACCTGGATGTTCGACATGCTATCGATGTCATGCATATAGAGAAGATCGTGTGTGACAGCTTGCTTGGTATTTTACTAGACATACTTGGCAAAACAAAAGATACACTCAAGGCACGGATGGACCTGAAAGATATGAAACTCGGAAGGAGCTGCATCATGAAGACAAGGGTCAAGGAAAAAAGTACCTTCCCGCAGCTTGCTACACTTTAAGCAAGATTGAGAAAATTAGCGTGTGTGAGTGCTTGCACGGAGTCAAAGTTCCGTCCGGTTATTCTGCCAACATAAAAAGGCTAGTCTCAATGAAAGACTTGAAATTAGTTGGTATGAAGTCTTATGATTGCCACGTGATGATGACACAGATGCTTCCTGTAGTAATTAGGGGTGTTCTGCCAGAGAAAGTGCGAGACCTAATTATAAAGTTGTGTTCATTCTTCAACGCGATTTCGCAGAAGGTCATCGACCCGTTGAAACTGGATAAGCTGCAGCAAGACGTGATCCACACTCTATGCCGGCTTGAGATGTGCTTTCCTCCATCCTTCTTCAATATTATTGTCCATCTCATTGTTCATATTGTGAAAGAGATACAGTTTCTTGGCCCTGTGTTTCTACATCAGATGTACCCTTTCGAGAGGTTCATGGGGGTTGTGAAGAAATATGTTCGTAATCGACATCGGCCGGAAAGGTGCATTACCGAAAGTTGGGGAACCGAGGAGGTCATCGAGTTCTGCATCGATTACACGGATCTCAAACCGATTGGTGTGCTCGTATCTCGCCATGAAGGGAGGCTACAAGGGAAAGGGGCACTAGGTCAGAAATTGATCCGTTCAAATGATCATGCTTCATTCACGCAAGTACATTTTACAGTTCTGCACCAATCAGTTGTAGCAGCCCCGTATGTCGACATGCACAAGAACATGCTACGAAGAAAAAACCCATGTAAGTCTGAGGTTTGGATCGCGAGAGAGCACAGAGATAACTTTGGAGATTGGTTGCTTAGATAGATGATGCATACACAGACAGAGTGCGCTCAATTGAGAGCGCTGGCTAAGGGACCATCATATACAATTTTGACATTTGAAGGATACGACATCAATGGATATACATTTTATACGAGAGCACAAGATAACAAGAGCACCAACCAGAACAGCGGGGTCCGTATAGATGCCTATGACAACAATGGCAATATGCAGACGTACTACGGATTCATAAAAGAGATTTGGGAGCTTGACTATGGGACTTTGAAGGTCCCCCTTTTTCAGTGCCAGTGGGTCAGGCTACCTAGGGGCGTGAACATCGACAAGTACGGTATCACTACCGTGGACTTCAAACACGTCGGATACAGAGAAGAACCATTCGTACTTGCTAGTGCCGTTACACAAATTTTCTTTGTAAGGGATCTAGCTGACAAGGAACGCCATGTGGTTCTTCAATAAAAAAGAAAGATTGTGGGAGTTGAGAATGTAGTCGACGAGGAAGACTATAACCAATTTGATAAGCTTCCTCCTTTCGGTGAGAACATCGACCTAGGTCTCATGGAAGACATAGAGGAAGCTACATACATACGCCGCGATCATAACGAAGGTCGGATCGTAACTTAGTTGTGTAATTAAGGATATGCTTTATTTTGTATGAAGGTCAAGCTTCAATTTGTGATATAAACATTTTGTACGAAGGACATGCTTCAATTTGTAATGTATGGAGTATTGATTATTATAATCATTTAGAAATAGTAAATGTCCAATGGACGAAGATGAGATAGTAAGAGCAAGTTTTTATTCATTATTCCTAATTAACTGAAATTTAAAATAAAACAAAAAAGGATCAGATCATGAGCACAATAAAAAATAACTAAAATTCATAATAAAAAGTTGAAGAAAATTAGCAATTTGGTTTTTGTATGAAGTCCAAAGCAAAATCTTGGAATAGCTGAAATTTGAAATAAAATTCCAATGTTTGTATTTGGGGTTTTTTTTACAAATGCAGGAAATACAAATGACAATTATGTAAAACAGATGTGACAATTTTCCTTGCCGCGGCAGAAAATCCTTGCCGTGGCAGCATTTGCCACCGCGCCACTTCCGCCACAACAGCACTTGGCAAGGAACATCAGTGCCGGTTGACAAACGAGAACAGACACTAATAAAATACATCAGTGCCACGTTATAGTCTCCACCCAGCACTGATAGTATCACTGCCGGGTCTTGAACACCCGACACTAATAATACAACATCACTGCCGGTTGATAAATGACCCGGCAGTAATAGTTATATATAACTGCCGGTTTATAAATGACCCGGCACTAATATGCAAACATTACTGCCGGTTCATTTATAAACCGGCACTAATAGTAGAACATCACTGCCGATTCTATAACAAGCCGACAAAGATAATATATCACTGCCGGTTCATTGCGTGGAACTGGCAGTAATAAACCTCCCTATATATACGTTTTCTTTCCCGCACTTAGCCATTTCGCAATTCGTTTGGAGTTCTTCTGTGCGCCCTAGCTGCCGTCGTCTCTCCCAACGCCGGCCCTCCATGCAGCGACGCCTCCCCGCCGTCACCCCCTGCGGCGCCTCCCCCCCGACGTCGACTCTCCCCGCCTCGGCCCTCCCTGCGGCGCCTCCTCCCTGCGGTGACCCCTCCCCGCGCCGGCCCTCCCTGCGGTGAACCCTCCCCTCGCCAGCCCTCCCTGCGGCGACCCCTCCCCACGCCGGTAAGCTCGTGATGATTCTAGGGTTCTCGATGATATTGCTCTATGATGATTCTAGAGTTGGCCGATGCTATTGTTCTATGATGATTCTATTGCTCTGTGATGATTTTAGGGTTGGCCGATGCTATTGCTCTGTGATGATTCTATTGCTCTGCGAAACAGTAAAGAAAAGCAACAATTTTAGTGAAACCATACAAGAAAATTCTATTGCTCTGAGAACATCTAGTTAAGAGAGAAAAATGCACAACTGGGGGAGGGGGTGCAGAAATAGTAATCACGAGTCATTCTCTATGGCTGCATATTTGATCGCTAGCTCAAAAGCTATGTGCATTTTGATTCTTCAAGTGATAAAAACCAACTCCACATGCGAGACTAATTTTAAACAAGGCTAAATTACAGACATAACAAAAGCGATTCTATACATAAAATAAAAAGAACTAGTCATTATGGGCATAGTGTGAAAACCATGGATATGTGATCTAGTAAATAGTGATCCCTGTGCAATGTAATAAAAGTGGAACGATTTTGTAGATGCTAATATCTTAACCTAGATAGCAGCAAGTTCAAGATGATTTTGTAGATGGACAGAATTATGGTCACCAATGATGCCTGGTCAATACCAATGATGATTCTAGGGTTGGCCGATGCTATTGCTCTGTGATGATTCTATTGCTCTATGATGATTTTAGGGTTGGCCGATGATATTGCTCTGTGATGATTCTAGGGTTCTCGATGATATTGACAATTGTTCTGTAAATAAGGCCTTAAGTTGGTTCTCAATGATTCTAGGGTTCTCGATGATATTGCTCTGTGATGATTCTAGGGTTGGCCGATGCTATTGCTCTGTGGTGATTTTTGTCTAAGCCCTAAGGTGGTAAGGATTTAAGGCCTTATTTACTCAATTAATTGTTTTACCCATTTGTAATGAGATGAAGGTTCTAATCTTCATTCAAACCCAATAATCTGAGAGCAATCATACATAATTACCTCCATATTTCCATAGTAGTCATGATTCATTATATGAATGACATAATGTTGCCTTTATGTGATCTGTTGCCATATGTATCTTTGCGGTGTCAATCGTGATCGATAACAACAAGTATATATCCGAGCTGCGATGTAATCGTGCGGGGCAAAGCGCCCAGAGACAGGGGCCCAACTCATATATTCATTAGAATATTATTGCTTATTTGCTTACTAAAAAATAATGAATCATTCTTATTCCACACTAATATGATTTTCAAAAAATAAAATAAGGTTATAAATCCACAACTAGTATGTTAGTAGTCTATTACACCAAAAGAAAGCAAAGTGAGCCAGGAGAGCGTTCGGTACACCGAGAGGCGGAGCCACGAGGTGAGGTGCTTGGTTCATGTGCACCGAGAGGCGGAATAAGAATGATTCATTATTTTTTAGTAAGCAAATAAGTAATAATATTCTAAAGAATATATGAATTTTTTCATTTTGAGATGTATATGTATCATGTGAATTTTTCTAATGTATAAGTATCATGTGTAAGTATATGTGAATTGTCAATTGTATATGTATCATGTGAAATGTATAAGTATATGTGAATTGTCAATTGTATATGTTCGTTGAATTGATTAGTCTTGCCGATTCGTGATTGAGGTGAAGATTCTAATCTTCAATCAAACCTAATAATCTGAGACCAATCATACATAATTATCTCTATATTGCCATGCTAGACATGATTAGTTATATAAATGACATTAAATTGCCTTTATGCAATCTGTTGCTAGAATTGTCAATTGAATTTGCCGCACATGGCCTCTCATAATAGACAAGTGCCGGATGGCGCTGAGCCCATGGACCAAAGCCTAGAGCAAAGCCCGACAGGATTCCTCAACATGGAACAACTCGAGGCAACAAATGTACACGAGGTAAGTCTTTATTAGGATTCTTTCGTAGGATGTGCTTCCCGATGAAATTAGAGCAGAGCCAAATGACTAATGAAATAATCAAAATGCAGGGTCTGACATCTGGTGCACTGAGCCAGCATCGTGGGCGAGGTCCCAGCAAGATGCGCACAGGTGAACGAAAGGTGATAGTTGAGCTTAATGTAGTCGGAGAACCAGCTATACCCGCGTCATTGCTTGGGCCATATAGGATAGCATGCGGGGTCCTGGCTAGAGTGAATGTGCCCATCATCTACAAATCATGGACACGTTAGCGCGATTCCCCGTCGTATGTTCCCGATGACATCAAGGAAACATTGTGGACAAAGTTGACAGCGAAGTTTCAGTTTCCCGAAGATCAGTTAGATCTTGCCAGGAAACGTGCACTAAACGTTATGGGATCTACATGGAAAAACTGGAAGACAAAGCTAAATAAGGAGTATGTCAAGAAGGATCGAATGCTGGATTTTAATACATACCCGAGGTTACAACAATTTTGGGATGAATTCGAGCAATATAAGAAATCTGATGAAGCCCAAGCTATCAGCCAGCAGAACAAGGCAAATTCGGACAAGAACATTTACCCCCATGTGCTAGGCACCGGAGGCTATGTGAGGAAAGTACCCAAGTGGGATGCACGGGAAGAACAGCTAACACTTAGTGGAGTTATTACTGCGACGTCTCAGATGGCCCAAAGATCGGCATCTTGGTGCTTGCGAGGAGCTACTCTGCCGGATGATGGCGGCTTAAGCGAAGCGAAAAAGATGAGGAAATCTCGAGGAAGATCGCGGATGCCCACTCCCAAACTATTGAGGGCTCCTTCCACCAAGAAGGAGAACGAGCGAGCTAACACGCGCCTCGGGTAATAAGGAGCACCACTGTCGCACCAATGGGTTTGGCTTGGTGCCTAAAAGCGGCATTCCCGAGAGGATGCGAAATGTACAAGCGACCAAAGAAATCCGGACAACAACAGTTGGATGAGCGTGTCTGAAATAGAAGACCGGTGCCTGAAGGGAAGTCGAATTTGAAGAAACAGATGAAAATGATGTGAGAATTGGTAGCAAAGGTCCTTAGCGAACGTCAGTCACATGACGTAGGTGTTGGGGAATGCGGTATGCTACGCTAGCACAAATTAAAATTTCTACCGCATAACCAGAAAAGCTACTCGCAAGAAAGGGATCACAGATTGGATTACCACTAGACGCGCAGTTGAGGAATCCTTCGCGCGTTGGTGTAGTGGATCGTCCTCGCTGTGGATCATCCTCACACGGATCGTCCTCACGCGGATCGTCATACAAGTGCTAACAAAAGCCAAGATCACAGGATGCATTACACAGAAAATATATATATGCAAAAGCCAAGATCACAGATTAATGCATTACACAGATAACAGATCCAACAGTACTCCAAGATCATATAATTACTAGTAATAGCACTAATTGTCCAAAAGATCACAAGGGCTACACCTCTTTTAACATGTCACTAATTGTCCAAAAGTTCTAAGTCCATTAGTCCATCTATATAACTAGCTGGCTATACATGGATCTCCACCACTTCATAAAAAAATTCCTTTCTAGAAGCTCACTGGACATCATCATTCCTGCACAACCCAAAAGTTCCTTTCTGATCAGTTAGCACCTGATGGTCTCACTCCTGCACACCCCTGTAAAAGAATAGGTGATATGGTCATAATCAACAACCAAGAAACTATTATCTCAGAACTTGTGTGGAAAATGGGAAATACGTCAAAGATTTGAAATGCTTCCTTCAAAATAATATTACAGGTCCAAAGGCTTAAGTCATCTGTACAAACATTTTCAACTCCAGCATAGATAATTCAATTAAATAACCACATTTGGTCTGTTCATTGGAGTTATCGCTTATCTACAGGTATGAACAACACAGATATGCAACATCCAAATTTATATAATGACCTCCATCTGGGATATGTTACATGCATTTTATGTTCTGATTCATTTGGTACAAAATACAACAAAATGAAATCAAGCAATATATTTCAAAGAGAAAGAACTGCTTTTAGCAAAGTTGATCACAAAAGCGAGGAGTGAAAAGCAATACCAATTAAATATGAAAAGGAAATAGATGACTTTGCTAGTCTTTGCTCCATGTAAATAAAAATAAAAATACAACAAACACCTATTAGAGGTGGAAAATCTTTTAAGTTTACACAAATAACATGAATACAAGGGATCAATCTCATGACAACATTTACATACACATTCACATGCTCTTGCAAGTTTTGGGGCCATTAAGGTGAGAGCTTGCAGCAAAATTAGAATCTTCAACTTGATATGAGGAGCTCAAAGGCAACTCAAGCAAAAAAACTACAGGGAAATGGCAAGCGGTCATATTTAAATATTACGTTGAGGTAAATAGTATGATCCATTACAATTTACAACTGGTATATTTTATTGTATGCTCATCTATAGCACTAAGATGCGTAAGACCTAATAAGATAATGAATCTGAATTTCAGAGACCACAATGTCAATTGTACAGTTTAACCTAAAAGAAGCATTAGATCAACAAAAGAGATAATTTATACAGCACAACATGGTACCAATTGCCAAACATACTCAAATATTAGTCACGGTGTGCCAAATGCCAGTTTGAGGACTTTCAAAAAAAAACATAGCCACCACATAACTTGCGATAAGATACTGAAAAACTCCAACAAAGATTACTTCGTAAGATAAGTGAATATGCATAAAAAGTTTGGCAATCTGGAATGAAGTAAAGGGGCATGGGACTATAGGACATCTTGATGATTTATTGATGATAGATGACAAAGCACATGGAATATAACTTTTGATTGAGCGAAAAGGAGTATACTCCTAAGAAAAAAAAACAAACCAAATGGGTTTTGAATATGCAATCTTTCTCATTCAAAAGGAGGCAATACCAAGAGGAAAGCATAAACAAGAAGCTCAGCATATCATTTCCTAAGGCATACAGTTGTACCATCATACAAGCCATGAAAGTCAAATATATGGAAGAGATGCCGTTAATATTCAAAAAGAAATAACAAAACACATTTTTGTGTTAAACATAGATTCACTCTCAACATAAGTGCTTACAGCCAATTGAAACCCACAATTTGACACTCAATGACTCCACGTGAGGCAGTCAGGCACAAGCACTTCGTTTGTTACATATGGATTTTGGTAGGGGATGCTATGCCAGAAAACTGAGAGAACCCAATAGCAACAGATATTGTTCATTCATCAATGGACCCTCCCTTTTTTCTATGACTACATGTAAACAGGTAATTGCTGTGGACATTGTCAAATCCTACAGAAATATATTGTATGTTCACACCCATCAAGATTACAATGCTTCAACTTTAGCAAGGTGGTTACTCTTAATCACAGCTATCATCAAATCTTTTTACCCCCAATATAAGTCCAGATTAGAGGACAACATGCCATCTGCTTTCTAACTCCACTAAAGGATGCAGGATACCCAAACAAAAACAAAATAACATAGCAATTCAGCACACTGAGCGAAATGTAGGTGGGGCCTAACATAGCAATTCATGCTAGGTTAAGGTTCACTAGGCATTAGAAGCACATTTTATTATGATTCTGGTTGAAAGCAATTTTCTGCTTAATTACTTGAGATTAGTTGAGAGCAGTTGAAAAGGTGAACTTGACACAAAAAATGAAGGTTGGCAATTATTTTAAATTTAGAAGCACGATGGTTGATTCATAGTCTTAGAACCAGCTCATATAATTATTGCTCAAACCAATAATGCACTAACTACTGGAATTCATGTTTCTTAATACCTAGTTCCTAAACCTCCTGGAAAGTAAAGATTGTATGTGACTATACCGGTGCCTTGGAATGAGTTGACTTCTTGGGATCTCTCATTTGCCATTGTCAACATCACATAGTTAGCATTTGAAGGTTACCATTACAACTAAAAAAAGCGATAAGTTAAATCTTACTTTATTGTTTGGCCATGCAATGGACATATAAAGAGCATCAGCCATGGTCTCCATACCATCATATGGACGAGGAAGCAAGGCATCTCTTTTCAACACGACATTCACAACAACTTCATAAAATTGAACTCTAAGAGGTTGACCTCCCACTAGGGCACTTGGTTCGGTTGATACAATTGTTGCTTTAGCCACAGGGATATCATTTCTTACGATAGCATATAGTATAGCATCCCTACCAACCTAAAGCATAAATATTACATTTCAGCATGGTGACAACTACAGAAAAATATTCAAATGAGTAATTAAGAGCTGGGATTAGAAGTCAAAGAAAATAACCAAGATTTCTTCACTACTTGAGCCTTCATGGCTTCTTCTTGTGGCTGCATTGTTCATTGAAGGCATCCTTGGTGTAACAACTTTTTTACGGATAATGGAATTGTTCTCATCCAATAGTGTATTATCTATATCCCTATTGTTGTTAGCCACATCATGATCCTCCTGATATGAATTGTTAAATTCTTTTAGTCTTTGTTCAATCCTTGGGCTATACAACCAAAGCAACAAAATGTTGGATTCTCATTTTGTTCAGGACGACAAGACATTGATATGGACATAAAAGACTTGATAACAACAAGAGAAAGATCAAGGTATGAAAGCACATTACAGAAGTATGTCTTGAGTTAGAAGCATGTTGGGAACTTCCTTCCACATTCTGCATGCCTTGTGGTAGTAGCATACGCTCCATAAGGTTAAAACGTTGCTACATTTGGTCCATGCGTTGGATTAGAGAATTAAGTTCTTGCTTAGTTTGACTATGAGCTTCTATTTGTAGTTGAACTCTTGTTGGTATTCTTTTGCATGCTCCTGGTGTGCCCACATCTTGAGGAGTTGGTCCCTTCCCTAGAACACGAACACGACCTCTTGGCTTCTTCTCTCCACATACATGTGAAAACAAATCACCCTCCTGGACAGTTTTTTCCTTCAATTCTGGGTAGGTTTCTGCAGCCTCTTTTAGCTTTTCCTACAAATGTAAATATTATGTAAGCAAGTAATATTCGACATGCAAGTGTGTTTTGAAAAAAAAACATACAATTGTTGATTCAGCTTGTGGAATAGGTTCTTCATTTTTTCGTGAATGCGTCACAATCCAAACTTCATCTCTCCTGGCAGCATGCCCAAGTTTCTCACCCTAAAATGAGGTTTATAAGAGGTCTCACAATAAAATACATTATCCTACAAATCAGATATGTAATTAACTTTAAAAGACCCATTATACTATTTTTTACCAATTCATGGCCAACACGAGCATGGCTTTTGCTACCACTTGTATGTAAGGTACGCAACTTTTCTCGATTCGCTTTTCCTCTTATTGAACGGGCCTATACCATAAATGCATAAATATGAATATAACTTTTCAAGCAACTACAACCAAAGCAAGTAACATGACATATCTTACCTCAGCTTCTGGAGATCTCCAATGATTAACAAGCCACTCCCAATCGTTTACATTAACTCTTTCGTCACGCTTTGCCATAAGTTCTTCGTCAGTCAAAGTCGTATCATAATATGTCTTTTTTAAATCAGCCTTAAAGTCCTTCCATTGCTTTGCTGCTGTTGCCAAAACATAATACATACCCGAGGTGTCGATCTCATAATATGATTGTTTTAAAATGAAAAATATTGTTTCAGCTGGATATACAAAATAAAACAAGAAAGATAACTAACAATCCACCTACCTGTATAGCAGTCCACACTTCTAGCTTCTTTTTTACATCAATTTCTCTCCAATCTTCACATGCAACCGATATTTTCTTTCTCACCATTGTTCCAATAACATTTGCAATTTCTTTAGAATCATGCCCTACAGGTTGACCGTATTCGTTAAGGACAATTTTGATTTTTGGTCGCCCCTCTCTTGAATATATGTTGAGCTTTCTAGTGATACCCCCTCCATCCTTTTTGTTTTGTTGTTCATCATGTTGAAGTGCAACAACTTCTATCATCATCCATAAAATACTAGCATGTGTCAATTATACAATCATGATCTGAATTGAAAGAAGTAACACATATCTAACATGTTTCCATACCTTCATCATCACTCATTGGATCTCGAGGTGGCTGGTAATCAGGATCTCTATCAACATGTTCATGTTCCTCTATGTTTTTCCTTAACCTGGACCGCAAGTTATGATTTCCATGTGGAATCAAAGTTGTGCATTCACTTGTCTAGAAAAGTTAACATGCTTGTCAATTTGATGATATATGTTGTAGACAAGAATGAAATATGGCTAAAAGTGACAGGCACACATGACCTTAGCAATTTTCTTAGGCCGGTGTTGAACACTGACATTGCTACCACCCATGGGTGGGAGGTTAAGAGATTGCAGCTTCTCATTGTTTTCTGCAATTACACCATTCTGACATATTTCATAGTCAGTAAGTGTGCCTTGCTTACCCTTCCCTCCTTTCTTTCCATTGGAACCGCTTTCTTTATCTCTTCCTCGTACGTTTTCCATTATTTTTCCTGCAACATGAGATTAAAAAGTAGCAAATATTGATTAAAATATTCCACTGCAACACAACAATATAGATATACATGACCTACTTTTTAGGTTTATTTGCACCAACAATTATTCCATCTATATCTGTCCCTAACACAAGTAGTACCACCAACAGAGATATTCATAGGTAAATTAGTATGCACATCAGGCAAAATTATAGGCATTTGAGGGTCATGCTCTAAATCTCCATTTTCAGCTTCACTCATGTCATAAAAGTCACGTGGTTTCGATTGAACAACAACAAACCATTCAGTATCAATAGGGTCTTGAACGTAGTACACTTGAAAAGCTTGTGAGGCCAAAATGAAAGGCTCGTCAGAGAGCTTGTCACCGGTATTGAATAAATGCTTGAAATTCACAATAGTAACCCCAAATTGATCTTTTTTTACCCACTTGTCTTATGTGCAGTTGTTAACCCAATAACACTTGAAGAGCACTATCTTCCCTTTGTTGTTATAATTCAACTCAATGATTTCTTTTATAATACCATAATATGTCTTGTTTCCTATTATGCAACAATCATTATTGCCCCTTTCAAAACATGTGGAGTGTGCCCGGCTAGCGCTTCGGAAGATCAGCCGTGACCAGCTACGAGGCGGGCATTCAGGAGTGTGCCCGGCTAGCGCTTCGGAAGATCAGCCGTGACCACGGCTATGAGCTATGGGACACTGCTTTCCGCGTGCTCCCACACACGGGTGGACCACTCTCGGCACGCTTAGAGCTGGAGGACGATGCTGCTATCGTCCACCTGGGACGGTTCGCTGTGGCTCAGGAGGAGGCCATGGACATGGCTACGCTAGAGCTGATGTCAGTATACCGCACCTTGGAGGAGACAGAGACAGCCTTGCGAGAGACCAGGATGCACGCTGTGCAGAGGATCGCCGAGCTAGAGGAGGCCCTCTACGGCCAGGGGGAGCCTGAGGCCGTCATGGAGCTTGACGACGAGGACGAGGAGGAGCCAGAGGAGCAGGAGCCGGAGCCTGTGCCAGAGGATCAGCAGCCAGTGGAGCCCCCAGCACCAGCAGTGGGACACCAGGATCAGTTTGCCCCGATGCCCGCTCACCCGCCAGTGTACGTGATAGGCGAGCCGCAGCCAGGATGGCTTGATGACTGAGTTCGTTGGGTCGGGTAGTTGTTGGAATTTTTGCGTTGAGACTCAATTGTTATGAGTCGCGTCCTTAAAAATTCGAACTTAGATGCGCATGATTGTTGTAATGAACTATTATGTATGATGATTGTGATTGATAGTATGGTTGCAAGGCCCCTAGGCCCTTGTAAGCAACCCTGCTTATCTATTATTAATGAATTGATGATTGAGGGTTCAGTTACACCTGTTTCCCCCATATAAGTTCTTCTACTTGTCTACTCTTTTTTCCCTCTCAACTCTAAACCGTCGAAGCAATCAGCAGATGGTGAACACTCGCAACACCGGAGCCGGAGGCAGTGGTTCACGTCAGGGAGGCAGCCAGAGCAATGCATCACCTCCTCAGGCAACACCACAAGTTGACATGCAGAATCTGGGAGCCTTTCTTACAACACAAACCCAACTGATGCAGACAATGATGGCAACCGTACAACAAATCAACATCCAAGCAGCCGCCAACAATCAAGCTGTTAACAATGGACCACGTCCCTACTTGAGATTGTCCGAGTTTATGAGGACATGTCCGCCAACTTTCTCAGGCAATGCTAGCCCATTGGAGGCAGATGACTGGTTGAGGACCATCGAGAGGAAACTACATATAACACAGTGTGATGGGAACGAGAGGGTGCTTTACGCCTCTCATCAGCTAGAGGGGACAACAGCTGAGTGGTGGGAAAACTACTGCGCATCGCAGGAAAACCCACAGGAAATCACTTGGGATGAATTCACCATAGCTTTTCGTCAGTATCACGTGCCGGAAGGTATTATGGAGCTGAAAAAGGAGGAATTTAGAGCACTGAAGCAAGGAGGCCAAACAGTGGCCGATTATTTGAATATATTCACTCAACTTGCACGCTACGCTCCTGAAGACGTAGCAACAGACAAGGCTAGACAGTCCCGTTTTATGAAGGGACTTAACACTGGGTTGCAGGTGGGATTAATTACCTACACATTTCCGGATTTCCAAGAACTAGTAAACAAGGCACTTATATTAAAAGACAAGCGTAAGGAGCTAGATGATAACCACAAACGTCGCATGGCACAACAAGGAGGACGCTAGGGACAGCAGAAACCAAGAATAATACCTCAGCAGTTTTCTAGATTCCAGCAGGGGAACAATGTTAGGACACCGCCACCAATGCCAAGGCCAACTAGACAAATCCCCAATACTCTAGTCAGAACTGCTAATCAGAGTGGAGGAAACCAGCAAATGTCAGGAAGACGCTGCTACAATTGCAATGAGACAGGGCACTTCGCTAATGTTTGCCCCAAGAAGGGAGGTGTGACCCCAGTACGTTTCAATCTGGGAAACACGCCTGCTAGAACTCCTGTTCAAGGTGGAAGCAGAGGACCTGCTCAAGCTAGATCTGCACCCCAATCCGTTGCAAGAGGTAGAGTCAACCACGTCACTGCAGATGAAGTTCAAAATGCCACAGACGTAGTTCTGGGTAAGTTTCTAGTCAACTCAGTTCCAGCTACAGTTTTATTCGATTCTGGAGCTTCACATTCATTTGTTTCTCGAGTTTTGCTGTGCAAAATGAATTGGCTGTTGTCAACCTTAAAAATACGCTTATAGTCCAATCCCCTGGATCAGAACTTCGATCTAAGATCGGTTGTTCTGGGGTTAAGCTAGTAATAAAAGGTGTCGAGTTTCTAGCGAACCTTATTATATTAGATACCCAAACCCTAGATGTTATTCTGGGAATGGATTGGTTGTCTAAGCACAAGGCTGTATTAGACTGTGGACGAAGAGTCGTGTCTATGGAGAGCCCTGAAGGCAAGAAAGTAGAATTTCAAGCCACAGCAGTTCGAGAAGGGCAGTTATTGGTAAACAGTTTAGAGACCATCAGCTTGAAGGATGTGCCAGTGGTCAGAGAGTATCCGGACGTTTTTCCTGAGGAATTACCGGGAATGCCACCAGACAGGGATATAGATTTTGTAATTGATTTAGTACCTGGAACAGCACCCATAGCAAAGAGACCATATCGGATGTCCACCGAGGAATTGATAGAAATGAAGAAGTAGATTGAGGAACTATTAGAAAAAGATTCATCAAACCGAGCTCGTCACCTTGGGGAGCACTGGTTCTGTTCGTTAAGAAGAAAGATGGGAGTTTTCAGATGTGTGTACATTATCGAGCGCTTAACGAAGTAACAATAAAGAACAAGTATCCGTTGCCCAGGATTGATGATTTATTTGATCAATTAAGAGGAGCAAGAGTTTTCTCTAAGATCGACCTTAGATCAGGATACCACCAGTTGAAGATTAAGACAGAGGACATACCAAAGACTACATTTTCTTCGAGATATGGACACTATGAGTTCACTGTTATGTCGTTTGGATTGACAAATATGCCAGCATACTTTATGAATTTGATGAATAAAGTATTTATGGAATATTTAGATAAATTCGTAGTCGTATTCATCGATGATATCTTAGTTTACTCAAAGTCGAATGAAGAGCACGCCCAACATTTGAGATTGGTGTTGGAAAAATTAAGAGAGCATCAGTTGTTTGCTAAGTTCAGTAAATGTGATTTCTGGAAGAGTAAGGTAGAATTCCTAGGGCATGTAATGACTGCCGAGGGAATTGCAGTAGACCCAAGCAAGGTTGAGGCAGTGCTGCATTGGGAACCACCAAAGACTGGACACCGGATTGTGAGAAGAGTTTTCAGGAATTAAAGAAACGTTTAACATCAGCACCGGTATTAGTTTTGCCAGACACACATCAGAATTTTGATATATATTGCGATGCATCACGTCAAGGAATGGGATGCGTATTGATGCAAAGCGGGAAGGTAGTAGCCTATGCATCAAGACAGTTAAGGCCACACGAGGGAAATTACCCAACACAAGACTTAGAATTAGCAGCCGTAGTGCATGCCTTAAAAATATGGCGTCACTACCTCATTGGAAATAGATGCGAGATATATACAAATCATAAGAGTCTTAAGTACATCTTCACCCAATCTGACCTAAACATGAGGCAAAGAAGGTGGCTAGAGCTGATTAAAGATTATAATGTGGGGATTCACTATCACCCCGGTAAAGCCTACGTAGTGGCTGATGCCTTAAGTTAGAAAAATCATAACCTAAACATGTTAGTAGAAGGGGGTCGGGCAGAATTGTGCAAGGATTTTCAGAGGTTGAAATTGGAGGTTGTTCCGGAAGGATTCGTATCTACTTTAGAAGTAAAGCCTACCTTGAAGGATCAGATTAGGGAAGGTCAGAAGAATGATGAGAAGATCGAGCGAATCAAATCCAAAATGGAGGAAGGCCAAGCAAAAGAATTTAAGCTGGACGATCAAGGCACATTGTGGATGAAGGAGCGCATTTGTGTACTTAACAGAAACGAGTTGAAGCAGTTGATTTTGGAGGAAGCTCACGACTCCAAGTATTCGATTCACCCAGGAAGTGCAAAGATGTACCAAGATTTGAAGGAGAGGTTCTGGTGGCCGAATATGAAGAGAGAGGTAGCCGAGCACGTCGCACTATGTGATGTATGTCAGCGAGTCAAAGCTATGCATCAGAAACCAGCAGGACTGCTGCAACCATTAAAAATACTAGAGTGGAAATGAGAGGAAATCGGAATGGATTTTATCACCGGTTTGCCAAGGACGCAAGGAGGTTATGACTCCATATGGGTCATAGTAGATCGTTTAACAAAGGTTGCGCATTTCATACCAGTAAAGACAACCTATTCAAGAGATAAGCTAGTAGAGCTATACATGGCAAGGATCGTCTGTTTGCACGGAGTGCCAAAGAAAATAGTATCGGACAGAGGTACCCAATTTACCTCAAGATTTTGGGATAAGCTGCATACGGCCATGGGCACCCGTTTGAACTTCAGTATGGCTTATCACCCGCAGACAGATGGACAGACTGAAAGAGTCAATCAGATATTAGAAGATATGTTGAGGGCTTGTGCGCTAGCCTATACAACATCTTGGGATAAATGCTTACCATACGCTGAATTTAGTTACAACAATAGTTACCAAGCCAATCTTCAGATGTCACCTTTCGAAGCGTTGTATGGTCGACCTTGTAGAACACCACTGAATTGGAACGAAACTGGTGAGCGTCGTGTCTTTGGACCAGACATACTCCAAGAAGCCGAAGAGCAAATAGCACTGATCAGAGAAAGGCTAAAAGTCGCGCAGTCCAGACAAAAGAGCTATGCGGACAATCGCCGCAGGGATTTAAGCTTTGAACCTGAAGATTATGTGTATCTCGAGTTCGCCCTTAAGGAGTCGAGAGGTTTCACAAAAAGGGAAACTTCGCCAAGATATGTAGGACCGTTTAAGATCGTAAGCATAGGGAGATCGTCATATCGATTGGAGTTACATAAACCTTACTAGGAGTACATAACGTCTTTCATGTATCGCAACTCAAGAAGTGTCTTCGAGTGCCTGACGAGCAAACACCCCTGGAATCAATTGAACTACAGGAAGACTTGACCTACAAGGAACAACCGATAAAAATTCTGGATACAGTGGATCGGAAAACAAGGAGCAAGACAACCTATTTTTGCAGAGTTCAGTGGAGCAATCACACAGAAAGTGAAGCCACATGGGAATAAGAGGAAGATTTGAAAAAGGAATTCCCGAACCTATTCTTTAGTTAAAGCTTCGAATCTCGGGGTCGAGATTCTGTTAAGGGGGGTAGGTTTGTAACATCCCAAAATTTGGGCTAATTAAAATTTTTGTAGTTATTTGAATTTATCTGAATTTTTGGTGAATTTTTGGAATTAATTAAGTTAAATTTGAATTTATCTCCCACTTGGATAATTAAATATCAAAAAGGAAATTATCAAAAGAAAATAAAAATATTTTATTTAAGCTCTAAATGCTCTGAAATATTTTTTGGATTTTTTTTAGAATTTTTTGGGTATTTTTAGTGCCCCAAACAAATACTTTGATTTTCTAGAATTATTTTAATTAAGAAAAACCGGAAAGCACGTAGCTACAGTGTCGGGCCGAGCCCAACACTGTGCGTGCGTTCGGCTGGAACCCTAGAACCGCGCACCCGGGCCGTGCGATCTTCATCGGACGGATGCGGTTTGGCCGCGTCGCTTAATCGCGAGAACCGTTGGATCTCAGTAACTGAGCCACCAGGATTGCGCCACGTAGCGATGTCAGCCGAACCATTATTCGCCTCGGACCGTTGGATTGCAATCGGACGGTGCAGATGGATTTCGCCGCATCGGGAGGGGGCGAGCAGTGCGCCGCCGTCGACTGTTGGCTGTCGAGATTTGGCGGTGGATTTGCACGCGCCCCAAAGCGTCTCGACGACCGTGCTGTGGCGCATTTAACTGGTCCCTTCGCCCCGCACATTTTGTCCGTTCGCCCGTTAGCAGTCGTGCCCCGTAGCTCTCCCACTCGCTCGCCGAAGTTGGCATAACCGCCACCTCGGTTTCCCTTGATTTCCACCATCGTTCGTCGCTCTCCGACGCGACCAAGACTTGTCTCGAGTTCGCCGTGCCAAGACGCGTCGAGTGGAGTACCTCTTCTCACCGGAGACGCTCGAAAACACCACAAGCTACCTCGTCTTCTCCAAGTCCGGTGGCAAGCGCCGCCGCACCTTCGTCAACATCTGCAATCAACCCCAACCGTCAGATCTCCATCGAACGTTCGAGGTAACGCCACGTTCCCCTTCCTGTAGAGCTAGACTCGAGAAGCTTCGGTAGACCTCGGCCGTGGATTCTCGATCTGACCGCCACCGTAGCGCCGCGTAGTCGTATCAGATTCGCTTGAAAATGGCCGACGGATCGTCATCGTGTGGTTCTGAGAGGTCCACGTAACTGCCGTATGGATGCCTTGATAATGTCCATTGGATCTAGATCCTAGGTTTCCACGTAGGCTCGGTGAGCAGTTCCTTGCTCGGGTGACTGCTGCCGTTGGATCTTCATCCAACCGCGCCAGTGAGTCCACGTAGCTGCTTTTGGGTGAGTTGAAAATGGCCGTAGATCCTTAATCCTACCGCTACCATAGCGCCACGTAGCCATCCCCGACATGCTCGATAATGGCCATCGGATCTTAGATCAGTGGCTGGAATCTTGCCACGTAGCCGCGCGGAGGCCCAGCCGTTGCCATATACTGACCATTGGATTTAAATCCAACGGCCGGGAAAATATGTGTCCGCATGGACTAGCGGTTGCGCGCCACGTGTCAGTTACTGTGCGGACCGTGTATTGTGCAGCCGGGCCCACTTGTTAGTCAGGCGAGAGCCGGATGTGCTGACGTCAGCATGACGTCACCCGAGGGCCCACGGGTTAGTGGCCGAGCCGACGTGGCTGGCTCCTATGCTGACACGTGTCAAGCTGAGGGGATTTAACCGGATTTCCAGTAGAAAAATAAATCGATTAATTCGGTTTTTCTTTTATCTGATTATACAAACTTGTAATCGCTATAACTTTTGCGTTTTAACTCCGATTTGAATGATTCTAGTTCCTAAAAATTTGTAAAAATGTGAACTGTTTATTGGTAAATTTTACTTTATTTTTAGTATTGATCTTGCTATCTGTTTAAGTATATTTATTGTATGCGTGTTTATTCCGAGTAGACTCCGAGTTGCCGGGAGCTGTCGGGGAAGAATTCGAAGACCCATCGCAAGTTTCAGACCAGAATCAACCACTTTTCGAAGGCAAGTCATGCTTTACCATATTGCTCCTAGATTTTTAAAATATATTTCAATTTAAATTATGCATGCTATGTTAACTAAAAATGACATTGTTTATATCGGGTAAGGCAGTTAATACACCTATCTTGTTTATGCCATCTTGTCGATATCACTTGTATGCCCTGAAATCCTTGACACCCTAAGTATCAATTTAAGTTGGTTGCTAATATAATGCCAACACGGGAGGCTAGACCGTGATTAGTAGCTTAGTCTGTTGGTATGCGCTGAATGACTTCCAAATTGCAAAAGAATATTGACTAAACAAATATGGAATGTGTTTTGGAATAATGCAATAATGTCATGAGATGGATTTGGGGGTAGCAACCTGTGTGGTTCTACTCATGCAATGAAGTGGGCATTGACATGTGTTGCATAAATGCAAACTGGGGTGGGAAATGATTTGGACCGGGGCAAGTGGCAAGAAGGCTTCATGCCGTGTGGGCCTGTGTAGCAACAGGATGTACTAAGGATTGTAAAGGCTGTGTGCCGAGAAATATAAAATGGATGTCTTGCCCGGTACAGTTAAGGACTTCACCTTGCGAGCCTTTGAACTGAGTTACTCGTACAACCACTTGTCCAGAATGGGACGAACCTAGTTTAGTAGGGTTCTAATATCTTTCCTTTGACACCTCGGGGCGACAGTTACACATGGGTGTAACTATGAGGGGGAGCGTACCTGTGCTATGGCTTGGTACCCATCCAACAGTATTCGCTTGTTCTAAACTTTGGCTCTGAGTGAGGGAAGTGTTAGAAAGGCAATACTGGGGAGGTTCACAGGTTAGGTGTTAGTCTCTGAAAGGCTTTGTTGCAGTCAATCACCTGTGTGGTGAGCGACTGCATCCTGTGGGTAAAGTGTACAGCCTCTGCAGAGTGTGTGTTAAATCTATTGAATAGCGCGTCATGATCTTGGACAATGCTCGGGGATTACAGTCAAGGGTTAGATTTTCAAAATAAAACGTGGAATGGGTGGCTGTGTGCCAAACTCTTGGAAAAGAATTGAGAAATTAATTATTATAGTAATGATTTTACCGCTTTTAATCTAATAAAGACTATCTGTTAAAAGAAATGCTGCTTCGTGCAAAATAACCATTTAAGCCTTACCCTTGGAATAAGCCATGCATGTAGTAATAGAACTGCATTGTGCATGACTTGTTGAGTATGTTGTATACTCACCCTTGCTTCAACAAAAACCTCAGAAGAAGAAGCAACACCAACTTGAGAGGAGGAGTTTAACGAAGGTCCGGAGAATTAGGGTTGAGCCTCGTCAGTTGCCTGTGGAAGAACGAGGGGTTCATTGTCGTACTTTTGCTTCCGCTATTAAACTTCTGTTACTTATCGCCCTGCGTGGCGAATTTATGTAAGGTGACCATAAGGTCGTGTAACTCGTTATATTTATGTTTGAGGTACTTAATTATTATTTCATTGTGTATGATTGTGGTATCTCAACTTTGTTTATCCTGTGTGTACTAAGCGTGATCTGGACTAGTCTGAGAATACCTGAGGTCGGATTGCAAATTCGGGTCCCGACAGAGTTGGTATCAGAGCCATACTGATTGTAGGACTTAACCCTAGTTAGACTGGCCGTTCAAGAGAGGATAAAAGTTAATTTCTAAAGAATAAAATTCGACAAGAATAATTAATGAAATCCCCACCATAATCTGCGCCGCATGCTAAGTCTCGAAGCAAATCAGATATATCATCATCTTCACTTGACTCCTGCATATCTCCATCCCCATCATTCTCAGCAGTAGCTTGTCCATGTAATATCCATGTCTTGTACCCTTCTTGAAAGCCCTCACATATTAAATGCTCACGAACTTCGCATTCATCTCTCCAAAATGAACTAGCACAACTTCTACAAGGGCACTGAATTTTGTTGCCTACCGATGAACTAATAAATGCAAGATGTAGAAATTTGTCCAGCCCTTCCAAATAAATTTTATTGTGCCTACATGCAGTGTATTAATATGTATCAGGTTAAATAAAACGTGTGTGAATTGTAGAGACCTAAAATGGTTTGAAGTGTTTCTGTGCACAGGCTTATCCATCCTTTGTTTATCCATTGGCACCTCTGTTATTTTGTCTTGTGAGGCTAGCAAAAATCGAGAATGCATCATATAAGTCTTGAAAGAATTGCAAATGTAAGGAATGCATTCAAGCATCTATTCCAACATAGATTCCACTGAAAATGTATAGTATTATAGCACAAAACAACCATATTAGTTGGCAGTTCTGCAAGCTGTATAGCTTGTAAAGTTCAATGATTTCAGTTCCACACAACATATATCCTATGCAAACATCTATAATGTTAGTTTTATCATCCATTAGTAGGGAGGCAGACAACAGTGTCAATTTCATCCTCAACACCTCATGGCCACCATGGCTTTTGATCCCCAAATCATAATTTAATGAAAGCAAAGTAAATGAAAATATTGCATTACCAACCTGGTGCTATAGAAGTCCACGGTATTGTTGTCGTCCTTGTCCCACAATATGGTGATGTGTGCGCGTGAGAAAGAGAATAAGAGAGCATGTCGGCGATCGGGATCGCCAACCGCAGAAAATGAGGTAGGGGTTAATGAGAAACGGGACCACAAGCTGCGCTTTGCTCGAGCAGGGAATGAGGTCGAGGAGGTCTATGGTGAACAAGGAGACAGCAGACGAGGCAATTTATCTGGTTCGAGCCTGAAAGTAACACTCTACTCGATCGCCTTGTGGCGGTGTTTCTTGCCTTTTGTGGATACAAAGGAGGATTCTGACTCAATCTTGGCGATGCTAAGTCTAGACTTGAACTCCGATTATACGTGTGTTGGGTCCGTCCTTTCGGTGTTTACAAAGCTTGATCTTATACCCATTCTTCTTGCAGCGTTAAGGAGTAACCCTCGGATCGTGGCCTTTATGCATATTGATTGCGGTGGTAACCGATTCGATCCGTCGCGCCGCTGCATTACTCCATGATCCCACGCCTCAGTATCGCCAAGTGATAACGTGCGGGATCAAGAGACCGCTACTGACCTTGAATCATCGAGCAATGGTCGTGAGGGCCACGAGCTTCGGTGATCTTGTGCTGACTCGAGTGGCCTCGGGCTTGATCTGAGTCTTTGGTCGAGGACCCACGGGCTAGAGGGCTGGTTGGTTGTCTTGGCCGAACCAAGGGTTGCCCGGCCCCCGACAGCTAGCCCCCGAGGCTCAAGGTCGTAGAAGTAGCACCCAGAATGGCCTCGAGCCTCACCCAACAGGTCGTTGGCGGCAACCCTTGTAAGGTCTTGGAACCTTGCTCGAGGTCGGGCGGAGATCGCAAAGTGAACCCCAGGCGAGACACCTGGCGACCTTTGATTTTTCCGAAATGATACGGATGCCAACAGCCGGCGGACACCTGCAATGCTTCGAGTCCGCCGCTCAGGTCTTAATTGAGCCCGTCTAATCATGCCCGGCGCGTCTTTTGAGGCGCCGTAGGAGGTTAAATCCTAAGAGCGCCGTGGAAGACCCCGAGCTTTGGATAATCAGCCTGAAAGTTTTTGCGCCCTCCCCCCAAGCCTTCTCGCCCGAGCAGACCGCCTTTCCATCTTCACTCGACGTTTTGCCATGGCCAAGCTGGGGAAAAGCACCTTATCGGTCCACGAGGATGAAGGAGCTCGAGGCCACAGGGCTGTTGGATCGAGGTGACTGGCGGTTGCCGGTGGCGAGACCGAACCTCATCCCCGAGATAGCGAGATCGTCAAGATCGGCGGCATTCCCTCTTGAGTGCGGACCGGGAGAGCTTAATTCTTGGCCGACATCCTCGGCAGTTGCAGTTAAGTGATCAACACAGTACCCAACTCCGTCCTCACCTTAGCCGTCTTCTCCCATCTATGCGAGGGTTCTGGGGATTCTTCCCACGCCCTCGCTCTTCTTCCGCCTTCTCCCTCTTACGCTCGGGAAGGACCCGTGGTCGGTGCCTCTACTTCGGCGGCCCGCAGCTCAAGTGGGCTCTGCCCAAGATCCTGGCCGGACTCTCTTGGTCCATGGTCGGGCGTTGGTTCTACCTCAAGAAGGGGGAGAGCGGAGGCTATGATCTGAAGGAGCCGCCATCCTTGGGAAGATAGAGACCCCAGAGATCGAGGACCTCAGCGTCGGCCTTGAAGCCATCGCCGCCATCCACATTTGCGCCACACGCGGTCTCACCGGTCGAGCGATCGCGAGCGATTTTCTGCGAATCGGGTGTCCCCCTGCGGAAGAGGTTACATCCGTTCTCCCGGATCCGGGGGCGCGACGATTCGACCCGCGAGAGTTCATCTGGTAAGGTCTTCAGCCACAAAGCTTTTGATTGACTTCGTACTTCTTCCTCCTATGATGGCTCTTGCTCGTGTAGCGCCGAAGGAGTCCTGGGTCGCGGCCAGGATGCAGAAAATGTTTGGGAAACTGACGTATGAATACACCCTCGACGATCCGGTCCCGAAGAACGTCTTGCGATGAAAACCCGAGGTAAGCCTTCCCGACCTCTGACCTCATCCGAACATGCGCCGTCTTTGCACGACCGTGCTTACTTGTAGGATCATCAAGAGTTGTGGGAGGCAATGCGGAGACTACTCCCTTGCGATGAGGGCAAGAGCAAAAGGAAAAGAAAAGACTCCCTCAACGGTGACCGACCGCCGAGGGCGAAGAGCCTCACATCAAATGGGGTGATCGCGCCATGGTAAAGACGATCATAGCCAATTTCGAGCTCGCGCCCTTGGCTTCTCGGGGCCTAACAAAGTTTCTTTTCTTGGCAAAGAACAAAGCGCAGCGGCCGCCGCTGAACCACCGAGCCCCCGCCAGTGATGCGGGCTCGTCGCGAAGCTTTGCCTCCCAGCACGGAGGAATGAAGTGGATTCCTCCTCCAAGCTCGGGCGGCAGGACCATCGCCGCCATCGGCGAGGCGAGGCCACCGACCAGGTAGAGCACAGCTTTGCAACTGCTCCATCTCCGTGTTTTTCTTAGTGCTTATCCTTGATTGCAGACCTCGGCGCTCGAGACCCGAGCTTGCCCACACCGACAATGCTGTTGTTGAGGCGAGTCCGAGTCAGGAGGAGGCACGCCTACATGCCGCCCCAGCCGGTCTTACGGACAAAGCGCGCTCTGGGGCCTCGGCTGGGCCTGGTGGGAGGGTTCGACCAAGGCCACGATAGCGGGACGAAGGGACCCCAACCTGCGATCAACGAGGATTCTGACCCGTGAGGCGGGTACCCTCGCGATCGTCGATCCTCCCGAGATCGAGGAGACATGGGCGTCCGGGCCCCTCAAGTCGCGACTCTGCCGATCGTTGGCGGCCGTGTCACCGAAGTCCCTGAGGCCCCGCCGACCAAGACCGCGCTTGATGGCGAGACCGCGGTTTCCCGGGCCACGGAGAGCGACCACGACAACGGGAGGCACTCCGATGACCCGACTTGCGAACTTCCAGCCCCTGGGGAACACAACACTCCACCCCTAGAGGCTGGGTCGGATGCTGCTGCTGCGACAACTCCCGCCAATGAGCTGGCCGGAACCTTGACTACGGAGGTCGGGCCCGAAGCTATCGCGGCCGTACCTCTGGTCGTGGGGTCCGACATGACAGCCGATGTGGAAGGATCTCGAGCTGCCGCCAACACGTCGTCCGTGGGCCCCGGACAAGGTGTGCCGGCGGTGATTGAAGAAGGCCTAGGTCACGGGGACACAGGCGAAGGTTTTGAGATCAACGCAGCTTCGCCTCGGCGAGCCGAGCGAGGAGTTCTCCAGCGCCGCGTCAACGGCCGACTCCGTGAGGTAGGAACCTTCCTTATATGCCACGCAATCGTTGTGTGTTTTGACAACTTACCGTCGTGTTCCTCGTTTTCAAAGGCGGTTGGCGGCATGACCCGAGGGCTTCAAGGTCTCAACGAGCATCTTGGCGTGCTCGCCAGATCTTGAACGCCGTGGAAGAGAGGGAGACCGAAGTTCGAGCTCTGCGCGACCATTGAAACCGACCGAAATCGGCGGCTCAGCAAGGAGCTCAACGATCTGCGTCGCCGCGATGGTGGCGCTGGGCGTCCCATGCCGCCGAGCTCGAGAGGACCAAATCCTCCGGCGCGAGCATGGGTTCAAAACCTGAGAATCTGGCGTGCGGCGACCAGCGATCGAGGCCCTTGATGCGGGCGCGCCAAGGTCGAGCCGCTGGAGAAAGCCGCCGCAGAGCGAACTTCTTGAACTCGGCGCCGAGACCCTTCGCGCCAGATCGAGGCCCTCGAGAAGGCGGCCGAGAACAAGCGCCGCCACGCCCAGCGCTACGGCGGCGCGCCAAGGTCGTGGCACTTGAGGAAGTCGCCGAGAGCAAACCATCGCCCACACCAGCGCGCTCGCCGCCGAGGCGTGCCAAGGTCGGGCGTTGGAAGGGCTGTTGCCGAGCTATCATCCTCAACCAAGGTGTCTCTCGAGCTAGAGGCCAAAGTCGCGGGGTTGGAAGAAAGCTTGGTCGGCGTGCCAGGCGGCGAAGATCGCCTTGACCCAACAACGATTTAGCGTCGCCGAGCCCTGACGCAACCAGCGAGGCCCTCTGCGGCAAACCCGAAGCGTCGACGCGCGGACGAGAGTCGCTGAGCTCGAGCAAGAAGAGAAGCTTCATGCAGAGATGGAGATCTGTAGCTCAAACATCCTTGATCTGAAACAACATTCGATGTTATCAAGCTGGTTTGGGTTACCTTTTTTGAAGTGTCGTTTCTTATTAGCGATCAAGATCCATAGGCCGTTCGCGGATGTTTCATCCTAGCTTGACCCGTTGGGTCTAAGGTCGAAACAACGCCGACCTTGGACACAAAGTATAAAACGAGCAAATGACCATGACTGCAGAATCGAAATGGAGTACTCACGAAAAAGAAATGCAGCAAGCGAACCTAGTGAATAAATCACCAACTCCACGACCACGACCATGCACGCACTTAATAGCCGAGGTGCACGAGCTTGTAGTTCAAACCACGGCGCAGGGGGTGAGCTGATTGCGAAGAGTTTAAACACATTGAGCTCGACCACTGGGGGTGAGCGTAAAGCTCATGATACCCGGACTAAGGAGCGAATCGAAAGTCGTGTCGAAGAAAAATTTCAGAGGCGCTCATAAAGAAAAAGACATGAATGATAAAAATAAGAGAATATCCTTTTATTGAAGCTTTAAAGGTATAGAGATTACACATAAAACTTGCGAAGTTGATCTATGTTCCACGAGCTAGAAAGCTCTCGCCATCGGGCATCGCTAGGTAGTAAGCCCGTGCGATCTGTTGAAAGCGACTCTATAGGGGCCCTCCCACATGAGGATAACTTGTTGGTCTTTGGACAATACAGAATCCGTCTCGGGGCTAAGTCCCCAACAAGGAGCTTCCTAGGTCGTCTGCGTCGAGGCGCATGTCTGCGAAGAGCTTGCGGTAATCGCTGATCGTAGCGATTGCACGACATCTTACTTCTTCCGCGAGGGCAAGGTCAAGAGACCGTTCTTGCTCGAAGTCGGCGTGGTCGACAGTGACCTGGCGGAGCCAGCGTTACCTCCGGAGGCGGGGCGGCCCGATACCAAACCACGAGTGAAAGGGTGTGGACCTGTTGCTCGGTGGCTGTAATGCGAATAGACCATAAGGCGGTGAGAAGTTAAATCCACCGGTCGTGCCGTAGTGTTTGAGCTCATCTGTAACTTCGCCTTTTGGCGCCTTGGGCGATCTGTCCGTTGGCGCTCTGCGCCTCCGTTGCTCGAGGATGAGCCACCGCGAAGCACACTTTGGTGCCCATGTCCTCGCGAAATTCTGGAATAATCCTTTGTAAACCGAGTACCATTATCGGTGATAATTCGCATGGAACCCCATACACGTGACCACGGACAAGCGGAAAAAAAGCGAGCAATGGCGGCGGTGATGGTCGAGACAGCTCGGCCTCAATCCATTTGGTGAATGTGTCGATGGCTCTGACGAGAACTTTCTCCCCGGTTGCACAGGGAAAGGGGCCGAGATATCGAGCCCCGATTCGAAAAAGGCGAACAAGCGGAATGGTCGAAGAGCGTGGTGGCTGTGTACCTTCTGGCGTGAAAGCGACACTCGGCAGGTCGGACAATATCCGAGCATCTGTAATGCCGTCGGCGATAATATCGAGACGGAAGGCCTTGCCGACCATCGTCTGTCTGAAGAGTCGCCCCAGAGACTGAGTGGATGTCGTTGAGTGGTACTTACCCTCCTCGGTGGAGATGCAGCGAGTCATGATGCGAGACATTCCGTCTGTAGAGCTTGCCATCCACGAGCTTATACAAGCTTGCTCGGCGCTTAATCACCTTACATTAGGCGGGGTCGGGCGGCCGAGTCGCCCGTGCGAGAAACTGTGTATGGGTTTGGCCCATGCGAATACCTTCCACCACGACAAAGTACGACCTCGATCGGAGATAGCCAGACCGTCGGCGTCTCGAGGATGACGTCGGGGTATCTCTTCGTCGGAAGAAACCGAGCTTGGAGAGAAAGTCTGCACTAGAGTTGTCCTTCCTAGGGACATGCCTAAGCTCAAATTCTGGAACCATTTCTCCATCTTGCGGACCTCGTGAGATACCTTGCCATTGCATCCCCGAGCATTGATAGTCCTTGTTGTCTTGGTTGATGGCGAGTGGGAGTCTCCTTCACGACCAACCGTCATGCGCCCAAGGACTTGCGAGCTCGTAAGCCCGCCAAGAGAGCTTCATATTACGCCATGTTATTGGTCGCAGAAAGCCAAAGCGAACTACATACCTCAATCTGGTGCCCACGGGGTAAGGATAAGTATCCCAGCCCCGGCGTTTGAAGGACCTCGAGCCATCGAAGAACATGATCCAGGCTCCTCTTCTTGACCTCGAGCCTGAGGCGAGGCTGCGGCGTCTGTTCGACCACGAAGTCGGCGAGCACTGTGACTTGATAGTTGTTCTTGCCACGACACGGATGTCAAACGCCGCCAGTTCCATAGCCCATTTAGCTATCCGTCCGCCGCTTACGGATTCGCGAGGATGTCACCGCGGGAAGTTGCTCGGGGCGACCACGCGAATCGTCTGGAAATAGTGTCGAAGCTTGCGCGAGGCCATAAGAAGAGCATCTGGCGGTTTACGCACTTGCGAGTACCGCTCCTTTGAGCCATGTAAGACCTCGTGACATAATAAATCGGATCTTCTTTGTGCCCCGTTCGGCAACAGATGACACTTACGGCACGGCTTGGTGGTGGCAAGGTAGAGCAACAACCTTCGCCCGTCATGGAGTTATGAGAGGGTGGGGATGACGAGATATACCTTGACTCGTCGAAAGATCGTTGTGCTTCGGCGTCCATTCAAAGCCCGTGCTTACGCAGGTCTTAAAGAATGGGAGACCTCGCTCGAGCCTCGAAATGAATCTGGCGAGGCGGCCATGCGACCGGTGAGGCTTTGTACTTGCTTGATCGGGTCGGGGCTCCATCTTCTCGATGGCCGATCTTCTCGGGTTTGGACCAACCCCGAGCCCCGATCATGTATCCAAGGACCTTCCTGAAGCCGCCAAACACACACTTCTCGGGGTTGAGCTTGATTTTGTACTGTTCGGGTTTGCAAATGTTTCCTCAAGGTCCGCAGACGTGGTCTCCCGGAGGGGCTTTTGCGATGATGTCATCTACATAGACCTCAAGGTTTCGCCCAATCTGCGGCTCGAAGGTCTTAGTCATCAAACGCCGGAATGTTGCCCCGCATTCTTGAGACCAAACGACATGGTCGTGTAGCAATAAGTGCGAGCAGGGTGATGAAGGCGATCTTGCTCTCATCGTCGACCGCCCGACTTGATCTGGTGGTAGCCTAAGTAAGCATCAAGAAGCTTAGCATTTTGGCGTTGGCGGTGGAGTCGGCGATCTGGTCGATCTTGTGGAAGGAAAATTGTCCTTTAGGCGGGCGAGTTCAACCCGTATGGTCGGCGCACATCCTCCACTTGCCACCTTTCTTACGCACGATGGCCGGGTTGGCGACCATTGAGATGGTCGATCTCGCGGATGAAGCGGCCTTGAGGAGCTTATCAAGGTTTTCCTTGATGACCACAACCTTCTCACGGGAGAAGCGACGCTAGATTCGGCGCCTGGTCTAGAATCGGTTCGACCTATAACTTGTGCTCGATCACCTCCTTGGAGCGCCGAGCATATCCATGAGCTCCCAGCGAATATACCCTTGTTGGCGCGAAGGAAGGTGGCGAGCTCGAGTTCTATTGGGACTTAGCCCGTGAGGCGTGGACACACTGGTCGTGTCGTCTTCCTCGGCGGCACGGCCTTTGTTGCCCATTTGGTTGGATCGCCGCCTCTGCGGGCGTTCTTTTCCGTCACCTCTGGACCTTCTTTGGGGCAGACATATCGGCGGCGCCAAGGCCTTGGTCTCGCAGACCATGTCGCTGCGGTCACCGCACCGATAACGATGCCGTTGGGGCTGGGGCTTCATGCACCGATGGCCGTAATGATTAGCCGCCATAAACTTGATGAGGCGGGCCTTAGAGAATAGCGTTATGCGGTGGGTCGCCCTCGACCACCTCAAAGGTGATCAATTCGGTGCGGAAGTTGTCCAAGCGCCCGAAGGTGACGGGCAAGACCACTGCCCCAAGGGAGTAGTCGAGCTCGAGAGCGATTCGAAGAAGGAATGGCGATGCTTTTGATTTTTGGCCGGGAATCGCATCCGGTCGAGTGCTTCGCTGCGACAAATTAAGAGAGCTGCCGCCGTCGACCATGACACGCCCGACCACTTGTGTTCTTGATGGTGGGGTCACGATAAAGCGGTCTTTAAGTCTCGGGCCATACCTTGTAAGGCATCCTCCGGAGAAAAGATGATGGTGGCCCAGCCCACTTGCAATCTTTGCTCGACGGGCTTTCTGATCTTGACGATAGATGGTCCGAAAGGCGACCTTGATCTCGCGCTGGGTGGTAGGTCGTAGAGCAGCAGAAGATAACATCAATCCGGCTTCGCCTGTTGGAATTCTAGGTCGAGGTCGTGTGCTCGACCGGCATTCACCCTTCGGGCCGTCGTCATCCTTCGGAACACGGGCATCTCACCACGTCCGTCATAGAAGGCTTCAAGCTTTCCTGCCAAGCCACCGCAAGACCGCATGGTCGTGGCCATGCCCTACGTAAACAGAGCAAAATTTCTCCTCGTCGTGCCCGAGCCCTTGGCTCCTGCGGTCGAGCATCGGTCCTCAGAGGTCCGTGCCGCCGCCCTCTTTACAGGCTGGGCCTGTGCTGACAGATCGAGAGCCGACCTTGACGAGTCGGGTCCGTCCCGAAGTCGATCCGGACCTCAAGGACCTCCACGCTGGCCGTCCGTGAGAGGCGATGACCCGCGGCCGACCTCCGCCGGTCCTGCGGTCACGCTTCCGCTTCTTAGTGCGGGTGTCTTGGTCGGCACCCTTGGAGTTGGGCGGGCGGCCTCGAGTGGCTCAAACCAAGCTTACCTTGGTCGTGTCGCGCTTCGGTGGGCGGCGTCGTCGCGTCCGCGTCTGCGTTCCGCCATCTTGAAACAATTTGTTGTGCCGAGCCTTGTCGTGATCTCGAGGTCTTGATGGCGCCGGTCGCGAACGCCGAATTTGAAGGCCTTGATGGTGCTTCATCGAGATACTTGGAATTAGGTTCCTCGTGCGGATAAACCGTCGCACAAAGTCACGAAGAGGCTCGCTCTTGCCACGGATGGCGCGATCCGGGTCCTTCTCCCTCCACGGCCGCTCATGCTGACTCACGGAAGTTGGGCGGAGGCGCTCTGGATTGGCGCCACGACACGAAGGAACAAGGCTTCGGTTGAAGAGCCAAGTTCGAGCGGCCCGTCGAAACAGTCGGGAGATAGTTGGCCATGACCAACTCGTCGCCTCCGGCCGCTAAAATGGCGGTCGAGTAGATGGACAGGAACTCGTCGGGATTCTTGGTTCCGTCGAAGCGCTCGATCAAAGCGGGTTTAAACCGAAGCGAGCCAGCGTCTGCTGACGAAGTCGTCGAGTCGCCACGCAACCGTAAGGTGGAGACGGGTCTTGTGGCAGGAGCCATCGCGACCAACGAGATCTTCCTTCTTTGTCTGAATCGAGCCGGGCTCCTTGACGACCGATCTTGGCGAGATCGGTCATGATCTTGAAACGGAGTCGCTGGGAGGTATTGCGGCGGTCTGTCTTGACGACAGCGTCTGGGCGGAATGTCGAGAAAGTCCCGTGACTGCTTGCCGGTGGAGTGGAGCTTGCGTGGCTCACCTCGCGTCCGGCCGTCGGGATCTTGCCCGAGGGTGTTCTTTGAGCGAAGGTGCTTCTCGCCTCGGCGGCGGCGATGGAGTGCGCCTCTGACGGCGTGATGAATTGTCGCTGCTTCTCGGAGAAGGGTCCTGAGCGGTGACTTGTCTTTGCGGAGGAATGGCCTCGATTGCTGCGTGGTCGAGTTCTTCGGCCAAGGCCGGCCAAAAGCTCGATTTTGCCCTATCGGGATCAGCCATGATCCGGGCAATATGGGCGCTCCCAGAGAGGAGCCTCTCTGGTCCTCCGTCGGGCCTTGTAATGCTTTGATTGATCGCCGCGTGGACCATTCGACGAGCATCCTCGGGAGTTTGTGGGTCGCGATCCGCGTTGCCGCGTTCCCGGGCGTCGCCATGAAGCGTCTTTGCTCACGGAGGTGGGGAAGCGAGAACAAGGATCGCGGAGCGGACTCGCGTCGATCCGCGCTTCGGAGAGTGTTCGTTGATGGAAACGCCATGCTCCTAAGACCTCGGAGTTTTCTGTGAATGAACAAAGCAATCGGGCCCCACGGTGGGCGCCATTGTCGGCGATCGGGATCGCCAACCGCGAAAAATGAGTAGGGGTTAATGAAAGCAGGACCTACAATGCGCTTTGCTCGAGCAGGGAATGAGGTCGAGGAGGTCTATGGTCGAACAAGGAGACAGCAGACGAGGCAGATTTATCTGGTTCGAGCCCCGAAAATGTAACAACTCTACTCCGATCGCCTTGTGGCGGTGTTTCTTGCCTTTGTGGATACAAAGGAGGATTACAGACTCAATCTTGGCGATGCTAAGTCTAGACTTGAACTCCAGTGTCGTGTGTTGGGTCCGTCCTTTCGGTGTTTACAAAGCTTGATCTTATACCCATTCTTCTTGCAGCGTTAGGAGTAACCCTCGGATCGTGGCCTTTATGCATATTGATTGCGGTGGTAACGTTCCGATCCGTCGCGCCGCTGCATTACTCCATGAACCCACGTTCTGTAACGCCAAGTGATAGCGTGCGGGATCAAGAGACCGCTACTGACCTTGAATCATCGAGCAGCGGTCGTGAGGGCCACGAGCTCGGTGATCATGTGCTGACTCGAGTGGCCTCGGGCTTGATCTGAGTCTTTGGTCGAGGACCCACGGGCTAGAGGGTTTGGTTGGTGTCTTGACCGACCAAGGGTTGCCGGCCCGAACCGAGCACAAGAGGATAAGAGATGAGGTCGACATAAGTACAAGGTTTGATTCATATTTACTTCTAACCTATACTAAATGTGCTTATATTCTTCCTTCTTATCGTATGTTGCTTCTAATCCGGATATAATCTGTGATAAATAATCAATCTCTCTTGCTTTCTAATCTTCCATAGAGAAATCCGAGGCAATGACACCAACAAAAATTAAATCATTTGCATTCAAAAAAGATAAGAGTATTCGGTCATAAAGTTGGTTAAATCTAATATTGAAAACAGTGTTAATTAAAACTCTAAATAAAGTATGACCTATGATTTATAATCAACCGTTGTTAGTTTAACATAGGTACATGCACAGCCTGCATAATCAATATTTAATTATTTCTATATGATCTGCTAAAATATTTTGGATGATATAGCTCTAACTAAAACTTATTCATGTTAAAATTCTGTCAAAAGAAAAGGAGAAATGGTAATTTCTTATGCTTCATTGCATGCTTTATGCATAGATATTTCAACGAAATAATCAATGGAAGCAACGACATCATAGGAGAATAAAAGAAAAGCAAGAGTGCATAGAAAAGAGCTAATTCTTCTCAAGAGGAGTGTATAAGGAACAATTATCAATGAAAGTAATGAACAAAATACAAGTGAATTATTCAGACAACCAGCAAAGTGATACTCCCTACCCAAAATTTATTGATCTCCTTTTGCAAGTGAGATACTAAAACAACATATACTATGCACCCAAAATCCTTCCTACTTAATTTTGCCTCTCTTCCTCATTTGGAGCATGCAGGATATTGACCGAGCAGAGGACCTAGCTAAATAATTCAAATGAATTGCAAAGAGAAGCAAGACTGAAGAGAAAACAACAAATAGAGCTCAAAAGGTGTAATAAGCAAAATAGGAACAACACAGAGACAAGGTATTACTACTCACCAACACTTACATATAGATCATTAAGGATACATCAAATTCAAAATGTTTACTTTGCCTGTCTGATGTAACAATTAAAAAAAACAGATCACAGAAACAAATCAATCAAGAGAATTGGCAAGAGCAGCAAGATTAAAGCGAAAAGGGCTGCTTGCACTAAAAAGGATCTAATGCGATTCAGAGATAGATGAAAATCAAGATCACTATCAAAATAGAATGCAGAAAAAAAATGAAACATACTACTGTACTGAACATTTTAATTTTTTAAAAAAGATGCACCCTTCATCAAATAAGATCATTAACCTAACATTTTTTACAGAGAAAAACTTGAAGAAAATTCGAGAAAAGAAACACATTTAGAAGAAATGAGAAGATTAACACGACACAAGAGAAAAGAACATCTGCAACTCAAGAGAGGTACACAACACACGGGAGGATATTCATCCAAGGATGTTACCAGGTCAATGAGCTCTAGAAAAATTGGTTTGCGTCAAACAGGGAAAAACACATGGAAGACAAACAAGAACAAAGCATCCACAAGTACAACTAGTGAGATATGGAATTTAGGAAAACCAACATGCAGGTGCCCACACTGCAATGCAACAATGTGGCACGAGGAAAGAATAAAATCGAAGGGAAAGAAAAGATCATCTTTTGGGATGTGCTGCAAGCAAGGGAAGGTTACCTTACCACCAGAAAAGGATCCCCCACCATACCTTATCAGTTTATTGAGAAGCGATGGAGGGAAGGAATCCTTGAACAACAATTCCATGTTTGCATTCACATCGATGGGAGGAAAAGTGGACAAAGAAATAAACAATGGTGGCGGACCATACGTCTTTCAATTGAATGGTTAGAACTACCATCATATAAGAACTCTACTCCCTGAAGAAGGTGACAAAACACGATTTGCACAACTTTACATCTATGGCACAGAGAATGAAATCAAAAACAGGATAGGCACATTAATGTCCAGAGAACATAATAGTTCACTAGACTGAAACATAGTAGATGGCTTGCTAAAGATGCTTGACACTTACATCATCAGAAATGGCCGCACTGGTCATGAAAGATCTAGGTGAAGGGAGCTATGGACGTGATATTGTTGCTGAGTACACATGGTCTTCAAGCAGCACCTTGGTTACCAACTTGTGGCGCGATTTTTGGGGGTTGGGGGAGGGCGGTGGGCGGCGATTTGAAGGCGATGGCGTTCTTGGTGGCGATGTGGAGGGGGCGGGCGGTGGCGGCGATGTGAAGGGGGAGGCGGGAGCTGGTGGCGGCGATGTGGAGGGGAGGGGCGGGCTGGTGGGCGATGTGGAGGGGGAGGGGGCGGAGCAGGTGGCGGCGATGTGGACGGGGAGGGGACAGAGTTGGTGGCGGCGATGTGGAGGGGGAGGGGGCGAAACTGGTGGCGGCGATGTGGAGGGGGAGGGGGCGGAGCTGGTGGCGGCGATGTGGAGGGGGAGGGGGCGGAGCTGGTGGCGGCGACTGGGGGTTGGGGCGGCGGGCGTGCGACGAGGCTGCGCTGTGGTGGCGCATGCCTCGTGGAGACGATGGGATCCGGCCGACTGTGTATACTGCCCATCCAAGTTAGGGTTTAGGGTAAAGTAGCGAAGTTTGGCCAGCCCGCGCAAACCAGCGATTTTGGCGGGACAGATCAATATTTTCCGACAGACCGCTTGATCGAGTAAATACTACTACCGACAGACAGTTCGACCCCATAAGTTCTAAGTATTGCCGACGGATCATTTGTCCGTAATCAACTAATTACCGACAAATAATCTGTCGCAAGGAATTACCGACAGACTGTTCGACATTGAACATCAACCTTTCCCGACAGACGTCTATCGCTATATTTGTGTCATGGTGTAGTGATAACCAGCAGTGATAGTTATTATCACTGCCGGTTGGACAGTATGAACCGGCAGTGATAGTGATTATCACTGCCGGTTTATATCCAGCAGTGATAGTCCTCGACTATCACTGCCACTTAGGTTGTGCCGGGTCCACATCCGACAGTGATGCCGATGTGGACCAGGCAGTAATCACATGTTCGGTAGTAGTGATTGCATCTACAAATTGGTGATTGATCGTTGGCGTTCGACGACGTTTTACAACACGTTATCAGCACGAGACTCTACAACAAGGAGGATCGTCGAACGACTACTACCGGCGATTGATCGCCCGATCCGATCTGCAATCAACTCGCCATCACGTCGGCATCCACTCGGATTGCCAAAAAAGTCTTACGTGACTCTATCCTATCCTAGTATCCTACGCGATAGTCTACAGAATTTTCCACATGCCAAATCAAGGTATTAAATTGGCATGATCTATTGAATCACAAATTAAAATTGAACCATAGATCGGAAATTCTATGCATAAAAAAAATTTAGCAGATCAGAAATTTGGGGATTCTTGCAATCGATCCAGTAGATCGTTTCTCTGCCATCCTCTCTCGCCGTTGGCTCAGTCGATGACTGCCTAACCATCTGCGTCCGCAACGCACCGGCGATAGCTGCCTCGGCCGTAGTGCCCGAAGCCGTGCCCGGCCGAAACGCCACCGTGTCTAGCCGCGCGAAGCCGCTGCCCCATGCATGGATATATTCATAGCACTAGCTACAGGAGAACATGCATGCACTACCACAAAATAGCACATAAGTGACGCCTTATTTGTGACGGTTCTTTTGGAACCGTCACAAATACACTTATCTGTGGCGGTTCTAAAGTTTAAAATGGTGGGAAGACTATTTGTGGCGGTTTTTGTTTTCAACCGTCACAAATAAGTGATTATTTGTGGCGGTTTTTCTTTGGAACCGTCACAAATAATGTCGGGACTATTTGTGACGGTTTTTGGCTGGAACAAATCACAGATAATCCATTATTAGTGGCGGTTCTAGCCAAGAACCGTCACTAATAATCACATTATTAGTGGCGGTTCTTGGCTAGAAACGCCACTAATAATGTGATATCGATGACGGTTCTAGCCAAGAAGCGCCATCGATAATATTATCGATGGCGGTTTTAATTTGAAACCGCCACAAATAATAAAAATAGAAAAATTTAAATATTGCTAATTACCTCTCCTGCCTTCTAATTTGAAAGAATTGAAATTAAATAATATTACATTTAAAATAATTGAAACTAATATTCCATTTGCAATAATTGAAAAGAACGACCGAAACAGATTCAAAACTTCGGAGGCCGTTTTGAGGCCCTAAACGATGTTTTTTGGAATTCGTCGCCACATTTTACACTTGTAAAATTGGTCTTGCTTTTCGTTATCTTTCAAAGCGAGCCAAAGAACACCCGATCGGATTCTGAGTCAAAAGTTATGACCATTTTAACAAAAGTGCGGATTTCTTATTTGCAAACTAGAATCGGAGCCCAAAAAAATATAATCGGAGGGCTTATCGTCTGATGATTCCGGAAAGCTCAAGAACACCAAAATCGAAGGTACAAGTCAAAAGTTATGACGTTTTTACAAGTTCTGTGAATAGTACTAGCACATTATATTACAAGCATCATTAATAGTCAAAAGTATGAAAAATAAATTTGAAAGTTTTAAATTTTACTAAGTACCTCTATAGTTTGCTAATTTGAAATAATTGAAAATCAGTGTTTGGGTTCTTCACAGGGTTAAGAGGAGGAGGGACACATTATATATCAGATGTTATCATACCACCACTAGAGTAATGGATCTCATAAGAACTCTGAAGTTAAGCGTGCTTGATGGAGAGTAGTAATAGGATGGGTGACCTTCTGGGAAAGAAATGAAATCCGAATACAATTAGAATTCTGAAATTGAGTGTTCTTAGGCAAGAGGAGTATTAGGATGGTATTAGGATGGGTGACCTCCTGGGAAATGAAATCCGAATACAATTAGAATTCTGAAATTGAGTGTTCTTAGGCAAGAGGAGTATTAGGATGGTATTAGGATGGGTGACCTCCTAGGAAGGGGAAAATTAACTATTTGCCACCCTTACGAGTGCTTCTGATGATATGAGTCAGCGACACGCCTGATGATATGAGTCAACGACAGGCAAATCTGTTACCACCGACCCGTAAGAGTTGCAAATAGTTAAAAGCCCCTAGAAGTCCCTCTAAATTAGTGTTTTAAAGCGCGAGTTAGCAAAAAAACACTAATGATAACATTATCAGTGTCGGTTCTTGGCTAGAACAATATTATCGATGTGATTGCTTGACTTGGCGCTCGAAATGTTGAATGATTCCCCGAGTGCGAGGGGAATGCTGTCCATCATTGCTCGCTGTTCTGACATGATTAGAAAACAAAAGAATAAACAATTGCGAGAAAGGGCATCATCTCTCAACTCTCAACTTGTATCACCAAGTTCTTACCATTTCTTACCAAGCCTTAGCGGGAGGTGTCGTGACCTTAAGTCAAAAATCTCTGGAGAGGTGGTGTCAGAGCCAAACGCAAGAGCTTGGTAAGTTGTAGTTTTTACGTGGAGCTATAGGTGGTGGCAATTGTAGCAAAGGATAGCTAGTACCACAATAGTCACAACAAGTTGAATAAACGTTCCACGATAGTATGGTGCTGGTCCTAGCCTCAACCACACTAGAGACGCGAGCCTAATCACCAACGATGCCACAGAAACGTTCTCAACACAAAGCAAACAGCTAGGGCTCCTCTCTTTTTTTGACTTTTTTTTTGTGGGAGCCCCAAAACTGAATAACAGACACAAAGGACTCCAAACAAAACTCACCACACACACTTTTTTTTTGACCAAGGGTATAAAGGTAATTAAAAGATACTCTCTCTCTCTCTAAACTTTGGTTTGCAATTGATCTAGTCGGCTTTTGAAAATTGCACTTGCCTTTTCTTCTCGTCTGTGATCGGCGAACACTTAGCGACCGGTTTGTTGCGATGAAGCGAGCACTCGGCGACCCGATACATCGATTGCATTCAACTTTCGACACAAATCAGTTCAGTCAACGATGCACTTGCATCAGATTACTTAACCTTTTCATCAAAAGACAATTACCCTACTAGATGTGCTTATAAACACGAATGCAATCGTAGTGTAAGCATATACATAACACAAGCAATCAATTAGATACCGTATAAGAGATATACGGGTTACACTTGCATAAAAACTCAATTAAATAAAAGCATAATTAACCAATTAACCATTCTCATTCATCATATCGAATGCAAAATCAAACATGACAATATTAAAGCCACACATGGATAATTTGTATTATTGTAAAACTTAGTGGCCACCCAAGCCACAACCGATGTAATGCACTTGCCTTTACCGACGCGTGAGGCAACTCAGGGTCGAGACCACCCTCGAAGACACCCTTCCTGAAAACAACGTTACGCACAAAAATGGATCAAGTTCCGACTCAATAACTCAATGCATAACTAAATCTCAACTCTTGCCAAAAACAATCCCAATTCATACTATGTGAAACTCTGGGAACCTACTAGACAGCAAACATTAAAACTTAATAATAAGAGATCACGCTGACAACTCTCTCAGTTTGGGATCTTGTGCATAACCAATAACCAATTAAGCTAATATACAATAGAATGATCATAATCAGATGGCCGTAGATAATCCTTAACTCACACATTTGAATTGAGCCAAACAAAAAGTAATAAGGATCAAGTCACAACATAACATTCACAATCATTACCAGGGTAATAATGATATTACAGAAACTCATACACAACTAACACACATATGCATATCTCATTCTGTAAACAACACCATATAAAGTCCTTAAGAACCTAATACTAATAAACACATACGACTGGCTGCATGATTTGTCGTTCAATTCCTTTTAATTCATTAGCGGGCCAACATATAGAACAACAGATATGGATATATAGATGCGTATAAAAATTAACAGTGCATCGATTCTTGCATTTCAAGCTCATCTCTCAACCTTGCATACTTAAATCATTGTGATACCACAACATACACCTTCTAGGCATTTCATCAAACACATGGCATGCATACTAGAAACCAAAATATCACAATTCCATTGCTTGAGCTCTCACCACAAGAAGCAAAGGGAGAGGGCGTTGCTGCTGGTGGAGCTACTACCGAACACTACTGCTGCTTTGTTTGCCTTCTTTGGTCTTCTTTTCTTGGAGCTACTGACTCTTGGAGCTCCGACAAGGGGGGCCAAGCCGAGGGGAGGCGACGCTGCTGGGGAGGCGGCCTAGGATCTTGGCGGGGAGGCGCGGGGAGCAAGCAGGAGGAAGCCGGAGAGGGGGCGCCAGTCTTGGGACAGCCAGGGGTCTGGAGGAGAGCAGAGGCGGCAGTGAGAGCGAGGCGCCAGGAGTGGCTCGGCGAGACACGCCAGCTAGGGCCACCAGTTGGGGAGGAGGAAGACGAGCTGGTGGCCAGGCGTAGGGAGAAGGAGCCTCGGCTGTGGCGCTCAGGAGGATTGGGGGAAAAAGGCAGCCCAAGAAATGACAGCCACAAACTAAGGGAAGAGAGAGATAAGGTTAGGTGGGGGAGGGAAATTTTCTAAAAAAAACCCTCATAAAAACCAAAGTCCAACCTTACCCATTTGCGTGAACCAAATAATTTAATTCCTGGCGCGAAATGACAATTGTCAGGATAGACAACATACCGGAAAACTTTACAGCACGGAGAAAACACCCAAAACCTTTAATAGAATTAATAACCGCGCAACGGCTGAACTTTGAATCAAGAAGGTGGAAAACAATTCTGGCAAAAACCAGGCAAAGAAGACTTGCGGTGTTACAGTAATAGTGTAAATACCGAAGTTCGACTTAAGCAGAAGAGTATGCCAAAGGGTTGTGATTAAAGTATGAAGAGGTATTGGATTGGTCATCCTTGTGGCAAAGTGAAATCCTAGTGAATCACTATCTTATCGCCATATGGATGAAATCTGTCCTATGGAGATGATATTTAATTGTCAGAGTTAGTTACTGGATGAATGAGTATTGAATGCTGAAATTTCGACTTATGGGTTGTATGAGGACTTTGTGTTGATCATACGACATATGTCAATGAGAAGAGATGTCCTGAAAACTGGAATATATAGTGTACGTTTGAAGATTTTTTTAATGCAAAAGTAGTAGAGCAATTTGGTTGTGAAGGAGGATAGTTGACCTTATTGTGAGCATTGTCTAAATATTTGGGGTTAGATATGGTGATCTGTGAAAATAACTGGAAATGTGGAATGGGGTTCAGATAAGATTTGTGATGAATTCGACTTTGAAGGGTTAGAATGTTCCGTGGAGGGGAACTTGTTTTAACAAGGTGGTGGGGTAAACATTTTTGTTGTGTCCGAAGTGGTCGGATCGTGTTGGTTAATGACAAGTTATTATAGTATGTGATAGAATGGCCTAGAATATAGTCGCAGTTGAATTGTGAAGGATTGTTGGATTGATTATCTTGGTGTTTGGCCTTGCTCGTAGCAACGGTCTGAGTAGAGCCATTTGGGCAATTTATGTCTTGAGGAGACCCTACCTACCATTGGAAACATGTATAGCTAAATGGGATATGATTGACGGAGTGTCGTCGAATAGGTAGTTTAAATTGCAGACGTGATTCTACTGAAATTTCTATTTACAAGATAAGTCTTAAATTTGGAATAGGAAGTTGTAGGATTGGTAGCATGCTTGGTTTGTGGGCCAAAAGAAGATATTGTTGCACTGCCTTTTGTAAAATTAACTGTCGGATATAATGTACTTAAAACTTTGATGGGTTCCTTCTAGTGAATTAACATGAGATATACCTGGTTACAGTTTGATGCTATGGTGGCTAGTCGCGGTGATAGTTTTCTAGAGAAGGTAATTAAAAAGGAAGGAGGGGTTATGTAAATTAAGTTAAACCGAATAGGTTATCCTAGGGTATTTTTGGGGAATATTGAAACCCTGAATGGTAGGTGTATGGGAATATTAGAAGTGGAGGGATGTGAGGTGGTTGTGTGTTTCAAAAACTCTCCTATATTTGGAGAGGATGTTACCAAGCTTGGAGGTCAGTCCAGAATGTAACATCCTCAAATTTAGCTAATTTTTAAATTTATAATTTATTTTGAATTTTTGGGATTTTCTGGAATTTATTTGCAATTATTTGAATTATTGGAATTTAACTCTTATTTAAAAGTTAATTAAATAATGATCAAGTTTTTGAAAATTTAAATGGAAATATTTTATTTGAGTTCAAAATGTCTTAAAATATTTTCTGGAATTTTTCTAGATTTTTTTGGATATTTTAAGTGCTTCAAATAATTCAAATGAATTTCTAGAATTATTTTTATTGAAAAACAATTGAAAAATCAGTTGAGCGATGTGGGCGAGCCCATTCTTGTCTTGCCTGAAACCCTAACATCGCTTCGTTTTTCCACCGTTGGATGTGCATCGGACGGTTGAAGGCTGCCCGTGTCGGTTCGTTAATTTGTCTTAGTTGGATCACGCGTGGTCGGCTGGATATCCGCCACGTCGTTTCGTCTCCGAGTGAATGAAGCGCCGTCGCCGCCGTGTGTCCCGACTTGTAACCGCCGCATTTACTCGCCGGAGCACTATCTCTTCCGCTTCATCTTCTAGCCCGGCATATAAATCACTTCCTTCCACACTGATTGAGCTCTTTCACGCACACTGAGAACCACCGTATCCCACGTACGTGCTCGTTGGAGTTCCGAGGCCATTCCGTCGCCATTTGCGTAAACCGGTGACTCTTCGCGCATCCAAGGACACGGAGTAAAGCCGCGTCACGCGCATCAAGGACTACCTCACCTCACCGGAAAGACGCGAAAGCGCGCCGCCGGTCTTCTTCTTCAACTCCGGCTACCTCAACTCGCCGTGTCTACACCGAAGCTCTCGATCAACGTCGTCCGTCAGATTTGCATCAAACGCTTGAGGTTAGTCCATGTGCTCCTTCGCCTTAGAGACCAGAGCAATATTGCTTAGATCTTAGCCGTAGGATTTGAAATGTAAGGTCAGGATTAGTGCCACGTGCCCAAGGAAGGGATTGCCCACGTGTGCTTAAAAGTTGTGTTAGCTAATGGCCGTAGGATTCATATCGGACGATCTGTATTAAGCCACGTAGTCTAAGCAACAGTGAACCTCATCTTCAACCATTGGCCGTTCGATTTCAATCGTGCGGTTGATAATGTGCCACATCGCCCATTTAACTGTAGATATCAAATCGAAAATATTAAACGTTTATTTCAAATTAATCCGAGCCGTAGATTTCGAATCGGATGAACCAGATTCGCCGCGCCAAGCCGATCTCGCCTAATCGACGCGGCGTGTCTGTAATCGGCGGCGTAATGCCGTCGGCGTGGTCGGCGTCACCCGAGTAATTGCCGCCATTAGATTTTAATCCAATGGTCACAAATGAGCCACGCGTCAGCACTTCAGCAAGTGATCAAAGTGTCGGTGCAATCCTGGCCATTGATCGCATCGCACGAATCTTGGCGCTTGACCGGATCGGTTGAGTTGTTATTCGGATTGATCTTCACCGTTAGATTTTGATCCAATGGCTGAGATGTGGACACGTGTCGGCTCCGGAGTAAACCGAGCCAAAGCGTCGGGTTTGATCCGACCGTTCATTCTTGATCAGACGGTTGAGAGTTAATTAAGCTCTCGGGTGATAATGCGCTGACGCGTGTCACGCTCGGATGATCGACACCTGTCCGTGCTGACGTCAGCAGCTGACGTCATCGGTGGGGCCCACTTGTCAGTGCTGGCACGGTCGATGATGATGTCAGCAGTGACGTCATGCTGACGTCATAATTCTGATTTTTCATAATATTCGGTAGAAATACTTTCGGTGATGATGTCATAAATAGTAAAGCTGACGTCATAATTTCGGAATTTTCCGTATAAAAATAAATAGAGAAATTTGGTTTATTCTTTTTGATTTATTTTAAAACTTCAAATGCTTATAATGTTTGCGTTTTAACTCCGATTTGAGTGATTCCAATTTCTAAAAATTTGTAAAATCAAGATCTATTTAATGGTGAATTTTGTGGAATTTTTAGAGTTGAGTTTGCTCTCTGTAAAATATATTTATTATGTTTATATTGATTTTAAATAGACGTTGATTTGCCGGAGGGTTGCGAGGGAGAATTTCCAGTACAAGACTTGACTTCGGAATAGGATCAGCAACTTTTCGAAGGCAAGTTATGCTTTGACCATGTTGCTCCTAATTTTTGAAATATACTTTGTTTTAAACTATGCATGCTAATTCAACTAAAAATGACTTTAATTATTTTGGGAGAATTAGCTATCCAACCAAATTGTTTATGCCACCTTGACATTATTCGTATACCATGATTCCTTGATGACCTAAGTTGGGTAAATTTAGTTGGATGTGATGATATTGTGCCAACACGGGAGGCTAGACCGTGAATAGTTGCTTAGCCATGCATGTACGTGAACCATTTTATTTGGATGACAAAATAAACACTGACTAAAGAATAGTGAATGCTTTTTAATGAAATGTGGAATGATGTTGGTATTAACATTGGAATGTAGAGACCTGTGTGGTTCTACATGAAAGATGAATATGAGCATGTGTTGCACTGTTAACAACTGGGGTGGAACTGATTTAGACTGGGGCAAGTGGACCGAGGCTTCGTGCCAGGTGGGCCTGTATGGCAATTGGGGGTGGGATGAGTGTTGTGAGGGCTGTGTGCCAAATTGAGAGAAGGATGTCTTGCCTTGGTCAGTTAAGGACTTCACCTTGCAAGCCTTTGACCTGAGTCTCTCGTACAACCACATGTCTGAATGGGAAGACCTAGTTTAGTAGGATTCTGATGTCTTACCTTTGATACCTCGGGGTGGCAATTACAGGGGGTAACTGTGCAGGGGGGAGCGTGCATGTGCTACGGCTTGGTACCCTATCCAATGGTGTTAAATCGGTCCTATACTTGGCTCTGTGTGAGGGAAGTGATAGTGAAGGCAACACGGAGAGGTTCTTAGGCTGAGACAAGTCTCTGAAAAGCTTTGTTACGGTTAATCGCCTTTGTGGTGTGCAACTGTATCTTGTGGGTAAAGTGTACAATCTCTGCAGAGTGTTAAAAACTGTTCGAATAGCCGAGTCCACGGTACTGGACAATGCTTGGAGATTACAGTCAAGGGGTAGTGTTCTAAAAACAAAATGGGATGGGTGGTTGTGTGCCAGATTTGTGAGTTAAGATGATTGGGGACTGTGTGTCCAAAATATCGTGAAAAACAATTTAAGAAATATGTTGACTATATGGTTTGATGCTTTCAATCTAAATAAATATCCTTTTAAAATGTTGATGCAAAGCAAAATAACCAGTACAACCAATTCCTTGAAACAAGCCATGCATGTAGTAATAGAAGTGCATCTGTGCATAACTTGTTGAGTACGGTGTGTACTCACCTTTGCGGACAAACTTACTAGAGGAGGAGACTACGCCAGCCTATGAAGAGGAGTATGTCGAGGAGCCGGGAAACTAGGGGCAAGCCTTCGTCGGAGCGACTGTGGAGAAGATGGAACATCACGAAGATTTATTTTATTCCGCTGTTAAACTTTGTAACTCTGAATATTGTAAGCCCTGTGTGGCAGACTATTGTAAGGATGACCATAAGGTCGTACACTCGATTATATAAATGTTTGAAGTACTTTATTTAATATTCCGCTGTGTATGATGTGATATTATACTTTGTTTAGTCTGTGTGCACTAGCGCGATCCTGGACTAGTGCAGGATACACAGAGTGTCCGAATTTATAAATTCGGGGCGCGACACAGAAGATTGGAAGTGAGGATGAAAGGTTGATTATCCTTGAAGTATCATGTTGTGGCTTCGGGATGCTTTATGTTGGTAAATAGCGTACTTTATATTGGCCTTGTTAAAAAAGTTAGTTTGAATGGTGTTTGCGGAATTTATATTCTCGAGTGAGAATTCGGAAACTCGAGTATGACGGGATTGAGTACTTCAAGCGTATGATCTGAGTTATATGTTGTATTATCAACTAGTGCATGTGGCTAAATATGAAACTTATGATTGTTCTTAAGTGATTTTGCTGGTGATGTGGTTTTCTGCTGGGAAATGAAAATTTCCCATTTCTCTTGAGGAAGGTGATGGTTGTGCTATGAAAGAAAATTTGGGTGCCATGTTTGGTTTTACCTTTCTGGAATTGTTTGGCTCTGAGTAAAAGTACCTGTGGTACTTAAATTTAATTCGGGTGACTTCCCGGTGTGGAGTTACGCCTTGAAACCAAAGGTGATGGGAGTAGTTTGTGTTGATGAAGAGAATTTAGTTAACGTGAGCGTTTCTATAAAAGAATTATGTGGTGTTTCCCTTTAAACCTTAGCTTTCTCTAATGTGAATTTTACTGTAGCGATTTGAAGTTGAGGAGAACAACCAATTTGGTTAAAAGGAACCGAGTTTTTCATTGATGGCTGGTGTGAGAAAAGTAAATGATGGAACTCAGGTTATGGATGGAATATAGTAGAAGATGGTGCTCCTTGAGTTGTTTTGGGGCGTAGGTTGTGGGGCGAAACCTTCTTAAGAAGGAGAACCAAGTGTGGATTAGTAGTAACCACAGATCCTAATCTAGGCTAGGGGTCGAACGTAAAGTAGTAAAGAGTGATTGGAATAGAAGTTTGTGTTGTGCCCTAGCCCAAGTCTTCTTGGATGGATTGTTTAGACGTTTGGTCCCAGAAACATACCTGATTAATTTATTAGAAGGCCATGTGGACGATGTTGGTAAATATATTACAATTCCGGTCATGTGACTGAGTAATTGAAGTTGTTGGGTGGAGCTAATGCTATGACAGTTTATGTGAATGGTTTAGTTGTGAACTTTTCGTCAAGTAAGTGTCTCCTTGTTTGAGATCGGTAGGAAAGAAGATAGATGATGATTTTATATTGTGGTAATTGTAGCGGAATAGATTTTGGTGCTGTACCGGGCTATTTATTTCAACAGTAAGGGATGGCATTACCCTTGTTTCTTTTCAAAGGGGCAATTAATGGTAAAAGGGATGAGTTATGTTTTGGCTCCTAGAGGTTTGGATTCGGAACTTTGGATAGTTAAGCTGATGGAGTTGACGATATGTTTAGAATAGATTAGAAGTTGGTTGGAGGAAGTTGGTTGGAGGGAAGTGTCTTGTGTGGCACTGTCGCCTAGAGTCGAACACACTATGATAGAATTTTACAACCGAGAAGAATGAAGGACTGGCAAGGTGTATTTGTAGCTAAGATCGAATTGGAGTTGAGTTCAGATGATTGGTACCTGGTTATTTCAAAAATAATCGTTGGTCATACGAAGGGCGTATGCCGAGATATTAAAAGCAAGTCTTCAAAGTTTTGTCAACTCTAGGCGATAGTGACTCGATATGGCAATGTTGGCATTTTGATTGATTCTATCCTTGAGTTTTGTCCCATGCTTTTCAAGGAGAAGTAAGAATGTTTATTGAGTCTTGTGGGGTTGAATGGAGTTGAGTTTCTTCTCGTGTTAATCCGAGAATTGATTCCTGATTTGTGTTCTCTCTAGCATATAGAGTGTTGAGGTTTGTTCTTGTGGGTATGATTCGTGAATTTTGCTTCCTATTTTTGATCTTTTTGTCGAGTAGTGGCTTGTTCGGGATTCGAGGTCGAATCCTATTAAGGGGGGAGAGTGTAATACCCGAAAATAAAATTTTGGGTTCGTGAGAGTCGTCTAGTGGGCTTGTGGGCCGTTGCGGGACACACGGAGGATCGTGGGCCATTAAAATGGTGGAATTGGCTTTGAGGAGAGTATTCTCATTATAAGAAAAGTGAAAAAAAATAAAAAAAAATCTGCAACCACCACCTAATTGGGCCCAACCGGCCCACTCCCCTAACCTAACCCTAATCCCCACCTCTCCTTCCCCCTTAGCCGCCCCCAAGCCCTCCCATGGTGGCCGAACCTGCAGCAGCCTCCTCTCCCTCTTCCATGCCATTTTCAGCCACTAGAACTCAAGACTATCTAGCCAAATCGTTCCTTTGCTGCCCGGGATCAAGACTACCGCGAAGAACGCCGAAGATCGCCCTCCTTTCTTCACCTCAAGGTGAGACCTAATCTTGGGGCTTTGATTTCTGTTCTAGGGTGATATTAGGAGGGTTTTGGAGCCCTTTTCCATGGTTGATTCGTTGAGGGGAGTCGCCGGGAGAAGAATTGATTTTCGGATCAGAGTACACCAGGTTCGTTCAGTTGGAGCAGTCGGGTTGCAGTCACGGTTTCGTGACCGAAACGATTTGTTCTGTGAAAATGTATAACTAGAAAGTTGTAGATAACGTCGAGAACTATGTTTTATAATTTTTTCATAATTTTTGGAGCGATGGTCTATGAGTAATCGCTGTTACAAACCTGCTATCAGAAATTGGAAACAGAATGACGTGATCTGAATTGGACTGCTGATTAGGCATAGATAACAGTGGAATTTAAATTTATTGTCTTCATGAAAGTTGTAGCTAAGGTTGACATATAGCTTCTATAAAATTTTCAGATTTTTATGTGCAGTACAAAAATAGATACAAAATTGTGAAGCAGACGTCCTGTTGTATGTTTTTGGCAGATTGTGAGGTCGTTTTGCGGAGGTTTCGGGATGTAGGAAGCGGGTAATTGGGTTGCGTCAGCCTTTGTATTGTTATTATGTACTGAGGATATGTTTGTATCAGGTGGTGCCATTTTTGGACACAACTAGCCTCCTCATCCACGAAATTAAAGGCAAGTGCATCACTTGTTTGTTTAATATGTGTGTTGATTGATGAAACGTGTGCCTTGCTAATATGACACATTGCTACTTCTTATAACTCAAGATGATGCTACTAGAATGAATAGGCTAAATTGATTCGTGGAGTTATGAGACTAGTTCAAAAATTGTGAATATGGTAATTATATGGAAATCGATGAAAATGTGACTATGTGAAAATGAAAGATGAGAATATGGTTATGAATGTTGAGAATGGCATTTGCATATGTGCATTCATGAAATGCATCGAGCCAGGGCGGTGAGAAAGTCATATGGAATGTATGACTAATCCGGAGTGCTCGGGATCCTACCCCGTAGTCCCATCCACGGTATGGTTGGGAGCGGAGAAGTGTAGGACCCGCTACTGGGTAGCGGGCAAGTCCTGCTTCGGTAGGCCCCTTCCACGGGATGGATGGGTTTGAGGGCACGCATCGACGGGTGGTGCTCGGCAATACCGGTATGTGCTAAAAAGGAGATGAGACATGCATGATGCATCAAATGAGATGAGAATTGTGAAATGCGATGAGTTAAGACATGCATAAGCATGAACGATGCATTGTATGGATAAAAATCGTGTATGTTATGTTCTTGCGTTAAACCCCTTCTTGATGGCTGAAGGACCGGCGGTATGTGATATGTTATTGTTTGCTTGTCAATTATTTGGATGCACTTGCTGAGTCTTTTGACTTATTGTTTCATGTTTTTTTTGTAGGTATTATGAAAGCGGCATGTGGGAAAGGGACTTAGCGTCACATCTGCATCACTAGTCACTCCACTACACTAGAATTGACTAATCTTACTTGTGATAAGTTAATACGAAGTGTCACGATAAGCTATGTTAATGTTTTTGTACGTTGATCGTTCCTAGTTAATGTGTATAATCTGAATCTGAGCCTTGATGACTTATTGTTAAATCTTTTATATCACTGTTATATCATATTGGATATATATTATGACGAAATGTTCTTTGTCTGCTGAGTGGATGTTCACTGTTATAGGGGAGATTCTGTCGAAATTTTTAGTAAATTTAGGAGTTAGTACCATTTTGGGCCCAGTTTGGAGCCCGGGGTGTTACAATCATCCAGCGCTAATTTCGTTACATGTCAGAAAATAAAAGAAACTGAAGCATCCGTGGGTCTCCACCAACCTGTTCGCACTCCTTCCTAGAAAAGCAATACACAATCCCAGATTCGTTATTCGGGTATGATTCACTTATAAAATTTGTGATCTCATCAATGACAACCTTTCCAACTGGTGATTTCTCATATGCCTACAGGGTGAACAAATATATTAAAAAACATTATAGGACTAGTTAAATCCTATTTTCCCCTTGTTCATTCTTCTACACTATACATTCTCATCATTGAACCAAGAAAAATAAAAGTTAGCTCAGAATTTGCAGATTGAGAAAACACATACTTTATAGCAAAGGTTGGGCCTGTTAACTGAGCTGACAAACTTGACACATCTAGGGATATGAAGCATCTCAATCAAATCAATTTGCACTTTACTTGTGGCAGTTGCCTGCAAAATAAGCAAGCTTTTTTCACACAATTTTTTTCTTATAAACTTAAATTCATTTGCTTAACTCACAGTTAAAGCTATCATGGGAACACAGGGAAACTGGATCTTCAAAATGCCAAGATTCTTGTAGTCTGGACGAAAATCGTGTCCCCATTGACTACAGCAGTGTGCCTCCTGCATAATAACTGTCAATTACAAATGGAAAACTCCAGATAGATTACATTGCGCTTGAAAAGCACAATGCTATAAATTCTGCCCACTAGCTAAACTCACACATCAACAAGTTCCTTTCATCATTCTTTCAAGAGAAACATACGGCAAATAACATGAACAATTTTAAAAAATGTGGACAGAAAAAATTACAATTATTGCTTTTTTTTGTATGTGTTAATAAAGCAGGTCATAGATTATGACAACAAGCCTTGATGTTTTTTTCAGTTTACCACTCATTCTAGTCTACGAGGGAAAATTTAGTATTTAAATAGGAAAAACAAAGTGCTCATAGTATACAGTAAATTCTTAGGAGAGATTGAGAGTAAGCAAATACAAGCACATCATCCAACCTTACCACCGGAAAGGTACTTTATTGTGTGATAAACAACATATAAGTGTGATGCAAATTTTAATAAAATAGCTCTAAAAAGGCAAGTGCAGTCAACTTGCATAGTTCAATAGAATCAAAGAATTTGATAATTGACGCAAGAACAATAATAAGAACTGTTTGAAGAGAAACAAGAATATTTCCAAAAAACAAAAAGGGAAGCAAGACTATATACATACGGTGCAATAAATTTTGGCATTGACAACAAACACAGATAAATTTTATTATCACTCACATCTATTGCAACAAGGGAAAGGCGCCCAGCATGATGACATTTCTCAAGCTTAGACATAAACCTTTTACTTTTGGATATCTTTCTAGGTGTTACATACAGTATCTTCAGCTCTCCTTCACCTTTATCAAGTGCCTTATAGATGAACCTCTCAACTTCCTTGTTGTAGTTGAAGTTAGCATGTATGCTGGTATACCTAAAACTGTCAGTCCCATGACCTAGAACAGTACAAGTTATCAAGAATGAGAATGAGCGTACATAGGGCAACCAAAAATTATCTTATAAGCTTAAACACCTAGTCCTGAATAAGGGAAAGCAACGGACTGACGACCAGTGCAATTCCATCACGAAGTACAGCTGGAAGTTGATAACACAGGCTCTTCCCTCCACCGGCAGCCATTATGACAAGAACATCTCTTCCACTCATGATTGCATTAATTATCTGCAAGGGAAATATGAATAAAATAATGCAAAATAAGATAGAAGTATACAATATGACATAGGTTGTGGTATGCAAAATCAAGCTCAATACTGGCAAGAAATGAGAGAAAAGAATGAGGGACATTATAGAAATAGAAGTCTGAAATAGTCCCCTTTGAGCAACATACAATAAATGATAAAATACATGCTACCTAACAGTCATCGTACATATCTAAAGAACTTCAAACATCTCGTCTTCACTAAATGAAATGATTATAGGAACCTCAATTGGTGTTGAAAGTAAAATAGATATCAGTGCATATTTCTTGTGAGTTGTAAGCAGTGCCCAAGTTAATCCAATAGTTGAGATTAATTCTAGTAGTTACTATTCACTGTCTTAGTTACTTTTACCACTTACGCGGGATAAGCAGCCAGCCAATACAAAGGTTTCGGTGAATAACAATCTAGTGTTTGGCTCTGATTCTGAATTTTTTCAGTTGTGTCTACAAAATTATGGTCAGCTCAACTGCATTTTCTGACATGAAAGAAGTGTGTTATTGCTCTCTTTCGTGAAATTGGACAGTTCACTTGGTCCTGATCTGAATAGAGTTGAGCAATCAAATGGAATAAAATTTACTTATTCTTGCATGATTTCCTGGTCGTTGGCGCTTTACCTGAAGTGGAAGATAGCCGTGACCATGGCGAGCTCGCTGCTCCTGAGCACAAAGTCTCTTCCCGGGAACAAAGTAGGGGTAGAGCAATTAGTAGATGTAATAATTCGACACGGATATGAAATGCGTAGAGAAAGAAATGGAGAACGGGGTTGGCCCTGCGATGGATTGGATACCTTCGGACGATTCTTGTCTGGTTGAGTTCGCGGGGGCGGATGTGGGAGCCGTGCGAGGGGGCAACGGTGGGGGCAGGAGGAAGCGCATCTGGGCGGTGGTGAGGCGGGAGGCAGCACGTGGGGACAGCGGAGGCGGGCGGAGGCAGCGGGGGGCGGCGGCAGGCGTGGGTGGCAGGCGGGGTGGGTGGGGGGGAGGCAGCACGTGGGGGGTGACCGGTGGGGTTTGGGGATTTGGGGCGGCGGGGCGGCGGGGCGTGGGGCGTGGGGGGGCAGCGTGGGGTGGTTGGTGGGATTTGGGGGGGCGGGGGGAAGGTGGGGATCTGGGATTTTGGGGAAAGGGAGGAAAAACCTAGCTACCGCGCGTCGAATTTAATTTATCGTGCTTCATATTTGCCGACACATAATCAGTCATAACATGTTTACCGACAGACCGTTTGACCCTAAAACATGATATTTACCGACACATAATTAGTCTTTAATACATATATAATTGCCGACAGACAATTGGACCCTGAAAGATGTATTACCGACAGATAGTCTGTTAGTTCAATTTGCCGACAGATAGTTTGTTGGTGGTCATGTATTATTTCCAACAATCATCTGACGGTAATATTGTGTCATGGTGTAGTGTATGCATTACGCAGTATTCGACTAAGGGGGAGTGTTGTGAGATAAGGAAATCTAAACCAAATATAGTTAGGACTCTATCTCTTCCTAATATGGTCGAATCCGAATTCTCTCTCACACCGCTATATATATCGGGTGCCCCATCATTGTAAACAATCGAATCAATAAAAGCGAGAGAGAATTCCACCCTACATTGTGTGCCTATTGTTCTTGTTCTTAGATTACATCTACGAATTGGTGATTGATCGTTGGCGTTCGATGACGTTTTACAACACTAATCAGATTTACATTCTATCTGTGCATATATTCAGGTCTGAAGCAACACTAATACGCATTGTCGTGATATACGCTCGATCGAGCAAATCTCAATATTGGCGAAAATCATGTAATCAAGGCAGGGATCCCATCCAGGATCATTTCACATCAATAGAATCGGATGTAGGACCTGTCAGTATAGTACTTCCAAAAATCTTGTTTCTGGATATTATAAGATCTGAACCATATTTATAACGGTAAACTTAAGTATGCTCACGATCCAATGGTCTAGTAAGAGATCCCTACTACTTCTAATTGACCCCCCGTCCAACGCATCCACCTCCCCACCCCTGCGCCACGCGATCAATCCTTCCCGATGTGGTCTCCATGTATAGGATGGGGAAAGGGGTCTGGAGGTGGCGAGCTCGCCAATTGCAGATCTGGAGGCACTGACTTCACGGGGAGATCGGTGGTGCTGACCTCAGCAATGGTGGATCTGACGCTGGTAGGCTTGAGGACATGGATCTGGTGGCGGTGGTTCGGGGATGACGACCAAGAGACTACCGTCTCCTCATGCGTCGTTTCCTCAAGTTCTCTTGCCTTCGTTCTTTTTTCCTCTTTGGTTTCAATGTGTTGGGCAGGATTGTAGCATGACTTCGACGCCGGCAGTGCTTCGAAGATGATGAAACCTCGACCGGGCGATGGAGCGAGCGCTAGTTGGGTGGTGATGCCGGCTGAGCTTTGCGGGATAGCGCACTAGCGATGCTCAAACGTGCGCCTCGTCCGCGTCGCCGTGAACCTCCACGATGCCGTCAACCTACATGACCTCGACACGTGAGTCTCTGATCAGTTGATCGGTTTCCTTGCAATCTTGATCAGTCGGGCACAAGATTCTTGCGGCTAAATGTCCACTCTTTTCTAACTCTGTTCGCCCTTTATTAGAGTTCATGAAGCTATTGGGGTTGCCAGATCACTAACGAAGGTTTGCTCAAGATTTCCTCCGCGGAGTGCGTCAGGTTCAATTGGAATCCTTGCATTGTCGTTCCGCTCCCTCCCCACCTTAGCATCTCCTCCTGTCCCTGAGGACGCTACCTGGCATCACCCTCTCGTGTCGTTCTCTCCTCCCTGGCTCCCTTTTAGCCATATCCATTGGGTTCTTGCACCGTCCCCCTACCCGCCGGCTACCTGTGGGACAGGAAGCGGAGGCCATCATCGTGGAAAGACGAGCCGCCGTCAGGGGCGCAGCATTGTAGACTTGGAGACGCAAAGGGATCCCTAGCGGGATTACTTCTCAGGTCCCTTCTTCCACGGCGACCCATCCTAGAAATTAAAACCACACTTTGGACTCTCCGTTTTCCTTTCATGGAAAGTCAGCAGCATATTTTTGTGCTGTATTTTTCCTTCTATCTTGACTCGATGTCACGAAATTGGATTGATTGAATTTCCTTGCATTCATTTTCCGACCTTGACAAACTTGGAGGCCTTTATCCGGTGATTCAAGAACGTAACAATGCAGAGGAAAGAATAAGGACAAATTCTGCTCGGTTTCTGGGCAAAGCCAGTCAGAATAACGCCCTTGTCCGAAACCAGGTAATTTCCTTGAAGTTATCCAACTAAATAAAAATAATGTCCTTGAACTTAAGAAGATTTCTCCAAGTGTTCTTGCCCAGATCATGGTGATTTTTCTCTCTTTTGGAATTAAATTTACTCAAAAAAAACTATTTTCTATTCCTACAATGGATCATTCATTGGGCTTTCAATATTTACAACGACTGTTTGGTACACTACTACAGAACACCACATCACTGTCGGTTCCAAATTAGCATCACTGCCGGATATTAGAACCGACAGTGCGTGATCGGCAATGATAGTCAGACTATCACTGCCGGTTCTAGAACCGGCAATGATAGTGTAAATCCAAAAATTACTCGATAAAATCAAAAAATAAATTTATCTGCACCTAGACCGGCCAGTATTTACTACTACGCACAATTTTCACGCGAAATACGCGCGCGTGCAGTTGCTAGGATTCGAACCTGTGATCTGCTGCTTCGCATGAACACCCCTTACCATCTCACCTAACACTAACTTCTCAACTACTATCAAATATATGTTCCTTTTATCCCTTCGCATCCAAAAGTTTTAACGATTATTTGGACGTCTAAATGACTTTAAATAAAAAAGTTGTCAACTACAAAGTTGTAGATCTCATCGAGAGCTACAATTTTCATATAAATTTTGTCTCCATCCGACTCCGTATGCAAAAGTTATGATTTTTTTAAATATTATCACTGTCTGTTCGGAATCCGAACTGTCAGTGAGACTATTATCACTGCTGGTTCTCAACCGTAGTGATAAAGTTGTAGATCTCATCGAGAGCTACAATTTTCATATAAATTTTGTCTCCATCCGACTCTGTATGCAAAAGTTATGATTTTTTAAAAAAATATTATCACTGCCAGTTCGATCGAACTAGCAGTGATACTATTATCACTGCCGGTTCTTGTTGAGAACTGGTAGTAATAGTCTCACCGACGGTTCGGATTTCGAATAGGTCGTAATAATATTTTAAAAAAATCATAACTTTTACATACGGAGTCGGATGAAGACAAAATTTATATGAAAATTATAGCTCTCGACGAGATCTACAACTTTGTAGTTGAAAATTTCTTTATTTGAAGTAATTTAGACTTCCAAATAATCGTTGACAACTTTTATCCCTTCATATCCGAAAGTTTCAATGATTATTTGGATATCTAAATGATTTCAAATAAAAAAGTTGTCAACTACAAAGTTGTAGATCTCATCGAGAGCTACAATTTTTATATAAATTTTGTCTCCATCCAACTTCGTACGTAAAAGTTATGATTTTTTTCAAAAAATATTATCACTGCCAGTTCGATTCCGAACCGGCAGTGATACTTCCTCCATTATCACTGCCGGTTTTGGTTGAGAACCGGCAGTGATAATAACTTATCACTGTCGGTTCTTAACAAGAACCGGCAGTAATAGTGTCATTGCCAATTTAGCTTATGAACCGGCAGTAAAAGTGTTATCACTGCTAGTTCTAGTCGAATCGATAGTGATAGACCGGTAAGAAAGAGGCTTTTTGTAGTAGTGGTACTTGGCAAGATCCTTGGTTATGGGGCTCTTGAAAGATTAGTGAAGATGAGCTATTCCAATTCTGCAGAAGAAGCTGCAAATGCATTGTATGCATATCTGCTTTGATTAGGAACAATGAAAATAGTTAGGAGTTGTTCGTTTCGGAAAATGGGAATGCAATGTTGTAGGTAGCAAAAATCCTATCACGAAAATATAGACCAAAAGGAGTTGTTCATTTCGGAAAATGGGAATGCAATGTTGTAGGTAGCAAAAATCCTATGACGAAAATATAGACAAAAATGAAGTTGATGTGTACCAGTGCTTTGTTCTTTTGCAGCATATATATTGTCAAGCGCGAGCACCAATGTATGTCTTCAGAAAATAGTGGTCTTTTTAGAAACAGATCTAGCAGACTTTGAGCTAAATTCAGGAAAGTCATGAGTTCTGTTCTTAAGCGAGAACTTTTTGTGAAGTCTCACGGGTTCTGTTCTTAAGCGAGAACTTTTTGTAAAGTCTGTAATTGATATGGTATCGGCGTCTGACCTTAACCTTCAGGAGAAGGTATTCCTCAAAACTGCTTCTGAGTTAATACATGCTTATGACTAGCATGAGTTAGCAAATCTACATTATGACACATCTTATTGATGCTATGTTATTAAGCATTTTTTTAAACAAAGGACAAGCCTCCAAATTCTTTAGCTAAATAGTTTTTGTAAACTATATTATTATGTATGACGACACATCTTACAATGCAGGTTTTTTTAGCCGTTAGGAGTCTGCTGCAGCTCACTTCAACAGATGCTGTCAATTTTGAGTTCTCTGAGCTGGATAATGCCTTGGGCACGTTGAGGGTGCAATTGGAGGAGTTAACATCTAGTGAGGAACAAAGAGAGTATGCTCTGGAAGTTGAAATCCTTCGGAGAGAAGTCTAGATCATATTGGAACAGAAGTTATCCTTCGAAGAGAAGTCCAGATCAAATTGGAACAGAAGTTCAATCGGGTACTAATCCTTCCTTGCCTTTAGTGATATTGGTGCAACAATTCTCCGATATCGATGTGTAACCTGCATATCTTCTGTTTATGACTACAGAGGACTACTGCTGGAACTTTACATGAAAAATGATGAATGAACTCAAATATGAAAACTTAGTGTATACCATAGAATCCCTCTATTTTTGAAGTGAGGGAACGAAAAGAATGGCTGGTGCTTTCATTAGAGATTGGAATATTGGATGTTGATGTTGTTCACGAGTATGAAAATTAAGTTGGTAGTATGCCTAAATTACGATTGCAACATGCCAACAGCACTTTTTTTATTTCAACGATGGGTAAGGTGTTCCCAATCAGACGGCAATCTCCCGATCCCCCATAGCCAAGAGGCCGTGTCAATTTGATAGCAATTTTATTGTCCAAACGATACTTTGTGCAACCTTTATCAGAAGTAAACTTATCAATAGATCCAAATTATGTTGATCTACTATATGTATGAATCACAATCAATCTTTCATTTATAAATTAATCTGGTGTTGTAAATAAAATTTGCCAAGAGTTTTGTTTAACTGTTGCAATGAAGCTTTAGCTATTGATTTTTACCGTTCTGCTTGCAGGAATTTTGGCCGCTTGACTATAGCATGGTTGCCGAGTCTAGCCTGCCATCTAGTGGTGAAGATGAGGTGTGCTCATAGCAGTGGGTGAGGGAGAAGGCAAATGCAATATTCTTAGGACTCTACATGTACTTCCACCTAGCTATGGCCAAACTAATATACTTAGGTTTCTCAGTGAACCCTAATCCCGTTGACATGCATGGTTTTGATTATGCTTCTTATGATAGATGTTTGCCCTTGTGTGCTGTAATGACTTTACTTATGATTCAACATGGTTGTTATGATCCATCATTTGAACTAAATTAATATTGCCTTTTTCCGTAGATGAATATAACAAAATTCTGCTATGTTCCCTCCTTCATTTCAGTCCTAGAATTCAATTGAAGTCAAATTTAAGTGTATCAACATGTCATCTGGTTAGTTAACTGACTTATCAAAGATTTCGATATGGAACAATATCTCCAACTTTGAACTATTCAAGGATTGCCTAGATAGTTTCAAGGCTTTAAAACCTTCTTTGGTATAGTAGTCTATTGAGCTGCTTTTTAGGGGTAACATATTGCGGTTTTTGCCAGCTAGAGATTTATTCACCTCTTCATGCAGTTATTTGGTCCTTTTGTCAAACAAAATCAGGTTTCATCATATGAATTTTGTTAGCCTTTTTGGTATAGGCCTCTACTGTAAGTCTGTAATCAATTGTTTGTTCCTAATTTTGTGTGAATACAACTCTCACTTTTGCATAGACTAGCGATGTCTTTTTGTCAATTGTTACTCATTTGTTCTTGCCCAACAAAAAGCCTTGTTTCATTTCTCTGGCATTGGCTTGTATTTGCTTCAATGATGAATTGATCTACATGGTACGTGTGGATAGGAAGGGATGACGAGCGAGGAGGATGTGGGCGACCTGGAGAGTGAGTTCTCTGCAGGCCGATAGCTAGGAGGATGACTTGCAGTACATCACCATGTCCATTGATAAATTGTACAAATATAATTTGACTTTCTTCATAGTGCTTAATCTGTTTATGACGCAACTCACCTGCATTGCTTAATATCCCATTTGAGCATGTACATTCCTAGTGTGACAATTATTTTCTCACGTAGCGTCAATCTTCTTGTTTATTGATATGTTATGTTTGAAATATCCTCTTTATTCTTTTGAAGATATAGGGCCTTCAATACAATTTCAACTACTCGTACGCATGTACAGTAATTCTCATATGCACTTATATAATCTTCAGTTTGATATTTAAGGACTATTCTGCATTATGTAATTGTCTACCAAATGTGAGTGTTGCATTTACTCTCTTAATGATGAGAAAGAAAAATTATGTGCGCTAAGTACATGTGTTTTCTGTTGCAACACATGCATACTCTGGAAGTTGAAAACCTTCGGACACAAATATATGAGTTTGCAATTTTCAAACTTCTGACATGCAATGGTGTCAAAGGGTTTAGGATATGTGAGACCTGTCCAAAGAACAGGAATCTCTGTAACATTCCAAATTTGAGGTTTTTGAGTTTCTTGTGTTTGAATTTCAAAATCCGAACCAGTTTCCTTTTATTTGAATTAATTCCAGCTTAATTTGAATTTTCAAAATTCAAAAAGGATTTAATTTGATTAATCTATACTTCAAACTAAATATTTCTAGTTTTTGTTGGGTTCCTTGTGCTTCATGGAATTTTTCAGTATTTTTGGAGATTTTTCAGAATTTATTTGCTATTTATTTGAATTTATTGAAGTTTATTCAGTTTTTCTGAGTTTTCTTTAATTCGGAATTGTTTTTCTTTTCCTTTTCTCCTTGGGCCGAAATCCCTGTTCATTCCTTGGCCTTTCTCTATTCATCGGCTTGGCCCGCTCCTTTTCTCACGCCGGCTCGGCCCATGTCGTCGAAACCCTAAATCCCAGCTGTGGGATCTCAATCCAACGACCGTTTTTCCGCCCGCGTCGCCCTTCATTGCGAGCCGCCCGATCAACTCCGCGTGGACGGCCGATGCTGCGCCACGTCGCCCGATGGTGCCGCCCGAAACCCTAAACCTAATTAATCTTCACCGTTGGATCCGATCCAATGTGCGAGATTCTTTTCGCGTTTTGCACCACCCGATCAGCGCTGAATCGACGACCAGCGTCACGCCACGTCGCCCGTGCCGCCGCCGAGGCCCGTAAACCCTAGCCGGGCGGTGAGCTTTAGCTTTCGCGCCTTTCCACCCGTCCCGAGGCTATTTAAGCGCTGTTGACCCCGTCACAAGGTTTGCCACCCCGCGCCGCCTCTTTTCCCCCACTCCTCGCCGGCTGGGACGCCGTCGTTGGCTCCCACGCCCTCGCTGAAGTTCCTCCGCCGTCGCAAAGCCTTCCGCCGCCGATTACCCACTTTCAGGTGAGTCTCCGCCGCAGTTCTTGGTACCGTTGAACTCGTCGTGTTGTTCTCCGTCTAACCCACTCAATCTCGTGCCCGATCCACCGCTTCCTCGCCAGCTGCTATGTCCTCTTCTCCAACTCCGGTGGAATAGCGCCGCCACCTCGCCGTCGTCTTCTTCGCGAGTTATCCGCCATCCGATCACCCTCCGACGCCCCGGATCGTTCCACGTCGCCTCGCCTGCGCCCTCGTTCCGTCGCCGTTGATCTCCACCGAGTCACCCAGATCTGCGCCACGTGTCCCCGGTAAGCCGCCTCGTCGCACCGCTACCCTCCACCGTCCGATCTCCACCCGTCGTTAGATCTGTGCCGCCTGTCCATGCCCGATCGGCCGCCCGCTTGACCGCCGCGTCACCAATTTGGCTACTGGCGTCATCGCCACCTCAGCCTTAGCCCATGCGTGGCCGCCACGTCATCGTGCCTCGCCACCGAGCCCTGGAGTTCTCCCGTGAACCCGGTCCACCATGGACCGAGTCGCTGACTCGTCTTCCCCATGTGTCAGACGCATATGTTTTTCCTTTTCTGTGATTTTTTTTCCCGAAAATCCGAATCCCAGCCAATCACAGCCCGACACGTGTCACCGTAGTATTTTTCTGATTTTTCTGTCCCGAGAAACTTCCAAGGGCATGTTCTCCTCCGTCCGAACTCCGATTCGAGTGATTCAAATTTATAAATTCATCTAAATTCATTCTCTATCTGCCAGTGCCTTTCTTTTGATTTTTGGATTTTATTTGAATTTGTTGTATTTATTTTTGTTCTCATTTTACGTGTAGACGACGCAGTTGAAGCACAAGCGGATCATCCGGCGGAGGTAGCACCAGCGAGAGGCATTGAAGGCAAGTTTTTCTTGAACATATTGATCCTAAATTTCATGAAAATTATATTTTGTTTCAAACTATGCATGCTTATCATTTTGCGTAAAGTACTTTAAATGCAGTTTAATGCTTAGCTAAATTCCAATTTTGTTATGCCCTCATTGACATTAATTATGACAACCTTGACACCTTAGGAAATATTAAGTACTGTATTTGTTGATAAATATTGTAGTTTGGGACGGTAGTATTGCTTAGTCCTGCTTAAGCGTTTCGGTTTTATGCCATTTTGGAAATTCTGTCAATTATTATTCAAAATTAATTGTGAAATTATGGCAATTGGTATTGCTGGTATTATTTAATTGAAATAAACTGAAAATGGTTTAGGCAAGGCGGATGGTTGTTTGGTGGGTGCGGGATGCACGAGATCTTGTAAAGTGTTAGTTCGCCCTAGTCAATTAAGGACCGGCGTGTGTTACCTTGGACCGAGCTTTCTGTACAACCACAAGTCTATATGGAGTGCGACACGGCTAAGTAATTTGTGCGTGTCGTTATTAGCTTCGTCATTGGGTTGAATGTGGGCGTCGGATGGAGACACTCGCAAGGCGCAAGAGGGGGCTTCTGTACTGGGTGGATTTAACCATAACAGCGGTGAAACCTTAGCGGGCGAAGTTGGTAGCGGTGTCGTACATTGTAAAGTCCTTGTCATGATCTCTCTACCGACACACCAAAGGAAGTGTGTTAAGCAACAAGAGTCGATCATGTCTTGTGGGTAAAGTGTACAATCTCTGCAGAGTTAAAACTACTTGAGTAGCCGTGCCCACGGTCAAGGGCAGACGAGGTACGCTAGCACATTGTAGATTTTATGGTTTTGGTTTTAAATGAAAGTAATGTTTTGGAAAAACCGTGAGTGGATGGAACTCTCGGGTTTTGGTTTGGCGGTTGGAGCCAATCGGGTGGTTGGAACCTATGAAATTGTTATACATCAAAATTCAAATATTATTTATTTAATTTTTGTCAAATACTGCTTTATGAAATTACTATTGTTATTTCAAGTTAAATTCTGCTTTATGCATATGAACCCTATTATGCCTTCAATTTCTTAGCCTTGCATATAGTTATCATGCATTATGTTTCCAAGACTTGCTGAGTACGGTGTGTACTCACCCTTGCAACATCCAAATTTTCCCAGAGGAATTTTCTGAAGTTGATGGTGATTATGACTTCTATGCGTGTGGATTCGATGAAGGCGACCCGGACTACTAGGGTGTGTACCCCAGTCGATTGCCTGTTGGGCATATGGCTTGGCTCACTTTGATGTTTTGTTTTATTTCCGCTGCTACTTACCAACTTAAGCCATAAGGCTTGTTTACTTGTAATAATGTGGTTACAATGTTATCTCCTTTTTGCTTAATTACTGTTATTTACTTTGTGATATGTCTATGTTATCATCACTGTGTTCGCTGTGTGTGCTAGCTTTTCCTAGACTAGCACGGTTATACACAGAGGGGTCGGGTTTGGAAATCCGGTCCCGACAGAGGTGGTATCAGAGCCATATCGACTGTAGGTCGCAACCCTAGTTAGAATGGTCTTTTAGAATTCCAAAATTATTTTATAAATCAAACCAACAAATTGGTATTTAATAGTTTGTCTCCTCTTACCTTATTCCTATGTTCTTACTTCTTTCCTTGCTGAAATATTATTTTGAAAATTAAATTTGATCTTATCTCCTGAAATTTCTCTAAGTCTTTGGTCGTCTGCAAGAATTCCAATCAAGGAAGATGATGATCTGTGCTCTCTTCAAGACCAGTAGAAGGAGCTGCTGGAAAGATGAAGTTGACGAAGGAGCGCTCGAAAGGATTCTTATAAAGAATAAGTTTAGTGCCCCGTAGTGTTGGAGCATGTTCCCTTCTTCGTTTAGTGATGTATAGCCTGAGTTTATTTGGATTTCTGTTGCTTGCTTGTTGGGTGTGTTGTACGCTTGCCCTAGGCATTGTGTTGCAGCCACCTTTCGTTGGAGTTTCAGTTGCTTGTTTTGCTTTGGAATGGCTACCTCCCCAGTCTCCTTATCTTTTGTTTTTCCCTCTCGTCTTTTGCTAACCTTTCCTTGGCCATTGCTTCAGATGGAGAGTCAGGGCAGAGGTCGTGGAGCTGGTCGCAGAGGCCGTGGTCGTGGTTGTGGTGGCGGTGCCACAAGATCGATAGGATTCTCAAAGCAGACAAGGAGAGTCGAGCGAGAATTGCCACCGTTTCAACCTCAAATGGCGAGATATCACGACAAATGATGGCAATGCGACTTCAACTATTGCGAGCCCTTACTCGAAACATGGTGAACAATGAGCGGCCGGCACCGGTAGCGACACGATGATGTAGCCTCAGTCCAAGCTTGGAGAGTTCATGAGGACCAGACCGCCTACCTTCTCAGGAGCAGGTGAACCCTTGGAGGCAGATGATTGGTTGAGGGATGTGGAAAAGAAACTCTAGTTGGCTCAGTGTGATGACCACGAGAAAGTGCTTTATGCCAGCCACCAGTTGAAAGGAGTTGCTGCTACTTGGTGGAACAACTTCTGTGCTGCCCATCAGAATGCTCAAGCTATCACTTGGGAGGAATTCACCAAAACCTTCAGAACTGCTCATGTGCCTGCGGGTATCATTGAAATGAAGAAAAGAGAGTTCCGTAAGCTGTACCAGGGAAACCAGAGTGTTTCTGAATATCTCAACCGGTTCGCTTAGCTGTCAAGGTATTGCACCAGAAGATGTGGCAACTGAAAGTGCCAAGATCTGGAGGTTCATGGAAGGACTTGACCCCGACATCAAGGTTCAGCTTGTTGCTTTGGACTTTTCAAACTTTCATCATATGGTGAACAAAGCCCTATTGTAGGAGGATGCTCATCGCCAGCAGCGGGAGTCGCGCAAGAGAAAGATGGCATTTCAGGCTCACCAGGGAGCGAGTGGTTCTCGTCAGCGTTTCCTCCTCGGTAGTCGAGAAGACACGTGCATGGAGCACCCGTCTTGCTATACGGACCTCGCCCAGTTGCTCAAGGACCTCAGCCTGTTGCCAGTGCTCAGCCTCAGAAAGGGAATTCAAATGCTACAAGAGTTCAGTGCTTTCACTGCCACCAGATGGGACACTATGCCAAAATCGCCTCGAAGCGTCGGCCGATGTCACCGAAGCCGTTGCTCAACTTGGGATCGATTACGCCAAGACTCGGTAAGGACAAGGCCGTGGAGTGTCTCAGACCCCAAGAGCTCCGCAATCTTTTGGAAGAGGACGTGTCAACCACGTGACTGCAGAGGAACTCAGGAGGCACCGGATGTGGTTTTGGGTAAGTTCTTTGTCAATTCAATTCCTGCCACAGTATTATTTGATTTTGGAGCATCGCATTCTTTTATATCAAAGAGTTTTGTTGAGCAATTTGGTTTGGAATCATTTTCTCTTAAGAGTCCTATGATAGTGCAATCATCGGGAAAAGAGATGAAAATTAATTCGGTGTGCCTAAGTGCCACCATAAAAATCAATGGGGTGGAATTCCTAGCGAATTTTATCATTCTGGATTCAAAAGGAATAGATGTCATCCTAGGGATGGACTGGTTGACCAAGTTTAAGGGTCAAATTGATTAGAGCCATCACCCTCACCAATTCAGAAGGCACCCGAGTGGAGTATATGCCTGATGAGTCTTCAAGTGAAAAGTGCACTTTGAATCGGCTGAAAGAAATAACCTTAGAAAGTGTGCCTGTGGTGAGCGAATACCCGGATGTATTCCCTGAGGAATTGCTAGGCATGCCGCCTGATCGGGATGTTGAGTTCACCATATAACTAGTCCCTGGCACAGCTCCAATCTCCAAAGACCCTATCGCATGCCAGCCAATGAACTTGCTGAAATGAAGAAGCAAATTGAAGAGTTGCAAGAGAAAGGTTTTGTCCGTCCCAGTTCGTCGCCTTGGGGAGCGCCAGTTCTCTTTGTGAAGAAGAAGGATAATAGTTTGTGCATGTGCGTGGACTATAGAGCCCTGAATGAAGTCACCATCAAGAACAAGTATCCTTTGCCCAGGATTGATGACTTGTTTGATCAGTTGAAGGGAGCTTGTATTTTCTCCAAGATTAATCTGCGATCTGGATATCATCAGCTGAAGATAAGGCCGCAAGATATTCCAAAGACAGCCTTTGCTACTCGATATGGGTTGTATGAATTCACAGTCATGTCTTTTGGTCTGACCAATGCCCCAGCCTATTTCATGAATCTGATGAACAACGTGTTTATGGAGTACCTGAACAAGTTTGTGGTGGTATTCATAGATGATATTCTTATCTATTCCCGAGATGAATCTGAACATGAAGGACATTTGAGAATGGTGCTAGAAAAGCTCAGAAATCATCAGTTGTATGCCAAGTTCAGCAAGTGTGAGTTCTGATTGACAGAAGTTGCTTTCTTGGGTCATATAATTTCTGCTGGAGGTGTCTCAGGGGATCCTAAAAAAGTGAAAGGTGTGCTTGATTGGAGGCAGCCCAAGTCAGTGCTTGACATCAGAAGTTTCCTTGGTTTAGCGGGTTACTACCGAAGATTCATAGAAGGATTCTCAAAGATTGCAAGACCGCTTACCCAGTTGCTGAAGAAGGAGAAGAAGTTTGAATGGACTGAAGCTTGCGAGCAAAGTTTTCAAGAATTGAAGAAAAGATTAACTACAGCCCCAGTGCTCACTTGCCCAGATATTTGGAAAGACTTTGAGATTTACTGTGATGCTTCAAGACAGGGTCTTGGATGTGTTCTAATGCAGGAAGGTAAAGTAGTCACATACGCCTCGCGGCAATTGCGACCACATGAAGAAAACTATCCAACTCATGACTTGGAAATGGCTGCAGTTGTGCATGCACTGAAGTTATGGAGGCATTATCTCATTCGAAATCGTTGTGAGATCTTCACCGATCATAAGAGTCTGAAATACATCTTCACCCAAGCAGACCTCAACCAGAGACAAAGGAGATGGTTGGAATTAATTAAAGATTATGATGCTGGAATATATTACCACCTCGGCAAGGCCAATGTGGTTGCCGATGCCCTAAGCCGAAAGAGCTACTGCAATAATTTGATGATTCAAGAAGGACAACTTGCTCTTCACGAGGAATTTCAGCGTCTGAATTTGGGATTAGTGGAGGAAGGCTTTGTTGCTGCTTTGAAAATTCAGCCAACCCTGGTGGACCAAATCAAAAAGATGCAGAAGTTAGATAAGGAAGCTACTAAGATCAAGGACAGAATAAAGGAAGGTAAAGTCCTAGGATTTTCAGAAGATGAGGAAGGAACAATTTGGCTTGGAAAAAGTATCTATGTGCCAAATCAGAAGGAAACCAAGCAGTTGATATTAAAGGAGGCTCATGAGTCAGCATAATCAATTCACCCAGGCAATACCAAGATGTATCATGATCTTCGAAGTGTGTATTGGTGACCCAGAATGAGAAAGGAAATTGCAGAATACATAGCTATGTGTGATGTATGCCAGCGAGTGAAGGCTGAACATCAGAGGCCTGCAAATTTGTTGCAACCGCTAAAAGTGCCTGAATGGAAGTGGGAAGAAATTGGAATGGATTTCTTTACAGGACTTCCGAGGACCAGGTCAGGATATGATTCAATATGGGTTGTGGTGGATCGACTGATGAAAGTTGCACATTTTATTCTGGTGAAGACAACCTACAAGGGAGATAAGCTTGCAGAGCTGTATATGTCAAGGATTGTGTGTTTGCATGGTGTGCCCAAGAAGATTGTTTCTGATCGAGGAACACAATTCACATCAAGATTCTGGTAGAAGTTGCAAGAAGCTTTGGGTACCAATTTGAATTTCAGTACAGCCTATCACCCTCAGACAGATGGTCAGACTGAGCGAGTAAATCAAATTCTGGAGGATATGTTAAGGGTTTGTGCATTGTCCAATGCGACCAGTTGGAATCAAAATTTGCCCTATGCAGAATTCTCATATAACAACAGCTATCAAGCAAGTTTGCAGATGTCGCCGTTTGAAGCCCTGTATGGCAGAAAGTGCAGGACACCTCTCTGTTGGCATGAAACAGGAGATTGTCAAGTCTTCGGTCCTGCTATTTTGCAAAAGGCTGAAGAGCAAGTGAAAATGATTCAAGAAAGGTTAAGAACAGCGTAATCAAGGCAAAAGAGTTATGCTAATAACCGCAGAAGAGAATTGACCTTTGCTCCTGATGATTATGTGTATCCGAAAGTCTCCCCGCTCAAAGGAATGCGTCGATTTCAAGTTCGTGAAAAGTTGGTACCAAGATTCATTGGACCGTTCCCAATCCTAGCCAGAAGTGGAGAAGTGGCTTATTAGATGGAGCTGCCACCGCAGTTGTCAAATGTGCACAATGTTTTCCATGTGTCGCAGTTGAGAAAGTGCCTCAGAGTGCTAGAGAAGCGGATGCAGTTTGAAGATGTTGAGCTACAGGAGGATCTTACCTACCCAGTGTATCTGATCAGAATTCTGGAGGAAACAGAGCGCAGGACAAGGAACAAGACGATCAAATTTTGCAAAGTTCAGTGGAGCAACCATCCAGAAGAGGAAGCCACCTAGGAGCGCGAAGAGGATCTTCAAGCGGAGTACCCTAGCCTCTTTTCCTGGTTAGTCCAAATCTCGGGGTCGAGATTTTCTATTAGGAGGGGAGGTTTGTAACATTCCAAATTTAAGATTTTTGAGTTTCTTGTGTTTGAATTTTAAAATCTGAACCAGTTTCCTTTTATTTGAATCAATTCTAGCTTAATTTGAATTTTCAAAATTCTAAAAGGATTTAATTTGATTAATCTATACTTTAAACTAAATATTTCTAGTTTTTGTTGGGTTCCCTGTGCTTCATGGAATTTGTCAGTATTTTTGGAGATTTTTCAGAATTTATTTGCTATTTATTTGAATTTATTGAAGTTTATTCGGATTTTCTAAGTTTTCTTTAATTCGGAATTGTTTTTCTTTTCCTTTTCTCCTTGGGCCGAAATCCCTGTTCATTCCTCGACCTTTCTCTATTCATCAGCTTGGCCCGCTCCTTTTCTCCCACCGGCCCGGCCCATGTCGTCGAAACCCTAAACCCCAGCTGTGGGATCTCAATCCAACGACCGTTTTTCCGCCCGCGTCGCCCTTCATTGCGAGCCGCCCGATCAACTCCGCATGGACGGCCGATGCTGCGCCACGTCGCTCGATGGTGCCACCCGAAACCCTAAACTTAATTAATCTTCACCGTTGGATCCGATCCAACGTGCGAGATTCTTTCCGCGTTTTGCACCGCCCGATCAGCGCTGAATCGACGGCCAGCGTCACGCCACGTCGCCCGTGCCACCACCGCCGCCCGTAAACCCTAGCCGCGCGGTGAGCTTTGGCTTCCGCGCCTTTCCACGCGTCCCGAGGCTATTTAAGCCGCCGTCGACCCCGTCCCGAGGTTTGCCAACCTGCGCCACCTCTTTTCCCCCACTTCTCGCTGGCTAGGATGCCGCCGTTGGCTCCCACGCCCTCGCCGAAGTTCCTCCGCCGTCGCAAAGCCTTCCGCCGCCGATTACCCCCTCTCCGGTGAGTCTCCGCCGCAGTTCTTGGTACCGTTGAACTCGTGTTGTTCTCCGTCTAACCCGCTCAATCTCGTGCCCGAACCACCGCTTCCTCACCGGCTGCTATGTCCTCTTCTCCAACTCCGGTGGAATAGCGCCGCCACCTCGCCGTCATCTTCTTTGCGAGTTCTCCGCCGTCCGATCACCCTCCGACGCCCCGGATCGTTCCACGTCGCCTCGCCTACGTCCTCGTTCCGTCGCCGTTGATCTCCACCGAGTCGCCCAGATCTGCGCCACGTGTCCCCGGTAAGCCACCTCGCCGCAACGCTACCCTCCACCGTCCGATCTCCACCCGTCGTTAGATCCGTGCCACGTGTCCGTGCCCAGTCAGCCGCCCCGCCAGCCGCCGCGTCACCAGCCCCATGCCTGCCACGTCATCGCCACCTCAGCCTTAGCCCCTGCGTGGCCGCCACGTCATCGTGCCTCGCCACCGAGCCCTGGAGTTCTCCCGCGAACACGGTCCACTGTGGACCGAGTCGCTGACTCGTGGTCCCCATGTGTCAGCCGCATATGTTTTTCCTTTTCTGTGATTTTTTTCCCGAAAATCCGAATCCCAGCCAATCACAGCCCGACACGTGTCACCCTAGTATTTTTCTGATTTTTCTCTCCCGAGAAACTTCCAAGGGCCCGTTCTCCTCCGTCCGAACTCCGATTCAAGTGATTCAAATTTCTAAATTCATCTAAATTCATGCTCTATCTGCCAGTGCCTTTCTTTTGATTTTTAGATTTTATTTGAATTTGTTGTATTTATTTTTGTTCTCATTTTACGTGTAGACGATGTAGTTGAAGCGCAAGCGGATCATCCGGCGGAGGTAGCACTAGCGGGAGGCATTGAAGGCAAGTCTTCCTTGAACATATTGATCCTAAATTTCATGAAAATTATATTTTTTTTCAAACTATGCATGCTTATCATTTTTAAGTAAAGTACTTTAAATCGGTTTTAATGCTAGCTAAATTCCAATTTTGTTATGCCGTCATTGACATTAATTGTGACAACCTTGACACCTTAGGAAATATTAAGTATTGTATTTGTTGATAAATATTGTAGTTTGGGACGGTAGTATTGCTTAGTCATGCTTAAGCATTTCGGTTTTATGCCATTTTGGAAATTCTGTCAATTATTATTCAAAATTAATTGTGAAATTATGTCAATTGGTATTGCTGGTATTATTTAATTGAAATAAACTGAAAATGGTTTAGACCGGGGCGGATGGTTGTTTGGTGGGTGCGGGATGCACGAGATCTTGTACAGTGTTAGTTCCGCCCTAGTCAATTAAGGACCGAAGCGTGTGTTACCTTGGACCGAGCTTTACCGTACAACCACAAGTCTATATGGGTACGACCTGGCTAAGTAATCTGTGCGTATCGTTATTAGCTTCGCCATTGGGTTGAATGTGGGTGTTGGATGGAGACACTCGCAAGGCACAAGTGGGGGCTTCTGTACTGGGTGGATTTAACACTAACAGCGGTGAAACCTTAGTGGGCGAAGTTGGTAGCGGTGTCATACATTGTAAAGGCCTTGTCATGATCTCTCTACCGACACACCAAAGGAAGTGTGTTAAGCAACAAGAGTCGATCATGTCTTGTGGGTAAAGTGTACAATCTCTGCAGAGTTAAAACTACTTGAGTAGCCGTGCCCACGGTCAAGGGCAGGCGAGGTACGCTAGCACATTGTAGATTTTATGGTTTTGGTTTTAAATGAAAGTAATGTTTTGGAAAAACCGTGAGTGGATGGAACTCTTGGGTTTTGGTTTGGCGGTTGGAGCCAATCGGGTGGTTGGAACCTATGAAATTGTTATACATCAAAATTCAAATATTATTTATTTACTTTTTGTCAAATACTGCTTTATGAAATTACTATTGCTATTTCAAGTTAAATTCTGCTTTATGCAAATGAACCCTATTATGCCTTCAATTGCTTAGGCTTGCATATAGTTATCATGCATTATGTTTCCAAGACTTGCGGAGTACGGTGTGTACTCACCCTTGCAACATCCAAATTTTCCCAGAGGAGTTTTCTAAAGCTGAAGGTGATTATGACTTCTATGCGTGTGGATTCGACGAAGGCGACCCTAGACTACTAGGGCGCGTACCCAGTCGATTGCCTGTTGGCCATATGGCTTGGCTCACTTTGATGTTTTGTTTCATTTCCGCTGCTACTTACCAACTTAAGCCATAAGGCTTGTTTACTTGTAATAATGTGGTTGCAATGTTATCTCCTTTTTGCTTAATTGTTGTTATTTACTTTGTGATATGTCTATATTATCATCACTGTGTTCGCTGTGTGTGCTAGCTTTTCCTGGACTAGCACGGTTATACACAGAGGGGTCGGGTTTGGTAATCCGGTCCCGACAATCTCCATGTGATTTCTGTACTAGTCCCAAGATCAAGCGCTAGTACTCATATGTTTACAACATCGATATCACAACCAAAACAGGATATATATAACCTGCAGCGAGATATAATTATGCAGAGTTTAAACACAGTAAAGTATTACAACGGAAAAAGCCAAAAGAAACATCCAAAAGCCATGTAGTATACCCAACCAACTCACAAGCATCTGATGAGGCCAACCCTAGAAGAAATCATCGTCAAAATCCATGTGGCCTGCTTGGAAATACGAGTCATCCGGTATGTTGAAATCTTCATCTTCTGAGACAACGTAGATAGCAAGTTTGAGTACATTGATACTCAACAAGACTTATAGTAGTTCACAAATGCATATAAATAAATATGCTGGCTTAAACAATGAAAGGCTCTAGGTTATTTTGCAGTTGCATAAAGAAACACGATCATATGATTATAATAGGTTGCAAACTGAAATTTATAAAATTGTTAAAGGATATTGTAATCATATGAAAAGTATTTTCAACCCATGATCATCCTACCTGACTGCAAATCCCATAAGTGTCGATCCTTTGACATAACATGTTAGTTGCTAAAACAATTTCAAACCAAAATCCATTTTCATAAAATATCAAATTCTAACATTGGGATGACTTCACCTAGTGCCCATGACCGCGGGCGCGGCTAATCGATTAGATTTTACACTCTACAGAGGTGTACAGCTTTACCTACAAGGAATGATCAACCATTTTGCGAGGCCATACGACACACTTCCTTAGGTGTGCTGGCAAGAAGGTCATATAGAGCCGTTACATTATCTAGACATAACTTCGAACCAGCCCAAGACGTTAACCCTCGCCATAGAAACAGAAATACGCACCCAAGTCGTGGATCCACTTTCAACATACCCAACACACTGTTTCTGTTCATGGCAAGGCGTACACCATTGCATTGGTAGGTAGAAACCCCTACAAGTAGACCTGGGCGGAATGCCTGTGCTAGCTCCCGCCTTCTAGAGTGCAAAGCCATATCTAAATAACTTAATAGGCTAAGGTTGTCCCATACCAGCCCTTATGGTTGCATGGAATTTTTTGATCAATAGCATCTCATTGCTTAGTCCTTAATCCAACACAGGCGATACTCCACCCTACACTACGAGCAATTCCCTTTGCTCCCGGCTATTGCCAATAATCACCCGCGTCAAAACCATAGTTTTATTTTGGGTTTTTATCAAATTACCAGCAACCTTTTTCCAAACGACAGTCGTTCATTTAAACAGTTTCGGAAATGAACAAGTTTAATTTAAGCATGGCTAAGTAGTTTTAATAAACTAGCGGTTATACCCAAAATGACATTAATTATGTCTAAACCATACTAGGGTTACAAGGTTCACATATCCATATAGATTAAAGAAATCCACATTATACAAGGATAGCTATTGTCTCTACCCAAATTAGCCATTTTATGGAAAATTACACGTGTGCATAATATGTTGACAAAAACAACATATAGTAGGGGAAGTGTTGGGTTCAACTTGGTCAAGGAGTTGCTTGCTTTGCTCCTCGTTGTCTGGATCAAAGTCGGGGTTTGCGACAAGATCTTCTTCTTCGTCAGGAACGTCGACATCTACACGTCGCACAACAGGAAATAAATAGAAATCATCAATTAAAAAGGGCAAAAAGAAAATAGATAGCAAGAATAAATAAAACTCTTCGCAAAGAACAGGGGTTATTTTTTATGAATTTATTAGTTTTATTTTACGAATTCAAGAAGCTAAAATTATGTATTCTTTTATTTTTATTTTTGAATTCAAGATGCAAAAATTATTTAAGATTATAATAATTTGATCATTACAGGCATAAGGTAGATTCTTACCCTCAATTAGGATTCAGATTCAAAGCAATAAGCATATATATATGAACACACACACATATATGTGTGTGTGTGGGCACACATGCAAAGGTATACATGCATAACCACTTGTGCATAATCGGATTTACACTATTTCTATTCCTTATCACATTTTGTTTGCTAGGAAATCCTTAATATATTTCAGATATTCTCTTCTGAACATGCCCTTTTACACTGTTCACAATTATGAAATATCTCCATTCCTTAAAGTATTTAATTTAAGCCATATACATATCATATTGCATAAACATTTATTTAGCAAATGAAGTAACTTAACTTGAAACACAAATATTTTTACAGATTTAGGCTCTTCTCAGCATGAGGATTCCAACAAAATTTATTTTTCTTTATTTTGCCCATAGTTGAAATAGTCATTTTCTTAGTATATCAAATCCCTACACAATTATTTCTATTATTAAAAATCATACAATGAATATTTTTTGAAATGTTTTTGCATATTATGAATCTATCAGATTTTATATGATTTTAAAAATTTATTTCATTCAATTTGGAGTTTTGGTTCAAAAGTTATAGCCATTTGATTTGTCTCGGGTTCAAAAATTAAAGTGAAAATTCAAAATGCGTTTTCACTGTAGGGAGATGCCTTCTACTGCACACACTATCCTACTTGAATCTGGTCACAGACACTAACAGCCTCATCCCACAAGTCAGTGACCAATTGAGTGCTTGACTGCAGCTGACTTGTGTGGCCCATTGATCAGCGACGCATTCGCGCATGTGACTGACGGGCAGGGTCCGCCTGTCAGTGATAGCGCACACATGCAGAAGGAGTCGATCACAGAGACTGACACTAGTGGCCCAACGATCAGCGACTTAAAACAGGGGTTCATGATTCTTGGCTCACCGCCGGCGAACTATCACCGAAGAGATGGAATGGGTAACACCACTGGCACCATCATGACGAGACGCACACGGGGACGATACCCATTCGATCTGAGGTGGTCGGGAAGGTGGCCGCCACCGTGGAGGTGTGACGACGCCATTGTTGATCACTCACGAGCTCGTTGCTGGCTATCTTTTACTCGGGCCAGCACGAAGTGAGCATCAGTGAACCTAGGGACTTCCATTTTACCTGCGAACAAGGTTAGAGAAGAACCGGAGAGAGCTGCCCACGGAGCGCCAGAGCGGAGGAAGAAGAGTAGCGGAAGAAATGATCTCGTTAGAATCAACTAAAAATAAGGGTTGGTCAGTGATTCTAGGATCTAGGCGATGCTTTAGAATCGAGAGATTTCAAGGTTTGTTACCTGACTCAAACTTTAGGCTGATTTCCCCCTTTTCATCTTCTATGCGACAAAGGTGAGGATCCAAGGGGCAGTTGCGAGTGGACTGAGCAAATAGCTAAAGGAGGAAGAGGTGGCTCTATTGTGATGCTAGGGGATACTTACAGCAGTGCCATAGTGGTTCAGCTAGTGCTTGGATGTGCACCAACGATCAGCTTCTCTTGGCACAGAAAGATGGCGAGGTGGCGAGGGCTATAATTGAAGCGGTATGGCATGGGAGGATCGAGGTTGGATGTGGCTGGGGCAAGGTGACGCAACGACTTGGAGAGGTTCAATGGAACGAAGCCCACTCGGGTTCGCTAAACTAGGGGAAGAGTTTACTTCGGTCGATCGAACAGAGGTTAGGGATGGGCCTAACAGGCAGGGCCAGGACCCACCCATAGTGACTGAGCAGGTTTCCCACCACATGCCAGGAAACGGGGTTACACCAAGTCGGGCCCACCTATCAGCGAGGCCAAAGGGATGAAGAGGTGAATCTGGTCCAAACTGTCCAATCTCCGATTTTATTGTGCTATCAAGCCATGGTAAATTTTTTTTAACTTTTTGACTTGGGTCTTTATACAGGGTTTGATTACTGGTAAACTTTTGGGGTTAAAAAAACTTACCAAAAAATTACTAATATTCCTACAACAGTGACTATCCCAAAATCTTATCTCTGAACTTATTTTTACTTTGGGTGGAAAATAAGGTCAAGTATTTTTGAAACTTTTTTCGTAGTTGGATTCAAACTATGAATACTACTATAAAATTTTTAAGTCAAAACGTTGCACCATTATTTTATAAAAATTCTGACATAGTAGTTTCTAGATTTTCAGAGTTTCAGTTTTTATATTTGGAAAAGTCTTAAATCACACTATTAATGTATGATATTTTTACCAAAGGTAGACATTGTATTGAGGTTTTCAAGATAATTTTACAGCTCCATATAAGATTAAAAAATATTGTATTAATTCTAACAATGCATTATTTAGAATTAAAAGTTGCCTCTTTATTCATCTCTTCATTATTCCATGCATACAATTTCATTTGCTGGCTAAAATGATTTACTTGCATGCTCAGGGTTCTCATGGTAAATTTTTAAAATTTTTACTTTTTATCTTTTTACCTTTTTCTCTTTTTCATTCCCCATTTCTCTTTTATTTGATTTTTCTCGTAACTCATAAATCCAAAAAAATCCAAATAAAACAAACAACATTCAGAAAATCTAGAAATATTCACACTTAAATTTAAATATCACATTTTTACTTGTTTTAAAATTTTTAGGCTGTTACAGGATAATTGGTTCATAGAGATCACCGCCACATTGTTATGAAATAACCTACTCTAATGGCACAGATAATTGGTGGTGGTACTTTGATTAAACACCCACATTTTCCCGTATGTAAAAAGACCTTTTGATAAGCACATGTTATGAAAGCACTAAACAAGGATAAAGTAACCATAAAAACTTTTGTAATCAGGAGAAATATATGTTTGATCTTGTAATTAACGCAATTTTCTTTTATTGTTGTATCTTTATGTTTCGTTATTAATTTTATTTTTCGTAGCAACGCACAGGCATTGAACTAGCATATACAAATTAATCGTCATCCTCATAATCTGTTTGGAAGTATGTGTACCTTTTTTACCCTTGTCATGCAGCCATCAAGCGTCATGGTTTGGATCGGTGATGACGATGATTAAAAATGGCAATTTCCGCCCAATTAATTAATACTTTTTTCCAGACGAGCTCTTTTGTATAGAAGTATAGATGCCACAGACTCATGAATGAATGAGCATTTTGATATTCAGCTAGCACCTCATTATGGATATCGTCGTTGTTTTATCGGTCGCTTCCTGTAACGGACCGTCCTTTTTAGGGGGTGCGTATAAATACCTTCACAGCTATCCAGGATTTTAGCTGTAGGTAACCAAGCGTACATTGTCAGACATAAAAGCAAATGTGAATATTTTATAGATAAATTAAGGGCCTAACGGCTAGAGTTTTACAAGAGGTGCGGCTAGCACCCGATACATTACCAAAACTCCCACAGGAAAGGCTTGAGCAAATAGATCAAGGCCTTCAAAACCAAATATCGACGTCATCTACGTTCTTCTGGAACTCATCAGCTTCATTGAAATCTAAAAGGGGGATTTTGGAGCAAGGGTGAGTACACAACCGTACTCAACAAACCACACAGAAATTTCTGAATATTACATGCAGGAATAAACAAAGGCAGGCACAGGTTTTATGTATTGTGGATGCAAGTTGTAAACATCATTTTTCATTTTACATTTGAAATACAAACCATAAATAGCAATACCATGGGGGGTCATTTGCAAAGTTCACAATTACAACAAATTCTATTTATGAAAGCTACAGGGGCGCAGTTACAAGAATCACCCTAAATTAACTCCGCTTCATTAACCGGAAGCACGGTGTATTCAAATACCATTGATATCACTCTGCAGAGGTGCTTAGCTTTACCCACAAGATATCATCGACCGTTAGCGCCATGCGCAAACAACATGCAACTTTAATGCATGCGGCCAGGCCGGGATAATCATAGCATTTCGTTGAACTTCCCTTCTTTAGTTCCTACCCAGTAGGTTACTTGGACCCACGGTCTCCAAGACCCACTGGCCAAAGTGGGAGACGCGATCTGGACGTACTGTGGATACCTACTATTGTGAGAACCGGCGAATGGCTTCCCTATTCCCATTCCACCCCAGTCGCTTCGCGGGCCATTCTCTCCTAGAATGGTAGCTACCTCCTATAGGTATTCCAATGGGAAGTACAATGTACTGAGCTATGTTGGACCAAGTCAACAGGGTTGGCCAGCCCAACTTGTGGTTGAGCGGGATCTGAAGTTATTTACTTTGCCCAAGACATCAGTCCTTAAATGCCAAAGACTCAGCCAAATGACATACCACAAACCATTGCTACCAACTCTACCACCACCACACCACAACCTGACTTCGTCATCGGTTGGGGGTTGGGCCAGCATCCACCTCCCGTGGTCCGCCCAACGCTGTCACACCCCAAACCGTAGCAATTTATATGAAAAATCACCCGAGCCAACTCTCGGAGATTTTGAGCAAATTTAACTAAAGGTGAAAATTTATATTTATTGCTATTCTATAGTGGTTCAATATTTTATAGCCTAAGGTTAGAAAGGAGTTAGGGCATAACAACATGTTTAACACTGGGTTGTATCTAATCATGTCATTCGAAACTACCACATTTTCTAGTTTTCTAAAAGAACAAAAATAATGCAATACAGGAAATATACATATTACTGTAATGGAACTAGGTTCAACATGTTCAAGGAGTGTGGCCTGCCTTATGAGGTTTGAGGTTCGCCTAGCGAGAAATGGTCGATGTCGTGTCTGGTCCCGAACGACTCCGGCTCCTGGTATAGCTCTGAAGACTACTCCTGATCCAGGATTCATGCCAAGGGTTGTTCCAATGTCGGATCTAACGTGATAAAACACGATAAATGAATAAATGAAAAAAACAAAAAGAAAGAAAGAAATGAAAAAGAAAAACGGGATGAAAATAGCCGGAATAGGGTTCAGGGGCATTTCAGGAATTTTCTTGACTTGGTTTGGTGGAACGGAGATCATTTTTGGACTCAGTGGCTCAACCGAATCAAGAAAATATATTTTTGGCTATTTTTGGATTTTTGGGAATTTTTTGGATTTTTGAGAATTTTCCAGAATTTTTAACTAATCTTCGGATTTTCAAATGAATTTTAAATCTGGAAAAGGAATTAAAAACCCAAAAAAGCATTCGGGCCGCACAGTACTTCGCACGGCCTGGGCGACACTCGGCCCACGGGCGAGTACGCACGGGAGAGGCCTACTAGGCCACGCCCACGAAGCGGAGCGCCTTGCCCAGCGCGGAGGTGAGCGGGCGTATAGGCCGACAATGGGTTGGCTTGGCAACAAGGCGGAGGTCTTGACACGCAGTGCCCGGCGGCAGGAGGGAAAGAAGGCCGACGCTTGAGACCCAGAGGTCGAGAGAGAAGGGACTACGCGGAGCTGCTGGTGAGGGCTCTCACGAGGGAAGACGGAAGGCGACGGCAAGCGATCGAGGGCGCGGGAGAAAATAAATTGGGTGGGGAGAGAAGCTCACGGCGATCTCGGGGCGGGAAAGAAATGGACGGGAGAGGGAGTGGAGGAGCGTGGCGGCGGGGAGAGGCCGGAGAGGAAAAAGATGCTGGCGGCGTGGGCGAATGTGGACTCGGGGAGGAAGAAGGGAATGCGGGGGAGGAAGAGCTCGATGCGGCGAGCTCGGGGTGGTGAAAAACGGAGGCGGAGGGGCCCTATTATAGTGGTGGGTGAGGAGAGAGGAGCGAGCGGCGAAGGAGCGAGAGAAAGCACCAGTACTGTGGCGAGGACAGCGGGATTCGCGGCATGGCAGGCGGTGCGGCGCCAGGCGGCGAAGCGACGGGGCGCGGCAGAGGCAGGATGGCTCGCAGGTGCTCAAAAACGGGCGCGGCGATGGGACGACGAGCGGAGATCAGTGGTATCCAAAACGGGGAAGACGACACTATGCGCGGGGGGAGGGGGCGGGCGAACGTGTGGGCGAGGTGGGCTGCGGCGTTGGGCTGGGTGACGAGCGCGCGGGCATGAGGAGGTGGGCTGGCGTGCGGGCAGAGGCAAGCCGAGCGGGACAAGCGGGCTACGCCGAGGTGGGTCGGCGGTAGGAGAATAGGCCGCGCGAGGGAAAAGAAGGGAGACGGGCCGGAGCCGATTGGCCGACATTTGGGAGACGAAGCGGAATTCAAAAGGGGAAAGGCGGGTTTTTGAGTGATTTGCCAAATTGGGAAAGGGGATTAAATTGGGTTAAAGAAATTCGGGGAAATTCGGCAAAAATTCGAATAAATTCAATAACATCAGACAAATCCATTTTTAAAATTTTTGGGTTGTTTCACTTCCTGACAAACAATATGCATGCATCATGCCGGCGCCCATGCAAGTAATCAGTACGGCCTCTGTCCGACGTAGTTCCCCGGTGGGTTGTAGTTGCAGCTGACGAAGACGCCGGCGTCGCGGTCGCAGAGCACGCACACGTGTTATTTGTAATCCTGATATATAGTTACAGGTTGCTTGTTAGTTTTCTGTTTTGTCGTTTCAGAGTTCGTCTTGCTTACCCCTTGTCAGATAGAGTGACAGAAAAGCCGATTAGTAGTTTCAGTTGGAATAGATTACGCTGAATATGTAATATCAACTAATATGTATTTTTTACACTATAAAAAAGAGAATATACACTAGAAAACGCTGCGCAGTTGAGGTAGCACCAAACTTGAGTTTTTCGCTTTGCTCTGCAATTGTTTCCTCTGTTGTCGCTATTGTTATCTGGGAAGCTGTTGCTGTTTTTCCTTGGTGCAGAGAGAAGACAGCTATCGACAAGTTTCCTGAAGTTTAGAGCAAAGGTAATACCCCCGTTGTCGCTGTTTGCTTTCAAGTTTTCTGAAGATATCAAGATCTGCTGGAGATTTGTAAAAGCATAACATCAGAAGATCAGTATTCTGGAAGAAAATAATACTCCTTCAAGATCGATACTAACACTTGGTATTAGAGTTTTGTTGAGTATTCCTATCTATCATTGGGTTCTAGCAAATGGTTTTTTCATCGCAGCAAGCAACAAAGGAGGCTGGCGGAGTGCTGGTTTCTTTTCCCGATGCGATAGCATCCTCATACATAGTATGGGCGATCAAGATGGAGGCCTTGATGGATGCCCAAGGATTTTGGGAGGCCGTAGAACCTAAGGTTGGTGTAGTTGTGGAAGAAAAGACTGATAAGAAGGTGTTTGCACCAGATTTTGGAAATTACGAGACGAATCAATAGGATCACGAGTTTGGATAACACACGGTGAATATTTGGAAGAAGGAGACCAATTGGGAAACCATAGCTGACTCGGATTGTGTTATCGTAGCAGAACGGGACTCGGATCGGCTGACGGGTATATAAGGTGAGCCTATGCTGCTTGAAGGGGCATCCACAGCAAATCACATCAACCAGTTTTCGTTTTCTTGTAGTTTTTAGTCTTGTAATGCTCTTTTGTAAGTCGACATTGATCAAATAAAGTTGCGTATCGCCGATTGTTTGATCGTCTTCGATTCCTTCAGGTTTGATTTGTTCTGTTTTGTTGTGCATCACCTTCTCAGAATTAATCTACCTTTACCTTGTGATTAGCCTTGATCGGCTGATCTGTTTACCTTTTAATCGGACTTTGGCTGATTCTAGTTTAGCCGATTATTCCCAAATATCAGCTTAAATCGAATTTCACTACTTTTTCCTTATCGATTGCACGGTCAAATCGATTGGCACGCTTTGAACCCGGTGTTCGTTCGGTGTGTTGCAATCAAAAACCCTACGTCACGTTTTTGGTGTCAACACATTTTTGCACGACGGTGGGGTGATCGGAAGATGACTACAGTCAAATCCGTCGCACCAGCCGACGTTAATGCTGACGTCATAATCGTCCCTACTTTGGACGATCTGACTCCGGAGCAGCGCAAGGAGATTGAAGATCGGAAAGCTGCTTTGGAACAATTAATCTTGGGTTGTTATCAGAAAACCTGACGAGGGGTCACACAGAAGATAGCGCTTCCAACATTGAATCCCCTTGGAGAAGCTGGCGACTCGTCGAATTCGGTAAGCCGATATCTACCGGCTCAAGCCGAGTTGTCTGTTATGATTGAGCAATCTATGCATCATGCATTAATCAATCAGTCATTGGCCTTGGTTACAACCCTAAAGGCGATGATAGAAAACAGCGTAAAAACTATTGCACAAGAGTTGGCTGCGTCTGGAGGGTTGTTAGATCCATTGCAGCTGCTCCCAACGTATCCTGTATACTCTGTGACACAAAATGCCAACACGGTAAAGGTGTCGGCACCAACGCTGTGAGATCATATGATGAAAAATTGGTTGAATGGTGAAATTGGCATTGTAAAGTGACTTTGGTTATAGCATGTGTGGTGTTTGTGCATGTGCTATGGTGATATGTTTATTATGCTGGTGATAGCATAATGGTTTTACTTGATGCAATGCACTCGTGTGAGTCGTTGCATGGATTAATCTTGAGTCAAGTCGTGGACTTGTGCTCGGACTTGTTGTTTGTTAATTCATGTGCAGGTGTTGCTCGAGGGCGAACGTGGTCGATGACGGACCGGAACTAGGTTCATGGAGGAACTGAGGTTCGGGACTAGGTTTAGGGAGGAACTGAGGTCTTGGTGGTCGAGGATGTCATGCAGGACGTTCGGGCTAGAGAACATGCACGTGAAGGCTGGTTAGTCACGTATGTGGAGCAGGTGGGCTGATCATGCGTGCAAGGTATTTGTTTCAGCCATGTGGGCCAAGTAGATATAAATATGAACTCTTTCCATGTTGGAAGTGGAGTTGTATTCAATCTCTATGTTTTGTGGTGTATAAATAGGAGGGGAAGTCTCCTGTTTATTCCCAAGCATCCAGACTAGGGTTTTCTAGTTTTTGGTTCCTGTGTGCTTTTGTTGGCGCAAGGAATTAGGGTTTGTACTCTATTGTATTGGAGTACTGTTAGACAAAAGAAATAAAAAAAGCAATCTTGCGGACATTGCTTGTGTTTTCGGCGGCTCGGAAGAAAAAGATTGAAGTTTTCATGTGCATGCATACGAAGAGATGAGTGTCAACTAGAAATATTCTTGGCGTTTTTAAGCCGATCGTGCATCAGGTGACTAGGAAATTTGGAGGCTGCATGCATACACGTTCTGTAACTAGGAGCCGGCCATACATCCAAGTGCATGCAAAGGAAAGAAAAGTCACTTCTAAAATTCAATGTTGCTGAAGTTTGGTCCGGCATAGTTAATTCATTGTTCTGAAGATTGGTCCGTCATAGCCTTTGAAATCAATTTTCGTCATCACCTGATTTAGTCATCTTGCGAAGGTAATATCTCTTGATCCATAGATCCGATCGAGTTGATTTTTATTGGGTTAGATTCATAATTGAATCTAGTTTCTACAGTTAAAATTTCATATCAATTTAATGGTTGGATCTTCAGTAATCTTGTTGTTTATGTTTGGTCCGTCACTAGTCTGAATTTGGTCAATCACTATTAGATTAGGATTTGTTTTAGCCGTCTTGTGAAGGACATAACTCTAGATCCATAGGTCCGATTAAGTTGATTCTTTTTGGGTTAGCTTTGGAATCGAATCTAGTTTCTACAGTTACAATTTCACATCAATCCAACGGTTGGATCTTCAGGAATTATTATTTTAGTGAACGTGTATCAGGCTGTTTTCATTTGGTCCGTCATAAACTGACTTCCTTTGCTACAGTAGAAATTTGGTCCGTCATACATGTGCAACTCTCTGTCGAAGCGAAGTTTGGTCTATCATACATGTGCAAATTTGGTCTGGTGCAATAAGATTCCTGCTGAATACAAATCAACCGTTCTGGTTTTGTTTGGGGTGTTTCAAAAGTCAGAAATTTGATTTTAGCTTCCGCGCAATCATTCACCACCCCCCTCTGATTGCTAGATTAGTATATTTTGATCCTACAAGTGGTATCAAAGCTTGGTATTTCTAATTATTCTTAACAGGTTATTAGAAACCATAGCGATGGATAGGTATTCGACAAAACCTTGTGTTTTCGATGGTGTTGATTTTCAGTTTTGGAAAGCAAAGATGGAGGCATATATTCAAGCTCAGGGTTTTGCAATTTGGGAAAAGGTCTACAAGCCATACAAAGTTCCTGAGAATGATGAAGTCAATGACACCAATCGAGCACATGTTGAAGCAAACAGCAAAGCAAGGAATTTGATTATCCAATGACTAGGAAGAAGTTATTTTGATCGTGTGATTCATCTCAAGTCTGCATATGAGGTATGGAAATCTCTTTGTGATTATCATGAAGGTTCTAACACTGTCAAAGAGGTTAGGCAAGATATTTATAAGAAAGAATACATGCGATTTGAGATGAAGCCTAGTGAGTCTCTAGATGATTTTTTTGCACGGTTCAATAAAATTCTTAGCAATTTACGTGCTGTTGGAGTTTTCTTTGATGAGGCTACAAATGCTAGACAATTGCTTGGTGCATTAGACATGTCTATTTGGGAAATGAAAGTTACATCTATTAGAGAATCTACTATCATGAGTTCACTCACTTTAGATGTACTGTTTTCTAAATTAAAAACTCATGAGTTGGATGTTCTTGCTAGGAGGACTGATTATAAATCAATTGCATTGACCTCTCAATCTAGCATGTCTCAGAATAATGCTTCTTCAAGTTTTGTCTTGTCTTTCTTGTCTTCACTAACCGATGAACAGATTGAGGAATTTCCAGAAGAAGACTTGGCATCACTCTCTTCTCGTTTTAATAAAACTTTGCAGAATGTAAGAATGAGAAAGAGAGTTGGTGGTGGCCCTCCAAGATGCTATGAGTGTGGTGATTTCAACCATATTCGTTCAAATTGTCCAAAACTTGCAGGAAAACACATCAAGAGAGGAGGACAATGACAAAAGAAAAGAGAAGTTCTCTCCAAGCAATAGAAAGAAAAAGAGCTTCATCAACAAAAAGGTTGTTCATCAAGTTCTTTCGGCTCTTGAATAAGTGAACTTGAGTGATGTGGATTCGGAGAGCAGTGAAGATGACACAACAACTCCAAGCAAACACGAATTGACAGGGTTGTGTCTCATGGCTAGGAGTGATGTAAGCTTCACCGAGGACGATCATGACAGCGACTTCAATGAGGTAGAACCTTCATACGATGAATTAACTATTGCTGTTGTTCGTCTTGGAAAATTGCTTGACAAACGCGACAAAAAAATTAAGAAACATGATGTTCTTGTGGAATCTTTGAATGCTGAAATTGCTAGACTTAAATCTTTGATTCTCGATGATGATGCTTGCAAATCATGTGACTTAATTCTGATGAGCTTACTTTGCTTAGGAAAGAACATGTTTCTTTGTTAGAACAAGTCAATCTTTGAAAAGAAAGAAAATGAGAAACATGTGAAAAATGCTAGTTTGTTCAACTATTGATTTGCATGATACAACTCATTGTTCTAAATGTGCTATACTGGAATTAAAGTTGCATGATGCAAATGCTAGGGTTTCTCAAATGACAGATGCTATACTCACTCATGAGGTTATTTCATGCTCAACTTGTCACAAATAAAAAGGAAAAATGGACGTTCCATGTAATAACTGTTTAACTCTTGCTCGAAAGAGTGATTACTTGGAAAAATCTTTAGAACGGTTCACTACTGGAAAGAAAAACCTAAACATGATTCTGGATTAGTCAAGGGTTAGTACTCATCACAAAGGTTTAGGTTTTGATTCTTATGCTCATCATAAATCACTTGCTCCAACTGTTGTGAAGGCACTTGAAAGTGGAAAATTTGAAATTGTCAATGAGCCTAAGAAAACTGTTTTCAAGTCTGCTGGTGTGTTATCTTCTACTATGATGAATGCAAATGCTACTTCTGTTTCTAAAGCTAAACATCATGTTAAGTACATTTGCACTCATTGTGGTAAAGATGGGCACTTAGTAGAATTTTGCTTTAGACTAGCCAAACAGCAAAAGAAAAAAAAAGGCTAAGGCTAGGTCTAATTTTAGGAAGGCACAATTTACTTCTCATTTTGTGCCTAGGGTGATGCAAACACCTTTTGTTGCAAGAAACACGGGAAAGAGCAAATTTGATTTTGTGAACAAACGTACTCGTGTTGTGCCTAGGGTGATGCAAACACCTTTTGTTACAAGAAACACGGGAAAGGGCAAATCTGATTTTGTGAACAAGCATACTCGTGTTGTGTCTACTCGTCGTGTGTCTCAGTACTGGATTTCTAAATGCTTTATTTCTAACCCCAGTACCGAGGCCTCGACATCCTCTTGTGCTATATAGGTTTTTCAAAAGTGGGTTGGAGAACAGAAGCTTAGTGGATCTTGTTTTTTGCGAGATGGGATCAAGACTTGGATGGTTCTCACCCTTGAGATGATTTTCAAGAGGCATGTGCAATAATTCTTCATCTACTTTGTGAGCTATTTTATACACTAATGTCCTTTACATTCACAGATATCTAATTGTGGCATGAGATGAAATGATTGTTCATATGCTCATTTGTATTCCCTGGCATGTTCAATAATGTTGTATTTTATATCATGCCTTTTATGCTTTGAATTCACTTATCATGATTCATGCTTATGCTTAATTGAACATACCATGATAACTCAAGCACAGCAAATCACATATGCCAGCAGGAAACCAATTGGGAAACCATAGCCGACTCGGATTGTGTTATCGTAGCAGAACGGGATTTGGATCGGCTGACGGGTATATAAGGCGAGCCTATGCTGCTTGAAGGGGCATCCACAGCAAATCACATCTGCCAGTTTTCGTTTTCTTTTAGTTTTTAGTCTTGTAATGCTCTTTTGTAAGTCGACATCGATCAAATAAAGTTGCGTATCGCCGATTGTTTGATCGTCTTCGATTCCTTCAGGTTTGATTTGTTCTGTTTTGTTGTGCATCGCCTTCTCATAATTAATCTACCTTTACCTTGTGATTAGCCTTGATCGGCTGATCTGTTTACCTTTTAATCGGACTTTGGTTGATTCTAGTTTAGCCGATTATTCCCTAATATCGACTTAAATCGAATTTCACTACTTTTTCATTATCGATTGCAGGGTCAAATCAATTGGCACGCTTTGAACCCGATGTTCATTCGGTGTGTTGCAATCAAAACCCTACATCACGTTTTTGGTGTCAACACATTTTTGGCACGCCCGGTGGGACCAATCGGGAAGATGACTGCAGGCAAATCCGTCGCACCAGCCAACGTTAATGCTGACGCCATAATCGTCCCTACTTTGGATACTTTGGACGATCTGACTCCGGAGCAGCGCAAGGAGATTGAAGATCGGAAAGCTGCTTTGGAAGAATTAATGTTGGGTTGTTATCAGAAAAACCCGACGAGGGGTCACACAGAAGATGGCGCTTCCAACATTGAATCCCCTTGGAGAAGCTGGCGTCTCGTCGAATTTGGTAAGCCGATATCTACCGGCTCAAGCCGAGTTATCTGTTATGATTGAGCAATCTGTGCATCATGCATTAATCAATCAGTCATCGGCCTTGGTTACAACCCTAAAACCGATGATAGAAAACAGCGTAAAAACTATTGCACAAGAATTGGCGGCGTCTGGAGGGTTGTTAGATCCATTGCAGCCGCTCCCAACGTATCCTGTATACTCTGTGACACAAAATGCCAACACGGTAAAGGTGTCGGCACCAACGCCTTCGCTGATGCCGACTCAACCCACTGTGTTGGCACCGGGAAATTCTCGCCTGAGTATGGTTACTCATTACCATGCATATACTGATGCTGCAAAGTTAGATACAGCTAATATGCTTCCATCGGCGTCAGGAACTACCTACGCCCAATCGGTTCCTCAGCCGATTGAATCTGATAGAGGTCATAAAACCCAAGGACCAGCCCAAGTAAGAAATCCAGTTCCACATAGGGTCGTTTCATATGCAGAGCCTTTCGTTCCATTGCCCGAGGTTCCGACTGTCAGAGCCGATGGGTGTGAATCATGGCAACGTCAGTACCCGTCGGTAAGGACGAGCCGACCGGCCGAGTTTGTACTCGGGGGGCAGGATACCATTCGTCATGATTGGCCTAATCCTGGTACTACATCGGCTAATAACATCAATTGGGCAGATCAGATCTCTATGGTCTTGAGAGATCAATTCGGTTTACAGCCCAAAGGGAAGACGATCGGCTATAAAAAATTGTACCCAGATTATATTGACCGCATGCCATACCCACATAACTTTAGGGTTCCTGATTTCGCAAAATTTTCAGGAGATGATTCAGTCACTACCCTTGAACATGTCGGCCGGTTCATCGCCCAGTGTGGTGAAGCAGCTCAGTTCGATGGGTTGAAAATCAGACTATTTCCTCTATCATTATCAGGAACTGCTTTTACTTGGTTCACAAATCTGCCTTCAAATTCGGTCCATTTTTGGAACGATTTAGAGAGCCGATTCCATGAATACTTTTTCTCAGGCAGCTTAGAACTTAGGATTTTAGATCTGAGTTCTGTTCGGCAAAAATTTGGTGAATCGGTCTCTAATTATATTAGAAGATTTAGAGAAGTGCGAAATCGATGCTTCAGTGTAGTATTGCCTGATAATCAACTAGTCGATTTAGCATTTCAAGGATTAATCCCCCCACTCAAAGAAAAGTTTGCTGGGCAAGAGTTTACCGACCTAAGCCATCTGCTTCATCGTGTATTGGCACAAGAAGGCCGATATTTAAGTAAAGAATTCAAAGATAAATTTAGATTAAATGGGAATAGCAAGGATAAGGCCAAAGTAAACATAGTCGATTATAGTTCAAGTGAAAATTCTGAAGATGAAGCAGATATAAATATAGCCGAGTGGATAAAGGGTTCCAAGAAACCTCTCATTTGCTCATGGCTTAAGCCGACGAAGAACAAATCAGAGGTTAAGTATGCTTTTGATGTGTCCAAATGCGATCGTATAATTGATATGCTGTTACAAGAAAAGTTGATACGGCTGCCAGAAGGACATATCATACCATCGGCTGACGAGATCAAAAAACAACGATATTGTAAGTGGCATCATTCTTTTTCTCACAACACTAATGACTGCAATATCTTTCGGCAGCAGATACAAGCGGCTATTGAAGACGGTCGGCTCAAATTCGCAGAAGAGTCGGCCATGGAAGTGGATGTTAATCCTTTTCCAATAAACATGGTCCAGTGCTCAAGTAAAGGGATGGAGATTATAGATGAAGAACCCAAAACAACACGGCGAGTCGACATACAGTCCAGTTCAAAAGGGGGAAACACTGAAGATAACAATCGGCACACTCCAAATAGAAGCCGATCAAGATGGGAAAAACTCGAGGACGATCAAACCAAAAGGAGAATTACAGGTTGGACGATGGTATAAAGCTGAGCGATCTCCACCTTGAAAATCAGCATTCAGATCAAGCCAACTTTTTCTTAGTTACTTGAGAAATATGAAAGGATGAGCCATCGACAAAGGCAGCAATCTCGCCGACCAGACAACTTGTATCGGCCAAATAGCATGTATCGGTCAGATAACATGTATCGGCCAGACAACATTGAAAGAGCTCACCAGAGATGTCCCTTTTGGCAATTTTGTTGGGAAAGGGATGTAGCATTGCCTTCTCCAAGATCATGCCCCATGGAACATTATTCATAGAGAGATTGGCCGAGACAACCAGTAAAAGAACGGCTATCTGGATCGGCCCCAGATCGGATGGAGTCGGGGTACAGAAAGCCGATATGGGAAACGTTGGGCACGCTAGACCAGGACAAGGATGTAGAGCCTACAGAGAATTTGGCTCGTAAAATTCATAAGCCAATTGAGCCTAAACCAAGGTGGTGCCCGACAGGACTTATCCAATCTCAACGCAGACGGCTTCAGCGCCTGAGGACGTAGGAGATGAGGGAGGCCGAAGAGGAAAAACAAAGAGATCAAACATTCAACGAATTACGGCCGATAAGACCTATCAAAAAGGAATGGAGAAAAAAGTACAAGCTGATGATGAATCGGATTCCTCAGATGACTTGCTGTCACCAATGATCCGTGACGATACTCCTCCCATGGATATCAACATGGTCTTTACTTTTCCAGCTGAATTCAGAATTAAAACAGAATCTGTCAAAGACACATTCGCTCAACTATGCCTAGGTGCGCAAGACGCTATGTTTGGAAAACCACAAGATCCTCATCGGCACCTAAAACCGTTGTATTTAAAGGGATATATCAACAAAAAGCCGATATTCAGGATGTTGGTGGATGGGGGAGCCACTGTGAATTTGATGCCACTCACTACTTGCAAGAAGTTGGGCAAGACCGATGAAGATCTGATCAAGACGAACATGGTATTAAATGACTTCACCGGTGATCCCACTGAAGCAAAGGGAGTGATGGTCACAGAGTTAACCATCGACAGCAAAACTTTGCCGACCGCGTTTTTTGTGATTGAAGCAAAAAGAAATTACAGCGTGCTCCTTGGACGAGATTGGATACATGCCAATTTTTGTATACCTTCAACCATGCACCAACTTCTTATGCAATGGAATGGAGATGAAGTTGAAGTCGTCTCAGCCGATACATCGGCTCATATTGCTATGGCTAGTTCCAATGCGAATTGGCCACACAAAGAGGTGGAGTGCATATCGGGGAAGACTTTAGACGATTGCGACTTTATATGCATTGGTAAGTCAGGATTGATACCGATCAGTGTTAGGCTAGGCACGTTTGATCGGGCAAGCGAAGTCTTAAGGAGATAGGGTCAGAAATAGTCCAAATTCTACAAGACAAAGTGCGGAGCTATCGGCATGCGGTAAATTCGTGTGAAGCAATTGAAGATTTTGAAGATGAAAAGCTGGGTCAAGGATTCACTTTTGCCGATATGCTTGAGGAAGTCGATATAGGAGAAAGCGACAGAAAAAAAACCAACTTTTGTAAGTGCAAAGCTAGATATAGAATACAAAGCCAAGTTAGTTAAGATACTTAGAAAGTATAGGGATTGTTTCGCCTGGGAATATTATGAAATGCCAAGGTTAAGCCGACAATTAGTGGAACATCGGCTGCCCATAAAACCAGGATATCGGCCATATAAGCAATATCCTCGACGTTTTAATCCAGAATTATATAATGTCATTAAAGAAGAAATTGAAAGATTATTGGAGGCCAAGTTTATAAGGCCTTGCCGATATGCTGAATAGGTGTCTAACATCGTTCCCGTCATGAAAAAGAATGGTAAGCTTCGGGTATGTGTAGATTTCAGGGATTTGAATAAAGCCACGCCAAAAGATGAATACCCAATGTCTATAGCCGATATGCTTATCGACGCTGCCTCAGGTAACAAGATTATTAGCTTTCTTGATGGGAATGCCGGGTATAACCAGATATTTATGGCAGAAGCCGATGTACCCAAAACCGCCTTCAGATGCCCTGGTGCGATAGGATTGTATGAATGGACGGTGATGACATTCGGCTTGAAAAACGCAGGTGCTACTTATCAATGCGCAATGAATTTGATTTTTCATGATCTAATCGGCCATATTGTTGAAATAGACATCGACGATGTGGTGGTGAAGTCTAAAGATGATTGGCAGCATTTGGTCGATTTAGAAAGGGTGTTCCAGAACACTAGGGCTCATGGGCTAAAGATGAACCCCTTGAAGTGCGCATTTGGCGTGTCGGCTGGCCAGTTCCTCGGGTTTATGGTTCACCAGAGGGGAGTTGAGGTTAGCCAAACAAGGGTCAAAGCCATAGTCAATACAAAACCGCCGACATGTAAAAATGAATTGCAAAAGCTGATCGGCAAAATCAATTACTTACGACGATTTATTTCAAATCTGTCCGGACGAATCCAAACCTTTACCCCATTGCTAAGATTAAAAGACCATCAGGACTTCGTATGGGGAGCCGATCAGCAAAGAGCTTTTGACGATATAAAACAATACTTAGCATCGCCACCAGTCCTGGCTGCACCACAGAAGGGGATCCCATTCAAGTTGTACGTGTCGGCTGAAAATGAGACCATCGGGGCAGTTTTGGCATATGAAGTTGATGGCAAAGAGCGGGTAATATTTTATTTAAGCCGACGACTCTTGGAAACTGAAATTAGGTACCCTTCGGTAGAAAAATTATGCTTGTCATTGTATTTCGCTTGTACTACGTTGAGGCATTATATATTGGCGTCGACTTGCATAATAGTATGTAGAACCGATATCATCAAATACATGTTGTCCGCGCCAATCTTAAGAGGACGACTTGGGAAATGGGCTTATACTCTAACTGAGTTCGACCTACAATACGAATCGGCCAAGGCTATCAAAGGGCAGACAATAGCCGATTTCATCACAGGGCATGATACTGTGGTAGGAATGTGTCGGTGTTTCGTAAAAACCAGCAGACGTATTTGTAGGTTAAGGAGCCGCGCGTCCCCTCTCCTTGATGGTTGACTCATGGAGTCTCGAACACACACTCTATCGGGCAGAGGAGTCTCAGATTTATACTGGTTCGGGCCGAACGTCCCTACTTCCAGTTTGTGGCGGAGGATCTCGTTGATCTGGGGTATGGCGGATTACATGCGAGGACTAAGGACAGGCCCTTAGCGCTCGTCTGCGTGGGTGAGCTCGGGAGCTTCGTCCGACCGCCCGGATCGGGGGAGTGAGCCGGACGCTAAATGGACGGAGGGAGTTTTCTGGTTCGTGAAGAAGAAAGCGAGGGAGAGCCCCCCCCATCCCTAAAGATCCCACCTCTCCTTATACAGGCGAAGAGAGTAGGTTACATGAGGCTTGGGAGAGAAGAGCGACTAAGGCGCACTATCCTTGGTGATCGGGTTTGCGATCTTCGGAGTTGATGAGTCCCTCACGCGGCCATGATGGTTTAGCGAGTTCACCACTATGTCCCATCGGTAGGGCTAGCCGGCGATGCTTCGCTGGGAAGGCGCTACTGCTCTCTATGCGCTTGTCAGAGTAGGGGCAGCGTGGCGCGTCTCGGCGTTGCTTTTGGGAAGGAACGATATCTCCGCTCACCGCTTGCTCGAGACGGGGCATCCCACTCAAGTCGATCGATGACGTGGCGGTGTTGCCGAGGCGGGTTTCGCCAGGTCCCGACCAGCGACCGGGCCGGAGGGTGCCTGCACTCCCCTCCTGCGGTCAGGTAGGAGCATTCGGTAGCCCCGACCCGAGGCCCGATCAGAGGTCGCAAGTCCGACCGTGGCGGATCGGCGCGCTCCGCAGACCGCGTCGTAGGTGAGAGATCTCTTGTAACCTGATCAAGACCTTGCTGTGAGGTACCTCTGGTATCGATTCGCCAAGAGTCCGGGGCCGGCAAAACGCGGGCGTTCTTGATGGACCCTTCGACTTCTGCAATATATCTCCTTGGTAGACGCGGCGACGCCTCGACTCCCCCCGCCTTCTTTAACTTGGGTCTGCTCGGCTTCCGCGCGCCGAGCGTTTATAAAGTGAGGCGGAAGCGGGGATTGGAGCAGCTGCTCTCAGTCTAGGTCTTGGATCTCCCCGGGACGCTTGGAGGTTGCAATGGCTTCTTCTCGGTCACACTCCGCCGGCTGCGGACGTCTGCCGGCGGTTTTTAGTTTCGGGGACGGGGCGCCGCTGGCGCCCACGGACGAGGAGGCTTCCCTTGCGGAGCTCTGGGAGGACTTCGACCTTGCCATGGCAGAAAGGGCGAGGCTCGACGCCGTCAACCGTGACGCCGCCGCTACTGTTGACGCGTTGATCGGTGTCATCCCAAAGCTAGCCAAGGCGAGGGACGCCCTTGTTCGGGCGGTCCGGAGTGTGCTCGGCGCCTAGCTTTTCTTGTTTTCTTGCTTGTTTCTGCCCTCCCTCGATTCTTGGGAGACAATCAGTGGTTCGGTGTTGCCCCATGCCCTGTTTGAATGTCGTTTTTTTTTGCTTGCCTGGGGCTTCTATTCTTGCGACCCCTTCGATGTTTCTGACCACGCCACAGAGTAGTGGGTTTCACATGTAGCGCGATCTCGCCCACTGGTCGATCTCTTTCGTCGGGCGAGCGCACTTGGTGGTGTAGCCCCGAGTAGATCGAAGAGCTGGTCGGGGGGTTATTTGGGTCAAACGTGTCCGACCGACTTGGTCAGAGGGGTCCGGCTCGACGCTGAGCCGGTCAGGATAGATGCCCGGTCGCCTTGTGTAGAGTTCCAGTTTTAAACGCTAGTTTTACGTCGCAGCTGGACGCGGCCGTGGTCGGCAGGGAGGTCCGGATGCCTTCGCGAGAGGTTCCGGTTCCCGAGTGCTTGTTTAACGTCGAAGCTAGACGCGGCCGTGGTCGGCGGGAGGTCCAGATGCCTTCGCGAGAGGTTCCGGTTCCCGAGCGCTTGTTTAACGTCGTAGCTAGACGCGGCCGTGGTCGGCAGGGAGGTCCGGATGCCTTCGCGAGAGGTTCCGGTTCCCGAATGCTTGTTTAACGTCGAAGCTAGGCGCGGCCATGGTCGGCAGGGAGGTCCGGATGCCTTCGCGAGAGGTTTCGGTTCCCGAATGTTATTTTTACGCTGTAGCTGGGCGTGTTAGTGCTATTTTTACGCCGTAGCTAGGCGTGTTAGTGCTATTTTTACGCCGTAGCTAGGCATGTTAGTGCTATTTTTACGCCGTAGCTGGGCGTGTTAGTGCTATTTTTACGCCGTAGCTAGGCGGGGGCATCCGTCTCGAGTCCTCGTCAGGTGAGGCGATCTGCGAGAGGAGAGGCCGCCGATCCCATCGATACGCCCGTCCGCGGTGTGGGACCCGGAGGGGTGAGCAAAATGCGGTTTGCCACGCCGCGTAACACCGTGCTCGTGGAGCCGCAAACGGGTTATCCGAGTGGGCCTCTGAGATCGAGCGATCTCGAGCGGACGATCCTCGTGGTCGGGTGTCCGACTACCGGGGACGCACTCCATAAAAACCTTTCTTTACTCAATCCCAGACGGACCCCGAGCCGTCAGAAACTTCGGGCGCACTGGTCACGCCGCCTTTCGGGGCTCATGGAGAGTTTGAAGTATGGTCTCGGACGCGAGCTAAGGCGATTGGGTCGTCCGCCAACCCAACTAGTGACCCACCGAGGGTTCGCCTAAAACTTGCCCTCGCTCGTTTGCCTCACCGGGTCGGCGGCGATCCATCCGGTGATCCCGCTGGGACCCACGGCCAGTCTTATTCGCCGAGCATTCAAGCCTTCGCCACCTCGAGGCGCGATGGCGGCAGGTGGGCTTTTCCTCCTGCCTCAGGTCTGTTTGAGCCGACCCGGAGGCGGAGATTAAAGGGTCGTGGGGCGTTTCGCCCGGAGCGATGCCCCGACGTCCCTGCAAGCATTTAATGTGCGTGCAGGAATTAAATGCGAAACGAAACGATCGGGGGCGGCATGTCTTACCGACGGCTTGTCGTGGCGTCTGCGATGGGATACGTGATGCTTGGGTCGGTAAACGACCGGTTGATGCGTGTCTGGCTTGCATGCGCCTTAATAGGTGCCTGCAAATTTTGAGGTAATGGGGGCCAGGTCGTTTTCCCATCCTTCGACATCGCTGCTCCCTTGCCTTTCGCGATTTCCACTCCTGCAGAATGTCATGGACTGGGTCGAAAGGGTTACCATCGTGGGGGGAACTGAATGGCTATTCGGATCATTATGCTGGTCCGATTCCCGTCCTCCGTGCTTTCCAGGGATGACGAACAACCGACGACCGTGGCTTAGGAAACCACGGGGGTCATATAAGCGCGGGTCGTCATGTTGACGTTTTTAGGAAAGCTCGGATAATGAGGAGTTCGCTGCACACTCGCCATGGGGCGGAATGTTCCCGACCGCCAAAGATCGCATCAAGACGGTGTTCCTTTCCCCGCAAGCATTACTGCAACCGTAGTCATGGGGTGTAGACCGTAGCCCTCGGGTCGGAGGGACTACCGTTGGGGAGGATCTAATGGCAGACCGGATTGCCCGACCCGCGTGAGTGTAAGAACCTTGGGTATAAGCTGCTCATCCACACTTTCACGGGTCGAGTGACCGGGTCGGCTATATGGTCCTCCCCAGCGGTAGTCCCTTCAACCCGAGCGCACCAACTATCGGTGTTTCGTAAAAACCGGCAGACGTATTTGTAGGTTAAGGAGCCGCGTGTCCCCTCTCCTTGATGGTTGACTCATGGAGTCTCGAACACACACTCTATCGGGCAGAGGAGTCTCAGATTTATACTGGTTCGGGCCGAACGTCCCTACTTCCAGTTTGTGGTAGAGGATCTCGTTGATCTGGGGTATGGCGGATTACATGCGAGGACTAAGGACAGGCCCTTAGCGCTGGCTCATGGGTGAGCTCGGGAGCTGGTCCGACCGCCCGGATCGGGGGAGCGAGCCGGACGCTAAATGGACGGAGGGAGTTTTCTGGTTCGTGAAGAAGAAAGCGAGGAGAGCCCGCCTCGATCCCTAAAGATCCCACCTCTCCTTATACAGGCGAAGAGAGTAGGTTACATGAGGCTTGGGAGAGAAGAGCGACTAAGGTGCACTATCCTTGGTGATCGGGTTTGCGATCTTCGGAGTTGACAGGTCCCTGCGCGCGTCATGATGGTTTAGCAGGTTCAGCCAGCTATGTCCTATCGGTAGGGCTAGCTGGCGATGCTTCGTTGGGAAGGTGCGCCTCTGCTCTCTATGCGCTTGTCAGGAGTAGGGGCCGCGTGGGCGGCGTCTCTGGCGTTGCTTTGGGAAGGAACGCATATCTTCGCTCGGCTGCTTCGTTCAGACGGGGGGCATCCCACTTCGAAGTCGATCGATGACGTGGCCGGTGTTGCTGAGGCGGGGTTTCGCCAGGGTCCCGACCAGCGACCGGGCCGGAGGGTGCCTGCACTCCCATCCTGCGGTCGGGTAGGAGCATTCGGTAGCCCCGACCCGAGGCCCGACTGTAGGCCGCAAGGAGTCCGACCCGTGGCCGGATCGGCGCGCTCCGCAGATCGCGTCGTAGGTGAGAGATCTCTTGTAACCTGATCTAGACCTTGCTATGTGGTACCTCTGGTATCAGTATTCGTCAGAATGGTTGATGTGGTTCCTTGGCAATTGTATTTTGACGGATCAGTTTGTCAAGAAGGGAGCGGAATAGATGTTGTGTTGATTTCACCAAAAGGGCATAACATTGAGTTTGCATATCGGCTTAATGGTCGATGCTCTAATAATCAGGCCGAATATGAAGCGTTGCTCAGGGGGCTCCAACTGTTGGAGAGTATCGGAGTAAGCGACGTAAAAGCTTATGGCGATTCATTGTTGGTCGTCCAGCAAGTTAACGGGGAGTTTCGGTGCAATGATGAAGTATTATCAAAGTATTTGGGACATTGCCTAGATGCTATTAGCACATTTACTGCATTTTCCATCAGTCATGTGCCCAAGGAGATGAACGACAGGGCCGGCATCGGGCTATAAAGAAAACAGCCGATACGAAGCGCTTGACTCAGTTGACAAAGCAGTATTGTGCATTGATACTACCGATTGGAGAACAAGGATAAAAGCCTATTTGATAGACCCGTCCAGGCCCACTGAACGAAAAATTCGGCAACAGGCAGTGAAGTACATTGTGTTAGGAGATGAGCTATATTATCGGACAATGGAATGTTTGCTTTTGAGATGCCTAGGTGATGAAGAAGCAAAGGTGGCTATGGGTGAGGTTCATGAAGGGATTTGCGGTTCACATCAATCGGTTTATAAAATGAAGTGGATACTAAGACGAACAGGATATTTTTGGCCGACGATGTTAGAAGATTGTTTCAAGTATTATAAGGGGTGCCAGAGTTGTCAAAAGTTTGGAAATATACAACTCGCGCCGGCATCGGCTTTACATCCGATTATCAAGCCATGGCCGTTTAGAGGATGGGGAATAGATATAATCGGCCAAATATTCCCAGCATCAAGCAAGGGCCATAAATTCATCCTCGCAGCCACAGATTATTTTTCAAAATGGGTAGAAGCTATTCCATTAAAGAAGGTCACCAGTGTAGAAGCTATCGGCTTTGTCAATGAGCACATCATCCATCGATTTGGTATTCCACAGACTATCACAACCGATCAAGGAACTGTGTTCATGTCTAATGAATTTCGAAGCTTTGCAGGAAGTTTGGGCATTAAATTGCTTAATTCATCACCATATTATGCCCAAGCTAACGGACAAGCCGAGTCGTCCAACAAAACTCTGACAAGCTAATTAAAAGGAAAATAGAAGAAAAACCAAGAAATTGGCATACGACGTTGTCGGAGTCGTTATGGGCATATTGGCTAGCGTTCCATGGATCAACTAGGTTATCGCCATATCAGTTGGTGTATGGCCAAGAAGCCGTGTTACCCGTAGAAGTGAATATTGACTCAATGCGAATAGCAAGACAAAATGGTTTATCTGCCGACGAGTATAAAGAGTTGATGCTCTGCAATTTGGATGATTTGGCAGAGTTGCGAGAGCATATAACAAGAAAGTCGTGCTGAAGTCCTTTAGTGAAGCCGATTTAGTTTGGAAAACGATATTACCGATCGGATCTAAAGATAATCGATTTGGTAAGTGGTCACCAACGTGGGAAGGGCCTTATAAGATAAATCGGCTCGTTGACAGGAATGCATACATACTTGAGATACTCGAGGGTACTGTGTTACCAAAGGCAATCAATGGGAAATATTTAAAGAGATACTACCTTAGCGTATGGATCGGTGCATGAATAATTAAAAAGTATAACGCAAGATTTCAGAAAAGGAATAAATATAATCGGTTAAACAGCCGATTAAGCGTATTACAAAAGCATAGCAAAAGTATAACAGCATTGTTTCGAAATAGAACGACACTAATGAGATTACAAGCCTGATCCAGGGATCCTAGCCCCTAAGGCCGACAGTGCTGCGGCTGCCTTGGCCAAAGTCTCAGTAATGCCATAGATAATGTTTTCATCATCCTTAGCATTGCCTGGCACAGGCACAACTTTGGCCGATTGATCGCGGACCTTAGCAACAGCCAAGCTGACATCATCCTTGAGATTCTTCAAAGACGTAGCTGTCAAGTTCATAGCAGCCAGGTTACCGGCCAATTGCCCATTTACTTTGGCTAATTCATCTTCAAGGATCTTCTTAGTCGATTCCATCTCCCGGATGGAAGATTTGGCAGTTGTAAGTTGCAAGCAACTTTCGTCATACTGTTTTTTCTTGGCCTTGGCGTCTGCCACCATCTTATCCAAGAGGCGCTGATCAGATTCTTGAGCCCTTCGTTGAGCCATTCTGGCATTGGCTGCATCAACTTCCGCTTTCTTTTCATCCAAGTGGCATACGTTCAAGAGTGCGGCCATAGCCTCAGGGGGGATATCGGCTTCCACAGCAGCCATTGCATCGCGTATGGGCTGTGTATTGGTGAGGATGGCAAGCTCTGGCTGGCTAATTTCAATAAGAAGCCGGTTCAATTTCTCCTACATATTAGGTGCAGACCTGACTACAGAAGCCGATGCCACCATCGATGCGTCTATAATCTTGCGAACATCAGCAGAATGATCATTTACTGCCACCATTTCTGGGTCGACTAGTTCATCAAAAGAAAAGCCGAGTAGGCTCGTCAGGTCCATCGACTGGTCCATTGGCTCTGGCTCCGACGAAGGAAGAGGGGGTTGGATCATTGGTTGTGGAACAGTAGTGCCGAGGTCAGCCAAGATATCGGCCACTTGATTTGATGCAGTGGGCTACATAAAGTAAACATACGAGAATTGGATCATGAAAGGATAGGGATATAATAAAGAAAATACCTCTATAAAGGTTGATGTGCGAGGAGAGCTCTCGGCGCTCTGTTCCGTGTGTTTTTGTCTCCTGGCAGGAGCCTTAGTGGATTTGGGCTTCTCTACAAAAAAAAGGATAACAAAAGTTAGCAACAAAAGGTAAGAAGCAATTATCGGCTAAAAAGTACTTACTCGGCAGTCGGCCTTTCTCGATCTCCGATAGAGACGGGCTTTCAACACGGAGGTTGCCAGACGTGTAACCAGTCAGGCTAGTCGACTGATGTGGCCTCTTCCCTTTCGCATGGGTCCATGGCAGTCTTCTTGATGGTTGCAGCATCCTGGGAAAGACATGAGGTGGTTAGAAGCTGAGGTTTGAAAACCAAAGTCAAATAACAAAAGGATCTTTTGAAAGAAACAAGTCGATACCTCTACAGCTACCGATGAGTTAGTGTAACCCGAAGAACTGCTAGAGTCTGAGGAACTATCCTCACTTGAGCTGCTGCTGCTGCTGCTGGAAGAGACCACTGTTAGCTCGTGAAAGTCTGGTAGGAATTTTTCTATAATAGCCGATGGGGTGCGATCTAGGTAAAGGGCCTCTGACACGGGTGACCACCAAGTAGAAAACTGGCCAGCCCGACGAGAATTTAAAAAGAAATGCGGCAGATCAAGGACTTGCAGCTCGTCGGCTATTTCTAAAACTATTTTGGCCGCTGTTGCATTTCTCACCCTAGCCTTGGGCTGAAGACGATCGAGAAGTGGCAAGCAAGGCACTACTTGGCCGAAACCCAGTTGGCGAGCGTAAACTGAAGGATGGTAAAATTCATACGAAGGTTGGAATGTTCTGTTTCGGGAGCTTAAACTGACATGAAGGATGCAGGGAGAAATGAAAATCCGGTACAACTTCAAAGTCGATTCCGATATCAACGAGCTATCGGCATCCAAATGAAGGAATGAAGGCCATTGGAAATCGGCCACATTGCTGTAAGAAAAGAAATCCTGTTGACAAAAAATCGTGCTGTCCAAATTCAGAAAGAATGATAAGTATTTCTTCAAGTCGGCTGGGGTAATTTTAGTATCACCGCTGGAGCACATCATAAGTCTCTCTCCTTGCGATCGGCTAGCTCTGTATTGCGGAGTAGCACCTTCGGGATAGTCTTCGCGAGGGAAGGCCGAGTCCTCCAGAGGTTCATAAATAAGCGATTGGCTTAAGATGCTATAAAGCCATAGTTGAACAAGCCATAACGGGCCACCTATATTGCCGACGACAAACTGTGCAAACCCAGAAAAAAGCCGACTCCTGATGACATGCATCATTTGATAAATAGCCCCAAGAAGCATCTTTCCAAGAGCTAGCTGATGACCTTCTACTAGCCGCTCTGCCACCAATTGATAAACTTGAGTCGGCCCAAGGGAAGCTCCGCAGAACAAGAATCTTTCTAACCAAAGATTGAGGAATGCAACATGCTCTTCATCCGATACCAGTCCATTTACTTTATTATTGTGCTGAATGTATTTGGACCACCCATCACCTTTGGATTGGATCAGCTTGTATTTGGGTTTCCCACTAAAAGCCGACATTTGCTCACCATTAGGCCTAAGACAGCACAACTCTGCTATGTCTAGAAGTGTTGGGCCGATGGGGCCAGTCCGGAATAGGAAGGCATTGAAGGTGTCCGACCAGAAATAACACGCCGTGGCCACCAAGTGCTCATTGGCTTCTGGATTGGCTAAGCTTAAAGGGAGGCATTCGGCTATGCCCATCCTTTCCCATTCCCCTCTCTTCTGAGCCGATACTCTGATATACCAGCTTCTCCATCCCTTGAGAGCTGTCGGCCAGGCTCTAAAACTTTTTCCCCATTCTGCTACGTTGTAACCTTGTGCCGATAAGGGAAGCCTAGGGATTTCTTCATTGATAACTGTATCGACATCTAAATTTCCAACCGGTCCTAAGTAATACTGATCATTACTTTCTGGGATCGAGATGAGTACCTTTGAAGAATCCATTCAACCGACTTGGAATTGGGAGCCTGGTCGCAAGTGCAGAGAAACCGATGGGAGGTAGATCGAGAGCACAAAAGCGTGAAAATGACCATGGGGTCCCGCATATGTATAGCACAGTGAAAAGTTTAAAGTGGCGGGAAAGGAAATCGAGGCGACACGTGCAATTAAACCGCACTGAGATTTTTATGGTGCAATTAATGCAGCAGTTACTGGAGCAATTTTTTTTAGCCAACAAGGAAGAAGCCGATAGATGAAGAAGCCGATATATTTTTGAAAGACAATAAATTATCTTTCAAAAATGGGGGGCATATGTTTGCACCAGATTTTGGAAATTACGAGACGAATCAACAGGATCACGAGTTTGGATAACACACGGTGAATATTTGGAAGCGGGAGACCAATTGGGAAACCATAGCCGACTTGGATTGTGTTATCGTAGCAGAACGGGACTCGGATCGGCTGACGGGTATATAAGGCGAGCCTATGCTGTTTGAAGGGGCATCCACAGCAAATCACATCTGCCAGTTTTCATTTTCTTGTAGTTTTTAGTCTTGTAATGCTCTTTTGTAAGTCGACATCGATCAAATAAAGTTGCGTATCGCCGATTGTTTGATCGTCTTCGATTCCTTCAGGTTTGATTTGTTCTATTTTGTAGTGCATCACCTTCTCAGAATTAATCTACCTTTACCTTGTGATTAGCCTTGATCGGCTGATCTGTTTACCTTTTAATCGGCCTTTGGCTGATTCTAGTTTAGCCGATTATTCCTTAATATCGGCTTAAATCGAATTTCACTACTTTTTCCTTATCGATTGCAGGGTCAAATCGATTGGCACGCTTTAAACCCGGTGTTCATTTGGTGTGTCGCAATCAAAAACCCTACGTCACGTTTTTGGTGTCAACAGAAGGCGAAAGCTTTTCTTTTCCAATGTATACCTGAAGATCTTCTGCAAGTCACCAAGAAGAATGCAAGAGAAGTCTGGGTAGCTTTAAGAACCAGATTTCTAGGTGCTGATTGTGTTCAGAAAGCACGCTTGCAAACACTAAAAAGCGAGTTTGAAGCTTTGAGAATGAAAGACGCAGAGTCTGTTGTTGAGTTTGCCGGTAAGATAAGCAATTTGGCAGCTAAGTTTAGCAACCTTGGAGCTATGCTTGAAGACACAACACTTGTGAAAATGCTTCTTGATTCTGTGCCCGAGAAGTTTTTCCAGTTAGTTGCATCAATTGAACAATATTCTGACTTGGACAGCATGCCGTTTGAAGAGGCAATTGAACGGCTCAAGGCATATGAAGAACGAATTCATTTGTGTGGTGGAAGTGGATCAGCAAGTACTGAAGGATGTCTGTTGCTGACACAAGACAAGGGGCAGTCGCGCCAAAAGGGTAACAGTTGCAGAGATTCGAGAACAAATAGCAGATTTGTTGGCCGAAGCAAGCCGGATGAGCAAAGTCATGGAAGATGGCACGGTAGAGGACGTGGCTGTGGTAGAAGCAGTAGAGGCTTCAGTGGTGGCCGGCAAGATTCAAATGGCAATGGCATCACGGCAAGAGATAAAAGTCATATCAAGTGCTTCAATTGCGACAAATTTGGGCATTACGCTTCGGAATGTCGGCTGCCCAAACGTAAAGAAGAGGAAGTTAATCTGTCCAAGGCCCAGGAAGATGAACCAGCACTCCTCTTGTCAGTTTGCGAGCAACGCAATCATGAATCGCCTTTGTGCAATGAAGATATGATTTTGCTAAATGAAGACAAAATACTTCCTGTAAACTTTGTCACAGATCAGAAGGAGAAGGGAATGTGGTACTTAGATAATGGAGCTAGTAACCATATGACCGGACAGCGCTCTTTCTTCACTAATCTTGATGAAAGCATTGTTGGACAAGTCCGTTTTGGAGATGGATCGATGGTGGAAATTAAGGGAAAAGGCTCAGTGTTTCTAGAATGCAATAATGGCGAGCACCGACTAATTGGAGAGGTGTATTACATTCCAAGTTTATGTGGTAATATCTTAAGTCTTGGTTAGATTATAGAGGTAGGATGCAGAGTGGTTCTTGATCAAGATATGTTATGCATACATGACCAAGACGGCAAGCTTCTCATGAAAATGAAGCTATCATGTAATCGGTTATATAAAGTGATGTTGAGTGTTGCAAAGCCTATTTTTCTCATGGCTAGTATCGATGAACAGGGGTGGTTGTGGCACATACGGCTGGGCCACTTGAATTTCCAAGCTCTAAGAACTATGGTTGTCAAGGATATGGTACAAGGTGTGCTAGAAATGCAGCACTTGACTCAAGTCTGTGAAGGTTGCATCTTCTCGAAGCAATGTCGACAGCCTTTTCCTTCACAATCATTGTATCGAGGGGAGGAGCTACTAGAGCTGGTACATGCTGATCTTTGTGGCCCAATTACACCACAAACGACTGTAGGTAATCGCTACTTTGTGCTATTGGTAGACGATTGCAACCGCTATATGTGGGTATATTTCTTAAAATGAAAGATCAGGCATTCACTGCATTCAGAAAATTCAAAATGCTCATTGAAAATGAAACTGGGAACAAGCTAAAGATTCTTAGGATAGATAGAGGTGGTGAATTCATGTCGGAACAATTCACAAATTTTTGTGCAGATGAAGGAATTCAACGGCAACTCATTGCACCATACGCACCTCAGCATAATGGTGTTGTGGAACGACACAATAGATCAGTGCTGGCTATAACTAGAAGCTTACTCAAGATAATGTCAGTCCCTGGAGTTTTGTGGGCAGAAGCGGTTAGACATACAATTCACATTTTGAATCGTGTGCCAACTAAAGCCTTGAAGCATTCAACTCCTTATGAAAACTAGAAGGGAAGGAAGCCTAATCTTGAGCATCTGAAGATATTCAGTTGTACTGCTTATGCCAAGGTTCTAGCAATTCACACCCGGAAGCTTGATGACAGGAGCAAGCGAATGATCTATCTTAGCGTTGAGGAAGGGTGTAAAGCACATTGACTTCTAGATCCAGAAAAGAGAAGGATAGTGTGAGTCGAGATGTGATCTTTGATGAAAAGGAAAAATGCAGTTGGGAGTGGCTGACAGAAGGAGAAGTCTCTTTGGTTGAGTTCACTGTTCACTATCCGATAGAGGATGTAGGAGTTGACTTGCCAGTTGAAGAACTGTCGCAACAAGCTTCAAGTACAGAGACATTCAATGAGGAAGATCAGACTCTAGGAGGATTACCTTCTTAGTCGGCACCAGGAGTGGCAAAAGTATCATCTTCATCTACCGAGTCTGGGATGGTATCACCACAACAATCTCTAGCTAGCACGCCTCTCACTTCTTCTCCTGAATCAGCGCCATTAAGGTTTAGGTCTTTGGCAAAAATTTATGAGGAGACAAAAGGCATGCAGTCATATGAGGATTTGTTCTTAGCAGCGGTGGATGAGCTAGCAGTCTACTCTGAAGCTACAAGAGATAAAGAGTAGACAAAAGCAAAGAAAAGTGAGTTCGACTCAATAGAAAGAAACAAAACATGGACACTGACGGATTTACCAAATAGAAGAAAGGGATTGACTTTGAGGAAGTATTTGCCCTTGTTGCTAGGATGGAGATAGTGAGGTTACTATTAGCCATGGCAGCACGAGAAGGGTGGTTAGTACATCATCTAGACCTCAAATTAGCATTTCTAAATGGAGAGATTCAAGAAGAAGTTTATGTAACTCAACCAAAGGGTTTTGTCATAGCCAACAAAGAAATATCAAACTTGACAGTACATTGAAGGACCTCGGTTTTAGTAGATGTCCACAAGAACAGTCTGTATACAAGTGAAGCACCAGAGATGGACTGTTGATCGTCGGAGTATATGTAGACGATTTAATTGTCACAGGGGCTAGTGAGAAAGAAGTCCAGATCTTCAAGGAGCAAATGAAGAAATAGTTTGAAATGAGTGATTTGGAACTACTCTCTTACTATCTTGGAATTGAAGTACAGCAAGGCAGTACTGAGACATCTATAAAGCAATCTAGATATGCTAAGAGGATTCTGCAGCAAGCTGGAATGCTAGAATGTAACCCGACGAAATATCTAATGGAACCAAAGTTGCAATTGACTAAGGATGAAGAAGGAGAACCGATTGATGCAACTGATAGACTTAGGATTTAACTAAAACATGATCTAGCCTAAGTCATGATCACCGGACATAATGCGGAAATAAAAACTTTAGATGAACATACCCGGGAATGGAGATGCAGCCATTAGGGTTCTTGTGTGTCGGTGTGGATGAGCGTTGGGGTAGGAACACCAATGCGCGATGAAGAAGATGGGGGTACTGTGATCTTCACAATGATGGTTAGGGCCTTCGGTAACCTCAACGCCAAAAACCCTAGATCGGAAGGGATTTCAGGAGGATGGCAAAGCTCACGCTTTTCTTAATCTCTTGAGTACCAGCCTCTTCCTAGTTTTATATGGCGTAGGTTATTGGGACCAAAACCAAAAATGCACTTTTGTTGCTCCCGATCAGAGCACGATTTTAGGTGGGTCAAGCCCAATTTTATTCGGATCTTCCTCAATTTTTGGCACTTTCTGTTTATGACTCAACCGAAGATCACGTCTAACATTCTCCCACTTGATCGAAGGCTAATATCATAAGTCCATTCTCAACAGAATAGTACACCAAGATAAAGTATTACAACGATTAATCTAAGCATCGCTGCAACTCTAGAATCTATAGTGCATTATTCTATCTTGATAGGATAAATAATTATTTCTTAACGGGAGTTGGTTTTATTCTTATAGTCCTTTTGTGCAGTTTGTTTTCATTTGTCATCATGTGCACATTAAAAGAGTGAAAACAAACTTTGTAATTTCCAGAATCGAAGTTTTGATATCTCAATTTGTCTCAGAAGCATAGGCTGTCAATAAGTCTTATGGCGGCACTAATTTTGAGACAACCCTTTAACAGGGAATCATTAAACTAAACATGATGCATAAACTTATATATTAAACATGATACTCAATTCTTATAGTCTGAACATCAATAATTTGATTCTGGATTACATCTTTCACAACGTCATGTGTTTGGCAGCACAACTTGATATGTTGTTACTCGAAGCAAAAATTGCACTATTACATAATAAATTCCAAGGTAGATTCTTAAGCCAAAAAATAAAATTTTCTTATTCTTAAACCACAATAGCCTATTGTGGATTTCTTATTATCTAATAGTCTTATGACATGCCACAAGTATGCTTGCATCATTAATGACGCCTTAAGATACTGACTAGAGCCATTCCACAATATGGCTCTTTCTGCAAGGTTGAAGATTTGACTTGATATGGATTTCTTAAAATCAACACACCTTGCATAATCTGTGTCTGAATAACCCACAACTTTATGATTATCAGACTTCTTATATGTGGGCATGTAATCATTAGCACTTTGCCTATGATGCAAAGTTGTTTTTAGTAGTTTTCCAATGGTCCAGTCCTGGATTAATATCTGCCAAGTATCCTAGTTACAAAACGTTAAATAAGGGCATATACAAACTTAAGTATACATAATGTTCATGACAGCGGATGTAAGAAAAACTTCTGTCGCCCTTAATAATCGGAGTAAACTCCCTTAATATTGGACCTATCTCGGTGAATCTTAATCGTCAAAACATGAGAGAGATCACCAAGACAAACTTTAATTACCAGAAGAACAAGGAAATATCTGGATCTTAAACATTAATATCCCTATTGCTAATAGTCAACAAGACATTGTCTATATAAATAGTTAAGTCCATATAAACATCTAAAAGGTTAAATTTACTCCCAATGGTCTTAAGGTTAAAACTTAACGTATCTTTATGTGAGACTCGCATTATCATAAACTCTAGAATCAACTAGAGGTGGAACTTTTAAAGATAAAGATTGCTATTCTCTCGGTACTATCGGCATTGGAACATAAACACGATTGTGTCAAGTATAGTTTATCTTGCCTCAGAACTCCCACTAGAATCAACATTTCTATCAACTCACTGGTTTAAAAATCAGTGGTACCCTTTAGTCTGGATGGAATCAACATTTGCTAGAGTTTAAAGTATTGATATTAATTATCTTTAATCCTTCCATCCATTAAACTTAGGAAGAATATCTTTAATAGAGTAAGGAATTTGTACATGGAGTTTATGTCTCACATAATGAAACTTTTCTTTTCTCGATGAGACGTTCCATTCTCCCCCTCGAAATGTGGTAAAAGTGTCAATGCCACAATTTCGACTAACTCTCATAAATATTTCACTTTTGGTGAAACCAATAGAGTTAGCAACATACTTAATGCTCCCCAAATAATTTATAAAGGTGTAAGAAAATTACCTTTTATAATGGGAACATAAATTACAATATTAGGATGGAGGGTGAAAACATAACTTAGTACTGATGGAGAACTTCCAACAGCTTCAACATTAGCCTTCTATTCATTCTCTAAGGCTTTGTTTTAAAACTTTCATATTCTTGAGATAATGTTGGCAGCATAAACACAGTCTTCTATCTTAGTATTTAGCCAACTTTCTTTATGAATACATACATTCATGGGCACAATCATAGTTTACTTCTCATTCTTCATTATTGTTGTTACATTCTTTATAAATGACGTAATGAAGTGAATTAGAAGGGCTCCAATAATTTTTCATGTCCTAACTCATTAACTTTAAGCACTCTTATGATCAGTATACTGGCAATATTTTTTTAGGAGCTTCATAATGCTTTTCCATTATTGCCAGATAGTCATAATTTAACTGGAGGATTGCTCCCCAGATCCTAAATTTTATGATCAAAAGAGACATTTGCTTAAATTGCTCCCACTAGTTATCAGAATATTGAATTCTTGTCAATGTCTAAGTTATTAGATGCTTCTTCTAATAATAGCAAATCATCAACATTATGTTTGTGTGCATAAACAATAGCCTCAAGAATAATATGCTAATAAATTACTCTACTTCTTATTAGGGTACTAGAAGCAGCCGAAAAACTTATGGCTGAATTGATAATAGGGATATAACACTGATCATTACTTAATATCCAGAAAAAAGTGAATGATTGTCTGCCATGAAATTGACCCTACACTGATCAGGTTAATAACATGCTAATGACAAAGCTTAACAATTCTAATTCGCTTCACCATTGGGTAAAAACGAAGAACTTAATATGAGGAAAGAATCAATAGTCCATCTTCGCATCACATTTTTGCAGAAAACGAAGAATAACTGCATTCACTAATGGGGATGGCAATTGATCACACACAATACTGATCAGTATGTAACCATGAGCCATAAAATATAATCCTCAAATCAACATAAAATCTCTAACCAAAACTTCTCGTTGGTTCTATTTTGATTAGAGAAGCTATGGAAATGACACACTACAATAGGAACACCCCTTTAACAATGGATACATAGCAACACATGATGTTATGCGTTGCAAGCAACAGGGTGGCAACGCTTGCAAAGCGTTGCAAGCATCATCCGTGGGTTTAAGCAACTAACCGAGATTTTATTACTCCCTCCGGATTCTTGCCCCACTCCCACCGGCCAGTCCGCCACACCATTCGCCCATCCTCACAAAGATATCGATCACCGCATCGGCGATCCCCAATCTCTCCGCTTTCTGAGGAAAGTTTCCTCCTCCTCCTCCTTCGATCCCTACCATTCCCACGACGTGGCGCCCCAAGCTCACTTGCACACAACCTCGCCTTATTCGCCCAGAGCAAACAACACACCCAAGCCCTCGACTCCGGCGGCGCGATCTCCGGCGAAGATGAGCCGGGGCACCGGCGCTAGGTACGACCCCGCCACATCACCATCTTCTCCCCCGAGGGCCGCTCTATCAAGTCGGTGCGTGCAAACCCCCCAAAACCCTAGCCTTCGCTCGCTTAGATCTGGTTCCAAGGCATCTGATCCGTGCGTCTGGTGTTGCACAGAGTACGCGTTCAAGGTGGTCAAGTCGGCGGGGGTGACGTCGATCGGCGTCCGTGGCAAGGACTCTGTCTGCGTCGTCACCTAAAAGAAAGTTCCGGTGAGTTCTTCACTCCGCACGTCGGCCTCGATTGATCACAGCCGGTGTTTTTGTTCTTGTTGCGGCTAGGGGTGCAATCGGATTGGATATTTTCCGACCGACCGGATGTGCTCGAATTGGATTCGGATAATTTTTTCGGATATTTTTCGGTTTCGGATTCGGTTTCGGATACTTTATTTCTGATTCGGTTTCGGATTCGGTAGATAATTATCTGTCGCATCAAAATATTTCGAATTTTTTTTTCGGATATATCCATTTTTATTTAGTCGGATATCCGACCGAGGCCAACATTACTTCTAACCCTAGACTCCACAGTCCAGACTCATGTCCTCCAGAGTCTAGACTACTCCCGCCGCCGCCCTCTCGCCGCCGCCTGGTCCTTCCGCCGCCGCCCGGTCCTCCCGCTACGGCCCTCCCACCACCGCCCAGGCCTCGAGGCAGGCGATTCCCCGGATATACTGCGCGGATTTGGGGCTTTTCCCAGGGTTCATCGCGCGAATCGGCAGGGATCGGGCCTTCGGATTGGAGCGCGACGTTAGGGCCTTCCCGAGCGCTAATCCTCGCTTCTTTGTGCCTCGCGTGTGGGGCGGGGTTTGGGTTCTTGCGGTGCTTGCTATATCGGCGCGTGTAGGTACGTTGAACTTGTCCAAGACAAAGGATTATCTGTTATATGATCGGCTGCCATTGAGGCATTGTTTGCTGAGTTTCTTTGTGAGATTTGTGGATTGAGCAGATCGCAAACGGCACACGGTGGATTAGGATTGGACTGTAGGATTTAGGGTGCTTCTTGGTAATTTAATTAATTAGTCAACAAAAATTGCAGGAGTAGGTTACAAAATTGGATCATAGTTACTGCGTTTAGTTACCTTGTGCCGACCAATCTGGTATATGCCAGTTGTTAGGAGTAATTTATGCAAGCATGGTATGGACATCTTGTTTGCAAAGGAGGTCATTTGCAACTTTTCAGTGTTAGTGGACTGATATGAGCTGTACACTATTAGGATTAAGTAGTAGTGAATGATTACCATTAAGGGTAGAGTTCCAATGTGAAGTGATTGTAATTCAGTATCTCATATTTTGGCAACTGTCCTGCCATTTCGCATGCTATATGCTAGTCATGGTGATGATGAACCACTATGATCAGACTCAGAGTGGAGTAAGATATCATGTGGTTTACTATTCACCAATTGTTCAAAAAACTGGGATGCTACTATGATAACTGATTGGTCACATTATATAATTGGTTTTTAGTTCATGGAATCTTGGTAGAAGCTAGTGCTGTCATGACTTAACTGCGCAACCTATTTGTCATCCTGCTCTTTTTTTTTTGCGTTTCTTGTATGGTGGAAGGTAATAGATATGATAGATCCATTCTGAACTGAAATTATAGTCCTGTTAGCTTTTTAAATGAGGATTGATAAACAAAATATTGTGACTTAAAGCATCCTTTTGGCCAGTAGCAAATGAATGTTTTTTTTCTGTGTAAGATCCTATGTGAAGATTAATAAACAGAATCAAGTGTGGTGTGGTCAGAACCCAGAAAATGTGGCTAGTTTTTTTTGGTGGTGCAAAATGTTCAACCTAAACCTTTTTTTTTGAAAAAAAAATCGAGAACACTTCAACCTGTACCTTGCATCTATGTGATTTCAGTAGTTGAAAAGGGATAGGCTTCAAGAGTTAATTTCCTTTGTTAAAAAATGTGATTCATGCATCATTTCATCATGTCAAATAGAATATTCAATGATTGTCTGTAGTGCAGATTTTTTTTATATATGCCATTTGTTTACAGTATTTGGCCCCTAGTTCATGGACTAGTTTTCTTCTTTTACTCCTATATAACGACCCTTTTCTCTGTTGTATTTTAGGTTTTCTCGCTTTTGGATATGTTCACAAAATAGCCACTTTTGAGAAGGCAGCAGTTTTCGTGTCGATTGGAATTTTATTTTGTTTTAAATATTTGATTCATTACAAAATGCAAAGCCCCCATCTTAATTTTCCCAGTGCATTGATCCAAGACAATCGATTCACCCATCGCTTGAAAGAAGAGAAGCCTTAGATGGAAGAAGCATTCCAAGGTGACATCTCTTAGTCTTTCCTTGTATAATTCATTGTTAAATAATGTTTATACTTTCTTGTGCCTCTTATAAACTGAATTTCGTTGGGACTGACTGTAATGTAGGTACTTGCTTCCTGAGCATGTGACATCCTGCTACTGCGAATTTCTTTCTCTGCACATAAGGATTTGATCATCAAGTTCCAATCACACCGCAGCAGTATCATTTGTAATTTATTTGCCCTGAGTTAATTGGTCATTGCTATTCTGGTAAAGGATTTATCCTCGTGCCATTTCGTCCAAGTCATTTGATAATTCAACGGCTTGTGGTGTTGCTAAATTAACTTTTGTTTTTGGTCTGCGCTTGTTAACGGTTTATGTTTGTTTTTATTTTCCGAGATTACACCAACCCTTACCTTCCAGCTTAATTCTTCCGCTATAGATAGTATGTTGTAGGTATTACTTCGCAAAGGATCACAAGCAGTGTATTCTTTTAATTCATCTGTTTTTGCCATTGTATGTGACCTTCTTGTTTTTGCACAATCGCCCTTTGATGTGCCTTGGCATCTTCTTTGTTGGCGCCGATGGAAGGAAAGTGGAGGCCGAGGGCAATGTTCTTCTTAAGGCCAATTGAGAATATGCAATATGTCATTAAAGGATGTTCTCTGTACTGTAAGTAAAATTGGGAAAAAACTTAATTCAAAGATGCTCCAAGGTTTTGTTAACATGCGATTAATTTGTGCTAACTATGACTAATTAAATTCTAGGTGTTCTCTGCATTTGACGTTCCTGTTGATGATTTCTGGTGACATGCTCCTTCTTGACTAATCATTGTTCAACCACCACAATGTAGGTTGATATGAATTCTAAAGTCATGGGTGCAATTCCAGTGCCCAGTGTCTTGGGCTAATGAGCTTGCATACATATAAGGAACCTCTATGAGCTATGTAGTACGACATGGTTGTGCCAAACTAAGTGGTAGATGTAGTATCTCTGTAATGCGACAATTTGATATATAAGTGGTGGATGGAACTCTGTAATGCAACAATTTTTTTAATATATTACTGATTTGCGCTTATTTTCAATGTGTGCCTGGGAAATTATCTTGAATTCTTCAAATATATTGCACATGCATAATATATTTATTTGGTTCCAAATAAAAATAATTACAAATATTGTTGCTTAGATGGTTTATTCGTTGCTACGCATATAAGCGTTGCCACAAGTACAATCTATATATTGCAACAAGCTATAGAAGGCTATTTGTCCATAGGTTGTACAAACATATATAAGCGTTGCCATAGCCCATCAATATCCGTTGCAGCTTAGCAACGGTTATTAATAGGACTTACCAACGCATAATTAAGTGTTGCAGTAGACCCTAGCAACGCCACTTTAGGCAACGCATAATTATGCATTGGTATAGACCCTAGCAACGCATATACGAACTGTTAGCAACGCATATATGCGTTGTTAAAGGGGTGTTCCTGTTGTAGTGACATGACTATAATCAACTTTGGTCAGAATATAACCGTGCGTCACAACATAATCCCAAAACATGACTACAGTTCCAAACTGTATCACCTTTGTGTACATAATGGAAAAGAACTTAATCTATGAGAATGGTACACAATTGCAAACAACTTTGGTTAGAATGCAATTATGGCCACAACATAATCCCAAATCTTCATTAAATCTCTAACTAAGACTTCTCATTAGTTCCATCTTAATTAGAGATATCTTAATTATAATGTAGTCTTTATCATATAAATGCTTGAAAAGACTCAATAACTTAATTAATATGAGAATTAATTAAATGTCACATGACCTATAAAGACGTTGGTTAGTATATAGTCATGAAGCATTTAATTAATCATAATCACATTGTCTCAAGGTAGAATACATTAATAAGAGACAAAATTAATCACATGATCAAAATTACTAAGCATTAGACATCAAGTATTAATTTGCGGAAGCGAAAACAATTAATAATTAATGCTAATATTGAGAATAAGTGAAAAAACTTAAGCTCACAATTTAGGGCATAAGAAATTGTAACATATGTAGAAATATAAACAACTCAGGTAGAAATATAATACTTAACTAATCCCATCTTAACTTATTCTCGGAATACACTAAAGCGTTATTTGTGATCTATCTAAGAAAACATCCAAAAAACCTGCCTAAAACTTATGCCTAAAGATGGGCTCATTAATAATGTATGGCTTAGGATTTAAAACATTTCATCAGTGGGTAATAAATTTTGATAATTCATGATTATAAACAACTTTGGTCGAAATGCAACCATGAAAAGTCAACATTCAAGTATATTAATGTCCAAAACTTGGTTATAGTATCAAATCAAAATTTTCCGTTGGTTCTATTTTGATTTGAGACAAACTTAATCATAATAGACCAGGAAAAATTAACTAAATTTGTGCATTCATTAATTATCATAATTGTATCACTTAGGGCAACTAAACATTAACCAAAAGATGTATAAAATGATGCATTATTACTGGGTAATTGACATTAATTATTGTAGTGTATAAAGAACAACATTAATCATAAGAAAATGCACTAAAATTAATTAAAGTCCAAAATTTAACTTATGCCTTGCTCAGCTCAGCCCAAAATTGAACCTTACGTTGGTCTGATTAATAATCATACTAATGACCAAAAATTTAAAGTTCTATTTCGCATCACCGTTGGGCAGAAACGAAAAGAACTAAATTATCATATGGGTGACACATGCTCATAAACAACGTTGGTCAGTATATAATCATGGTCATAACATAATCCCAATTTTAAACATTAAACAATAATCTCTAATTAAAATTTCCCGTTGGTTCCATTTTAATTAGAGATAATACTAATAAATAATCATCATGTGAAATTAATTGTCAAAACAGTTAGTTAGCCCAGAAAGATTAATCATAAAACTAATCAGAATATTAATGCCCAGAAAATCATATTTAAACAGCACTTATTGCTGAAATTAAAAGGGACAGAATAAAATAAATTGAGATGAGCTAAAACACATAAATTTGGACTAAAAATCCGAGCCGGCGGCCCATCTGCGATCGGCCCATAAGCATAATTGCCCTCGGCCAAGCCAGATGTGTGCAGCCCGCAAAGCCACGGCGGCCCAGGCGTGCAGCGAAACCCGAACGACGCCCGCGGTCCAGCCCATCTGCGCGCAACGCGAAGGGACAACCGTCGATCACGACGGATGGTCCAGATCGCAGGCAAATGAAACAAAACCACGCAGCCGAAACCCTAAGCGCATTTTATCCTCTGTCGCCCGAAAATGCCGCAGTGGCAACCGAGCGAATAGCGACTGAGCGGAAGAGCGAGAGGGCGTGCGAGCTGGCAGAACAGCGGCGACGACGCGCGCGCGGCGAAGCTGATGCCACACGAGGCTCCGGTGAGGCGGGAACACCAAGCGACAAAATCGCGTCCACAGGCGAGGCTTATGCCCGCGGGAGACGACGGCGAGCAAGGGGCGACGTAGGCAGAAATAGCGGTGCGCACGGAGCGGCCGACGACGACCACGAATCGGTGAGGATAGCACCGGACGAGGTAAGACCCAAAGACCCCTCTAGAACTTTAGGTTTTCTTGATTGGTTTCGGGACTTGGGGAAAATTTGGGAATTAGAGTTCAGAATTTTGGAAATTTGAGTTCAGAATGCACTAAATCATCTCCTTCTCAATGCTACCTGAGGCCAAAAGGAACACAAATCGACACTTAACCGACAAGAGCATGGCTTAAACCGGGCTAAAAGGGACCACAATTAGGCTAGATGGCTCTGATACCAAATGATAGACTTAGGATTTAACTAAAACATGATCTAGCCTAAGTCATGATCACCAAACATAATGCGGAAATAAAAACTTTAGATGAACATACCCGGGAATGGAGATGCGGCCATTAGGGTTCTTGTGTGTCAGTGTGGATGAGCATTGGGGTAGGAACACCAATGCACGATGAAGAAGATGGGGGTACTGTGATCTTCACGGTGATGGTTAAGGCCTTCGGTAACCTCAACGCCAAAAACCCTAGATCGGAAGGGATTTCAGGAGGATGGCGAAGCTCACGCTTTTCTTAATCTCTTGAGTACCAGCCTCTTCCTGGTTTTATATGGCGTAGGTTATGGGGACCAAAACCAAAAATGCACTTTTGTTGCTCCCGATCAGAGCGCGATTTTAGGTGGGTCAAGCCCAATTTTATTCGGATCTTCCTCCTTAATTTTCGGCACTTTCTGTTTATGACTCAACCGAAGATCACGTCTAACAACAACTGCTTATAGGCGCCTGATCAGGTGTTTGAGGTATCTACTCCATACCAGACCAGATTTGAGCTTTTCGGTTGGCATGGTAAGCAGATACATGCAGGAGCCAAAACAAAGCAACATGGTGGCGGTGAAGGATATCCTTCGGTATGTCAAGGGACAATAGATTTTGGCATCATGTACAGTAGCAAAGGAGATGGTGAGCTAATCGGGTATAGTGATAGCAACCTCGTCGGAGATCTCGATGATCGAAGAAGCACAACCGATATGGTCTTCTACTACTCGGGAGGTCCAATAGCTTGGTGTTCTCAGAAGCAGAAAATGGTGGCGCTTTCTTCCTGTGAAGCAGAATTCATGGCACCTACTGCAGCAACTTATCAAGCTATGTGGTCGAGAGACTTGCTTAGTAGTCTGGCCGGCCAAGCACCAAAAGCAGTCCAAATGCGAGTAGACAACAGATCAGCTTTGCCCTCATGAAGAACCCAGTGTTCCACGGAAGAAGTAAGCATATCAATACAAAATTTCATTTCATTTGAGAATGCATTGAAAATGGTTTGGTGACAGTGGAACATGTGAGCTCCGAAGAACAGAATGCAGATATCCTCACCAAAGCCCTCGTCACGGTGAAATTTGTTGAGATGCGGGAATTATTTGGTGTTAAGAGTATTACTGGTGGAAATCAGGATTAAGGGGGAGAATGTTATTTATAATCCTGATATATAGTTGCAGGTTGCTTGTTAGTTTTCTGTTTTGTCGTTTCAGAGTCCGTCTCGCTTACGCCTTGTCGGATAGAGTAACAGATAAGCCGATTAGCAGTTTCAGTTGGAATAGATTACGCTGAATATGTAAACTCAACTAATCTGTATTTTTGGCACTGTAAAAAGGAGAATATACACAGAAAACGCTGCGCAGTTGAGGCAGCACCAAACTTGAGTTTTTTGTTTTGCTCTGCAATTGTTTCCTCTGCTGTCGCTATTGTTATCTGGGAAGCTGTTGCTGTTTTTCCTTGGTGCAAGGAGAAGACGGCTATCGACTTGTTTCCTTAAGTTCAGAGTAACGACAATACCCCGTTGTCGCTGTTTGCTTTAAAGTTTTCTGAAGATATCAAGAGCTGCTGGAGATCTTTAAAAGCATAACATCAGAAGATCAGTATTCTGGAAGAAAAGAATACTCCTTCAAGATCGATACCAACAGCGCGCAGCCGAAGTGCGTCGAGTGGCGCCACACCATCTGCGTGTAGTGCCCGCACACCTTGCCGGCGGCGCAGCTATTGGAGGCGTAGCTGTAGTCTGCCTTCTCCTCCATTCACAGCTTCACTGCCTGCGCCGCTGTCCAGTCCTTGCCGGAGCTCCAGAACAGGTTCTCCCCGTACTGCGACTGAGAGTGCTCCAGCTTGCAGTCGCCGGTGCACTGCTTGGCGTAGCTCGCCGCGTAAGCCGCCACGGCCGCGTCCCAGTCAACCGGCCGGGCCAACGCCGACGACGGCGCTCGCGGCGTTGTGGGCGCTGATCGTCTTGCGGCGAGTTCTGGGCACTGGAGGGGTCGGACATGGCGGGTGCCATTGCCAGTACAAGCAAAAGAGCACGCTTGGATGCCTCCGTGTATAAATAGCTCGATCTATAGCTTCTGATACTGCTTTATTGCTTTTGTGTATCTTATGTTTGTAGCGAGCTAGCTTGACCTTTTTAGATTACTTAGAGCAATTCCAACCCAAACACCTATATTTTCCTCCTAAATCACTTATTTAGAGGTGGAGCTAGCTTGACCTTTTTAGATTACTTAGAGCAATTCCAACCCAAACACCTATATTTTCCTCCTAAATCACTTATTTAGAGGTGGTGTAAAAATTAGAGGCATCTTATATCAAATTTGTCTCCAACCCACACTCCCTATTACTCACTTCTATTATTTATCTAAACATTATTATTACTTTGCACCCATGAATTATTTATTAAAAAAAGAAATAATGAATAAAAAAATATTGAAGAAAATAGTAGGGGGAAAGAGAAAGCCCCTAAATGTAGAGGTGAGAATGGGTCTCCCTAAAATAAAGGTTCCTTATAAGGGTTGGGTTGGAACTCACATTTTTCTAATTTTCCTTATAATTTAGGATAGGGGGAGATTTAAGGGGTGGGTTGGGGTTACTCTTAAGATCTGTTTGTTTTAACTTTTGATTCTGGATTCTGGCTCTAAAAGAAGAATAAAAAATAAACAGGTTAATTCTAGAATCCGATTCTTACAATCTATCTCAACCATATACACTAGAATCCACAATCCATTTCATATGTGTTTTTGGATTTCAGCTTAGAATCAGTTTTTCTACAACCACATCCTAAAATCAGCATTTAGAGAATTCAAAGCTAAAACAAAGAGGCCCTTATAGCGGATGGATGTGACAATTTTGTACAGGCTTACCGGAAATGCTCGAGTATATAGATGGTAGGATGTAAAAAAATTCTTGGATAAGCGCCGGAATTAATAAATTAAATACATTTACAAATGACTTTATATTATTATATAGCAACATATATGATGGAAACTAATAAATGTAAGAACTTTTTTACATAATGAAAGAATACATTAACTTTTCAGCCTCTGCATCTTAAGATGCACATAACCTCAAATTTATTACAAAGTTACGAAATTCATAAAAAGAAAGGGGTTGCAACAAGCAATAAAAATATTAAACAAAAACACTCAAGTCGCGCACAGTCTTGTTTGAAATCTCCATCCATGCCCAATGAAGAAATCTCTAACTATGCATGTAAACAATTGCATGCCATTGACAATTTCTCTCGAGCCTCTTGACGCTGCAGCACAGACCATGTGCGCAACCAATTGATGCACATATAAATAATTTGCAACGGATTAGACATTTGTTTTTTTATCAAATACAATTTTTCGACAAAGCCAAAGAGACCAACATAGAGCGTGAGCCCCAATTAAATATTGAGCCTTTATCTCCTTTCCCAATCCCATTAGCCAAGTCCCAAACATATAGGCTATAATATTAGGAGGGAATAGATTAGAAGCTACTTGTATAACACGCCAAGCAAAGCGAGCAAGCTGACAATAGAAAAAGAGATGCTGGATAATTTTCTCCTTATGACAAAAACATCATTTTTTGCTGCTAGTCCAATTGCTTTTACTTAGATTATCTTTCGTTAATCTCACCCCTTGATGTAAGTACCATGGAAAGATTTTAATTTTTAAAGGTACTTTAATCTTCCACAATACTTTAATCTTTGACAGCTGTCTATTTGTAACTAAGATATTTTGATGCAATAAAACTGCATACATTAAGTGAACAGAAAACTATCCATTTTGATGGAGATTCTATCGAAAAGTATCCTTTGCAGATGATAACCGCATACCAGCAATCCTTATAATAAGCTCTTGCATAGGTTGTAAATTAGGTCCCGTAATGCCCTTACGAAAAGACATATTAAAAGATCCAGAACTCATTACTTCACCTACCATGGCATGTTTTTTTCCAAGCAATATTAAATAATCGATGGTATTGTGTACTAAGAGGGTTATTCTCAAACTAGGTATCCTGCCAAAATAGACCTGACCAAAACTGAGTCCTTGGCATCCTTTCTACTTGAGTAAGAGTCTTACTTTTCAAATACTTCCTAATCAGGATGTATTGCCAAACACCCCCCTCATTTAATAGTTTGAAGAGCTATTTGCAAAGTAAACAGATGTTTTGTACATTAAAGTCATGGATACCCAAACCACCCTGATCCTTAGGTTGGCATAAAATATTCCAATTAGCAAGCCTATATTTTTTTTCTTATGATTGTCATTCTGCTAGAAAAATTTAGATCTGAAATAACCTAATTTCTTAAGAATCCCATGTGGTGTCCTAAAAAAGGATAGCATAAACATGGGTAGGTTGCTAAGCACATAATTGATAAGGACTAATCTTCCTCCAATTAACAGATGTTTTCCTTTCCAACTACTCAATCTCTTTTCAAAACGTTCTTTTATCCCCTTCCACTCACTATTTCTCAATTTATGGTAATAATTGGTATGCCAAGATATCTAAAGGGTAAGGTACCTAACTCACATCCAAAAAGATGAGTGTATTGTAGTTTGAATTTCTTAGCATCACCAAAGCAAAAGATTTCACTTTTATGAAAATTTATTTTAAGACCCGGAAGATGTTCAAAGGCACATTGCAGAAGCTTTGTATTTTTGGCTTGTTGAATATCATGACCTATAAAAATAATGGTGTCGTCAGCATATTAAAGGATAGATAACCCATTATGAACCAAATGGGGTATTAATCCTTTTATCTGGCCATCCTCTTTGGCACGTTCTAAAAGAACAGGTAGTATATCAACAAACAATATTAAATAAAATTAGGGACAAAGAATCTCCCTGACGAAGTCCTTTCTTGGTCTAAAAATATGGACTAATGTCATCATTAACCTTAATTCCTACTCTCCCTCCTAATATAAAATTGTCAATTCACTTACACCATCTCGGTGAGAAACCTTTCATTCCTAGAGCCTGTTAAAGAAAGAACCAAGGCTTTTTTGAAATCCACTTTAAAAATTACACCATCAAATTTTTTCTTATGTATCTTGTGAATTGTTTCATGTAAAATTATCACACCATCCATAATGTTCCGACCTGGCATAAAAGCAGTCTGTGTCGGCCGAATAACATTTTTAGCGACAGTAGATATCCTATTAATGCCAACTTTAGTGAAAATTTTGAAGTTGACATTAAGAAGATAGATCGGTCTATACTGTTATATCTTATTTGCATCCTTAGTATCCGGTAAAAGCGTGATAATTAAATGTAAGAATAGGAACCCAAACGGTAGCCTCTGCATAATGGGCTTCTGATCCGATGCGTGGCCTACTTTCGTGGCGGTCCGAGGTGGTATTTCATAAAGGCCCAATTTATGCACAGAGAGAATGACATGTGCGTGCGGTATTTTAGGACGGCTCGAGTGTGACAGAGCTGACAATTTTCTGTATTTTTGGTCTATCAAAGGTGAAGTTACCTGAAATTCTAGCTAAAGGTTGCAGTAAACTGATGATGTTGACAGTAAATTTGAAGTTATATTATATTTACTCTATATATAAATTTAGTGTTTTTATTACCTATGCAAAACATTTGTGGGTACAGCTCTGCCCATGTGTCGTGGCACGCTGAAAACCCGCTCATCAGGACAACTAACAACCGGGGCGCACGTCTTTATCTCCCAGGGCAAATAATCAAGATTTTTCATGCATAGTTGCAATATTACTGTGCTAACATTTAATTTTGAAAGAACGGCTAAGATTGGAGTTCTGCCATCATAAAATTAATCTGAAAAAGGAAAAAAAAAACACCTAGAGAGTATAATTTCTACATAACTTATTAATTATTCCACTTGGTGAACTTCAATATAGAATTTCTTTTTTTGCTGTAAACAAAAATAAATCCACTAGCTAGGAGGGCCAGGCCTGATTTTTGCATAAATACTGGCAATATTACTGTTGTCGCATTTAATTTTGAAAGAACCGCGCAGCTTTAGAGTTCTGCTCATAAAATTATCTGGAAAAGCAAAACAAAAACAATCAGCGAGTATAATTTCTACATGACTTATTAATTATTCAACTTGGTGAACTTCGATGTAGTAGGGGACGTCAAGCAGTCGTGGGAACACGTGCTGCCATTGTTGTGCACCGGATAAGGAAGGCTTGTTTTAATGTTTTAAATTTCTAAATATTAAACAATTAATAACCACTAACTACAATCAATGTTATTTATCTCCTCTCGTACGGTCAAATCACCTATATGGTTCACAACCATTGGATAAAATGAGTATCACGGAGTCTTTTATTTACATCATCTTTTAATTATTTTAGTCTATATCATATTTTATCTTAATTTATTCAGACATTGCAGCTAACAAATTGGTTTTATACAAATGCCCGCTGCAATGTGTGGGTACGCTTTTAGTTTACTTGGTGATCATACCCCAACTAAAGAAGAGGTGTCGCCTTGGGAAGCCATCACCATGATGTGCCATGCGATGAAAGAAAGACCCGACTAGGTGTGGGCAATTTTTAACCGAAACCGAAAAACTGAATCGAACCAAACCGAATTAACCGAAAAAATTGGTTTTTTCGGTTTTCGGTTCGGTTTATATTTCGACTCTATTCGGTTTTCGGTAGTCGGTTCGGTTTTTGAATCCGGAAAACCGAGAAAACCGACTAACCCACTCGGTCGGTAAGTTTTCCCCGCACCGCACAGGCCGCCCAATCGGCCAATCCCCACTTTCCCCGCACGCCCTGATGCCCACGCGACCCTCGCCTCGCCTCCCACTCCCCGCGCCCCTCGCCTCGCCTTGCCTCCCGCGCCGCTGCCAGTGCGCCACCTCCCTCCCTCTTCCAGGCGTACTAGTCCGCCCTCGCGCGCTGCTGCCAGACCCTCCCATGCCATCTGACGAGATCGGCGCTCGCCCTCGAGCTCCCCTTCCTCGCTCGGCGACCTCCACCTCCTCCTCTCCTCCCTCCTCCGTCGCTATCGCCTCGCCATGCTCTCGCCACCGCCGGCCGCGTTGACCGCCGAATCAGCGCCGCCGTCCCGCCCCTCCTCCCTCATCTCGTCGCCACCACCTTCTTCGAGGATGCTATGGAGGCGGGGCAGTCGACGGAGTCCAGGTCGTGCAAGATGATCACGCCGTCGCCATCCACCCACGGCGACGAGCGGGGAGATGAGGAGCTAGGGTTTCGCAGCGGAGGGAACTCGTGTGACTAGGAAAGGTAAGATCTTTCTAATCTTTCGCTTCAAGATTGGATCTTTGATTTGGGGGGTTCGTGAAGGGATTTTGATGGGTGTGGCTGTGAGGCATTGATTCTGCTGATTGTGATGGGCGGTGGCGGCGTTGTTTGGTTTGTGTGGCAACGACAGGCGCGGGCGGGGTGACGGCAATAGCAGGCACGACGCGTGGGATGGAGACAATGGCGCGGTCTGTGCGCGGCCAAGGTCATGGTGAGGCGGGTCAAGCGTGGCGCGACCGTGAGCTAGCGAGAGGCGATAGCAAATCTGGGGCTTGGGTGCTTCGGTGAACCAAAAAACCGAATAACCGAACCGAATTTTTTCAGTTAATTCGGTTTAGTTTTCAATTTTATTCGGTTTGGTTAACAGTTTTCAAAAACCGAATTTTTTAAAACCGAAAAAACCAAACCGAAAAACCCGAATTAACCGAATGCCCACCCCTAGACCCGACAAGGGAAACTGCCTCAATCCAACATTGTAAAGTTCCAGTTTAATTAGTTCAATGCTGCAGCAGTCATCGGCCTTTCAAGTTTTGGGGTGAGATATCTAGACATGCCATTGCAAAGTAGAGTTCCAACCATATCATTTGCTGGTATCACCGGTAAAGAAGTATTGTGCCACTTTTTGGGTTGAGATATATCATATATGAGCATGCCGCTACAAAGTTCAGAATTCCAACGACATCATTAACTGGCACCACCGGTAAAGAAGTATTGTGCCACCTGGAGATTGAGAAGTCTCAACCTAATCGACTCATCTTAACTAAGTTCCACTACTTAACTCCATATGGAGTGTTGACGTGTGCTCTACTTGGCGACTATTTCAATGCCACACAATTTCACCAAATTCATTGCCCGCACCGTTCGGTGCTGTACCTAGGCGTCAATCTACGCCATCTCCATTGATAATTTGAAAGTTCAATTTCCATTAATTTAGTTTTGTTGTTAATAACAAATCTAATATTGATACTAACTCTTTTGATAATCACAATATTGATTAGTCTCAATTGTTAATTAATGATAAATTTTTTTATCAGATTAACTCTTTTGTTAAACTTAACTCTTATTAGTCTCTTTTGGATTAAAAAGATGGAAATATCAAATGATGTATTTGAGTTCATATTATCATATCTTGTTTCATTCCTTGAATATAATATTCGTGATCATAATATAAGACTAACTCTTTTATTAACTAAACTTTTGTTTAGTCTTATCTTATTGAAAAATAGAAATCCCAAAGGTTTGCATCCAATACAACTTCATTATTTCTAGATGCATTTCTTGGGTTCAAGATAAATGATGAACTTCACCATAGTCTGAATATTAAGGTGTGCATAATGTTTTTAATTTCATGTATTGATAAATGCACACATTTAAGGGGAGTTCGTGCTTAATTTTGAAGTTTCAATAGTATTGATCCCTTTACCTCTTTCTATTTATAAAAGATTATTACTTTCAAACAAACTCATGAGTATATATATATAACTTGTATAGTTGTAGTATACTCATATTAATATATGATAAACTCTAAAGAAATCTCAAATTGAATAAGTGCATATTGGTTCAAGTTCAATTTTTTATATACACACATTTAATAGAGTTTATTTTATGTTTGATAGTCAAAATAGGATTGATTTCTTTCCACCTCTCTCCATATAATTTGGATCATTACTTAGAAACCATCAAAATGAGTATATGAAACTTGTATAGTTAATATATACTCGTAACAATTTAAAGTCAATTTAAATTGTGTTCGGTTGTCATTCAATCATCAAAAAACCAATCATGTGTTGATGGTGTTCTTTGTTGGTTAAAAGACAAACAAAAGTTCTTGAGGATGTGAAGCTTAGTTACATTAATATACTCAAGACAAATCAAATTATTTCAATCAATTAATTTGGGTTGTGGTCAATCATTAAGGGATTAGATCAAAGAATCTTGAAGGCACCTATGATGTGTTAATGGAGTGCGTTGATGATTGAGAAAACCGTGCTTGTTGGACTAACCTTTTCTATGAGTTGTGAAAGTAGGTAAAGTCCAACGGTGATGAAGATTTAGATGGCATCATGTGTTGATTGCCATCAAGTCAAGAATCGAGAAGATAGATATCATCATGTGTTGATGAGCACCAAAGATGGATCCCGAAGAGAAAGGAGTCCATCATGTGTTGATGAACAAGATGAAGACCCAAACTTAGATAGATGATGATAGTCATCAAGTAAAACCTCTAAGTGGTCGCACGAGGCAAAGATATAACTAGCATAGGGCAAAGAATGTGTTCCTAGCCTTTTCCCGGTCTCGGTGTTTGCTTGAGAGACCAGATTACTAGTATAGGTAGCTGTACTCTTAAGAGAGGTCTAGTCTTATAGCTTGAGTCTCATTATGCGTTGATAGCTCAATTCCACTTGCTCTAGCTCACATTTTCTTAATTTAGTTTTTGCATGGAGCAAATGTTTGCAAATGTGTTTTGCAAATAGTTGTAGCACATGCTTGTAATTTTATTGATGTGTTTTTTACATGGAGTTTTGATTTGCAAATGTGTTTTGTAAATAGGAGGAGCTTATGTTTGATTTTGTTTTGCAAATAAATTAATATTTGTGTAATTCTTTAGAGCATGTGACTAGAGTTTGCAAATGTATTTTGCAAATTGTTTGATCATATGTTGATAATCACATGGCTCAAAGATGTTATCTTAATTTCTCTTGTTTGTAATATTTATATTTACAAATGTATTTTGCAAAATATTAGTGTTCATGCATTTGATCTTGAAGTATATGATTAGAATTTGCAAATGTATTTTACAAAATTATTTTGATCAAAAGTTAATCATCATATGGCTCCAGATTTAATCTTATTGACTCTTGTTAGCTTGTAGTCATTCTCTTAATCAAGTCTATGTGATGGATTTCGACAAAATCAAATTTTATATATGAGTGGCTATATTGGAGTTTTTGTTATATTTAGAAATATATATGATTGTTTAAATCTTGAAAAGGGGTGGAAATTGTAGCCTTCTTGATAAACTTTCAATAGAGCCCAAGATCAGCTAAATAGGACTTCGGAGTAAAAAGTTATGACTATTTTAATTACTGAAACAGTGGTACCACCACACCTATATGGGCGGTGCTACTAGTCCTAGATGGGCGGTAGCACCGCCCGAGTGGTGCTATCTCTCTAGACGGTAGTGTTTATTTTCCAAAGAGGTGTTTTTGGGTTGAAATGGCTGGTGCTACTAGTCCTAGATGGGTGGTAGCACTAGGGTACTGTAGCAATGGCTAGTTTTGTTGTATTTAATGCACAAAACTAACTGTTGAGTTTGGGGCTAGTGCTACTGGTCCTAGATGGACGGTAGCACCATGTTTTGCTAATTTTTGGGTATTTTGTCCCCAACAGCTAGTTTTCTTAAGAGGCTATAAAAGGGCCCAAGTTAGGAGGCGTTTGATGTTGCTCTTGCACCCATTTAAGGCATAAACTTGAGAGTAAATCCTCTAGAACTTATAGATCCATGTTTGAGTGATTTGAGAAGCTTTTGAGCTAGAATTTTTTTCTGATGGCTGTTGGTGTTCCATTTGCTTTCTTTTGAGCTAGTGCAAGCCTCTCATCTTAATTATGCATGTGTTGTACCTTATGAGCAAGGAGAGGTCTCTAGTTGTATGTGTTGCTTCTAGAGAAGGATTGAGTATCCTTGTGCATGTGTTGCACTTGGTGAGGATCAAACAAGAGACTTTATTTGTTACTCTTGGTGTTTACTGACACCTAGATGGTGTAGAGGCATTGTTGCTTAGTAACCTTCTCAAAGAAACTTGTGAGAAGGCCTGCGAGTCGTGAAGGTTAGAGCTCACCTACCCAAAGGAGGAAAGAGCTACCACTAGTGGAATCGAGGTGCTTGGCTTAATTCGTGGAGCTGGTCTAATTTGTTGGGCTTACCTTAATGTGGATTAGGAGAAACTGGCAAGTCTCCAAACACCAAGGTAAAAATATTGTGTGTCAATTGTGGTTTTCTTTCTATTGCTTATTTACATTTCTAGAATTAAATTGCTACCTCGGATCGCAAACTTTGATCCAGACCTAGCAAGGAGCAAGTAGTTCTCAACAACGCTTCCAGTCTCAGTAGGCCAATAGGATAACTGTTTAAGAAGCATCTCACACTCCTAATTTCGGACCGTGCCCAATTGCTCAGGGATTCCAAAACAATGCCAGTGCTCAACCACCAAAAAGGGAATTCAAATGTTGCACGAGTTCAGTGCTTTCACTACCATTAGATGGGACACTATGCTTACAACTATCCTGAGAAGCGTCAGCTAGTGACCCCAGTGTAGTTCAACTTGGTATTCAATTCTGCCAAAGCCGCTATGCAAGGACAAGGATGTAGATCACCACAGACGCCAAGAGCTCCGCAATTTTTTAGAAGAGGGCGAGCCAACCATGTGACCACAAAAGAAGATCAAGAGGCATCAGATGTGATTTTGGGTAAATTCCTTGTAAACTCAATATCTACCTCAGGATTATTTGATTCTGGAACATCACATTCTTTTATATCGAAGAATTTTATTAAATAATTTGATTGGGAAACCTTTACTCTTCAAAGCCCCATGATAGTTCAATCACCTAGGAAAGAGTTGAAAACTAGTTCAGTATGCCCGAATGCAATTGTAAAAATCAATGGGGTTGAATTCTTAGCGAATCTTATCATTCTGGATTCAAAAGGAATAGATGTCATCCTAGGCATGGACTGGTTAACCAAGTATAAAGGTCGAATAGATTTCACCTGTAGAGCCATCACCCTCACCAATTCAGAAGGCATTCAAGTGGAGTATATGACTGATAAGTCTTCAAGTGAGAAATGCACATTAAATAGATTGGAGGAGATAACTTTGGAAAATACATTCATGGTGCAGGAATACCCACATGTATTTCATGAAGAATTATCAGGTATGCCGCCTGATCGAGATGTAGAGTTTATCATAGAACTAGTTCCTGATACAGCTCCCATTTCTAAGAGGCCCTACTGCATACCAGCCAATGAACTCGCTGAGATGAAGAAACGGATTGAGTTGAAAGAAAAATGATTCATTCATCTAAGTTTATCACCTTTGGGAGCGCTATTTCTTTTTGTAAAGAAAAAGGATAATAATTTACGCTTGTGTGTGACTATAAAGCCCTGAATGAAGTCACAATTAAGAACATGTATTCATTGCCCAGGATTGATAATCTATTTGATCATTTAAAAGGAGCCTATATTTTCTCCAAGATCGATCTTCAATCTGGATATCATCAGTTGAAAATAAGGTCACAAGATAGTCCAAAGACAGCTTTTGCTTCTCGATATGAACTATACAAGTTCACAATTATGTCTATTAGTCTGACCAATACACCAACTTATTCCACGAACCTGATGAATAAAGTGTTTATAGAATAATTAGACAAGTTTGTGGTGGTATTCATAAATGACATTCTTGTCTATTCCAGAGATGAAGCAGAATATGAAGGCCATTTGAGAATGGTATTGGAAGCTTAGAAATCACCAGTTGTATGCCAAGTTCAGTAAGTGTGAGTTTTAGTTGAAGGAAGTTGCTTTCTTGGGACATATATTTCTGCTCAAGGTGTCTTAGTAGACACTAAAAAAGTAAAAGGTGTACTTGACTGGAGGCAACCCAAGTTAGTGCCTAACATCAGAAGTTTTCTTAGTTTAGCGGGATATTACTGAAGATTCATAGAAGGATTCTTGAGGATTTCAAGACCACTTATCCAATTGTTAAAGGAGAAGAAGTTTGAATGGCCTGAAGCTTGTGATCAAAGTTTTTAGGAATTAAAGAAAAGATTAACTATAGCCCAAGTGCTCATTTTACCAGATATTCAAAAAAACAATTAGATTTTCTGTGATGCTTCAAAACAAGAACTTGGATGTGTCCTAATGCAAGAAGGCAAAATAGTTGCATACGTCTCACGACAATTGCTATTACATGAGGAAAACTATCCAACCCACGACTCAAAAATGGTTGCAGCTGCGCATGCACTAAAGTTGTGAAGGAATTATCTCATTAGGAATCGATGCAGGATTTTCATAGACCATAAGAGTATGAAGTATATATTCGCTCAAGTAGACCTCAACCTAAGACAAAAAAAGATAGTTAGAGTTAATCAAGGATTATGATGTGGGAATACATTACCATCTTGGCAAAGCTATGTAGTTGCTGATGTTTTAAGCCGGAAGGGCTACTGCAATAATTTGTTGATTCAAGGAGGACAACATGTTCTTCACGAGGAGTTTAAGCGTTTAAATTTGGAACTAGTGGAGGAAGGTTCCATCACTGCTTTGGAAATTCAACCAACCGTGGAGGATTAGATTAAAAGGATGCAAAAGAGAGATAAAGAAGCTACTAAGATGATGGATAGAATAAAGAAAGGTAAAGCCCTAGGATTTTTAGAGCATGAAGAAAGAATAGTTTGGCTTGGAAAAAGTATCTATGCACCGAATCAAAAAAAAATCAAGTAGTTGATATTAAAGGAGGCGCATGATTTAGTGTACTGAATTCATCCAAGCAATACCAAGGTATATCATGACCTTCGTCGTATATATTGGTGGCCAAAGATGAGAAAAGAAATTGTAGAATACATAGCCAAGTGTGATGTATGTCAGTGAGTTAAACCTGAACATCAAAGACCCGCTAGATTGCTAGAACCTTTAAAGGTACTTAAATGAAAGTGGGAAGAAATTGGAATGTATTTCATTATAGGACTTTCGAGAAGCAGATCAGATCATAACTCAATATGGGTAGTAGTGGATTGATTGACAAAAGTTGCACATTTCATTCCTATGAGAATAACTTTCCAGAGAGATAAACTTGTAGAGTTGTATATATCAAGGATCATGTGTTTGCATGGTGTGCCAAAGAGGATTTTTCAAATCAAGGCACTCAATTCACTTCAAAATTCTAGCAAAAGTTACAAGAAGTATTGGGCACCAATCTGAATTTTAGAACAACTTATCACCCTTAAACTAATGGACAGACTGAACGAGTAAATCAGATTTTGAAGATATGTTAAGGTTTTGTGCGTTGTCCAATACAACGAGTTGGGATCAAAGTTTATCCTATGTAGAATTCTCATATAACAATAGTTATCAAGTAAGCTTGCAAATGTCGCAATTTGAAGCCTTGTTTGAAAGAAATTGCCAGACACCTCTCTGTTGGAATGAAACAGGAGATCGCCAAGTGTTTGGTCCTGATATATTGCAAAAGGCTAAAGAACAAGTGAAAATGATCTAAGAAAAATTGAGAACAATGCAATCTAAGCAGAAGAGCTATGCTGACAATAGTCAGAGAGAGTTAACATTTGCTCCTGGTGACTATGTGTACCTGAAAGTCTCACCACTCAAAGGATACATCTATTCCATGTCTGTGGAAAGTTAGCACCAAGGTTCATTGGATTGTTCCCAATCTTGGCCAGAAGTGGAGAAGTGGCTTATTAGTTGAAGCTGCATCCACAGTTGTTAGACATGCACAATGTGTTCCATGTGTCAAAGTTGAAGAAGTGCCTTAAGGTACAAAAAGAACATATGCAGATTGAAGATGTTGAGCTAAACGAGGATCTCACTTACCCAGAATATTCAATTAGAATTTTGGATGAGGCAAAGCGTAGGACAAGGAACAAGACAATTAAGTTTTGCAAGGTTCAACGAAGCAACCATTCAAAAAAAGAAGCAACCTGAGAGCGCGAAAAATACCTTAGAGTAGAATTCCCTGACCTTTTTCCCTAGTCTATCCAAATCTCGGGGTCGAGATTTCTTTTATGGGGCTAGGCGCTGGATCCAAATTTCTATCCATGCTTGTTGTCGGCAATAATGATTATGGGGCTAGGCGTTGGATCCAAACTCGATGGTAACACAAGACAAGGGTTTATACAGGTTCAGGCCCTCACAGAAGAGGTAATACCCTAGTTCTGTGCTCTAGGATTTGATATTGTTGTAGATGTTGTGGTCTGATGATGTGATGATCCCCTCCTGTGGTCCCCCGCTCCCCTTATATAGCGGAGGGGCGCGGTTACAATGAAGAGTCCTAGTCGGTTACAAGTCAGAGATTCTATCTCTAACCGAATATCTTAATATCCGAGATTACAATCGAATCTTTCCTATTCAAGGTCGGTTACTATCTTCAAGCCTTCCTTGTTGGATACGGCGGTTGTAGTCTGGGTGGCTCCCATCTTTGAGTATCTAGCTTAGCCCATCCCCTCTTGGGTGGTCCTCGCAGCCCACCATGTAGATATCGGGGTCCATGTACTCGACAGGGGAATGTTTGCAACATTCTAAATTTTAGCATTTTAAAATTTTTCTTAAGTTCTAAAATTTTTATTAATTTAAAATGAGCCCTCAAGTGAAAACAAACTAATTTAAATAAAATTCAAAACCTAATTGTGTTAAAAACAATTTATTTAGGTTCCAAATGCTTAAAAGTATTTTTTAGATTTCTTTGGAATTTTTCCTAATTTATTTGCTATTTATTTTGGATTTTCCTATTTTTGGATTTTCTAAAATGAAAAACCATTTTAATTTCTCTTTTTCCATGCAGGCCTGTAATATCGCGAACCCTCGCTCCAAATTTTTGTGCCTTCTGTTGGGTGAGCTGGGCCCGTCTGGCAGGTAATCTCAGAGGAGGTTGGCCATCTGGAGGGATTTGGGTTAAAGTTTTTAGGTTTGGGAGGGGTATTTTTGGAATTTCCCCTCTCCACCTACTTTTTACCTAACCCCAATTCTCTCTCTTGGTGTGTGTGGCTGAAAAATCTCTTTGGGAGAGCTGCCTTTCCTCCTGCCGATTTTCTTTTCTTTCCCCAAACCTCCTGCCGACTCTCTCCTCCTCCAGGTGCACCTCCATTCTTCTCCTCTTCCCTGCTGGCGCCTGCCCCTAGCCTGTCGGCGCCTCCCAGGACAGCAGCTCCTCCAGCTTTTGCCGGTGCGCCTCCCTGTCGGCCTTGCCTCTGGTCAAGCCCCTCCCGGCCGGCTCCTCCCAGCCCTCCTCTTCCTGGCTCGGTGCCTTCTCCTCTCCCTGAAAGCGGTCTGAAGAGGTGCCAAGCCAGCAAAGAATGACGCCAGAGTAGTGTGAGCAAGGCAATGGCCGGGCCCTTGGCTGCTCTGGCCGGCGGCGGGCCGGCCTTTCGGCAGTGCTACCTCGGGTCCCCTTCCCTTGTGTGACGATCCCTCCTCCGGCCAGCACTTCCCCCACCTCCCTCCTTCCTCCATGGATGTGCTTTGAGGTAGTCTAACTTGGGTATTTTTCTTTGCATGCCATGTGTTCGATGAAATGGCTATGAGGTTCTAGTGGGATCTTGAGCATAAGCTTTAATGAATTTTGAGTTTATGTGCATGGTGAATGAATGTTGCTTAGGGATCTTTATTTTTGTATGCTTGATTATCAGAACTGGAGATTTGTGAGTATGAAATTGTTATGTGTCCAAATATGTATTAGCGCAGTCGCTTATATGTTCATTTATACCTTGTTTTGTTGGCAATAATTTTATGTAGTTTGGTGCCTGAGATGATACTTAGTTTATTTGGGTCAAACCGATGGCTGCATGCTTTAGATTTTGCCCTTTCATGATTCAAATATTGTAATTCCTGCTCAAAGTAACTAGGATTGTATGCACTTAACTGATGAGCCAAGGCTATGCATGTATTCTTGTGTTCTGCTTTATTATTTGATTAGGGTTGCAAGATCCAGATGATTGATCTTGATGTCTTGACATTAAGTTAAGGATATGCATGCTGTTATTTTTTGAAGTTTAGACTCAGGGAGTCGTGTATGTATTCAATGTTTGTTTAATAAAGGATAGAAATATTCAAGATTTCTTCCTGTCATGCTTACTCTGTCGATTGAGTATCATTCCATAATTATAAAGGTGTCGCTATACTCTGATCCTCAATACCTTTTTGATTCACTCAACTCAATCTGAATATAAATGGGTTCTGCCATACCGGTTATGGTTACTCAAATAGAAAGCATGCAATAAGAAAAGGTAACTACTAAAATTCATATGGGAAACGCGAGAGCAAGCAATCAGAATCTTTTGATAGAACTAAATCCTCTATTCTTAGCAAGATTATCCAGGTGTTTGATGATGTGGATTAAATGAACATGCATGCTTGAAATGCCAAATGCTACTAGATTCTTTAGTTGATGGAATGCTAGATTATTTAGTTATGTAAAAAACTTATGTAAAGTTTTTACTTATTCATTGACTTAGTTCTCATGCAAAAGAGTTGTTTTCTTTTGTCGCATATTTCGAGTGTGCATAAAGTTGAGTTGGATGATTATTGTTTAATTGCAGAGAATGTTTTGTCGGGAGTGGCCTCATCCGTATGCCACTCCATTCTTCGTCGGTAAAAGGCAAGTGCATTCCCTAGATTGTGGCTAGGAGGATTAATCGATTGTTTGCTCTTAGCGTATGTAATTGCCGATGAATACGCAAAAGGTAAGTTTTGCTTGAATATATCTAGAAAGTGCTTCACCTTATGAAAATATTTATGATGATTAAAAGGTTAAGGGAATGGTTGCAAGTACACCGTGTTATTGAGTGCGGATGTGTGTTCATATGTGATGCTCCTTAAATTTAATTGTTGCTCTGTTAATTAGATAAGCTCTAATTGAGATCGAGCTTTTAGTAAGGTGGCTTGTAGTGAGTATATTGTTCGAGTGATTGGGGCTAACATGAGTGTGGTTCTAGCGGTTAAGTCATTTATATAGTTAGTTTATGTGAGCATTTAATTGCAAGTGTATTGTGGTAGCATGGCTCGGTGGCCGTAGGATGTGGTTGCATGACAGAAATGTTGTTAAGAGTTGCCATGCCTTATGGGTGAATCTGATTAAACTAGTATCGCTAGTGACTTAGAAATGTGAGAATTTGGCTATATTCATGTATGTGGTTACGGCTATGTTAGTATTGGCGATGAATGAAGGTTTCACTTCATTCATGTAAATTGCATTGTGCATTCATTAAAGGAAGAGGCGCCCCATTCTGATACGGGCCTCTATGTTCACACGTAGTGAACACGAAAGTCCTACCTCGTAGTCCCATTCATCGAGGTGAATGGGAGCGAGATAGTAAGAGTAGGCACCTTCCACGGGATGGAAGGGACGTGAGGCTGCACACCGATGGGTGGGCACTCGGCAGTACCGGTACGTGCATCGAAGAGAGCATTCATGTGCATTGCATCTTTAATAATGAGTGTTGTGATAAATGGTGTGACATATGGGTGGTGATTGCCGTAATTGAAGGTTGAGTTGTGGACTCAACCCAAAAAGGGGAGATTGATTTGCATTTGATGAATTAGCGCATCTCTTTGCCCTGCTAATTTATGTTGTATGAATATCGTGGAGTGAAGTCAGTTATAAACTCAAATGCAATTGATGAAAATGGTTTGAGTTGCAACAAGGGGTAGTTGAGTCGGAAAACGTTGTGATTTAGAATTAAGTAAAGCTTCTTGGGCGTTGAATAGTTTTATTATCAAGTGGATGACTTGTTTACTGTAATTGTTTTCGGTATGGTCAAATTATTGCTTTAACTGGGTATAAATGCGTAATTTCTGGTTGTTGTTCCAATTGTATTACTTGCTCTTACGGTCAAGCTCTTGTTTTACTTCTGATAAATTGGAATTGTTATTCTTGTGTACTTTGCTGAGTCATCGACTCACGCTTGTTGGTTGTGTTGTTGCAAGTACCTTGAAACCGGTATGCATGGATGGGGGTAGTAGCACAATCACGTTTTGCATCATAACTTTTCCATCATATTGATTATAATTCTGATCTTAATAGCTCATGAAGAATTTGTGTAAAAGGTTGTTTGCGGTTATGTTTAATGAGTCCCTGTCCTGTAATAATTATGTGGTGGAGCTGGTTAATTTCTATTAGTTGTGTGATTGATTAACTAAGGACCTGCTAGAATGATATCTTATAGCTGTAAATGTTTTCTGTCTACTGAGTGGATGTCCTACTTTTAGGGGAGGTGCTGCCGAAATTTTTAATAATTTTGACAACCTCCTAGTTGTTCGCTTGTTTTGCGAATATTTATTCTTAGTGATTTGTAGTTGATGGTGCTAGAGGGTGTAACATTCGGGTCACGTGGTGCCAGGGTGTTATAGGGCCGCTTTTCCTTCAGCCTAGCTCCTTTTTGATCTGATCAGCTTAATTTAGCCTAGCTTTCTCCTGCCGTTTTCCTCTCCCAGCCCGATTCGCTGCTCCACTTCTTTCAGCCCATCCTCGCGTGGCCCGTATCTATGCCACACTCGCTGACGTGCAAGCCTTGCATGTCAGCCTCAAACACATCACCCCCGCCGCGCTGTTAAACCTTTTGCAACTGCCGCTGTCAATTTTGTGCCCACCCGTGCATATCAATGTCAAACTCCCTCAGCGTTTGTGCCTATTTAACACGCCGCCTTCCCCTCTCTCTTTTTCCCTTCATGTGCCACTCGGTTTCGTCTCCCTGAGCCAACCCTAGTCACCGTTCTTCTGTCGTTGTGCCACGGTGTTTCCTAGTTGCAGATCTCCATCGACGGTGAGCCTTCGCCGAACCGTCGATGCCATTGGCTTTCCTGTACTGCCTGCTTGATTTTGCCCCAAGTCCCATGCCAATCCATCATGATTTTGCGTGCGACCACTTCGTCTTCATCTGCTTCGGTGTATTGCACCGTTGATGCACCGATCCCGTCCTACACTGCTCGTACTGTGTTGGCTCCATGTCAGCGCCACATGTCCCCCTGTCGCCTCGCATTCTGCTGAGTTAGCACCATTTCGGCTCCAGTGCCCATGCCGCGTCACCGCGCCACGTGGCTACTGAGTCAGTGCCACGTGTGCCCTAGAGCCTGTGTGGCAGCTGCATCATCACCTTATCGATGCCCTATCAGTCGATCTGCCACATCACCCCAAGTCTCCTTGTTGCTTGCGGTTCATTGTTGGATGAGCCATTGACACGTGGGCTCCACATGTTAGTCGGCATTTCATTTCTTTTTCCTAATTTGTAGAAAATTTCAAAATTCAGCCAATCACATCATGCCATGTGTCACCCCTTTCTTTTTCTTTGATTTTTATTTGAAAATCTTTCATGAGCCCGTTCTCCTCTATTCGAGCTCTGATTCTAATTATTCAAATTTCTAAATTCATCTAAATTCAAGATCTACCTTTTAGTACCATTCTTTCCAATTTTTGAAATTTGTTTGAATTTATTTTATTTATTTGTTCTCATTTTGTGTGTAGACAAATAGCATCAAAGCTCAGCCAAGTCAATAGATAGAGGTATAACCAGTAGGAGGCAATGAAGGCAAGTCTTCCTTGAACATGTTGATCCTAAATTTATAAAATGCTTATGTTATTTTAAATTATACATGCTTACTTTTATGCAATATCCTTTAAATATAGTTTCAAGGTCTAGTTAAATTCCAGATTTGTTGTACCCTCATTAACATTAATCATGTTGAACCTTTGTCGCCCTAAATGATAATACTTATTTTATCTAGTAATAACCAGTAGTATAGAATTGGATGGTAGAATTACTTAGTCCAAGTTAAGTTTCGATATTATGCCGTTGTGGGAATCATTTCAAATATTTTTTAAAATCATTTGTGAAGTTACGGCAATTGGTATTGCTTCTGTTATTTAAATAAAATAAAGTAGAAAATTTGATTTAGACAGGGCGAATGGTTGTTTGGAGGGTGCAGAAAGCATAAGACCTTTAAAGTGAATGTTCCACCCTAGTCAATTAAGGACCGAAACATGTGTTATCATGGACCAAGTATTACTGTACAACCACAAGTCTATATGTGTACGACATAGCTAATTAATTTGTATGTCTCCTTGTTGATTTCACCAGTCGGTGGAATATGGGAGTCAGATGGAGATAGGTTTTTCTCCACACGGAGTAAGAGGGGGCTTCTAACTAGGTGGATGGAACCCTTCAGCGGTGAAACCTTAGCAGGCGAGGTTAATAGAGGGACTGTACTTGTAAAGGCCTTCTCATAATCTCTCTACCGGCATACCAAAGGAAGTGTGCTAATTGCATGGCAACAAGAGATGATCATGTCTTCTGGCTAAAACTATATACACTCTGCAGTGTTGAAATTACTTAAGTAGTCATGCCCACGTTCAAGGGCATGCATGCTACGCTTGCACATTATAGATTTTATGGTTTTATTTTAAATGAAAATGATAGTTAGGAATCTATGAGTGGATGGAACTCTCAGGCTGTGGTTTTGCGGTTGGAGCCAATCAAGTGCTTGGAACCTGTTTTGTTGTTATATCAAATTCAATTACTATTTAATTACATTTTGGTCAACTGATGCTTTGTGAAATAATATTTGTATTTAAAGTTAAATATTGCTTTATGCTAAAAGAGCCATATTATGCATTCAATTATTTAGCCTTGCATATAGTTATCATACATTATGTTTTCAAGACTTGCGGAGTACATTTTGTTCTCACCCTTACAACATCCCCATTTCTCATAGAGGAGTGCGCAGAAACTGAAGGTGACTATGAGTTCTTTACTTGTGTTATGACAAAGGAGATTTGGATTACTAGGACGCGTAACCCAGTCGATTGCCAATTGAGCAAATGGATGGGCTTATCTTGCTACAGTTATTTCGTTTCAGGCTGCTATAGTTATTTCGTTTCAGGCTGCTACTTTATTGAACTCAAGTTATGTGGCTGCTTATTTGTAATGGTTGGCCATAAGGTTAATAACTTTTTACTTAAATAATATTATTTGATTCATGATATGGATGTATTGTCATCACTGTTTCTACTGTGTGTGCTAGCTTTTCCTAGACTAGAACAGGTTATATACATAGGAAATTCGGTCTCGACATAAGGCCTTCTGTTTTGCTCTCCTTGCGTTTGCATTGATGATGATGTACTAAAATCTTTACTCCATTGCAAGTATGATGGGACATGGCTTCAATTCTAGATTGCCCACAATCTCTCCATACATTGTATTTGCAATAAAGCTTGAAGAGATTTCTATGCGATTGCATAGAATCCGTCAGCACGTATGTGTGCGGGACGACTACGGAACACTTCTAAATGGTGTCTCATTTAGTTTGATAGGCATTGACATGACATGGGCAACCGTCTATCTCACATCTCACATCATAAACCTGGAGATCTAACTTAGCAACCTTAAAGATTCTCTACAACAACACTGCTCGTGTTGTTACTGCTTCCTATATCTCTCACTTACTTTTTATAAATGGCTCTTTGCCTCATCTCATTTTGATCATACTCCCATGCAACGTCTTAGGTCTCGTTGACCACTAGCCTATCGAATTGGTACTCCTCAAACTTTGCAAGAAATGGCTCTTCATCACCTTCTTCATTAGATAATTCCTCATAGTCACGACTCTCAGCCTCCATTGCTTTTACAAACCCTTCAATGTGTTCTCTCTTGTTTGTCACACCCACTAGTTCCTACACCTTCAGGAATGCAACATCAACTTTCTCGGCTTCGCTCTCCCTAGATCCAAAGTCATATCCTGCCTCACTAAGCTTTCTACACTTCGACTGCTCTCCCTAACTTTCTTTGGCTCGTCAGTAATAGACTCTTTTGCGTCACATGGCCATCATCGACTTTCTAAAATGCTTGAGCTAACAACATTAATGGCTATCATTTCTCATTTGCCAATATTACATATAAGCTCCACGACTTTGGCCCCCCCCAGTTCCACTATCTCTCCTAATATATGCAGTCCCGTCTCCGATAACCTACCCCATACAATTTCAGATCATGCGACTCACGGTCCAACGAGAATGTGTGGTACAACCATCTCGTTACCATGCCCCATTGACTCTCCCCTATATGTGATAGACCAGTTACCACACTTGAAAAATGATCCAGTTCCACACCTTATGTACCCATGCACGGAACCTGTTCTCCATAGTGTATTTTAAATTGTACTCGTTCATCCATTCCTATCGAGAATTTCATCAAATTGTTATTACGTGCACAATATGGTATCATCTTGTCTACTCTACACTACATAGAACGAGTACTGCAAACATTCATAAATTTAATTTCTGAACTATATATTACCACACATACTTTTCACAATTTTTCATTCCCAATCCTATCTATTCTACATATTTCAAATACTACTACAAATCTTAAGATACCTACATAAGTACTATTGCTAGTCTATACAGCTAAAGCAAAAATTAACATGGACCTGTGAGGACTAATTTTGCCTACAAGTGCTGCTGGGGCCGTCCGATCAGGGTCCACCTTGCGAAGGATCGCACAACTTCCTGCACAAACTATCTTTTTCTTAAGGAACTGTTCATATATATAACTAGTAGCTTTTTTTTCAAATCAAGCTTCCGTGCAAGAAGATTTGTAAATATAGCCATCCTAATAAACGCAGAAGAGCAAGAGCTGTCCTCTGCCGCGCTATGCAACAACGGTAAAGAGGTAGTACCGTAGCTATGGCCTGGATCACGGCATTTGGACGATAACATGAGAGGAGGAGACCTGCTATGGCAAGGTAGCACGAGAGTCTGTCAACTCCTACCGCGGTAGGCAATGGCAACAAGAGCAGACAAAATGGCCGTGGTAGGCAAGCGTGACACCTTTTGTTTGCTCTTGTCATCCTTGTCTACCATGGTAGGAGCCGACGGGCCGGGCTCCTATGCTATTCTTCCACTGCAAGTCTCCTCCTCCTCCCTCGCCTGCTATGGCACTGGTCCTAGCCACAGTATCACCTCTTTATTGTGGTTATCTCCTGTCGACTCTTTCGCATTCGTTCGAGGGGCTAGATTTACAAATTTTTCACGCGGGAACTAGATTAAAAAAACCGTAGAGCCACGTACATGAACACTTCTGACTTGAGAAGAAAAAAAACGGTGAAAAGGAGTTTCGTACAACTTCGTGCGAGAACAGGGAAGACTCCTCTGACTGCACGCTATCCGTACATGAGAGCCTAAGCTTACGTGGTAAGATGGATCTGAAGAAAAAACCTGAGATCTAGATAGATAGATAGATAGGTAGATAGATAGATATTGTTCATCTAAGCACAATGCAGGGACCAAAAAGAATTCAATGCAAATCTGCCGTACGTTTACGCTTGCCGACACTGCTAATCCATCGTCTGACTCTTCAAGCGTCGCACATAAATACATGTGTCCCGCCGAATGCGTGAGCGCATGCATGCTGTAGCTAGCAATGCTACACAGTGATTGATTAGCTGGCTATCGGCGCATGCATGCATGAAACCAACGTCTCGATTCGAGACCGTGCCATGCTTCAACCACAAGCCACACATGTTTGTTTGTTGGTCCACACAATATTATATATTCTTTCGATCAATCATCCATCTGTCCTACAGCTGAAACCGCTAACAATAAAGTTCAAGCCTGGCAACTGGATGGTTTTCCGGTTGACTCCCCTGTTCGAACGAAGCAAACGACTTGTTGATCCACCGACCGGCCATCTAATGCCTGCACTGGACGTCACAGAGAACCGTCAATCGGATCAATGCATGGCACGAACAGGATTGATCCATGTGAGCAAACAAGGTCTGTGTGAGATCGATAACAATGGTTCTCGAGTTTAGAAAGTAGGAATTATACACGGATATTATATAAAAAAAATTGGATCAAAAAATTCCCACCTTCCAGCAATCATGTCTTAAAACACGAAAAAAATCCGGATGTAAAAGTACGTTTAGAAAATAAAGAAAAATAGATTGTTGGGTGGATAAAAAGGGAAACATAGGAAATTCTTTCTAGAAATATTAGGAGCTTAGCCAACGCAAAATTTTCATTTGTAATGAAAGGTAATTCCTTGGACGAGTGGAACCAATAATGGTCCTACCATCCAGAGGCGGAGCCCTCGGCGGGGCTGGGTGGGGCTGAAGCCCACCCGCCGCCAGCCAAGCCTAGCAAACCCCCTTTCCGCGTAGCACAGTGTACAGAGGCAAAGTTACTTAGTCTTCCGTGTAGCACATCTCAGCCGTTTAATCAAGCATCGCACTGACGCGAGACGCGACGACGCCCCAGCTTCTCGTGCGCTCATGAACTGTGCAAAACTTTCTTTCTTTCTTCTTCATGCAAGATTGCAAGTCACGGCACTGGCTTGTTCTTGGTTTGGAGAAGCAGAAGCTTGTGGATCTCGTTGCACAGTTTCCAGGTGTGTGTAGCTCCCGTGATTACTAGTTTGCTCGGCCTTGAAGGTTTCCTTTATGCCTGAATTTTTTTTACCGTTCATATATGATGTGTTCAGTGTTCTTCTTTGCAAAAACAAAAAAAAAGGAGACAGACACTCTCTACGCTTATGTAAGATTGTGATTTACATAGAGAAAAATTAATGTTCCAAGTTTTTGCCATATAACTGTCTTTAGTTTCTACTTGGACTAGCACTGATTTTAATCTCTTTTTTAATCTCTTTGAAACTTTCTGGCTCCGCCACTGCTACCATCAGTGAATAATGGAAGTACTTAGGCTCAGTTTGGCATTACGGTAACCTTTCAAAATCACTTATTTATTTATTTTTGTGTCAAAGTTAGTTGAGAGTATTTTTTTAGCTATAACAGCAAAATGTTATTAGAATTAGTAAAAATTCCGCTAACTAATAAAGTACGGAAGCGCACCATACACACACAACAACCTCAAACGTACTTTTAGTTTTTCACAGGCTCACTGCACCATACATCGTGGTCCCCCCATCTTGTTTCCTTCTTTCTCTCCATCGTTCTCTTCCATCACCTGATCCATGTTACCGCGGTTAGAGGCAAGCACAACACAATGGCGAACGTTGACCCAAGATGACAATGGTGGTGGCTGGCCAAGGGTGGAGGGAGAGGGAGGCTAGACCCCTCATGCTTTGAATATTTTCAATGTGGCCTTGTATATTTTTAGGAATTTTGTTCTCGTTAGTGCTATTTTACCCTCTCATTAAATTAATGTACGTAATTACATTATATAACTTATCTAGCCTCTTTATTTCTAAATCCCGGCTCTGCTACTAGTGGTGGCAACACAATCCAGTGGTGTGTGTCCACTTCCTCTCATCCTCAATTGCTAGTAGCAACAACCCATGGCACTAGCTCGAGCGGTGGCGGGGTCTGTGGCAACAGTCAGCGGCGACAAATTAAGCGGTGGTGGCATCTAGGGCAACAATCAACAACATTCACAGACATGTAGGATCTACCAGTTAGGGCACTTTCGATGCTCCTATATTAGCAGTTTCTTCAACAATAATGGTTAGTTGGAGAGAAGATTAAAGAAGAAAGAGCGATAGAAGATAGTTCTTGTATGAGAAACAGGTTAGCCACATAAACCACAGGAAGATACAACAAAAATATGCATTGGAGAGAGAACGGTTGTATCCAATTCATTTTATGTCTTGTATGGTAGTTATTTGATGTTCTCTATGTATTTGTGTTAAGATACAAAGGATTAGAGGGGTATCTATTACTATTTATTGATGATGTGAATGCTTTTAAATATGACTATAGAAACCATGTATTAGGAGTGTCCACTAGTACAGAAAATCATATCACTGACAGTTCCAAACCATCATCATAGACGGTTGTCTCAGTGATAATAATGGCATATCATAGACGGTTCCTTCAGTGAAAGTCATATATCGCAGACGGTTCTTGTTTGGAACCATCTGTGATGTACTTCTATCACAGACATTTCCAAATTGTAACTGTCTGTGCTGTGACCAATATCACAGACGGTTGCAAATTGGAACCGTCTGTGATGTGAGGGATATCACAGATGGTTATTCTTTGGATCCATCTGTGATCCACTACCTATCACAGATGGTTTATAAGAATAACCATTTGTGATGTTATATTATCACAGATGGTTTTTATATAAAAACTGTCTATGATGTTATTTTGTATTATTGATGCTTTTTCTATTTTTGGCTAACCTTAGGAATAGCTATGCCATCTGAAAAAAGCAGATTACAGATTACATGACAAGCATATTATCACATCCATTTCAGACATCAACTCAGATTACATATTACACCACGTACAGCACATCTATTTCATAAATCAACTCATATATATTAACCAATTGAATGCATAATTTCAATTCACAAATTCACAGTACAAGGTTCACAAATTAACTCAAGTGGTAATTCATAAATTCACAACTTAGGCAAAGTGGCACTCACCTTCTAGATTTATAAACTCATGCATAAAGAAGGAACAGAGTTGTCCTCAAATTTCTAACAGATTGGCCTGTTCCAATGTAGTTGTAGCTCATTTTCAAACCTATTGATGGGAAGACTAAAGTATTGCATTTATATAAATTGATAAGTATGAAACAATTATTGCAAGATGGACAAACCTCCAAGTCATTGATATTCTTTTTACCCATTATGAGTTGCATGATGTGGCAAACATCGAATCCACATTGGTTAGTGTCCTTTGGTTACTGGTGGCACTATTCAAATAGAACTAGTTAGTTCTAGAGGCATTATTACGGAATGTGATATAAGATTATTATGTACTAGCAGATACCGAGAACTTATAAACGTGCTTCAGCTTCTTCCCATACTTGGATGGCCCTCTACAAGCTTTGTATACTTCAAATGACCTGTTGAATAATTTTTTTACAAGCTTCAAGTTGTGGGTACAATCCTTTGAGGAATCAAGTTATATTACCGGATTCTATCTTGGCATAATTATAATTAGAACCTAGTGAAACCTACACAGGTTTGTTGCCATGGTCATTCAACATTACTTCGAGTTGATTGTAAAGTACAAATCAACAAGTATAGCAACTAGTAAAGCACTTACCCCAAGTTGTGAGGTAAAAGTATGTATGTTGCATCGTGTTGAGCTGACAATGCATTTTCCACGTACTCCTGGATGACTTGTAAATTGTCGTTCATGATTTGCTTGGACACTATGTGTGGGTCAAGGAAACCCGCCAGTTGTTATATATATATATATATATATATATATATATATATATATATAGGAAAATGATTCCATACTCTTGGGTGTATGTACTCCCACCTCTAATATACCGTTTAAATGATGTTGTTATACCTCTTTATCCTTTTGAGTATACTCTAATACTGATTATAAGATACTCCAAAGTGAGTTCCATGAAAAATTTCATTAAAATCCACCCTTTATAACATAATTTGTTTACATAATCCTTATACATATGGAAAAGGGTATGTAGCAAAAAAAAATAAAAGGTCTGATAAATTTTTTTAATCATGTTGTATCGGAGTATCTTAGAATTATTATTGGAGTATACCGAAAGTGATAAAGGAGTATAAAGCGTTTATTTAAGTGGTATATTAGAGGTGGGAGTATGTACTCCCGGGAGTACGGAAAAGGCTTCCTATATATATATATATATATATATATATATATATATGACATTTTTTGGTATACCATGATTGCACACACTTACAATTTGAGCTTGGTTTGTTTTGATCTGAGTTGAATTTTCAATTTGAAGTAATTTGAGATTTGGTTGTGGTGCTACCGGTCGGACGGTAGCACCGGATTCAATCTTGGTCTTGAAAAAACCAAAGATGGTGTTTTTAGGGGTTAGGCAATCCGGTGTTACCGACCATGTTAGCCTGGTGCTACCATTGGAGCGGTAGCACCGGCCCTCTTAGCCGTTGTGAAATTTTCAAAGAGGGTGTTTCTCACGTGTTGTAGTAGAGCGGTGTTACCGGCCTACTATATGCGGTGCTACTGGCCTGGGGGTTCTTACGATTAAGAAACTATAATAAACTATAATTAACAGTAAGCAAATCCTTAAAAATTAATCATTAAGGCAATAGGACAAAGTCCTTACGATTAAGAAACTATAATAAACAGTTCTAAATGGAAATGTGTACCTTGCATCTATTAGTTCAAGAAGTTTGCTTTGGAATTTTGTTCCCAAGACCTACAATTGAGGCTCCATCAAAATCTATAGTATTTATTTGGACAGGAACAAGAAAAGAACTCCATAGATGATTTAAACTCACATGTATTTTTGAGGCGCTTTAGGGATCAAGAAAGCCTTTCACTTGAATTCGAGTAGCTTGAAACCACTACCAAATTCACAACAAACATCGATGCGATTAATACGAGCATGCAAGGAAAGTGTTACCCAAACTTGCACCTTGTATTGATCAAGAGAAGTTACAATATTAAGCATACCTCGGGATAATAATCACATCAATCTTTTGCATTCTACTTAACATGTCCCTTGTCATTTTTTTGAAGTTTTTGAGACCTGCAGACAATCAACAATTGGAATATTGCTAGCATGCAATCTTTACACATACTAATTATGGTTTGCAACTAAAACCGACAAAGTTAATCTTCACTTAGATATAAGGTCCAGAAATATGAGAAGAATCATCATACCGCGCCATCGACGTCTAGTATAGTGGTTGTAGAAACAATATGCCTTTTTGCTGCAATAGAGCATGCAGGAAACCTGTTCCGGAAGGCTCTCTCAAACTCTTGCACATGATATTTGATGTAGCGGTCAACTGTAGTGATGTGCATTAGTTTATTTGGTTCAACTTTTCCTAATCTCTCTATGTATACTGGTTAGTTTATCAAACTAACCAAGTAATTTTTTTCACTTGGTTAGTTTACCAAACTATTACAAACACATGAAATAACTTCAAATGAAAAAATAACCATGCAAGGCAAACACATGAAATATTTAGAAGTGTCACTCGCATGTGTGTGTTCAAAGGAACAAAGAGTTATTTACACTTTGTAATGAAACAAAATTGAAGTAACAAAAGCCTAAACTTGTTTTCTAAACTAGAAGCCTACGGGTCTTCGGAGGTTGGAGACACGTGATGTGAGAGAATAGTATGGATGACTGGATCGTGTTGTCTTCGTCATAAAACTCGACTTTTTTGTTGATTATTTCCTTCATGATGAAGTAGGCGAGCTGGCCCTGAATGGCTTGGATTTCAGAAGGAAGTAGTCCTACCGTAGATAACTTGAGGCGCTGTAAGTATGAAAAGCAAAATTAAGAGAGTATATAGAAATTGAGTGGTGCGAATCAATGTATCATGTCAGCATGACTGACCTCCACGTCATTGTCTTTTATTGTGCAACCTAAGATTTCGCGCATGTACTGCTTATGACACTGAAAAAATCGAATGAACTAAGATGTCCTCGAAGGAGCTATTTACTATGAAATACGATATAAGAATATTCCTTGCGTGCGTACCGGAAAGTTAGTACGGATTGTAAGGGATTTGTGGTACGGACGGTGTCTCGAGCTCTTCTGACAATATTTTTTGAACGCCTCATTCATTAAATGTGTCATCACTTCAAAGTCTTTTTGAGGTTTATCCAGTGGATCCATGATCAGCATTTTGCTCTTTTCTGGATGAATTATTACGAGAATCCAGTGGAAGCTACATACACATGCATGATGCCATAGTCATTAGTCCTTACATCAGAGTAAATAACGAAATCAACGAGTAATTTAACTAGCTAGTGTGGAACTTACTTAAAATGGTATGGTATGGACCGAACTGAGACAAGATTGTCACCAGTAGCACAACTAAGTGATAATTTTAGTCGACAGTAACAAAATGACGGGAACAATAAGCAATACCAAGATATATTAACAGAACAAAGTTGCTGGAACAGCCGCAAGGAGATGATAAACAACAGTAAGCACAAGGTGTCTAAACTAGCATATACAGATAGATGACAATTGAACTAATCAATCAAGCTGTAATAAACTGTCAAGTTTTATTGTCACAAATAGTCTATTTCAGTCCCTAAATCATCATTGAACACTAAGCCCCACAAGCAAGGTCCCCAAGCCAAAAGAACTGACTAACCCCTTTGCATTCACAGGGAAGGAAATCAATACAACAGTATGAGAATACTTACTGATCGCTGCCTGAATGATAGCAAAAATGGCTAGGCACGTCAAAGACGCTTAGTATATCAATTCGAACAGGCAATAGAAGATTGAGAGCAAGATTAGTATGTCATGCGACAAATGTTTTTTTGAAAGAAATTGTCCAACTATTATGCTTTCTGTTTTTTCAACAGTGTACATTCCATAGGCTCAACAGTAACAAGATATGAAACATCATGTGGATTTCTCTGGTATATTTCTTTTAGGGTGTCTTGAAAACATAAATGAGCTCAAAATTAGGGCATGTGAACAAGTGGATGACTTGAATTGCTACCGAATGATACAAAAGAGCATTGCAGATAAGAAATTGCTACAAACAAACATACACATAAATGTCATGTATGTATCCTCCTGGGAATGATAAATAGCAAATTCCAATATACCGATAGCACATATATATATGTTGCTCTAATTAATACTTACTAAGTACCCATATTACTTCTAATGGAACTAGCATTTCAAGAAAATAGAGAACGGCCATACAAAACAATAATAGAACAATAATAGATCATAGAATAACATGTTATGAATTCAACCTATTTTTCATCTCAACACATGTACAAGAAGATTAAAGGGGAGCCGCACCCTGGGGGCCACACGAAGAGTAGGAGGAAGAAGAGGACGCCGCACCGAGAGGGCGCAGTGGGGAGGGGCGGCGTCGTTGCGGGCAGGAGGGCGGCACCGATGGGAGAGGCGGAGACGACGCGTCGGCGGAGGCGGTGCCGGTTAGGAGGGAGTTGGAGGGGGCAGTGATGGTGGGGAGGGCGTGGGACGACGCATCGCTGGAGGGGGCAGCGCCGGTGGGGAGGGCGCGGGACGGCGCGTCGCTGGAGGGGTGGCGCCGGTGGGGAGGGCGCGTTAGGGCTCGAAAATGGCATAGCGAGCGGGAATGCAAAAGATGAAGAAGCGGCCGGGCGAGTTAGGGCTCCTATATAGGGGGTTATTAGTGACGGTTCTTAATTAAAACCGTCACATATAATATTATCTGTGGCGGTTTGTAATTAGAACCGTCGGCGATATTATATTATCGATGGCGGTTTTATTCATAACCGCCACAGATATGTAGTTATCAGTGGCGGTTTTAATTAAGAACCGCCACTGATATAGCTTTATCAGAACATTGTTAAGCATGTAATCGCATTGTAGCATATTATCAAAATCCAATTCAACACATTGTAGCATGTAATCGAAAGGACTCATATTTTCTAAACATTTTCATAAGAGTTCAAGTATTAAATTCTAAAATTCAATTTTCTACTTTATTTTAATTTAAAGGATATTGTTACAGATGTACTGGAACTCATATTTTCTGAAGCATCAATAAATATAATCATGATATTCGAAGTTTTCTCATCAAAATCATGCATATTTATTTCCTATTAATTCCACATAAATGTACATTTCTTACATCACATTTCCATTACTTCATATAAATGGCAACATGTTGCCATTACTCCTAGCTAATTATTTTCTTTCACAATTTGGCCTTCGTTGTGATCATCGCGATGATAGGTAACTTCTTGAGTGGTTTCTTCCTCAGGCCTGATGCTGTCGTCTACGAAAGGAGGCAACTCATAAAACTGGTTGTACTCTTCCTCGTCCACGACATTCTCAACTCCAACGATCTTTCTTTTTCCTTGCAGAACTACATGGCGCTTCTTATCTGCCAGGTCGATTATGTAGAATACTTGTGCTACTTGATTTACAAGTACGAATGGTTCGTCTCTGTATCCGACATGTTCGATGTCCACAGTAGTAAAGCCGTACTTGTCCACCTTGACACCCTTCGGGAGTTGTACCCAATGACATCAAAACACCGGGATCTTGAAAATGCAGTAGTCGAGCTCCCAAATCTCCTCTATGAACCCGTAGTAGTTGCTCTTCATACTGCCTGTGTTGTCGCAGGCATCTATACGGATACCACTGTTTTGGTAAGTGCTCTTGCTATCCTGAGCTCTCGTGTAAAATGTATATCCATTGATGGCATATCATTGCCATGTCGTGATTGTACCTGAAGGCCCTTTTGCCAACCACCTCAATGTAACACTCGTTTCTTCACCAGACATGTGCTCCCTGAACCAATGACTGAACAAATGATTGTGCTCTTTTGTTATCCAAAGCTCTGATTGTCCTCGGATTTCCCTCCTTAGCTTACCCTTGTGTATGTCCATATACGGGTACACATCAATTGATTGTTGCAATACTGTGAAATGGGCTTGTTCGAACAAAATATTATCGTAAGAATTTGTAGATTTCTTTCCTATTACACATTTCCCACCTAGCCTACCCTCATGGCGAGATACAGGCACTCCTACCGTTCGACCTCCTCCATGTAATCGACACATAACTCAATAACCTCCTCAGTTGCATAACCTTCTACAATGGAGCCTTTCGGCCGAGATCGATTACGTACATATTTCTTCAGAACACCCATATACCTTTCAAATGGGTACATCTGATGCAGGAATATGGGGCCGCAAATATTTATCTCATTGACAAGGTGAACAATGAGATGAACCATGATATCAAAAAATGATGGGGGAAAATACATCTCCAGCTGGCACAGAGTCTTTACCACATCAGCCTGAAGTTCATAAAGTCCAACGGGATCGATGACCTTCTGTGAAATCGAGTTGAAGGAACACAACCTCGTGATTGCCTCTCGGACCTTGTTAGGCAAAATATCTCTAATTGCAATATGGAGCATTTGTTCCATCATCACATGACAATCATGAGACTTCATGCCAATTAACTTCAAATCTTTCATCGATACCAGTTACTTGATGTTTGCAGAGTAACCGGATGGAACTTTCACACCATGCAAGCACTTGCAGAGTTCTGTTTTCTCTTTCTTGCTCAAAGTGTAGCAAGCTGGGGAAAGATAAAGCCGGCCTTTCCCAGTGTCTTGAGGATGTAGCTCGGCTCTGATTTTCATGTCTTCCAGATCCCTTTGTGCCTTCAGTCCATCCTTTGTTTTGCTAGGAATATTCAGTAAAAGACCAACCACGCTGTCACATACATTCTTCTCTACATGCATGACGTCGATGCAGTGTCAAACTTCCAAGTCCTTCCAGTAGGGCTAGTCCCAAAAGATGGATCTCTTCTTCCATATGGTCTTCTCAGTATAAGACCGCGATGTATTACCAGTACTCCCCTTTCCAAGTACAACATTAAGATCCCTAACCATATCATACACCTCTTCCCCATGAAGATGCCTTGGAGCTAAACCATCCTCCTTTGTCCCGTCGAATTGTTTCTTCATATTGCGGTACAGATGATTCCTGCGAAGGAACCTCCGGTGACGCATGTACACTGTTTTCCTCGAGTTGTTGAGCCACACACTAGCGGTTTCATCCATGCACTAGGGGGGTGCTTTGGCTCCTTTTATAGTATGGCCGGGCAGGTTACCAAGCGCAGGAAAATCATTGATGGTGCAGAACAACAATGCACATAGAGTGAAGTACTCTCATTTGTACTCGTCCCATACCTATACACCTTCGTTCCACAGTATCACAAGATCTTCCACCAATGGTTGTAGGAATACATCAATATCGTTGCCAGGTTATCTCGGGCCTTGGATAAGCAGCGACATCATAATGTACTTTCGCTTCATACACAACCAGGGTGGAAGGTTGTATATACACAGAGTCACGGGCCAAGTGCTATGAATGCTGCTCATGTTACCAAAAGGATTCATTCCATCCGTACTCAAGCCAAACCTTACATTCCTCAGTTCATTTCCGAAGTTCTCCCTGAAGAGTCTATCGATGGTTCTCCACTGGGCAGAATCGGCCGGGTGTCTCAGTTTTCCATCCTACTTACGGTCTTCCAAGTGCCATCGCATCAATTTGGCGTGCCTTTTGTTTCCAAATAAATGCTTCAAACGAGGTATTACTGGCAAATACCACACCACTTTAGCGGGAGTTCCTTTCTTCACCTCGATAACTTTGCTGTCATAGCCCTTACGCTTGTATCGCGATGCTTTGCACACCGGACATACATGAATGTCTGCATAGTCTTTGCGATAGAGTATACAGTCATTTGGACAAACATGTATTCTTTCTACTTCCAATCCCAATGGACATACAACCTTCTTAGCTAGATACGTGGTTTTAGGCAACACGTTTCCCTCAGGCAGTATATCCGCTAAGAGATGTAACAACGCCGTGAAACTCTTGTCGGACCAACCATTGCCTGCCTTCAATTTCAGCAGTGAGAGCACCATGTGCAACTTTGTGTATTCCTCCTTACATTCAGGGAACAAAGGTTTCTCCGAATCCTCCATCAAACTCTTGAATTGATTGAACTCTCTCTGACTAGTGTAGTTCTCTTCTGCATCGCGCAACATTTGAGCCAGATTATTGTCGTCATCGATGACCAACCTATCCTCATCGGATCCATAACTGATGTCAGCTGCCACATTGCCGGCTCCATCGTCGTCGACGTTATCACGTTGAAGTATGATCTCCTCTTCACCATGCCTTGTCCAACTTATATAGCCAGGTACAAAACCTCTTCAGATCAAGTGCAAATGGATATGGTTTTTGGTCGAAAACATCTTCTCATTCTTGCAATCAATGCATGGACAGTGTATGTACTCCGTCTTCTTTTGCAAGTCGTTCTCTCGGTGGCCCTTAGAAAACAGATACACCGTCGATATATTTTTGGTACAGCAACGGTTAGCATCGTACATCCATCTCCGGTCCATTTACGTTAATTAATTTAAGCAATTATTAATATCCAAAAATCTTAATTAAATAAATTGTTATTCCAATATTCAACAATATCCACTAACGGGACAACATTAATGCTAAGTAAATGTTACAAACTTAATTAATTAATTTTAATATATACTCATACGTAACCAAAAATTATATATATCCTCCAGAAGATCAACATAATAAATTCCTCATCTCAAAATGCAAGGCAATTTCATGATCACCCATCTACCGTATTAACTAAAATTTATTTAACATTCATATCCAACAATATTAATTACATAAATTTAATATAAGCTTCATACAAATTCACTAAAAATAGCCACTAATGGAGCAATATGTATATGCACGCGCTAACGAAAAAAATAAATGGTAACTAACAAAAGAAATTTTATGTGCTGTAATTTCTATATATACTCGTACCTAGCCAAACTTAAATATATCCTCCAGAAGAGCAACATAACAAATTCCTCATCTCAAAATGCAAGGCAACTTCATGATCACCCATCTATCATATTAACTAAAATGTATTTTTCATTCATATCCAATAATCTTAATTAATTAATTAAATTTCATATATGTTTGACCAAAAGTTCATCATCTAAGTAAGGTAGACAACTTAATCTAATAGAGCAAGGTAATAAATTCATCATCTACAAATTGCTAAGTAAATAAAAAACAAACTAAATATGAACCTTGCAATTTCACATTACAAATGAAGGGAGGAGACACAATTTACACACCTTGGAACAATTCTAGAAAGTAGAAGCACAATATTTTGGCCAAACGAAATCTGAAATCAAAGAGCTATCTTTTCTTCTCGGGGAGGAAGATGACCATCGACTGGTGGCAGGTTGTGTTTATAGGAATAATTATTTGTGGCGGTTTTAAATTAAAATCACCACAGATAATTATATCAGTGGTGGTTCTAAAAACAAAACCACCACAGATAATTTACTATCTGTGACGGTTCCAACGAAGAACCGCCACAAATAGTCCAGACCTTATCAGTGGCGGTTACAAAAACAAACCGCCACAGATAAATGAGTTATCTGTGGCGGTTTTTGGATGGAGCCGCCACAAATAGTCCCAGCGTTATCAGTGGCGGTTTCAAATAAAAACCGTCACAGATAATGTATTATCTGTGGCGGGTTTTGGATGAAACCGCCACAAATAGTTCTCCCACCAATTTCCGTGTAGACCCGCCACTGATGCATAGATTTGTGACGGTTCCAAAAGAATCGCTACAAATAGGACGTCACCTATGTGCTGTTTTGTGGTAGTGAGTACACTAGGAGTGCACATGCACATATTCTTAAATTGGAACACAAATTAACTAGCTAAATCCTACCCTAAATCATAAACTATGCTTGATCTAAAGAACAAACGGATCTATAATCTACAATATCGACAAAATGTATTTTCAATCCTCTCTTTACTAAGCTAGCTACCTTAGATCAAAAGAAAAATAGGTATACAAACTACATCTAAAACAAGTATATATCTTCAATTCTCTCTTTACCAACGTAGCAGTTTCTTAGATCACAAAGAACAAATGGATCTATATATAAGCTACATTTAAACTTAGCATCTTCAATTCTCTCTTTACCTAGCTAGCTATATCTTGAGTATAATGCAATTAGAACCAATTATTAATTTATTTCACAAAGAACAAATGGATATACACCAAGCTAGATCTAAACCATATTCAATTCCCTCTTTACCAAGTTGAATCTTTAATATAATGCAATTAGAACTAATTATTAACCTTAGATCACCAATAACAAAAAGGATCTACAATCACTCTTCGAAATACATGGTTTCCTCTCATTAGATCATCTCACAATCGTAGCCACCTTAAAAATAGCTCGGGAAACCCTAAAAAACTAAGTGGGCTGAGGCTCTCCGTACTTATTTCTTGGAAATTCTTATCATAGACGCTTTTAGCAAAAAAATCATCAATGATGGCTACCATTCATATCATTGATGGTTTTTGAATAAAAGTGTCAATGATGAGTATTCACATCATTGACGGTTCATATAGTGATGATTAACTATCACAAATGGTTTTTTAAAACCGTTAGTGATGTAGGGTGTAATATATGTCTTTTTTGTAGTAGTAGCTCCTTTTTACCAAGGTAGCTACATCTTGAATATAATGCAATTATAATCAATTACTACCTTAGATCACAAAGAACAACTAGATCTACAAGATAGATATAAACAATATTCAATTCTTTCTTTACTAAGTTAGATCTTGAACTCTCTTTACCAAGTTAGATCTTGAATATAATGCAATTAGAACCAATTATTAACCTTAAATCACCAATAACAAATGGATCTACAATCTCTTTCGAAATCAACGGTATCCTTTCACCAGATCGCCTCACAGCCATAGCCACATCAAAGTATATCCTAAAACTCTAAAAATACTAGGTGAGTCAGACTCTGTGTTACATATATATTTTCAGGTCACATCACTTACGGTTTGACAGTTTTAACAAAAACCGTCATTGATTAGACGTATAATATAAGACTTTATGTTGTAGTGGGCCTCGTAAAACAGATCTTACCGCTCGGGCACGTACGCATGCATGAAGCTCAGTAATTATGCTAATGGAGAACTGAATGACTGAAGCCTGCGTTGGAGACGTTGAAATGTTCATGTCATGTGATGATCCACCTTAATTAATAGCCCGGTGGTTGCGAACCCGATAAAGTGATTATGGATCGGGCCACATGCTCACATTAATCCGATGACAAGAGCGTCAAACGCTCAAACAGTAGCACACATGCATGCATGCACTCGAATACTCTAGTAAACCTATGCTGCCCTAGACTCCACGCGCCCATGCATGCCCGCATTTGTGTACCAGAAATGTAAGCTAGTATACACAAAATCCAACATAACAAACGCATTTATGAACCTCAACAGCTACCGAACAGCTTGTTGTAATCTATGCCAGGTATATCAGATGCATGGTTGACGAGTATGTTAATTGCTAGCCATATAAAGCTACCTAGCTAGCTCGCTAGAGAGTTCATCGATCACTGATCACCATTGCTCCTATGTTCAGAGGGCTAAGCAGTA